>CM070548.1:31364918-32637418 GCA_036346405.1 Phyllostachys edulis
CAACCCGAGAAAATCCGCCATCCAGAGATGGAGGCACCCCGCACCGCTGCGTGAAGTACAACGGCTAACGGGCCGCCGCTGCCCGTCACCGCTTGTCCCGGCTACCGAGAGGCTCGCTTTTTTCAAAACCTTCCGCGCGGAGCTATTCTAATCGACTCCGAGGCCTCGCCTAACGCCGCTTTCAGACCTCAAAGGGTACTTGAATCAGCTCCCGAGCTTAACAAGCCCGGCCTCAGCGCAGCCTCTTGTACGCCGCCTCCGCGGCAAGTGAGCGCCGTGTTTCGTACAAGAGGTTGATGGCCAACGCCCGCGTACTACGCTCAAGCACTCCAAGGAGCGAAGGTCCGATACACCGAAGTTGGAAAAGTTCACAGACGCTTCTACTCATGGCCTCGCAAGAAGCTCCGCCACTACTCTCGGGCGATCCCATCATCGCGCCAACATCCTACCCCTCGCACTCATGCTTGCAACAAGGATGCGACGGGCGCGATGGCGCGGCGGCGAACTGCACCTTCGACATTATTTTCCTGGCCTCGCGACGGCAACAAATCTTAATCTCGGCGGATTGTCGCCGAATGGACCCCCTGCGAAGACCACTCGGCAGAAAGCAACTAGACGCACTCATGGACCATCTACACAGACGGATCGTGGTGCGCAACAGAGCAGGCCGCGCCATATTGGTCGCCTTGATGGACGGCATGTCAGATGCAAAGACGCCGATTTCCCCACAACCAATAATGTCATGAATATGAGGCCCTATCGCTAGACTTCGCAGTTAAAGCCTCTGGGCGCCAAGCGCCATAATCAAGAGCGACTCGCTCATGGCGGGCCACTTCGACAAGAGCTTCGTGACCAGGACCCCTTAAATGGCACGATATCAAGATCACATGAGCCAGCAGAAGCCACTTCCTTGGCATCATCAGACAAGCAATACCTGGGCAACAATGAAGCAGCCGATCGACTCGCTAAGGCGGTAAGCTCAGAGACCGGCCCAAGGCGAAGTGTTCTACGAGGTATCACAGACCTCTAAGATCTGGGAGGAACCTTGAGTATCCCGAGGCACCAGGGGGTGAGGCTCCAAACAGCCCAACCCGAGCCGGGCAAGGCGCCCAGCGCCTGCCCCCTGCTAGTCGATTTGGCAGACATGGAAGCCGATCATCGCCACCTCCAAGGATGAGCCCAAGATCCTCCGGCACGAAGACTCGTGCATCGCCCCCAAACCACGTGATCATAAAGGCGACTTGTACAAGGGGTGTGTGCACCCCATCTCCGCCAAGGTCGCGCCAAGAAGGGAGGGACTCGCTGCCAAGCATATCCACGAGGGAGATCAGGAGCACACTGCCCCGAGCATCAAGCAAAAGCCTCGCTAAGGCTCAGACGCCAACAAGGTTCGGATGCTCCAGACCTCGCTCGGCATTGCCAAGGGTGCGGTGGGCATAGCCACATTCCGAGGGCGCTCAGATACCCCTCCACCACTACCTCAGATGGCCTTTCGCGCGATGGGGATCGGACATCATAGGCCCTTCCTGGCCGCAAGGCAGCTTCGCTTTTGTTTCCATCAATACTCCGGTGGGTGGAGGCGAGTCTGCCGCTAAAATCACGCAGCGTCGCGCAGAGATTTGCATGGAGGAACATCGTCGCAGATACGGGTGCCGCGGACGCCGCCACCGATAACGGCACCCGCTTTGACTCTACCTTTCAAGGCATTTTTGTCAAGGCCTCGCATTACAATATGCTTCGCCTCAGAGGCTATCCCGAGGCTAACGGAGCCGTGGAGCGAGCCAACGCAACCTTATCGCCGCCTCAACAAACGCCTTGCCGCCCCGCTAAGGGACTTCGCCAAGAGCAGCAGAAGGTATTATGGGCCTTCCGCGACAACGCCTACTCGAGCCACGGGTTTCTCCTGCTCAAACCATCGCTCGCGTGACGAGGCACGACTCGGGAGCTCGCCGCAGGTCCTCCGGGCAACACAAGACACCGACCCTACCAACCTCAAGTCTCCCCGACCTCCTAGAGGAAGCGCTGTCAAGCAATCTCAACTATGGCGGCACACACGGACAGCATGGCAAGATCATACAACAAGAGAGTGAGGTCTCACCCAAGACCGGGCGACATGGTCCTCAAATGAGTCGCCAACCCTCCACAAGGGCAAACTCGAGTCCAAATGGAAGGCCCTACATCATCACTAAGAGCAAAGGTCATGCGGCACTACATCGCCACCTGAGGGCCAACACTGGCCATACCGAATGCCAAGAGCCTCCGCAGATTCTACCCCTAGAAGGTTCCCTTTTCTTTTGTATTTTGTACAAAAATCTGGCTGCGTCAATTCCCGACACTAAACCCACCTAGTGGGGCCGCATGTACAAATGTGTAGCTTTTGGGAACTTATCATAGCATACAAGGAGGACCACGAAGGAAGCACCTCATGTTAACATACCATAAAACTATAGCCACTGCCAAGATGGCCTAAGGCCCCGTGCACACCGCCCTCACAAGGTGTGTATAAACACAGCCATCACAAGATGGCCTAAGGCCCCTTGCATTATCGCTTCTTCACAAGGGTGTGTATAAACCATACCACAAGATGGCCTAAGGTCTCAGCAGCACACCGCCTCATTCATGTGTGTATAGAACCATACCATCACAGATGGCCTAAGGCCCGGTGCACACCGCCAAGGGCACGCAGATAAACTCTAGCCATCACAAGATGGCCCTAGGCCCTGGCACATCGCCTCTTTATGGCAAGGGCGATATAAACCTGTGGCATCACGAGATAACCCTAGATGATTTGAGCCAGGCTTCGCCCACCCCGAACAAATTACATGAGGCTCCCCTGAGCCCTATCTAAAAGAATGGGGATCGGCATGAGGCTTCTCCCCCAACAAAATTAGACTGTGGCTCTGAGCCCTATCTAAGAAGAATGGGACGGCATGCAGGCTTCGGCCCGAACAAGAAAAAAGAGAGACCAAGGCCCCTGAGCCTCTACCTAGTCGTAACAAGCATTGAGAAATCGTCCAAAGCTCACGCTATTTAAACACACAAGCAAAGACAATCACGCCCATGTTATTAAGAAAAATATAACACTCAACACAACGCATATATCATCGCTATAACACCAAATGGCAAGAAGCTGAAATCCGCCACAGAACTCCGCCTCAAGCATACATACATTTTGGGACAAAGTCCCACTCTTCCCTGGTAAGGCCACCCAAGCAAACAGCTCCTCGAGACGCCCAAGAGAAGAACCAAATTCCTCATATTGCCTCCAGACAACCACATCTTCGTGGGTTTCCGACGAGCCTGCCGAGGCCTCCCCGCGCTGGAGGGCACCAGGGGCCCCGCGACTTGCGCCTAACAGTTTTCTCAGGTGCTCCAAGGCCTCATCTCTTCGCTAACCTTCGCAGCCCCGCCTCAACACGGAAAACATCTTCATAGAACAGGTTGGGTTGGCCTCTTCCATCGCCGCCACTTCGCCATGGCACATGATCCTCTGCCAAATCTCAAAGCCACCGTCCAGAATCTGCAGCCCTCCTTCGGGCGCCAGGGCCATAGTCACGAATCGCCGCCCATGGGCGGCCGGGACCTCCCACAAGACACTTAAACAAGCGGCGCCCCTGTAGACCATAACGCCCGACTTAAAAAAATTCAACCAAAGGTAAAAACCGACGCTAAGCCAAAAGGTTTTCTCATTCAACACCAACAACAAGATACACGAGCAAAGGCCCCAAGAAAAATTGTTCTTCGCCCCCAAAGCACCCAAAGAAAAGAAAAAGGAAAAGGAAAAGAGCAAACACAAATTCGAACCAACCAAACTACACTCGCAATGCTACACGGCATTAAGAGCTTTTTGAGCCGCCCGCAAGCGGAGGGTCACACTTGTCATCGCGAGGGACCCCCGCTTGTCGCCATACCGCACCGCCGCCCGACGGAGACTTTCCTTTGGCCTCTCGCCATCGATCCTGAACGACTTTTGTCGTGATCCGCATGTCCGTGACGACGCCCAAAGAGTCCTCCGGCGACCTTGCTCGCCTTATGCGGTCCGCTGCTCCACGCCGCCAACTCCTCTACTTGGTACACGGTGATCGAGCGTAGAAGCGGCGATCTATATGCGATACCCCGCCTTTGTCTAAAGACGCCAGGTCTTCGACCAGCCGCCAAGAAGGGTCTCAGACGACGAGCCATGGGCACGATGGCCTTCGCCACGCTTCTTCAACCGCCAAGAAAGGTGATGTCCGCCTCGGCTGGCCGGTGGGTCTCGCAGGGGCACTGCACCGAGCCACACAGCTGCCCCTCCAAAGATCACCATTGCCTTGAAGGTGGCGGCCCCCACCTGCCTCCGACAACTCACGCCCGCCACCATCTCCTCCTCGAGCGATGCCCGAGCCTCCGCGAGGCCTCCGCTGGGACCGGAGCCCCGACACTTGTTCCTCCAAAGTTTTTACCTCACCTCGAGGGAGGCGACGCGCCGCTAAGGGCCTCGCCTCTTGTGCTCCTTTCGACCTCTTGCCGGATTTTGCCAAGCACCGCGATGTCGCTATCCAAAGACCTGCAAGCAAGATCATCGCTCGCACATGCACCGCACTCGTTATCGACTCGCGGAACCGCAAAAGAACGCCAAAGTCGCTACTAAAGAGACAAACCTTCATCGATTCGCTCAAGACGCTCGATCATGTCGCTTATGGCCATCTTCTTGAAAAGGTTAGGAGGACCCCATGAGCGAGCAAAATTCCCCACCGCCGCAAACCTTCGCAACCCCGGCTCACAAATAAGTCCTCGCAGACAACGGGGTCAGGTTTACGCTGCCTACATACCAGCAGAGGTCGGACGGAGTCCCGACCCCATGGAACCAATGGGAGCCTCCTCATGACGCGCAGCTTCTCGACGCGGAGGGCTCTCTTCACCACCCGCCAAAGATCGCACCAAGACCGCATGGCCACACAGTGTCAAGGCACGCAACGGCAACCAACGAAACAAACCACGGTCAGATTTCGCGGGACGGTGGAGCGAAGCCTCTCAGAATAATGTCCAGACGCCTGGAGTGACCGGTGCCTGTGGTTCCTCCAACTGGGCGATACGCGCGACGGGTCTTCGATCAAGACTCTCGATGGCAAGGCTCGCCAGTCAATCACGCCGCGTTTTGGCCACCTCCGCCGCCACGCCTAAGCGCATCTCCGACGCGCTTATCATCGGGCCGAGCCGCTTAGCCTCGCTTGACGAGGAGCCGCCGAACTCACCGACCGCTGCCTTCGACCACCGCCGCTCGCAGATACCGCAAGATCCGCACTTCGACGGACCAACCGCTTCGCCAGGTCGGGCGGTACGCAATAAGATCAAGGCCGATTGGTCCCGTTCGCCGCTTCGACGCGTCAGCAAGCTTTTTTCTTTCCCTGGCCCGTCCGGTGCTCGAGAGACGAACTGACGGGCCAGACGCCTGCTGATTCCGGTAGCCAAGACCACCGCGGACGATTTCGAATGTTCTTCGCCGGTACGCTCCCAAGAAGACTCGCCGCCATGCGAGCCGCCTCGTTGATGGTCACAACTGCGAAGACAACCAGCCACAACAAAGTCACGAGTCGCGCGGAGGACAAAAGGCAACGCCCGACCGAAAGAAAGTGAGGCCGCCAGTCAAGGTTCATACTTTCACGCCTTGATAGTCGTGGTCGGCCGCCTGCATTTCGCCGCCCTATCTCCACGCCCAGCCCTGCCAAGGGCCAGATCCCGGCGCAGAATTCTTTCCACCAGATCCCGTGGAGAATCGCTGCCACATCCAGCAGAGCCGCAGGAGAGCCTCCTCCCCGCTGCCGGGCCCACTTCGAGATCGCCACAAGTCTTATCGCCCACCTCGCGATCGAAGCCGCCCTTCGCAGGACTCGGGTAAAACCACCGACGCTGGCCCAAATGCAGATCCCGCCGTTTCAAGGCCACGGGTGGGCACGACATCGAGCATCGGGCGCTGGGTCGGAAGTTCACATCGCCAAGTTCAGCTGCCTCGCCGTTTTTTTCTTCTTCTACCGACAACACCGTCAGGTAGATAGGCAAACAATGGGTTCGCCTTCTTCGAGACCGGCACTCGCAAAGATCCACTCAAGACACCGAGTTTGACGATTGAATTCGTGAGTCAGCTGCGCCAGCCCACTTCAGACAAATGAGCACGCCCTTCACGAGGTCAACGATGGCAAGTTAAGACGCTTGAAGAACGCGACGAAGACAACCGCCTCGTTGCCTCGAGGGGCCGGTAGTTTCGCCCAGCGCTCAAGACCTTCTCCAAGCTCTCCAGCTTAACCTCGCCAACAAGAGTGCCGAGCACAAGGTTGGTTACGAAGGATCTACCTAGCTCGCTTGTATAAGTCACCTCCCCACCTCCATCCCTAGCACCCCTCGCCATAACGGAGACCACAAATATCAGGCAAGACGACGCGACTAATAAAGGAGCAGTAAATGGCAATGGAATGGTTTCACATGTGGAGGGGCCGATATATATAGACCGCCAGCCTACGGTGGAACTCGAGGCATCCCGGTCCACTACATAACCGCCACGCAATTCTCAACAAGGCGCACGCTCATTTATGGCATCGCCAGAACTCCAAGGCGCCACAAGGGAAACCCCAACGGCGCGACAGACGCCGCTTATTATGGCGCGACCAACCATCGACATCGCGACGCTCCGCAAAGACGGGCTTGCACCAATGTTTGCAAACCATGCTTCACTGCCGAGGGGACGGTGCCTAGACCTTCGGGGAACGGCATGGTTTCACCATGGCGGCAGGCCTCGACCGCGAGGGGCTTGTCGTAAGGGCGGCCCACCGGCCCTCACGGCACAAAGTAACTCAAGGGCCTGCGATGCTTCGAGGGGCCCCGCAGGGGATCACGACGAAGGGAAGGGCCTCCGGATCTGCCCCGAGGCCCCCGAAGGAACAGCCGAAGGCCCCGGAGGTGAACCCGGAGGCACCCCGGGGAGGTGTCCAAGGTTCCTGAGCGCCCCTGACCACGGAGGGGTCTCGTCCCCGGAAGCATGAGCCGAGACACCCCTGAGGGGGGCTAAGGGTCCCCGCCACCACCAAATGGGAACAATGGAGGTAGACCAGTCCACCACCAGTAGGTTAGGTCCAGGAGGACCACCATGTTCCCTGACCTACTCCTAGGCTTGAAACTCCCCGCAGCCCCCACGCTCAGGTACTTCACTAGGGGTACAAGTGTAATTCCTGCACTCAAGGTAGGAGGCTATAAGTAGCCCTCCTCCTCACCATGTAAAAGGCAAATTTTTTTCTGTAATAAAAGTAAGGGCATTTCCAAATGAAGCTCCACATCCGAGACCCTTCGCCCACTCTAACCAAAGTGAGGGTCTCCTTCCAGCCATCGTCTCGTCCGCTTTATACCACGACAACCAGAATGTACCCAAACCAAATCACCCGTTGAAAAATCATCTTTTTCCCCGTTTGTTAACCTTCTCAATATAGTATTTGACCTTGTGTTCTATCACTTTTGTCTTGAGATGCAATTTCTTCACATATTCAGCTTGTTTGGATGCCTCCATATGAACACGATGTTGACTGAGAAGCGGCAGCAAATCAAGTGGTGTAAAAAGTTTAAAACCATAGACCACATCAAAAGGACACATCTATGTAGTGGAGTGCACGGCCCGATTATAACCGAATTCCACGTGTGGTAAACAATCCTCCCACTCGCGCATATTCTTCTTGATCATGGTCCGGAGTAGCATCGAAAGTGTGTGGTTTACCACCTCTGTTTGACCATCAGTTTGGGGATGACAAGTCGCGTCAATAACAACTTCGGCCCCCGCTTGTCTCTAAAGCGTTTTCTGTAAGTAGCTCATGAACTTCACATTGCGATCCGACACGATGGTGCGCGGCACGCCATGTAACCTCATGATCTCCCTGAAAAATAAGTCAGCAATATGCGTGGCATTGTCGCTCTTGTGGCACAAAATAAAGTGTGCTATCTTCGAAAATCGATCCACAACAATGAAAACAGAATCGCTCCCCTTCTTAGTTCTAGGCAGTCCTAAAACAAAATCCATACTAATATCCTCCCATGGTGCATTGGGAACAATTAAGGGGGTATACAAACCGTGTGGATTCAACTCGACTTCGCTTAGACAAGTAGTGCATCGCCGACATACCTCTCCACGCTATACCATCTTAGGCCAATAAAAGTGATCGTCAAAGATAGACAACGCTCTTCACGCCAAAGTGACCCATCAATCCACCTGTATGTGATTCCTGCAATAATAGCAAACGCACGGAGGATTCTGGAACACATAGTTTGTTAGCACAAAACAAAAATCCATTATGAATGTGAAATTTATCCCAACCTTTCCCTTATGTGCAATGGGTATAAGAAATAGAAAAATCATGATCAGTATCATAGAGATCACGCAAACTCTCTAACCCAAGAACTTGCACTCCTAATCAATTTAAAAGCACACACTTCCTAGAAAAAGCATCAGCAACCACATTTTCCTTTCTCTTCTTATATTTCACAATGTAAGGAAATGATTCAATGAATTCGACCCATTTGGCATATCGACGGTTCAGGTTTGATTGGCCCTTTAAATACTTTAACGCCTCATGGTCAGAATGAATTGCCAAGTTTCCAAAGTACGTACTAACGCATAAAGCTCTTTGTCATAGACTAGATAATTCAATTGAGCACCATTCAATTTCTCACTAAAATAAGCAATCGGTCGACCTTCTTGCATCAAAACACCGCCAATACCCAATCCACTAGCATCACACTCAATGTCAATTTTTTTGTGAAATCAGGTAAAACAAGTAACGATGCTTCAGTCAATCGTTTCTTAAGTTTAGCAAAAGCATTTTCTTGCACTACCCCCCACACAAATTCAACACCATTTTTAGGAAGTTCATTTAAAGGGGCAGCGACGGTGCTATAATCCTTCACAAAACGCCGATAAAAACTAGCGAGACCATGAAAGCTCCTAATCTGACTTACATTCATAGGAGTTGGCCAATTTTTAATTGTTTCAATTTTAGACTCATCTACTTCAACTCCTTGCGCAGAAACAACATAGCCCAAAAAGATGACACGATCTTTGCAAAAAGTGCACTTCTCTAAGTTACCAAACAACCTAGCATCATGCAAAACTTACAGAACTTGTCTAAGATGGTCTATGTGTTCAGATTCAGTGCGACTGTAAATCAAAATATCATCAAAGTACACAACCACAAATTTACCAATCAAATGCCTTAAAACATGATTCATTAAGAGGTGCATTAGTAAACCCAAATGGCATGACTAACCACTCATACAACCCAAATTTTGTTTTAAAGGCTGTCTTCCACTCATCCCCTTCATGCATCCTAGTTTGATGGTAACCACTACGCAAATCGATCTTAGAGAAAAAAACAGCACCACTCAATTCGTCTAGCATATCATCTAAATGAGGTATAGGATGACGATATCGAATAGTGATATTATTAATCGCTCGACAATCTACGCACATACGCCATGAACCATCTTTCTTAGGGACTAAAATAACAGGAACAGCACAAGGGCTTAAACTTTCACGTACGTACCCTTTGGAGAGAAGCTCTTGTACTTGTTTCTGAATTTCTTTCGTTTCCTCAAGGTTGGTGCGGTATGGTGGTCAGTTCGGTAGGGATGCTCCTGGAATCAAGTCGATCTTGTGTTCAATTTCACGAATTGGTGGTAGTCCAGCTGGTACCTCCTCCGGAAAGACGTCGCTGAAATCCTGCAAAACACAAGCAACACCACTAGGAAAAGTAGTCATGTCGTTAGTCGAAAGCAGTGCATCTTTGTATAGCAGTACAAAGTGCACCAAATTTGAATCTTTGTTGAATTCTCTCATCTCCGATGTGGTGGCTAATATCACTAAGTTCTTCTCTCCCTTACGTGTATTGTTACCACTCGAATGGTTCTCCCGCTCTTTCGCACTCTCAATGTGCATCTCAATTTTCTGCAGTGAAGAATTCACAATCTGTTGTGGTGTAAGCGGCTTCAAGGTAACATCCAGGTTGTTCCATCGAAAAGTGTAGCAATTTCTACGCCCATCGTGAATAGCAGAACGATCATATTGCCATGGTCGTCCTAAGAGCAAGTGATACACCGTCATAGGCACAACATCGCAATCAACACTATCAGTGTATTTCCCAATAGAAAACGTTACACACACCATATGGTTCACCTTGACATCCTCTTTGTCGCTCAACCACTGTACATGGTAAGGACGCGGATGCGGCAAGTACTTCAAACCCAACGTATCACACAGGTTCTTCCTGGCCAAATTGTGACAACTCCCGCTATCAATAATCACTTTGCACACCTTATCCTTATCAAGCTTCACCCAAGTCTAAAACAAATTGCACCGCTGTTCAAGCGACGACGAAGGCATAACACTAAGCACCTTGGGCTGTTCGGTGGTCGGAAACTCAGGATCGCACTCACATTGTTCTATGTCATCAGTGTGCAAGACTGGCTATGCATCAGGTGATTCATCATCACTGGTCGAAACATAACCACCCTCCTCAGTCATAAGCATTGTTTTGACATTTGGGCAGTCTCACTGAAAGTGACCAACACCCTTACACTTGTGGCAAATAATATCACGAGAACGACATGTCCATCCCATCGAAGAGGCCACACTAGTAGCAGGTGCCACTGGTCGACGTACCTGTTGGGGGTATTCTCCGGCTTCCTAGTCATGGAACTACACGTCGCTGAATTGTTCCCGACCGGAGTACTCTTGTTCGGTTGACTGTTGTTATAATTATGTCCCGGATTGGCTGAAAAGCATGAACGGGCAGCGAACCGTGCATCTTCAATCACTTGGCGTTCGGCTTCACGAGCTTGGTGCAACAATTCGACCATATCATTGTAAGGATGGTGATTGACAATACGCTTGATTGCATAATTCATGCCAGCTAGAAATCTTGCCATGGTCTGCTCTTTATTTTCATGGACATCGGCATGCATCATAACAGACTCCATTTCCTTATGATAGTCATCAATTGATTTCAAACCTTGGCTTAGACCTGTCAACTTTTCAAACAAAGAACGCTTGTAGTGGCGAGGTACAAAACGTGCTCGCAGATGTTGCTTCATTTGCTCTCAGGTGATAATCGATAAGTCATGGCGCTCCATACGCTTACGAAGAAACTGCTCCCACCAATGTGTGGCATAATCATCCAAACCATTGGATTCAAGTAAAAGCTTCTTCTCATCGGAATAATTGTTCATCCGAAACAATTTATCAACTTTCAGCTCCCAAGTAAGATATGCTTCAACATGTGTACCACCTGAAAAAGATAGGAAGACTAAATTTGGGCTTAGCGACAAAATCCTCAGCTTCATTGTGGCGATGGCGATGCACATTGTGGTCGTGGTGGGGTTGTCGGTGGTCGTAGTCATAGTCGTCATTGCTTGAGAGGTCGGCCTCGTCAGCCCGTCGACCAGGGACATTGTGTGGTCATAACTCAGGGTCGGCGATAAATGGGTCACCTCCTCGTGGGGCATCCAGGGGTGTAACCCGTCCATTGCCACCGTGGTGGCCTCCGATGCCTTGACCATGCCCACGGCCCTGTGCTGGCGCACGTGCTGCGGCGGCGACACCTACGTGTGGTAGCAGTGCCAGACGACACGCTTAACACTGTTAGCGCTCCTCGTCCCCACGAATAGCATGCTCCTCCGTGGTCTCATTGTGTTGATCGGTCGGAGGACCATGTACACTCGCATCATCAGCTTGCGCACCTCCACGGAGATTATGGTGGGTGAACATGTTACGCAGCTCTAGGAAGTTAGTGTCGATGGTCGTACGCAGCTGTGTGACCTCCTCCCCCAAGGTAGTTAGTCCCGTCTGAACTTCCCCGAGCTCATCACGCACACCATTATCACCATCATGAAGTTGTTTTTGTAGCATCTCACGCAATCGAGTGAATTCAATCCACGTAACCAGCGCCTCCAGATTAGGTGGAATCTCCTCGTGACCTGACATGGTAACAACTCACAAAGAACAAGCGAGATTATATCCGGTTAGTAAAACAAAATTCTCTCGCTACGCTCACAACTCACTGTCCTGACAACAAGACAAGCTTATCATTCCAAAGTGAATTAAGGACAGCAAAAAGGACACTTGTGACAACGAACGATCTCAACCCAGTAATGTATGAGCGTAACCGAGAGCAAAGGCATACACCAACGGGGTAGGTGGAACTTGGAAAGGTATGTGTATAACCTATGCAAACTGATATTCAAGATGTTGTAAAGCGAAGTAATGATCCAAGCTAGAAAAATTTGCTTATGTGCCGATCCAACATGTTTAAGTGAAGTGTATGAACACACACACAACGATAAAAGTGACCTAATGCAACCAAAGGACTGAGTCGTCGATCGATGCACTCATATTGCACCAAGTACGAGGAGAGATGCTAGCCAATTGCAACGAAAATAAGGGAACAAGATTGCTCAAAGAGATTAAATACACAATCTGAAATTATGAACGAGGGTGTACTCTTCCCAAATTTGTGGCCAGTTGCTTTTGCTTTGCTCTTTGCTTTCGTAAAACTGTAAGAACAAGCTCTTCCTTCGTTGGCTATTAAGGTAACCGAAAGGAAATGTTGATACTGACTTTGCAGGTTTTCTTTCGCTCTTTTTTTATACGTTTTCAAGCCGTGGCTTTTTCTTCAAGTCGGCTGCCTTTTACTTTCTTCTTTTGCAAAGGCCGAAGGAAAGGTGTAGATTCACCCTTTAATTTGTGAGTTGCAAAATTATCAGAAGTGTAGATTAATTCTAAGAGCAGCCCGAAAGCAATATTCAAAAGCTAGTCTCAAAGAGCAAAGGATATAAGGAATTTACTGCAGCCAAACCAAAACAGACGTCTTGGTGCGGGTCGTCGTTGGCTACAACCACACCCACAACCAAGACACATGATAGAAGGTGCGGGTCGGACGGCTTCGAGCACGACCACGCTCACGGATAATTTTTTTGTAGGGTTTCTGTGTACTCAAAGACAAAGTGATGCAAACAAAACACATAGATCAGCACAAAAAACAAATCTCTAATGGATGAAAACTTAACTAAACTCATAGGAAAAATAGATTGAATCTAGGGTTTTGAAATTTTTGTGTTATAATTTTTGGTTTAATGGACTATACGACAGAAAACAAATCTAAACTATGGGTAAATAGCTCTCACCGAGTCAACCTAGACTCTGATACCACATGATAAGGGGGTTGCCTAATCTTCTCAGTGAGAAACGTAAATAGATGAGGCGAAGTAGTCGATGTCGCTAGCTAAACCCTCGTGCCAATGCACGAACTCTCAACTCTTTGGATATTGCCCAACACACCGGATAGATGATCGTCGCGAGACCACTAGCGATGATTGCCAAGCCCCCAATTCCCAATGGAATGATAGTTTGACCTTGAAGTGCAGGATGAACCAATGGATCGCCTAGTTCTCTCTCGAAGTCCTCGCATGAACTCTGGTTTGAAAGAACAAGCAATAGCTATGTTTCAATCTTATCCATAAACTGGTCTGCTTTACAATGGGCAAATCCTTGGCCTTATATTGGCACCTATGGGTGTGGCCGACTTACACACGGCTTAATGTCGATTCTATCTCTAACTCATGTATCGTACAAATATTCTTTCCTAATACAGTTAAGGAAAGATTACAACTGACTCCAACTAAAAGATATATACTATAACTTATCTACGGCCAATACTATTCATGTTGAGTATTGAGTGTCGTAGGACTGGTTGATGATTTGGTCGTAGGATTGGTCCTAGGGAGGTCCCGAAGAGGTCCTAGAGGGAGGTCCTGGGGACCTCTTGGGTGGTCCTGGAAGACTCCAGGGTGGTCGTGGAAGACCTCCTGGGTGATCCTGGAAGACCTCTGGGTGGTCCTGGAAGACCTCGAGGGTGGTTGTGGAAGACCTCCTCACGCGGGGGTGGTCCTAGAGACCTCCTCGGGGTGAGTTGACAGCATAAGGTGACTTCCTTTGATCTTCCAAGGTTCTCCTCCATTGCTTTGCATCCAAAGTCTTCACAATGTTCGAATCTAAGAATGTACAAAGTATTTGCATGAGGTAGTAGCCAATTCTCAGTATAGTTAATAAGAGTTTCATTAAGAAACAAAAGCACCTATTGCTTTATAAGCTTGGTTCGAGCTCTGGTCATTGGACCGGCTGGTACTGAACTGGTCGTAGAGATGTCCAAACTAATCGTAGGGACGTCCGAACTGGTCGTAGGGATGTCCTTATTAGTTTGTGTCTCACCATCAATAGGAGAAGATGCATATGTGATAGGGATATCCGCATCAACAACTTTTCTCGTATGTTCCAGGTGCTGCAAGACCGGAACCTGGGCACATACATTGCTGCGAAGGACAAGCCATCTAGAAGATTGTGAGGTTTCACAGTATTGCAGAGGGTCTTCTTAGCCTTCGGTGCCTGTATCGATGCTTTTAGGCACATGTTGCCTGTGATCTCAGTCGACGGGACATTTCTAACTGAAAAATACAAGGGCCAGATCCTGACAGCAATTGGTGTTGATGGCAACAATCAGATTCTACCATTGGCCATTGCATTCGTCAACAGTGAGAATTTCGATAGCTGGTTGTGGTTCCTTCGACAACCTACGAGTGGACCATTGGGCAGCGCTATTGGTGCTGCCCAAACTACTGTGCCAACCACCCGGACTATAGGTTTGACACGCCAAGCCACAGACAATCGGTAATGAAATCGCATTCAAGTGCACACCACTTTTTTGCTTCCCATTACGCCGTAACCACGTCTCTTCCCACCGTAGTCTCTGTCGCGCATCTGCGACTTCAGCCAGTGGATCGACGACAAGATCCACCCCTACAACATGTGGATGTTGCTGACACGAAAGAGCTGGGCCAGGGAGGACTGTGAGGGCTGTGAAAGGCACCTTGAAGAGCTATAGGCTGAGATGGAGGAGAAGAAGAGGCGGGAGAGGCTGTAAGAGGAGTAGAAGCACGAGCATACCAGGCGACGTAAGGCCGAGAGGGCGCGAAAGAGGGCCATCGCAGCAAAAGCTAAGGCACAAGGCAAGGAGTACAACATCGAGCTGAGCCGCAAGGGCAAATGGCCACGTTCTACGTAGTAGTTCGACCCTTTTCATCCGTATGTCCCATGTATTTCTAATTCCCTAAAGGCATGTGTGTACCGTCCTTGTTTTGTTAGCTTCCAGGCCATGTAACTGTAACGCCCTGGCCAGAGGTCACCCGAGAGGTCCTCCAGGATCTCCTAGAAAGTCCATCAGGACCTCCCAGGAGGTTTGGTAGGACCGCCCAGGGGCATCTCCACGATCGCCCAAGAGGTCCAACAGGATCTCCTGGCGGTTTGGAGACCTAACCGAGAGGAGGGTTGTGAGGCACAGGGAGATCACAACAGCCACAAGCCAACTCAGGAGAGGTCGAAGAACAAATCCTGAGGAGGTCATGAGACTTGAGGTGGCCCAAGTTCTCCCACGACCAGCCCCGAGGGAGGTCGTGGAGGGCTGGGGTCACCCCAAAACCTCCCACGACTAGACCCAAGGGTGGTCGTGGTGGTCAGGGATCACCCCATGCTCACCCTTGTGAACCGAGCTAGTCCCAAGGATCAATAGCTAGCTCTTCACAGTATACAACAGTGGTAACATACACTTCAACAAGAGCTTTATTAATATCAACAAAGTTATTTACAAAAGGGGAGGCATACAAGCCAACAAACCAGAAAACAGCGGAAGATAAACAATAGGCCACCTGATACACCACAGGCAATATATTTTCGCTCTGCAGAGGTATACAGCTTTACCCACATGACATGATTTCTCTAGTTTGTTTGGCATTCGTCAATGCCACCTCACACTTCCTTTGGTAAGAGATCTAGAGCTCATGACAAGGCCTTTACAATGCATTGTTCCACCGCAGTCCCCCATCGCTAAGGTTTCACCCCTGGGGATAGAAACCCACAGAGTTCATGGCCCCCTCTTGCGCTAGGGGGAATGCATGTACGTAGGTCATGAAGGACCACCCAACTCAACCAAATAGACAACTATAGTGGAACTTTGCAAATTAATCAGTCAGGTCCTGCCCATATAAGACATGTGGTTGCACGGTGAGGCATGGCAAAATACACTCGAAGACTGGTCCTTAATTGACTAGGGCAACTGCCACAGAACCGCTGAGCCTCAACTCTACCCAAGTTGAGCTCGTGCATAGACATGCACCAACCAAGCAACCAATTCGCCCCAGTCTAAACCAATTTTCCATTTATTTGCCTTTCACAAACTTTTTAACAAAACTCCATGACAACCCAATGTCATGGGTTAAAACATTTGACACATTGGTCTTTGGCAGTGAAATCTCCCAAAACAAGAATTGATCTAGGCTTGGCTAAGCATCAAGTTTTTCCAAAGATCCTAGTTCACACTAATGTAGCAGCCAGGTTTTCCCTGTGGTGACAAAATGTTCGGTTCAAGGTCAACAGTAGCCATACAAAGGATTTAGGTATAGCTATGAATTTAAAGACAGGTATTGAAATAACTTAGTAAAGTAAGCATGCATTAACATTTGAAATGGAATATATATAGGTTGAAATAATGGGTGCAATATGATCAATAGTGTAACTTGCCTCCTGCTTGAAAGCTTTAGCTTTACAGGCCTTCTCCCTCACAAAGCTCGGGCTCTCTAGAGACGTCGAGGTCTACACGTTAAAACAGCGCAAATCAAACCAAAGCCAAGTAAAAACCAAAAGAACTCCAAAGAAACCTAAAACTACAGCCAACAGAGAGGTTTGATGGTCAGGAGAAGATCCACAGGGCTGACTAGAGGAGGTCCGACTGCTTGGGAGAGGATCCAGAGAGCTGGCCAAATGAGGCTCAATGGTTAGAGGGAGGTCTAGAGAACTGGTTGGGAGAGCAAAAGAATGAGAATGGGGAAAAAAGTAAAGATGAAGGGCTGCCCCAGCTTATATAGCTGGAGAGTCCAGAGGTAAACGTGTTCAAGAGTAGGTAGAAGAGGAGATGGGGGCAGGTAAAAAATGAGACTAAAAATACCTCGGTGCTACCAAAAGGTGGTAGCATTTAATGCGACACAACAGGCATTAAATGCTTGGAGACTTCCAAGTGCTAGGTACATGGTCAAAGGATAAAGAAAAGTAGACGTGACTGACAAATGGGGCCAATCAAACTCAAGAGAACAGATAAGTCAAAGGGTTGCTCTCAGCCGCAAGGGAGGTCTTTGCAAAAGATCAGGGGCCCTGACCTCTAAGGGAGGTCCTGAGGACAGGAGGTCCAAAAGACCTGCTCATAGTTCACAAGAGGTCCGAGGGTCAAGATCTCTCGAGGGAGGTCCTAACGGTCAATATCTACAAGGGGAGGTCCTAACGGTTAGATCCACAAAGGGGAGGTCCTGACAGTCAAATCAAATCAAAGGGAGGTCCTGATGGACAGATCTCTCAAGGGGAGGTCCTGACGGTCGGATCAAATCAAGGGGAGGTCCCGACGGTCAGATCTCTCAAGGGGAGGTCCTGACGGTCAGATCTCTCAAGGGGATCAAGGGGAGGTCCTAACAGTCAGATCTCTCAAGGGGAGGTCCTGACGGTCAGATCAAATCAAGGGGAGGTCCTGATGGTCAGATCTCTCAAAGGGGGAGGTCCCGACACGATCCGCAAGGGGAAGGTCCCGACAACGATCCACAAGGGAGGTCCCGACGGTCAAGATCAAAGCTTAAGGAGGTCTTGACACTAGGATCTCTCAAGGAGGTCCCAACGATCAAGATCTAAACAAGGAGGTCCTGACGGTTAAGATCTTCAAAGGGGATGTCCTGACGGTTAAGATCTCCAAAGGGGAGGCGAAGGAGGTCCTGACGGCTAGGATCTCCAAAGGGGGAGGTCTTAATGGTCAAGATCTAAACAAGGGAGGTCCTAACGGGGGGAGATCTTAACGGTCAAGATCTAAACAAGGGAGGTCCTAACGACTAAGATCTCCAAAAGGGGAGGTCTTAACGGTCAAGATCTAAACAAGGGAGGTCCTGACGGACACGGGGAGGTCCAAATGAATGAGGGGGAGAGGTTCAAAGGACATGGGGGAAGGTCCAAGTACTTGAGAGGTCTAGACCAAGAGGAGGTCTAAACCAAAAAGAAACCAGATAGGAGGTCTTGACGAGGATATAACAATCCTTATTTTATTATATATCTATAATTCATATTATGGATAATAATGACGCATATAACTCTTGAGTATACCCCTTAATATCCATAAGGGAGAAGCTGGAAGACGTATGTTCTCCTACAACCACCCTGTAGTCGTGGGTCTTCCTACGACTACCCCATAGTTGTAAGCCCTTCTACGACTGTCCCGTGATCGTAAGTTCTACTACGATTGATCTGTGGTTGTAGGCTCTCCTACGACCACCACCCGGTCATAAGCTCTTCTATGACCAGTCCTCGATCGACAAGACTTACAAACATGTGGGCCTAGTCGATCAGGGAATCTCGTGTACCGTATCCAAGGATATGAGCAATCAATTACGCTGTTATTCCCTGATATAATAGCACGACTTAACTCCCTGTTGTGGTGATAATTGCCTGGCAACGTGGGAACGTTACAACTCCCGTAATAACCTCCGGTAACGGCTCCACGATCTGGTGCGTTAACGTGACCTTTATATTGAAGATCCAACGGTGCACCCCGGGAACAGTATAAAAGGCAAGGATCATCAGGAAGAGGGGAGAGGCAAAAAAGAAGATTAGAAGGACAATACTCTAGTCTCTGATTCCATCTTGTAATCCAGTATACTCAATACATACACACAGGAGTAGGGTTGTTATTCTCCCAGGAGAAGGCCCGAACCTGTGTAAAAATCCCCGTGTCTCCATCTCTGTGTGATTTTGAGTCTAGAGGAACCCCCGAATTAAACAATCTTTACGTAAGTTTAGTTCTAAAACACCGACAGTTGGCGCTGACCGTGGGGATCTTTGAGTCATCAGCAAGGTAGTTAGAGTCAAGATCCTGAGTCGGATCGATTTGCCTCCGGTAGGATCGAATCGTAGTATCGAATCGTAGAATCGGCGATTCTATGGATTTGTAAAAATACACATATTTAACATCTATACTATAAGTTTGTATGATTCTTATAAGGTTTATCACTTACTTATTACCAAAAAAGGGGCAAAACACTTCTTATCACACAACAAAAAAGCATAATGGTACTGACATGATGGGTGATATAGTTCTGAACTATAGGAGAACAGCCAATGGCCTTGACTAGTTTACTACAATTAATGAGAAATGTTCACAAGTTTTGTAAAATCAATATCTAATTGCAACACTTGCATGTTCCTTAAAAGCAGCTAGACATACTACAGGAATAAAAATAACTTATCATTATCAAGCTCAAGATTGATCATGTCATAACTCATAATATAGATATTTGTACTAGCATTACCACACTGATATAATATTTTGCATGCTCCTTATTTATTTATAGTTTCAATCTCAGAAATTAATATCAACAAATTTTGCTCTAAAACAAAATATCAGCAAAGCTGGGCCTCTAAAAAAAATTGCAAAAAAAAAAGAAAAAAATTGCGACTCTACCACGATTCTACTTTGCGATTCTACACGATTCTACCCTTTGGATCATGACTCTACCACGATTCTACCTGATTCCGATCCACAGTGCGATCCGGATCGATAGGCCGTCGTGAGATCGTAGAATCGTACGACTTTACGAGTAGGATCGCGATTTTAACTACCTTGGTCATCAGCTTTCCTTTGTCTTTCCGATTCTCATGCTCTCATGGCAGGAGAGTGGAACAAGGAGAACTGGTTTGACTTGTCCGATTATGCAGATATCGACATGGATGCCGGTTTCGACTATGAGCCAAGCGATGCATCATCCGATGGTGATGTCGCCTCCGGAGATCTTTCTCCAGGAGAACTTACCATCGATGGAGTTGAGAAGGGATCCTTATCCCCCACAACTATACGTCCAGATGGGGAACCAGCTTCCTCAGAGGACAAGGGTCAATCCGACCATAATGAGGGCTGTCCCAAGGCAGACTCGCAACACAGTGAGGGTTCCCTCTCCAAATGTCCAAGTCCATCTAAGATAGTCTGACCTAGCGCGACAACTCCTGGAAGTCGTAATTCCGGATCTTCATCAACATCTGGTGATTCTCTCTCTCCGGTTAACCCATCCAAGAATGCGATCGAACATGCTCTTCCTGCGAGTTCGACCATCCCAATGCAGGACTTGCTTGCTGACATAGACGGTTAAAACCCGGAATTCCCCTTCCTGGAGGGGTTTACTCCAAGTCGCTAGATGGTGTCATTCGACGAATCCTCAAGCGAGGAGGCCTCTAGCGCAAGTGGAGATCATCAACGGGAGGTCTTCGTCTTGCCCTCAGGTAGCAATAACTCTCCTAGAGATGAGGCTGCAGATGCTCCCCGAAGATCACACCCTATGACCGCTCGTGGCAATAACAAAGACACCATCGATGATGACCAGAGTCAATACTCTGATGAGCGTATGAGAAATTCTCGAGATCATCGCACTCCATTGAGGCAAGCTCAAGGATCAGGTATGAATGATTCTGAAATAAACCGACGAAAATTAGTCGCAGTTCAGAGAAAATTGGCTTGGCGCGCTCAATACCAGTCGAAAGAAGCTCAGGAACTCAGCATATCAACGACCTACTTGAGAACCCATCTCGAGAACTTGCCCGAACACCTGGCTACGACCTCTTCGCCAAAGAGATCGCACGAAGGCTGCGGAGTACAATGAGCAAGCTCGAACGACCCCGCCAGCGTCATTCTAGGAGTCGTGGCAGCATGACTCCATCAGCTTCCAGTCAATCGAATAACTCGCCGCATGGAGATCACCGCAAGGTGCGTCGCTCCCCAATCCGGAAAAGAGTTCCTCGAATGCCTGACGATTATAAAGCTCCTAGGAGAGGTGATCATTCACCACTCCGACTGAGAGGTTTGCAACAGTAGACAAGATACGAGGAGTATTACCCTCGTGAGGATCGAGACTTGCTATAAGTCGATTCACCTCTTGCCGGATATCGCCGAGTACGACACTGGCGATGTCAACCCCTCTTTTCTACAAAGGAGGCGCATGACGTGATTACCGGATGCCCGCATTCTCGCCGACTCCGAAAGCGCTTCATCGCCGCCGCGTTTCGATCAGGAACATGGAGAAATTTGATGGGTCTCAAAATCCCATCGAATTCCTTTTAGATCTACACAACCGCTGTCCGAAAGCAAAGCAGAGGAGGAGAGCGCATCATAGCGAATTACCTTCCGACTGTGCTCGAAGGGTCTGCTCGATCGTGGTTACTAAACCAACTAGTCAAGTCGATCTACTCGTGGCAACACCTCTGTGATCTGTTGCTGGCTAATTTCCAGGGCACCTACCATCGCCCCGGAAAGGAGGATGACCTACACAGGATGCGACAAAACGACCACAAAACACTATACCAATTCATCAGGCGTTTCAGTCAAGTTCTCAATTCTATTCCTGAGGTTTCTGACGTATCTGTTATCAGAGCCTTCAAGTAGGGAGTCCGTAGTAGAAGGATCATGGAGGACATCGCTTTAAACCATCCCGCCATCAGAGTGAACTCTTTGAGATGGTCGATCGGTGACGCCATCGCCGACGGCGCTTGAGTGGACCAAAATCATCGATCAAGATGACCAGCACCCTCATGAGACTAGCGAAGGTAGCAAAAAGAAGGATAAGAAGGTCAAGAAATCCAAGAACAAGGTAAAGGGACAAAAGCTTCAAGCCAATGCTTCTAAGGAGATCCTGGCCGTAAGCGATAGGGAACCACGAACTGACAAGCAACACCCCAGTCGTGGCAAAGGTAAGTGCCCCGAACGGAAGAACGATAAGTCTAGGTGGTGCCCTTTCCACAAAAAGGAAGGGCATGACCTCCGCAATTGCCGAGTTTTCCAACGAAAACTCGAAGACTATTACAACGACAAAGGGCCACTTTCTACCCTTGAAGAAGTAGGGCAAGCCAGTGGTCGTACACAGTCGAATGACAACGAGGATATGCCATTTCAAGATCCCGAGCACACCATCGAGCACATCTTTGGAGGATCATCGGCATACGAGTCAAGACGATAGCTTAAGGCAGTCGAACATGAGGTAAACTCTATTAACTCTCCTCTTGTCAATAAAGTACCGATGTGGTCGGAAGTCACTATCTCTTTCGAGAAGGGTGACTGCCCGACCCCTTCAACCCGACCTGGACGTTTTCCGATCGTGGTCGAACCCACCATCAACAACTGTTCAGTAAATCGAGTGTTGATTGATGGTGGTAACTCATTAAACATTCTGTTTACGAGCACCCTGGACGAAATGCAAGTACCTAGGACCAAGGTAAGACCGGTAAGATATTCATGTCATGGTATTGTACCAGGGTCTTCGGCCAAACCCATTGGTCAAGTTTCTCTTCCTTTAACATTTGATTCACCAAGTAATTTCAGGATGGAGAAAATCTCCTTTGATGTGGTCGATTTCGATACGGCATATAACACCATACTCGGACGACCAGCTTTGGCAAAATTCTTAATGGCAACTCATTATGTGTATCAATGTCTTAAGATGCTAGGTCCTAAAGGAGTAATCACAATTCATTGTGATAAGAAGATGGCACACACGCAGGACCGCCGATCCTCGAGATGGTGGGTCGATACCGCCTTGAGAAGAAAAGGGCGCCTTCGACCAAGAGCTCAAGCCCAAAGTTATGCCCAAGTTGAACGACAAGTCAAAGAAGTTCCCCGATCGAGGAACCTTCAAGATCGTTTCAGATCGGGATACTTCCACCCCAAGTAGGAAGACGCCTCATCACTTTCTCCGAGCAAACGCAGATGTCTTCACGCGGCAAGCATCCGACATGCCCGAGTCCCTGTGGAAGTGATCGAGACATGCTAGCTTTACTACCGACAAAATACCCAGAAACAAAAATTATGGAGATTTGCCCCGATCGACGAGATGCTATAAGGTCGAATTGACAAGCTACTTAAAGCGTGCTTTATAAGAGAAGTCGACCACCCAGAGTGGTTGGCCAACCCCGTAATGGTTAGGAAGTCTAACGGCAAGTGGCTAATGTGCGAGAATTCATCGATCTTAATAAAGCTTGTCCAAAAGATGATTTCCTTTACCTCATATCGATCGCTTGGTTGACTCTATCGCTGGTTATAAACATTAAGTTTTCTAGATGCATATTCGCTACCATCGATTAATATGTGTCTAGAAGATGAAGAAAAGACCGCATTTATTACTCCATTTGGTATATTTTGCTATGTCAAAATGCCATTTGGTCTAAAAAATGCTGGCGCTTCTTTTCAACATTTGATGTAATTGACTTTTTCACCTCAGCTAGGCCGAAATTTGGAAGCCTATGTTGACAATCTAGTCGTAAAAAGCATCAAACGGCTTGATCATGTTTCGGACTTGCAGGAGACGTTCGACAATCTTAGAAAACACCGCTTGAAACTCAATCCTGAGAAGTGTGTGTTTGGAGTCTCTTCGGGAATTGCTTGGATTCCTGGTCTCCGTACGAGGAATCGAAGCAAATCCCAAAAAGATAAAAGTCATTGTTCAAATGCACTCTCAACCACGAAGAAAGAAGTCCAAAAGCTCACAGGGTGTATGGCGGCTTTAAGTTGTTTCATAGCACGACTGGGGAAAAAAGGACTACCTATCTTCAAACTTCTAAGGAAGCACAAAGGTTTCGAGTGGTCGGAAGAGGCAAACGCTGCCTTCGAGGATGTCAAGAGATATCTTACGAGTGCTCTTGTTTTGGTTTCCCCGAAACCAGAAGAGACGCTCTTAATTTATCTAGCTGCCACGCCACAAGCAGTGAGCGCAATATTAGTTGTAGAACGTGAAAACGTTCAACGATCGGTATACTACGTAAGTGAAGTTTTGCACGGACCTAAGGATTGTTACCCTCAGGTCCAAAAGCTTCTCTATGCCCTCATGTCTTCGAGGAAACTGAGGCATTATTTTCAGGCGCACAAGATAATTATGCCGTCTGAGTTTCCCTTAGGAGTGATCCTCCAAAATAGGGAAGCAGCGGGACACATGTCTAAATGGTTAGTAGAACATGGGGAGTTCGACCTCCATTTCGTGTCCCGAACGGCCATTAAATGCCTGATCTTGGCAGACTTTGTCGCCGAATGGACAAATCCTCGAACTCGTTTAGATCCCTAGTACGATATCCATGACAAGTGGATTTATGTACTTTGACGGTCACTTACTTTAAGTGGCTCGAGTCGGAGGGTTCCGGAATCTCCTAACGGAGACACCTTAAAGTATGCCATACAGTTAAACTTTCAGGTCACTAACAACGTGGCAGAATACGAAGGTTTACTAGCCGGCATACGAGCTGTGAAAGCACTCGCGATTCGACAACTACTCGTGAGAGGAGACTCTCAACTAGTCGTGAATCAAGTCAGAAAAGAGTACTAGTGCTCTAATCTGACCATGTCTCGGTACTTATTGGAGGTTCGAAAGCTTGAAAAGCATTTTTTCGGTTTTGAGGTATAATTTATCCCTCGAAAGGATAATTTCCTCGCAGACCAGCTTGCTCGGATAGTTTCTTCTCGATCTCAAGTGCCAAAAGGGGTCTTCTTGGAGCAACTCCAGAAGCCGTCTCTGGTGGACACACTAGAGACATCTCCTATTGAGACAGCATCTCTAGATTATGAGGACACTTGGATGGATCTCATCTACAAGTATCTTTAGACGGGTTCAGACGATGACGCATCTCAAGCGATCGCTTATCCCGAAGGCCAAAATGTATACTTTGGTCGAAGGAGTCCTCTCAAAACGAGGTACTCAAGGGGTACTCATGCGATGCATACCGCAGAGAGAAGGACTAAACCTCCGTCACGACATACACGGGGGCATCTGTGGAACTCACGCTTCCTACAGAATGTTGGTCGGAAAAGCCTTTCGACAAGGATTTTACCAGCCAACAGCCCTCTACGATGCCAAAGAGTTGGTTAAGAAATGTGTACAATGCTAGTTTCATAGCAAGCAAATACACCAACCAGCTTAGGCATTACAAACAATCCCTTTATCTTGGCCTTTTGCGACCTGGGTCTCAACATCCTAGGACCATTCCCAAGGGCTCCAGGAGGCTTCGAGTTCCTTTCTGTGGCTATTGATACGTTCACAAAATGGATCAAGTTTAACTCGGATCGATAACAACGAAGCCGCAAAACGGTTCATGATGAGAAGCGTGATTACACGGTTTGGTGTCCCAAGTAGAATAATCACGATAATGGTAAACATTTTCGAGTGCAAAATTTCGTGAATTTTATGACGAGTTTGGTACCAAGCTCATTACGCCTTTGTCGCCCATCCCCAAAGCAATGGGGCACAAACGAGCTTAATGGCCAAATAATGCAGGAATTAAAACTCGAGTCTTCGACCAGCTTGTCAAGCGCCGGGGCTTGGGTACAAGAATTACCTCAAGATATGGGCGATTCAGATGACCGCTAGTCAGCAACAAAGTAAACACCTTTTTTTTTTCCTAGTTTTTGGTGCCGGGCCATGCTTCCGCGTAACTAAAGATCGTCTACAAGGGTCGAGAGTTTCAATGACTTAGCCTGAAGAACAACTTCGAGCAGATGACATCAACCTACTCAAGAAAAGAGGAATCCGCCTTAATCCGCTCAAATAGCCTACCAAAGAAGCCCCACGCAAATACTACGATCAGAAGGTCCAACCTCACACCTTTGTCAGAGGTGACTTGGTATTGAGGAAAATTCAATCTCACCTAATCGAACAAGTTTTCCCCAAGTGGGAAGGTCTCACACAAGGGTCGGGTTATGCACTGTGTTAAAGACGACTAGCAATGGAAGACGCACCAAATTCTCTCAAATTCTTGAATATCGACCGCCACGCAAATTCTACGGTAAACGACCAACCGTTCAATAAAGTATCAGGTTCTTTCTATCTTTATTGTATTACTTCAAATAGCGTTTTGACAATTCTTTCAACCATACCCTGGTCAAAGGTCCGCCCTTGACCAGTGACTAAGTCGTGCACTCTTCCACGATAATGCACTAATCGTAAGACATTCTACGACCAGTACCCAGTTCATCTTTACACTGGTCGAAAGGATGGTAACGTCGCCTAGTCGAAGCCTTCCTCTCTGCACGTGGTCCCGCCCACTAGAAGGAACTTCCTAGAGTCGATTCGTTCCCCCCTTTTTTTACCAACACAAAGAGCTCGGGTTCGAAACATGGTTGAAATAATGTCAAGCCAACTCTTAGTAACTTAATTTATTTCTTCATCCATCTTTTTGAAAAATAAATTAAGCAAAGTATACTTTCCAAATTTGCTCGACTACTTTCGATAAACTCGGTTTATTTTAACTGGTCGGAGGAAGTTACAACACCTAGTTGAAGACTTTTCTCTCTACACGTGGTCCTGCCCACTAGAAGGAACTTCCTAGCATCGTTCTATTTCTAACTCTTGCTACCAGAGTGAATATACTAAGTGCATTGAGATAAGTTGGACAAATTTTTTAAGGAACTCCGGACGTTTATTTAACTCAAGTTGACCGTTCTTGATTTGATTAATCTGGTTGGAGATGGTAACATCACCTAGTCGAAGCTCGTCTCTCTCAAGACGTGGTCCCGCCCACTAGAAGGACCTTCCTAGTGTTGACTCGCTCCTACTCTACGACAAAGGTAAGATTATCGTGATCGAAAAACTACAAGTTAGCTAAACCTCTTTTCGTAAAACCTATTAAACACTATTTACTTGGTTTATCTAAATAAACCAAGCAAATAGTCGGGGCTAGGATAAAGTTATTAACTTGACTTCAATTCTTAGTCTTGCTCTTTTTTCCATTCATTATCTTATGAGTTACTAACTACTCGACAAGATGATTTTCAGGAAGAAGGAAGGATTATATATCAACATCAACAAAAAATTTGTCTTTACAGAACTGCATGCACTACTTAGGCGAGGAGAACGATTTGCATACCCTCCGTGACTAACTCAAATGATCGGTCAGATTGTCGCTATTAATCGCTCCGCTTCGCTTCAGTGGCAGCGGTCATCTACGACAGTCAGCAGATTAAGGGTGGGATCATGAGATTTAAGTTTTGCTAAGACAAATCTTATTCCCTCTTGGATCGCATCCTTTATCGAGTCGAATTGGTTAGCTCTCAACGTAGTCACCAACTCTTGCAAAGTTCCGACTTGTTCACCAATGGCACTCGATTGGGTAGACAATGTGTCGTCACGAGGAGTAATCCCCTCTGCATGAAGCCCACCGAGTACATTGTTCAAGAGTGAAATATTGTTTTGAAGATTGATCTTCAAAGCCTTCATTTCCTCCTGATTGCGAGTTGAAGCCTCGCGAAGTCATTTTACTTGTACTACTTGTTCTGAAAAGAATAAGGTCAGTCAAATAAAATGACCTCGAGAGGAAAACACAACTAATTGTAGGTAAAGATTTGCTTACCAACTAGTTGAGAATCTAACTTCTTGACTTCTTCAGTGTGGGCGGCGGTGTCCTTAAGGTAACGTTGTTCCATCGCTCGACCTCTTGGTCTTTGTCTGAAAGAGAATGAGATTCGTAAAAAGAAAAGGATGTCAAAGGTGGTCTTAAGTTCATCACTTACCGCTTAGTCGTCCCTACAACTTTTGGTTTGCAGAGTTTGCCTCCTCAAGCTTCTTCCGGAGGTCTTCATCTTCTCCCTTAGCTTCTTCGTCTCGCTCTTTCATAGTCGAGAGAATCACTAAGGTCTTCGCCACTCTTAAACCTCGCAAAAGGAAATGGTAGACATCGAAGAAAGAACACGGTCAGAAGTTCTTCATGACCCAGCCTCGTCAGAAGTTTTTCTATGACAATACCCCCGCCAGAAGTCCTCCTACGACCAGTACCTAGTTGTAAGAACTTCTACGACAAACCCCGCAAGTGCTGTGTAAGTAGTCGAAACATAAAAGGCTACGAAAAGCAGTTACTTACCACCTTTCTGTCTGCTCGTAGAGTAGCGCTTTGTCTTATCGTAGCTGGACAAGTTGCCTATTATATTTGGCAACAGTGACAATTTGCTCCAATGTGTTCTGCACAAAGAAAGGCAATGAGAAGCGTGAAAAGGCATAGATGTAAATACTAAATTTCAGGTACTTACATTCATGGCTGTTCGAGCAAACGAAGACACCACCCTCGTGGGGTCCCTCAGTTCATCAATCTCATCGACTCGGTTCCATCATACCCTTTTGAGATGTTCATCATCGAAAACATACCCTCTGTTGGGAATATCCTTGGGGTGAGGAACGCGATCACGAGATCTGAACGCACGGGAGCCCACAACGGTGGCAGAAGCGAAGAACCCGAAGGTGTGGTCAAAGAGCTCGAACTCTTCTTCTCCTTCGGAGGTAGCGACACCAGTAGCTTGGCCTTGGAAGCTGGGAGGATCATCCGCAGCAACTTCCTTCCCAGCGCGGTGAATAGATGTTTCACCCCCATGGCCGGATGTCTCCGCCGCTACCGTCTTTACCCCTGTTTCTACGACCACTCCTGTGATCGTAGCCGCTTCTGGCCCTACGACCGCTCCAATAGTCATAGCCAAGCCAGCTGCAACGGCATCTTCGGTCACTCGGACGGTGGACGATCTTTCGACCACCGCCACTGTTGTTCCTTCGCCTGCCGAAGAAATTGCAGTGGGTTCCTTGGTAGGAACGTCCTTGATGATAAGAGGAGCTAGGCTGAGATTATAAAAAAGAAAACACGATCAGATGATAAAAAGCAAAAGGTAAATGATGTCCTTACACTTTTGTCTCTTTTACGTACCTCCGAGTGTCGGATTTGATCTTAAGTTTGAAAACAACCCTCCCTAAGGAAGGTTTCTTCGAATTTTTCTCAACCACGTCTGGTTGGGACTCATGTTGAGGAGCAGTCATGACCATGTTTGGTCGTGGGTCTTGATCAAGCGCCATCGCTCTTTGAGCCTCTTGGCTCTCCGAATGGCCGAGACCAGTCTCGACCACCTCAACAATGCAGATTGTCCTCGACCACTGCACCGCTGGTGCAAAGCAGATCTTCCTTTAAAAGACATGAAACTCTTCCAGCTCCTTTTCTAATCGCTGATAAAGCCACGAGAGGCGTAAATCGCGAAGGTTTTATCGTCATAATAGAAGGGTACCTTGGTCTTGGGAGCCCTGGGTTTGAATACTTCAGCTATTCCTGCCGCGATTGCTTCCTCTGCAGTAATTATTTCCACGACAAGATTAGCCAAAGGTGCAGACGGAGTAGCGGAGCTCGAGCTTGCACCGCCTCATAAACACTTTGCGCGAGCTTCCTCCCCGGTCTCGAGGAGCATCCGCTGCTCAACAAAGCCAGGCTAGAGCTCGAGCCTCCTTGTCGGGCGGCCTTAACAAGCCGCGCCTCTTAGCCAGGAGAAACAAACCGCTTACTGGCCAAGATTAACCACCATCGGCTCGACTTCTTTGTCGCCTCGATGGTCCTTCTTGCCTACTTCTCAGAGAAATCGTAAAGTGAGATATTATAAAGCCGCTGTAAGTTCTTCTACAGCTATCACCATGTCGTAAGCCTTTCTACGACAACCCCCCGGTCAGAAGTTTTTCTACCACTGTAACCCGATCGTAAGCCTTCCTATGATCAGTACCCAGTCATAAGTTCTTCTATCACTACAAAGTCTTAAAGACGAAATCAACTCTTGATTATCTTTAGGCGCTCCACCTTGTCCTCTGGAGACAAGTCAGCCAGAATTGGAGGCGCCACAACATGGGCTAGGGTCTTCTCACAGATGAGCTTGACCCAAGCATCAATCTCCTCTAGTGAGAGGTCTGCAGGGATAAGAGAACCTTCAGTAAGCCTAAATTAAAACTAACAAAAAGAAGGCTAAAGCTCGAGGTTTACTTACCCTCTCACAGAGTCCTCGTCAGTCCGTCAGCCCGAGTACCTCCATCCGATGAGCCCTCTTCTTCAGAGGGTCGATGCTGCGTGATGAAATCCTTCACCACGTACATCCAGAAGCCCTCTTCCTTTAAGTCCGCAATAGCTTGAATGAAAGGGCATCCGCCAAGATCCTGGGAATCGAATCCAAGCTGAACCTTCTCAAGAAGCTTCCCTACGAAAGAGTGGTGTCCTCGTTGGTGATCTTCCAATAGAACCACCTCTTTTCCACCCCGCCACGACGATCGTAAACATCTGAATGTACTCCCTCGACTTCCGTCGTGGAGCTTCAGACTACAACCATTGGCGATTCCGCTTAATCGGGTCATTTTGTAGTAATACCGGAACAACTCCAGATCAGCCGGAATCCCCAAGTAGGCCTCACATAGGTACACGAACACCCCCAACATTGTGATAGAATTGGGGACAAGGTTCACCAACTCCACTCGGAAATATTCGAGTACCAATGTGAGAAAAGGATGAGCGGGTAATCGAAGACCACACTCACAGAATGCTTGGAAAACAGGGATTTGCCCAATTTCCTCCAACGGCCAATGTTGTCCGACAGCCTCAATCCACTGCACGAATTCCATCTTCAGAATCTTCTCGGAGTCGACCAAAACCTAGATTCTGGTTGCATCCATCTCCGATTCGGCCCAGTGGGAAGCGGCTCCGGCCATTTCTCCCAAAAGTCAAAGATTTGGATGTGGAAAGATTGAAGAAGAAAGCTTGATTTGGTCGGTGACGGAGAACTCGGGAGTTCGAACAACAAGAACAATTTGGGGGAAGGTAAAGGACCTTATCCTCACCGACGGTGAAGATTTATAACCGCATACCCGAAGTTCAAAAGACGTGGCTACCCAACGGTTGCCAATGCTTCGGGAACTGCTCCAACAGACAAGGGTAAGGGAGTCGATTGGGACTCTTAAATTTGTCTCGCCGAGGAAGTCAGTCTGTTTTACACCTCGCTTAAATTACCTCCTTGACAAAGTCTTTTTTTTTTCGGTCAAAACGCAACAAATGATCGAAAGATCCCGCTTCACCATAAAGATTTGCGACCACTCTAGGATCCGTAGATCTCCCACGACCACCTTGTAAGTCGCAAGATTATTTCACAACTTTCTTGACCAAGTAAATTTCTGGTCAAATGAAACACCAGCCAAAGAGTTCTTCCTTCGACCATTCCCCTCACGACCACTTCATCGTCGAGGACCATCTAACGCTTCTTTTCCATGTAAGTTATTTTTGCTTAAGCTGGGAGGCTAGATGACGAGGATATAATAATTTTATTTTATTATATATCTATAATTCATATTATGGATAATAATGACGCCATATAACTCTTGAGTATACCCCTTAATATTCATAAGGAGAAGTCGGAAGTCGAAGTTCTCCCACGACCACCTCAGAGTCGTGGGTCTTCCTACGACTACCCCATAGTTGTAAGCCCTTCACGATCGTCTCCGTGATCGTAAGCTCTACTACGATCGATCTATGGTTGTAGGCTCTCCTACGACCACCACCCGGTCGTAAGCTCTTCGATGACCAGTCCTCAGTCGACAAGACTTACAAACATGTGAGCCTAGTCGATCAGGGAATCTCATGTACCATATCCAAGGATATGAGCTGTGAGGACCCCCGGGTTATCTCCGTAAGACCGAGACTAAGCATGGTCTTAAGGGCATAACTCTAAGGCCTCAAGTAAATGGATTCCAACTTAACTCAATCTTAGTGAAAAGCTTGACTACAACTAGAGCCCCGACGATCATGCGCGCTGCTCCCCTGCGAGCACTACATGATTGTCGGTTCTCCAACGAGTCAAGCACTACACTTAGTGAGTTAAATAGGAAGCCACGAACAATGAGTATGCAATCATATTGGCTCCCAAGATCAGCGACCAATATGCTCATACTCTCATACAACGTTGATCACATCCATACAACAACTTACATAGATAGTTCAAAAGACATACAACGTAATAGTTAAAGTTTACATCTATTACAAACGGCCGACCGGCCAAATTCAAATAAGAGTATTAAGTAGTAGCGGAAGCAAGTAATTAAACCAAAATATCCAGCATGGTATGCCCCATAACCCATCGGCAATCGATCGAGTTAAATGATAGCATTACTCATTAGCGCCGCCAAAATCAGCGCTAACAAGCTCAACGGGCTCATACACTTCCTCACCTGAAATTGTAGCAACCGGGTTGAGTACAAAGGTACTCGCAAGTCTTACACAAATAAAAATTAGTTATGCTAGAGGTTGTTCCAAAGGATGGCTCATATTGGCTTAGTTTTGCAAAAGGGACGCAACAATTTACAACCTACACATACTAGTTTTACAAGTGCCATTTCAAAATCAGATTTGAAGTAGAAGTAAAGCATGTGAATAAGTGGTAAATTGAATAACAAATGAATCATCCAAATAACAAAGTGGCTGTCCACTTTGATACAACAACAAACATGAACATCCTATTCATGACGATACCAAGTTATAACCACAATTTTAATTCCAAGTCTAACAATAGCAACCATGTAACTCAAGTGGTCGTCCATAACTGTGGACACGGCTATTCGAATAGATTTATACCCTGCAGGGGTGTACTACTTTACCCACATGACTTGATTAGCCCGTAAGCCTCCAGATGCCTCTGAATATAGCATACTTCCTAAGGTATGTCGGCCGGGTAAACCAAGACTTAGTATTTTTCAGCAAGTTGATACCATTGAGTTGACTCACCCATACGCGACGTAACTCCATTTAAGTGTAGGCTACCCACCTACAACTAAACGGGCACGCAAGTTGTGCCAGAAATGCCATCCCAATTAATAAAGTTTAAAGAGGGCTCACCCTCACAATAAAGAATTGCAATCGGCACCCTTATGGAACATATATGCGATGGAACACATATACGCCCTCACACCACCAGTCATCAACTCAACAATACCAACCCCCTACTTAACCAAGCAGTGCCCATACACCGCATGTGGTAGCACGAGTTTTACTTGAATCAAAGATGTTACCAAAGTTCGGTCCTTAATTGTCCAGACAAGTCAAACACTTACCCAAGCTCGTGCACAAAGTCACCATCACTAACCATCACTTGTCCAGACCAAAAGCTCATTTAAAATGATAAAATTTGACTCATAAAACAGATATGAAGATCTGAACAAAAGTATATAAAGATAGTGGTGTTTATCCCATAATTGTCGGGTTATTCCCGACAATCAACTAACGGTTCTAGACTTGCATGGCTACAAACCCGAACAATATATTTCAACCATTCTAACTTAAGCATGTGGTGCTGAATAATTCAAGTATATCCTCAATGAATTAGGAGATAACTAAACTACACATCACAAAAATAGCGACATTATCAAAAATAGCATGCAAGCAATTATCATTGCACTAACTTAACAAAACTGGGATCAAATATGATGCAAAAGAAAGTTCAAATGATGCTTGCCTTGCTGGTAACTCAGTTGCTCTTCTTCAGTAGCGTGTAAGTCAATATCGATAGGCTCGGTATCTAAATAAATATAATATCGAATAAGCATCGAGAAATACTCAAAAATTCAAAATGCTAAAAAATGCATGATATTTCTACAGTAGCTAAACCATGATTTTAGATGAATTTAGGTGAAATAATTATTCCATTTGGATTTAGTATGCAAAAGTTATTAAGGTTTGAATTTCAGATTTCAATACATTCTCCTTGAGCAATTTAATTATTTGGCCAAAATTTGTAGAGCAGTGGAGGGTATAAGGATTATAAGGATAAATAGGGAATATTATTACAAGGCCAGGATAGTTGAGTTTACCTCATTTGAAGTTTTTATGAATTAGTTATCCATTTTTAAAGTTATCCATTTTTTCTATTGTAAAAATATTAGGTTTATGGATCACTTTCCATAATAATACTCTCTGTTATAGAGACATGTTTGAAATCAATTTTAATATAAAGTTCATAAAAAATAAAAATTACCAGAAGTGGTTTCATCCATTTTGGAGTTAATATGAATTAGTTATGTATTTTTGAAGTTATACATATTTTACAATGTGCAGATAATTCATTTTCAGATTTTTCTAATTCATTTACTACTTTTCTCACCGAAGCGTAGTTAGCCATGCCATCGCCATCGACAAGGCTCGCTTCGCCATTGCCCACCAATGTGCGCGCGTACTTCGTGAACACAGATGTGCCCGTGAGTCGTTCGATTAAGATCCAACAGTCACTAATCGTGGCTCGATGAGGTGGTCCGATCGGCCCATCAATCACGCACCGCTTATTTTACATCTCACAGCCCAGATTTGCAGCGCGTTCGGAGTGGTCCGAACGACCCAACAGATCTAGTCCGTTGATTTTACATCGAAAGGTTCGCAACGATTCAAGTGTAAGGGGCGGTTTAAATGCACAGCACGTGTTTAAAATCTTGGGCCCACACGCCGCTTGCTGCCGCGTTTGCTTAACGCGTTGGTTTTCGTCGTGGGTCCCGCGTAAGTGATTCATTTGTTTCTTTAAGACAAAGACTTAACGCTAATGATCACCATTAATCGTTAACGACCTAGCTACGTTGTTGGTCCGAAACGACAACGGATTTAGTCCCGGTGGTTTCTGTGACTCGCCGCGCCAGGCGCCACGCGGGCGCTGCTTCGAGGACATGCACAGTGCGCAATAGTATTGCGCACCGCTGAGAGCATTCACGGCATCTGAGCCGGCCCAGAACGGTGGCTAGCCGGCGACGAGTGGCGGCGACCCATACGGCAAATGCGCAAACAACTAAGTGAAGCTCCGCAGCGCTAACTAAGCGGGTGCCAAGGTCCTAGGGACTATTAGAGGGTTACCTAAGCTGAGGAAAGTGTTCGGGAAGCTTGGGGGTTGCCGAGCTTCACGAGTCGAAGAAGACGACTACGACAAAGACGATTTTAAGCAAGAAGATGCTCTGAGCAAAAATGAGCAGAATGGGTGCTCGGGTTAGCTTAAGGACACTAAGAGAAAGATATAGGTGCAATTAATTTGACAAAGGCTTACCAGCCGGAGCTGGAGAAGAAGAACAATGACGGCGGCCGACAAAAGAGTAATTTCAAAATCCGACACTTCCTGCGAAGCATTAATGAAATTGATTGAGGGAAAACATGTAAGATATCCTTATGCACATGATGATGCACAAGATTGAGGATAATACTCACCGTGAAGTGAAGAATGACAAGGTGGTGCTCACGGGCGTTTCTAGAGCTCCAGAGGGCACAATGATGGACCGGAGCTACAAGGCATCGAAGGAGCTGAGGTTAGCTCAAATGGAGAAGGCATGGAGCATGCAATCGAAAGCTACCACGCGGAGGAGACTCACCCGAGAGATACGCACGGGAGAGCTTCCTTCTCCTCAGCCGAAAAGAGGAGAAGTGAGGAAATGCGAGGTGAAGAGGGGGTGTTATCCCCGGGAAAGGGACGGAACGGAAGCAGCGTCAAGCGATGAAGCAATGCGATAGGCTGGGGAGGGCGGTGGATTGACAGCGTCGAAGAGCCATTCTGGGCGCATCGGAGATGCCCGACCGCGTGGCGAAGCTCTCCTGCGCGAGGTGACGGGAGGTTGAAGACAAAGCTGGCAGGTGGGCCCAGCGTGGCAGTGACTCATCGCGAGCGCGCGGGCGGGGTTAAGTGACTCGGTCGCCATTGATTTCAGATGGACGGCGCAGATTAGAAATGGGGCGCTGGACCTTTAGAGGGGTACGTAATTTGGGTTGCCGATTTCCAATCGGACGGCTCAGATTGATGGGAGTTTTGACATGTTGCATAGTGGCGAGATCTCGACCGCTGAAGTTAGATCCGACGCCGCATGTGATGGTGCATCTAGGCGGTTGGACTCGGTGAGTGGCTCGGGTCAGGTATGGGATTCACCAGAGGAACGAAGATTAGACCGCTTTGATCGATTTAAATTGCTTCTCCCACTTTGACCAATGTGTTAAAATTAGAAATAAATTTTCTGAAATTGTGAAATAAATCACAGGGGTTCCTGGGAAGGTCTAGTGCCCATAAAAATTATTTAAAACTACTGTTCATGATATAAGGTGTATATAATAAATCCAAACTTAGTGTATGTCATTAAATGATGTTTGAATTTTCTCAAGGTTAAAACCAGTCCCAAAGATTTGGGAAAAATTATATTTATTCATTATAATTACTATAGTATTTGAATAAATTTTTTTTAGAGGATGTTCATAAGGTTTTGTTCCTGTTTTAATTTGGAGTTGAATTACAACGTGTAGGTTTAACACTTGTTTAAGATTTTCCTAGTACAACAAATTATGCAAGAGTTTGAAAACAATGATGCATGCTCATGAGATGCATAATAATTCTCTTTGTTAAGTTGAGAATGTGACATGAGCAATCAATTATGCTGTTATTCCCTGATATAACAACACGACTTAACTCCATGTTTTGGTGATAATTGCCTGGCAACGTGGGAACGTTACAACTCCCGTAATAACCTCCAGTAACGGCTCCATGATCTGGTGCGTTAACGTGACCTTTATATTGAATATCCAACGGTGCACCCTGAGGACAGTATAAAAGGCAAGGATCATCAGGAAGAGGGGAGAGGCAAAAAAGAAGATTAGAAGGACAATACTCTAGTCTCTTATTTCATCTTGTAATCCAGTATACTCAATACATACACACAGGAGTAGGGTTGTTATTCTCCCAGGAGAAGGCTCAAACCTATATAAAAATCCCCGTGTCTCCATCTCCGTGTGATTTTGAGCCTAGAGGAACCCCCAAATCAAACAATCTTTACGTAAGTTCGGTTCTAAAACACCGACAGATCTAATCCAAGGAGATTCAAGCCAACAAAGACGTGGTCTGGATAAAAAGAATCCAAATAAAAGATGTGAGGGGAGGTCCGACGAGGTCAAACTAGAGGGAGGTCTGGGCATACAAGAGGGCTAAACACAAAGGAAGTCTAGAACTAGGGAATGCCCAAACAAAAAGGGGAGAGTCAAGACCACAAAAATGGTTTAGTCCATAGAAGATGTCTGGCTGCAAGGAAAGTCTAAACCTCAGAGAAGGTTTAGACCACGAAGGAGAGTAAGGGAGGTTCTGCTCCAAGGGATAAGCTGGACAAGGAAGGTGGTCTGGACATAGGGGAATTCTAAAAGACAAGGGAAGGCTCGAGTAGACAAGAAAAGGAGAACAGCACCAGAGGCCAAGAAAAAGGGAAGGTCTGGACATAAAAGAATGTCCAAACAGGATAGAGGAAAGAGATCTGGGCTCAAGAGTTGGGCAAGGGAAGAGTAGATCCTACAGAGAAAAGGAGAGATAGCTCCAGGGAGCTTGAATACCACCAAATAAATCAAGCTTGAGATTAATTGAAGTTTGACTTAGTCATTTTAAACACTTAAAATTCTAAAAACCTCAGGTTAAGCTTTGAATTCTCATCAAAACAAAATGGTTCTTTTTATTTTGAAAATTTTCAAAAAGGCTCAGAAAATGAGGGTGTTACAAACCTACCCCCTTAAGGGAATCTCAACCCCGAGATTCGGAGAGGCTAGAAAGAAGAGGTGGAGAGCAAGGGGTCTTCGATTGGAACCATTGCTTGGTTGCTATCTTTACTGCCTACTGCTTCTTCGGACATTTATTGGCGTAATGTCCCAACCCTTTGCAGTAGAAACACGTGAATTTTGTGGTAATAGGGAACTTCTTCCGGGACTGACCTTGAACAGGTGACTTGGAGGTACTAGAGCTGGCTGGGTGCTTTACTGCCTCATCTTGGGGCATTGGCAAGTCCAAACTTCTGTATTCTTGTACTTGCGATATAATTCTTGCATTGGTCTTTCTTCCTGCTGCTGGGGTTATTGTTACTATGAGGGTAACTTCTGGAAGGTTGTCCAGAGTGATTGTTTGACATCTTCTAGGGCATCGTTTGACATAATGCCCTATATCCGAACATTTGAAGCATTGAACTTTTCTTCTTGATGTCTTGCTCTGCTGAGGTTGGCTACCATTGAGGATCGTCTACTTTGGTGGTCGAAGTGTTGATCCTGGAGACATAAAGGTGGTTTCAGCTTGTACTTGATTGAGTTGGGGTAGCCTCTCTTGAGCCTTGGAGTCGCTTGCAATACTCTGGACAAGGTCCGTCATTTTCCTCTTATGACCACTGTCCTGTTGCCGATAAGGAGCTTGAAGAGGAAGTGCCTCAGAATTGGTCGTTTTGGAACTCAGTTTCTTTGATCCCTGGATTAAGCTGGGAGTGAGATCCATAGTCCTTTCTTTCTCTGCTTGATTGGGAGTGGCTTGAAGACTTGAACTCAACTGCTGGGCTGAAGGAGTCAATGAGGTCTTCAAATGACCCTTGCCTTCATGACTTGAGCAACCGGTTTCCTCTTGGTGCAATACCCCTAGGTCCTTCAAACCTGTCTTCTGGTGCAGTAGGGACAGAGGCTGAGGGAGCATTGTTGGCATCCAATCGTTGTATTAACCGCTGCATCAGCTAAGTCTGAGTGACCAAAAGCTGATTCAAATTCTGGAGGGTTTCTGTTGCTAGTCTTTGACTTGCTTCTGGACTGGCACACTTAGGGATCTTGCGGCTGGCTTTGCTTCCTTCCTTTGGGTGATTAGATTCCATTGGCTGCTGGGTTCTTCAGAGGGTTAGGGAAAGAGTCCATGGGTAGGTAAGAGTCAAAGATCGAGAGGGGATAGAGTAAGACCACACCACAACAAAGAACCAATTGAAATGTTGCTCAAAAGAACTTCACGATTGCACGGCTCTAACGATCAACACTTACTATTGGCAGGGTACTCCGCGCACCAAGAGAGTCTGGGCAGTTTTAAGCTATATGGTTGGGCCTGACAAAACAAGCTTCAATCCTCGGTCTTCAAAAGGTCTTGCACAATGTCCTTGGGGAGCGGAGACGGCGTTGTTTCTTTACTTTCATCCAGTTTTCTCTTCAGGAGTTACTTGTCATAACCAACGGCTGGGTACTAGCCAGGAGCCAACGATCTGCCTTCTTGCCCTTACTAGATCCTAAGTTTATGATTAAAAGGATCTACCAATCTGCTTACCTTGGAATCACTCAATTGAAAGAATTCAAATATTCAATCAAAATCACAATTGCTGGGAAGAGCACAATCCACAAACCTTTACAACAGGGTCTCCCAAAAGACTTCTATCATTCCTCCAGTTTACATACTTTAAAGTTATCCAATTGGAATTTCAGTCATCCAATCAATCTCCCAAGATATGGGTAAATCAACACAATTCACAATTTCTCCTTAGGCAAAAGCTTAAATAATTCAACAATTCCATCACTTTGATTTGCCTGCTCCTTCTCTGCCCAGAATCCAGAAGGTTCTCTTTCAATACCAAAGTCACCTTTTTCAATACAATAATTCCAAGATCAATATATCCAAATTTTAGAACAAAGATTCTTGCAAGAGATTTCTCTGAAACCTTAGGCTTAATTTGAACCACCAGGTTATTTATCACCAACTACCTAGCAACTGTATCGATCATCATCAAACTCCGAAAGATACACCTTAATCATACATTCCAATATCCAACCATCACACCATTCCAAAATCTGATTGCAACATACCCCAATAATCAGGACAAGGCTCTTTCACTATTAAAATTTTCTAATCCAATTGTATCCAACTGAATCCGATACAACCCACATGGTCTGATGCAGGCTTCCAGTTAACAAACAATCTACTCCAGCTTCAAGGGTAATCCAATTCGTCCTAATAATCAAACCAATGCTTCCTAACTCTATATCCTTCATGATCCATCAAAGCTTTGATCCCAGATCATCTTCTATTAGAACAATTTATACAATCCACCAATCCGCTCCTCTTTAATTCCCTTTATAATTAGAGCATGTCCAACAACATACTCCAGAATCCACTAGAGCTCCTTATAATCTTCAGCGAATCCAGAAATTTTCGATCCCCCAAGATTAGAAACAACAAGGCTTCTCCAAAGCTATACAGCTTGGCATCCAATTACATTGGTTATTCTCACATGCATAGCTCTCCAAAGCCTGGCGCGCTGCGAGGCTAAACCAACTACACCATCTTCTCAAGGCTTCCAACGCTGGAACACAAAGGGCTTGGTCCTATAGAATTTTCCAAAGGAAAGGGGATCCATTTAGCCTTTTTTTTAAAAAAACATTGAGGTAAGCAAAAGATAAGGGGGAAATAAGGTAAGGAGAGATACAGAGAAAGGGGATAAGAATAGAAAGATGACCCAGATGAGAAAAGAACAACGTTTTTTTGTAAAATAAGTTTTTGAAACTCCACGCTAACGGCCATTCTACTAGGTTACGACCTGCAGTCGAAAGGCTCTGATACCACTTTTATAACGCCCTGACCAGAGGCCACCCGAGAGGTCCTCCAGGATTTCCTAGAAAGTCCATCAGGACCTCCCAGGAGGTCTGGTAGGACCGCCCAGGGGCATCTCCACGACCGCCCAGGAGGTCCAACAGGATCTCCTGGAGGTCTGGAGACCTAACCGAGAGGGGGGGGGCTGTGAGGCACAGGGAGATCACAACAGCCACGAGCCAACTCAGGAGAGGTCGAAGGACCAATCTTGAGGAGGTCGTGAGACCTGAGGTGGTCCAAGTCCTCCCACGACCAGTCCCGAGGGAGGTCGTGGAGGGCTGGGGTCACCCCAAAGACCTCCCACAACCAGACCCGAGGGTGGTCGTGGTGGTTAGGGATCACCCCATGCTCACCTGTGTGAACCGAGCTAGTCCCAAGGATCAACAGCTAGCTCTTCACAGCATACAACAATGGTAACATACACTTCAACGAGAGCTTTATTAATATCAATAAAGTTGTTTACAAAAGGGGAGGCATACAAGCCAACAAACCAGAACACAGCGGAAGATAAACAATAGGCCACCCGATACACCACAGGTAATCGGCTGGAGGGCACATCCTAGTTGTACGGGACCATTTGGTCCACTGCACACATCACCTCAAGGCTTTCTTTCCCTACTCAAAACAGTTATCAAGTAAGAGTGAGCACAACAACCGTGCTTGCAAGTTACACCCGTCAAATAACAGAATGACATGCATAAATGGATATCTCAAAGGAAGGCTTAATATGGTTGATTTGCATAAAGTCAAGTTTCTTTCAATTACATATACTAAGTTCCAAGGCAGGTATTCCTATAATTAAAATTCATTTTCTCAAATCAATTTTACAGTTGGATAACATTCATCATCAAGTGGTGAAGGATACCCTCATGTCACATGGCTCCCCGCCAAAACCCATGGGATAGAAATCCCAACAAAAATCAGTTTGTCAAATCTTTTTAAAACAAAAACAACATCTAACTAAGAGCACTTTGCGGCAAGATGTCCTTGATCATGACTCGGCTATTCGAATTGATTTTCACTCTGCAGAGGTGTACAACTTTACCCACATGACATGATTTCTCTAGTTTGTTTGGCATTCGTCAATACTACCTCACACTTCCTTTGGTGAGAGATCTAGAGCTCATGACAAGATCTTTACAATGCATTGTTCCACCGTAGTCCCCCATCGCTAAGATTTCGCCCCCTGTGGATAGAAACACACAGAGTTCATGGCCCCCTCTTGCGCCAGTGGGGATGCATGTACGTAGGTCATGAAGGACCACCCAACTCAACCAAATGGACAACTACAGTGGAACTTTGCAAATTAATCAGCCAGGTCCTGCCCATACAAGACATGTGGTTGCACAGTTAGGCATGGCAAAATACACTCGAAGACCGGTCCTTAATTGACTAGGGCGACTGCCACAGAACCCCTGCACCTCAACTCTACCGAAGTTGAGCTCGTGCACGGACATGTACCAACCAAGCAACCAATTCGCCCTAGTCTAAACCAATTTTCCATTTATTTGCCTTTCATAAACCTTTTTACAAAACTCCATGACAACCCAATGTCATGGGTTAAAATATTTGACACATTGGTCTTTGGCAGTGAAATCTCCCAAAACAAGAATTGATCTAGGCTTGGCTAAGCATCAAGTTTTTCCAAAGATCCCGGTTCACACTAATGTAGCAGCCAGGTTTTCCCTATGGTGACAAAATGTTCGGTTCAAGGTCAACAGTAGCCATACAAAGGATTTAGGTATAGCTATGAATTTAAAGACAGGTATTGAAATAACTTAGTAAAGTAAGCATGCATTAACATTTGAAATGGAATATATATAGGTTGAAATAATGGGTGCAATATGATCAATAGTGTAACTTGCCTCCTGCTTGAAAGCTTTAGCTTTACAGGCCTTCTCCCTCACAAAGCTCGAGCTCTCCAGAGACGTCGAGGTCTACACGTTAAAATAGCGCAAATCAAACCAAAGCCAAGTAAAAACCAAAAGAACTCTAAAGAAATATAAAACTACAGCCAACAGAGAGGTTTGATGGTCAGGAGAAGATCCACAGGGCTGACTAGAGGAGGTCCGACTGCTTGGGAGAGGATCCAGAGAGCTGGCCAAATGAGGCTCAATGGTTAGAGGGAGGTCCAGAGAACTGGTTGGGAGAGCAAAAGAATGAGAATGGGGAAAAGGTAAAGATGAAGGGCTGCCCCAGCTTATATAGCTGGAGAGTCCAGAGGCAAACGTGTTCAAGAGTAGGTAGAAGAGGAGATGGGGGCAGGTAAAAAATGAGACTAAAAAGACCTCGGTGCTACCAAAAGTTGGTAGGATTTAATGCGACACAATAGGCATTAAATGCTTGGAGACTTCCAAGTGCTAGGTACATGGTCAAAGGATAAAGAAAAGTAGGCGTGACTGACAAATGGGGCCAGTCAAACTCAAGAGAACAGAGCAGTCAAAGGGTTGGTCTTAGCCGCAAGGGAGGTCTTTGCAAAAGACCAGTGGTCCTGACCTCTAAGGGAGGTCCTGAGGACAGGAGGTCCAAAAGACACGAGGAGGTCCTAAGGACAGGAGGTCCAAAAGACCTGCTCATAGTTCACAAGAGGTCCGAAGGTCAAGATCTCTCGAGGGAGGTTCTAACGGTCAAGATCTACAAGGGGAGGTCTTGACGGTTAGATCCACAAAGAGGAGGTCCTGACGGTCAGATCAAATCAAAGGGAGATCAGATCTCTCATGGGGAGGTCCTGACGGTCGGATCAAATCAAGGGGAGGTCCTGATGGTCAGATCTCTCAAGGGGAGGTCCTGACGGTCGGATCAAATCAAGGGGAGGTCCTGACGGTCGGATCAAATCAAGGGGAGGTCCTGACGGTCAGATCTCTCAAGGGGAGGTCCTGACGGTCGGATCAAATCAAGGGGAGGTCCTGACGGTCAGATCTCTCAAGGGGAGGTCCTGATGATTAGATCAAATCAAGGGGAGATCCTGACGGTCAGACCCACAAAGGGGAGGTCCTAACGGTCAAATCCACAAAGGGAAGGTCCTGACGGTCAGATCCACAAGGGGAGGTCCTGATGGTCAAGATCAAAAGCGAATGAGGTCCTGATGACTAGGATCTCTCAAGGGAGGTCCCAACGATCAAGATCTAAACAAGGGAGGTCCTGATGGTCAAGATCAAAAGCGAAGGAGGTCCTGATGACTAGGATCTCTCAAGGGAGGTCCCAACGATCAAGATCTAAACAAGGGAGGTCCTGACCGTTAAGATCTCCAAAGGGGAGGTCATAACGGTCAAGATCAAAAGCGAAGGAGGTCCTGACGGCTAGGATCTCCAAAGGGGGAGGTCTTAACGGTCAAGATCTAAACAAGGGAGGTCCTGACGGCTAAGATCTCCAAAGGGGAGGTCTTAACGATCAAGATCTAAACAAGGGAGGTCCTGACGGCTAAGATCTCCAAAAGAGTGGTCTTAACGGTCAAGATCTAAACAAGGGAGGTCCTGACGGATACGGGGAGGTCCAAATGAACGAGGGGGAGAGGTTCAAAGGACATGGGGGAAGGTCCAAGCACTTGAGAGGTCTAGACCAAGAGGAGATCTAAACCAAAAAGAAACCAGAGAGGAGGTCTTGTTCTAAAGAGGTCTAATCCAAGGAGATTCAAGCCAACAAAGACGTGGTCTGGATGAAAAGAATCCAAATGAAAGATGTGAGGGGAGGTCTGGCGAGGTCAAACCAGAGGGAGGTTTGGGCATACAAGAGGGCTAAACACAAAGGAAGTCTAGACCTAGGGAATGCCCAAACAAAAAGGTGAGAGTCAATACCACAAAGATGGTTTAGTCCTTAGAAGAGGTCTGGCTGCAAGGAAAGTCTAAACCTCAAAGGAGGTTTAGACCACGAAGGAGAGTAAGGAAGGTTCTGCTCCAAGGGATAAGCTGGACAACGAAGGTGGTCTGGACAGAGGGGAATTCTAAAAGACAAGGGAAGGCTCGAGTAGACAAGAAAAGGAGAACAGCACCAGTGGCCAAGCAAAAGGGAAGGTCTGGACATAAAAGAATGTCCAAACAGGATAGAGGAAAGAGATCTGGGCTCAAGAGCTGGGCAAGGGAAGAGTAGATCCTACAGAGAAAAGGAGAGATAGCTCCAGGGAGCTTGAATACCACCAAATAAATCAAGCTTGAGATTAATTGAAACTTGACTTAGTCATTTTAAACACTTCAAATTTTGAAAACCTCAGGTTAAGCTTTGAATTCTCATCAAAACAAAATGGTTCTTTTTATTTTGAAAATTTTCAAAAAGGCTCAGAAAACCAGGTTGTTACAGTAACCCTCTAGTTGGATCAACTATCATGTTATTATCGTTGCACATTTCTTCAAAGTTCTCTACCGTGTATGAATTCCCTGGCGCATCACAATATTACTTACCTTCCTACTTTCGAATCATTGCTACCTCAAACGTTCTCACAAAATTCTTCAGAAATTTATCGTACTACAACAACATACGACTATCATAAAATGTTATTGCGAGTCTAACAGATTCTGTACCCTTGAGAATCTACGAAAATCACTACCCTTTTTTTTCCAAAAGAATAAACAACTTGCAAATAAGATTTGCTAAATGTATTACCTACAAAATTAGTCATTTGTTCCCTCACAATTATTTCCATCGGATTAATAAAATAATAATATTATTATCTTAAATTGCCCAATCGATCAGCGACTTGTCCATGTGTCGCTCAACCGTTGAGTGACTAGGACAAGTCGCTCAACCAATAGGAGACTTGTAAACTTGTCGCTCAACTATTGGCCTACTTGTATACTGGTCACTCAACCCTTGGACGACTATCCAAGTCGCCCAACGGTAGAGCGACAGAAGATTATTTCTGTAAAATAAAAAAGCACAGGTATATTAATATATTTTGGAATAAAAAATAGATTATTAAAAAAATCACGTTTGATACATATAATCTCATATTCCCCTGTAATTAAATATTTTCCTCAATCTAGTTACTAGTAAACACACTACTAGTAATCTAAGATTCCAATGTTTGGTTGATTTGAAGGAAACTACATATTAGTCTTTATCATAGTTCAAATATTTCATAACTCGAACCACCAAGTCCACAAAGTTAAATTACAGGATTTGGAATCTCAAACCATGAAGGTTAACATATATAAATTTTGAATTTACAATTTAAAACATATATAAATTTTGGATTTACAATTTAAAATTCCAACATTCCAAATTCATTTTTTATTATTCAAAAGTTCAAATTTTGGATTTTGAAATTTTAAATTTTGAGTTCGAGTTTAAATTCTAAGATTTAAATTCTCGAATTTGATTATCTAAAATCTAGAATTCAAAATTTTAAAAATCATTTTTGAAATCCAACCTTGAAATTTTGAATTTTCAAATTAAATTGTCTAAATTTAAGATTCCAGAATTTAGGGATCAAATTTTGATATTTTGGTTTCGAAATTCATATTTTGAAAAAAAAATATTTTTTAAAATTCCATACATTGGATTTTGAATTTTGAAAGTTCAAATTTTGACTTTGATGAATCAAAAGCACATGATAAAAAACGCAATAACAAAAATTCTTTTCCCTTAGTAATCTAAGATAGACACCCTTTTCTATGGGAAACACATTCTTGAAATTGATGGTAATCTGTTTCCAAGGTAATCTTAGATTCCTAGTTCAGATTACTAGATATTTTACTAAACAAAGTAATATCAGAGGGTTACTAAAGGATTCCTGGTAATTCTTAGAGAATTCCGCCAACCAAACGCACCCTAATTGGAGAACCAATGATGCAATCATGTAGAGGCTTGACTGAAAACCACTCTAAAACCACGTTGTGAGGCACATGGTTTCCATGCAATATTTGATAACAATGTAGCCTACAAGGCGAGAGTGCCGAGTTTGTCTTTATCCTTCTCTAAATACGCCTATAGCTGACTCAAATCCAGTTATTCCTTAAAAAAATTGTCCCTATTATGATTCATGAGGAAAGGGTAAGTTAGGCAATGCGAATTTAGCATATATATTTTTAATGAAAAATCTACAAATAGGTGTGCAATATACACCATAAACCAATGCTAACAGTAGGGAGATAGTAGGCATGTATATTTGTAGTCTTTGTTATAAGTTACTAGTTGAATGCCCGTGCGTTGCTACGGACTAAGAAAATAATCATATTACATATTTTTGAAATTGCTAAAATAAACTAAAGTGATTTCCCTGTAAAACACTACCAGCTCAGTGCCCTATCATTAGCACCTTAATATATAGAATTATTCCACTTAACAAAATAGAAGCAAAGCTTTTCAACAATGAGCTAATTCTCGACATGTTGTGTTTGGAAGATGGGTGAGGCCGTGAGGGTATTGATGTTGAATTGCAAAGCTGTCTCAAACCGTCAAACGATTTTCGTACTCAAGAGGGGTCCCCCTGGATCGAGAAATATTCAGTTCTACCGTGCTTTCACCTTTCGAAAAATGATGCAAATGGTAGTGAAAATTCCAAAAAAAATATTTAGATAGATTGTGATATAATCTAGCATCCTGCAAAAATTCAACTAAAAACGCGATACATATTAGGAGAAACAAAAAAAGGACATATTTGAATGAATCCTTTTCTTTCACCCCTTTTTATTTTTGAATTTCCTGTTCAACATATTTTTGTCTTTTTTTGTTTCTCAATGTGTAGATCAAGTTTAGATTTGAAATTTTCTAACAAGGTAAATTGATTTTTTTTTAATGTTGTTAAATGTTTTCGGAATTTTTTATGACTATTTGCGTAGTAGCACTATGAGGGTCGGGAGCACTTGATTTGTCCTCGAATCGAGAACATCTCACTGTAATCCAACATAGGAAAGGTTGGTCACCGCATTTCCCAATTTAGAGATGATGAATGCCTATGCATGTTTGGAAACGTTTGAAAGCAAATATATTATATTATTGATCAAAGATATCACCTGGACATTTTTTTGTATAACTGATCTGCTTAGTGCTTGCTCCCAACAGTTCTTGCCACCAACAAATACATTTTCACAAAATGCAGTTGATTCCTCACTTGCATGCAATTATAATTTGAAGTTAGATTTCTGAAAAATCAGATGTGTTCGTGCAGAATAGATAAGCATTGCAAAAAAAGAGATCCTCACGTTGTGGAGAGAAGAAAAGAAATTTGAGGTATAGCTATGTCTTTCGGATGGTGAGTCCTTACGTGCTTCATACATGCCAGTTGATACTCTTGTGTGCATACAAAAAATAAAACAGAGCAGGCAGCTGAGTCTTCCATTGGTGCTACTAAAAATGGTAGCCACAACATATAGAGGCGATACTTGATATGGCACAAATATTATAAAAATAGATGCAGTGCTTGAAATTATATTTCAGTTTTCTCGCCATAGAAAGCATACCAATATCAAGTTTTAGAAAACAATTATATAAATTGTCTGATTTACTCAAGATGTCGATTGCTTTCCCAAATGACTTTACTAACCAAAGCCTCTTCAGCGTAAAATTAAAGCAAAAGAAGCAACCCAAGCAGGCCAAAAAGATTATCTGCGTACGGAAATGCACCAGATATTCCTTTGTTTTCATGCTGATAGTTAACAAGTAAAGAAACAGTCATACTAAACAGTAGATCTTCAGCTGACTCAAAATTATGCGTACGGAGATATTCCACATTTCTACTTACGAACTCCAAGGCTCACCAAGTAAAACAGTAGGTCATCAATTCGATTGTTTGACCGGATCAAGACACATAAAGTCATGTGTTAAACTTCAGTAACTAGTTGAAAGCCATGAAGTAGATATCCATGAATATGTTTTACCTGAAACTAAGTAAAAGCAGAATAGCTGATGGTACGGACTCCTATGTAGTTACCAACTTGTTACACTCCGAATTACGTTTAAGATGGGCAAACAATAGACAATAGATGAGTTTTAAAAATATATATATTATTAATTTAAAAGATAATTACAAAATTAAATAGTCAATTTTTTTTCACAAAAGTAGGCGCCTATCGCCAATTGGAATGAGGTCATGTCGCCATTCCAATTGGCGATAGGGACCTATGCACTCGCGACAAGGGGCTCAACAGCATAGAGAGGTCCCTGTCGCCAGTTGACTTGGCGACAGAGACCTGCCGCCACTTGGACCTCTGCACTATTTTTTATTAACTATTTTTTAGCACATATTTTATCGATAAATCACACTAATATTATATAACATTCAGCACAACGTCATAACATCTTTTGTCGACAAATCACAATGACATTACATAACATTCAGCGCAACGTCGTCATATATTTTGTCGACAAATCACAATGATATTACAAAACATTTAGCGTAACGTCGTTACATATTTTGTGGACAAATCACATTGACATTACAAACCATTCACCACAATGTCATCACCTAGTTTTTCGATAAATCAAAGTGATATTACAAAGCATTGGGCACCACATATTTCAACAGGATGAATCTTTCCCGTGGCTGTGACCTCAACGTTCGCCATGTGGACCGCCTTGAGTGGGGCGGTCGGATGAGGTCCCCACGGCAACGTCCAGATTACCAATGTCTCCTTTGTCATGTGAATTTCTCGTAGGGGCATTTCTTGAAGGTGTGCTTGGACTCCCTACAAATGGAGCACTTCTTCGTACGACACTCGAAATCTACTTCATCCATGTCATTTCTGATGCATTGTACCTGTAGCCGACTAACCTTTCCCTTCAGCCTATCAATTGTTTGTGGCCCAGATAAGTTGCTCCTAGGTCAAATGGCCAGTGACATGGGCTACCATGCTGTAACCATATATCTCTACACTCAAGATTTACATCACCTCCTCCTTATTGAAATAGTCAGAGAGGTACTAGCTGGGATGCTACGCCATTGTCGAACAGGCGGTCATGACATGGGAGTAGGGCCTATGTAGAAGAAGAGGCTTGTTACAAGTGCATATGCAACTAGCACGGTGTTGCGTGCGCTCGTGGGTAATCCTCTCATGATTCGTCTCACGACGTCCTTTATCCCTGCACAGTATCTCAAAGCAAAGCACCCTTGTGCCCCTCTGGAATGCCCGTGCATCCCACCCTTCTTGCTCTTCTCCTCCACATACTTGGTGATCATGGCGGAGTAGAATACTTTGTCATTTGCCAGACGAGCAACGCATTGTTGCTTCTGTCAATAAAGTAATTTGTGGTACCGTGGAGAATTGCCTCCACAATACCAACCAAACGGAGGCACCGTGCGCCACGCATGACCCAGTTGTACACCTCATCCAGATTGGTTGTCATGATACCATGTCAAACACCACCCCTGCCATGTAGCAGAGATCACTTCTCCTTAGGCTCGTGCTCAATCTAATCCGAGAAGCATTTCACCTACGCCCCCATCTAACTCTACACACTAGAACCATCTGTGGATAGCTATGGCAATGCTTCGGGTGCCTGGTCAGCGCTTGTAGCAGCCTGTTTTGTTGCCTCCCTTCTGTGCGTCTGGGTCAACTCATCCAGAATCTTCGAGAGTGCTTCAAACTTTTGTTGCTGGTTCTAGTTGCACAGCTACTTGAACAGGTTCATCGAGTCATTGTTGCGGAACTGCTTATAGAAGTTTGCACCTAAGTGCCTCATGCACCACCTGCTCTACAGATCCACCAATGGAAGTGGTTCGTTCTCTCATTGTTGTAGCTGAGTTATTGCACTCAACAGGTCTACATGCTGATCATGTATGACGCATAGTTAGGACAACCCTGTATAACAGAAATCCTCAAATTCCTCAGGAACCACAACCAGCTATCCGTGTTCTCGCTTTCAACGAAAGCGAATGCCATGGGAAGAACTTGATTGTTCTCATCCGTCGCTATTGCAATCAGTATTTGGCCTTTGTACTTTCCAATTAGGAATGTGCCATCCACGCACAAGATTGGACGATAGTGCTAGAATGCATTGGCGCATGGACCAAAGACGAAGAATGCTTGCTTCAATATTGTAACAGCCCAAATTTCAAATTCCAGTTAAAAATAAAATTTAATTATTTTCCTGGATTTTTCTGGAATTTTAAAAGCTTTTTCCTATTTATTTCAAAGCCAGAATAAATTATCTACAAAATTAAATACCAAATATAAGTTGGAAATATTTTATTCAAGTCCAAAATGACTCAGGGAATTTATGTGAATTTTTTCATAATTTTTGGACTTTATTTGCTATTTTCTAAAGCCAATTTGAATTAACAGAATTAATTAAATCGCTAAATCAATTAAAATCGAAAAATCTCGTTTGGGCCAAAGCCTCCTCCAGCCCATTCCTATCTACCACACGCACGCCCACTCGGCCTTACCACCACACCCCCTCTTTCCCGTCGCCACATCGTGGGCGCCATGACGTCACCCCGCCACGTCACCCTTCTTTCCCCTTTCTTTCTTCCCCGCCGTGCCTTCCTTCTTTTCTGCCCGCCATTAACACGTTTGGAAACCTTCCAAACTCGGCAAAATCCTCATCGTATCCCCAATTTTTCACGCGCATTAAGGCCCTCAATCCATTCTACACCCGATTCAGCCATCACTTTCCTTCCCCTCGCCGTCAATTCCCCTAATTTTGCCAAATTCCTGCTCGGACCTTTGTGTGCTCCACGATGCCCCGACAATGCCTGCGCCCTATAAAGCAGTGCCTCAGCTCTGCCTTAGCCTCCTCATCTCGCCACCACAAACCACCACGCTCCTCCCTTCCTCTAGAGCCCGAATTTCGGAGTTGAAGCTCAACGCCCGAAGCTCGGTTCTTCATCAATTCCGGCGCCATCCAAGGTCCTCCTGTCGGTGAACTAGATCTGATTTTACGTATGATTGTTTGATTCAGAGGGTCTCCTAGATAAGAATCATGTAGAGAATGACACGGAGATTTTATACAGGTTCATGCCTTCTCCGGAGAGAATAACAACCCTACTCCTGTGTGGCTATATTGAGTATGCTGATTACAGTCAAGAGAAAGACTAGAGCTTATGTTCTAGATTGCGCTTGTCTCCATCTGTCTTCTGACTTCAACCATATATAACATATGAAGAGGTGGCAGTTCCTCCAGACGAAGAGGCGTCCCAACGTTCCAATTGACGAACTGCTTGATGGAAGTTGTCGCCAAGGACATGGCACCCCCATGTTGCTAGGCAGTTGTTTGTCAGAGACATAAGTAATTCATGTGGTTACTCACAGAGAGTAACATCATATATTAAGTACCCCATATGTTAAACATGGCATATAATATTCCCTAACTGATTAGGCCCACAAGTCAGCAAGCCTTATCAATTACAGGGTTGTCGAATGTGAGAGCCGCCGGGTGATTAAATTGGTAATACTTAACCTTTCCGTTGGTCCTAGCATCATAAATCAAATTTCCCCACTCTCGGTGTATTATGTACTTCCCAGAACAGCAATACACATACACCTTACAAAATAAGCATCAACTCTATACACAAGTTATTACATTACTGAAACCTTCATAATTTACACATATCATACAACTAAGACTTCATACAACAGGCTGACCGGCCAAACAACAAAAGATTAAGTTTGTAGCGGAAAACATAAGCCATAAGATGGTAGTAAACAAAAGCCAACCGACTGCCCTTACCCACAAGGCAACCGACCGGAAACACCTTGCTAGTCATCGAGAGCGAAGTTAGTCTCACAAACGTTAACCCCTTGGGGGTCAACCTCCTCTATAGCAAATAGACAATGTAGTTAGTACAAAATTATAATCGCAAGACTTATGATTAACAAACCTATACATAGCTACATACAAGCTTGATTCAATGGAAATGGCTATAGAGCTCATTTTCAGCATAAAGTGACATTTCATTTACAATAGTGTAATAGATTGAAAGTCAATTTATCAAAACAGTTTTTAATTGATCAAATAATAGTGAGACAACAATTGTAAACATAATTAACATCCTAGAGGTGACTTCCCAACAGCCACCACAACAATAGCATGAATTACCGATTCGTACCACCCGATCTCAAGTTTTATCAAAATGTTAAAGTCTAAGTCTTGAAAGACCTCCCCAAGCATGTCCATAACCAAAGACTTGGCTATTCGAATAGATTAGACCATGCAGGGGTGTACAACTTTACCCACATATCAGTCTGCCTTTTTGCCAAGTTATAGAGCACACTTCCTTAGGTACGTCGGTAAAGCTATGTCCTACGAGACGCTTTTCAATGTTACGTATTAACTACGAGCCGTCCGTATGGATAGAAACCCGTACGTTGTGTCGGAGTCATTGTAAAGCCTCAGTCAACTACCCCTCGGGGCAAAGCCTCGGACAACTATAATGCCCCTTGGTGTGGAGAACCTAGATAGGAACCCACTCCCGCACACCCAACACAACAGCACACCTCTCTTTTAAACACAACAAACAACCACCCCATGCGACTCGGAGCTAACACATGCCAAAGTACTAAGTCAAGAGGGGTTCCCAATACTCTCATGCGGATGTACGAAAAAGTGCTTAGATCAGTGTAACAAGATGTTCGGTCCTTGTTGACCCGGGCACCAACCACACACCGGATAACCACACCTATCAACCACATGCCCAAGTCTAAATCTTTTTGTTTTCATTTTTAGGTTTTCCAAATACAATACGAACATGAGTATTGTCGATGTTTAGAACTCTCATCACAGAACGGACAAACAAGAATATAAAAGAAAATGGAGATTACTATCTATTCACCAAAGGACTCAAGATGGTGATGTATATTTGAAAGAGTACCTATCGTAGAATTAAATAAACCAGACGGAAGTCTAACATATAAGATTCTATTAGAGTTTGTTCCTAATAAATCGCTAAAGACTAAAACGTATTTGTCCCTTCGGGAATTACTCTCATAAGTATATGTGGCTAACGCTCCCGCTTCTTAAGGAAAATAGTTATTCACAACTCAACTAAAAATGTCTTTGTTGGTGTTTTAGAACCAATCTTACGTAAAGATTATTTGATTCGGGGGGCCTCCAAGACTCAAATCACGCAGAGAGAAAGACACAGGGATTTTTATATAGGTTCGGGCCTTCTCCAGAGAGAATAACAACCCTACTCCTGTGTGGATGTATTGAGTATACTGGTTATAGATCAAGAGAAAGACTCAAATGTCATGTCTTGTGCTCCTGATTCCCCTCCCCTCTTCTCTTGATGATTTCGCCTTTTATACAATACTCGAAGTGGGCTGCCATTACTCCAGTTCAAAGGGTGCCTCAATGCTACAGATAATGGAGCTGTTATTGGAGATTATTATGGGAGTGGTAACGTTCCCATGTTTTCAGGCAGTTATCACCAGGACAGAGAGTTAAATCATGCCATTATTCTAGAGAATAACAGCGTAATTAACTGCCCATATCTTTTGATATGGTGCAAAAGATTTCCCTGATCAACTAGGCCCACATGTCTGTAAGCCCCATCGACTAGGGACTGGTCGTAGAAGAGCTTACGACCAGGTGGTGGTCATAGTAAAGCTTTCGACCACAGACTGATCGTAGGAGGACTTACGATCAGGGGATAGTCGTAGAAAAGCTTACGACTAGGGGACGGTCGTAGAATAACTTATGACCATGAGCTAGCTTAGTCGTAGAAATATTTACGACTATTGGGTAGTCGTAGAACCATGGGGTAGTCGTAGAAGAACTTACAACCTCCAGCTTCTCCCTTATGAACATTAAGGGGTATACTCAAGAACCATATGACGGAATTATTATCCATAATAAGAATTACAGATAAATAATTAAATAAGGATTATTAGATCCTCGTCATCTAGCCCCCCAGCTTCAAGTGAAAATAACTTACTTGAAAAAGGAGCCGTAGATGATTTTATGACCAATAGATGGTCGTAGAATGGTGGTCGAAGGAAAAGATCTTTGACCGGTATTTCATTTGACCAGAAATAGACTTGGTCAAGAAAGGTGTTGGAAATCTTATGACTTACAAGGTGGTTGTAGAAGATATTACGACCACGAGGTGGTTGTAGAAGATCTTACAACCACGAGGTGGTCGCAGTACTGTAATCAGAAGTAAAACCTTTCTAACTGTTGTTTCATTTGACCAGAAATAGACTTGGTCAAGAAGGTAATTTCGCTTGAGGTGTAAAGACAGACTCGGTTTTCTCGAGCAGACAAATGGAAGAATCTCAACCGACTCTCATAGACCTGTCTGTTGGAGCGGTTCTCGAAGAGGCGACAACTGTTGAGTCGCCACATCTTTAACTCAAGCGTGCAGTTATAAAAACTTACTGTGGGTGAGACTTAGGGGTTTTTACCTTTCCCCAAATCGCTCCACAGTTCATCAAGTTCTTGCATTCTCCGCCACCAACCAAATTGTGCGCCTCCTTGAGACCTTTCTCAATCCAAATCTCCTTCCCTTAAGAAAGATGGTCGGAGCTGCTTCCTAGTGGGCCGAATCAGAGATGAACATGACCAAGATGAAGGCTTTGGTCATTGCCGAGAAGATTCCGAAGAGGGAGTTTGTCAAGTGGATTGAGGCTGCTAGGTAGATTGGCCATCGAGGGAGATTGGGCAGATTCCCGTCTTCCAAGCGTACTGTGAGTGTGGCCTTCAATTGCCTGCTCACCCTTTCCTCTGACTCGTACTCGAGCATTTCGGGGTAGAGTTGGTAAACCTCGTTCCCAATTCTATTATGATGTTAGGTGTGTTCGTGTACTTGTGTGAGGCCTACCTGGGGATTCCGATCGACTTGGAGTTATTCCAGTACTTCTACGGGATGACCAGGCTAGCGGGAATTGCTAGTAGCTGCAGTCTAAAGCTCCATGACAGGAAGTCGAAGTAGTACATTCAGATGTTCACCCGGTCGTCGTGGCTGGGATGGAAGAGAGGTGGTTCTACTAGGAGACGACCAGTGAAGACATCCTCTCTTTTGCCAGAAATTATGCCGAGAAGATTCCTTCCTGGGATTCGACTCCCAAGGATCTCGGCCGAATTGCCCTTTTCATTCAAGCCATCAAAGACTTGAAGGAAGAGGGGCTCACTGGATGGCACGTGGTGAACGATTTCATCATGCGCCGCATTAGCCCTCTGAAGAAGAGGGCTCATCCCATGTGGAGGTACTCAGGGCCGCAAGACCCGACCAGAGATTACGAGAAGAGTAAGTAAATTTTCAATCTTAGCCTTCTTTTTGTTGATTTTGAACTTGGCTATTGAAAGTTTACTTACTCCTACAGATCTCTCACAATCAAAAATTGACGCTTGAGTCAAGCTCATTTGTGAGAAATTCCCGCCATCCAATGTGGTGGCTCCTTAAATCCTGGCGGTCCTGTCCACAGAGGACAAGATGGAGCACCTAAAGGTAATCAAGAATTGATTTCATCTTTATGATCTTATAGTCGTAGAAAAACTTACGACTGGGTACTGGTCGTAGAAGAACTTATGACCATGGGATCGTCGTAGAAAAACTTATGAGTATGTGCTAGTCGTAGAAAAACTTACGACTGCTTAGTAATATTTTTTTTCTACAGAAAGTAGGCATGGAAGACCATCAAGACAATGAAGAGGTCAAACTGATGGTCGTTGGCGTGGTGGCGGAGCAAGCCAAGTCTCCTCCGGCCAGAAAGCGTCGGCTCGTGAAAGTCACTGACAAGGGAGGCGCAAATTCAAGCTCTACTACTCCGACCAGGCCCTTTGCAAAATTCGCTGTAGACATGGCTGCTGCAGAGAAGGCAAGGGTGGCCGAAGTGGCTGAAGCGCTCAAACACAAAGCCCCTAGGATCAAGGTACCCTTCTACTACGACAATAAGACTTTCGTAGTTTCTGCCTCCCGTGGCTTTGTCAAGCAACTAGAAAAGGAGAACTGAAAGAGTTTTATGTCTTTTGTGAAGGAAACTGCTGCACCTGCAGTGCCTGTGGTCGAGGGCAGTGCTACCCTTGAGGTGGTCGAGACAGGTCTCGGCCACCCGGAGAGCCAGGAGGCTCAAGGAGCGGTAGTACTCGCTCAAGACCCACGACCAGAAGTGGTTTTGCCTGATCCTATTTCCTCAACTCGAGTTTCGACTAGACGTGGTCGAAGAGAAGAAGCTGAAGAAATCTTCTTTAGGGAAGGTTTCTTTGAGATTCAAGATCAAATCCGGCACACGAAGGTATGTAAAAAGACAAAAGTGTAAGAACAGCATTTTCCTTTTGCTTTTTACCATCTGACGTGTTTTCCTTTTTGTGATCTTAGCCCGACTCCTCCAGCCCTTAAGGACATTCCCGTCGAGGAATTCGCTGCTATTTCTTCGACAGTCAGAGAAATGACAGTGGCGGTGGTCGAAGGGTCGTTCACCGTCCGAGTGGTAGAAGAAGTCGTTGCTGCCAAAGCAACCACGATCACGGGAGTGGTCGTGGAGGCCAAGGCGAAAACAACGCATGATGCAGCACAAGCATCAGGCCGAGGCGATGGATCGTTGGACTATCGCGCCGGGAAGGAAGTCACTGTAGATGTTCCTCCTGGTCCCCAAGGAGGAGCTGCTGTCACCGAATCAGACGAAGAAGAATACATCAACTTCTTTTCTGAGTTCTTCGGCCTAGCTTTTGCTGTGGGGTCTTCTGTTTTCAGGTCTCATAACCTATTTCCCCACCCCAAGGACATTCTTAACAGGGGGAATGTTTTCGATGACGAGCGTCTCAAAAAGGTGTGGTGGAATCGGGTTCAAGAGCTTGATGAGCTAAAGAACCCTACAAGCGTACTCTCCATCTTTGCTCAAATGAGCATTAACGTAAGTGCTTGTTACCCAGCATTTACATATGTGGCATTTCTTGCTTCTCACTATCTTTCTTTATGCAGAGAGCTCTAGAGAAAATTATCACCGTTGCAGAGTACAACCGACAACTTGTGCAGTTGCGACAAGAGAAAGCGGAACTTTGCGAGCAGGCAGAGAGATGGTAAGTAACTGCTACTCGTAGTCATTTATATTTCGACCACTTGCACAGTGCTTATGGGGATTGTCGTAGAAGAACTTACGACTAGGTACTAGTCGTAGAAGGACTTACGACTAGTGAATTATTGTAGAAAAACTTATAACTGGGCACTGGTCATAGGAGAACTTACGACCAGAGGATTGTCGTAGAAAAACTTACGACTGGGCACTGTTCGTAGGAGAACTTACGACCAGAGGATTGTCATAGAAAAACTTACGACTGGGTACCAGTCATAGAAAGACTTACGCCCGCTTGTTCTATACTCATGTCTACTCTTTTCCTCTGTAGGTTCAAGAGCGACGAGAAGACCTTGGCTGATTCACTTGACTATGAGAAAGTCGAGATGAAAAAGCTAAAGGAAGAAAAAAAAGCCCTTTTGAAGAAGCTTCAGGAGGCAAACTCTGTAATTCAAAAGTTGCAGGGACTAATAAACGGTAAGTGTTGAACGTAAAACCTCTTATGACCTTTTCTTTTTCTAACTCTTATTCCTTTTCAGAAAAAGAGGCCGAAATGGGGAAGCTCGAAACCGAGGTCAAAGAAAAGACCATGATTGTTCACGAGATTTCCCGTATCGCCAAAAAAAAAGACAAGAAGACCAAGTCGTGGGAAGAGCGATATGCAAAGAGCATTGCCTCCCACGACGATGAAGTCAAGAAGTTAGATTCTCGACTAGCAGGTAAGCAAGTCTTTACCTACGTCCAGTTTTGTTTTCCTTTTATGGTCATTTTATCTTACTAGTCTTTCTCTTTGTAGAGCAAGTAGTTGAAATAAAACAACTCCGTGAGGCTTCGACTAGTAACCAGGAGGAGATGAAGTCGATGAAGGTTAACCTTCAGGACAACATTTTTCTCCTGAACAATGTACTTGGCGGGCTACGTGCTGAGGAAATCACTCCTCGTGAAGACACAATGATTGCTTACACGAGTACCATTGGTGAACAAGTCGGGACTTTGCAAGAGTTGGTGACTATTCTAAAGACCAACCAAGCTGATTCGATAAAGGAGGCGGTCGAAAGCACAATAAGTTTTGTTCTGGCAAAACTTAAAGCATATGACCCCAATCTTAATCTGCAACCCATCAAAGCCAACTTCGACTGCTCTGAAGTAGAAGCGGAGTGGTTGATGAAGGATATGCAGTCGATCAGCAAGGAAGTCACCGAGGAGATGCAAATAGGATCTCCCTCATTAGAGTAGTCTGTACTTGAAACCTGTAAAGACAAGTTTTTGTGGTTGATATATATAATCCTTTCTTCTTCTTGCAAATTATCTTGTCGAGTAGTTAGTAACACATAAGATAATGAATGGAAAAACAAATTAAGACTAAGAATTGAAGTCATATTTATAACTTTATCCTAGCCCCCGACTATTTGCTTAGTTCATTTACATAAACTAAGTAAACAGTGTGAAATAGGTTTTCTTAAAAAAGAGAGAGGTTTAGCTAACTTATAATTTTTCGATCTCAATTGTCATACACTGGTCAAAAGAGTTGGAATGAGTCGACACTAGAAAGTTCCTTATAGTGAGCAGGACCACGTGCAGAAAGGAAAGGCTTCGACTAGGTGATGTTAAATTCTCCGACCAGATTAATCAAATCAAGAATGGTCAAGTTGAGTTGGACAAATGTCTCGAGTACCTTAAAAATTCGTTCTACTTATTCCAGTGCACTCGGTGGGTTCACTCTGGTAGCAAGAGTTAGAAACAGGACGATGCTAGGATGTTCCTTCTAGTGGGCAGGACCACGTGCAGAGAGGAAAGACTTTGACTAGGTGTTGTATGTTCCTCCGACCAGTTGAAACGAAATGAGTTTACCAAAAGTAGTCAAGAAATTTACAAAAGGATACTCTGCTTAGAGTATTTTTTCAAAATAAATTTAGAAATAAACTAAGGTGATAAGAGTTAGCTTGAAAATATTTCGACCATATGTATTGAACCCGAGCTCTTTGTGTTGTCAGCAAAAAGGGAGGAATGAGTCGACACTAGGAAGTTCATTCTAGTGGGCAGGACCTCATGTAGAAAGAAAAAGCTTCGACTAGCTGATGTTACCATCCTTTTGACCAGTTTAAAGAAAGACTAGGTTCTGGTCATAGAAGGGCTTACAACTAGGGTAATGTCATAGAAAAACTTATGATTATGTGCTGGTCGTTGGAGGACCTACGACCAGGGGATGGTCGAAAATATTGTCAAAGAGCTACTCAAAGTAAGACAATAAAGATAGAAAGAACCTGATGCTTTATTGTAGGGTTGGTCGGTTACACATAGAATTTGCGTAAATGGTCAATGTTCTAAGAATTGGAGAGAATTTGGTCGTCTTCCATTGCTAGTCGTACCGAACCTGGTCGCGTAACTTCAACCACTGTGTAAGGACCATCCCACTTGGGGGGAAAGCTTGTTCCGATTAGACTGGGATTGAGTTTTCTTCAAAACCAAGTCACCTACAGCAAGGCTATGAGGTTGGACCTTACGATCATAGTATTTGCGCAGGGCTTGCTGGTAGACTGCTGAACGGATTAAGCCTTGATTTCTTGGGTAGCAGAACAGGCGATCAAATCCTCAACAAACCGAGCCGACAACAGGCAAAACGGACTGTAGTCTAAGCAATAAAAAAATCAACAAGCACAGTCGCCACTCAGATCTTTCAGTTTCCGGGCGCTCCCCTGCAGCCGCCGCTCCTTTTCTTTGTTCATGAAAATGCTCAAAGTCACGCCTTGAGGATGTGGCGCCAAGACCGCTTTCGGTTTAGCAAGCTCAATTTTCTCACGGCTCGCCACTCCTCCCGATTTCAGCTAGGCTACACCAATGCATCTCAATCTCCGAGAACAGTACCGCCACAAAACCCGGTTTTGTGGGCACAAGACTTAACTTAAACGCAAAAATCAAAAGGAAGGCAAACAAATTCAGACAATACGAACGGCCGCCACGAGCTCTGAAATTTTACCGACGCTTCAGGGGCGCTGCCACGGCTTATCAGGAGCTCTCCAGGCGCAACATCAAATCAAACAGAATAGACAAGCAATCAAAGCAAGGAAATTTTTCTTCTCTGCAGACAAGGTTGCAGGCCGCCCGATTTTTGTGTCTACAGAAACGACCATGAAAGGCCGCCAGAGCCTCTGCTTCTCTGCAGGGCTTTTCTCATGGGTGCGCCGCCACCATGGCTCTTCCAGCAGCCCCAAGAATATTCCATCTCTCTCTTTTTATAGGGCAGCTTCTAACCCTAAAAATCATAGAGAAGAATTACCCTAATGGGCTTCCGTTAAGGCCCAACACACGCACGCACATAAAAGCGTCGTCTTCAAATCTCTTGAATTAAACCACTTCCTTTGCGCCGTCCCGCGCCGTGGTTTAGCCAAAAGGTCACCAAGACGGTATTTGGTAAAATTACCAAAATACCCCTTCTTGATCCTTCTCCAAAAGACCGAGTCCATCTGCGCGAAGCACTCGCCTGTTTCGCCACGTATAGGTTGATCAACGGCTCCATGTCGTCAAGTATCTCCCGTCCGGATCCCACCGGCACCACTGAGCACTTGCAACGACTCCCGCGCCGCTTGATCCAACCAGTCGCACCGAACCGTCCGTTCGGTCATCCATGTCCATTCTGCACCATGCTTGAGTCAGTTGACCTCACCCGGCATCCATGATCGTTCTGGACCTCAGCTCTCCAAGCTTAGTCCCGATCCTCCTCGCCGTTGACCATCCTTGACCTTCAAGCCACCTGCACAGCAATAGACAAGCAAACACGAATCTGGGAACAAGTTCTTCACAACTTGACCCACGTTAGCCAAAACATACAATATGCAACACATATGCATTAACAAATATGGATATGACCTATCCCAAAATCAATTCACCACTTATATCAACATTCAGCACAAAAGCCGATCAGACCGCCGCTGACTTGACAGATCTGAAACTTTGTCGAAAACACATGAAACTTCAAACCAAAAGCCACATTGCCAATTGTTTCATCATCCTAAGATCATGGGCATATCCCCATGATATCCACAATCTCCCTCTTGATGAACACATTGCCAATCTCTCAGAAAATGTAAGTTTGAGGTTTGAAAAGTAAAAGAACTCGCAGTTTTCGCACAAAGGCACAACTTGGTCAAAATGCAAGAAAAAGCAAAGGAAATGACCAAGCTGGCTCCAGAATAGCATAAGCAAGTGAGATACAGCAAAAGAAAGCAAGAAAGCTTCCAATTCCAGAGAATCGACAAAAATCTCACTTAAGGTTCATATGAAAGAACAATTGTTCTATTTGACCTTAGATCATTGTGAGGCTTCAAGATTTGCAATTCAAGTTCAGAAAAGTCAATAAGACCAAAAGAATGCAATAAGAATACTCCCCCTCACTATGATCATCATTTTACAGGAGAGAATATGAATTTTCAATTTCTCCATTTCTCCCCCTTACAAAACTTCTCCCCCATAACCAAAAAGCTCTTTATTAACAATACATTTTCGCTATATCTTCTCCCCGTTTGACAATGGATTCATCAAGGAATCATCCCTTCCTCTCATTCAGAGATGACAAATGCACAAGCAAGGAAGAAGCAAAAGAAAGAGCATGCATGAAGTGCAATGGGGTGGCTTCATTTTTGTTTTTTTTTCAGTTTTTAATAAAAGAAGCTTTGGAGATTACTCAATTGAACAGGCTAGCATTTCTACCATTACTCAAGATACAACAAGCCTGACAAAGCTAGCAAGATCATGATAAGACATATATAGCAAAGCTAGGCTAATGAGCTCAATATATCACATGTTGTTGGGTAAAATTAAGCAATGCATCAAAATTAGCAAGTTCAACAACAGTTATCCTAAAGTGATAATGGCCTTGTCAGAATGTCAATATGAGATCAAGAAGCTAGCAAAGACCATCTAGAAGACAAAAAGTCCTGAATTGAATCATTTAGCTCAATTTTTGTCAAAAGCCCAAATTTCAACTCTTCCTCATTTACAAAGAATATTCAAGTTGATAAAAGGTCTATCTTAGTAAAGAAGATCCTGGACTAGGAGCCATCCACAATCTCTTCCTAAGCTTCAACCACATTTGACAAATTGCATTTTCAGCCATGTGCTAGATCTCAAGCCTTGCCGCGACCATCTCAAGCACAAAAAGCTTAAAAGAGTGGTCTAGGTCATCCAAAACTCCCCCTGAGTTCATGCCTAGTACAATGGCAAGCCGTCTTATGAGAAAGAATTGGTGAGATCAGTTTTTTCGCACAAAAGAGATCATTTTCCATTTTGCACAAGGGCTGTTTTAGATTCTTTAAAGAACTGAAAGCTCAAAGATGTTCGATTCTAGATTCCAGAGCTAACAAAGCAATTTTGACAGGGCCAATGTCACAAAAGGATCACTAATTGTGCAACTAGCTAAAAGATCCACAAATTGCAATTTTTAGTTCAAGTTAATTAACAGTTCTAGCCCATATAGCAAAGACATTGCTGTACACATGTAAAAGCATGATAATTCTAGCAAGTCAAAGAACTAGACACAATCTTGAGCAAGAATTGAAATACTAAAGCTCAAGAGGGTAATAAGCAAAGCTTCATTAATTAAAAGAAAGAAGTGGTAAAGCTTATATTACAATGCATCTTTTTGGATTTTTATATGTATGCAATATGATACAATGAGATGCACAAAAGACTCAAAAGCCTAAAAAGATCAAAAAAGATCCAAAGAAGATACCACTTGAAGAAGGTATCAGAAAAGATCCACAAAAGCTCAAATGAACAAGGAAAGTTCAGATGAACAAGAAAGGTTCAGAAAAGAACCAACTCCCCCTCAAACCAACCCATAGGGATAAATTATCCCTAACTCGCATCTCAAGGTGGCAAACCTTGTTAGGTCAAAAAGATTTGAGGGGAAGATTTGCCAATTGTGCCTTGGACTCCACAAAAACTAGCACAACGACTTCAAACTCCACAAGATCTCTAGGGAAAGCAACTCGTAAAGCTAGGGAGCGAAACACCAATACTAAAAAGCTTATAGGCAACTCAAAAACCTGCTAACACTAGTGATTGGGAGACAAGCTCAACCTAGGCTGTGAGAAGAATGCATCCTAGAAAATCATGCGATAAGAAGAGTGCCTAAGAAGGACACGTGCTAGAACAGAGCCTCCAATCTACCCTGAACTCAACAAGCCCAACACCTGACACAAACCAGATGCTATGCAAGGTAGACTAGGGATACCATACACAAAAGTAATGTATAGAAGCTCGAACCTGAGTCGCACTGCTTGGCAGTGAGATGTAGCGATGATGAAAGAAGATTCATTCCTTGAAGCTCCAGAAAGTAGTTGCACTCACTCATCATCCTCATCTCAAATTCCTTCTTCTCCAAGAAGTGATAGCCAGCATGAATGCACAAATGAAGAAGAACCAACAGCTTGAGGTGATAACACTTGCGTTGGACCACATGTTCTTCTTCTCAGCTGAAAGACTATACCAAAGAGACAGAAAAAGTCTATGCCTTGGTACTGGGTTAGTGAAACAATATCTAGGGAAATCAGTACCAAGACACATGACTAGCAAGGATAGCAGCAAATGATCCAAAACTCATAAAAGCATATAATCAATAATTTAAGACATGAGCATGGAGATAGACAAGACAATTGCAACACATGCTATCCAAGACATGATAAAGCTCAAACTATCCTTAATCCACAATAAGGCATAGGAGCAAGCAAACAAGCACATAGCAAATCACCCATCATATATACAGTCAAAGGTAAAGCATGCTAGTGAAAGCTATGGCAAGACTCATGCACCCACAATTAACAGTAAGTCACAATAACCATGTAAGCATAAAGCATGTTATAGAACAAGACATGAATAAAGAATGCTAACAAGGATATCAAGTGAACAAGTGGATACATAAGACAAAAATCAACAAGAGCAATATGATAAATGTATGAAATCAGTACAAGCTCTTGAAGACAAAACCAAGCTTATACATCCATGGAAATTAAGAATAACAATCTAGCACATGGATACATAAGCAAGGTACTAGCAAAGGCATGATAAAAGATATCATAAGAGTAAAACATGCCAATATGGTACAGGTGAGCACAAAGATAAGCACAACATGCCAAGATTGAATAATCAAGAAAGTAAAAGCATGAAGGTATAAGATAGCTCACCAAACATGTGAAAGCACCAATCATGAAAGCACATGCCTCTTGGAGGCCATCGTTGAGGTGGAGAACCATCAAGTGTCCCGATCATGTGATGAAGCAAAAGATCAGAATCTTTAAGTCCATGTTCTCCAACCCGCGTTCTTGGTACCTACACATGAGAAAGGCAAGGTGTCCGAGTCTTGGGTCCCGAAGTGTTAGAGGGTAAATGCTTGGAAACCCAAACCTTGGACACACCACCACCAGAGGTAGTCGAACCATTATGTGAGTTAGCATGATGCAAAAGATGGTCCATGCAAGAAGATCCAACATCAACCTTGAAAGCATGCCGCGAGTGGACAACTCGATGAGGAAAACGAGGTCCATCTCTAGGAAAGCGGCAATGGCCTTGCCTGAAAGCACCATGATGAGAACCAACAGAAGCATCAAAAGAACTCACACAACCACGCCGTGGGTGAGTACCTCGATGAACAAAACGGGGTCCACCTCTTGGACAACGGCGGAAGTCCTGCCTCGGGAAGCTCGTGGACCAAAACCAAAACTATGCAAACCATGTCCACGGTGCTGTCCGACACCACTAGAAAAGGTGTCAAAGAAGCCATCAACAAATCGAGTCTTCGTGCTTGGCTCTTTAGTGTGCATGTCATGAGAAAGACTATGCCCACTAGGAGACTTAGAAGCATGAGCTCGACGCAAATGTTTTGCACGCCGAAAACAGAAATCTACATGATGTCCATTCTTCCCACAAAATGAGTAATGGTGTAAAGGTCTACTAGTAGACACGGTCCGAGAGGACGAAGCACCATTATGGCTCAAAGAAGAAGTCCTAGAAGAACTAGCATCATGACTCGTCGTCGTATCGACACTAGACCCACACATGCCATGAGAAAGGCTATGTGTGTTCCTAGAGGTACGACGACGCACTCGATGCTCAAGTTTCAAACGGCGAAAGCAAAACTCAAGAGTGTGTCCATTCTTCTTACAAAATGTGCAATGATACTTCTCTTTTGAAGATTTAGTACCATTTGAGAAAGAAGCACATTTGTCTTTTGAAATCCGTTGGACAACACAAGAAGAGTCCGTGAGAGTCGAACTCACAAAAGAAGAGCTATCCAAAGTGATGCCACAAAAACCAACATCAAGTGACTCACGTTTAGCACAAAAGACTCCAACTCCGAATGCAAAGATGCAAGAGAAATCTTAAAAACATCAATCTCGGAGTGAAGGCAAATACAAGAGTCACATGATTTGGCGCTCATATCATCGCGTAAAGACTCAATCTCGCTCTTCAAAGAAATGCAAGATGTGCAAGAAATTAATGATGCTTTCGAATTAAGCATGCAGTTCAAAGCATTAATTTCAGTTTCTAAACAAGCACAATTCTTGCAAGAGACTAAACCATCATTAAGCAATTTTTCATGTTCTAAGCACATGCTACAAGGCCTAGCTTCAATTTTAATAATCTCAGCCCTAACATTTTCTAATTGCTCAAGATGCATGGAATTAGTCAGTTTAAGCTTCTCAATTTCAGCAAGCATGCCTACACAAGAATCACAATCATTTCTAGCCATAGATCTAAGATTGCATATTTCTAACTTAGCATTGTCAAGCTCATGATGTAAGGCAATACAAGAATCACATGGCATAGAAGCATTTGATTTCAATAATTCATTTTCAGCTTTTAGGCATGCAAAAGAGTTATTCAGGTTCTCCATGTCTACATGCAATGAATCATAAGCATTCATGGAGGTTTTCAATTCGCAAGCTCATGAGACAAATCACCATTTTCTTTTTAGCAATTTCATTTTCTTCCTAAGAGCATGTAATTTGTATTCATATGAAATCAAGCCATCAATGAGTTTTTCTTTGCTCACCTTGCTTAGCTTGAGTAGGGATCGTCCTCGAAGAATCATCATGATCATCCTCAAAATGCTCTTCATCATTCTCATCCTCAATCATTTCTCACGCACATACGCCCATCGGGCTTCTTCTCCTCGGGCTCTAAAAGTGACTCATCCCTGAAACTAGGACAATCAAAACAAAAGAATTTGCTACAAATATCACAGAAGAAATCCTCCTTCATTGACCACATAAAAATTGTATGTTCAAGCCTCTCGTCACGACGGACATCAACGGCAAAAGAACTACGATAAGATGCAAAGAAGCGCTCACAAGTCCTCATATTTGTTGCCATGGCACCAAAGACCGATTAAGATCTATGAGAAGAGCTAACCGGGCTCTGATACCAATTGTAGGACCGGAAAGGCGACTAGAGGGGGGTGAATAGACGCTTTCTCTATTTTTCACCTCGATCAAACTCAACACTACTTTCACTCCAATAGTTATAAAAGCTATGAAGATCTGTATACAGGCACAGCGGATGACCTGTGTTGAATCCGATCAAAACCCCGAAACAAAAGACTAAAATACCTCACAACTGCATGCACAAAAATCCAAAGCATCTTCTCACGGATCAAACCACACAGATTTGACACGCACACACTAGCACAACCAAAACAATCCACAAGACATGATCTGACAAACAAGGACACCAGCTGAAACACCCATTCAGAGCATACCCTGAGATCATCGTGTTCCAAGAAATCAAGACTCTCTACGCCATGTCATCAAAGACTCTTCTCGACACATCAAGATGGTAGCCATACAAACTTTAAAACAGTGAACAAACTCAATGCTACAGGCTGCCGACAAAAGTTTCTGACTCAACAGGCACAGCAAAAATAAATCCAAAGAGTCAACCGAAAGGAAATGAAATCAACACCTCATCGCATATATATATAAAAAAAAATTGGCAGCCACATAACAAGGATCTTGTATCATCAAAACAAACAGTGGCTTCAATTTTCTTTTCCGGGCTGGACAGGGCTACTAAATTCTCACGGGTGCCGCAGCAGTCTATTTTTCAGCTGTGAACCGGACAAATAGGCGCCGCACAGATTTTTCCTTCGGGCTGGACAAGCTGCCGTGAATCTCTGCTATTTGGGCGCTCCGCTACCTACAGCCGCCTACCTACAACCGCCACACCGGCTAAGTCGCCACCGCCATCTCGCTCGTCAGGATATGCGTGATTTTTGCGGGAGCAAAGATCAAGGCGTGCACCAGCCGCCGCCTAAGGAACTAATAAAGACTACTTTTCTCCAAAGCGACCACGCAATAAACAAGAGCAAAGAAATCAAAGACGACAAAGAATCAAGGCAAATCAAAATCAAAACACAAAAACTCAGGAGCCAAGACAGTAAAGAAATCGGACACCGCCGCCCCAAATTTTACTTTTCTCATCGGCGGCTAACAAGGCGCTCTGAGGACAGATCCGGTTTTTGGGTAGCGTATCAGCGATCAAATCCTCAACAAACCGAGTCGACAGCAGGCAAAACGGACTGTAGTCTAAGCAATAAACAAATCAACAAGCACAGTCGCCGCTCAGATCTTTCAGTTTCCGGGCGCTCCCCTGCAGCCGCCGCTCCTTTTCTTTGTCTACAGAAAATGCTCAAAGCCGCTGCCTTGGAGGACAGGGCGCCGCACCTACTCGGTTTAGCAAGCTCAATTTTCTACGAGCTCCGCCACTCCTCCTGATTTCAGCTAGGCTACACCAGCGGCATCTCAATCTCCGAGAAACAGGCAGCCGCCACAAAACCCGGTTTTTGCGGGCACAGCACTTAACTCAAACGCAAAAATCAAAACGAAGGCAAACAAATTCAGACAATACGAATGGCCGCCACGAGCTCTGAAATTTTACCAACGCTTCAAGGGCGCTACCACGGCTTATCAGGAGCTCTCCAGGCGCAACATCAAATCAAACAGAATAGACAAGCAATCAAAGCCAGGAAATTTTTCTTCTCTGCAGACAAGGCTGCAGGCCGCCCGATTTTTGTGTCTACAGAAACGACCATGAAAGGCCGCCAGAGCCTCTACTTCTCTACAGGGCTTTTCTCACGGGTGCGCCGCCACCATGGCTCTTCCAGTAGCCCCCAAGAATATTCCATCTCTCTCTTTTTATAGGGCAGCTTCTAACCCTAAAAACCATAGAGAAGAATTACCCTAATGGGCTTCCGTTAAGGCCCAACATCAAGGGAACACGCACGCACGCACATAAAAGCGCCGTCTTCAAATCTCTTGACTTAAACCACTTCCTTTGCGCCGTCCCACGCCGTGGTTTAGCCAAAAGGTCACCAAGACGGTATTTGGTAAAATTACCAAAATACCCCTTCTCGATCCTTCTCCAAAAGACCGAGTCCATCTGCGCGAAGCACTCGCCTGTTTCACCACGTGTAGGTTGATCAACGGCTCCATGTCGTCAAGTCTCTCCCGTCCGGATCCCACCGGCACCACTGAGCACTTGCAACAACTCCCGCGCCGCTTGATCCAACCAGTCGCACCGAACCGCCCGTTCGGTCATCCATGTCCATTCTGCGCCATGCTTGAGTCACTTGACCTCACCCGGCATCCATGATAGTTCTGGACCTCAGCTCTCCAAGCTTAGTCCCGATCCTCCTCGCCGTTGACCGTCGTTGACCTTCAAGCCACCCTGACAAAGAATAGATAAGCAAACATTTAATCCGGGAACAAGTTCTTCACAACTTGACCCACGTTAGCCAAAACATGCAATATGCAACACATATGCATTAACAAATATGGATATGACCTATCCCAAAATCAATTCACCATTTATATCAACATTCAACACAAAAGCCGATCAGACCGCCGCTGACCTGACAGATCTGAAACTTTGTCGAAAACACATGAAACTTCAAACCAAAAGCCACATTGCCAATTGTTTCATCATCCTAAGATCATGGGAATATCCCCATGATATCCACACCTTGTTTTCTTCTTGAGCTGGTATCTGGCCAACCGTCTCGAGGGATCGATGGTCACACGTATGCGCCATCTTTTTATCACAGTGAATTGTGATTACTCCTTTGGGATCAGACATCTTAAGACATTGATATCCATAATGAGTAGCCATTAAGAATTTTGCCAAAGTCGGTCATCCAAGTATGGCGTTATATGCCATTTCGAAATCGACCACATCAAAGGAGATCTTCTCTGTCCTGGAATTACTTGGAGAACCAAATGTTAAAGGAAGAGAAACTTGGCCAATAGGTTTGGTCGAAGAGGCCGGTACAATACCATGAAAAGAGTATCGTACCGGTCTTCCCTTGGTCCTGGGTACTTACATCTCGTCTAGGGTACTCATAAACAGAATGTTTAACGAGCTACCACCATCAACTAATACTCAATTTACTCGACAATTGTTGATGGTGTGCTCGACCATGACCAAAAAATGACCTGGTCGAGTGGAAGGGATTGGGCAGTCACTCTTCTCGAAGGAGATGGTGACTTCTGACCACTTCGGCAACTTCTTGACAAGAGAGGTTCAATGGAGTTTACTCGCGTTAAATGACCTTAAGTCATCGTCGTTTTGACTCGTATGCCGATGATCCCCCATAGATATACTCGATGGTATGCTCGGGATCTTAGAATGGCATCTCCTCGTTGTCGTCCGACTGTGTACGACCACTAGCTTGCCCTAGCTCTTCGAGAGTAGGAAGTGGTCCTTTGTCGTTGTAGTAGTCCTCAAGTTTTCGTTGGAAAACCCGGCAGTTGCGAAGGTCATGTCCTTCCTTTTTATGGAAAGGGCACCACTTAGGCTTGTCGTTCTTCCGTTCAGGGTACTTACCTTTTCCTCAATTGGGATATTTCTTGGAACTTCGTGGCTCTTTGTTGCTTACGGTCAAGACCTTCTTAGAACTGTTGGCTTGAGACTTTTGGCCCTTCGCCTTGTTCTTGGATTTCTTGGCCTTTTTATCCTTCTTGCTAATTCCGCCTACTTCTTGGAGATTTTTGTCGTCTTGATCGATGGTTTTGTTCCACTCAACTACTTCTACAGCAGTCGTGTATCGATCGGCCATCTCAAAGAGTTCAACGACAATAACCGGAGTATTTAAAGCGATGTCTTCTGTAATTCTTCTACTGCTAACTCCCTATTTGAAGGCTCTAATAACAGATGAGTCAGAAACCTCAGGAATTGAATTCCGAACCTGACTGAAACGCCTAATGAATTGGCGTAAGGTCTCATGGCCGTTTTGTCTAATCCTATGCAGGTTGTCCTCCTTTTCGGGGCGATTATAGGTACCCTAAAAGTTGGCCAGCAGAAGGTCACAGAGGTGTTGCTACGAGTAGATCGACTCGAGTGGTTGGTTTAGCAACCACGATCGAGCAGACCCTTCGAGCACAGTCAAAAGGTATTTCACCATGACGCACTCTCCTCCGCCTACTACTCGAACAATGGTCGTGTAGATTTGGAGGAACTCGATGGGGTACTGAGACCCATCGAACTTCTCCATGTTCGTTGGTCGGAACCGCGGTGGCCAGCGAACTGCTTGGAGATCAGGCAAGAATGCTTTACATCCGGTAATCACATCGTAATGCCTCCTTTGCAAGAAAGAATGGTTAATGTCATCAGGTGATCGTACACGATAATACCTGGTAGTGGGTGAACCCGACTTATGATAAGTCTCGGCTCTACGAGGGTAATACTCCTCGTATTTCGTTTGTTGTTGCAAACCTCTAGGTCGAAGTGCTCCTGGGAGCTTGTTGATCATCAGACATTCGAGGAACTCTTCTTCGCTTGGAGTGAAGATCAGGAGAGCGTCATGACCTATTGTCGCGCTGATCTCCATGCGGTAAGTTGTTCGAATGACTGGAAGCTGAGGGAGTCGTACTGCTATGATTTCCAAAATGATGACGGTGAGGGTGCTCGAGTCTGATCATCGTGCTTCGAAGACTTCATGTGATCTCTTCGGCAAAGAGGTTGTAGCCAGGCACTCGTGCAAGCTCTCTAGTTGGATTCTCGAGCAGATCGTTGATGTGTTGGAGTTCCTAAGCTTCCTCTGACTGATAATGAACACGCCTAGGCAGATTTCTCTGAGTTACAGTTCTTCTCTATCGAGTTGTCTCAGGATCGTCCATATCTGATCCTTGAGTTTGCCTCAATGAAGTGTGATTATCTTGAGGATTTCCCGCACGCTCATTAGAATGTTGACCTTGTTCATCACCGGTGGTGTCCTTGCCATTGCCACGAGGGGTTGCAGTGTGTGTTCATTGGGGAGCGTCCTCAGTCCTGTCTCTAGAAAAGTGATCGTCACCTGAGGGAAGAACGAAGACCTCCCATTGATGATCTCCAATTGCGCTTGAGGCCTCCTCACTTGAGGAGTAGTCAAAAGACATCGTCTGGCGACTTGGAGCAAACCCCTCCAAGAAGAGGACTTCTGGGTTATAACCGTCTCCGCCCGTAGGTGAGCCCTATGGTGGGATGGTCGAACTCACAGGAAAAGCGTGCTCGATCCCATCCTCGGTGGGGCTAACTGGAGAGAGATGACCACCAGATGCTAGTGAAGCTCTAGAATGATGGCTTCCAGGATTTACCATGCCAGGTCGGACTATCTTAAACGGACTTGAACACTTGGAGGAGGAACCCTCGCCATGCTCTGAGCCTGCCTTGGGACAGCCCTGATTGTGGTCGGATGGACCATTGCCCTCCAAGGAAGCTGGTTCCTCGTTTGGACGTAACGTTGTGGGGGATAAGGATCCCTCCTCAACTCCATGGGTGGTATGGTCTCCTGGAGAATAATCTCCGGAGGAAACATCACCGTCAAATGATGCAATACTCGATTCGTAATCGAAACCGGCATCCATGTCGATATCTGCGTAATCGGCTAAGTCTAACTAGTTCTCCTCGTTCCACTCTCCTGCCATGGAAGCATTAGAGTTGGAAGAAAACAAAGGAAACCTGATGACTAGAAGAACCCCACGGACGGCGCCAACTATCGGTGTTTTAGAACCGATCTCACGTAAAGATTGTCTAATTCGGGGGGTCTCCAAGACTCAAATCACGTAGAGAGAAAGACACAGGGATTTTTATACAGGTTTGGGCCTTCTCCGGAGAGAATAACAACCCTACTCCTGTGTGAATGTATTGAGTATGCTAGTTACAGATCAAGAGAAAGACTCAAATGTCATGTCTTGTGCTCCTGATTCCCCTCCCCTCTTCTCTTGATGATTCCGCCTTTTATACAGTACTCGAAGTGGGCTACTGTTACTCCAGTTCAAAGGGCGCCTCAATGCTGCAGATAATGGAGCCGTTACTGGAGATTATTATGGGAGTAGTAACATTCCCACGTTTCCAAGCAGTTATCACCAGGATAGAGAGTTAAATCATGCCATTATTCTAAAGAATAACAGCGTAATTAACTGCACATATCTTTTGATATGGTGCAGAAGATTCCCTGATCGACTAGGCCCACATGTCTGTAAGCCCCATCGACTAGGGACTGGTCGTAGAAGAGCTTACGACCAAGTGGTGGTCGTAGTAAAGCTTACGACCATAGACTGATCATAGGAGGACTTACGATCAAGGGATAGTCGTAGAAAAGATTACGACTAGGGGACGGTCGTAGAATAACTTACGACCATGAGCTAGCTTAGTCGTAGAAAGACTTACGACTATAGGGCAGCCGTAGAAGGACTTACGATCATGGGGTGGTCGTAGAAGAACTTATAACCTCTAGCTTCTCCCTTATTAACATTAAGGGGTATACTCAAGAACCATATGACAGTATTATTATCCATAATAAGAATTATGGATAAATAATTAAATGAGGATTATTAGATCCTCGCCAATCTTCTTGACCAAGTCTAGTTCTGGTCAAAAACCTCTTCAAGTAAGTTATTTTCACTTGAAGTTGAGGGGCTAGCTGACGAGAATTGTTGACTAGTCAATTATCCGAGTATATCTTTATTTGCTTATTTATGAGTAAGCCGGGTTTTTACTAGGCCCAAATTAGCTTTTTGGGCCCAAGAACAATTAAGTAGTCAAAAGGTGGGCCTAAAAGTAGTCAAAAGATTGGACCTCCTCTATAGGTTCCTTCGGACCACTCTAGGACCTCTCCCCGCAAAGGAGGTCCTAAAAAGCGGTTAGCCACGTGTGGTTAATTACAGCTACACGTGGAGATATTGGCTATAACGGTTACCACGAAGAGACGCGACTATTGGCTCGGAGAGACACGACTATTGGCTCGAAGAGACACGACTATTGGCGTGAAGAGGCACCACTGTGACAAACTGCCAACGCTTGTAGAACTATAAATAGTCTGGCCTATGTGCCTTTGTAACATAGATTCTGATCCAAGCCCTAATCCATGTGTATTCACAGTCTTTTTCCTGTAATCAAAGCATACTCTTTCTAATATACATCACCATCTTGAGTCCTTTGGCGAATAGATAGTGATCTCCATTTTATTTTATATTCTTGTTTGTCCGTTCTGTGACGAGAGTTCCAGACATCGACAAGTACCCTGACTCAAGTATTTAAAGTGTTGATATAATGACCATCACCGAAGCAATGATCTTCACACTACCGTTCTAAGCATTGCTAAGCGACATCAACTCGCATACTACAATTAAAGTGACTATAGCCCATCCATCGAGTTCTAAATCACAGCGGATATAAACCTAGGCTCAGTGGTAAAGGATGGATGTTTACCTACAGTTCATGTATCTTTTTCAGGTAAACTATCGTGAACTGAGAAATTTCTCATCAACATAGCATGCATACATACAGTTGAAATTAAAATATTGGCATGCGAACATAATAGAACCAGTGTGCATCAAAGGAGGACTACTTGCCTTGCTGGAGACAGTCTTCTTGCTGCTGCAGATCACTCTCGTAAGTACCTGATTCGTTGAAATCTATTGATCGAGCAAAAGAACGAATAAGAATGAATAACACAAAAAATAACCAAAATTCAATTTCAGTGAACATGCATACATAGCAGGTAGAACATGGTTTTAGAGGAATTTAGGTGAAAATTTTATTCCAATAGGAATTCATAAGGAATTTCTAAGAATTTAACAAGTTAAATACATAAGTGCAAAATTAAATTAATTACGAAAATTTTCTGAAACAGAAACATAATTCAAACTCATGCCAAGTTAAAGTACAGTAAAAGTTAGAATCAACAAAATTAATTTCACTCAATTTGGAGTTAGAATGAAATATGAATTTTTGAAGTTTAAACCATTTTCTAGTGTAAAAACAATCATTTTATACATTAATTTAACTCCACTATTTTCTGGAATAGAAACATACTTAAAATCTATTCCATTTGACCTAACACTAAAAATGAAAACCAACAAAATTGGTTTCATCCAATTTGGAGCTAAATTGAATTAGTTATGAATTTTCTAAGTTACTTGAATTTTTAGTGTAATTTTAATTCAATTCGGAAATTCTAAAAGAATTAAATACTTTTTATATCGACACTCAGCTAGCCAAAACGTATGACTGGTGGGACCCGAGGCAAGGGCTTTGACCAGGTCAACTTTGACCGGTCTCAGCCGAGTGGACGTCGAAGGCGTATTCGAAGAATACGTCTTCTGTTTACAAAAACGTAAACTCAAACCTAGCATATATGAAATACGTCTTTCTTAAGAGAAAACGCACTTCACAATTTTGCACAATTACTTAACCCATCGTACGACCCACATGTCAATGACTTAGATAGTTTAAACGGGGTGATTTAAATTCCTAGTCTCGTTTATCCCGGCAGGGTCCACATGCTAAACAAACACTAATAAAACGATTAACACTAATGACTTGATTTTACCCTAACGCGCCGACGGCTCGTCGGAGCTCCAGAACACGAGCGCGTGTGGCGAGGTAGTCGATTTGGCGAAAGAGTGACGCTCTGGGCTCGAGAGTGGCTCCACCAGGTGCGCATAGTCCTCATGAACTCGATGGTGAAGACGTGGAGGCCTGATCTTCTCTTGGTGTTCGGAGACTTGCCGGTCTCCTCTAATCCATGTTGAGGTAAGCCAAAACTAATTGGACCAGCTCCACGAATTAAGCCAAACACCTCCAAGGTAACTCCAACCACTTGGACCAGCTCCAACACAAACCAACACCTCGATTCACTCGGGGGTTACTCTTCCTCCACTCCGGAGATGGCGAGTACCAAACCACTCACAAACGCCGGGCCTTCTCACAAGCTTCTTGAGAAGATCACCGGACCACGACACCTCCACGCCATCTAGGTATCGGCAAACACCAAGAGAAATAAGTCAAAGACTCACTTAAACGAATCAAGTGTCTAAGCTTAATGGATACACAATCCACTACCTAGTGCAACACATGCACTTAGGATTTTCTCTCTAAGCTCACTAAGCGCAACACATGCACAAAAGAGATGAGAGGGCTTGCTGGTGGCTCAGCAAGATCAAGCGAGAGCAGGTGCGCCTCATGCGATAGTTGGTCCAGATGGCCGCCCGCGACCACGAAGAGGACAGCCCCCGTTGCCCCCCGACCTCGAGCGCAGGGACCTCCTCCAGATCTGCGGCCCCCAGGTGCGCCTCGAGATCGTCATGCGCATGGCCGCTGACTACCACGCCGAGCTCCAACACCCCTCCCAACACCGCGCCGTCTCCGACTTCCCAGAGACTTCCCTCACTGCAACCAAATCCATGTCGGTGCTTTCTTCCAACACATTGTTCCATTAGTTACTTACTAGCTCGTTGTGCTCCGAGGGAGGTTTCTGCGCAACAGTGGTTTGCCCGAGGGGTAAAAGAGTAATTTCACGTGGCTTGTAACAGGATAACGAGCAGAAATCTCTATCTCTACTATATCTTAACTACTATAATTTAGAGTTTACTCCCATCGTCCTCTCCCTCACCCCCACCACCGAATCGATTCGTCCCACATTGGCCTATACGTGCAACCAAAAAAAAACAGCGCACAAAATCTTCTCTCTCTACGCTCCGTCTCCCATCTCCTTCTATCAAAACCGTCGCCTGACCACCCCCATCTCTCTCTCTCTCTCTCTCGTCCCACCTCACCCACGAGTCCATGACTACTAAAAACCATGGTTCTCCCCATCCCTCGCCCCTCCCCCTCGCCTCGCCTTGCGCCCCCCCTCGCCCGCCTCCTCGCCACCGCTCACAGGCCACTTTGTCCTTGGCGTCCCCTCTCCTCTCGCAAGTGATGGCCAAGTCCCTAGATCCCACCCCAAGCCCCCCCTTGGGTCCTTGGCGCCTCCTCTCGTCGCCGATCCTTCTCCTCCCGCCTAGAAGCTTCTAGACCGCCCACGCAGATGGAGTAGCTCAACGCCAAGTCACCAAGCTCTACGACAAGTACACCGCCCTCAGGGCACCATCCATCCATCGCCTAATCCCTCCCCCAACTCTACCCTACCCGTGGCTCTGGATTTCTCCCTTTTTGTTTTGGCTCATTTTTTTTGTGCCGCCACTTCGTTGCGCGCAGAAGCGGAAGCTGCTCGACGAAGGGCTGGAGCAGAAGCAAGAGGTCGACATCAAGGAGCTCTACGAAGGTAAAGCCAAGTGGTCTTCTTTGGATGGGAGGGGGTTAGGATTTAGGAGAAATGAGCCGATTTTTCTTTTTTAATTTTTGTGATTTGGATGATGCAGCCATGAAGGTTTGGGTCAGCGAGCACTAGAACAAGAACGAGGAGCTCTTCGCCAAGCTGTAAGATTATTTAGATGCTTGTGCAGGTGTTCGGGTTTCGCGCGTGCACTATTTGGGTTTCGCTACTATTTGGGGGCAAATGATGCTTGATCCGTTGCTTCCGCTCCTTGCTTTTTGTTGTTATTTTCTTCATGCCAGGACCAAGAAGGAGCAGCAGCTTGCGAAGACCCAGAGACTTTTGCTTGACGAGACTCGGAAGAATAAGATTCCTTGTCTAATTTCAAGTCATTTTTCTCCCTTTTTCAGTTGGACATGTTAATGCTTAGAATTTTAGGTAATAGAGTTTGCTGGTGTGTAAGTGCAACTCACGCATCTATGGGACCAATATGTGTCTTTGGGAAATGGAGTGCGATGATGTGTGACTGATTGAAAGTTTTTACTAATTCACACATTTATGCGCATGCTGGTGCACTTCAGTAGGAACTTTGTGGGGTCGTGGATTTATCCATGTCCTCTATATTTATAGGCGTGTGCTAAGGCCTAAAGGGGCACACTCGTGTGTGTGCGCGCAAGTGCGTCTACCTCGTAATCGCAAAAAACAAAGATCAACACTTGTCTTGGTTATGATCTGCATTAGAGACAACTCACATATCTAACTAATTGAAATGAGTTGTGTAAGTAAGTAATGCTCCAGGATGCAGCTTTCCTATTAGTTAATTAAATATGCCTTTTCTATGCTTTGATCAGCCTTAATTATTTGATCTTTGTCTTGTATTAGTACTTGGAGGACCCCTTCATGCTGTGCTTTCTCGTGATTTTTGGTCCAAAAGTTAGTTACTGTCCGCCCCAAAAAATTATTTGTGTGAGGTGTTCTTGGGCAGTTTAAATTTGAGAATTTGGTTCTTTGGGTTCAGAGCTAACGAATGGATCTTGAATCTTTTGGTTTTAGTTAGTTTTGGTCGATACTTAGTAGATGCCCCATCGAGGACACGAACTAGATTGACTAGAGAGCGCACCAATTACATTCGGTCAACTAGAGTGCATCATTGGCCCTTCTTTTCTTGCAAGAGATCATGATTTGTGAGAAATACCAAGACTCAAGAAAAGAAATTGAATGTGACATTGAGAGTGGAAGTTAGCGTGAAATTGCTGAAAGTTACATCCTCGACACCGATTAGACACAACAAATACTATAGAACATAACATAAGTTAGGCTTATGAAGGCGTATAGAACATGGAATTGTCGTTTTTGTGAATATGACATTTCTTGTGGAAATGGTAGGATGGTAGTTTCAAATGTGAAAGTGTCTACAATCCAATTTGATGATGTATGTTATTTGTTTGTTCTTGGCATTTGTGGATATTGTGGCTATGCATTAAACTTGAGCTCCTCGACCACGTAACACGGCGAACATTGGATCAAAGTATGGCAAAATGATCGGGAAAGGTGTTGTCTCATTCTTTGCAATTGATGAGAGCCGGTTTACACAAACCGATGAAGTGAGTTGCATGCCATACTTCCACTCAAGGCATTCTGGGGTTTCTTCAAGAAGAGGACATGTTTGATCTGCCGCAAGTATGGTGGCCATATCGAATGCTTATGAGGACGAGGATTCCACCTTGTATGATGTCTCAGATGACATGCACATGAGCTCCGAGGGCGTGAGATGTCAAGTCGAAAGAAATTTGTTATCAAGATTAATGCACTACTGACCCTCATCGGATGACTCTGGGGTTCCCTTCACCTGTGTGACAATCTGAGCAATATGCAATGTGTACCTTTTAAAACCTAGTTGCTCTACTCCATACTGGACTGTGAATCGAGTTAATGCAAGGTAGTAGAAGTAGCAGGTGATGCAATATGCTGAGTTAATGTTTCTGTTTATATGTGTGTGAGAATATGGTGGATGGAGGAAATTACTATGAAGCCTAACAAATGTACAAGTTAACAAGTGCAAGGTACTCTGTACATAATTTAACTGAAGCCACAGTGGTTGGCCCCCCCTTAAGCTTTTAGTCTTTTCACTCTTTCAACCATCTTGCTTCTTCTTGTAAATTTCAACTTTCTTAACAGTTGAGTAGAATTCAACTGCTACTTCTTCACATTACTTGAATTGGATCAGCTAAACGACATAGTTGGTTTAATGTAACATCTTCGTCATAACTATTGCAATTATTTTGGACAATGTAACATATTAAAATAAACTCATGCCAGGACACACTTGCAAATTCAAAGTAAAACAAGGGCCGGAATGTTATCATTGGCATATTATCATTAAATGGAAACTAGAGTTATGTTCCATATGACCACAATGGCAAGTGTCATTCACACGCTGGTTGCTCTTATATGTCTTAGGCTAAAAGCTCAATGCATGCAGAGTAATCAGATCAATTGTAATATGAGTTTTAATTTGTTTCGGCCAATTTCATGCAGGTACATTGCTTCTCAGAGGTATTGGGAAGCTTTGGACATACTTCAGTCAGGAGCTTTAATTCAATTGAAGAATGGGTAGGTTACTTTTTTACTTTAGATGCATCTACGCCATTTAACAGATATTGTTTATAGCTAATTTCATAGATATTCATTAATTGGATGTCAACCTATATTTTCTTCTTTTGTCTGTGAATAGCTCATTGTTCCTGATATTCATCTTTACCATAATCGTATAGGAGCACAGTGGATGCTTAAATCAATATGCATGTGTAGATGTGTGGTGTAAACTCTTAGCAAGTAATCTTCCGTCTTTTTGCTTGAAATACAAATGAAAGGCTACTAAGGTTCATACTAAATTCTGTTTGTACCATTCCCAAGAGAGTTAAGTGCTCCAACCAGTGTTGATGTGGTTCTTCACCAGTAATGCCTTAGCAGCTTTGCCAATTTATGATGGTAGACTATCCATGACTTAGCATCTCGAAGACAGTGGGAGATGATATGGATGATATGATTGCAGAAGCGCTTGCTAGATGCACACTGCTTCAACTATGACAAATAGAAGGTCATGTTTTAGTGTTCTGCCCTGTTGTCCATCTTTTGAAGCACATTAAGGAGTTTACAAGAATTCTTGCATGTGCCCTTGTGTGAAAGCTCAAAATATTGTACTAATCTACTACCTAAATCCATTATTCATGCCTTTATTACTTGCATTTTTTTTGTTTGTGTTTCTTAACATATATGTCTTTATTATCTACAATCCTATGGATAGTAACAAAGATATCGCTTTACACTTAAATAGTTTTCTTTGAACTATTTGCAAGTCCATCTTTCAGATATGGATCATCAAGAACTTTTGATTTTCTATAAGACTGAAGGCCTCTTATTGTTTCTGCTTCTTCCTTGCCGGTTTGCAAACAAAGTATTTTTTTCCTTCTTCTCTTCTCGGTTGGAAGAATGCAAATGAGAGTAAGAATCAATTTATTTATTTATTTTTCCACGGTTTGGTGCTTCTGGTTACAAATATGTGAATGATGTTGTGAGAATAATTCTGTACTTTCTCTTGCTATATTACTCTAAAGTTGTGCCAGGAGAATGGAGTCTATGTATATAATTTGGACATTATCAAAGATGATGCTTGTGTTGTGCTGCCTTCTACATCCGAGGTAAATCCCTGCCATGGAAGTAGCTTGATAATATTTTGTTCTATTCTCTGTGAAGCTCTTTCTTGGTTTGCCCCATGCTTTTCTTTTGTTAGGACCCTGTAGCAAGGAGGGAATGTTTGGAGAGAATATTTTGAATTATTTATTATTAAACTATGCTTGTTACTTTCTCTTGCTGGTGTTACTTTCCCTTGCTGGTGTTGGTGTTCGACATTAGGCGATTAGGGGGAGCTTACCTATATAAGATTTTGGGTCTGTGATGGCAATTGGATTATGTTCCATTAGTTAATATGCCTAGGGTTTCAAACTTGTGCTGGAGGCCTGATGTCTGAAATGCTTGAATTGAGGGTTAACCATGGTATTATCGAGAGCCTAAAATGAATAGCTCATCTATCTATTTCAACGATGTCCACTTATGTCTCCAGGGTTTCTTTAGTGTAATTATTGTTTGTTGATACCTATTGCTACACTAGGCTTTAAGGTAAGTGCAGTCACAAGGATTATTGTTATTGCTCCATCCTAAATTGGAGAAATCTTATGGCTTGATCTCATATCAATCTGTAGTTCATTGCCTTTTTGGGGAGTTCAGTGTGTTGCTTGCTTCAGAAAAATGTTGATATGTCCTCGACATAGTACTAGGCATTTGTCATTTACTCTTAGCAAGCTCAAAGTTCTATTTCACCTTTGTGTTCATTCTATTTGTTTTAATGCTTTCGTTGATAGATCACTATTGCTTTTTGTTGATATTGTTCTATACTCCAGTTTAGGAGTAACATTTGATCTTTGCAGGAGCAAGTGGTATTTGGGCTGTGCATTGAACTAATCGAGGAACACACAAAGATGGATTCGACAATATGGTGACACAACCTGTTCAATTGTAGATGGCTGAAACCTTGTGAATTCCTTCTTCTATCAATGAAATGCAGTCCTGCATTTTGTCCGGGAAATAACTTGTGTCACTGTGGTATTAGTTTCTGATTTCATTAAGTGATATTTGAATAAATTTTAGCAAAATTATAATCGAAGATCTTTCTGTAATCTGATAGATTTATGGATGTTAACTATCTATGGTACACATAATGCAAAAGAAAAGATTGAGTAGTAAAAGTGGAGATTCTCTCTCCTTTTGATAGGGCTAGAGTGTAGAGCCGTAAAGGTAGGTTGTGAAACAAATTAAGGTTGGGAGCAACCATTCATGTTTCTAAATTACATTGGTATACCATTCGATCTTAATATAACTGGCTTTAATATTTACATAATTTAGCACTTGTGATATTGTATATTTAAGATCCGTTGCAATGCACGGACACCCTACTAGTATACTATTTAAATATTGGAGTTAGTGGTGGTGTGTCCTCCTACTTTCTTTCACGTCCGTCCAATCGGAGAGTTAAGAATGAACAACCCACTTTGCACAACATGAACAACCCACTTTGCACAACATGCTCTCACGCAACTGCTCCACGATCCACGATTCTCCTCCATACTACTTCCTCCTCCACGATTCTTCACCTTCCCCTTTCTCTCTCTCCCCCTCCCAACCGAACACCATCGCCACTGGCCTCCTCCCACCTGCCGATGCCGTCGTTCCCCGTGTGCCGCGCCGTCGCTTCCTCCCCCCACGCGCCGCCTCTTCCTCCTCGCTTCATCTCTCCGCCCCTTTGCATTCCCTCCCTTTCTGACTCTGCTCCCTGCATCCCGTACAGACCGCAAGCTCTCCAAGAGCAAAAACAGGAAGACTAACCCAAAAATTGCCACCCGCCGCTGTAGCCTTATCGCCTCCTCCCTATCCTCTCCACCACCCCTCCCGACCTCCAAGAAGCGGAAATATGCAAACCAACCCCAAACCCCTTCTTCCCCACCCCACGAGGTCGAGACACCGAAGAAGCCGAAGCGCGCGGAGGCGGAACACCCGCAGAACGACGCGCGAACCCCTGATGCCACTGCCACCTCCAATGCCGAGGCCAAGGCCGAGGCCGTGGACGTGGTGGGCAAGTACTGGGCCCACTAGCACAGCCTCTTCTCCCTATACGACCGCAGCGTGTGCATGGACGCCGAGGACTGGTACTCCGCCACCCCGGAGGCCATCGCCACCGCGTAGGCCACTCACGCCACGCCCGCCGGCCTCGTTGTCAATGCCTTTGCCGGTGTCGGTGGCAACTCCATCCAGTTCGCCGCCAGGCACGCGCCGCTCAACCCCCTTCCCCCGGCTCTCGGTCTCCGTTTCCCTCCCCTCCTGCACTAATCCCATCACGGCATCTCGTCCTCGCTGCAAGGGTTGCTACATGGTCGCGGTGGAGATCGACCCCCACAAGGTGGAGCTCGCGGCGCACAACGTGAGGATCTACGGCGTGGAGGACAGGATCGAGTTCGTGGTGGGCAATTTCTTCCGCCTCGCGCCTTTCTTGAAGGTACACATACATATTCAGTCACTCACTGAACAAGACTGAAAACGTCACACCTTTTTTTTCCGCTAACATTCTTGTGAAAGTAGATGTAAGCTTGATATGATTAGTGATCGAACTGGGAGCTCGATTCCTTTACCTTATACCAAGATGGTGATGATCTCTAAGTTGATCTTTGGTAGTTCTGTTTCTTAAAAAAAATCTTGGTAGTTTCGCATTGTTAGCAAGAATGAGAATAAAATTTCAGTTTTCAAACGGTTTCTTGATTCTTCTTTGTTGCACCAGTGATTTGGTGTTCCTTTCACCACCATGGGGAGGCCCATCATACAACCAAATGCCAATTTACACCCTAGATATGCTGAAGCCCAAAGATGGGTACGCTCTTCATTGAGTTCCCTTTTGTCCTCACAGAAAGATGGAAAAGAACAATCAGCAACTCAATACAGTTTTCAGCTTTAAAACAGTTAGCATCCTGACACACATTCTAGCTATGGTCATGAAATTCTGTAGCAAACAAGTAAAACCATACTGATTTATATCGAGATGACAACGTAATAAACAAAAAATAACTTGGATGCATCAATTGTATATTTAACCTATGGCTTTGCATGCAGGTATGCAATATTCCAAGCTGCTCAGGGAATAGCTCCTAATATCGTCATGTTCTTGCCACGGAATGTGGACATACGCCAAGTAGAGAAACTTACCTGGCTGTCTTCTCATCCCTTAGATTTTGAGGTATCTTACTGTTCTTGCCTGACCTTTGGTTGCTTGAGCACGTGCCACTATACCGCATTTTAGAGCCATCAATCTTTCCAAGTTACCCTGACATTCTGTTTTTTTAGAGTGAAGAGAACCACATACAACACAGATTCAAAGGAATTACTGCCTACTTTGGAAATACAGCACAAGGACCAAGTTCATTACTGAAACAGAGTTGAAGAACAACCCAGTGAGGTGAAGTTCTTGCTAAGCTCTGTATGCCTTTCCTCCTAGAAATCCAGCAGCGAGAAAATTTAACGAAATCCCAAAAATCTTCAGGTGACTTTTGTTCTAGCATATTCACATATATACACATTAAATTACAGCATAAAGATTTGGTCGCTTTAATAAATTACAAATCTCCATGCACTATTGTCTTGACTTGAATTGTGAGTGCTCATATTCGTGCTAATTACAAGGTTGTGGTCATTCTACAATATGTTATACATGATATCGTGGTGAAAAATGCTAGATGCTTTTGATATGCACTCCAATTTTGCTGATGAAAGAGCCATTCTTCAAAAGTTTGTAGTATCAATCTGTATTTTATAGTGGACACATTTGCCTTCTGCATTTGCTTTTGAACAAGTAAATAATATACCATATTCTTTCTTTGGTTTTGCAGATCAAGTGGTGGATGCAAGCAATAAACTCCACATAAGTTGTTTACCCCTAATTGAACTAGAAGGTGATCAACTGACCATTGAGGGATGTTGTAGGATAGTTTGTTGAATATCTTGTTCTATTCTCCCTCTCTTTCGAAAGTTTTCTTGTAAGTCTATGAGACTAAGCTCCCAAGTTAATTTTGAGGCGAATGAGTTCCTCAGAAGGTGATGTCTTGAACTTGAGGTGTTGTTGATCTTTGAATCGAAACAAGTGTTAGTATTTTATTAGAGCAACGGTTAGGTGCTAACTCAAATACTTGGTTTAGTCTAACATATAGCCTCTTGGAATAACATTTATGTGTTTTTTGGGATTCCATTGCTGCACAACAATTGTGCAAGGAGTTGAGAAACGTCTTTGATATGCTTGGCAGAAGTAGCAATGGAAAAGAAATAAATGAATAGAAGATGGATAAGGAAAACACGTCCTCTATATTATTGGGTAAAGCAAGGATAGTTTGTAATTTACACTTTTCTTTTAGCCATTCATGAGATTTAGCCCTTAGGTGCTTTATAATGCTGAAATAAATTTAGTTGTTTATATCCCTCCTTTTTATCCTTTGACAGCAATTATAACATTATTATAATGGTGCGATATTGTCATGGCTAGCTCTCTCTCTCTCTCTGCCATAGTGTTGTTGTTGCCCTTTTTCTTTTGGGAGGTGGGTTGGGGTTTGTATTTTTTGTATGACTAAGGATGCCATAAATTTATTGAGCACCATATAATGCAGAGTAGTCTACATTAGTGTGTTGTAGGAATTATGTGTGATGCTATGATGTGGTAGACTCAGAAGAGCATTACCATTGTTTACAATTTCGATTGCAGTTCAGAAGCTGGCGTGGTCTGCAATCCTATGTTCTTGTGTGTTGTTCTTGTCTATTGAATAACTTGCGTTATTATCTGAATATTCTTTTAGGCCATATATTCTTTGGTTGGTCATGTTGTTTTCGGCTCTTAATTCAGATACATGCTTTCTTTTTATGGTCCGAACATATTGTTTCCTTAGTTCTTAGTTAACATAATGCTCTCTTTGTGTTGGCGAATCGCTTATAACAGTTCTTCACAAGCATGGTCCAAGCTCACGATAAACCGACAGAGAACTTGAGCGGACACCGAAAGAAATTTGCGATCGAGAGAGGCTGCCCAAGGTGGTTTGTTCTTGGAGGAAATCTGAGAGAAGATGGGTGATCATAACAAGGCATTACAAATGATCGAGATATACTCATGTATATGGATAGGACATTTATTACGACTAAAAAAGACAAATTGTCTTTGACCTTGGTCTAGAATTATGGAGAGAGATCATTGTCCGATCTCCCAAAATTCATGGGAGATTTTTGTGAAGTGATAAACAGAGGTTTGATGAGGAGTACAACTAAAATGTTGATGGATCTAGGGTCTTTCGTCTATCGGACGACTTTGAGAGGCCATTCCTTGAGTTATCTGCAAGCTTCTATAGTGGTGAGTCAACAGTTCATTGAGTCTTTGCAATTGTGGTGAGTATCTCAAGAAGGCCGAGAGGCGGCACGCCGAGGAATTGAACGTGTTGCGCAAAGATATGGATGCCAAAGCTGCAGACAAAATAATTAGTGTTGTGGATAAAGAGATGCTCTCAAATCACATGCGAGCTTGATTCTTATGGAGAACTCGGTCTTGTGAATATGCTCATTGATGACAAACACGATGATCTAACCGAGTGTACGACTTGTTTAAACGTGTTCTGATGGGCATTCAACAATTAGATCCATGATGACTTCTCATGTTAAGGAAACTAGGAAGACTTTGGTGGTGACGGAGAGATTAAAGGACCTGTTGATTTTGTCCGGTGTCTTCTAAATGAGAAGGACAAGTATGATGAGATTATCGGTGTTTCATTTAGTAACGACAAGGCTTTCCAAAATGCTTTAAATTCCTCCTTTGAGAATTTCATCAACTTAAACAACCGATCCTCGAATTCATATCATCGTATGTTGACGACAAACTTCAAAAAGGATTGAAAGCGCCAACGAAGAGGATGTTGAGATCTTGGACAAGGTGATGATGCTCTTGGTACTTGCAGGAGAAAGATGTCTTTGAGAAGTATTATAAGCAAAGACTTGGCAAAACGTCTTCTATCCGGGAAAACTACTTCGATGAAGCTAAGAGGAGTATGCTTGTGAAGTGAAGATGGAATGTGGCTACCAATTCACTTCAAAATTGGAAGGCATGTTCACCGATTTGAAGACGCCCCAGGATACTATGCAAAGTTTCCATGCTAATCTCTCTATTGATATTGATGGCCCAGCAATATCTGTCCAGATACTCACCACTGGGTCTTGGCCAACACAACCATGTGCCACCTGCAACCTTCCACCCGAGATCCTCGGTATATGTAAGAGGTTCCAGGCATACTACCTTGGCACTCACAATGGCCGGAGATTAACATGGCAAACAAATATGGGGAATGCAGACATTAAAGCAACATTTGGAGGCCGCAGACATGAGCTGAATGTCTCAACTTACCAGATGTGTGCCCTAATGCTATTTAACTCAGCAGATGGTTTGACTTACAGTGAAATCGAGCAGGCCACAGCTATACCACATTATTATAATGGTGCGATATAAGTTGTTTTTGTATGCCAATATATTTTTTGAGAAAAATGTATGCTAATATATTTTTTTGAGGAAAATGTATACCAATATATTCAAGTATACATATGGGATTATGTTTCATGATATATATCACTCTCGTTTGGTACTTCGTTGCAACGTACGGACACCTGACTAGTGATTAAAAAAAAGAGAAAGAGGACAAATAAGAAACATTGAACGAGGGGTAAAAAAAATTACATAGGGATGAGTAGTTTCTGAATAACCATCTAACATCAGTGCAAATAACAAATTCCACCTTTCCACTCCAGAGCGCGCGAACTCGCCACCACCTGATGCGGACATCCTTAGCTATGTTGTTCCATATAGTGTTTTCAATTCAACAAGTACCTCAGAACAACATGAGCTTTCTAAAAGAGTTGAACAACAAGAGAAGCTTCTCGGTGAAGCTTGTGCAAAGAAGCTTAACCGACAGGTTTGAAGGAGATGCCTTATGTGAATATCAAGAACACGATGCTTCTCGGGGTGTTTTGATGCTCACAAAAATAGCATGCAGCCTATGGGACGTATGGAAGATCAAATGGTACGTGATTTGGAGCTTTCTATAAAAAGTTATGGCTATTCGAGTGCATGCTGCACATTCAGACCGACCAACGCGCGAGAGTTGACAAAGTTGATGATTTCGCGGCATGTGCGGCATCTTGGGAAGATATCCAGCTTTGCCATGACTTTCCAAAGGCTTACAAGAGTCCCTTTCTCAAGTTTCACACGGATTCAAGTCATTTCAATTAATGAAATTGAAGTTAGGAAGGTTTGGATTAAATTCGGATTCGGAATCAGCATCAAAATCGGATTCGGAATCAGCAGTACAGTCCGGATTAAAAAGGTCATAACTTTCATAAACGGAGTCCGATTTGAGTGTTCTTGTACTTGTTGGAAAGCTAACTTCAAGCCCGATCCAACAGATACTCGCTCAGCCTCAGATTCATCACGTATCAAAAGATATGACCGAAACAATGTGACGGTTGTAAACTCAGAGTTTCCTTTTTTGTTTTAGATTGTGTCCGAATTGGAGTAGGAGTTCTAATTCGAAATAGAATAGGAGTAGGGCCTCTTGGCCAGCCATAAGGTGGAGAAGGGCACTATATATTGAGGGGTAGACCCCCATTGTATCTTGAGACCACGATTAAAGATTTTGATTGCTTTTTTTTGCATCAACGCTTGATTCTTCCAAGAAGTTTGGTGAAGGCCAACGACTTGACGGGGAATAGGGCGTTTTCTTCCAAAGACCGTTCTGTCTTTCCGTTGGGAATTGAGGGATCGGTAAAACTCCACTTGGTGGTCGGGTGGAGTACACGTGATATTGGGCGAATTAAAGAGTTGCAAGTTCATGCATTGGTATCGGGTGAGCAACTACGATTTGTCAAGTTAAGCGTGCAAGTTATCTTTGATCCTACGTCGAGAAGATCGGGAACCTCCCGTATCATCTTGGTATCAGAGCTCCGTTGACTCGGTAGGATCTTTATCCAGTTATCTAGATTTCATTTTTTTCCTATACACGAAAAAGCCATACAAAAAAAATTTCTTTCAGCCGTAGTATTTAATTTGTTATTCTAGTGAGTTTTGTTAAGTTTTTGTCCATTAGAATCAAGTTTAGTTTGCTGATCTTGAATTTTTTTTGCGTTGCTTTTTATTTGAGCCTAGTTTGATCTTTTTTTTAGTCGTGTTTACACAAAAAAAATTGACACAAAAAGAAGTGAGACATCAATTTATCCTTTGTGAACCTTTCAATCCTTTTGCGAATACTTTCAACCTATTTAAGACTAGCTAAATTGTTGCTTAGGGCTGCATATTAATATTTGTGTTCTTGCAATTGTTCAAAGATCAAAAGGTGGGAAAGAAATTTTGCTAATTTTGGTAGAACAAGAATTTCGGCCATAGTTCAAAAAAAAAGGAAGGAAAAAGAGAAAAGAAAAAAAAGAGGAAAAAAAGAGAAAAGAGAAAAGAGAAAAAGAGAAAAGGAAAAAGAAAGTGCAAAGCCGAACCATAAACTTGAGCAAAAATCCCCACTCATTCTTGATTCAATTGTTAGAATATCAATATTTTGTGCAATCTTGTACCCTAGTTTTCATTATTTGCAACTAGCTAGCGTCTTTCTATAACTTGTGCAATACGAGCTATTTTGTTCTTCACTTATATCTTACATAGCTCATTCCTTGATTGCACTAAGTTCCAATATCTTTGCGTGTGAGTTGCTTTGTTTTTCACTTATATCTTTGTGATCGGCAACTAGGCATTGAATTCTAGTCTGGATATTTACTTAGCTTCACAATACCTAGAATTTTCAGATTAAGTAGTATCCATACCAAGCTCCACATAAACATCAGTTGTCGTGTTTTGACTTACTCTTGAATTCGCTCAATTATCACATTGTTCTCACCTATAATATCAAGTGTGAGTTTTTGACCTCAATTTACTTCGGAAAGGTAAGAATGTGATTTGGCAAGACGAGTGAGTTTGAGAGATACACATACACCTACATACATATTCTTTGCTTTGCTACTAACAATGGCAGATCGTGAGTATACGTATCTTCCCTTCTATGGTAGCAATGATCCAGAGGAGTATCTTGAGTGGGTACAAGACATGGAGTTCGAGCTTGAATCCCAGAAGTTCGAATCAGAAGCCAAGGAAGTGAGAGTGGCCACTATGTTTTTTAAGGACTATGCCTCTAGTTGGTGGCAACAACTAAGTGGGAAACGGTTCATTACATCTTGGGTCTACTTAAAAAGGGCCATGAGAAGAGAATTTGTTCCATCCTATTATGAGCAGGAACTACTACACCATGTGGAGAGCATTACACAAGGATGCAAAGTTGTCCAAGATTACTATATTGAGTTGAATCATGCAATGCGTCGTGCCAATATCACTAGTGCATATCAAGAAAAAGACATACTTCAAAGCAGGCTTGAATTTTCAAATTGTTGTTGCACTTCAAGATGAATATTTTCATAGTCTGCAAGATCTTGTGAAATATGCTACGAAGGCGGAAAAGAGACTTAAAGACATGCAAGCACATCAATTAAATCTGCGTCAACTCTTTAGTTCTTATTCATCCACCAGTGTGTCCCTTGAGAAGAAGGTCGAGCATGGGAATTTTTCTTCAGCTGAGGTCGTGGTTGGTGGTTGTGCCATTGCTAGCCCACGGTCTTGCAAGGATGAGATGTATCAAAACCCATGTGAGGATGAGAGCCACATAGCCAAATTGAGTGAGAGTGATAAAAAGAGTGAGCTGTGTGATTCCACCATATGCAAGGTTGAGAGCATCCCAATTGAGTATATGAGAGATACACCAAAAGAAAAGAGAGATAGATGATAGGCCCAGTAAGATTATTTTTGAACCTAACAACTTACCCTCTATTTCTAGTGTTGTATCTCACATTGTGCAGGTTGACCAAGCAAATAAGGAGTTGAACATTCAAGAGCCCCCACCGTTGGAAGAGAAAGATGAAGAGATAACCATGGTTGGAGAGGGTTGCCTACTGTCCTGGGGTTACATGATGACATTACGATACCCACGACACCTACATTAATTGAGGAGGACGATAAAGGTAACATTTTTGGTACTGAATTGATAGTTCATCAAGACAAGGTGCGTAAAACTGAGAACTCCGTTATTCCTTTCATGATTCCACGTTCTAAATTTGATATGCTTAATTTGCATAATGTGAAATTGATTACTCAAAAACAAGTTCTTAGTAGAATATTCCTTAATGATTCTTTGTGTTATATTATATTCAATAAACCTAAAGAGCTATCTAGTGTGATTAAGAAGGTTCCTGAAATTTCATACTTAGGATCACTAGTAAATAGCTACATATACACATATAAATTCAATTTGATTGGAGATGTTGGTGTAGACAACATGTTTCAAGTTTATCGAATATGCATTACCTGTGATAATCTTGCTAATTTAAAATTGCATGTTTTGCGCAAACCATCTATTGCGCAATGTCATGGTCACTTTGAGAAGGGTTTCAATACAAGTGCCTATTGTTTAGAACACAACATAATGCCTACTTGTTTATCTCTTACATGTATAACTAATCATAGTAACATAGTAGAAGAATGGAAAGATATCAATTGGTTTTCACCCACTTTACTTGAATTTTATGTTGGGAAGGTGAAATTTGATCATATGAGTCAGTTGTGTAATTTGAAATATGATTTCAAGCTATCGATTGTGCAAAACAACAAGAAGAACACAATAATTGATTCATATATATATATATATACCATGCGTATACGTTGTTTTCTTTGTCTAGCACATTTTCAGGCTATCAAAAGCCGAGGACGGCTTTTCTTAAAGAAAGGGAGGATGATGCGGACATCCTTAGCTATGTTGTTCCATATAGTGTTTTTAATTCAACAAGTACCTCAGAACAACATGAGCTTACTAAAAGAGTTGAAGAACAAGAGAAGCTTCTGGGTGAAGCTTGTGCAAAGAAGCTTAACCGACAGGTTTGAAGGAGATGCCTTATGTGAATATCAAGAACACGATGCTTCTCGGGGTGTTTTGATGCTCACAAAAATAGCATGCAGCCTATGGGACGCATGGAAGATCAAATGGCACGTGATTTGGAGCTTTCTATAAAAACTTATGGCTATTCGAGTGCATGCTGCACATTCAGACCGACCAACGCGCAAGAGTTGACAAAGTTGATGATTTCGCGGCATGTGCGGCATCTTGGGAAGATATCCAGCTTTGCCATGACTTTTCAAAGGTTTACAAGAGTCCCTTTCTCAAGTTTCACACGGATTCAAGTCGTTTCAATTAATGAAATTGAAGTTAGGAAGGTTTGGATTAAATTCGGATTCGGAATCAGCAGTACAGTCCGGATTAAAAAGGTCATAACTTTCATAAACGGAGTCCGATTTGAGTGTTCTTGTACTTGTTGGAAAGCTAACTTCAAGCCCGATCCAACAGATACTCACTCAGCCTCAGATTCATCACGTATCAAAAGATATGACCGAAACAATGTGACGGTTGTAAACTCAGAGTTTCCTTTTTTGTTTTAGATTGTGTCCGAATTGGAGTAGGAGTTCTAATTCCGAAATAGAATAGGAGTAGGGCCTCTTGGCCAGCCATAAGGTGGAGAAGGGCACTATATATTGAGGGGTAGACCCCCATTGTATCTTGAGACCACGATTAAAGATTTTGATAGCTTTTTTTGCATCAACGCTTGATTCTTCCAAGAAGTTTGGTGAAGGCTAACGACTTGAAGGGGAATAGGGTGTTTTCTTCCAAAGACCGTTCTGTCTTTCCGTTGGGAATTGAGGGATCGGTAAAACTCCACTTGGTGGTCGGGTGGAGTACACGTGAGATTGGGCGAATTAAAGAGTTGCAAGTTCATGCATTGGCATCGGGTGAGCAACTACGATTTGTCAAGTCAAGCGTGCAAGTTATCTTCGATCCTACGTCGAGAAGATCGGGAACCTCCCGTATCACCACCCGTACCGGAAATGGTGCCTCTCCTCGCCCTCGCCCTCTTCCTCCTCCCTTTCGCTCCCCCTTGCTCCGCCATGGTCGTCTCCCCCTCCCCGTCCCCATCGGTGCCTCCCACGCCGCTCGTCCCAGCGCTCTTCATGATCGGTGACTCCACAGCCGACGCTTGATCCGGCGACGCGAGGGAGCAGGGAGCTCGATCCGGTGGCGCGACACGCGATGGAGGAGCTGGGGCCAACAGCGCAACGAGGGAGGAGGACGCTCGATCCAGCGGCGCGAGGGAGGAGGGAGCTCGATCTGGCGAAGCGAGAGAGCAGGGAGCTCGAGCCGGCGGCGTGGCGAGGCGGATGGGCGCGAGGGAGGGGAGGGCAGACTGCATCGGGTTCAAGGATTTGGGATGAAGGTTAGGGTACACGTCTATGCTGTATATGACTGGGGTGTGGGCTGTGTCCTGGGCCGTATCGGACACGTGGTCACACCGTGTCCGACACGTGTCGGGAATTTTCGTAATTAAAATCCAATTTTAAAACAGCCGACACGCCGCCGACGTGTGTCCGTGTCATATCCGTGTCGGACACAGTGTCCGACACAGATACAACAGTTCACAGGAGTGTTCGTGCCTCCGAGCTTCTAACAATGATGATTTATGCAGAATTTGTACAATATCAATGTTAGGAAGGTCATACTGATGGGCTTGCCTCCTGTTGGCTGTGCACCTCACTTCCTCTGGCAGTATGGCAGTCAAAATGGGGAATGCATCGAATTCATCAACAACGTTGTGATTGAGTTCAACTATGCCCTGAGACAACAAGTCCAGTGAGTTCATCCGCCAGCACCCAGACTCTATGATCAGTTATTGTGATACTTTCGAGGGGTCTGTGGACATACTAGACAAACCGTGACCGCTATGGTGAGCAAATGCATAATACTCCCTCCGTCAGAAATGTATGACGTTTTAGAAAACGTGCAGTCAAACTTATCTAACTTTGACTAATAATATATGAAAAACTATTTAGATTGGTCACGGGTGAATAGTATTATCAGATTTGTCATGATAAATATTTTTATAATATAATAATTTTGTAATTTTTTACTAATATAATCATATAAAAAGTAATGGTCAAAGTTAGGTATTGGAGATCATGCCGATATCCAAAACGTTATACATTTTTGAACAAAGGCGGTAAGTAATACATTTAGATTGCCTGTTGTACCTTGTTTCAAAACAGATTGCCTTCTGTCCTAGGGGAAGCATTCACATTATGATTGAATTGCAATGCGCAGGTTTTGTGACCACCACTGATGCTTGCTGTGGGCTGGCCAAGTGTGGAGGCCTATTCATGTGTGTTCTTCCGCAGATGGCGTGCAGCGATGCATCGAGCCATGTATGGTGGGATGAATTCCACCCGACAGATGCTGTGAACCGAATCCTGGAAGATAATGTGTGGTCCAGTGAGCACACCAAGATGTGCTATCCAGTGGACTTGCAGGAGATAGTAAAGCTGAAGCAGTAGAAACAACTTGAATCTGATTGACAAGGAGCTTTTACGAGTCGGCACAGCGAAATATATATATCAAGAATTACAAAGTTCTATGCAGATTGAATTGTGGGATTTAGATAGCTCATGTTAAATGCAAGGACGACCTTACCATGTTTGTTAGTATGTAAATGCACTGTAAAGGATCTATATGGCCAAACTGGAACATATGCATATGTACTGATGAGAGTGATGACTGATGAGCATGTTTGGTGACAAAAAAAAATGATTGTTGAGTTGTGTACATGATATGTTTCATTCCTGACTCCTGAGTAGATTCTAACGAAACCGTTGTCTATTGTAGTTTATGCTATCCTGAAAAAACCGTGTTTACAAAATCTACAATTTTTGTACAGTCAACTCAAGTTTGACCATGAGACTCCAGTGGTTACAGGTTGTTTATAGACTGATACTACTGATCATCCTTGTTGCTGCAAACATTGCTTTCATCATATCCTACTGCATTAGTCAATATGCAGTCACTCACTTTACATTACCAGTATACAGATTCAAGGACCAAAGAACAAAGAAGAGAGGAAAACTTAGCACTCCTTGTGCCCCTTGCAATCATCCTCTCAAGTGACCACCTGCTTAAACAACCTTAAAGTTTGAGTAGATATTGATTTGCACTATCCTTCAATGCCGGGGCTCTTCGTTACCATATACAATACACATAAGATCACCCCCCCAATCCCAGATCTGTGTCTGCACCTTGAGGAGGATGCTTTCTGTCTGAGATTTGAGCCCTCAGATGCTTGTGCTGATGTGTAGCAACCTGATGCTTGGCCATGCCCATTTATGAACAATACAAGGAAGAGCATGGGGTGCATCCAAGGGTGCTACAACTCCTCATCACCAACTCCAGAGTTCAGAACAAAGCTGGGGAATGCCATGGTTATGTCTCTGAACAGGGAAAGTATAAGGTATCACAGCACATTCAGAGTTTACTCAAGACATGGCGTTCTCAAAAGAATAAGTACATTGTTCGTCCCTCAACTCTTGCTTTAGTTTAATTTTCGTCCCTGAATTATAATACCGGATAAAACGCGTCCTCGAACTGTCAATACCGTGCAAAAACTGTCATTTATTCTTTTTTAGAGCTGTTTCGTACCACGTGTCAACACCGTGGAAAGTCACGTAGGTCAAATACCGGTTAAAACCACTCTAAAAACAGATGAAGGGGTATCTTTTGCGCGGTATTGACAGTTCGAGGACGCGTTTTATTTGGTATTACAATTCAGGAACAAAAATTAAACTAGAGCAAGAGCTGAGGGACGAACAATATACTTAATCCAAAAAAAATTAACTCAAGAGATGGACGTACTTCATAAGTAATTGGACATTTGGAGTGTCACACTGAGGTTATTCAGGCAAGCATGTTAGCAAGCTGAAAATGTAAATATACTTACTTTAGGTATGGAAGAGTCATGTTCTTCAGCAAAGCTGGGTTTTTACTTGCGAACGCCTTCCATTCATCAGGATCTATCTTCCCGTCACCGTTCAAGTCTGCTTGCTGGAATGTCTGTCAGAACATAAGTTAGCATAAATCCATGTGTTAGCCACCTCATAGTGTTAACTCTCCTTGCACCACAAGAAGTGATTTCAACATGAAACCGGCGACATTTTTTCCGAAGGAAATGAACTGAAAGCTGCTGGACACTTCAGTGTGCCAGCCACAAGTCGGGTGTGAAGGCAAATTAGTGCAAACAAATGTGGCACACACCACACTTTCGGTTTAGACGTCTCTGGACAAAATAAGCTGAGGGAAATAAATTGAAAGTAACATTTCATCTGGATGCACTGTACCTGATCTACAATTTGTTCGACGGCATCATCAGAAAGATACAGGTCTGATTCATTCAGAATTGCAACCACCATTTCCTTCAACTGCATGAATGATCATCAATTCAGTTTCAGTAACTCTAGCTAGGAGTCTCACTGTCAAAATGGAAAGATAGTGTGCATGCTATTCTTAGTGCTTTTAATGAGTTTTGAGAACAAGGGAATATTGTTTGAACCGTACTAGGCTACTGTTATTTATGTTGCTTCATTTGGGTTTATTTTTCCATGAAGCAAAATGTACTGTCAGTACTGAAACTGGGCTATGTATTTAAATTGCAGTGTGTGGTAGTATTTGCAAAAAAATATTGAAGTATTATGTCCAATGGATGGAATTATATGAAGAATGATTCTGTAATTCAAAGACACAAACCTCTTCACGTTCAATGCTGCCAGTGCCTCTCAGGTCATAAAGTCTAAATGCAACTGCAAGAAGGAATTCCTTCAGATGTCAATCAAAGAAGCATCATATGAACAGAAGAGAAAAGAGATAGGGTGAATTATGAGGTACAAATAACAACAGGAGGATCACAAACTGTCATGACAAGATAAAATTGCCTAATTGTAAAAGAACTATGTTTTCAAGGTAGATTTTTCGGTAAGCTAAAAGGAAAATCTGCAGTACTACTACATGAATTTGACCCAATGTTGATGACAAAACCATATCTTAAAACACTAACAAAACATTAGAATTAAGTAACAAAAACTTAAGTCTTCCAAAAAACAAAGTAGTGAAAACTAGGGTAGCTCTGACCATACATAAGGAGAGGAAACTGGGCTAGGATCCTTACAGGAAATCTTGTCTGCCATAGGTGTATCCGGGTGAAAAATGTGGAGGGACCGAACAAACTCCCCGAAATCAATCACACCATTGCGCTTGAGATCAAACAGATCAAATATCTGCAGTAGTCTAATACAGTGTCACACATCTGAACATATTTTACAGTTCAACTAACTCCAGATGTTTGTGCTTAATTTTAAAAAGAGTTTGCAGTGAGAGAACGAACTATTCAGAAAGTGAGCAGGTCAGTATCAATTGGAACATCTGTTTGTACATGCTGTGGCACCCAATGACCCAAATTAAAGGACACTGAAATTGTGAGAGATAATTGCTACTTGGAGTAGTGTAAAAATTAGAAACTGACCCGATCGGCGAAAAGGTTCTTCTTATTGCTGTTCCTGAAGAGAGCAAGTTGGAACTCCTCCTGTTCAAGAAAAAGGCAATTGTGAATTGACACTGATTAGAGTTTCAGAACCACATGGTCAATTTGTCCTGAGCGAAAAGTTTAGTCACACTACAAACAGATTATAAGCAAGGTACCTTGTGAATAAGCCCATCTTTATATATGGAATGGCTAATCTTCTTGAACAACTCATACAGGGCCTCCACTTCATTTACAGAAACTGCATGCAAGAAGAACAGTTGAACGACAAGAAAACATATAGTGATTCTTGTACTTAAAAAAAATGATCAGAAAAAAGAACCTATATTTTCTCATGGAGCATTCGGTATGTTCTTACATGTAGTCTCTTTGGCCAGAATAGCAGGATCCTCATACCCTGGAGATCGTTTGAACTGCTTTGATGATGCACAGCCCATACAAAACAACTAGCAAGGCTACAAACCTCAGCTTTTCTTGTAATTAACAACCAACTTATCACAAAAAGTATGAAAAGCACCTAAAACAAAAGGAGAAAGACATTGATATAAACACAACACCAAATACAAATTCACAAGAAAAATTCAGTAGAAACAACCCAAGAAACACAGGTAACAATAAGGAAACCATCGCACAAGCTCACCTAGGAAACAACACAGATGCTTTTCACTACTAAGGATCAAGAAGAGGCTGAGTAGTATCTTCAAGGCCTCGAAGCTTATTGCAGGTACAATGGACATGGAAGAAGAAGCAAGCATATATTTATGTGCATATTATGTGCATGCATAGGGACATCACAGTGCGGCACAATATTGTAAAGAAATGCTAGTACCGAGTTAAAGACAGGCAGGGCAAGGCAAGAGTTGACTTGTACCAGTTCCTTGCAACAAGATCTGCACATTATTATTATTCATTTCATCACCTGTCATTATTCAAAGGAATTAATAATAATGTGATTATATTGTTATGAATATTGTATATATTCAAGAGGGCCCAATGGATAATATATATAGGAATGTACAAAGGGTGTTTCCATATACAGATAAGAAAATACAAAAGAGTCTTATTCTAACACCCCCCCCCTAAAACTCATGGTGGATCACACACATTGAGTTTGGAGAGAAAATACAAATGTTGTGCCCTAGTCTGTGGCTTTGTGAAGAAGTCAGCAATCTGTAATTCTGATGGCACAAACTGCAAAGCAAGTACTCCCTCTTGCACCTATGAGCGAGTGTATGAAGCATCCATACCAATGTGCTTGGTGAGCTTATGCTTCACTAGGTCTCGAGCAATACTGATAGCACATGTACTGTCAGACAAAAGAGTCGTATGTCCCATCACAGGCACTCCAAAATCTGCAAGTAGCCACCTCAACCAAGTAACCTCTGTTGTCATTGCTACCATAGCTCTCAACTCAGCCTCTGCACTCGAACGGGAAACTACAGTCTGCTTCTTAGTCTTCCAGGCAATCAGGGAGGAGCTAAGAAAAACACAGTAAGCAGAAAGAGAACGACAATCAGAAGGATCACTAGCCCAGGTCGCATCAGAGTGCGCCTGAAGCTATAGTGAGGTAGAGCTAGGGAAAAACAAACGACGCGAGATAGTCCCACGCAAGTAGCGAAGAACACGAAAAAGGTGACTGTAGTGAAGATGGATAGGATGAGCCATGAACTGACTCAAGATATGAATAGTATAAGCAATATCAGAACGAGTGCTCACAAGGTACACCAAACTCCCAACAAGATGGCGATATCGAGTAGGATCCTCAAGAAGATCACCATCGAGCACGGTCAGAGGGATAGCTCCATGGGAGTCTCGGTGGTGCGAAAGTGTCAATCGACTGCATCGATCAAGAAGATCCCGAACATACTTCTGCTAGGAGAGGTAGTAGCCCTCAGGCATGGAAGAGACCTCAATCCCAAGGAAGTACGTAAGAGAACCAAGATCAGTCATCAAAAACTGCTCACTGAGATGCTTTTTCACATACATGATGAATGAGAAATCATCACCAGTGATGAGCATATCATCAACATACAGAAGAAGCAGGGTCCTACCCCGAGATGAGGCATGAACAAAAAGAGCAGGATCATGGGAACTGACAGTGAAACCGATAGCAGTAATCACTAAGGTAAAACAAGCAAACCAGGCATGAGGAGCCTGTTTGAGGCCATAAAGAGCACGACGAAGACAACAGACGTGCCCATCGGGAACAGAATACCCAGGTGATGGCTACATGTAGACCTCCTCATGCAAGACACCGTTAAGAATGGCATTCTTAACATCCAGCTGAGAGATAGACCACTGGCGAACAGAAGCAACTGCAACAAGAGTGCGAACAGTGGTTATATGGGCAACAGGGGCAAAAGTCTCATCGTAGTCACGACCGTACTCCTGCTGAAAGCCACGAGCCACAAGACGAGCCTTGTAGCGCTCGATAGTACCATCAGACCGGGTCTTAATCTTGTACACCCACTTGCACGTGATCGGACGAGCATGCACAGGTGTCGGTACAATATCCCAAGTCTCTGTACGTCGAAGAGCATCAAGCTCCTCAGCCATAGCGAGCTGCCACTCGGAATGAGGAGCAGCCTCACGATAAGAACTAGGCTCAGTGACAAAGAGAGAATGAGCTATCAGAGCAAATCCAAGACGATCAGGAGGTCTAAGGGATGCTCGATCACGAAGGGCGTAACGAGGAGCATCATCAGGAGGATTAGATGTGGGTGTCGACAAGATACCAGGAGAGGAGGCTAGTGAAGGATGAGGACGCCTGGAGTAGTGAATACCAGAGAAACGAGGTGGTGGTGCTGCAGGAACAAGAGGCGGTGCTGCAAGAGGCAGCACCGGAGGCAGAGGTACAAAAGGAACCACTGGAGATAGACCAGGGGAAGACTGTGATAGTGGAGAAATGGGTGAAGAGTCAGAAAGAGACAACCATGAAATCGACTCAACGGTGGAAATAGGAGGAGCTGAATCTCGATAGAAGAAAGGTCGAGATTCATCAAAGACTACGTCTCGTGAAATCCTGATCCATCGAGCAGAAGGATCCAAGCAACGATAACCCTTATGCTCAAAACTATAACCAAGAAACACGCACTCAACTGACTGGGCCGATAGTTTAGTGCGTTCACGAGGCTACAGCAGAACAAAATAAGTACAACAAAAAACACAAAGGTGAGTGTACTGGGGGGCTCAAGAGTAGAGACGCTCTATAGGACTAACACCCTTAAGAGCGGTGGAAGGCTGCATATTGATGAGATATGCACCAGAGAAACTGATTTTTAGCCTGTAATGGTGGAACGTGAGAGGCAAAGAGAAGAGTGCGGGCAGTCTCAATTAGATAACGATATTTGTGCACCAGGACAAGAAGACTGGTAAAGAGTGCCCTGCTCAGAAAGAAACTGTCTAAAAGCATCAGAACAGTACTCGCCAATAGAATCACAGCGAAAAGTACGGATAGGAGAATCAAACTGAGTATGAACCATCATTACAAAGCTACGATAGATCGCAAGAAACTGACCACGATTAGACATAGGGAAACATGTAAAACAGGAATAATCATCAATGAAGATCACATAAAGTTTATGCCCACCTTTAGCGATAATAGGCGTAGGTCCCCATACATCTGAATGAACTAAGTCAAAAGGACGAGAAGACAAGGACTCACTAGAATGATAAGGAAGTTGTAACTGCTTGCCCAGCTTACAACCCTGACAAAACATGGATGTGTCAACAGTAACACGTCTAAGAACACCCTGACGAACTATTGAAGAAAGACAGGACCCACACAAGTGACCTAAACGGTGATGCCACTGCGCAAAAATGCTAGAGGTGGTGGCAGCAGTGGTGGTGGAAGGAGACGTAGAGCTGATAGGAGCAACTAAAGTGAATGGAAGGTGGAGGCAATCAAGGATGTAGAGACCCTGACAATCCCTACGGCGCCAGCCAGTCCCAAGTACCGTCCCTGTCTATCGATCCTGGATGAAATAGGTGTGAGAGCCAAAACCAACCCTACAACCGAGATCGGTGAGCTGACCCACCGAGAGAAGCTACATGGTCAGCTGGGGAACATGGGAAACAGTTGGAACAGAAAATCAGTGGACAAAAGAGTTCCCTGACAGCTGACAGACAGAGAAATACCGTTAGCTGTTTGAACAGAGATAGGAAAAATAGGAGGTCCTACTGAAGTGAGAGATGTGGAGTCTGGTGTCATGTGGAAAGAGGCACCAGAATCCAGAACCCAAGAAGTACCTGGAGGAGACGTCTGAGCTAGACTGGCAGAACTTGCTGAGCTATGAGAGAGCTGCTGAAGTAGAGCCTGGCAGAACTGCTGAACAGAGTCACCTCGTTGAGAAGGTCCTAACTGTTGGGTCACGGGTAGGCTACGATAGCAACAAATCAAAATTTTCTATCACGTAAACCAGGAAGCCAAGTAAGTAGATGATCACAGATCATTACCACCAGACACGCAGAGCAGCGGAAGAAGAGTTGGAGCAGCCTGGTCCAACGAAAAGCGCGTTGGTGTAGTGGACGTAGTCGATCGTCCAGCGTCGAGCACGTTGGTGCGGTGGTCGTGGTCAATCGTCTCCTCCAGCGACCTCTATAGTTCCTTGTGAAGATCGCGGATCGTCCTCAAGCGCAACAGCAACCGCAGTAGCACCTCTACGGTATCCACACGTCTAGGGAAGGAACAGCCATGCGCCGGTGTGCTAGCACCAAGTCGCACGGTAGAGCTCTCAGGAAGATGGCGGCTAGGGTTTTGGTGGAGCAACTCAATTCACGACTTTCGTGTGTCTTGTCTGTTACGTTCACCCGTCCCCTTCAATAGCCTCATGCATCTCCTTATATAGTGCTCATGACGGATCCTATCCGAACACCTTTTACGAATTGTATCCGTACTGGTTTGTTCCAACCCGTTAAGTGTGTGACTCGTTAGGTTCATGCGTAATCGGTTGTGACTCGAAAACCCTTTCCGATCACAAGTCGTTAGTGGTTCCTAGCAGGACATAAGGATTCCCGAATACACACAAATTATATCGGACGAACCTTAGTGCAATATGATCTACGACCAGGTCCTATCTCTATATGACGGTTCAGATTTGGTCACGACAGTTCAGAACTCCTCACGACCGTGTTTCGACCACTCTGTGATTACATTCGACCGATCTCACGACTAGCTCAGATCTCCATACGACGATCCAGAATGTTCGAACTAAGTTTAACCTACTCATGTATACTCCCTTTGCCTCACGATGTCTGGTTGAACTCCAGGTGAGATGTTGTGTCATCCATGGACTGTTCAATACTTTCTCGATCAAGTGTCAGATAACTTCACGTGGTCGAACACTTCGACCACTTGTGGCATGGCCATGCACTTTCTTTATCCGATCACCACGAGGGGCCCAAAGACATCTCTCCTGTTATGTTAGGAGGGGCAAATCTCATATCCGACCAGTCACATTCCTCTGCATGTTTTATAGCATACTCGAAAGCTACCTTTATAACTACCCAGTCACGAGTAGCGTTTGGCAACCCCTAAGAGTGCTACTACACATGTAGGAAACCATGCTGATCTCAGGTCTAAGGATTATACATCATCATTGCTTGACACCAACTAACGACACATAGAATCATAACAATCTCAATAGTGTCTCAAGGTGGGTCAATCCAACACCATGTTCTCTAACATGTGTCCACATTATTGATTCGATATCTCTATATCCATGACCGGTGAAACATGGCCATCAATCAATACATGTGCTGGTCGATAGAGTCAATAGTGTTCCGACCATTAACATCTGACCAAGGATACATTTAGAATGACATCATATAAGTTAAGAGTTTCACCAACAAGTCACATACTTGTTAATCTTCATAACCAATGATCCATTCAAGGAACAAGATAACACATTATCCAATATTATGAACATAATGAAATACAATCATCTCTATGATTGTCTCTAGGGCATATTTCCAACAGTAAGTGCCCAAGGCTTCATGAAGACTATCCCAGAAATGGGAGGTAAACTGTGAACCTCTATCTGAGACAATTCGCTTGGGCACACCATGCAAACTGACTATCCGGGACATGTACAGTTCTGCTAGCTTATCACCTTTGTAGGTGGTCTTGACTGGTATGAAATGGGCAGTCTTAGTTAACCTATCAACTATGACCCACACTGAATCATACCCTAACCTGGTCTTGGGCAGACCAGTGATGAAGTCCATGCTAATCTCTTCCCATTTCCACTCAGGTACTTGTAGGGGCTATAGCAGACCAACGGGCTTTTGATGTTTGGCCTTGATCCGTTGGCACACATCGCAGCGTGCTACATACTCTGCAATGTCCCTCTTCATTCATGGCCACTAGTATTGTTGCTTCAAGTCTTGGTACATTTTGGTGCCACCCGGATGAATTGAGTATGCTGATTCATGAGCCTCTTTGAGGATTAACTCCTTCAGATCCTGCTGATGGGGCACAAAAAGGCGCTTCCCATAGCGTAGGTGCCCTGATCATCCTTTGTCATTTTGGAGGCCTTCCCTTGCTCCATAAGTTGTCGGAGTCTTTCTGTGCTTGAGTTCCCTGCTTGTGCGGTTTTGATTCTTTTCTCCAAGGTCGGATGGACTTCCAAGGCAGAGAGGCTTCCCTGTGGTACTATTTCTAGATTGAGCTTCTCAAGGTCCTCAGTTAGGGAAGGCTGCCACTTATAAGTCCCAATGTGGTTGCAATAGGACTTCCTACTTAGTGCATTAGGCCACCACATTGGCCTTGCCCGGGTGATAGTGGAGGTCCAAATCATAGTCTTTGATGAGTTCCAGCCATCTTTGTTGCCTTAGGTTGAGATCTAGTTGGGTGAAGATATACTTGAGGCTCTTATGATCTATGTATATGTTACAATGATTTCCAATAAGGTAGTGGCGCCATATCTTCAGTGCATGCACCACTGATGCCAACTCTAGGTCATGAGTAAGGTAGTTCTCTTCATGTGGTCGAAGTTGTCGGGATGCATAAGCTATCACCTTCTTGTCTTGCATCAGCACACTTCCTAGTCCTTGACGAGAGGCATCACAATACACCTCAAAGTCCTTATGGATATCAGGGAGGACCAAAACTGGGGCAGTGGTCAAGTGAGTTTTTAATGCTTGGAAATTTTTCTCACACCCTTCGGTCCATTCAAATTTTCTTTCTTTCTTCGATAGCTGGGTGAGAGGTTGGGCAATTTTGGAGAATCCCTCAATGAATCGACGGTAGTATCCCGCCAATCCGAGGAAGCTCCGAACCTTAGTCACTGAGGTAGGTGGTTGCCACTCAAGGATAGCTTCCACCTTGGTTGGATATATGGCCACTCCATTGGCAGATATAACACGACCCAAGAAACTAACATCGGATAGCCAGAACTCACACTTACTGTACTTAGCATACAATTGGTGCTCCCTGAGGGTATCTAGTACCACTCTCAGATGTTGTGCGTGCTCTTCGGCATCCTTGGAGTAGATCAATATGTCATCAATAAACACCACTACAAATCTGTCCAAGTATTCCATGAACACTTTGTTCATCAGGTTCATGAAATAGGCTAGAGGATTGGTTAGCCCAAATAGCATAACAGTGAACTCATAGAGGCCATAGCGGGTAGAAAATGCTGTCTTGGGGATGTCTTCAGACCTGATCTTCAATTGGTGATACCCGAAACGCAAATCTATCCTGGAGAACTTGGTTGCCCCGTTGAGCTAATCGAACAGGTCATCGATTCTGGGCAATGGGTATTTATTCTTGATAGTCACTTCATTCAGAGACCGATAATCTACACACATCCTTATGCTTCCATCCTTCTTCTTCATGAATAGCACTAGAGAGCCCCATGGAGATGAGCTCGGCCTAACAAATCCCTTGTCCTGTAACTCTCGAATTTGCTTCTTTAGCTCCTCGAGTTCATTTGCCGGCATCCTGTAGGGTCTCTTGGATATAGGTGCTGTCCTAGGCAATAGCTCTATGATGAACTCTAAGTCGCGATCGGGTGGTCCTCCTGGCAATTCTCCCGGGAAGACGTCCGGGTAGTCCTGTACCACTGGCATCCCCTCTAATGGAACACCCAAGGCATAGCAGACTACCCTCTCCCATTGGAAGGGGTGCTCCATCTTGACTATGATCACCAGGCCAGGTCCTTTGGTAAAGCTTACGGTTCTATTGGTGTAATCTATCACCCCTTAGTACCTGGCTAGCCAATCCATCCCCAGGATGACGTCCAGGGTCTAGGCTTCTAACACCATCAAGTTTGTTGGAAACAATATTCCCTCAAACAAGATTTCTACCCTAGGGCTTATTGATTCGGCCCATAGTAGTCCCCTAGGTGAGCTAAGCTCCAAAGGTCTCTTGAGAATAAAAGTGGGCAACTGCCAACGGTCCACAAACTTACGGGAAATGAAAGAATGCGATGCTCCGAAATCAAAGAGAACACATGTAGGCGAGGATTTCATGGAGAACGTACCCATCAGAACCCCTGGGGCCTCCTGTGCCTCCTCAGTCGTGACATGGTTCACCCTACCATGCCCCTACGCTGGCGCTGATCTAGTTGAAGATCCTCCTCTTGCTGATGTACCCAGGGTGGGCGGCACTCTTGTCGGAGTACTCCCCAAGTTAAACTTGATAGGGGTGATGGTCTTGCGTGGATAGTTGCGGGCAAAGTGCCCAGATTCATTGCAATTGAAGCACAATTGGCTGGCAGGCTGTGGGCTGGCCTGTTGAGATTGGCTTGATCGGACTGGGGTGGCATGTGAGGCACCACCGGGCCGATTGGTTGGGACTGAGGACTGGGGTAGAGTGACCGGTCGAGAGGATGATTGAGCACTAAATGACTGCCCCCTTGAAGTGCCCATCTTCCTCTTGCGAGTGGCTTCGAATGTCTTACGTTCATTTTCTAGGAACAGTGCCTTGTTGACCAGTTGTTGGAAGTCCTAGAAGTCGTGAACTATCAACTGCACTCCCATACCATCACGCAACCCTTCTTTAAAGCGGTCGATCTTCTCTTCCTCTTCTGCAATATCATTATGTGCATAACGAGCTAGCTGATTGAACCGGGTAAGGTACTCAGTGACTGAAAGGTTGCCTTGCTTCAAGGTCCTGAACTCATTCCTCTTCATGCGCATAACACTGGAGGGAATGAAATTGCTCCTGAAAGCTTCCTGGAACTCAGCCCATCCCACTTCTACTGCAACTCCTTCTTCTTCAGCCACAGGTTCTTCCTCTACTCTGGCAGCCATGTAATTATCCCACCAATCAGCAGCTAGTCCCGCTAGCTGGTGTGTGGCATACACCACTTTGTCTTCTTCTCGGCACCGTGCCAGTGTTAACTTCTTCTCTATTGTGCGTAGCCAATCTTCGACTTCTAATGGCTCATCTGCAACTGAGAAAATGGGTAGCTTGGTGCGCATAAAGTCCCCGAGCCTGGTCCCATGGCTGGCTGCCCCAGCTTGCTGACCCGCGGCCATCGTTTGTAGCAGTTGGGTTTGTTGCGCCAACACTTGAGCTTGTTGTGCCATCACTTAAGCCAGTGTGGGATGCTCAGGTAGTGGTGGGGGTGCTGCTGCTGCTACTGGGCCGTGTTTGCGACCATGACCATGACTGCTCTCCTTGAAGGCATCTGTAAACGAAAACTCTTTAGAGAGCAGTACGCGTCAACTCAAAGTGATGACAAAGACGAAGTCAACACAAGTCTACCCAGTACAAATCAGCACAATTAAAGCCAACTGGTAAAAATCAGAAGAAATGCATTCAATCTAGGGTTGGTTTTCACAAAACCGCGAGAAAGGAACAGCCAGAAAATACATATACATAATTTTGTAGGGCTACTAAATTGCTCTTTAGTGTGTAATCCTAGCTTCCTATCATCCAGCTAGCTAAGGTCGATACCCTACAGTCGTGAGCTCTGATACCAAGTCTATCGGACCCCAACTTTGGAGCTTGGGATCTCTTGTGTATACTATGTCATTCTTTGGATCAGTAGCTAACACACACAGAATACCACGTTTACTCAAGCGTTTACCTACAGAAGCTCAACGCGGACACATGTGTTGGTTCATAGACACGGCCATATTTGGTCAAAATAGCAATTTAGAAGAGTCTTAAAGAGGTCCTAGTACGGTTTTATAGTGATCACAGGGAGGTCTTGAGTGACCCTAAGAAGGTCCTACGAGGAGGTTGAGGGAGGTCCTGGGAGGTCTCAAGGTGGTCGAGGGAGGTCCTAAGGAATACTGTAGAGTTGTCTTGAGGAGGTTCTGAGGTGTACTGTGGAGACATCCTAGGGAGGTCCTGATGAACTCAATAGAGATGTTCTGGGGAGGTCTTGGGGATGCGACAAAAGGCATAGGAGGTCTTGAGGAGGTCCTAAAGATACGCCCAAAAAGGAGTACAGGAGGTCCTAAGGATGTCCGGAGGAGGAGGTCCTGGGGTGTAACCAAGAGAGTACAGGATGTCCTGAGACATCTGGGAATAATCTTTAGACCATATAGGGGTGGTCGTGGGTCTCTTCGTAGTGGTCCTAGACCACACAGGGGTGGTCGTGAGGCATCTGGTTGTGGTCTTAAGCCATCTAGGAGTGGTCGTGGGACATCGGGTAGTGGTCTTAGACTATCTAGGGGTGGTCGTGAGACATCTATCTAGCGATTAGGCATAAACTGACCTTGAATTTTACTCAATATGTGCAATACTTAATACGAACAGTGCAAGCCCATAATATATTACATAAATATCCGGTCGTGCGGCTAATTGTTTACAAAAGCGCCACTTAGGCGTGAGTTTTACAGAAGCCAGAGTGTAGAAGTAAAACAGGTACGGAAGCAAAATACAACATGCGGCTGCCGGAAGCACGGGCAGGCGGCAGCTCTAGGCGGCTGGGTCGGGTGCTAGCACAGGCGGTGACCGGGGCTAGCGCATGCGGCGGCCGAGAGCACGGGCACGGAGGACGGAGGAAAACCGCACGATCGGGGAAGGAGAACGGCGGCGGCGACGCGGCAATGACAGTGGCGGCGGCGGCCGGCAGCGGCATTCGAGGATGGCCGTCGGCCGCGCAAGGGCGACGGTGGACAACGGCAAATGGCGGCGGCGTTGGCGAGGCCGCACAAGACGGATGGCTACCGTGCGAGCAACGATGGCATCAGGATGGCAGTGGAAGGAGCTAGGTTAGAACCTTGCTCTGATACCTTGTTATGAATATTGTATATATTCAAGAGGGCCCAATGGGCAATATATATAGGGATGTACAAAGGGGGTTTCCATATACAGATAAGAAAATACAAAAGAGTCCTATTCTAACATATATTAATATAGCCTAGTAGTTTACAATTGTATCTAGCCTAGATGCAAATGTGAAAATTAACTAATCAACCATAAGGCCAATAATTTGTTAGAATTAATCTTGTAACAGAGTCGAGTTCGAGACGTGTTCGAGTTGTGTCACCGTCTTTAGTCATGAGCGCGTGATCCAAGTCAAAGCTGTGTCCTCTTACCGCACAAGTTCGTAGAAGATGTGAAGGTAGAAGATGTGTCACATAGCATGTGTTATCTAGTCATGCATGCTGTTGAGTTTGTTAGTAGTTAGTAGTTAGTTTGTTAGTTGATTAGTGGTCGAGTTGATTAGCAAAGAATCAGCCAGGTTGTTGGCTGTGCGTGAGTTGATTCGCTATGTTGAGTTTGTTGCTCGACTAAGTCTGGTTGTCCTCTATAAGTTGGGTTGTTGAGTTATTGATTAAAGGATACAAGCCGAATAATAGAAGCAAGTTTTCCAGCGGCAAAAGAATCTCCTCGTCGCTCCTGTTTTTTGTGTTCACTTTGTGTTGTGTGCGTGCGTCCACGTGATAGCTTGTATGTGTGCTAGCTTGCGACGACAAGACAACATGAATTTCTTCTGAGCATGAGAGTTCTTCGGCTTGGTTCCAACAAGTGGTATCAGAGCGAGGTGTAGCACGTCATGCCGACGTAGATGCCGTCCCCGCAAAAGTCCGTGGGCAGTGACAACACCTTGGACATGGCGGCATCCAAGGCACCGGCAAAGGAGGGTTCAATAACCCTCCAATACCCAATGCTCACTGAGACCAACTACGGCTCTTGGGCAGTGAAGATGAAAGTGTTCATGCGCGCACAAGGGGTGTGGGCGGCGGTGGAAGGCATAGAGCTGGTCGATGAGCGCAAGGACCAGATGCTCTCGCCGCCATATTCCAAGCCATGCCCGAGGCCATGATGATGGTCTTGGCCAAAAATGAGACAGCCAAGGAGGCTTGGGACACCCTGAAGGAGATGCATGTCGGCACTGGCCACGTCAAGGAAGCAATAGCACATACTCTCATGAGTGAGTTCGATGTGATGTGCATGAAGGATGCGGAGTCCATCAAGGACTTCGCCATGAGGCTGACCACCATCATTAATGAGATTCGTGTCCTCGGAGACAAGATGGAGGAGCGCACTATCGTGAAGAAGTTTCTTTGTGTCGTCCCCGACAAATTCTTGTTGATCGTCTCCACCATTGAGCAATTTGGTGATATGAAGACGATAACGGTTGTGGAGTTGGTTGGGTGACTGAAGGCGTACGAGGAACGCACAAAGGGACGGCGACGCGATGAGGAAGGTGAGCATCTACTACTCACTCGTGCCGAGTGGGAATCTAGGTCCAATAAAGAAGGCGCTAATAACTCTGGCATGAAGAATCGCAAGTTCGACAAGGCGAAGGTTCGCTGCTACAATTGTCAGGACTATAGCCACTTCGCTTCTGAATGTCATAATCCCAGGAAGGAGCTAAGCGGAGACGCATTTAATTGTGGCTGATGCTGAAGACCAGCCGGCGTTACTCTGATGCTGAGTTGAGTCCGGGACGTTGAGGAGGTGTGTTCGTCGTCCTAAGTCGAGTCTGTGGAGTTGAGCCCGGGATGTTGAGGAGATGTATTCGTCATCCTGTGTCGAGTAACAGTTGGGTAAGTCGTAGTTGAGACCGACTGCCTCAACAAGTTAGAGATGTGTCATAAACTAGAGCTAGTTGTTGTTACAAGATTAAGGGGGTGTTTGTTAGAATTAATCTGGTAACAGAGTCGAGTTCAAGACGTGTTCGAGTTGTGTCACCGTCTCTAGTCATGAGCGCGTGAGCCAAGTCAAAGCCATGTCCGCTTGCCACACAAGTCCGTAGAAGGTGTGAACGTAGAAGATGTGTCATGTAGCATGTGATATCTAGTCATGCATGTGTTATCTAGTCATGCAGGCTGTTGAGTTTGTTAGTAGTTAGCAGTTAGTTTGTTAGTTGATTAGTGGTCCAGTTGATTAGCAAAAGAATCGGCCAGGTTGTTGGCCGTGCGTGAGTTGATTCCCTATGTTAGTTTGTTGCTCGACTAAGTCCGGTTGCCCTCTATAAGTTGGGCTGTTGAGTTATTGATCAAAGGATACAAGCCGAATAACAGAAGCAAGTTTTCCAGCGGCAAAAGAATCCTCGTCGCCTCCTGTTTTTTGTTTTCACTTCGTGTTGTGTGCGTGCGTACGTCCATGTGATAGCGTGTATGTGTGCTAGCTTACGACGACAAGATAACATGAATTTCTTTCGAGTGTGAGAGTTGTTGGGCTTGGTTCCAACATAATTGAATTTATGTTTAGGTCTACCAAAGATGGTCTAAAACGACGTCTTGTGTTTTATACAAAATTGTCAATGTCGGCTTGTACCTATCAAATAGTTGTTTATTTGGGATGCATCCATGGGTGACGCGTGCTGTTTGGTTTGGTGATAAAAGGAAAATAAATCTGCAGGAAGCATGCAGTATTACGAACGAACAGTGCGTAGTTAGTCCCCTCAGGCGTATCGAGAAATCATCGACGGCGACCGCTGCTAGCTGCAAGCTGGCTGCCTACTGGCTATATCAAGAAAACTGGGTGAGATAACAAGAAATGTTTGGTCCCTTGCTCCATTTCTAACAAAAGAAAAGAGATAAATGTCTTTGCCGCTGCTGGTGTGGTGGACTGCAGAATCTAGTTTTAGTTTTTTCCGGAAAAATATTTGACAGGAGTATTCTGTCAAATATAACTCAGAGCTTTTTACTCATTTCTACAGCAAGCAAAAACCTTCAAACTCTCTCGGATGCCTTTTGTTTTCTCACGTGCTGTCTTCTCAAAGAAACAAAGTCTGATATGTTACAGTGTGTCGACTGCAGCGATTCTACGACTCTACGTGCGCATGCCTGCATACAGTATCTCATCCGCTCGTCCCCGCCTCCAGATTCATGTATGTGCTCCCTCCCCTCTCTCTGTCCGCTCCAGAGCCGGTAAGCCACGCAGCGGCCACCTCCAAGCCGCGCCGGTCCGGAGCCTTGCCGGAAGTCACCAGCCCACCGCCGTCCATCGGAACCTCGCCCGTTGGCGCTAGAAACCTCGCGCGCACCGCCAGAGACCTCACGATAGGGACGTCGGGACGGCGGAGGTTTCCGCCAGGGGCGGTGGCGAGGTTTCTGGCAGGCGGGCAGCGGCACAACGCGCGGGGTGGAGGAGCCGAGAGAGAGAGAAAGAAGAGAGGGGAAGGGGCTCACGCGGGGCTGTTCCTGCCGACCCGACCCACTGTTGGTCCAATCCAGACACGTCACGGCCCAACATGTAGACGGGCCAGACCGTCACGGCTCGACACAATGTGTCGTGCTTGGGTGGGTACCCAGCCCAACGGGCCAGCCCGGCATAACACGTATAGTTCTGGGCCTAGCACGGCACGACACACATAGTGCCGAGTCTAGCACGACCCAAGCACGATTAGCCTGTTTAGCACCATTATGCCCATGTAGGCACGGCATGGTACGACCTGTCGGCACGATTAGTCTCATTTAGACACGGTAACGGTCAGAATTTTCAAAATTTTAGCCGTTGGATAGCTTTAAAAATATGAAGAAATTCAAAAAAATCTTGAATTTTCTTCTATAAATAAGCAGCATACCAACCCCCCCCCCCCTCATTCAACCACCAACCAATCTTCAATCTCTTCTTTTAATTCTGTTGTGCAAATTTAGATCATTTTTGTGATAATTTGGCAAATTTTGAAAAAAAATGCCAAATATTTGAAATTTCGAAATCCAGTTACAGTCAGGAAAAGAGGTACAATACTGATTTATGTATATTTTTATTGTACGTATTTGTTATATTAAGATGAAAAAAATGATAGTGTAATTTCCATTTGCTGTTTTCGTGATGGAAAATTATGATAGTTTTGCAATTGGTGATTTCGGAATTTCATCGGAGGATCTTGCATCCTTCGAGAATGTTGCAGCCCCAACTCAACTACAAGAACAAGCAATCCTACGTCGGGCTCTACGAGTGCCTCTGTGTATACAAACATCGAAGCAAAGAGATCTAGGTCGAGTACGTCGGAAATCTAGAAAGATTTTGATAAGACAACCAAGTCAGACGGACAAGGAGTCCAGGTAAGATATGTTGTTTGTAAAATTGTAAAGATGAATTGTCTGCAAAGTCTTCAAGTGGAACAGTGACTTTGCATAGACATGCTATAAGATGTAAAGCAAGTAAAGGATTGACCATCAGGCAGACACAGCTAGACTACAAACCCGACGGTATAGTACGTAGTTGGGACTATAGTCCCGAGGTAGCTCGTCAATTTCTTTGTAGTTTAATTACTTCAGAGGATCCACCTTTAAACTTTGGTGAGTCTAAGGCCCTGTTTGTTTATGCTTAACCTTTTTGGCTTATATCTTAAAGCTAGTCTTTTGGCTTAATCAACTTATAAGCCCCTTAACTTTTAAGCCAAACTAAGGTGTTTGGTAATTTGGCTTTGTTATGGGTTGTTTGCTTATTGAGTGGTGTGTGAATGATAAAAAGTTTGAATTGCCTTTGAGGGTTTGGAGGACCTATTTATGCATGTATTTAAACATATTTTTTTATGGGAACTGAAAAAATACGATGATACATTCAAGTGTACATATGAAACAAAATAGATATTGCTCGTACGTGCATGCATGTGTGTACCAAGGCCTAACCAAATAAATTGCAAATTTCATGCATGTATAAATTTTAGGCATTGCGTAATGAAAGAAATTAATATAGAAAGGCAAATGCCTTTTTTTAAACAGAGGGGACAACCTCTGATTTCTATTATTAGAAACTGAACAGTTCTACATAAGTTCTAAAAGTACTAACAAAATAGAGGAAGACCTACTGACTTTACCCCTAGAGGAAACTCAACAAGAAAAAAAACTACCTCCTACAAACTACCAGCATTCCTCTGTAGAGGTTATACAATAAGAGACGGAAGAAAAACCAAAATTAGATGCCAAAACAGTTTTATGGAAAGCTACAGAATCTCTGATTAACAACCACATGACCCTCTCACAATCCTCCTATTTTCCATTGTTGTGTCAGGTCTCCATCCTCTGCTTGCATTGAAAACTTCCACCGCCGCCTGCTCAAGCACCATTGCTTCCCCGGGCAATGCTTTTGTCATTCTGTCCCTCCCTCCTTTTTCTGCAGCTAAGCCCAGTAATGCATCCAATGACAAGTTAGATAAATAAAAGAGAGGATCAGAAGGCATTTTATTTTTGAAGCAAGCGTCATTCCAAATTTTCCATATGGTCCAAAATACAACTACTGCTCCAACAGTAACTAGCTATTTCATATGACCTCTCAATTGTCTCAGCCAAACATCAAACAAATGATCCATGCTTAGTGGAACATCCCTGAAACCAAAAGAACACCTCACAATATTCCATACAAATCTGGCAAATGGACACTGCAAGAAAAGGTGATCAGTACTCTCATTCATGCCACAAAATTGGCATTTATAAGATCCATTCGAGCCCCTCTTCTTCATATTGTCCTTTGTCAGAATGATTTTCTTCAAAACCAACCAAAGAAAAACTTTAATGTTTTGCAAGAAGCTTCACTTTCGACAAAAAATTATGTGGGAAACCAACATCTTGCACCCTCAAGCTTGATAAAAATGATTGAATAGTAAATGAACCATGAGAATTCACATTGATCTAGCAGTTTGGATCTGTGGATTATGGAGGCCGGCAAAGGTCGACGGAGGATGGCGACCGATGGATGGTGAGGAGAGGAGGTAGCGGTGGCGGGCGTAGGGTGTCAGGTGAGGTGCTCCTCCTTTGTTAGTGTAACTTCTGCACATCTTATTTTTGTAGCAGCAACATTTAATTGATTCAGTATAAATGATAGAGTAGTGAAATTTTCCTCTTTACTCTCAATTTCCCTAATGAGAGATTTATTCTCCTTGATAAGCTTTCCATTGTCCAAATTGAGATTGTACCGGAGCGCATCCACTTACTACATCTCCTTTTTTGTTTTACATGTCATTGAACTTTGTTCTTTCAATTGTTTTGCAAATCTAATTAGTTAGAAAAAGCAGAAAAATTGGATAAGCTTGAGAAAGTTATGGAAACAATATAATCTTACAGTAGAGTCTTTACCTGTTGTTTCTTCCTTGTATTTCCGAAGATGTGCTTCATGGTCTTGTGTAAGCTTGTCGCTGACCAGTTGGTGCTCCTTTAAGTCATTCAAGAGCTTCATGTTGAGGTCTTCAAGACACTTGCATTCTGTAGAAGCCTTCTAAAGAACCTCCTCTTTTTCTTTAAGGCTCCTATCTTTGAGAATATGCTGGAATTTGATTTCTTTGCTTGCATTATCAGTGAAGACTAACTTGTTCTCATACACATGAATGAGCTGACCAACAGTATGTTTCTCTTGCTTAAGAAGACTGAAATAGCAAAGTTAGAATAAAAAAAATCTTTAAACAATAAATAAAAGAGTTTGTTTTACTTACTCTTTAAGCTTGGCTATTTCTACATCCTTGGGTGTATTTTTACTAGTCATATCCCTCATGAAGACTTTAAAAAGACCAAGAATTTCAGTTGTTTTCTACAAGATATAATAGTAAGAAGCTGTTACTCTACTATTCAATCAAAGGACTTAAAATTTTATTACCTTATTATTGAAATCCTTGATTTGTTTATCCAATTCATTATACTCATAATTCTCTGGTATAGTAAGCTGGTCGATCCTCGAGCTGGTTGGAACATCCTTTGGTCCAAAGGGTGGTCTCCAGGCCACCATAGTACTAGTAGTAGAAAAGAGGGTAGGAGAAGGAACGGTTTCCTATTCAAAAGAGACCAAGGTTAAAAAAACTTAAAAGAAGGAAAGTACTTAGTCATAACACTCGAATAGTAAAGATTACTTACTTGTTCAGTAGACTAAAGGATTAAATCTTGACCAGTGTTCTGGTCGGGAACAATCCCTTCTTCAAATGTAGGAGAGGCTTCAGTGGTCGGAGTCTTCTCGACGACCACTTCAATTTGCCTTATATCCTTTTCAACGAGTGGGATCTCATCGACCACCACATCCACAGGAATCAAAGTCTTTTCGGCTAATTATGTGGGTATTTCCCTCGAGGATGACGGAATGTCTTAGATCACTTTTTCGACGACCACCTCAATTGTTGTCGCCTCTTCCAAGCTGACTTGTGCTAATTCAACTACAAGCAGATTTGACAGTGGCTCCTCTCTAGACTCCTCAATTTCAGAAATTGAAGCAAGAGAGGTGGTTAGGGGGCTGATACAAATAAAAAATAATTATCTAAGTAAACTTTACAAAAGGATAACTCAATCAGAAAAGAGTTGAGTTAAGACTTGCTTAAAACGGAGACCAATGTCGGTCTCAAAAGTAAATAGAGCGTCAGCAGCAACCAATTTGTCGCTACCGACGCCTGAGATATTTACACTAAGGCTACAAACCCTAGGATTTCTCACCAAGATGAGGGGAGTTTCTTCTTCCTCCTCACCCTAGACATATGGGAACAAAGAATGATGATCATATGATTGTTGAGAAATCATAATCCTTTATTTTTTTTTCTTCTTCTTGCACACCTAGGTAGTAACTTTGGCATCCTTTGCCAGCTTTTCCCGTGCCTAGGTCCAATCATGAATTCGCTTCGACTGGATTACAGGGATGGTGCTGGTCGCCTCTACTGTAGCCTTGTCACTTGACTCAACAATGTCAACTGGAGTCGTCCTGGTCGTGATAACACTGGTTTGCTTGGAGATGACCACAGGACCAGAAGAAGTTATTGGAGTAATTGTTGCTCTAGTTGTCGGTCTCTCGACCATGACCTTAGTAGGTGTTGCTGCAGCAATCTTAGTCTTCTTGGCAGACATGGTTTGACTTCTTGACCCCTATTGGTCAATTCCCCTCTTCCTGCCACGCATCTAAAAGAAAAGCAAGAAGTTTTTACTAAATACGGCCTTAAGAAAAAAAATCAAGACTAGAATTCAAATATTACATACCTGCATTCGTTCTTTTATGAACTGCAGACAACCCGATCAGACTAGAAGGCTGGTCGTCGATAGAAACTGGCTCTGAGCCATCATTCATATTTTTCAACATGAAGGAAGGCTTCTCTTTGACCACCTCCTCTGACGGAACTAAGAAAAAAAATTTATAGACATAGTAATATTTACACTTCAAAGTCAAAATAAAGAAATAAAAGGCCTGGAAAGTAACATACCTCCAGGGTTGTCCTTGGTTGGATCCTTATCTCCTGTTAGCTGCCAAGCAAAATGATCCCGTTTCCTTTAAGGTGCTAATTTTATTCTGGAGGAAGTCATGGATTATCCTACGACCAGTTAGTACCACAGTCACCAACGAAGTAACTGTGCCCACCAGTTATTCTCCTCGGCTATCAGCTTCAAGGAGGTCTTCCCCTTCTTTACATCTTACGTCGACCAGTTTGTGAAGGGATATGGGTAAGCTACGATAGCAACAATTCAAAAAACTACCATGTAAACCAAGAAGCCAAGCAAAAAGATAATCACAGATCGTTACCACCAGACGCGCAGAGCAGTGGAAGAAGAGTTGGAGCAGCCTGATCCAACGTAGAGCGCGCCGATGTAGTGGTCGTAGTCAATCGTCCAACGTCGAGCACGTCGATACAGTGGTCGTAGTCGATCGTCTTCTCCAGCAACCTCTGCAGTTCCTTATGAAGATCGCGGATCGTCCTCAAGCGCAACAGCAACCGCAGTAGCGCCTCTACAGTATCCACACGTCCAGGGAAGGAACAACTATACGCCGGTGTGCTAGTACCAAGTCGCACGGCAGAGCTCTCAGGAAGATGGCGGCTAGGGTTTCGGTGGAGCAACTCACGTTTCTTGCCATAGCCTCAAGCATCTCCTTACATAGTGCTCGTAACGGATCCTATCCGAGCACGTTTGACGAATCGTATATGTACTGGTTTGTTCCAACCCGTTAAGTGTGTGACCCGTTAGGTTTATGCGTATTCGGTTGTGACTCGGAAACACCTTTTTGACCACGAGTCGTTAGCAGCACCTACCAGCACATAACGATTCCTGAATACACATAAATTATATCGGACGAACCTTATTGCAATATGATCTACGACTAGGTCCTCATCACTTACGACCAGGTCCGATCTCTATACGACCAGTTTGTATTTGGTCACGACTAGTTCGTAACTCCTTACGACCAGGTTACGACTACTCTGTGATTACGTTCGACCAGTCTACGACCAACTCGTATCTCCACACGACCAGTCCGTAACTAATCGAACTAAGCGACCACTTAACGTGGTCGAACACTTCAACCACTAGTGGCATGGGCATGCACTTATTTTATCCAACCACAACGAGGGGCCCAGAGACATCTTTCCTGTTATGTTAGGAGGGGCAAATCCCATATCCGACCAGTCACATTCCTCCGCATGTTTCAGAGCATACCCGAAAGCTACCTTTATAACTACCCAGTTACGAGTAGCGATTGGCAACCCTTAAGAATGCTTTTACACATGTAGGAACCCATGCTGATCTCAGGTCTAAGGATTATACATCATCATTGCTTGAGACCAACTAACGACACATATAATCATAACAATCTCAATAGTGTCTCAAGGTGGGTCTTATCCAACACTATGTTCTCTAACATGTGTCCATATTATTGGTTTGATATCTCCATATTCATCACCTGTGAAACATAGTCATCAACCAATACATATGCTAGTCTATTCATATGTGTTCTCATATGTTTTCGACCAGGGAACGTTTAAGAATAATCATCGTAGAAATATAGAGTTTCACAATCAAGTCACATACTTGATAATAAATATTAACAATATTATTCTAGGAACAAGATAACATATTATCCAATGTTATGAACATAATGAAATATAATCATCTCTATGAGTGTCTCTAAGGCATATTTCTAACAGTCTCCCACTTGCACTAGAGTCAATCATTTAAGTATCTAATACCGATAGCTCTTGTGTGCGCCTCATGCTTTGGCTGTGTGAGAGGCTTTATCAACGGATCAACAACATTTAAATCCATATGAACTTTGCATATCTTAACATCTCCTCTATCCACCAATTCGCATATAAGATGATAACGTCTAAGTATATGCTTGGATTTCTAATGGGATCTAGGCTCCTTAGCTTGCGCAATGGCTCCATTATTGTCACAATAGAGATCCATTGGGCTCAAGGCACTCGGAACCACACCCAAATTAGCAATGAAATTCCTTATCCAAATACCTTCTTTCGCAACTTCAGAAGCCGCAATGTACTCGGCTTCCGTTGTAGAATCAGCAACCGTCTCTTGCTTGGAACTTTTCCAGCTTACTGCTCCTCCATTCAAAATGAATATAGAACCAGATTGTGAACAATGATCATCTTTGTCAGTTTGGAAGCTTGCATAGGTGTAACCATTTACAACGAGCTCTTCCTTACCGCCATAAACTAGGAACGCATCCTTAGTTCTTCTCAAGTACTTAAGAATATTTTTCACAGCTGTCCAGTGACCTTCACCGAGATCAGCTTGGTATCTGTTTGTAACACTTAGAGCATATGATACATCTGGTCGAGTACATATCATGGCATACATGATAGATCCAATAGCTGAAGCATATGGAATACCATTCAGTCGGTCTCGCTCATCAGTTGTCAAAGGACACTGACTCTTGCTAAGACTTATGCCATGTGACATAGGCAAGAACCCTTTCTTGGCATTCTGCATGCTGAACCGAATCAACACCTTGTCAATATAAGTACTTTGGCATAATTCAATTAGCCTTCTTGATCTATCTCTATAGATCTTTATCCCCAAGATATATGCTGCCTCTCCTAGGTCCTTCATAAAAAAAACTATTTTTCAATGATGCCTTAACGGATTCCAATCAATAATATGTCATCTACATATAAGATTAGAATTACAAGTGCGCTCCCACTAACCTACATGTAAACACAAGGTTCTTCTTTGTTCTTGATGAAACCAAACCTTTTGATCTCCTCATCAAAACGTAAATTCCAACTCCGAGATGCTTGCTTCAATCTATAAATGGACTTCTGAAGTTTGCACACTTTTCTAGCATTCTTTGGATCGACAAAACCTTCAAGCTGTGTCATGTACACATCCTCATCTAGGTTTCCATTAAGAAAAGTCGTTTTGACATCCATTTGCCATATCTCGTAGTCGAAATATGCAACAATAGCTAGAATGATCCGTACAGATTTAAGCATCGCTACCAGTGAGAAAGTCTCATCGTAGTCAACCCCTTGAACTTGTCGAAACCCTTTTGCGACTAGTCGAGCTTTATGAATGTGAACATTTCCATCCATGTCAATCTTCTTCTTATAGATCCATTTGCACTCAATGGTTTTAACACCATCAAGTGGATCGACTAGGTTCCAAACCTAATTACCTCTCATGGAGTCTATCTCGGATTTCATGGCTCCAAGCCATTTCTCAGAGTCAAGGTCCATCATCGCTTCCTCATAAGTCGTAGACTCATCCTTATTCAATAATAATACGTCATGCCCATACCTTATAGGCAATTGACGTGACCTTTTAGATCTACATAGGGCTGATGCCTCATCTATAAGTTCAACAATATTTTGTTCATCCTATAGAGATTTAGTAGGAGTTGAAACACTTTCAGATATTTCTTAAATTTCTTCGAGTTGCACCTTTCTCCCACTAACTCCTTTTGAAAGAAACTCTTTCTCTAAAAAGACATCATTTCGGGCAACAAAAACTTTGCCCTCTTCTCGGTTGTAGAAATAATATCGTTTGGTTTTCCTAGGATATCATATAAAGAAGCATTTATCTGACTTGGGTGTGAATTTATCAGACGTCAAACATTTAACATAGACATCGCATCCCCAAATCTTTAGAAAAGACAAACTAGGACTTTTTCCAGTCCACATCTCATATGGTGCCTTACCTACTGATTTAGATGGTACCCTATTTAAAGTGAAAGCTGCAGTTTCTAGAGCGTAACCCCAAAAAGACAATGACAGATCTGATTGGCTCATCATTGACCGAACCATATCCAACAAGGTCCGATTACGCTGCTCGGACACCCCATTCCATTGTAGAGTGCCCGGTGGTGTAAGCTGTGGAACAATTCCATATTGCTTCAAATGATCACCAAATTCATGGCTCAAAAATTCACCTCCACGATCAGATCGTAAAGATTTAATTGTCTTGCCAAGTTGATTTTGTACCTCACTCTAGAACTCCTTGAACTTTTCAAAGGATTCCGACTTGTGCTTCATTAAATAGATATATCCATATCTACTATAGTCATCGGTGAAAGTAATGAAGTACTGAAAACCACCTCTAGCTGTCTGCTCATTGGTCCACACACATCAGTATGTATGAGTGCCAACAAGTCAGACGCCCTCTCAGCTCGACCAGCGAAAGGTGCCTTTGTCATCTTTCTGAGTAGGCAAAATTCGCATGTTTCAAATTATTCCAAATCAAATGAGTTTAGAATTCCATCATCATGGAGCTTCTTCATGCGTTTCTCACTTATGTGACCCAAACGACAATGCCAAATGAAGGTGAAATTCATATCATTAGGCCGAAGCCTCTTGGCATTAATATTATAGATGCGTGCATCATCAAGATTAAAAATAAACAACCCATTCAAAACAGGAGCATAGCCATAAAACATCTCATTCAAAAATATGGAATAACCATTATCCTCAATAATGAACTTATAACCCTCTACCATCAAACATGAGGCAGAGATGATGTTTCTACTTATGGCTGGAACGTAATAACAATTATTTAATTATATAATAAATCCTGAGGGCAAAAGTAATGGCAAAGTCCCGACGGCTAATGCAGCAACCCTTGCTTTATTCCCGACGCGAAGATCCATCTCGCCTCTTGCAATTCTCCTACTCCTTGTTAGACTCTATATCGAATTGCAAATATGAGCAACTGATCCGGTATCAAATATCCAAGAGTTAACAGAAGAATCAGCAAGAAAAATATCTATAACATTAATACCTGAAGTGAAAGGTTTAGTCCCACCATTCTTTTTCAGATCAGTCAGGTATTTCTTGCAGTTCCTTTTTCAATGGCCTGGTTCTTTGCAATAAAAGTATTCATTCTCTTGAGTTAGGCCAGACTTAGTCTTGAGCTTAGGCTTGTTAGTTTGGATCCCATCCGAAACTTTAGCCTTACCCATTCCTTTGACCCAAGTCTTAGCCTTTTTCTTAAAGCTTGTACTCTTTTGCACCATCATCACATGACTGTTGCTTTTCTGAATGCTGTCCTCTACAGTCTTGGGTATCATATGCAGTTCGGTGAGATTCTTGTCTAAGCCATTCATATGGAAGTTCAGAATGAACTGCCTATAGCTTGCAGGAAGCGAAGCAAGAATCAAATCTGTAGCCAACTCTTGACTAAGAGGAAAATTAAGTTTTTTTAAGTTCTGTGTGTAACAATCCATCTTGATCATATGTGGGCTCACTGGACTACCCTCAGCTAGCTTACTCCCAAACAACTTCTTTGAGATTTCATATTTCTCAATTCTTGCTTATGTCTCAAACATGCCTTTGAGCGCTACGATCATATCATAGGCCTCGATGTTTTCAAACTGCTTCTGGATGTCTGAATTCATCGCAGCAAGCATGAGACAGCTAACATCAAGGGACTCATCACATGCCTTTTTATAGGCGGTTTTAAGAGTAGCAGCAGCATTTTCAGCAAGCACATCAGGAATTGGTTTATCTAGAACATGTTCCTTTTTATCTTGCCTAAGAACAATTCTTAGGTTGCAGTACCAATCCGCAAAGTTTGTTTCATTCAGTTTTTCCTTATCAATTATCGAACGTAAAGCAAAACTGGATGTAGGTACAACAGTTGGTGACATGATCTACAACACAAAATATGCAAAACTAAGACATATGTTCAAGAAAAGTAACTTCTATTAAACAATTTAATAAAGATACTTCCACTAAATACCATATCCCACTTATGACATTTAGTGATTCAAGACCCATAATCAGTTAATCTACTAGCGAGCTTTGGCATCACTGCTAGAAGATTAGTGAAATTGGCAACCCTTTGCTAATCATATCTCTATATGACTCTTGTTGTTGAGCAGTATCTCTATGCTCCGGCACCCAACCCTTATGCCCCAAGGTCCATAACCATTATGATGACCTTGTCAAGTTAAACCAATGCTATGCGTGTAAGTGTCCGACACAAACCCATCTAGTCAAGAAATATTAATGGCACTCTGCTTTAGCAAAACCTACCATTAAAATACATGACTTTGGATTGTGCAGCTAAATGGGAGAGCATCAATTTAACTTAATTTTATGTAAGGGAATTTTACTTCTACCATGTTAAAAGCATTTAAAGCAATTAAATAACATGCATAGAAATAAAAAGAATAGGAATATGAAGGCATTCACAAACAATCAAATTGCATTGTAATATAGTATGACCCTTCTACATGGTGATCTCCATCGTCGTGCTTCCTGTTCGCCATGAAATCCTCCAAGTACTCCCACTAAGCCATTACTCCTAATAGCACAAGTAATAAATTATAAGGAGTGAAGAAGCATCACAAGTCGACATGCAGACCGTTATACAAATATGGACAGTCTTGGGCTACAATAAGCATGACACGCAGGTCATGAATATTACACACATACATGCACCTTATACATCATGGGTCATACTATTCACATCAATCCATGCAAAAACAAGTTATGCATGGAATCCAATACTATCGGACGACATGAACACATACTACCTATAACGCGCGGTACGATTACCCAGCACGACGGTCCCGGACATTAATCTTATTCACGTAACCGAGCCTTGGAAATCATCGGACTAATCATATTAACCCTATTCCGAACCAATCTGATCATTGCCTTGATACGACCACACACTGCGGCATACTCCAATGGCGGAATTCGGACCGGTAGGAGTGTTATGCAGTGTGGTCGTGAACAAGCACAATAAACCATATGGTCATTTTAGCTCATACCTCCTCGTAGACCCATCTACTACCACCGAAAACCGATCGATCTTATCGACCAGGGCCTAGATCATTCCATCTATATGAACCGATATAGGTTACCAGACCGAACCAGTAATAGATCCAATCTACTGCTACCACATGTCAAGTATATGCGACCGATCCAGATCAAAAACTACACAACCTAGCTCTGATACCACTGAAGGGATACGGGTAGGCTACGATAGCAATAATTCAAAAAACTACCACGTAAACCAGGAAGCTAAGCAAGATGATCATCACAGATTGTTACCACCAGACGTGCAGAGCAGCAGAAGAAGAGTTAGAGCAGCTTGGTCCAACGTAGAGCTCATCGATGTAGTGGTCGTAGTCGATCGTCCAACGTTGAACACGTCGATATGCAGTGGTCGTAGTCGATCGTCTCCTCCAGCAACCTCTGCAGTTCCTTATGAAGGTCGAGGATCGTCCTCAAGCGCAACAGCAACAGCAACCGCAATAGCACCTTCAATAAATTTTTTCATTCTGTAACACCCATTGTAATCTTATACAAACAATATATCCACAACAATAGAAGATTTTCGTTCTTGATAGTGTTCTCACATATTTCCTATAGTAAGTTCAATAGGAAACCCTGTGCTTCGATCATTAACACATGTCATTGCAAGCACAAGCAACGTTGAATTTTCGCAGTGTGTCTACCTTATTTGCATTAGAAAACTTTTCGAGAACAAATTGGTTGGAATGCATGACAATGACTCTGCTGATTTTTGAGGATTGTCGACTTCCCCTACTTTTTTCATTTATTTATCCGTGAGGATTTTCCTTGACAGTGGTAGGAAAGGGAGACGATTATCCTATATATGATCCTACTAAGTACCTCAAAAATATAAACATGCAAGTAAAATGAACTGTACATTTTTATGTATATAAACTTTAAGTTTTATCTCGTACGCTTTCGAGAACAAAAGAGAGATGGTTTTATCTTGTAGTCTGTATGCGTGTATAGGAATTCATAATAGGTGTGAATTACCGGGTAAATCCACTGGTGGAGTTAAAGCATAAATGCTAGATTAAGATCTAACGAAGAAGATTACATGAAATTCATGAACTCCACCAAGCATCAACTCCAGGGGATACCAATCGTGATGTACCGAAGATTTTACACAATTTTGCAATATATTCACTTCTACTTATCTGTCCGTGTTGAGCCCTTGATCCTCGTGAAACCTTTTGCTGTTCTTGCATGGCTACAGAGAGGTAGGGTAAGGGAAGCAGTACCACCTTTCCTCCCTGTCTTGTTACCATCCTATGGCACAAGGATGGGCTAGGGGAATTTTTGGATTCAGATCATTTGAGAGAAAATGACATAGTGTCCAAACTAATTTGGGCATAACTGCGTCCAATAGCCCCGTTACATCTTATACCTCAAGTTCATGCATACAGCCGACTTCACCTCATGGGGTTGGTTGTTCTTGGCCTACTCAAATATAGGTAAACTTAGAGCATCTACAAGAGGAAGAGGAGAGAGAGTACTCAATCGAATAAAAAGAAACAAGTCTTTCAATGGATTGTTTCTTGAGCTTGTGTCTAAGACTTTAATTGCTACAAGTGTGCATGATTCTTGATGATCAATGATGAAGTACAACTTTGTGGTCTACATGTTTTACCTCATTTATCATATCAATAAGAGTAAATTTCAGTAAACCTCAGGTTTTTGGGTATTAAAAACTGAAAACCCCAGGTTTTGAGTTTTATTTCACAAAACCACATCTTTTGAGGCAAAGCATCACACCGAACCCATTTTCTATGTTTTCCCGTTGCACACACCAGTTCGGCCGTTCTATTCCACGGACACGCCCATTGGCCGTTGCTGTTCCGTTGCGCTCCTGTGGCTCTTGAAGGCGCGAAAGGCAGCGCGCCTCTCGGCCAGTTCGTGCGCGCGCACACGGGGTGAGGCTGAGCGCACAAGGAAGAGATAGGAAGAAATGGATCCGAGGCAGGAGCACGGGAAGCGGGTGGTTCTTGAAACGATCGTGAGCCTCTGCCGAGGGAGAAGAACACCATGTCGGTGAGCTTCCTGTCGACGCTGCTCCGGGCGGTGATCTACCTCGACACGACGCTGGCGTGCCGGCTCGACCTCGAGAAGCGGATGGCCGCGTAGCTCGGCCAGGCCGCGCTCGACGACCTCCTCATCCCGTCCCTCTCGCCCGAGGCTGGTAACGCGTACGACATCGATGCGGTGCAGAGGATCCTGGTCGGGTACCTAGAGCACAAGGGCGAGGCGGCGCCCCAGCTGGACTACAACACAGACGAGAACTTCATCTCGACCTCGTCGCCGCCGAACGACGTCAGCCAGGTCGGCAGGCTCATGGAGAGCTACCTGGCCGAGATCGCCTCGGACGTGCACCTGTCCATCGAAATGTTCACTGGCCTCGCCGAGCTGATCCCGCAGCGCGCTAGGTTCAACGAGGACGGCATGTACCGCGCCATCGACATCTACTTGAAGGTTAGAAGCTGCGAGCGAAATCGATCTTGATTTACTAATTTAATTGCTCAGATAAACGATTGGATTATTCAGTACGTAGTTCGCTACATGACTATTCGTTGCTTCTGTGGATTAATTCCGCAGGCGCATCCGTATCTGAGCGATGGCGAGAGGAAGAAGGTGTGTAGGGTGATGGACTGCCAGAAGCTGTCGCGGGAGGCGTGTGCGCACGCGGCGCAGAACGACCGCCTGCCGGTGCAGACGGTGGTGCAGGTGCTGTACCACGAGGAGCGGCGCCTGCGCGAGGCACCTCCGAGCGGCGCGCCGTCGTACATCGGCGGCGAGTCGCCGGCGCTGTCGTACAGGCTGACGCCGAGCTTCCTCGGCCGCAACCAGAGCAGCGTGCCGGACGAGGTGTCGCGCGGCTGCAGCGGGAGAACGACGAGCTGAGGATGGAGCTGCTGCGGATGAAGATGCGGCCGAACGGGTGTGTGCAACCGGAAAACATAGAAAATGGGTTCTGTGTGATGCTTTGCCTCAAAAGATGTGGTTCTGTGAAATAAAATTCAAAACCTGGGGTTTTCAGTTATTAATACCTCAAAATCTAAGGTTTACTGAAATTTACTCTATCAATAATGAAGTCAGGCTGTACAAATAATCTAGTGGCTATTTTGTTTTAAGACAGTGAGACCTACAAAACACGTTTTTAGGTAACAAGTAGGTCTCTTATAGAGTATTTGGTTGTTTCTTGTGTCTTAGTATTAACAATTTGCTAGTTTCTTTATCTAGAAACAATATCACCTTTTCTCCTACACATTACCTAAATGCTGATATGACAATCTCTTAGTAACAGCTGACGTGAACTGTTGTAGATGCTCTTAGTACTTTACGGCAACATACCATTATTTTTTGGCAGCCATGTGCCCATCTTCTCGAGTTTTGTGCAATTGCGCGCATGATATGGGCAACTTCAAGGGTAGCAGTGAGAGGCGCTAAGGTCTAGCACTCTAGCCTGGGCAAGTCGCTTGACGAAGCAACCAAGGTTTATGAATAAAACAAGGTGGGCCAGTATGTATAGCTATTAGGTTGGTAATGATTGAGGTAACTAATAGAGCGGTAAATCTCACTTGAGAGTTAAAGCAAATACTAACAGTCGATGTGCTGTGCTGTACCATGCTTAGTTTTAAAGTTGCCGTGAAAATGAAGCTGTGAAAAGTCTACTGTTTTGTTTGGTAAATCAGATGAAAATTAGATAAATTATGTTATCTAGTAATTGTCTTCTCACATTTTATCTCACGTCAATATGTCCGTTTGCAACTTGCTTAAGAAGAAAGCAGCTAGCCAAAGCGCGGTTCGACCAAACGAGATCATTATCATAATCCACCTCATTGCCAAACAAATTAAGCCTAGATCTAGGCATTCGGGTGTTCTATTATATTTTGGCCACTCATGAAACCGATATTAGCCGAACAATTTCGTAACAAGGTACACTGATAGACATAGCATGGCGCCCATTTGCTAACCCGACCATTGGCGGATCCAGCGGAGATGTGGCGGTGCACTAGCACATCCAACTCCAAATCAAAGCATATATAACTGTCCGCCATCACCGTGAGCTGTCTGTCAGTCCTGGCTACACTGTTGAGATTAATTCTGACCTATATATCAATCCATCTACGTTTACATCCAAAGGAGCCAAGTATATCTATCTGTGTATGATCCGTCGGAGTCGCACGTACTGCATTTTTGCCACAGTGCCGCACAGCTTTGGATCTCTGTCAATTCTACATTAAGATCTCCATGAACCATGATACGAAAATTAAGGTGTCGTCCAGCCCATGTCACTATACATATGTTGACACGCTAATGCATTGCTCGTCGATCGCTAGCGCTGCTGGGTACGTGCCAAACGTACGTGGTGTTTGGACTTTGGATGGGCACGAGGCTCTTTGTTACGGCGTGACCGGTTCCAGCTCTAGCATCGTATGTCCGAGTTTTAAAATGGTTACGTGTTAGATATATATAAAAAAAGAATGTGTGCAACATTTCTTTCCAACAATCGCAATATTTTTTTTCAACGGTCGCAATATATCAAAGAAGTTCAAAGAAGCAACAATCAACTGTAGCTTCAGCTTACATCAGACACCACGACAAAAGTTTCAATGAGGCGCAAATGCGATCACCATGCAACAACCAACCCCTGGAGAAGAACGCTTTTAAGGCTTTGCAACATTTTTTTTAACGGCCGTAACATTTTTTTTCACGGTCACAACATTTTTTTCAACGGGTTGCAACAAAAAAAGAACCGGAGGATGCAATAAAAAAAAACATCTGAAGAACATGTGGAACATTTTTTTTCCGGTCGCAATATTTTTTTCAACTAGCGCAATATTTTTTTTCAGTCGCAAGAAAAAGGTTGTGCAACATTGTTGCAACAATCCAAACAAAAGGAGGAAAACATCTGTAAACACCTATTGTAACATCCCGTGACAACAAATGCTTGAGAGAAGCAGAGGGGAGAAGGGGGAACCCACGAGTCCCGTATGGTCGTGCGGATCACGCTTGTACATGGCGACGGACTTGCCGCAGATGACAAGGAAGCGAAGGTGGCAGTACTCGTGGCCGATAGAGTTGACGCTGAGGTAGCACACCCACCCGGAGGACTCCGCTGTGCTCCTCCCACCCCCGCTCCCGTTGCTCCCACTACCAACATCTAGCGAGTCCGCATCCGAGCCCTCCACCTCGAACAACTCACTGGCCGTCACCACCGGCTTAGGTGGCTTCGTGGTCGTGGCCATCTCCGACCGCGTGGGGTGGAATCCAATTGGTAAGGGTGGTGGAAAGTGCGAAAAGGACAAGGATTTTTTTTAGTAGAGATGAGAAAGAAATGAAGTTTTTCAATAGAGATGTGAAAGAAATGAAGGGGAAGACGGGTGGTGGATTGGTAGGTGGGGAAAGCATAAATGCAAAAGGCAACATGTAACATCCCAATTTTTTCGAGCTTTAAAAATCTTTTAATAGTTAGTAGGGAGAAAATTCACTATTTGGATTTATTTGAATTTAATTCAAAAGCTTAATATTGAACCTTGTACATCAAAACAATTTAATATGATTAAAGTCAACACGAACAATGGTCAAAACTATTTTATTTGGGTTCTATGTGCTTGGATATATTTTCTAGATTTTCCTAGAAATTTTTCAAGTTCATTTGCTATTTTCTATTGCCTTTTGGAATTTTTGGTATTTTCTAAAATAGAAAACCTATTTAAAATCCCAGAATAGTGTTTGGGCCGAAACCCAAACCCTATTCACTTCCGGCCCATCTCCTGTGTGGCTGGTTTCCCCACACGCGTGTCTGGCTGTCACGACAGTGGTCCCCACCTATCGGTCTCTCTCTCAAGCCAGCATGCCTCCCTCGTCCCACCCATCAGCCGTAGTGATGCCGTTTCGCATGCGGACTCACCCGAGTCTCTCTCGCTGTCAAGTGGGTCCCACCGTTTCCTGTTCTTCATCTTCAAGCCGTCTCCGAGCCGGACTCCCTCCGCCGTAGAGCTTCTCGACGCCAACTCCGTTCCGAACTCCCTCGGGTGCCGAGTATAAAGGGGAGAGCAACCCCTGGACCTCCGCATCCCAACCCTAGCCGCCTTAGCCCTCTCGCCAAACCCTAGCCACCGGGAGAGCTCGAAGAAGAGTTTGCACCGCCGCCAACTCCGACGAGCCCTTCCGCTTCAACCGAAGCCGTCGGGTCCTCGACTTCAGCACCGTCGACATCGCAAGAACGAGACCTACCTCGTGGTGGCCTTCGTTTCACCAGAGGAGCCTTCCGTCGCCATCGCTGTCGAACCCGAGATCCATCCGCCGCTTCGACCTCGCCGCCGGCCATCCTCGTCACTTGAGTGCACCCGTGAGCACACCATCGTGATCCCTGTGTTTCCCTCTACCCCTTGGTACCACCCATCGCCGCTGGTTCGCCGCCGTTCGCCGGAACCTTGGTTCCCGTGCATCGTCGCCGTCGCCGCTGTCCGCGTCAGCGCCACCTCGCCCTCTGTGCTCGCGTGGCAGCCGCGTGGAGCCCCGTCAGCATCCACGTGTGCGCACGCGTGGCAGCCCTGCCATCTCGTCCCACATGTCAGTATTTTCTTTTTATTTTCTTATTCCGGAAATTCTATTGCTGGCGTCATCGTTGCACAATAATCCTATTTTTCTTTAGAGAAATAATTCAGAAATTCGGAATAATCCAATTATTAGGGTTTCTTTTAGATTCAAACTTCCAAAGCACATATCTTTTGCATCCGAACTCCGATTGAGCCCATTCAAATTTCTAAATTCATATAAATTCAAGATCTATTTATTGGGAATTTTTGTTTAATTTTTTGAGTTTGTTTTGCCTCTGTTATTTATTTATTTATTTTGTGTGTTTGCTTCGTTCGCGAGTAGACGTCGATACTTCGGGAAGGTTTGAAGAAGAAGGAGCACCTCAAGAGCAAGATCAGTACCTAGACCTACTTCAAGGCAAGTTATACCTTTGATCATATTGAACCCAGTTTTCAAAAGTTATATTGATTCAAATTATTGCATCTACTTTAAGTATTTATTTAAATGCTTTTGGGTTTAGTTATTAATCTAATTTGTTATATCCACCTTGTCTATTTGTTATGTCATAATCTTTTGTCACCCTAGATTGGTTTATTTAGTTGGTATTATCATAGCACCAACGTGGGTTGGTTAGATACGATTAGTCTGCTTAGCCATGCTACGAGTTATCATCTCATGTGAGTTGCAAATATAAACTTGACTAGGTGATTATGGAACTATGTGATAAAACTATGTGTACTATGTGCTATTACTCGTTGATGGCATATGTTGCACTTAACCAATAGTGTGGGAAAGGATTTAGACGGAGGCAAGTGGACTGTGTATTGTTATGGTGGATCTGTGTGCATGGGCTTAAAAATCTGTGTGCATAGGGATTTGTAGTAAATTGAAAGTTTTGCCTTGGTCAATTAAGGACTTAACTTTGTGCGCCATTGAATTGAGCCTTATTGTACGACCACATGCCTGGTATGGGACGGGCCTAACTTGCCATTGGAAGTTGACGAGCTCCCTAAAATGCCATCGAAAAATTGCTCATCCCTTGTATGCCACTCGTTCTCAACTTTAATCCCTTCTTTGCCACTCTGGTCAGTTGACTGTGGATTTGACTGTTGACTTGGGCGTGAAAAGATGATTTTGCCCCTATGTGCATTATTTAGGGCTGAGATCTTTAGAGAATTGTTTGACATAGTAATATAGTTCCAAAAATTATGAAATTTTTATGAAAAGTTTTTGATATAGTGTAGATTATTTCGTAATTTTTATAGGGTTTTATTTGCAACATGTTTTTCTCTAAAATCTTTAAATGTTTGGTTTTAACTTAAAAGATTTTTAGAGAAAAACATGTCACAAATAAAACCCTATAAAAATTACAAAATAATCTACACTATATCAAAAACTTCTTCTAAAAATTTCATAATTTTTAGAACTATATTACTATGTCAAACAATTCCCTAAAGATCTCAACATACTTAGGGGGCAAAATCATCTTTTTGCATCTAAGTCAACGGTCAAATTCATGGTCAACTGACCGGAGTGGCAAAGAAGGGATTAAAGTTGAGAATGAGTGGCATACAAGGGATGAGCAATTTTTCGATAGCATTTTAGGGAGCTCGCCAACTTCCAATGGCAAATAAGGAATTAACTCTAAGTTATAAAGTCTTGACATTGCTACTCAGGCTGTAGGTTAGACTGTGTTGATTGGGTGGAGGTGTGCTACCAAGTAGTTACATCGCGGGACGGTTCGCCGCTTCCCTGTCCAACGGTGTGTGTCATGCCAAAGCTTTGTGGTAGGGTTGGTATGACAACAAAGCACACTGGGAGTATCAATGCTAAGATAAAGTTTCTAAAACGTTTTGTTACGATTAGTGCTTGCTACACTAGTTGTATCTTGTGGGTAAAGTGTACAAACTCTGCAGAGTGTTAAATCAATATATTCGAATAGCCGTGTCCACGGTCATGGACATGCTCGGGGATTTCACACGAGTGGTAGATTTTCGCAAAATGTGTGGGAAGGGAGCTATGTGATTTAAGTCATATGGCTATGTGAATAACCTGTTTAGGCTATGTGTCTTTGTGAAATCAAACTGTTAAATTACTATTGTTATTTGTTTTACTTATGCTTTCAATTTATTATTTGTATTCAAATTGCAAATATTTCATTTCTGCAAAAGAACCACAGAAGTCATTCCTTTGGAATAAACCATCATGTATACTTTCATTTCTGTGGTATGACTTGCGAGTACGGTTATGTACTCATGCTTGTTGTAAAACATGCAACAGAAGAGGAGGTGGAGTCGCCTGCCTTCGAGGAGGAGTTCATTAAAGGTGTTTGATCGTAGGGTCTTGATCCCAGTCGGTTGTCTGTGGTGAATTGATGGGATGCCACTATCGTTTCTGTTTCCGCTGCTATTTAAGTTCTCTGTTAGCCCTACGTGGCTTATTAGTGTAAACTCGACGATAAGGTCAAAACCCTTACTTAATAATCAAATTACCCGTTTATGCTATTAATCGCCTTGTGTGGATCGATATTCATCTATGTTGAAACTGTGTGCACTAGTGTGATCCTAGACTAGTGCATTATACATAGAGGGTCCAGAATTGTATTTTTGTGTCCCGACACAACGCCACTCGGTGGAGTGGGTGAGGAATTAAATTTTCACTGACAGGTCGGGCATGAGCAAGCGTTGGATTAGTGTAGTGCAGTGGATGGACCGTCCGACGAAAATTGTCCAATCGGACATAAGGCCTGTATCAATATCCCTTTGGTTATTCTGCCTCGAAACATCCAAACTCATTAGCATCATATTCAGCGGCAAAACTGTACGTATATTGTTTGTAAGCCATCTGACAGTACAGCTAGGGGTGCAAAATTGGAGCGGGTACGAACAGATATTGCTCGTCCTCCATCTTATTCCGTTTTTTTTTCTCGAAGTCGAAGTCGGACATAGATAATATCGGATACCCATTTCTCCATCTCATATTCGCTCCGCGAGCTTTCGGTCGGTCGGAAATTATCTACTCTTTTGCACTCCTACATAGGACATTAGACAGTATGAATGCAATCAGAGCGAACACAGACAGACTAATCGCTAAGATGTTGAAGGAAAAACACTCAGTATCCCCTGCCTACTCAGATGCAACAACCCACCTATCTGTTATCTTATTCATAAGTAAAGTCACAATAGGTTTTCCTCATACCACCTGACATACAGACACATATGGATGGATATTGCACAGATATCGCTCATCCTGTATCTTATACCGTAATTTTTCCTTGGAGTCGGAGTCGGACACAGATAGTACAGGATACCCATTTCTCTATCCCGTATTCACTCCGCGAGTCTTCGGCCGGTTAGTCAAGAATTATCCGCTCTGTTTATACCCTTAGGTATAACATGGAGCCATCCGATGGAATCCTCCAAGCCTATCCACGTTCGCCTTCTCTGCGTTCTAGTTCCTTCTCTGTAGTCCGGATTATTCCCCTCCCCCAAATGGAATCAGCCTGCTCTCATTCCTCCCCCAAATCAAATCCTTACCTCATGATCTACTCCATTGAGGATCCCCTCCTCTTCAACCGAGGAAGTGGTGAGGCAAAACACCAATGACTGCAGCACAAGAGGGGCAGTAGCAAGAGTTCGAACATTTGGGTATTTGGGTACAAGAGGGGAAAACATCAAGGGGAAGCGGCAGCAACATGAAGATGGTGAGACAACTGCAAGGAGAAGCTAGTACGAGAGGAGACGGCGGTGGCTATGGTATAAGCTCTCACACGATGCGAGAGGGGAAACAATTGTTGTGCGAACATGGCTAGGATGTTGTCTCGATCTCCAAACTGAGGTGACATGGCCCTAGTTCACCACATAGTACGAAAAACTGGACCGAACCAATGGTTCGACCGGAAAAACCGGGACCTACGTCAAGCCGTTTTAAACCGGCGAAAACCAGGTCAGACTGGCACTAAAAACCGGGACCGAGAAACACTACGCACGAAAAATAATTGTGCCCAGCGGCAGAGATCTAACTAGGGACCTCACGGCATGTGGCCTAGTGCTCCACAAAGCCAACCAGGCAAGGTTGGTTTCTTGACTAGGTTGGCAAAACAAGTGTAGTTAAACCTTTTCTTTTCTACCAAACCGACAACAACTATTATTTTACTATTTTTTTAACCGACGGTTGGACCGGTGAACCGACGGTCCGAACAGCGAACTGTTGAACCGAGGGGCTCACCGGCTCGATCACCGGTCCGACTTTTTATACTACGGTTCCCCACACCAATAATCATGTTTAATCTTTTTTCATGAAATTATTGAAACATGTTCTAAAACAAATTTTGTAGAAACCTGCTAGAAATTTGCTTTTCAAACTTGAAATTATGCTGAAAACTGCTTGAAACTTATTTTTGAAACATGAAACTCTCCTTGAGACTTGTAGCTTCCTTGAAACTTCGATGATTTGAACCACGAAACCTACTTGAAGCCGTTGGTTTGAAAGTTGCGTGAAGCCTGAAACTTTATATGATTCAATCTTCTGAAACCAGAAACGTACATGTTTCAATCTTCTGAAACCTGCGACGCCGACGTTTCATTTCCAGAAAATTGGAATATTCGACATGTTTCAATTTCTGAAACATTCTTAAAAACAAAACTTACATATGTTTCAAGTTCTGAAACCTGAAACTTACAGATTGAAACCTTCTGAAACCTAATCTTTTTTTATATGTTTCAATTTCTGAAACCGGAAACTTACATGTTTCAGCCTTCTGAAACCTGAAACGTCGGTGTCTCATTCCCTAAAACTTGAAATTTTTGACATGTTTCAATGTCAGAAACATTCTAAAAATTGAAAGCTTCCATATGTTCAAGTTCTGAAACCTGAAACCAACTGATTCAAACATTCTGAAACCTGGAATTTTTGTATGTTTCAAGTTATCAAACTCTACAAGTTTGAACTTCATTAAACCTGAAAAAGTAATATGTTTCAGATTCTGAATTCTAAAATTTACATCTTTCAATAGGCCAACACGGAGGGCATCAATGGGATCCCGGTCTTTCAATAGGCCAACATGGAGGGCATCAATGGGATCCCGTGCTCATGGACGGAGACTGGCTGCTGCCTGCTGCACGCATAGAGGAATTCGATGCCTAGCTCCTGTGTGTTGCGGTGGATGCCCACACGTCTGTGCTCATGGACTGCCGGGGGTTCACACTAGCAGAGGGCGGCGACGGTCTTGACGGAGAGACGTACACCAGATTCCATGGATCGTCCGATTAAATTGAATCGTACGATCTGGACCTATCCTGTTGAAACGTGTTTCTACCGTACAGCGTGAGCTAGTCGCACTCGAAATGCAAACCGTCCCTCGAAAATGGCTCGGAAAAAAATTCTCTGGGACGGGGCCTCACGAGGGGCCTCTGAGGCCCCGCCCCGGGGCCGTTGGATCAGCGGGGGGAGGGATGAGTGGTGGATGATGCCTCCTCCTCGCACCGTTAGATCAGCGGGAGGGAGAGATGAGTGGAGATGGAGGCGGGGTCTCTCCTGAGGAGAGAGAGAGGCTCCGTCCCATAGAATTTTTTTCCGTTATAGCGTGCGCTAGTCTGGCTCGAAATGCAAACCGTCACTCGAAAACGAGAGCTACCAGCCCACGTTGTATCGTTGGAGAGCTCCCAATGAGATAGGTTCCAACCGTTACATCCCATGTAATCACTAATCAATGTACTGCAGCGTGGCACCTTTCAACAAGCAAACCAACCCACCCACCACCCCCCGCGTGTCCTCCATCGCACGCTGGCTTCGCGTGTGCTCCCATCGCCCGTCCCCTCCTCTCTCGCAAAACCTCGTCACCCGGTCTCCATCCTCCGTCGTGCACGCGGCTGACAGCTCCTCGCTATCCTCCACGCGTGGGAAGCGTGGGCAGAACTTCATCGCTGACTCCTCTCACAAAAGCTCTGAAACTTGCAGATCCAAAAGGTCAAAAATAAAACTTGATGTTTCATGAGGTTTCAAAAACTAAAGCTTGTTGTTCAAAACGTTTCGTTGAGTCTATGAAACTTCAAGTTTAGTATAAAGTTTCAAATTTTGAATATGAAGTTTCATAAAGTATCAAACCTAAAACTTGAAGCTTCAAAAGTGTCTCAACAAAAATCAACTTTTCTGAACAGATTTCAACATGGGATTGCAAAAAAAAAAAAACCGAATCGATACAAAATTCAAGCAACCTCAAGCAGGTTTCAGAACCAAACTTCATGTTTCAGAGCAAGTTTGACGCAAAAATCAAGAAAAGTTCCCCTAACTCCTTGCTCGGCGGACAGCACTGCCGCTTGCACAGCTGCCGCTAGTCGCTACCTCCGCGCCTCACTCTCCAGAGCCACTGCTGCGCCAGCACGCACCGTCCACGATCGCCGCCGCTTGCCTGCACCTAGTAGACAATAGGTGTCTCAATCTTTCGATAGGATGATACATTGATTTGTAGAGATACAACTTTGACGATGCAAGCTTCTAACCGATCACGACTAGAACCAAGCAATTGTTAAACCACACTCCGAGTCGTTATCAACCGTGCCAAGAACGCGGTTGACCTGAACACGAGGTTTAATTCCTGCATGCAATCGAATAACAAGTAAGAACAAGATAATAAGTAATCTAAAATTGCGAATAGCAATTAAGATTGTATTGATAAGTGGGGTTCCGAAGAACAATGTCGTTGTTGTACTCATCGAACAAGAGGACAATGTATAAAGTAGCAAAGCTAAACTTCAATCTAACAAAACCCACCAAACCCTAAGGGTGGCGGCCACTATATAAAGGAGGAAGAGGAGAAGGGGGGCGGTGATACTATTTATGCACGCGAACAGTACGGTCCTAGGGTTTCTATCCGAATTACAAGGCCCACGGCCCAAACAGGTGACACAGCACCTTCTTTCGACGATTCCAAAGTGCTCTAAATGAATTTGGAGGTGGGGACAAATCCGTTGGAAAGAGAACGAGATAACTTTCCAACAAGCATAAGATCACCGAAATCAGAGTCTGTATTTGAATTCTATGTTTGTTTGAAGTCGGTGCTGCCTCCAAAGACTGAATTGGATTCCAGAATGTGTCCAGCTTGAACTCTTGGTTGGCATAGAAAAAAAGTGACGTTGAAATCTTCCTTGTGCCATGACGTGGAGTAGCGGTTGTATCCGGAGGGTTGATGTCCTCATCATCATTCTCTTCTTGCATTTGAGTCATCCTCGACTCACGCTCATCATCCAACTCAAAGAAAAGCTCAAAAACTTGTAACAACGCATGCTTATCTTCCTACTACAAAATGTTAGCAACAACAGGTGGCAAACAAATACAGAAAGCTTTGCAAATTAAATGTGAGTGTGCATGTATCAAATCAACAAAAGTATATTTTCTCATAGCATTCAGTTTGTAACTTAATTTGCAAGTATAAGTGAAGTATATAGTAGAGTTATTCATCGCCCTGTTATGAAGAAAAGTTGTCCTCAAAGTTTGTAAGTTAATAGGAAGCACAACAATTGATTTCAAAGTGCACAAGTCATTCATATAATCATATTTCAATAGAGCAATAGCAAATTCATCTAGCACGGGTGAAAAGATTTGTAAGTTCTTCCATACTTCAACATCATTATTCAGATTGTCAATACTAGATAGTGCAATAAGAGATGAACACATAGGGATTGAATGATCACGCAATTTTATTTTCCTCTCATAATGAACAAAATTCAGCACACAAGAATTGCTATTCAAAATATCAAGCTTCAATTCATCTATGAGATCAAAAGTTATGCATATTCGATATACAAGAAATTGATTGTCTACACCATAATCTCCAATTAATTTAAAATAGTAGGTGTAGGTGCTAGATAGAGAATTTAGAGATGAAATTTTAGAAACGTTCTCCATAGAACATTCCAAACTAATAGGCTCATTAAGCATGATATAGCACAATGCATCAGCAGAGGATATTCTATCAAGTACTTCCTTATGTGTAATTAATTCGACATGTGCAAAATTATATGAATTCAGATCAGCACATGGTTCGTTCAAGTCAACACAAGGAATATAAAAAGATGGCACTACAGTAGGTATATACTCACAAGGTTGCTCGATGTCTTGCTGTAGCATCAAATCAGCACTTTTGTCATTATCGTCCTCATCAGATACTGTAGGTACCTCAAACTTCTTCTCTAATGGCATAAGATGCACCAGATCATCCTTCATCTCTTCAAGCGTCTCGGCAGTATCTGTAGATGGAATAGGAGACAAAACAATGTCAGCATTTTCAGTTACCTTAGGTTACAGCTCGCTTGCGGCCGTGGGTGGTGGAGGTACAAAACGACGTCGTAATTTCTTCTTCAACTCCTCCCATGTGTACATGTAGTGGTACTTGAGATTCGACCACCAATGTTGAACATCACCGATCAGCACCATTCTTGCCATGTCCATCTTCTCAGGGGATCAAGTTCCTGTCTTTCAAAGTAACTATCCAACATAGTAACCTATAGTAAGTAGTCCAGCGACGTACTCTCAGCGGTAAGTAGCAAGATGTATGTCGGTAGTTGTTTCCATTTGGGTTCAAGTCTGCCTGCGATGTCATGGTAATCTACCAACTTTCTCAAACCTACCATTGTTAGTAGTCAGTCAGAAAATACACACAAGTGTACAAATCCTATCAACTACTAGGTGGTGGAGGTTCAAAAAGTCGCTCACACTCAAACTTATACCAAGTTCTTACCAAGCAAAACAGGTGATGCAATCGGTGGCTGGTTCATGGTAACTTGACTCAAATGATGAGTAAAGCGATTGCAAGGGCCGATTCAACATGATCTGTTCGGTTAGTAGAAAGTGTAGCTTGGAAGGCTAGATATGTAGTAATGGAGAACAATCAGTTAATTTCAGAAATTACACAGAATTGAATTATAGTTCGTATCTAGCTCTTAGCCTATGTTGCTGATCAACCAAGGATGGAAGAAGGCTAAAACAAGTGTATAACAATGTATAGGAGTGGTATACACAAGATAATTCAATAGAATGCAATCTGGAATTGAAAAGCACAAGGATTAACCCAAATCTGAAAACCGAAGATTTTTGTCCACTCGACAGTAAGTCGGTATTTTGGCCGTAACTTTTTTGTTAGATGCATCTTTTTCGATGATTCTTTTTTTTCTGTGTTTCTTGACGGCTTTTTCTACAATTTTTCTTTTGGGCCCATGTTCTGAAAACCGACCGAAAAATTCGCACAAAAATCACAACTGCTGACTATTGCATATTCAAACCAGAAATTTGGGTCAACTTTCACCACAGATATCTTTTAACTTCCTAACTAGAATGAAGAGAAATTTTACAGGCCGATGGATAATGAAGTTATGAATCGAATGGCGATGGTTTCAATCAAAAAGGATAATGGAAACAAAAGTTATGGCATTTTTTGTGGCGGCGGCAGAAAAGAGTCTTCTGGCCGAAAATTGGAAATTAGGGTTTTGTGTGTTCTAGATGGTTTTGGACGTGTGATTTTTTTTTTGGAGTTTATGGAATCAAGGACATGACCATCAACTAGACAAAGATAAAACGGATGCAAATTCAATTTAGCAAATCAAAACTAACAGAATGAAAAGCACAAACGGGGTTTAGGACAACGGAAATTAACTCTTTTGTAGGGTAATTTTTCTGGACTATGGGAAATAAAAACCAATCTACTAACTAGGAACACAAGAAATCCTACCGGACAACGTAAGCTCTGATACCACCTGATGAAATAATGGATGTCCTGATCTTCCAATTGGATAATATGTCGATTTGTGGAGGTACAACTTTGATGATACAGGCTTCTAACTGATCACGAACAGAACACCAAGCAATCGCTAAACCACACTCCGAGTTGTTATCAATCGTGAACGCGGTTGACCTGAACACGAGGTTCAATTCCTACATGCAATCGAAGAACAAGCAAGAACAAGATAATAAGTAATCTGAAAATGCGAATAGAAATTAAGATTGTATTGATAAGTAGGGTTCCGGAGAACAATGTCGCTGTTGTACTCGTCAAACAAGAGGACAATGTATAAAGTAGCAAAGCTAAACTTCAATCTAACAAAACCCACCAAACCCTAAGGGTGGCGGCCACTATGTAAAGGAGGAAGAGAAGGGGGCAGTGGTACTGTTTATGCATGAATAGTAACCACGTGAACAGTACGATCCTGGGGTTTCTATCCGAATTACAAGGTCCACGACCTAAATAGGTGATGCAGCACCTTCTTTCGCCGATTTCGAAGTGCTCCGAATGAATTTGGAGGTAGGGCTAGATCCGTTGGAAAGAGGGTGAGATAAGCTTTCCAACAAGCACAAGATAACCAAAATCGGAGTCTGTATGCGAATTCTATGTCCGTTTAAAGTCAGTGCTATCTCCGGAGGCCGAATTGGATTCCAAAACATGTCCAGCTCAAACTCTTGCTTGGCTTAGACAAAAAGTGACGTTGAAACCTTCCTTGCGCTATGACGTGGAGTAGTGGTCATATACGGAGGGTTGATGTCCTCATCAGCGCCTGCCTGACTGCGACCGCTCGCTGCGCCTATGGCCTACCCCGTACACAGCCCCGCGACATCTCACAGCTGGTTGCTTCGACTATGCCCGCTTGCTCGTTGCCACCTCGCGCTGCTTAGCTGCTTGCGACTCATTGTTGTGCTCACCCACAGTAACTGCTCTTGCTTTTCGTAGTTGGATGTGCGTGGCATAGGGAAAGGATTGATGCGCTGGGATGCTAAGTTGGATGGAGAGGGAGGGATAGAAGAGAAAACAGAGAGCCATAGAGGATTTAGGGATTTCGGATAAGGCTTTGGCAAATGAGTGGACAAGAGTGCATCAATGATCTATGTTTACATTGAACAGTGGAAATATATCTTGAATTTAGATGAATTTAGAAATTTGAATGGGCTCAATCAGAGTTCGGATGCAAAAGATATGGGCTTTGGAAGTTTGAATCTAAAGAAAAACCCTAATTTGGATTTATTGAATTAACCCGAATTATTCTTCAATAGAAAAATCCGGATTAATGTGCAACGCTAACGTCAGCGAAGAAATTTCCAAAATAAAAGGAATAACTGACATGTGGGACCCACATGTTAGTGACTTGGTTCACGGTAGACCAAGTCTACCGAACCAATGGATCTAGGGCTGGTGGACCGAACATGCAAATGCTGATGCGGCGGTGCTTGGACCGACACACAGGCACCACGTAGGACCAAAGGTTGATGTGGCTGGCTGAGCTGGACATACACGTGGATGTCCACGTCGACATCGACGGCGAGCCTTCGGATTCATTCGACAACAGCGAACAGCGGCTCGCCAGCGAGGGTGAGTGGTCGCATCGTGTAGTGGGGTGTATTGCGCACGCATTGGTATCGGTTTGAGCACCAGAGGTTGTCGGAGTTGGCCGACGGCGAGCTTTTGGCAGCGGAGTCCTTCGGGTATTGTTGGATGAGGGCTCCTGTAGGGTATTGGCGTCGGGGAAGGGCTCTGGAGGTAGCAGCTGCAATGACGGACCTGGTAGTGCAGTCAACGATGATGTGGCGACAAGGGAGGTGACGCAATTCGAAGAACTCGAGTTTCGGCCGAAACCCTAATTCTTCCAATCTCGGCGGCGCTAGGGCTTCGGAGTGGAAGAGGGCGGCGGCTTTGGGTTGCGGATGAGATTGCGAACCTGGGGGTGCCTTTTATAGGGCCGGGGCGCCACAGGATAAGGAATCCCCAATTCGAGTCTGAGTTGAACACGAAAAGAAATCCCGAATTAGAAGGGGATAGAGTCCGTTTTGAGGACGTTTGATTGCAGATACGGACGCGGGATAGCTAGAGATAGGATTTGGTAACAAAATCCGGGGCGGTTTAGTTGAGATTTCTCCGTTGTCATTACGAGCTTGAAGCTCAGCAATGGCGACGAAGGCGCTAGCTCGCGCGAGGATGATGACGATGCAGAGACGAAGATGATGGTGGGGCCCACACATCAGCGTGTGCGGGCGTGCACGCGCAAGCGAGCTGGGCCACGCGCGAAGATGGGTCGAAAGCGAAAGGAAACAGGCTGAAGGCTTGGAGTTTTGGCCTAAACACTATTCTGATATTTTAATTAGTTTTCTATTTTAGAAAATAGCAGAAATTCCAAATGGCAATAGAAAATAGCAAATGAACTTGAAAAAAAATTCTAGAAAATATATCCAAGCACATAGAATCCAAATAAAATAGTTTTGACCATTGTTGATGTTGACTTTAATCATATTAAATTGTTTTGATATCCAATGTCCATGCTTAAGCTTTTGAATTAAATTCAAATAAATCCAAATGGTAAATTTTCTCCCTACTAACTATTTAAAGGATTTTTAAAGCTCGAAAAATTGGGATGTTACAGTGCCCCCAACCCGTAATAGTGTGTGCTTCTTCCTCCCTTCTTGCAAAACACCCAAATGACGATGCATGCAAAAACTATTTACATGGATGAATGCTCATGAGGAGATAAACACAATGGCGTAACACGCGTAGAGATATTTTGTGTTTTTGGGAGTGATTGGAAGGAGAGAAGGGGCTTGAGATGACCTAGTGCAAAAGCTCTTAGGGATGACTAGAAGTGAAAGTGTTGTTGGGGGAAGCAGAATGGTGTGGAGGAAATGAGTGGCTGGGAGGGGTTCGGCTAGGCACAAAAGCAATGGGCAATGGCTGAGGCATTTGGTTGGGAGTAAGCAAAGGTAGTGAAGGTGCAAAAAATGGCAGGGGCTGTTCAGTTGGGATGGAAATAAGCAGCAATGAGCAATGGGTAGTGGAGAAAAGAAATGGCAGAGAGGAGAAATGATTCAGCTGAGCAAAGGCTGGGAATAAAGAAATGGCAAAGGAGAATGGCAATGAGAGAGAGGGATTTGCATGCTGGATGGAGTTGGCTATACATGTAGTGCTCCATTAAAAATGAAATAGTAGTGGAATAAATAGTAGTGTATTTTTTCCTTCTTTTCTCCAACTCGCTCAAACGACCTCGCGTGCGCGAACTAAACGTTAAAATGGAACATCCTTGATATGACGATCGCATCGGTATAACATGCATTGTCGAATTCTTGATTTTTGGTGGTGATTGCGATGAGAGAAGTTGGGGAAGAGAATGGACACGCAGGTGTCTCGCCTGCGGTCGGTTGGACTGAAAAAGAGCAGTGATACTAATGCATGCATCATGATTTTTGAAATGCATGGTAAAACAAGAAATCAAAATATTTAAATTTAAATGTAGTCTTTTAGACAATTCAATTTAACCTTTAAATGTAACATTTTAATTTGTTCAATTTGATTTTAAAATTAAACTTTTTACTTAAACACGGGAAAAATTTTAAAACCCAGTCAAAAATTTAATAGATCGCCAAATTAAATATTAACATCCCAGTTTTGAAGATCGGGGTGTTACAACTTGTCAATTACTAAAATTAAACCTTGGTGGAAAGGTGGGCCTCCGGCCATGGCCACGTCACCCCAAAAAATTCCTCCCGTCGGATGCACACCGGACGGCCAGTATGGCATGGAGATGAGCGCCTACGCTTGCTGCGAGCGGACGTGCGCTTTCAGACCTTTAAAACCGTTCGATTGTCCGTTGTTTGGCCGGCGCCGTTCGATGCGATCACGGGCCGCTGCTCCTCGCGTCCCTCGCCTCGGCGGACGTTTAGCGCTGAGGCCACATTTCGCCACCATTTATTGCTTTTGTTGTGCACGTCGCGTCTAGCTTTTTCGTGCGGCTATCTTGCGTAGCGCTATTCGACTCAGAGCTTCCTCCCTAGCCTTGCCTCGGTAGACGTCGGTCAGCCCACGTTGTGCATACATTAATGTGTTTCCTGTACCCGTCGCGTTAGTCTTCGTTTATTTTTATTTGCGTGAGCTCGGTCCATTCTTCATCCTTCATTCTAGAGCTATCTTCTGAAGCCATTGTTCGAAGACCCGGTCTTTCGTGCTTTGCCTGCATTGGTTTTCGGATGAGGGTTACGCGATATGCTCGATTGCACAGCCCATACCGTCGCTCCCGTCTTGCAGTGCTCATCTTGAACTCTCCTAATCTCGTGCAGTTTCATCGCTTTTCACGCTGTCTGCTGTTCTTCTTTCTTTTGTGTTTATTCTGAGCTCTCCGCCTCCCGCTGGTTCCTTTTCTCTCGTGTCCTACTTCACGCCTCCTTTTACCTTACATCTATACCTTGATACCTTGCTAATTTGCGTTTGTTCCTGCTTCCTGCAGATCCGCGTCACCTGCTTTCACAGATCTATAGTCGCATTGGCAGATCTAAACCCGTGCAGCGGACAGGTACTTTGCTAGCGTCTGTTGATTTCCTTGATACTGTTTTTATCTGGATCCCGTTTACAGCTTTGGTATAGGTGTTCAATGGTTCTCTCCCTTTTCAGAGAGTACTACTACTCTCGCTTTTGTCGGCTGTCTACTGTGCTTTATCTTGCATCTGTTGTTGATTCAATTTTAGCTCCTTCTTAGGCCTAACATGTTTTAACTTACCTCTGTTGTTTCTCATGCTTTTAACCTTCTTGCTTGGACACCATCTTTTTTAGCTATTTTATACGCGTGTAAGATCTTACTGTTTAGGTCGCTTGCATCAAATACTGACGTTCTTTTTCCTTTTTACCTTACGCTCAATTCTACGCTATTTCATTTTTTCAGATCCATGTTTCACATGTTACATAGCGTGTTCTATTCATGTTGCTTCTTCCAATTCAGTTTCATGCAGCAACGACCGTTTTTATTAGTTACACGTTCCTTTCCTATCATGCATGTCTTTACTTCGTGCTTTCAGCTATCTCGTTGGCATTTATTGCCTTTATACCTTGAGTATTTAGAGCTTATTGTTGCTTTCGCTCAACCTACGAGTCTCTTTGCTGCTTCACCATTGGCTGCCTTCTGTGCGTTTCGCCGGGGTTCCATCATTCTTTCGTTCACAGCTAAGATCTTTGACTATCCTCTTTTGGTATGTGTCATTCTCGGCTTTGATTTACATATTTATTTACGCATGCCTGTTATGTGCTGGTTGTTGCTGTGATTCTATGTTATTTCTATTTAATCAGTTGCTATTTATTATTATGAAAACGTCCTATAAAGCCCTTATAGTAGACTATACGTTAGTAAATATATGATGTTCTATATCATTTCTGTTACCACTTAAGCCTTGCGTCGTAATTTGTCCACGTTATTATTTATTATATACTCACGTAGGTGCTTACCTCTTTCTGTTCGTGTCGATAGGTCCATGCACAGCACATAATTTCCCCTTTTCCCTGACCCTCTATTATAGGCTACTTTGCTCTATTAATCTTACGCCTTACCTTTCTACCTTGCGTACTTAGTGTTACTCCTCCGTTCTTACATAGCCCCACGCTGATATGTCCCTATGTAGCAGCTTCATTCTTTAACAGCCTCTTACCTATGCTTTCTTGTGTTGCTGATCATGTGCCTTATCTTCTACTTATTAATACTGTTTACTCACCTGAACCGTGCGTATTTCCTTGCAGCCAGATAGCACGGCTTCTTATTCCACTATACGCTTTACCTCTCTTCTTAAATGTCTTTAGTTCTACCTACTAGGTTTACAGAATACATGCTTCATTTGCCCGACCTAAATCAACCATGGATCGGCCATCGCTTTGTTTTTCATAACCTGTACTATCTGGCTGCATCTACGTATGTTATACTTAAACTATGCTTTTACTGCAATTCTTAGCCTTCCCTTTCCTTTGTTCTTATGTACATATCTTTGCCATTTTTTCTTCTGGTACTCCTATTTAGACTGGTATATTTGCCCTCACTTTTCAGCCCTTTCTTACTAGGCTGCCATAATGGAAACCGCCTTATCCATACTACCATGTAAGCGAAAGAGTATGCTCTGTTTACGTTAGACTACTATACCTTAGGTTAGTCTTTTTTATTACAGAAAAAAAACTAATTGGAAAAAAATACTCTTCTCCCGTAAACAGGAGATGGTTACTTCCCTATTATAGCCCCTTCTGCTGCAATGAGGAACCGTGCGCATCGACGTCACATAATAACCGCACGTCGCGCCAGCCATTTAGGTAATTGCTTACTCTTCTCTTCTACGTACCATTTAGGTAAACTCCTACCATTTTCTTTTACATAGCTCTTTATCTAGCTTTTTGCATACATCTTCGTCCAGTTAATACCTATTCCTACTATACGATACTACCTCACCCGTTTTCCTTTGCTTCCTTTGTTAATTATATATTTTACATTTTCACCTACGTTCTCAGAGTCTACCAGTAATCTACTTTTGTCGCTTGACTGGTCACGCTTGCCAAACGACTACATATCTTCCCTAAAAGGTGTCCTCATTTGTTCTCTTATGCATCCTTTCTTTGCATTTGTGCATGCTGTTTTTTATCATACATTTATCCCTTTTTCCTCTTATCTTTAGTATCTTACTCGGGAAGATCATACTACGGTTCACCGGACTATGAATGTACAAACTGTCGTGCTGTTTTTTGGTTCCAGGAAAGGGTACGTGGCCTTTCGTCTAGTAGGCAAAGACGCATGATCTATAATCTTTGTTGTAAAAGTGGTAGGATTCAAATCCCTCGTTTCCAAAAACCTCCAGGCCTTCTAGCTTCGTTAATGAGCTTCTCTACTAACTATCATTCGAATTCATTCCACCGTAAGATCAGACAATATAACTGCCTATTTGCGTTTACTTCTATGGGAGCCTCTATCAATTATTCGTACAATACGGGTGGTGGCCCGCCAATCTTTAGAATAAATGGTCAAGTGCACCATCGTATAGGAACTTTGATACCTGAACCAGGCGAAACTCCCAAATTCGCTGAGCTTTATATTTATGACACCGACAACAAAGTCGCAAATAGAATCCGTGCCTTAGACACACACGATAGTATCAACGGAGAACTTGATCCCGATATAGTGGCTTCTCTCATAGACATGCTCGATGAGCACAATCCTTTGGTCAAACAATTTAGAGTAGTGAGAGATCGCTTACTCGGTTATGAAGATGAGTGAATATCTGTTTGAATTATTGCTCCTGTTGAAGGTGATGCCCCTCAATATGATTTACCGTCGGTTGATCAGCTAGCTACATTGGTAGTAACCGATTTTTCACTAGCTACCCCATCGCGTGATATTATCGTCCATGATAGATCTTCAGGCCTCCAACGCATCTCATCATTGCACCCCGCTTTTATGGCACTACAGTATCCTCTTTTATTTCCATATGGTGACCGTGGCTTCCAGCTAGGCGTCCCACATAATACCATTTCCCATCATCGTCTTAACAAGCGTGAAAAAATGACTATGCTGGAGTACTATTGTTTCTTGTGCCACTATTGGAAACAAGACCATAATCCATACCTATCCTACGGCTTGCTATTCGCACAAATAAAGGTCAATGCTCGTGCATGCATTGATGAGTATCGTTTAGCGTTTATTAGGCTCTGTCAAGACCAGTTTAGATTAGAACATTTACAAGGCATTACAGATGCAGTTAGCTCCGGCTGTATAGACAAAAGCGCTCTAGGAAAGAAAACCGTGTTGCCTTCCAGCTTTACTGGTGGCCGTCGATATATGCAAGAAAACTACCAAGATGCTATAGCTATTTGCCGTGTTCATGGCCCACCTGATTTGTTTACAACTTTTACATGCAATCCTAAATGGCCTGAGATTAATGCGGCTCTTTTACTAGAACCTGGTAAAAAAAAACTCTTGACAGACCTGATATCGCTGCTAGAGTATATAACATGAAACTCTCTGACATAACAGAAGGCCATGCATTTGGTCAGATTAAAGCAGGTTTGTCTCTCATACTAAACTTACACATCCCTTTTGCATTTAGCCTCTGTCTTTCCTGCTATAGCATTAGTAGCCATATAGTGATTCTCCCTTGATATTTTGCTGATATTTCTTACCCAGTTCTCCATATTGTGGAGTTCTAGAAGAGAGGCTTACCACATGCACATATCCTTGTGTGGCTGACAGATCACCATAGAGAGATTAACCCAACTCTTATTGATTCGTTCATAAGTGCTGAAATTCCGGATCCGTCTTTAGACCCTTTAGGTTATGCTTTAGTAACCGAATTTATGACGCATGGCCCATGTGGAGTCCTTGACGAAAAATTCCCTTGCATGAAAAAAGGAATTTGTTCAAAGAACTATCCAAAAAATCATCAACAAGAAACTAGTATTAACTCTAACAGCTTTCCAATCTATAAACGATCGGATAATAACCGCTATGTTATAAAAAATGGCTGCAAACTTGACAACAAATGGATAGTTCCTTACAATATGTCTATACTTAAAAAGTTCCAGGCTCATATAAATGTCGAATGGTGCAACAAAACAAAGATCTTGAAATACTTATTTAAGTACGTCACTAAAGGTCCAGATCAATCAAAGATTCTCTTCAAAAAAATCCATCCAGTCAATAGCACTGATACATCTACTACTAATCCTCCCATAGACGAAATAAAAGAGTATCTAGAGTGTCGATACATATGCGAACAAGATGCTTTGTGGAGAATATATGGATATGACATTCATACCAAAATTCCTGCTGTAGAACGCCTACCAGTGCATATGCCAAACATGAATCCGATCCAATTTTGTTCCAATTCAAATTCAGCCAGCGTTGTATCCAATGATTTCTCTAAACAAACAATGCTCACCGAGTGGTTCATAACAAACCAAACTAATCCACAGTCTCAATCTTTTACTTACTGTGAGTTTCCAACTAAATGGTCTTGGGATACCAATTCTAAATCATGGTCACAGCGAAAAAGAGGCCGTAAGATTGGTAGAATTTACTACGTTTACCCTTCAAGTGGAGAGCTCTACTATCTAAGGATGCTTCTCATGATTGTTAAAGGGGCTACATGCTATGCCGATATTAGAACACATGATTCGAAAATTTTAGCTACCTTCAAACAAGCATGTGCTGCATGAGGATTAATAGGCGATGACAACGAATGGTATCGTGCTTTTGACGAATCTTTATGTTTGGCCAGTGGCCCACAACTCAAACGTCTTTTCGTCACTATATTTATCTTTTGTCATGTTAGAGATGAAAGAAAGTTCTTTAATACATACTGGAAAGAGCTAGCAGATGACTTCCAGTACCGCACTAGACTTGCATTGCAAAATCCAAATTATATTATTCCTGATCCAGTTCTTCAGAACATGCTTCTCGAATAACTTGCTATCACTTTTGCTAAAAATGGATCAAACATATCTAGCTTTGATCTACCTCCTGCAACATATAACACAGAAAGAGTAGGTGAAAATAGACTCATTCAAGAAGAATTATCTTATGATACAGATTATCTTACGCTAGAAGTTTCGCAGTTATTTACTCAGCTTAATAGCGATCAGAAAACTGCATATACATCCATTATTAGTTCTGTTCTTAGTAATTCACCATCTTTTTTCTTTGTGTCTGGTTATGGCGGGACTGGGAAAACTTTTCTTTGGACCGCAATTACTAACACTCTACGGGCTCAAAAAAATTGTTTTAGCTGTTGCATCTTCGGGTGTTGCGTCACTTCTTTTACCAGGAGGCCGAATTGCGCATTCAAGATTCAAAATACCTCTACAGCTTTACAAAAGCACCCTCTGTGATATCAAACGAGACACAATACTTGTCGAACTAATTGCACAGACTTCTTTAGTTATTTGGGACGAAGCCTTGATGATCAATAGAAAATGTTTAGAGGCTTTAGATGCCACTTTCAGAGACATCTTATCCATTAGTGACCCTTCTCTTACATCTATCCCCTTTGGTGGTAAGGTTATCGTGCTAGGAGGTGACCTTAAACAGATTTTACCAGTTATTGAAGGAGGGACTCGAGCACAGGTTATAGATGCTACGATCATGCACTCACCTCTATGGCATTATGTAAAGATCTTACATCTAACAATAAACATGTGCCTTACTAATCACTCCTCAGAAATAAACAGCACAGACAGTAGATCACTATTTGGTCAATGGCTACTAGATCTTGGAGATGGTACACTACCAACAGCTACTCATAACAGTGAACATGATAGCACTTGGATTGAAATTCCATAGGACCTTCTTATCCGAACCACTGGTGAAAAAATTGTTGTAATTGTATATGTTGTATACCCAAATTTTATATCAAACTATAGAGATCCTACATATCTAAGTGAACGAGCTATTTTAGCACCTACAAATGAGGTTGCAGATGAGATAAATTCTGATGTCCATTCTATGGCTCCAAGTGCTGTCATCGAATATTTAAGCTGTGATTCAATAGAAGCCTCCAGCGATACAATAAGTGAAGCAAATATGTTCTATCCAATCGAGTTTCTCAATATAATATGTGTTAACAATTTCCCTCAGCATAAATTATCGCTCAAAATTGGCTCTCCTATTATACTTCTTAGAAATCTTAGTCAAACCAATGGCTTATGTAACAGTACACATTTGATTATACGCCAACTTTCACAGCATGTTATTGAAGCTACTATTATGACGGCTCACATGCTAAAGATCCAAGGATTGTCCTAACAAATCGAGATCCAAAATGGCCCTTTATACTTAAAAGACGCCAATTCCCAGTTCGTCTATCTTACTCAATGACCATAACTAAAAGCCAAGGTCAAACTCTAGCCTCAGTTGGTATATACCTTAGAAAGCCTGTTTTCACCCATGGTCAATTGTATGTTGCTGTTTCCCGCGCCACTTCTAGAGAATCCCTAAAAATCATGATTGAAGATGCTGATGGAGAGTGCGACTCACAGACTAAAAACATTGTATTCACATAGATTTTCCAGTCACTACTATAGGTATGAGTCATCTAGACTCCTTTTGCTACTTGGTTTACCCTTTCAGCAGCGCACTGCACTACATCATCATAACACACTACAATCTTTAGATACCATCAGTCTTACCTATTGGTACGTATTATATACTACTACATGTTCCAGAGAAAAACTACACTCATCTTAGGTTCCATGTGCAGCATTACTACTTAAACTCGTGCCTATACTTAATCTATCTTAAACATCTTCTATCATACGACAGCTCTCAAATTACCTATTGCCCAAGCAAAACATTTTTTTACTCGCTCTTTCATAAATCTTTTTGCAGCTACAAATGGCACATGCTCTGCTCTCCCAAGTAAATCCAAGCAGCCGTCAATGGACTATCTATGTTAGGGTCTCTCGCCTCTGGCACTATCGCAGAGGCAGTGACACAGGCCCAATTGATCATACTGACTTGGTCCTAATTGATGAACAGGTCCTGTTATCATCTTTAGCCCCTCAAAACTCTTTCTTGCATAGCTCTAATTTTATCCCCCTCATTCAATAGAATCAACTATAAGAACTAATTTCAGTACTAAATTTTGGTGCAGGGAAATCACATATATGCTAAGATTGCCCTGGACCATGTAAGCAGATTCGAGTCTCGCCTACAGGAAGGCAAAGTCTATGTACTTGGGAAATTCATCGTTGCTCAGCCCAAGAAGGCATTCAAACCAATTCGAGCACCCTTTATGATCTGGTTTACAAGACATACATCTGTTGAAGAAAAAACTAATGTGCCAAGCAATTTCCCAAAATGGACATATAATCTGATTCCAATCACACAAATTCCACCCCCTACCAATGCACATGAGTACTTTGTCGGTAAGTATTTCTAATGTTATACAGTTTCCTTACCCCTTTTACAATCTTATTCTAGCAAACCATGTTCACAATTTTTTTAGCTAGGAACTAATATATAAGCTTTCTATGTGATGCCCATTTTAAGTTATATTTTAGAGTAACACTACCTATTATTACATCCTAATAGAATTTATTGCTATGTGATAGATATTTTAGGTGTTATCTCTACGATTACTGATATAGAACAAATCCAAACTGCATCGCGACCGACACCTTCATTAAAAAGAACAGTCTTCATTCGTGATGCTAGGTACGTATAGTCTCCTTCTCAACTAAAAATGAGCATCTACTGTCCCAGCTATTAACCATTTCAATAGATAAATACTGCTTATTCTGATTACACACACAGTGACCATGAAATCAGACTAGATATGTGGGGTGAATGCGCCACAAGATTCAAGCCCGACAACATACAAACAATCGGTCAAAAGGAGCCTATTATCGCAATTTTTGTTGGGACTTTATCTAAAATGTTTAAAGGTAATACACTAATAGAAAAAGTAGCCTATACTTGCAATGCTACTGTCATTCTACTCCTTAACAAAATCTTATCAAAACTATTTCTATTTCCTTTGCACATACACAGGTCAGACAACCCTGAGTGGAAGCACGGCTTGCAGATGGTACATAAATGAGGACATACCAGAGATTAATACACTCCGTAACAGGTATTATCTTTTCGCTCTTACCAGCTATCTTAAATACCCCTATTCTACGTATGCTCTACTACATATGAATACCCACTTCCATCTATTATCCTTTTCCATTACAGTGTTCAGGCCAGGTTCATTCCACTCAAAATTATAGTACCCTCTACACAAGATATTTCTGGATCATCAAAACAAATAGCTATAGAGGATAGAAGTGTTCAAGAACTCCTTGAACTTGATCTGTTTGACTGTGAGGTGCGTTATTTACGATCACATATAGTTAAATTAATCCTTTATACATGCGCAACACACATACTGACTCTTCGACGAATATATTCTCTTGTAGGGCATATACTTTGCATGTACTGTGACCATTACACGTCTATCACCAGGTCAACGTTGGTGGTTCCCTTCATGCCTCCTCTGTCACAAGACATCGATACCTACTGGCCCAATTTACAGATGCTTTGATCCAAATTGTGCATCAACCGACACAAAACCCAAGTAAGTTTCGCTATTTTCAAATATATGACTTACTTTGTTCCTATACAATATTTGATGTAGCACATTTCTTGCCTAACATGCGCCTATTCTATAACAGATATCACATCTCTTTATTAGCTTTGGATGGCACTGCTAAAGCAGAGTGTGTCCTCTTTGGAAGAATTGGCCAACAAATCATACAAAAACCCCTTCTTGCCTTACTCCGTGCAAACCGCCCTATACATGAGCCTATCCATGAAATGGTTGTTGCTGCTCGTGCAACACATGAAATACCAAGCGCAATTGCTGCGGTTGTAACACAGAAATACAAATTTGTCGTATCGATAACCGAAAAAAGCTTCCTACGCAAGCAACCTTCATTCCAGGTCCATAGGATCACTACCTACTTTGGAAAACAACTCCATTCACCCCTTTTTGACAGTACCTACACACCCTCACATCCAACAAGCTCCAGATATTTAGCTTATCCTCAATAGACCATTACAACAGATTTTGAACCACTGCCATCATTCCAAGACTACACACACCACCACTCATCTACATCAGCAGAACAGAGTAGCATCAGATCAATACCTTAGAGGTAATACTACAACTATTCTATTCTTAACTTTACAATATTCATGTTCGCACATTCTTATGCTATAACTACCTTTCCCTATTTAATACACACTACCATATAGTATCATTTATAAACCCCGCCCCCACCCCACCATGGCTACTATATCTGCTGCATAAACAACGGATACAATCGCTTCCAATGAAAACATCAGTAAGCTCTCTTAAACATCACTCTCCTACAGATCACACACTAATACTTAACCAGTTATAAAACTATCCAGTTTCTCAATCACACCTACGTACATATTTCTAGACCACCTTTTCTCCTATTGTACTTATTACTACAGACACGAAAAAAAATCTTGGATAATACACATGCCATATTTGCTTAACTACTTTTTGGATTTCAGAATCACCTCCAGACTTTTTAACTAGGACAAAAAAAAAATCTAGATCAGTGTTCTTTTTTTAGCTGCTAACTAATCTTAAGACCTTTACTATTGGATATTTATAAGATTGACGATGGTCATCCCTAGACAACACCAGTTTCAATAGTTAAACAGTCAACATCGAAGGCCGCTTCTTTCAGGTATTATACTTTACCGCAATCCATTCCAGTTTACCAATGACATTCTCAAATTCTAACCAACATCCTTTTACAGCCTACACTGTAGTGGAAAAGACAATCCTTCAACACAATCTATTCGAAGAAACCTCTCTACTGATTACGAAGCTACAGCCAGCCACATAGCTACCGAGGTATGTATAGAAAAAAAGGAAACAAGATTTCCAGACCGTATTAGCTAACCGACACCATTCCTCATATTTTCATACTAATATATGTTGTTCATAAAAGTTTCCACCTACACAGACATCAAATTTTTTTTAAAAATAATCTATTTTTTATTTTGAATTACAGTAATAATACCACCTTTTTTTATTTTACAGGAATAATCATATGTCGCTCACCCATTGGGCGACTATCCCAAATCGCTCAACCGTTGAGCGACTTGAACACTTGTCATCCAGCGGGCACAATGCATACCCTGTTAGCCTGCACACTAGGATCAACCGTTGAGCGACAAGTGTCTAAGTCGCTCAACGGTTGAGCTACTTGGACCAAGTCGCTCAACGGTTGAGCGACATATGATTATTTCTGTAAAATAAAAAAAGGTGGTATTATTATTGTAATTTAAAAAAAAAAATAGATTATTTAAAAAAAAATTCCACAGACATCTAGCTCTAACATCTACATACATTTAATTATTGCATCCTTATAGTGTAAAAAAACACTATTCTAGGTGTGTCTATTCATTAAACATAGCTAGATACAGCTATCCAGCATTCCACTAACACCTAGCTTACAAATAGTACGTATATTAACATAAAAAGCTTCTAACCAAAACTGTGCACATACTATTACTTATACATATACCTACTATACATTCATTAACATACAGAGCATTCGACTACTTACCTATGCTCAACTACCATTCTGTCTTTAGCTTTTTACAAATACCTATTATATCTCTTCTATTTATAGCTACAGCACCAAAAAAAAAAGGATGCAAAATCTATAGCATCGCCAGATAGAGCTCCAAATTTTCCAGCTAAAAGGTATGTTGATAACATTTCAATCGCATATTAATAGATATCTCAAATAACATCTTAGATTATATATAGTGTTCCATAGATTTAACTCTTGATTTCCTACACCATAATACTGAGACATTAGCCCCAATGGCTCAATCGCACATTAACAGATGTCTCACACAACGTTTTAGATTATGCATAACATTTCATAGATTTGACTCTTCATTTTCTGCATCATAATACTTGAGCATGTTTACCTACATAGGTCTGCGTCGTTGCCTACCCACACTGGAACCGAACCACCTGTAAAAAAACTCGCTCAGCTACCAAAAAAATTGCCGAATGATGGCCGTGCTCTACTTATCACCACAGTCTCAGGTATACTTCTAAACCATTCGCAAATGAAAACAAATTAGTCACTTCTAACTCACTGCTACTTTATGCAGGCTTTACATAAAACTTTTGAAGTCACCGCAGCAGTCACTACTTCCCAGCAACAGCTTGCGCTTTTGTCCACCTATTTTAACATTACTCTATCAATATTGTACATTGCACCACCCATCTAATCTAAGTTGCTACTCCTGCAAACCCTCTTTTGTAAATGGTTATAGCTCACCTAAGTCCATGAGTGACTACAGTTTGTATATATAGATGCTTTCGTCGCTTCCTTGCTCTGTTTTGTAAATGTTTACAACTCACCTAAGTTCATGAGTGACTACAGTTTGTATATACAGATGCTTTTGCCACTTCCTTGCTCTTCATGTCGACGCTATAGATGATAATCGTTTTTTTTTTACTTCAGCAGCTGCTACGCTTAACTACATAGCTACGCTTTGGATTATATGATCAATCTTAAATAACTCAATTTTCACTCGCTCTTAAATATACTGCCAGCCAATTAACACCCGCGCCATATGGCGCAGGTTATCTTCTAGTTTTAATGAAACTTCATGAGTTATCTTTCGCTGTATTATTCTAGTGTGCACCCCATCTTCTAATTTCTAGTTTCGCCATTGACTGATCGCAATCAACTGTGCACTATCAGTGTGCTGCGAAAGATGGGTAGCGAGTGTAAATACGTTGCCTTGTGTATTAATCCTTCTGACTCTTGCAGCAACAGCTTCCGATCGATGCTCTCACTCTCTCTCCATCAGAAGGTAAACGACTGAGCAGCCATTCTTTGATGAAAATAAATGTCAAGAGATCGAACGGTTTTCAACGGTGAAATTGCTCATAATTCCACACCGATTACAAGGTGCATGTTTAGTGCATCAGAACTTGACTTGTTAACAGATTGGCTATCTGACAAGCACAAGTGTAGAACAAAAATAAATTGTTTTTTTATCATCCTATTCCATTTTTTTCTTATTGGCACAGTATGTTCAAAAAAATAATAAATATTTACTTTGGCTGGCATCACCTAAAAGTATGTACAATAATATGATGTCAGCTATCTGTAAGACTTGATTTGAAAGATACGGGATAATATAGAGGAGAGGGGGGGAGTATAGAGAATTAGACCGTCTCTCATGCAGTAGTCGGCTATAACACAAGAAACATAACACATTGTACATGGAGGAATTATCTATAAAGATATGTAAAAAATCAACCTATTGTAGAAACTGTCTTTAGTTTAATCTATAGATAACATAGAGGGATATTGTAGACATTAGTTGCCTATATCATTGTATATGCTTAAAGAATGCAAGCAACTCATTTGGAGAAAAAAAACAGTAAAACCAAAAGAATTTAACATTTCCGCGGTGGATTTAGATTTGCCGGTCGAATCAAAACAGCATATTCTTCAGTTAAATCATTAGAATTTACCTGCAAGTTCAAGGATAAAAAAGAGATTGCATGCATTACTTTATTTGCAGTGACATTTGCATGAAAAGTACAGTTGTTTATCTTGGCAAGTAAACACGCGCAGAAGCTGTCTCTAGTGTCAACCACATTACAAAATTGGCCGGGGGAAAAACACATTACAGAAGATAATAGGAAACATCAAATCATGATCCAGGAGAAATTGACATTAGAGGAGAAAATATGACTTGACATTAAATAATGCAAAATTATGTCTCCGAAAGATCTCTCACCGAGTAATCTAATAAAGATAGATTGAGGACAACGCTGCTTGGCCGCATGACAAATCGCCAATTCAATATTTGAAGGTCCCACTCCATCGGAGTGTGGAAAATTCTTTGTACTGCAACTGCAACCAGACAAAACAATAGTTTCCTAAGAATACAACAAAATGTTAAGAACAATTGAACGAATATAAAAACATATCAATTGAGAAGTTGGAGTTAGATACACCCATATCTCAATCCTGTTGACTGCACTACATGGGTAGTAAGATCATTCATCTCAACCATGACCAGAAAACTTTGCCTTACCATTAAGAATACAGTTGTGCATGATACGGGTCAGGAAGATCCGTACAATTAATTGAGCTGAATCATCAACTAACACATCACAAGGATTTTTGGAGACATACATATGACTTCCAAGAGAAAAAAAATCTATACTAGTCAAATGAGTTACAATACTGTTAGCCATATTTTAGACCTGTGGATGCTCCCCCAACAAGCATATAACTGACAAAAGAAAGGACGACAGACATGCAAGTGAAAGCTACATTGATATATCACATGCTACAATCACTTCTGCACCGTATGAAGCTACAACAATCCGGATTTAATGTGAGGTATTGGTCCGTTTCCAACAGCGGTGGAGAACTCAGCCCCGCAGGAAGCAGAGCATACAAGGCCATCCTATTGTTCTTAGGATAACACTTGTAGTGCACTCACTAGGTATGTCAAACCCCAATTTTCTGATGATTGAAATTCAGAGTCAGAGGTATTTATCCTTGATTATCTTCACAATCTCTTCAACTCTCTTGATGATTTTAGGGTTCATCAAGTCCCTTGCTTGCCTAAGGAGAGTCCCTTCCCTGCTGTTATAATATGCATCAAGTATAGCTCTTGCCCAAGTATGTAATGCCTCTGGACTCCTGCAATCCACCAGATCTGTCAACGTGACTAGGAAATAACAGAAAGAACTGCCACAAAATCTTTTATGAAATACGAACAAATACTTAACGTGTATAATGTATCAACACTTTCCCCTTGTAATTCAGGCCCAGGAGTAAAAGCATCATTCAACACACTCAAACGTTCTTCTGGATCCTCAATCATTATAAGATGCTTAAGTATTCTGATATCCTTTGGCATTTGTCTCTGGAGATTGGCTACCGCAGTCATGTATAGATGAAACATTATGTCTTTTGCCTACAGAATGTACGGTAGATCAGGGAAAACTAAAGACGAAATTGCACATTTAAACACAGATATATGAAAGAAGCATTTTGCAGCCCTAGATTCTTACCTCAGATTTTGTGATGTCGGTGCCCTTTGCAGCTGACCAAGCTTTCGAAAGCATCAACACTAACGCAGAATCTAGTTCCTTCTTCTCAGCCAAGTCATCTATCTTTCTGCATGCAGCATCTACTGAAGGTGAATCAAGTATATCTTTTAACTTTAATTCAGCAGCATTCAAAGCTTCAAGACTGCCAGATGTGTCATCATGAGCTTGTAGAGCATCTACACAATCATTTCCAAGTGTTGCCAACTCTGCAAGCAACCCAATCAAGACATTAAAAAATGAAGAATCAGGAAAATATTAATCTATTCATAATATACAATATCATTATTTCCATTCTGTTAATAATATCAAGGACCCAGCAAACTAGAAAACAACTGTCCATGTTGATGTTGGTATGCTTCTCTATTAGTTGGCATGCCACTCATATGGAAAGTTACTAAAAGCTTGAACCAAAATCATCAAAAGGGGGATTAAACTATCAAAGGCAAAACAAGAATGTAAAAGTTTGCAAATACAAAAGTCAAGTTCTCATGTATCTCTCACCTCTTTGCTTTTCGGGTTCATCATAATATGACTCTGCAACATAATAAAGGTGGTTGAAGAATTCCACTGTGAAATCTTTACGGCGCTTAGCAATAACAGCACCAATTTTATCAGATTGTGTGGATTTTACTACTTCAAGTAGTTCATTATGCCTTTGTACATCCTCATCTATCTGAAAAGCAATGGAGGAAAACTAAATTAAGATCTATTATTAATAAATGCTAAATTCAATAATTCAATGAAGCACCATGTGCTTCCTGTAAATCAGAAAGTAAACCAACGTCCACACAACCTCTTTCAGTTTTCTACCAAGTCTGAGAAGATTGTGCTTCATCTCAGGGTTCTGTTCTGCATCTGCTCTTTCCTGACAGCGCTTAAAAAAATGTGGTCTTATGTTGTCCCATTCCCTGCTAAATGCTAGTAATTTTCTCCAATCTGTCGGAGTAGGCTTATCGACCATGAATACACCGATTAACTTGTCAGATATTTTGATCATTTTGTTGTTGTCTGTAGACTTCTGGTTTGTTTTGCCAACCCTTCCTGGTTGATGATCTTCATGTGATGAAACACCCATAGCACCATTTGTATATCCACTGCTTGATGGCATGTTACCCGTATAATCGTCAGGCACTGCTGTCACATCACCAACTGCTTCCACATTAGAGCATCGTAGTTGGGGAAGACCAAGAAACAGGTGATCTGAGATCAGGAAAATGTTAAGAGTAAAACTTTCCAAAAGTAGCTAGATGCCCACACATACTGAACTACATGGAGACCATTAGATACAGGCATACAGCCAAATATAAATGGTTACACTACCCAATGATTCACGCATGCCTAGCAGGCTGATACCCAAGAGACTAGAATGAAGGCTTCATCCCATACATCGTAAAGGTGGCAGGGGACAACTACCAGCAGGAGGCTGACAAAGACTTACTTTTAAGATTCAAGAAGTAAAGAAAGTAGCTCCCAAAACCTAAACCCACTAAATCTTGAACAACTACACCATAAAATGTTCAGAATAGACAATATGGTTGCAGGAAATCAATTATGTAACAAAAGAATTTTCATGGTCCTTGGATAGGTACCACAAGGTACAGTGAATTTTTTTTAAAATAATACATTTTTAATAGAATTACATAAATAAATGTCCGTTTAATAAAACTACAAAAAATGGCCTTCGGTCACCATTCCAAATAGCGAAATGGCTCAGTCGCCATTTGGATTGGCAACAGGGGCCCTATAGCCATGCAAACAGTTCCAAATGTCTGCCACCGTTTGGATCGGTGGTAGAGACTTAAGTCACCATTTGAATTGGCGACAAACTATTGTCACCAATTCAAATGAATTGGCAACAGGACCTGGAATTTGAAAGTAACGGTAAAACATAAGACAGAAAATTAGGCGGTTACATTGTTCATAGTAACAAATAGAAACAGAAAGTATTAAGAAACAATATTAGTGGTAGTACGTAGGTTACATATAATAATTCGACAAACGACATAACAATCGTACATCAGACAACACAACTAAATAGGACGGACATCATCACATAGTTGTTCAACAATTCACAATGGTAGTAAGCAAAACATTCATCACAACATATTTCAATAAGATGAACCATCCCCATGGCCGCCACCTCTCATGTCGACTTCCACGGTGCCCCGCCTCGAGTGGAGCGGTCAAATGAGGTCCTCACGACGCCGTCCGGACCGCCGACCTCTCCTTCATACTGTTCATTTCTCACATGTCAATACTGGAAGGTATGCCCGGACTCCCTACAAACAGAGCACTTCTTCGTACGACGTCCAACTTCTGCTTCGTCCATGTCATTCTTGATACACCGTCTCTGCCGCCAGCCAACCGTTCCCTTCAGCCTATCTATGTCCACGGCCCAAATCTGCTCCTCCCAGGTAGGATAACCGATGAAATGGCCAACCACGCTGTAACCATACAGCTCTACACTCCAAGTTAGCATCACCTCTTCCTTGGTGAAATATTCAGAAAGGTATTGGGCGGGATGCTGCGCCACCGTCAAACATGCAGCCATCATATGTGAGCATGGCCTATGCAGAAGAAGTAGCTTGTTGCAAGTTCATACACAACTAGCACGGCAAAGTATGCACTCGTGGATGATCCTCTTGTTAGAGATATGTTAAAGATAGAGATAGAAATCCTTTTGTATTGCCTTATCTGTATATGGCATACACCTCTTGTACTCCTATATATATTGCCCATTGGGCCTCTTCAATATACACACAATATTCGTAACATGGTATTAGAGCAAAGGTTAAAACCCTAACCTCTAACATAGCCTCCAGTTTGCTTCCGCTACCCGCTGCCACCGGGAGGAGCAATCTCCACTCCCGGGGGTGGCCTCTCGTCATTATCGTCGTCCCGCACACTGTGTTCTTGATCAGCGCACGTCGGGCACCTGACCGCTTGTGGTCGTTCCTCAAATCCTCGGCGGTCGATGTCAATCCAAGCTTAGAAGGAATTCACGCATCGGTCGCGGTCGTTTTATGCGTCCTCGATCCGCGTCCAGCATAGGAGGCTAGCACATCTCGGTTTTTTTTTTCTTTTCGTCACAGCCGAACGTCTTCAGATCTTTTCAGATCGCGCACGCTAAGCGTGGATGGATCACATCTTCACGCGAGTGTGACTGCTGCGCGTCCGTGTCTACTGCGTTCCTTCGTCGCCTACTCAGCGTCCGAGAACCTGCCGGTGATCTGCATCATCGACGGGCCCAACTCCAACGACTACGGCACCGACACGTATTGGGGCGTGGTGAGCACAGCCTTCTGCGCGGAGATCGTGGAGTTGGCAGACGCCTACCGGTTCGCAGGGCCCATCTTCAATGACTACAGCTCCGTGCATGCTTTGCTTTCTGCATGCTGCACAGCCCCTTTGTCATGCTGCCCTTGTGTGCATGTGTTGTTTCTCTGCATGCATGCGTGTGGGTCGAGGTGGTTATGCTACTGCTAGTATCTGTTGTTCCATTGTGTCGTTTCTTCCGCTGCGTCCATCCAAGTCCGTCTAAGCCATGCGAGTCCACAAATTTATTGTCAGTCATAGAAGCATAGGAATTGCCTTATGCATAGCAGCAGCCGCCGCACCCACTCTTCTTTCTGAGTCGCGTGATGATGCCGCCGCTTTCTTAGTCGCCGCCCAAGCTTCTAAGACCGCCGCGCTTCTTTCGTGCCGCCGCCGTCTTGGGCTTCAATCTGCGCTGCCATGCTTCCACCTATTCCTATTCGACTTGATTTGATAGCTCTCTCTATTCATGTCGGTTTCATCGTCTTCTTCGTCATGTTGTCGCGGTTGACTTTCTCAGCCCCTGCACATTGTGCTTTATGGGCTGTTACACGACCCCGGATGGGAGATCTTTTGATACTCGACATATTTTCCAAGAGCTGCATGCAACGACAACATTATCAAGACTCGGACTTTGGATTTATCATCTTTTAGTGTCAACCATCTTCAAATGCAATGCTATTGCATACGATTTGCATTTGAGGGGGTGATATGTTGAGATAGAGATAGGAATCCTTTTGTATTGCCTTATCTATAGATGGCATACACCTCTTGTACTCCTATATATAATGCCCATTGGGCCTCTTCAATATACACACAATATTCATAACACCTCTCACGGTTCATCTCGCGGCGTCCTTTCTCCCTACAAAGTACCTCGAAGCAAAGCACCCTTATGCTCATCTTGAATGCCATGTGCATCTCACCCTTCTTGCTCTTCTCTTCCATGCACTTAGTGATCATGGCGGAGTACAGTATTCTGTCATTTGCCATGGAGAGCGACACGATGTTGCTTTGGTCAACAAAGCACTTTGTGGTACCGCGCAAAATTGCCTCCATAATACCAACCGAAGGGAGCCGCACATAACCGAATTGTACACCTCAGCTAGATTCGTTATCATGACACCATACCAAGCACCATCCCTATTATGTACCAACGACCACTTCACCTTAGGCTCGTGTTCAATCCAGTCCGAGAAGCATTTCACCTGCCCTCACGGTCTTCCTCGTCACACTAGGACCATCTGTGGGTAACTCGCGTAATGCCTCGGGGAGATTGTCAACACTTGTAGCAGGCTTCTTCGCTCCCTCCCTTCTGTGCGTTTTCGTCCACTCATCCAGAATTTGTCAGAGTGCATTGAACTTTCTCTGCTGATTCTGGTTGCACAGCCACTTGAAAAGGTTCATCAAGTCCTTGACGTGAAACTACTTGCAAAAGTTTGCACCCAAGTGCCTCATGCACCACCTGCTCTGCAAATCCATCCATGGAAGTGGCTCGTGTTCCCCTTGTTGTAGCTGAGTTATTGCACTCAGTAGACCCACATGCCGGTCATGTATGAGACATACGTTAGGACGACCCTGTACAACAGAAATCTTCACGTTCCTTATAAAGCACAACCTACTGTCGTTGTTCTCACTTTCAACGAATGCAAACGCCAAAGGAAGAACCTAGTTCTTCCCGTCGGTCGCAATTGCAATATCTACCCCCTTGTACTTCCCAGTCAGGAACACGTCATCCACGCACAAGATCGGACGACAATGCTAGAATGCATTGATTCATACACTGAAGGCGAAAAATGCTCAGTTCAGTACCCTCTTCCCGACGAATTTCGGATGCGTGTCATCTTCAATGGCGACATCAGTATCTGTATGACTCAAAGTTGTCCGAGCAGGTTGTGGTAGGAGTCTTCGAACGTATCGAAACTTGCTTCCAATGCCTTCTGCTTTGCCCTCCACGCCTTAGCATAACTGATTGTGTACTAGAACCTTGACTCTATTGCCTGAATGATGGATCATGGCTCGAAATTCAGGTTATCTATGATCTCACTGTACATGACATTCGCAATGAAGCCCGATGACAGGTTCTTGTGGGATTGCATTGATTCTGAGACGATACGTGTGGGTGATTAGTATAGAGCATTTCCAGTAGGTGTCTCACTTAGGCTGAAATACATGCACTCGCCAAAGGTATCCCGCTATGTCGCACTTCACGTCGTAGCACCTCGAGTTAGACTTCGCAACCATGAATGTCTGCCGCAGTGACAAAGCCTAGAATTTCACAGCTTCCTGGACCACCTCCTTGCATTTGTACATTGCTCCTTGCCTGACCTCGTTCTAGTGGTACTCTTACGGTACACGGGATCCTTTGTCCACGATAAGGTTGTCGAATTGGTACGTGTTCCACTCGGATAGAACCATCTGTTGTTCCCCACCATCCTCGTCATCCGAACCTTCATCTTCCGACGATGCCTCGTAGTCCTTGTCTTCGAACACCATCCTTTCGACTAGGGCTTCGATCTCCTCACCTTTGTCTGCAATCCCACTAGCTTCCCGGACCAAAGGAGCTTCTTCGACCCCGTCTTTATCGGCGTCATCAGCAACGCCCCGACCTCCGGCTATTGTGTGTGTCATGCTCTGACTGGAGTCCCCAACTTCTTTGGCATCACCACCAACTACCCCTTGTTCAGCTACAAATGCAGGCATGGTCTTGGCATATGCCTGGACCATAAAGACCAAATCCAACCAGCGGTCCCTCGCCATGCTTAGATATGACTACCATGACCTCGTTCCCTTGAGCTGCAATAACTCCTATTGTGTGCCCTGTAGTGACTGGGTGACAAGGCAGCTCAATTTCAGATCATGCAGAACATAGTCCAACTCGAAGGTGTAATACAGCCACCACATTACAGCTCCCCATGTATGCTACTTTGCTCTTGTTAGGCTGGCGGTCACCAATTGGAAATAATGCAAATCAATCACATCGGGACCTTGCAAAACAGTCCCTTCACCGTAGTAAATTTTGAAATTGATTGCGTCCGACATTTTGGACGTGCTGCAATATAAACAAGATTTGCACGATTATCCACATATTTAAAACTAAACTACACACACCTAAAAGTATATAGTACAACACACTACACTATATAACCATACATGTAAAACTATCTAATCCATTCAGTAACAAAAATAAATGGCCTGCACTACAACATACTACACTACATAATTATATATCTAAAACTATCTAATCCATTCAGTTACAAAAAAAAGTACCTACAAGGTGGACGACCGGACGGATAACGCTTCGCTAGCCCTTCTCCCCCTCTACTCCTCTCCCTTCCCTCCCCTTTCTCTTTTTTCGGAATAAAAGTGAGTTTCGGTCGAATTTTTGGGCCTTTTATAGGGTAAGAGAGTTGTGTCGCTATTCCAAATGGCGACAGAGGCATTTGGCACTGTGTGGTGGGCGATAGGGCCCATGTTGCCATTCCAATTGGCGATAGAGCCCCTGTTGCCATTTCAATTGGCGACAGGGCTCCTGTTGACAATCCAAATGGCGACATGGCCATTTCACCATTTGGAATGACGACAGAAGGGCATTGTGTAATTTTATTAAACAGACATTTATTTCTGTAATTCTATTAAAAATGTATTATTTAAAAATTCAAGGTACCGGTACCTCCTACCTTATATGGAGGTACTAGTTAAATCTGTTTGTTGATTATAGCATGGGCATGATCGGAATTACACGATCCAATAACAAACCCTTAGTCCACTTAATATCTACCTGCCTCCATGCCTGCAGCAAATCGAATCTTCCTATCCTTGCAGAACTATTGTGTATCATCTCTCACGATTTGTCTACACGCAGATGGAAGATCCCACCAAAAATAACGTATTTTGCTTCTAATTAAGCTCGTTGTCGCTTCATTTGACCAAAATAATTCCTCCAAGATTAGTAAAAGAATCAACATGAAAACGGTCTACGTAAGTGTAACATCCCAAATTTGGTTGTCTTTCAAAAATTATTTTAAAATAATCATTTCAAAGTATTTGGATCTTATTTGGAGTTCATTTGGTGTTCTTGAGTTCAAATCTTCAAAACCTAAATTCAAATTCCAAAGTTCCGAATTCCATCTCAAATACGAAGTTCAAATCTCTTTCCAAATCTCAAGTTCAAAATTCAAATTTCCATTCAAAATCAATTCAAATCTCGGTCGAATTTAAATTCAAATTATATTTGAATTCTCACCCAAATATCTGGGCCGAAGCCCATCTTCTCTCTCTAGCCCACCCATTCCCTTCTCTTCTCCTTGGCCTAATCCGACCCAACCCATCTCTCCCTCTCGCTTGCTCGTTACGCTCGCTTGCTTGCAGACGCGACGCGCTGCGCTGTATTCTGCTTCAGTCGCTCGGCGACGTCATATAGCGCGGCGAGCAAAGAACGTGCCAGCACACCCGCGCCATCTGCGCTGCCATCACTGCCCTAAATCAATCGTGCATTTCCATTCACATACACGTGCGCTGAAGCCGAGCCGAAACCGTCGCCGCCATCAATTCCGTCGAGCCCACGTCCTTCCCTCTACCTCCTTCACTCTAATGAATCGGAGCCTCACGACCACCTTCACCCCTTCACCATCCACCAAAACTATAGCCCATACCTAGCCGCCGTTCCGCCGGAATGCGTCGCGCCGCCACCTTCTTCCTTCGAGCCGGCCGCACCGCCATCGCCCTTATCTCCTCCGGATAGCCCCTTGCAAATTCTTTCATGCCATCTCATGTTCCAGCATCCCATGAGTATTTCCCCTCAAACCATTTCTCTTTTGTCGCAGCTCGCCGCCGGTTTTCGTCGTCTTCTTCCCCTCTGGCCAAGTTGTTATAAAGGGGTCTATGGAGGAATGCCACGCATGCGTTACTTCGTACGATCAAATGGTCAACTGGCCCTGAGTGAGCATTTGCAACTACATAAAACTTGCAGGTGTGTGACTGACGAAATTCGAGATGTGGGTGGGTTTTTGACAAACTTCCTGACTTGTGGGTGAAAATTCCCTATAAGTTATCATTTGCTGGAGATACAGCATACTCAATTAGGAAACACGCAAGCTTGATTCTCACCAAGGGGCTCAAATCCGTTGGAGAAAGTTAAAACTCATAACCACATAAAGGAGAACTTAGCAACCATGTCAATACTAAAAGCTTACTCCTCTTTAGGCACCACGAAGAAGTTTCATTAAAAGTGCCAAAACTGGAAACTAGATCATATTGAAGAATGAATTTTGTTTGGTTTTTAAAAGAACTCTTGCATTCAAACATATTCTACAAATGGATTTAAACTATGGTCAGGTCAGGTGATCTCACACTTACCAAACTTATCATAGATTTTGAAGTACACACAAGCCTGCAGTCTCATGGTATAAGTTGTTTGCACAAATAACAAGTTATTTAAATGAAAGAATGAACTATTTTAGAACTTCAACCAGCAATTGCAATGACATTTCCTCAGTTGGATTCCATTTTGTAGCATTGATGTCTATGGTGTGTGCACTCATATTCAAGTTGGCTCCTCATTGACGAATAGCAAATAGCCAAATATAAATGCTTATTGAGAGGTAATTCTATGCTTCACCCAATAGTGAATTGCACAAATATTAAAGAATGAATTCATACAAGTCAACTATGACTAAGAAGCCAATTAATTGTTTGTGTGAGCCAATAGATAGTTCTCAATTAACTTGCACAAACAGCTCATTGGTTATAATATAGCTGTGCAAGTGGCTATAATTTCAGCTGCTAGATCTATCCATGCTTATTAAGGTGTCGCCTAAGCGACGCCTAAGCGTCACCTAAGCGGCAAGGCGGTCCGGGATGTCAAGGCGTCACCCCGCCTTGCGTCCTCTGCTCCGGATCTGCCGCCTCCTCCCCGTGGTTCCTCCTCCTCCCCCCAGCGTCATGAGCCTCGGCGCCTACCACGGAGGCGAGAGAAAGAGGGAGGAGGAGGGAGGGCGCGTGGAGGCGCGAAAGCCAGCAGACGGCGGCAGTGGCATGGCGCACTGGCGGCGGCGTGGAGTGAGGGGAGAGAGAGAGAGGAGGCGTGGGCGCCACGGATCTCGGGCAAAGTGAGAGAAAGAGGAGAGTGAGGCGTGAAGCTCGACCGGATTTGGCCAAAGGAGAGAAAGAGAGAGGCGAGGTGGCTTCTACGGATCTAGGTAGGCGGAGAGAGAGGCGGGCGTGGGTTAAAGAGGCGATGGCGGGCACTGGCCGCCAAGGCAAAGTGGCAAGCAGGATCCGGCAGCAGGATCTTCTGTGGTCACCAGAGAATGTGCCGCCGGGATCTTCATGATCGCTCTCAAGACCGCCCTTACACATTCTAAGGCGTCGCCTCGTCTCAAGCCTTAACGCTTAAAAGGTGTGAGGGGGTGGGTCGCCTCGCCTCGCCTTACCGCCTTAATAACCATGGATCTATCCATGTTCCACCTTTTACTGAAGCAACACAAAAACCAAGTACTTCTCTTCTATGTTATAATTTCTAACAACATTTTTCTAGGAGACAACCTACAATATCAAATTACTCGTTTGTTGAATTACCACTAGAATTCTTTCCAGATAATGCAGAAATTCTTGCCTTGGCATTTCACCTTCACCAATCCAACATATTGTTGTTACCAAATTCAGGTGAGCAAGTAATGTGCTGCGTAAGTGCTATAACAAGTCATTACTCTAGAACACATAACCTCCCATGCTCCAGTTCTTTCACCAGCCAATTTTTTATTCGAAATTCTTGTCCGTAAAGTACAAGTGTGCACTGTGCTATTTTCTCTATTTATAATATATCCTTCGAGTGCATTGACAAGAACCTTCCGATTGCCAGAGTCCGGGGCATGGGGGTTCAGTTGGAGTGTTGGACCCCAACGTTTTTGGAAAATAAACTGCTATTAGTACTAGTATAGGGTAAAAGACACTCTAACTTGTCCTATAGGGTCAACTAGGATTGATCTTGCGCAACTGAATAGAACCATGGATGGATGGATGGACTAGATTAGTATGGTACCACGCAGCAAACAAATCAGGGAGGCTGGAATAGCACATTCGTGATGAGATGAGAACCAAGTTCGACATGGGGATGGGGATTCACAAGTTTGAGATGCGGTTGCAGCTACAAGATTTTTTTAACAGTAAGCAGCGTCTTACCTTTAAAAGCGGCGGCGCCACGGAGGCGGAGGCGGAGGCGGCGGCTGAAGGCGAGGGTGCCGGCGCGAGGGGACGTGAGAAGTGGGAGGCTGGCGGGCGGCGCCTGGCAGGAAGGGGTGGTGGGCATCGCCATGGCGACGAGGATGAGGCGGTCGTTTGTTAGGGTTTAAGCAGAGAAGTCGGGGCAGGAGTCGCTGTGGCTCGGGATAGAAGGAAGGGGGAGACCATGAGATGTTTTTTTCTCGGAGCTTTTTTTTTCCTTATGTTGGATTTTAAATGCGAAAGAAATCATGAATTTAGAAAGTTTTTTTTCGTCCTGGATTTTTCTCTATCTAGTCCACATTATAGAAGAATAAGCACCCTGCTTCGCGAGACGACTATAGGAACAAACGCTCGAACCGTGACGGGCTAAAAATCTATAACCCCCTCTGCCAGCTAAGCCCCAACTCAGTCCTCAAATAAACAACCCCCCACACCCACCCACCCACACACACCTGGGTGAGACACCCAGCTGAGTCAAGGACTCAAGCCTGGGTGGGCTGTTTAGACAACGACACAGCTAGCCAAGTGAGCAAGTTTACTTCCTCATTTAGAAAGTTTTTAAAAAATCCTTCCAGTTAAATAGAGGCAGGATTGGGGCGAGGAGAGCTGGGCCATGTTGCCTTTTTTTCTAGCCATCGGATTTTCGCTCCGGTCGTCCATACCGTTCGATCGGATCTAGCCTTCGCCCGGCGCGCTTGCTCAACTCACCATGTGTGGTCGCATTGTGGCGGTCCATCTTCCCCAGCACGCTTCGTCTGTTCTTCTTCCTCTCTCCTCGTGTAGAATTCTGTTTTCCTGGATTTTTGGCTTGCATTTTTTTTCGTTGTCACCGTTGTGCTGTTCTTTGTGTGTCTCCTTCTCCTTTTCCTGCTAGATTGCACTGGATTTGTGCCCCCTCCCCTTCTTCGTTGTTCTGTTCATCGTCGTGTGTTCCTCGATTTCCCTTCTTTCTGCGCGGCCGTCGTCCACGGTTTGGTTTCCTCATAATAAACAAGTGCTGCCTGAGCCAGAGGCTCATCTCGCTTACTCCTCTACTCTCCCACCAACACTCACTGCTGCGACCCACCTCGTCCGGCTATGACCGCGAGCGAGCCGTCGTGAGATCCGCCACTATCATTGAACTGCCTCCGCCGCTGGTTTTGTCGATAACAACGTCGAGGCCGAACCCGACGATCCAGAGGCTGGACGTGGCCTTGCCGGTGCCGACAGACATCGACATCGTCAACTCTATCGATCTGCTCCCCATCACCGCCCAGCTCGGACTCTGTCCCAAGCACATCAACCTCTATGGTAGGTAAAAGGCCAGGGTGAAGATGCGGTTTTTCTGTTGGTTCCCTGTGAGACCCCCGGAGTATTTAACTTGTAATGCTTAGTCTTCCAAATGACCCTAGCATCACAAACAAAATATCCCATGCCTCGGGACAATGTGTACCTCCCAGAAGTGTGGTACACACACCCTTTTACAAAATCATGCATCAGTTCCATACAAACATAGAACCGGAGCAAGAACTTAATTAAACAAAAGACATACATAATAGAGTTCTTACAAAAGGGGCCGACCGGCCAAATCAAAAGCTAAAGAGCTAAATAAATAGTGGAAGCAAAATCCATAAGATGGCGATAAACAAAAGCCATACAGTTTGCCTTTAAGCCCACAAGGCAACCGACCGGGCCGCCAGCTAGTCGTCAAAGTCGAAGTCCGTCTCACGATAGTCGATCCCTTAGGGATCAACCTCCTCTGCAACAATTAATTAAGTAAAGCAAATGAGTACAAAAATGTACTCGCAAGACTTACGTGTAGTGTAACAGCCTATACATAGCTACATGCAAGCTTAATCAATGGAGAAGGCTCTAGGTTCATTTTCAGCATAAAGCAAGATTTCATTTGCAATAATGTAATATAGTTAAAGCAATTTTTGTAATCTGTTTTTAATGTTCAAATAAGAGCGAGATACATAATAATAACAACAAGACAACCTGGAGGTGACTAACCCAATAGCCACCACAACAATAGCACGAATTACCCATTCGTACCACCCACAACAAGTTTTAATTAAAAGGTTATAGTCTAGCTCTTGCACGACATTACTAAGCATGTCCATAACTTAGGACGAGGCTATTCGAATAGTTTGAACCCTACAGGGGTGTACCAATGTACCCACACGTCAGACCGCCTTTTTGCTACATGATGAAGCACACTACCTTTGGTATGCCGGCACGGCTAAGTCCTACGAGACATTTTCAATGGATTGTGCTAATTAAGAGCCGTACGTATGGGGGTTAACCCTTAGTGAAATACCTCCCTGGCTCTCACCAAGGACCCATAAGAAGAGTAGGATACATCGGCCCAGCTCAAACTGTTGCGGATGCTCCCCTCCTGTCCCATGTTGCATATACACTACACCATGGCATAGTATTAAAGGCAATGCAACTGCCGGGCAAAACTGCTTTTGCCGGCAATTTATCTGTCGGGAATGTGTATTCCTGGCACTTATTGCTCGCCGTAAAGTGTCATTGAAAAACATTTCCTACAGATATTTGTATTCTCGGCAGCTTAATCGCCTAGAAAAGTCATTTTCCGAGCAGCTAGAGTTTCCAGCTAGAGTTTCTCCGTAGTTAGAGTTTTCTCAGCGATTATATGTATTGTCGGCAGCTAACTTGCCCTCGATTACATGTTTTCCGGCAGCTAAATGCCCTAGATAAGTTTTTTTTCCCGCGCTATGCCCTAGATAAGTTTTTTTTTTCCGAGCTATGCCCTAGATAAGTTTTTTTTCGGCAGATTAAACCGCTCTCGATTATCGATTTTTCTCATTAGCTATTAGATATATTTGTCGCGCTTAAACCGCCTCGATTGTCTTTTTTGCACCTTTTAACCATAAGCGCTCCATGGCTTATCAAGCACTTAACAAAGAATATCAAATGCTAGTCAAGACCTAGCCATCCATACTCTTTCAAGCATACACGTAAGCTTAAAGTGAGCAATCAAGAGGAAATAAGCTATAATATTTGTAGGAAATGCCTACCGTTAGTGTAAAGAAATGCAGAAAGATGTCCATTGATGTTTAGGGATATAACTGTATGTTGGAGCTCTAACAAATGAATAAATTAAGTGAAGTCAATAAAAGGTGCGTTGAGATCTCCAAGTATCCTTATCATAATATGATAACACCAATCTATTTTACATACCAAAATCTTGTAGTTAGAACAGTAACAGCTAAGTATCCTTATCATAATATGATAACACCAATCTATTTTACATACCAAAATATGTTTTTATTTGAGTAACACTCTAAGAAATGCGCTCTCCTCTAGATTCTTTAACCGCTTGTTCCAAGAGAGCGCGATGTCGCGATATGTGCTCCTCACGATTGACCCATCAAGTAGATCCTACAGGTTGGTGATAAATTAGTTTATTAATGTAGTGAAAGCTAAAAAGTGCCTAAACCTTGTAGTGCACTTAAAAAAGACAACATCTAAAGCAGAGCAATTGTAGAGCGCAAACAGATGAATTGCAAGTCTTGACAAAAATCATTAGTAAAAATATTAGTTATGTTATTACTAGAATGCATGGGAATAATACTATCATCATTTAACTAAACACAGTTAGGCAAAACAAGAATGGTAAATAAAAGTGCACAAAGACACCTTAGAAATCAAATACAAAGATGGAAGAGGAGTGGGTGATGTAGCAGAGGGTACAAAAAAAAGTATTTCAAAGGTGGAAGCAAAACGGTATTGACGGAGTGACTGTCTAGAGATAGATCTGTTGTAGATTAGCAAAGTTAATTTTGTAAGAGGGTAAGGACACAAACAGAGATGTGTATAGACTATGGTATAGATGACATACCTAGAGCTAATTGTTGCTTCCTGCATCCTACCTACTTTTTTTCAAAGTTTAGTAGCGGACATATCCTTGGATGGTGGCGATTTTGTGCTGAAAAATTGTTGTGAATACTGTGAGTGCAGATAATGAGCAGTTTTAGATAGTTAGGTGAGGAACTCCACAGTAGTAATCACATGGTAATTAGCTAGAATAGATGCTAACAACAATTCAGATTTTGACCTCTTAGGTTCAGAAACAAGTAGACATTTGTTGTTGTAGAGCTTATCCAACACTACGACTATGCCTACGTGGTAATACTATGTAAATAATAATGTAGTTTTTTTACGCATATTGGTTATCACATAACTATACAACTAATACGATGGCGATAAAGCAAAGACCGATTTGCTTGTACAAAGGTGGTAAATCAGAATATGTTTCGTGCTATTGAACCAATAGATGTTGCAGGTTCTAAAAAGAAATACGATTGATTGTGCGAGATAAAAAAAAGCCTACAAGAACAGATTAACTAACTATATAAGACGTGTTAGAAATTATGTACGCATTTAATCTTGTAACCATAGAGAAATGAACACATGAATCTACCTAGATAATAGAAAGTTAGGTCTGCCGATAATTATAAAACTATAGTGCGCAGATGCATAAAAGTATGCCCAGACTGCATTTAATTTGTATAGCAAGTTGTCTGTGTACTCAATGTAAACAGAAAATAGGAAGTTGATATGTAGTGGATTAGAGAGTGATAGTTTAAGATACTTACATCGATTCTTTTGTTTTTTCAGAATATGAACGATATCTATTTATTCAAGGAGGTCGTTTGTTTTGGAGGATTTGCAAGTCGTGTGGACTGAAAATAGGCAACCCACATGCTACGTGATACCGTTACTAAAGCGTATAACATGTAAGTTCAATCATAGGAACCATTTGCATAGATGTATCTCGTATTGTCATCTACATAATTGTGATAGTGCATTTAAGTCCAAGAGGCTACATGTAGATAGACAAGAGGCACTTAAGTGATGTTCATAAAGGAAAAACGATAAACCTGAATGTAGAGAATTAAAGTGGCAAAACTAATCGGAAATAAAATGGGTTTGTCAACTATTTCTTTCAACGTTTTTCTTCCATCCGTCGCTCAATGAGCGATACAAGAGCTTAAACATACCTTTTATCATTATTGAAAATGGAGTTTCGATGAGACCGATCCGATTCGAAAAGCCCATCGATAAACCCCACAAATGATTCCTCAGACTCATCATTATCCATAAGCTTTAGACCAGGTCCTAATATTACCTCTTGCATGAAAGTGGAAAAGTTAACTAAAGTCATTTACAGGATCAAATCATTTATTTAAGCAGCTAGTGTGCAACTAACCTGCCCATAGTAGTTGATTCCAATAAAGTCCAATTTATCACAAATGCTATCAATGTAAGGGAATAGGGTCAGTGAATTAGCTAGTGCGACAGATGCAACATCGAATAGGCAATATGGCTAAGTAAACGATACATGATGTTCAACACCAACTATTGGCTTCTTTGCATTCTTGCTGTGAATCAAGAAATGAATAGTTAGAAAATAAGAGGAACACAAACCTCTAACTATTCAACTAACGATGGTAGATATTCATTAGAGCAATGGCAGAAGATACTATCTATCTTTCCAAATGAAGGGTCAGTGATTCTACCGCCTTATCAAGTAGATGAGTTGACATTCTTCTAGAGTGGATGGTAGTTGCAGCTTGAATATACTGGGGTAGAAGATCTTGTTTTCTAAAGTTCATTGCTGATTTCTCCAAACTTCATGATTGAATTTATAAGATACAGCAAAAGTAATAAGAATATATCTTCCTAGTTTGCACAAAACAAATACGTTCTAGCTTGCCTAAACATTTAATGCCTTGAATATTCTTAGTTGGGGAAGCAGAAACAAATTTTACTCATCACATAGTATAGGATAATCTTTTGTGCCAAATCAGATATTTAGATGTAAGGATACATGGGAACCACATATTTAATTCTATATGCTGCATCCATTAATACAATCTACACAAATACGACTGTATATTTCACATATGTGGCCACATACATTTGCACAACATAGTTGGTACATAAAAACAACATGATCAAGCTAAAAGAATTCATTCAGTTTTACCATGCATCCATTAAAGTATCATCAAATCAGACCGCGAAAGATCAAAGCAACACTATGGTGAAAATTATAGTAACCACATGAAAAGATTGAAGTATTTCGTGACCATACTCAAATGCAGTCAAAATTACTATAACATAAAAAAAATCAGATGCAGAATCCTTCTTCTGTAATTTTCCGCTAGTATAAGGAAGGCCTTATTAGTACCGTATTTGATTCAACTTGAAACAAAATAAAGACAATTCAGAGTTAGCTTTTGTTGAACATTTGGCAAGTTTTTTCTCCAAATTTAAGCAAACTTTACACAGCAAGATGTCACCATCTAGTATATGGGTTAAACGGATAAACTAATCTTTCAAAAACACATAATCCAACTACGCTCTAGAGATAGTGTGACAATCCACCCACAATACCAAAGACGAGCGACATCACTTGAGCAAATAATAAATGGATCATATGGCGCTCAAATTCGACAAAGGATACCGACAGATATGCAAAGACAATTGATAAGCGATCAATCTTGACATTTGTAACATTTATAGACTCACCGATTAAGGACAAGCGGAATAACTCGTTTGAAAACTTCTCTCAAGTTCAGAGGAGCATGTGGGTCATCAACACCAATGTGAGGCATTTCTATCAAGACCGCAATCATTCTTGAGTTTTGCATACCGCAAATAATCACGAGAAATGAGAATAAGCATTGTGACCATACAAGAACTAAGAAATCTATATGCATTCTTGTGTAAAACCATTAATTGCACTAAATTTTAGCTTAATTTTATCTAGACAATTTATCATTCATCTAGCGCTTTTTTCTCATTGATAACAATTTGACCTATATAGGAAGCTTTTTTTTTAAAGAAGGTGAAAGATCACAACTATGAACAGCTCAAGGAGTGACATGTTGCATATAAGTGACAATCCTGAAGAAATTCCAGAAGGATCTATTGCAATAGATCAAGGAGTGACTTATCCTGCGTGCGATCAAGATTGTCAAGAACATGTCTCAGGTGCGACAATTGCTAGTTAACTTTGTATACCTTCAAGAGGGAAAGTTGAGAAAGGACCATCAACAGGATCGCTCCACGAGAGGTCATTGTTGGACAAGTCATCGTGATATCACAAGAACTCAAAACAATTAGTAACCGAAGAGAACCAAGGGAACAACTGAATTTGGTATCTTTACACTCACATGACTTTCAGATTGGAGAGTTTGGCCAGCTCTCTTGGAATTGATCTAGTAAGTTTATTGTTGTTCAAGCGCCTATTATAAGAAATCAAGCTTTAGTAGTAGCTTAGGAAAAATTGCTCACATAGGAATTATGAGATCCAGACCTACTCTTCCTTTTCATAAAATTACCACTTAACCATGTCGAAAACGAAATAAACTGAGACATATATTTGAAATTTCATTTAAGTTGATTCAAAATTACGACCACAGCTACCCAACCCATTTGGATTCATCATTTGGACTAAAGATGCCATGACTTTGTAGTTAGCAATCAATTGTAGTCAAACAACGATACATACATGAACCTTAGTGAGTTGAGCCCGAAAGTGACTTAGGATTCTCCAAAGGAGCCTCATGGCATACAAATCCAAGCCGATCAAATTCTTTAGATTGCCAAGTTCTTTGGGGATCTCAATCGAGATTGTTCTCAGACACTCCATGCAAATCAAATTCAATTTCCATAGAGCAAATCAAAATCGAACGACCTATTTTCTGTTCGAACAACAGGTTAAAAAAGAATTCAAGGTATGGGCACATACAGGTACTGGAGGTTCACAAGACGGCCGAGCTCAGGGCCAATTGAGCTGGAGATGTTGGGCCGAGCTCAGGGTGGCATACTCACCGCTGGTGTCGAGCACGTCCGAAGGCAATGCTGCGGAGCAACGCTTCTAGAGCTCCAAGCCCTAGGAACCGGTGGCGTGGATGCCGCCGCCGCCCTCGGAAGCCACCGCATCCCGGATGGCATTGAGGCAAACCACCAAGAACTTGGATGGCCGTGGATGGAGCTGTCATCCGGGGTGGGGGGTGGCGACCGGGGAGGAGCACGGTGCGCGTGGGGAGGATGGGGCAGTCGGGGAGGAGCGTGGTGCAAGGGGAGGATGGAGCGGCCGGGGAGGTGGGCAACGGGGGGGAGGAGGGCAATGGGGAGGGAGCGGCCGAGAAGGAGGGGAGGTGGGATGGATGGGGCCAGGATAGGGCAACGGGAGTGGCGGGGGAGAGAGGCGGCCGGGAGGCCAAGACTGGGGAAGGTGCCGTCGGGAGGAGCTACGAGGATTTTTTGGGAAGGGATAGGGTGGACACTCACGGGTCAAGGGGGCCGAGGCTGCCACTGGGGGAGCAGAGGCGCCACGGGCCGGATGGCCGAGCCGGCCAGAGGCGAGGAGAGGCGGCGAGCCGGTGGCGGCGCTGCCCCTGTGTCAGCGCTAAGAGTAGCCGGGCGGCGCACGAGTGACATAGGGGGTAAGGCGCTGATGGGGAAGGGGCGGCGATAGGAGGCGGGCCGGGCCGAGCCTCGTGGCGACACCTTGGCCTGGGCCAAGGCAAGTAGGCCGGGCCAACCGCGAAGAGGGAGGCGCCGAGAAGGCGAAGAATCGGTAAGGCAAGGCGGCGCCATGGGCCGGCCGAGCGGCCAAGGCGTGGGGACCGAGGTGGCGCGAGAGGAAGTGAGCCAGAGGCACCGACGGCAGCATCATGGGAACGAGGGGGAGCGCATGCAAGGAGGAGGTGCCATGGGGGATTTTGGCCAAGAAGAGTGGAGATAGACTAAAGTCTTTTCCACCCGCGCCTCTCTCTCTCCCCTTTTTTCATCTTCGCGCCCTCGCGCATCTCTCTTTTTTTTTACCTCCCTCCCAACGTTTTCCCGGTAGTTACCTTGACCCAGTTGACTTAGGCGTTTTGCCTGGCAATTAAATTGACCTAGATAATAGTTATTTCCGGCAGATGTATTGTAGCTAAAATAAAAACATAGACGGCAGATAAGTTGTTCTAGATAATAATTATTCCCGGCAGATAATGAGACCCCTAAAATCTTGGATATTGCCGGCAGATAGAATGCCAATAATCTAGTTTTTTCCCAGTAGATAATTGCCCTTAATACCATGCCATGGTGTAGTGATAGTCAAATACGCAACCCACCACGCGACACATTAATTAACACCCCCCAAAGTACTTAGTCAAGAGAGGTCTCATATCCCCCTCATGTGGTTAGCACGCAATAATCGCTTAGCTTAGTGACACAAGTAACTCGGTCCTTGTGGACTTACGCACCATTCCAATCACACCCAACAGATCACACCATCATCCATTGTATCCAAATCGATAACAAATTAACAAAGCACAAAGTGCTGGACATAATGGAATACTAATAAGATTTGTGTGATCAAGATCATCGACTAAGTTGATGACCGCCCAATTCTACCGGTAGCTAAGCATGACACCGTAAAGACAATAAAAGAGCATAATTCAATCACCGGGCTCTAATTCACCGGTGAGATTAATAACTTATGGTTAGTGGCAGGGGATAACAATTTAAGGGCAACCATGCAATAGGAATAGCTACCTCTAATCGGGAAAATTAACTTTGACACAAAAGCATGCATACATACAATTTGTAAACAAAGTATTAGACTTTGAAAGTAATGGGGTTGATATGATCAAACTACTTGTCTTGCTGGAGATGCTCAATATGCTACAGAGGATCACTCTCGTAATCAACGAACTCGTCGGCACCTAACGAAAGAACGAAAAGAACCGATAAGAACGAAGAACACCGAAAAGGCTCAAAAACCAACTTCAGCGAAAAGCCACGAAATTCTTACAGTAGGTAGAGCATGATTTTTAAGGAATTTAGCAACAAGAACCAATTGATTTGGATACCCAATGCTAAAGTTATGGCTAAAACAATTTCAGCCGGTTGAAAAATGCTGAAAAATTCATCTCGAGTACTGTTCATCCGAAATTAATTTTTTGGCGCAAATTTCCAGAGAGGTGGTGCATCTAAAATTTTTATAGTAAACAGAGCACCACATGAGATGAACAACACAATTGGATTCACCTCATTTGGAGCTAGGATGCATTTTCTATGATTTTACAAAGATATGAAAAGGAGCACAAAATAAATGCAACCACAAAAATAGTAGCATGCATAAAACCTATTCTACAAATAAGCTTACTAACAGAGGAAACCAACAAAGTTGATTTCACTCAAAAAGGAGCTACAGAGAAATACTTATGCATTTTTCAAGTTAAAAGAATTTTTAATGCAACCAATAAAGCTAAACCGGAATTAAATCTACTAACAAATTTTTCTGGAGCAAAACTAAGCTTCCAACCATTTTTAGATTAAAGCTTAGTTAAAACCAGAACTAACAAAATTTGAACCAACCGGAAAGGATTTAAAACGAATTAGTTATGCAATTTTGAAGTTTAATACAATTTTCGCCATAAATAAAGCTTTATTGGTTTTTAAACAAACTTACTCAAAGCGGAAAACATGGACCGTTGAGATTGAATCCAATGGCCCACGCGAACGGAGCACAGCGCACGCACGGAGGCCTAACAGAGCCAACCGTTGGATTTAGATCCAACGGTCCACATCAAAGAAAAGTTCAGATGGTCCGAACGTTCCAACGAACGTGGAACGTTGATCTAGAGATGGATGGCTTGGATTGGAGTGAAGTTCGAACAGTCCGAACGTTCAAACAGATCTTCTAAGTTGACAAGAAGCGTACCCAACACGACGTCAGGCGCCTCCATTAGGACGAGGGGCCGCTCCAGTCTTCTGAGGGCAATTATTCGCATAATGGCCCTTCTGGTTGTAGAAGAAACAAGTGACACTGGTAGCTGGATTGCGGAGGCCACCTTTCTGACCGCAGGTGCACGTGGTTGAGACACGGCCTGCAGAGGGTGAGGTGCAGGTGCTGACGGCCTCGGTGGTGCTGAAGCCTGAGGACGGGGCACCTGGGCTTGCCCGAAACGAGGATGGGAAAGTTGGCCCTGGACGACTTCTGGGACTCCCACTTGCACTTGCGGGACTCTCCCAGCGCTCTCCCCTTGTGCTCGGCGACAGTGGCCTTGTCGACCAAAGTCTGAAAGTCGGGGAAGTCAACAATAGATAGCTTGTCCTGCAGCTCCTCGGACAAACCATCCATGAACTTCTCCTGCTTAGCTTCATCGGTGGCCACCTCCTTTGGAGCATAACGAGCCAAATGGTTAAACTCATACAAATACTCTGCCACTGATCTGTGCCCTTGGTTGAGCGAAAGAAATTCCTTCTTCTTGAGCTTCATCAAACCGGCGGGGATGTGAGCCCAACGAAAAGCAGAATGGAACTCCTCCCAAGAGATGACGTGGCCAGCGGGCTGCATGGCGAGGAAACTTTCCCACCAAGAGAGCGCTGCACCTTCCAGCTGATGGGAGGCAAAGAGTGCCTTCTCCTGATCTTGACACTGAGCAACGTTGAGCTTCCGCTCAACCAGATGCAACCAATCGTCTGCATCCAGTGGGTCCTATGACCGGGAGAAAGTGGGCGGCTGAGTGCGAAGGAACTCTGAGAGTCCCCCTTGCGGCTGATGTCCACCTCCTCCCCCAGATCCGGAGGCACTAGAAAGAGTGGAGGTATTGCGCGCGATAACCTCCAAGATCATTGTCTGATCCATTCAGTTTTGCTCAATCTAAGCAAGAACCGAGGCCATGGTCGGAGGAGGCGGGAGCTCCTCATCCAGACCAGCTGATTGACCTTGATTGCTTCGAGTCCTTCCAGCCATCCTGTTCCGAAGAGATGGGTTAGCAACACAACCTGAAAACTAGAAGCTAAAGAAAGCGAAAGAAAAGCCAACGAATAGGGGAATAGGACATCACCCTAACCGAGAGCCAATAAGACAGCAAAGAAACGAACTCTAAAAGCTTCCAAAAAGAGGCAAGAAACAGCAAGAAGCCAAAAGACTTAAGATCAACTTCCTGACACGACTAACCCGTATTGAAGGAACAAGCAATCGGTCGAGAAGGTAAAATTTCAAAACACAACTCTAGATCTAACACACCTAAAGAACAAGGTAAAACCAGTAAAGGAGGTGTTAGATACTTAGCCAACTAGTATCACATCTTACCCTTTTATTCCCACAAATTTTAGTTGAATTATCCTCTCATTATCAGCTCTATTTACTACTAAAAGCTTGCTATCCACAATCTGTTGCTTGCGGTCTAGATTTGAATCCAGCTTCAAGTGCTTCTACTCTTTACCAAAAAGGCAGCCAACACTTCAATTTTAGAACTCTCATTGGTTCCCCAAAACCGAATTTAAATGATAACAACTATCTTTTGAAAGAAGGAGAGGAAAACAACTTTTTCAAACTCAATTTAGAGCAAGATGAGAGGAGCAATCTAGGATAGGTAAGGAGTAAAATATGAGAATTTACTTAATCTTTCATAAACCATTTGATATTTTGAAACTAAGTTTTTCAAAACATCCTAAAGACGACCAAGCTAGGGTTACTACGGCCAGTACAGCTCTGATACCAAACTTTGTGAGACCCCTGGGGTATTTAGCTTGTAATGCTTAGTCTTCCAAATGACCCTAGCATCACAAACAAAATATCCCATGCCTCGGGACAATGTGTACCTCCCAGAAGTGTGGTACACACCCTTTTACAAAATCATGCATCAGTTCCATACAAACACAGAACCGAAGCAAGAACTTAATTAAACAAAAGACATACATAATAGAGTTCTTACAAAAGGGGCCGACCGGCCAAATCACAAGCTAAAGAGCTAAATAAACAGCAGAAGCAAAATCCATAAGATGGCGATAAACAAAAGCCATACAGTTTGCCTTTAAGCCCACAAGGCAACCGACCGGGCCGCCAGCTAGTTGTCAAAGTCGAAGTCCGTCTCATGATAGTCGATCCCTTGGGGATCAACCTCCTCTGCAACAATTAATTAAGCAAAGCAAATGAGTACAAAAATGTACTCGCAAGACTTACATGTAGTGTAACAGCCTATGTATAGCTACATGCAAGCTTAATCAATGGAGAAGGCTCTAGGTTCATTTTCAGCATAAAGCAAGATTTCATTTGCAATAATGTAATACATTTAAAGCAATTTTTGCAATCTGTTTTTAATGTTCAAATAAGAGCGAGATACATAATAATAACAACAAGACAACCTGGAGGTGACTAACCCAATAGCCACCACAACAATAGCACGAATTACCCATTCGTACCACCCACAACAAGTTTTAATTAAAAGGTTATAGTCTAGTTCTTGCACGACCTTACCAAGCATGTTCATAACCTAGGACGAGACTATTCGAATAGTTTGAACCCTGCAGGGGTGTACTAATGTATCCACACGTCAGACCGCCTTTTTGCCACATGATGAAGCACACTACCTTTGGTATGCCGGCACGGCTAAGTCTTACGAGACATTTTCAATGGATTGTGCTAATTAAGAACCGTATGTATGGGGGGGGGGTTAACCCTTAGTGAAATACCTCCCTGGCTCTCACCAAGGACCCATACGAAGAGTAGGATACATCGGCCCAGCTCAAGCTGTTGCGGATGCTCCCCTCCTGTCCCATGTTGCATATAGTCAAATACGCAACCCACCACGCGAATCATTAATTAACACCCCCAAAGTACTTAGTCAAGAGAGGTCCCATATCCCCCTCGTGTGGTTAGCACACAATAATCGCTTAGCTTAGTGACACAAGTAACTCGGTCCTTGTGGACTTAGGCACCATTCTAATCACACCCAACAGATCGCACCATCATCCATTGTGCCCAAATCGATAATAATTTGTTTTCAGTTTTGACTTTACAAATTAACAAAGCACAAAGTGCTAGACATAATGGAATACTAACAAGATTTGTGTGATCAAGATCATCGACTAAGTCGATGACCGTCCAATTCTACCAGTAGCTAAGCATTTCTAAGCATGACACCGTAAAGACAATAAAAGAGATAATTCAATCACGGGCTCTAATTCACCATGAGATTAATAACTTATGGTTAGTGGTGGGGATAACAATTTAAGGGCAACCATGCAATAGGAATAGCTACCTCTAATCGGGAAAATTAACTTTGACACAAAAGCATGCATACATACAATTTGTAAACAAAGTATTAGACTTTGAAAGTAATGGGGTTGATATGATCAAACTGCTTGCCTTACTGGAGATGCTCAATATGCTGCAGAGGATCACTCTCGAAATCAACGAACTCATCGGCACCTAACAAAAGGGGTGCATATCAGGTGCACAAGCACCATTTGGTGCACATATGGAAAAACTTTTGTTTGGGTATCAAATTAGCATAAAAAATTCTGAAAAAAATTCTAGATGTAATTTATGGTGTTTTGTTCCACTCTTTAAAATTTGAAGTTCAAACTCAAAGTATGTTAGAAGATACAAAAAGAGAAGTTTATCGTGAATAGTAACATTTGCCTTTTTTTTTTTCCAAAGACCATTTGATCTATCATATGTCGAAATTTCTTTTTGTATCTTCTAACATACTTTGAGTTTGAACTTCAAATTTTAAAGGGTGGAACAAAACACCATAAATTACATCTAGAATTTTTTCAGAATTTTTATGCTAATTTGATACCCAAACAAAAAGTTTTTCCATATGTGCACCAAATGGGCTTTGTGCACTGATATGCAACCTAACAAAAGAACTAAAAGAACCGATAAGAACGAAGAACAATCAAAAGGCTCAAAACCAACTTCAAATAAAAGCCACGAAATTTTATAGCAGGTAGAGCATGATTTTTAAGGAATTTAGCAATAAGACCCAATTGATTTGGATACCCAATGCTAAAGTTATGGCGAAAACAATTTCAATGGGTTGAAAATGTGAAAAATTCATCTTGCATCGTTCATCCGAAATTAAATTTTTGGCACAAATTTTCAGAGAGGTGGTGCACCTGAAATTTTTATGGTAAACATAGCACCACATGAGATGAACAACACAATTGGATTCACCTCATTTGGAGCTAGGATGCATTTTCTATGATTTTACAAAGACATGAAAAGGAGCACAAAATAAATACAACCACAAAAATAGTAGCATGCCTAAAACCTATTCTACAAATAAGCTTACTAATAGAGGAAACCAACAAAGTTGATTTCACTCAAAAAGGATCTACAGAGAAATACTTATGCATTTTTCAAGTTAAAAGAATTTTCAATGCAACCAATAAAGCTAAACCAGAATTAAATCTACTAACAAATTTTTCTGGAGCAAAACTAAGCTTTCAACCATTTTTAAATTAAAGCTTAGTTAAAACCAGAACTAACAAAATTTGAACTAACCGAAAAGGATTTAAAACGAATTAGTTATGCAATTTTGAAGTTTAATACAATTTTCAGTTTACAAATAAAGCTTATCGGGTTTTTAAACAAACTTACTCAAAGCGGAAAACATGGACCGTTGAGATTGAATCCAACGGCCCACGCGAACGGAGCACAGCACGCGCACGGAGGCCTAACATAGCCAACCGTTGGATTTAGATCCAACGGTCCACATCGAAGAAAAGTTCGGATGGTCCGAACGTTCCAACGAACGTGGGCCGTTGAACTAGAGATGGATGGCTTGGATTGGAGTGAAGTTCGAACGGTCCAAACGTTCAAACAGATCTGAGCTACAGATCAAGAAATGAACGGCCCAAACTACGGGGAGGTCCGATGGTCCGAAAGCCCCACAGATCTCAACCGTAGATCAAGAAATGAACGACTGAGGTTTGGTGGTCCGAACGTTCACAGTGATCTAGATCGTTGGATCTAGATCGGACGGTGAAGGTTCAGTGGTCCGAACGTCCCACACAATCTAAGCCGTAGATCAAGAAATGAACGGCTGAGGTTCGGTGGTCCGAACGTTCCAACGAATCTGGGTCATTGATCTCAAAATAGACGGTCCAGGATCAACAAAGCATTGCGCACGCGCCTGAGAGGGTTTAAAGAGCACTGGGCCCACTGTCAGTGGCACAGGAGCAAGACTTAGGACAACCATTTAATACTAAGCATTGATTAACACTGATTAAACTGATGATTAGCATTAGTGATGTCCTAAACGACAATGCACAGTGCGTTTTCGTCTGACAAAAGACCCGACGCTGAGAGAGGCTCACCGCCGGCGACTCCGGCCACGGCGACGCGAGCTAAGGGCATGAATGGGTCCACAATAATGTTGCGCACCCACTAGGTCCACTCGATTTAAGGCGGCGTTTAGAACGCCATGAAGCCGGAGAGGAGCGGCAAAAGCACGCACGCCAAAAGATGAAAAGCAAGAGGAGCTCCACAGTGGTTCAAATAAGCAGGTGCCAAGCTTCTAGTGATTAACAAGAGCTACCTTAGCGCTGGAGAGGAACAGAGGAGGATGGAGCAGCTCCGGCGATGAAGGACCTTGCCGGCACTGAAGAAGACGAAGTGAAGAAGCCGGCCTGAGCAAATGAATACAACTGGGTGGTAGGGTTAGCTCCAAAATAGCTCAAGGATGGTCCATGAGCAAAGAATTGAATAGAGGAGCACCTTACTGAAGTTGAGGAAGAAATGGGATGAACTCGGCCAAATTTGAACAAACCCCAAATTTGACAATCTCTGTGAAGGTCAAACAAAATTAAGTTAGGGGAAATGCTCAAGAAGATGAGGGGTGCAAAGTGACGTGAAAGGAGTTGCAATTGAACCACTGGAGCACTGGTGGCAACAAGGAGCTTGAGTGGCCGACAATGGCGGATTTAGGGCTCTCGTTGATTTGAGCACAAATACACAGAGAGTGAGCTAGGGTTTGCAAGGAGTGCTTAAAGGAAGCTAAGGAGGAGCTCGGGGGCCTTTTATAGCCGAAGGAGCAAAGAAGAGCAACAGCAACGCTCCATGGGTGGTCAAGCCTGCCATGGAGACGCTTGAGCGACAGGAGCAGGTGGAAGGAGACTTTTGGGGGTGAAGCTCTGACCCGCATTAAATGAACTGCAGCAAGGAGCCGTTGAAGGATGCAAGGGAGGTGACCAGGCACTGCTGCCCACTCCATGGCGCTCTGGCGCGCACGAGCGTCATGAAGAAGATGAACAGGAGGCGAGGACCCCACATGACAGCAAGAGGAGGCAAGGCGGCTCGAGCCCAAAGGGAGCAAATGGGTTGAGCCAAACTGATGAGGACATCCCAACCTTCAATGACCACGCTGAAGAAGATCATCTCTGTGACCAAGATATTCTCAAGGACCAACAATATCAAGGACTAATCACGAGAGAACGTGCTAAACAAATACTTGATCAGGTGAACGCTAACTTAGAACTTATTCCAGATCTCAATAACTTAGTAGTGCTTCCAATGTCCTCTTCTTTGATTGAACTCGTGCATTGAGAGGAACAAGGAGGTCCGTAAAACTAATGAGTTTTGCAATCATTATCTGCATGAATTATAATGTTTCCAGCCAGCATACACCAGACCATTGGATAGCTTGTCAAGTCTATTTTCCTACGCTTCAAACCATGCATTATTTGGAGTTGTGTAATGAAAGTTATGGTCATTTTAGTAACAGCTGCACATGCTGATAAATGCTGCGTGAAAACTGAAGACTTCTTGAGTGCTTGCGCACCAACCTGCCATGTTTAACTGTGTATATCCTATATGGATGGAAATATAATCAAGTCTATTTTCACCTCCAACAAATGGTTCGTCATTTGGACTTCTGAGGAGAGAGTTATTGCTATTTTACTAAAGACTGCGCAGAAGTTGAGCAAACGCGCGAGAATTCGAGAAGACTCCTTGAATGCTTCAATCAGTTGGCCTTCCACCTTCCAAACGTGGTGACTTATGTTCATACCCAGCTAGGAGGGTTGTTCCTAGTATATATACCCCTCTACTCCCATCCATGGAGGTACCTTTGATATTTTCAACAAACCAATATACAAAGAAGACCGGCCGAGTGCCTTGCTCCTTTTTGTTCTTGTGAGTTCTCTTGGATTCGCAAGGAGATTCCTCTGCGATCCCCTAATTCATGCTCTCCGCTTCTGGGCATTTTGTGTGGATTTGTTCCGGATTGTGGTTCTGTGATTGTTTGGAAAGCGGGTCGGAGTCCAGAAGGCTTCGGATTGTCTCTCCCCAACACTTGGTCGCATCCAACCTTGGCAGGTTAAAGCTAGTTGTAGGACCGAAATGGCGACAGAGGGGGGGTGAATGTCGCTCTCTTTAAAATCGCCCCCGAGAAAACGTACACTGTTTTTTTTTTAAGAAGAAGCAAAACAAAGTAATTCACAGAGAGTTAATTCTGCTGAAACACGAACGCATGTGACATGAAAAATTCAGATAAATCGAGACCACCAAGAAAAATTCAACTGAAAATACATTGCTTGATCTGCATGCAAAATGGTTGAAAATCAGCAAAGAGAAGAGCGATCAGAGATCATCTCATAGTATGAAGCAAAAATCTGGCGATCAAAAGAAACACTACAACAAGACAGAAATCAACCAAAGCAGCCTAAGGCATTAAACAAAAACCAAATTCGCCACAGGAGACGACCAAATAAAGAAATTCAAAGCAAGCAATTGATCACAAATCAAGAGACGCAGCCCTACAACCATCGCAAGCCTATGAGCCGCCCATCCGGGAGTTCAGAGAAAGAGCAAGAACAAAGAAATGCAAGAGGCAAGAGCTGCGAGTCAGCCGATCAATCCACTCAACCGCAGGGACAAAGCCGACAAGAAGCCGCCGTGATGATTTAATCTGCACAGAGAGCAAAATGAGCAAGATTTGTTTCAACATCAAATTGAACAGATCTAAACCGACAAAGGAAAAAGCTGATAAACTGATTTTCTTGGTCTCTGAGGCACGCCGCCACACAGCTTTTTTCTACAAATACTTTTTTCTATGGTGGCTAAACAAAGACTAAACCAAACAAAAGATTCATCCGATCGGCATTAAAAAGATTCAATGCACCATTAAACCAAGACTCGGTTGCAACCTTGAACACAAACCATCGCAACCATTTTTCGCAGAGGAGAGCAGACGCCGCCAGATCCGATTTTGCTTTTTCGCTTGGCGCCTCCAGCGCTTAGATTGATCGGGAGAACAGGCTGCCGACCCAACCTCAAGCAAAGAAAACCAGAAAGCTACAGCAAGAAGAAAATCTAAAACAGCAAAGAAACTGCAGCAATGTGATTCAATCGCATCAAAGAAAGAACTGCACAAACAATATGCAAGAAGGCAGCCAAAATAAACAAACACCATCTCATATTGATCTAAAGGAAGAGAGATACATGATTGATACAAGAGGAATGATTACATGGTGGATCAACTCATCTTCTCCCTTCCCCAACTCAAGAAACTCAAGAACACACACACTAGAACAGAGCACGACCTACACTCCCGCTCTCAACAACTCCTCACCAACTAAAGCATAAAGCCAAAACAAACTCTCAAAGCTTCTTTTGACTAAAGCAAACCCTAGAATCCTTTTTATGCTCGGTTTGGGCAGCAGCCCTCCATCCTATTTATAGCCCATGGCTAACGGGTCTCCACCTGCTACGCCCGCTAAATCCAACGGAGCTCCGCTTGCCAGCAGACCTTGCGAAATTCCCTGCTTGCCTCCCCGCACCTTCCGGAAGCTTCGCTCCTTGTCTCAAGACGCCGCAACCACCTCGAGTCCACGTCGTCTTCGACACATCCCGACTGCTCGACCTCGGCACCACTGCACCTAGTCCGGTCCACCGTGTCTCGCCACGACTCCACCCGATGTCCCGCAATACACAGACAAGAAACACATCAAATAGCACCGCCGATACATGAAAGCGTAAAACCAACATACTTACCATGACAAAATCCAAACTTGTCGAATCAAAGAATATGCATCCTAATCCCATACGACCAAGTTTGACCAAACCGACTGAGCCTGTTGCACCTCGCAACGACATGGTCCAAACCACCCAAACCAAACTCGACTTCCTAAACCTATGTCACTTACTCATCACACACACGGGACGACCTCCACATGGTCTCTCAATCTCCCCCTTGATGAGTATATTGACAAACTCCAAAAAAAAAGCGCAAAGTTGAGTTTGAGTTTGAAGAAACCAACATGGTCCAAAGAAGAAGAGTGAAACAAATGACCATGTCGACTGAAGGAACACTAGAGCAACAACTAAAAGAGCAAATTGATCTCCAAAGCTCTAAACTGCTCCCAACAGACTTTTCTTCTCTATTCTCCCCTTTTGGCAATAAACGATCAAGATGCAATAGAGAGAATATGACATGTTAATGGATGAAATGGTGAAGTTTGATTATTCTTAGCGCTAGAGCCATGAGAATTATCCAATATGACCATAATGTAATACACCAAGCCATAACGCAATAAAAGGCTAGCTAGATCATGACAAGATATGTATAAGCTAGCTAGTACACATAGATGACAATCTGAAAATGAGGTACATTATGTGAGCAAGTCAAGTCATCAATGAGCAAAGTCTCGCTAGAGATATCCAAGGATGATGCAGGCCATGTCAATAAGCTAAGCGTAGCTAAGAAACTTAAATTAAGACCAAATAGAGTGCTATGCTCAAGATTGAAACATTGGTTAAAGTACATGATACTTTTTGTGGCTTTAAGCACATTGAACACATGAAACATATTTTCTTTTGAAATTCATGGTGGTTTCCAACCAGATTTTTGTTTTATCATGTGCTAGGTCTCAAGCCTTATGCGACTACTCCAAGCGATAAGCTTAAGAAGATAGTCTAGGTCACCCAAAACTCCCCTAAGTTCAAAGCAAGTGCAATGGCAAGCCGTCTCATAAGAGAGAATTGGTGAGATCGCTTTTTTCGACAAAAGAGATCTTTTTGCCTTTTAACAAGTTGTACTAACTCATGCATCATCAAGAGACTAAAACAGCTCTTTCTAAGGCTCAATATAGATTCATCACTCTACTCAGCCTATTTGACATGGCATGAATCATAAAAGGATAGCTCAAGAAAGACTAATCTCGAGTGCTAACATGACAAGTTTTAATTTGTTGAGCAATTTTAATTAACTTATCATGGCAAAAGCTAGGCTACACATATGAAGTCATGATAAATCTAGCAAATAAGCACAAGTCATAGCAAGGTGTAAAGCATTGTAAACATGTCATAGAGGATAATAATCAAGGCTCAATGAAGTTATATTACAATGCGAGAATGCTAGAATGCGTAAGATCCAGCTCCCCTCAACATGAGATGCAACTTTAATTCAAGTTGAGTTATGTCAAGATTAAGCTCTAGAAGCTCCCAAATGAACTCCCCTGAACCAAAGCAATAAATCGAGAAGTCGCAAAGAAAACATAAAACAAAATCCTTAAAGCATAGATAAGATATAGAGAATACTATGGCTCGATCGACTCTCATCTACCCCATATGACTCTAGGACTATCAACTCGCCCACTTAACACACCTAGGAGCAAACACGCACTGCCTACCCGAGGGTGGCCCAACCTCGCTAGAACCTACAAGAAGTGAGTGAGCTCAACCTAGTGAGATAAGTAATGACTAATAAGCAAGATCCTAGAATCACAAGATAAGAGCAGTAAATCTAAACAACTAGACAAAAGAAGCACTCTAATCTATGCTAGGAGGACTAATCCCAAATGCACCCAAAATGCAATGCAACAAAGAAGGAGCAAAAGCATAAATAATATAGTAAAGCAAGAAACCCAAAGCTCCCTCACTACAAGTCCATAAGGACAAACCACCCCAAGCTCTCCTCGCAGAGTGAAAACCTCGAACTATCCAATGGCTTGGTGAAAATGTCACCAACCGGTGGTCACTTCCACAACCGAGCACTATGTCGCCCTTCTCTACATGGTCTCTAAGGAAGTGGAAGCGGATATCGATGTGCTTGGTCCGGAATCTTGACTTGGGTTCTTGGCAATGTTAATCGAAGTGTTATCACAAAAGAGTGGAACATCGCCGATAACTAACCCAAAGTCCCGCAGGTCGAAGTCATCCAGAGCACTTGGCTACAAAGAATCGGCCGAAAGAACGCATTTCGGCCTCTGCGGATCGGGCAACACCGATCGCTTCCTCAAGACCAGAAACAAGAGAAGTGCCAAGAAATTGGCGGTGTGTCGGACGTGCTTTTCCTATCTATCCTACTGAAATAAGTCGCAGATCCGAGAAGGCTCTCAAGGAAAGACAGATGAGGAAGAGTACCAGATACCATAGTCAATGGTAGCTCGCAGTATCGAAGATGCGCTTCATCACCGGGCGGTGAGAAACGCGAGGAGAAGCTCAAAACGAGCGCACAAACACACGTAAAAATGTATGTCCGGTCTCGAGGCGTTGAGGTACAAGAGGAGCCAATCATGCCGCTAAACTCCTTTTGATCAACTCGCTCGCCATCCTCATCCGGATCAAGATAGGTTGTAGAAGCCATGGGAGTCGACACAGCTTACCATCACTCATGTCGAGCGTTTGCTTCAGAGATCACGAGTATACTTGCCTCGATGCAAGAAAGTACCTCCCGAGTCCGCTTGATCTCGAAACCAAGGAAGAAGCTCAACTCGCTTATCATGCTCATCTCAAACTCGAGCTCATAACATCGGAGAACCGAGAAACAAGAGTATGAGAAGAGCCACCAAAGATGATATCATCCACATAAACCGACGAGTAGAAAGTCACGCCATGCTCGCTAATGAACAAGGTCTTGTCAACTTTACCCATTTCAAACCCATGACTCAACAAGTAGGACTTAAGCCTCTCATACCAAGCTCGGGAGCCCGCTTAAGTCCATACAACATGGAAAGCTTGAAGACATGGTTAGGTATTTGGGGTTCTCAAACGGAGGTCAGCTTGACGAGACTTCCTCCTCAATAAGGCCATTGAGGAAGGCACTCTTCACGCCCATCTGGTAAAGCTTGAAACCCTTAGAAGCCGCAAAGGCAAGCGTGATTCTAATGGCTTCAAGTCGAGCTACAGGCAAAGGTCTCCTCAAGTCTAGACCTCAACACAGGAAAACCCCCGAGCTACTAATCTAGCCTTGTTTGGGATGATTACCCCATCCTCACTCTGCTTGTTCTTGAACACCCACTTGGTTCCAATGATATTGTGGCCTCGTGGAGGCTCAACAAGCTTACTGCACCTTGTTTCTCTCAAAGTTCTCTAATTCTCATGCATGGCATTGACCCAAGACTCATCGAAAGGGCGTGACAAACATCCTTGGGCTCAAGGAGGCAATGAAAGCAGAATGGAGACAGAAAAGAGAAGTGTTGATTTTGAGCGTGTGACACGCCAAAAAGATCTCCAATGATCCGCTCTCAAGGATGCATTTTCCGGATATGACGGGAGGTCTGGATGAGAAGAAGAAGTGGCCTCTACCTCGTGCAGACGAGGCAGGACAGAGCCACTAGCTCCGGAGGAAACGGAAGGCAGGGAGATCACCTTGAGGTGCCGTGGAAGAAGGCATCTCAAGGGGAGGAAGAGGAGCAGATCGTAAACAACCATCGTCTCCTCGCCCTCATCATCCACAAAGATGGTCTCGGACCGCTCTAAGGAACTCGAGATATCCGCCTAGTCCTCGGATCGCCTCGTCAAAGGTCACCTCGCAGTTTCTACCATTTTGCTAGACTCGCAGCCTGCACTTATAAGTTCGCCAAGAAGTCGAGTAGCCTAGAAAGATACCGCCACAGAACGTGACTCGAACTTATCTAGGTTCCCTGGACTTCAAGAGAAAGCACTTGCAACCAAACACACGAAAATGAGAGACGCTGGCTTACCAGTATCTCAACTCATAAGAAGTGCGATGTAGGAGTGCCCAAGAAAAACTCGATTCAAACATGGCACTTGGTCGCAATGGCCTCATTTCAAAACTTCCTCTGTAGAGTACTCATCAAGCATCGCCCCGCCATCTCGACTAAGGTACGGTTCTTCCTTCCACAACGCCATTTTGCCGAGGGACGATGGAGAAGAGAACGGTGCTCTACACTGCCTCACCACGTAAACTCTCAAAGTAGGAATTCTTGAACTCCGTGCCATTGTCATCATGGATCGCTCAGAAGGCACCCGGAGCTCAACAGACAACCTACTAAAAAGACCTCGAAATGTGTAAATGTCTCGCCCTTCGAGGCTAAGAAAAACACCCAAGAGTACCTCGAGAAGTCATCGACCACAACAAGAACATACCACTTCCCTCCCGCCGATCAAGACTCGAGCCGGGTCCAATCAGGTCCATGTGGAGCAATGTCTCTGCATCGGTCATAGTAATCGTGGACGGAGAATGAGAAGCGGCAACCATCTTGCCGTGTCGGCATGGAGTGCAAACAAGATCTTTGACCATCTTGAGTTTCGCAGACCACTTAATGAGATCATGGTCGCTAACTCGGGTCAAATGGTCAAATCCAATATGACCAAGTCTCCTATGCCGTAAAGAGAGATCGCGGGACTCGTAGCAACCAAACACCGGAGAGGATCACCGGAAGAATCGAAAAATCAGCACGAAAGATCCTCCCATAACGAGAAATCCGCAAACCCGACTTCACCCAAGAATCAAGAATTTTGCAATTGTTTTTCTTAAAGCTCACCTCGAAACCGCTCATCAGTAAGCCGAGAAACCGAAAGCAGATTGTACCGCAGCCTTACTAACCAAGGCAACATCCTTAAGAATAAAAGAAGCATTAATACGCGACAAGACCTTTGGCGATGACGCGCCTGCACGAAGCGCTCCGAAGGTGATCGCCTCATCACCGAGCGCTGGCTAGGAGGAGAACCAACGGAGTCTCCTAATATATGACGAGAACAACCGAGTCTACAAGCCAAACCTTCTCCTTCCCTACCCGCTAACCCGAGTCAAACAGAGAGTAAAGTCTCAAGATCGATAAATCAAAGATGATTTTGGCACCCAATATCGAGTAACACGCCGGAGCGATGAAGTAGTCAAGCCCGACCGACCTCTATCTACCCTACGCCTCTGTCACTCACAGCAGAAGGTCTAAGAGCGCATTCGGTTATTCCGAGTCCGATCCTCACGGCGAGCGAAGTCGAGCACCGCAACAGATCGAACACGCCAGCGGGTAGCTATCTCGATGGGGAAAACGAGATCTACCTCAGACGGCGGAAGTCACGATCGAAAGCAAAGATGAGGACGAAAACCGTAAAACTCGAAAACCAAGTCCTCGATGTCGCACAAACCCATCGAAGAACCAAGCCTAGACCTCGTGTTGGTCTTAGGTGCACTCAAGGTCCGGGGCCGACCACAGAATGCGCCTAAGAGACTCAACATGGTCTCTACGCTGCGATCTTGGCGCGCCAAGCATCGATCGATCGTGTGTCCATCTTCCGACGAAGGTGCGGTGATACTTCACCTTCGAGAGGTAGAAGCAGATGTGAAATTACCTTATCGTCGAAATCCCTCGACATAGCCTCGCCGACTTGAAATGGACTTTCTCGGTCCCGGCTCGGCCTCGATCACACCGGTGCTATGGGTCCGAGCACGGCAGTGGATGCTTCCTCATGTCCTCAAAGAGGTCATATCCTAGACCCCGATTAAATCTGCAAATCTTAGATTGGTCTAGAATAAGATTGAGCTTCTTCTTGCCTCCTACAAATCTCTCGAGAGTGTTCATAAGGTACCGACACTCCAAAGAGAGAGGTGCAAGAAGAGCAGGGGAAGAGGAGACGCAGAAGGTAAGGAGCAAAAGAAGAACCAAAGCGAGAGGGAAGAATGGCTTGTGCAAGCACAACCGACTCTGAAGGGACGATCCCATCTGCTAGCCGCTTGGTTCACGTTGCTAAGCGCCTCATCCTTACCCCGAGTCTTCTCCCCTTCTCCACAATCATATTGCAAGCACAATGTGGCTTTCTAGAAGGTCCTTAGTTAGCTTCACACATTTCTCATCCAAAGCAATCAAGTCGATTTTAGTTTGTTACACTTAATGCATGGTGAGCTAACAGGTCCTTAGAAGCAAACCGAGCCAACTTCCTTTCATGATCAATCATATCTTGAAGCTGTTTGGAGACGACCTCAAGTTAAGCAGATTAACTTAGGGCAGTTCAAGCATGAAACAATCGGCTCAAGTAAAGAAGCTTGTAGTTCAAAGAATTTTATGATCCGCCTGCTTTAAGTTCATCTTCAAGTTATTACAATTTTCACAAGACTCAGGCAGATCAAGAAGCATGGCATAAGATCCTCTAGCAAAGAATGTCCTTACCCTCACATGAGGTGGGAGAAGTAGTCTCATCAAGAATAAGTAGGGTAATGACCATCCTACTCAACTCTAACTCAAGAAGCAGACTAACATTCTCCACCTTAACACTATCAAGTTCGGAGGACACACTATCATGTGAGGTCCTTAACTTCTCCATATCAACCAAAGACAAAGCGAGCATGTATCACAATCATCACTAGAAGGCGGATGTAAGAGCAATAATCTCTAGTGACAATGATCTATTTCCTTCTCTAACTCAAAGACACCTAGCCTTAGCTTTAGCATGAAAACCTCCTAGCTTAAGAAAAGCATGATTGAGCTGTTTGTAGGTGGGATCTACCTCGTCCGAAGTCGGAGATCATTGTCATTGTCGAAGTTCGCCCTCGAGGGCCATGAAGCACATGCTTGGGAGAAGTCGTCGCCGCCATCCTTGGGCTCTTGGTCACTCGTCCGTCATCGCCGCTTCCATCCCTCCACCTCGCCGAGGTCGAGGTCGCCGAAAGCGTGAGGACGCTGTGGAAGAGCTTCTTGGCTTTGCCAAAGTTGCGGAACTTCTTCTTCTTTGGCGCCCGAGTGGAGGCTTCTTGTTGCGGTACTTGTCGGTGTAGTCGTTCTTGCCCGAACCGCCGTAGTCGTTCTTGCCCTTCTCCGGCTTGGGGCGGTTGTTCAATGTGGTTGGGGCCACCACACTCGAAGCAAATCACAGGTCCTCCCTCTTTCGTCCCTCCTCCTCTTGTAAGCATGAGAAAACTTCCGAGCTAGGAGGGCTACCGCCATCCTCGAGTGCTCTAAGCGATCATCAAGAACGCCACGAGAGCAAAGCAAGGAGAAACCACACTGAATCGAAGAAGAGAACCGTGGTTTAATCGATTGGTGACTAGGGCCATCGATCGTGACTTCGACTTTCGAGACAATGTCAATCTCGTGAGTCTTGAGACGCGAGTACGCCGCATCAAGAGTCAAGGTCGAGAGGTCCGTGGTGTCCTTGATGGTAGTCACTTTCATTTCCCAAACACGAAGATCAAGTGCCGTGAGCATCCGACGAGCGTTGTCCGAAGTCGGGGTATGTGAGACCGACCGCCGGAGGTTGCTCAAGATCTTGTGAAAACGCGCGGCACTCATCTAGGGACTCACCGGCAAGCATCTCAAATTTGTTGTATTCTCGTTTGAAGCGGGTCTGTCGCTGCATCGCCTTGATCTGGGTGGTGCCCTCATGGTATGGCGCGCCGAGGGTCACCCAGATGTCGAGGCGACGACAGTGAGATATGCGGTCAAACTCGCCACGACTCAAACCCCGGATGATGATGTTCCTTGCCTTTGCATTTGCCTCAACATCGCCATGTTCCCGACATTGATGTTCTCATCGGCAGAACAAATGAATCGAACCTTGACCTTTCGCCAGATGGCATACCCGGGCTCGATGTATGTCTCCATTCGCTCTTCCGAAGGGTAATCGATGCCATCGAAAACGGGCGCTTGGTCGAGTACTTGTCCATCGCCATAGCTCTTGAGACCGGTTAAGATCTATTGAAAAGAGCTAACCGGCTCGATACCAATTGTAGGACCGAAATGGCGACAGAGGGGGTGAATGTCGCTCTTTAAAATCGCCCCGAGAAAACGTGACATCTTTTTTTTTTAAGAAGAAGCAAAACAAAGTAATTCACAGAGAGTTAATTCTGCTGAAACTGAACGCATGTGACATCTGAAAAATTCAGCATAAATCGAGACCACCAAGAAAAATTCAACCGAAAATACCATTGCTTGATCTGCATGCAAAATGGTTGAAAATCAGCAAAGAGAAGAGCGATCAGAGATCATCTCATAGTATGAAGCAAAAAGCTGGCGATCAAAAGAAACACTACTGACCAAGACAGAAATCAACCAAAGCAGTCTAAGGCATTAAACAAAAACCAAATTAAGCCACGGGGAGACAACCAAATAAAGAAATTCAAAGCAAGCAATTGATCACAAATCAAGAGACGCAGCTCCTACAACCATCTTGCAAGCCTATGAGCCGCCCATCCGGGAGTTCAGAGCAGAGCAAGAACAAACAAATGCAAGAGGCAAGAGTGCATGAGTGCCGATCAATCCACTCAACCGCAGGAATTTGAAGCCGATAAAAAGAAGCCGCCGTGATGATTTAATCTGCAGAGAGAGCAAATGAGCAAGATTTGTTTCAACATCAAATTGAGCAGATCTAAACCGACAAAGGAAAAAGCGATAAACCGATTTTCTTGGTCTCTGTGGGCACGCCACACACACGCTTTTTCTACGCCCTTTTTCTATGGTGGCTAAACAAAGACTAAACCAAACAAAAAGATTCATCCGATCGGCATTAAAAAGATTCAATGCACCATTAAACCAAGACTCGGTTGTAACCTTGAACACGACCATCGCAACCATTTCTCAGCAGAGGAGAGCAGACGCCAGATCCGGATTTTTGCTTTTACGCTTGGCGCTCTCCAGCGCTAGATTGATCGGGAGAACAGTCCGACCCAACCTCAAGCAAAGAAAACCGAAAGCTACAAAGAAGAAGAAAATCTAAAACAAAGAAAGAAAGCTAAAGAATGTGATTCAATCGCATCAAAGAAAGAACTGCACAAACAATATGCAAGAAGGCAGCCAAAATAAACAAACACCATCTCATATTGATCTAAAGGAAGAGAGATACATGATTGATACAAGAGGAATGATTACATGGTGGATCAACTCATCTTCTCCCTTCCCCAACTCAAGAAACTCAAGAACACACACACTAGAACAGAGCACGACCTACACTCCCGCTCTCAACAACTCCTCACCAACTAAAGCATAAAGCCAAAACAAACTCTCAAAGCTTCTTTTGACTAAAGCAAACCCTAGAATCCTTTTTAAGTGCTCGGTTTGGGCAGCAGCCCTCCATCCTATTTATAGCCCATGGCTAACGGGTCTCCACCCGCTACGCCCGCTAAATCCAACGGAGCTCCGCTCCGCTTGTGCGACTTTGCGAAATTCCTGTTTCGCCCTCCCCGCACCTTCCGGAAGCTTCAAGCTCCTTGTCTCAAGACGCCGCAACCACCTCGAGTCCACGCTCGTCTTCGACACATCCCGACCGTTCGACCTCGGCGCCACTGCACCTAGTCCGGTCCACCGTGTCTCGCCACGACTCCACCCGATGTCCCGCAAATCACACGCACAAGAAACACATCAAATAGCACCGCCGATACATGAAAGCGTAAAACCAACATACTTACCATGACAAAATCCAAACTTGTCGAATCAAAGAATATGCATCCTAATCCCATACGACCAAGTTTGACCAAACCGACCGAGCTCTGCAGCACCTCATAACGACATGGTCCAAACCACCCAAACCAAACTCGACTTCCTAAACCTATGTCACTTACTCATCACACACACGGGACGACCTCCACATGGTCTCTCACTAGTTACCCTTTTTCGCTGCTCACAACTAGATATCTCTGTTGTCCCCAGCAAGATTCGCTTTGTTCTTCAACCTACGCCGTGAAGATCGGGCCACCCCTGGCGTGTACGCATCATATGGTATCAGAGCTTTCGTTGACACTCAGAGGTTTCGCCATCCATATATTAACCCTGCATTCCATTGTGTGTTCTTGTTATTTTGTTCCTTCCTAGAGTACACAAATCACCCACACAAAAAAAAACCAAGCCGCTGTTTAGTACTATTAATCTTGTGTCGTTCGTGCTCATCTTGTTTCTAGTCACCATCGATATCTTGCACCGTGTTTTTTTTAGTTGTTGAGCTTGTTGTTTAGTGTCAAAAAAAAAGAAGAAAAGAAAAAGAAAAAGAACAAAAAAGAAAAAAAAATAGAAGAAGAAAACGAAGGATTGTGTTACAGTTGTCAAATTGCAAGTTTCAGATTCATGCTCTGAATTTTTCGGTGTTTTGGACCAGTGACATTCACGTATCCATTGCGTGGTTTACGGCACTTGATTCCAGTACTACAACCCTCCTTGTTTAGCCCACCAAGCCCCACTAAAACCTAAAGCTGGATGTTTTGATTCGTGTCCTTTCAATCGCTTGACCACATCCAAGGTACTACCGCTCTTGCATTCTTGCTGTCCATTGAGAACGCATAAGAACATTGGTGAGTAAGAGGTGAGGTTGTGTGATTCCACAAATATTACCTACTCCACTTTCTCTTCGCTAACATGGCAGGTTCCAACTCAAGTGTACATGGGGAAAATCATGAAGGAAATGAACAACTAGTCACACGAGCTGAGATACAACAACTACGCGATCTGGTTCAGGCCATGGGACAGATGCTCAATGAACGTCTTCCCGCCGCTGGTGGAGGGGGTCTACATCAACCTAACCCTGCTGTTGATCATGGTGAAGTCGCTGATGAGAACTCAGTGGGAGCTGTTGCTAATGACGGCTTCCACGACCAACAAGATCTTGGTCGGGGTGATGGACGAAGGGGCAGTGCTCATCGTGGCAGAGGCGCTCATCGTGGCAGAGGCGCAACTACACATATTCTGCAGCATGGGGGAGGTGCTCACGGTCGTGGTTTTGGCCACTGTGTGCGCTTCAACGACCAATATGTGCATGACGGTCGTAGGTATGGAGAAGAATATGATGACTACGACGAAGCTTTTGCAGATCATGATGGCTACAGACAGCAACCACACCCACATCGTAGTGTTGCCATGGTGAGGGAGGACAGCCTTGAGGTCGCCGTGAAAGGGATGATCCGGATAATATTGCTCGGATCAAGTTGAGCATCCCTAAATTCAAGGGAATAGAAGACCCTGATGCTTATCTTGATTGGGAAGAGCAATGTGATTAGATTTTTCGTGTCCATAATATCTCCGATCAAAGGCGGGTAAACTTTGCCTCAGTTGAATTCTCAGGTTATGCTCTCACTTGGTGGAATCAAATACAACAAAATCAGCTACAATCGGGGCGTGCTCTTATCAATACTTGGGCTGAAATGAAACAAGTGATGAGAAGGCGCTTTGTGCCTTCAAGCTACCAGCGTGACCTTCGCAATAGGTTGCAGGCGTTAAGACAAGCGTCTAAAACGGTGGATGAGTACTATAAAGAAATGGAATTACTCTTGATCCGTACTGGAATTAGAGAGGATGCTGAATCCCAGATGGTAAGATTTTTGCATGGTCTAAATGATGATATTTCAGGTTTTATTGAGATGTTTCCTTATAACAATCTGCAAGATCTTGTTGCCCAGGCTATGCACACGGAGAGAAAGATCCAACAAGAAAGACGTGGACAGTCATTTGGGAACCGTTCTTTTTCAGCTCCATGGCGTCGCCAACAGCCGAGTACATCCTCTGCTAGTTGTTGTTCTTAAGGTGCCCCTGTTGAGACGTCTCCATCTACTCCTGCTGCCAAGCCTACACACTCGTCGGCTTCTTCACCTGCAGGACACCAAGATAATCAACGCACTATTGGAAAAATAGGAGCATCATCTACCTCATCGACAGCAGCATCCTCATCTCACAGCCGCGAAATTAAGTGCCATAAGTGCCAAGGGCGTGGGCACATTGCCTCTGAGTGCCCTAGTAGAAGAAACATGCTTGTTAATGAACAAGGAGAATGGGAATCTGAGAGTGAGCCAGAGGAGGATGGGCTACTTGAAGAAGCATCAGATGATGATGGTATTCCCGCTGATGATGGAGACAACAATTGTTTTATCTCTCGACGTGTGCTTAGTGTTAATGTTGTGAAAGGAGAAAATGGTCAGCGACATAACCTATTTCACACTCGAGGCACCATCAAGAGCAAGGTATGCAGCATTATTGTTGATAATGGCAGTTGTAATAACAATGCAAGTCTAGAATTGGTAGAACGATTGGGACTAAAACAACGACGTCATCTTGCCCCATATAAGATGCAATGGCTCAATGATTGTGGAGCATCGCGAGTGAACAATATTGTGACCGCCCAATTCTCAATTGGAAAATACCAAGATCGTGGAGTGTGATGTGGTTCTAATGCAAGCATGCGATTACTTTTGGGGCGACCTTGGTTATATGATCGTGATGTTCAGATTAGTTGCGAGCCAATACGCTTGTTTTTATGTATAAAGGAGCGATCACTTTGCTTCCTTTAACACCGGAGGAGATAATGACGGATGAACTGAAAAAGAAACAATGAGAGAGTGAGAAACACTTGAGAGAGGACCACAAACATAGTGAGCGAGTGAAACCAAAACCAAATAAAACTCCATAGCCGCAAAATACCAAGACATGGGGAAAAGAGGGATTAGTAATGATGGCTAGGAAAGGGGATATAAAAGAATTGAGAGAACCCAATGTCATGTTCTTTGTACTCCTGTACAAGGAAAGCCTTTTATCAACTAACGACTTACCCTCTACTTTACTGAGTGTTGTGTTGAATCTCTTACAGGGTTACGATGAGGTATTTCTTGATGAAGTACCATCTGGGCTGCCACCAAAAAGAGGCATTGAACATCAAATTGACCTTGTTCCTGGCGCCCCACTTCCTAACCGACCAGCATACCGCACAAATCCAGAGGAGACCAAAGAAATTCAACGCCAAGTTCAAGACCTACTCGACAAAGGGTATGTAAAGGAAAGTCTCTCATCCTGTACTGTACCAGTTCTTTTAGTCCCAAAGAAAGATGGATCATGGAGAATGTGTGTAGATTGCCGAGCCATTAATAACATAACAGTAAGGTATAGACATCCAATACCTAGACTTGATGACATGCTTGATGAGCTTAGTGGTTCAACCATCTTTTCTAAGATTGATTTGCGAAGCGGCTACCACCAAATTCGAATGAGAGAGGGTGAAGAGTGGAAAACTGCATTCAAAACAAAATTTGGGTTGTATGAATGGTTGGTCATGCCGTTTGGATTGACAAATGCACCAAGTACTTTCATGAGATTGATGAATAATGTGCTTAGAGCTTTTATTGGCAAATTTGTTGTTGTTTACTTCGATGATATCTTAATTTACAGCAAGTCTCTTGAAGAACATATTGAACATCTAGAAAGTGTGCTATGTGTCTTGAGAAAGGAAAAGTTGTACGCTAACCTTGCCAAGTGCACCTTTTGCATCGACAAGGTAGTTTTTCTTGGCTTTTTTTGTTTCAGGTCAAGGAGTGGAGGTGGATGAGAAGAAGATAAAGGCTGTTCATGATTGGTTACCTCCACAAAATGTGACCCAAGTGAGGAGCTTCTTTGGCCATGCTGGTTTTTATCGTAGGTTTGTGAAGGATTTCAGTACCATTACTGCCCCAATCAATGAATTGACAAAGAAAGCAGTACCTTTTCAATGGGGTGAGACACAAGAGAAGGCATTTGAAGAGCTGAAAGCTAAGTTGACATCAGCACCACTCCTTGCACTCCCGGATTTTAGTAAGACTTTTCAAATTGAATGTGATGCAAGTGGTATAGGGATTGGAGGAGTACTTATGCAGGAAGGTAGGCCAATCGCTTATTTTAGTGAAAAGTTAAGTGGTCCAACTCTCAATTACTCTGTTTATGATAAAGAATTGTATGCCCTCATGAGAGCTTTGGAAACTTGGCAACACTACTTGTGGCCTAAGGAATTTGTGATACACTCAGACCATGAATCTTTGAAACATCTTAAGAGTCAACTAAAACTGAATCGACGTCATGCAAAATGGAGTGAATTCATTGAATCTTTTCCTTACATTGTCAAGTACAAGAAAGGGAAGGATAATGTTGTAGCTAATGCTTTGTCTAGACGTCATGCTTTACTTTCTCAACTTGATGCTAAAGTTCTTGGGTTAGAAAGTATCAAAGAATTATATATTCATGACTCATATTTTTCTGAACCATTTTCCAAATGTGGTAATGGAAAGGGCTGGGACAAGTTTCATTTGCATGATGGTTTTTTTATTTCGCGCTAATAAGCTATGCATTCCAGATTGCTCTGTTCGCCTATTGCTTTTGTAGGAAGCTCATTCTGGCGGACTTATGGGCCATTTTGGTGCCAAGAAAACTGAGAGTGTGTTGGCTGACCATTTCTTTTGGCCAAAGTTGAGGCGTGATGTTGAAAGACATATATTGCGATGTGAGACATGCCATAAAGCTAAGTCCCATTTGAACCCTCATGGCTTGTACATTCCTTTACCTATTCCTAATGTTCCATGGGAGGATATTTCAATGGATTTTGTTCTTGGTTTACCTTGGACAAAGAGGGGGAGGGACTCAATTTTTGTTGTGGTTGATAGGTTTAGTAAGATGGCTCACTTTATTCCATGTCATAAGAGCGATGATGCTTCACATATTGCTGAATTATTTTTCAGGGAGATTGTGTGCTTACATGGCGTGCCACGCACCATTGTCTCAGACCGAGACACTAAGTTTTTGAGCTATTTTTGGAAGACCTTGTGGGGAAAGCTTGGGACCAAGCTGTTGTTCTCTACAACATGCCATCCTCAAACGGATGGACAAACTGAAGTCATGAACCAAACATTGTCCATGTTGCTTCGAGCTGTTCTGAAGAAAAATTTGAAGATGTGGGAAGAGTGTCTACCTCATGTGGAATTTGCATACAACAGGGTGGTACATTCGACCACTAATGTTTGTCCATTTGAACTTGCATATGGTTTCAAACCCACTGCTCCCATAGATCTTTTGCCTTTACCTTTGCAGGAGCGCGTCAATTTGGATGCAAGCGAACATGCTGAACATGTCAAGAAGATTCACCAAAAGGCGAGAGAGAATATTGCGAAGATGACCCAGCTGTATGAGAGGCGTGCAAACAAGGGAAGAAAGAAGATGTTGTTTGAACCGGTGACTTGGTATGGGTGCGTCTCGTAAAAGATCGCTTCGACCAAATAAGAAGTGCAAGCTACAGCCACGAGCAGATGGCCCTTTCAAAGTGGTTCAAAAGATTAATAACAATGCCTACAAGATTGATCTTCCCAGTAAGTATGGCGTTAGTGAGACCTTCAATGTATCCGACCTCTCTCCATATTTTGGACCAAACGAGTTGAGGACGACTCCTTTTCAAGGAGGGGAGGATGATGAGGACATCCCAACCTTCAATGACCACGCTGAAGAAGATCATCTCCGCGACCAAGATATTCTCAAGGACCAACAATATCAAGGACCAATCACGAGAAGACGTGCTAAACAAATACTTGATCAGGTGAACGCTAACTTAGAACTTATTCCAGATCTCAATAACTTAGTAGTGCTTCCAATGTCCTTTTCTTTGATTGAACTCAGGTGCATTGGAGAGGAACAAGGAGGTCCAGAAAACCAACGAGTTTTGCAATCATTATCTGCATGAATTATAATGTTTCCAGCCAGCATACACCAGACCATTCGATAGCTTGTCAAATCTATTTTCCTACGCTTCAAACCATGCATTATTTGGAGTTGTGTAATGAAAGTTATGGTCATGTTAGTAACAGCTGCACATGCTGATAAAAGCTGTGTGAAAACTAAAGACTTCTTGAGTGCTTGTGCACCAACCTAGCATGTTTAACTGTGCATATCCTATATGTATGGAAATATAATCAAGTCTATTTTCACCTCCAACAAACGGTTCGTCATTTGGACTTCTGAGGAGAGAGTTATTGCTATTTTACTAAAGACTGCGTAGAAGTTGAGCAGACGCACGAGAATTCGAGAAGACTCCTTGAATGCTCCAACCAGTTGGCCTTCCACCTTCCAAACGTGGTGACTTATGTTTATACCCAGCTAGGAGGGTTGTTTCTAGTATATATACCCCTCTACTCCCATCCATGGAGGTACCTTTGATATTTTCAACAAACCAATATATGAAATTGCAGCAAGACTGTTGAGTGCCTTGCTCCTTTTTGTTCTTGTGAGTTCTCTTGGATTCGCAAGGAGATTCCTTTGGGATCCCCTAATTCGTGCTCTCCGCTTACGGGCGTTTTTTGTGGATTAGTTCCGGATTGTGGTTCTGTGATTGTTTGGAAAGCGGGTCGGAGTCCAGAAGGCTTTGGATCGTCTCTCTCCAACACTTGGTCGCATCCAACCTTGGCAGGTTAAAGCTAGTTACCCTTTTTCGCTGCTCACAACTAGATATCTCCGCTGTCCCCAGCAAGATTCGCTTTGTTCTTCAACCTACGCCGTGAAGATCGGGCCACCCCTAGCGTGTACGCATCACAAACCAATTGATGGTTAGATCAGAAAGGAACGACCACGATTGAATCTCGCGTTCGATGGGTTCCAACACTCCCAAGCAATCCTAGCGGTCCGATCAAAGATGGATGGCCACGATTGCGAGCGCGATTGGGTGGTCCGAACGGCCAACAAGATCCAGATCATTGAAAGGAGATCCAATGGTCCACAAGCACGAGCCACTTTGAGTGAGCCCGAGGTGCAGTCAGTTGGTTGGGTTCAACCAGGAACACAGGTTGGGCTCGAGTCTGACTTGAGTCCAACAGAAGTTTGACTAGGGTTTTGAAATAAGCTGAAAACTTTGAGGGATTTTTAGAGATAGCAAACTAACTCCAAAAATTTTAAAATTTTGACTGAAGGTTCCTCACTCCAGGATAAACCTTGTGTAAATTTTTTAGAGGTTTTTATGCACAACATTTTTCTGCAGAAATTTCTTAAGGCTTATTCTAGGGTTTGATCAAGAGTCAAACTGGTTTGACTGCCCCTTAAAAATTATCAAATAATTTCATAAAATTATGAAATTTTTCAGAGGAGTCACACAGCATCCCTAGAACCAAGGAAAAATATTTCCAGGGGTTGAACACAATATTCCCAATAAGGAGGTCATGACTTTAGTCAATTAGAGATTTAGGTTTTTGATTTCCCACAATTCCTTTACAAGAATTACTGAAAGTTCAAAAACTCCAAGATGCAAGAAAAGTTTTAATTTCTACTCATTTTCTTACATTTGAAGCACACACCTAGATTTGGGATGTTACATTCCTGGACCCCAGCGTTTGTGTGATGTGATGTGATTTGATCGGAATTTTAGCGGTTCTTTGGTATTGTGCAAGTGCTCCTGTCTGTTCTTGGCGAGCTGCTAGAGCAGCAGGACGGGTGCTACATGATGGTTGGTGGCATCATGCCCACGTCGCTCGGGGAGGGTATGTCGACGACCACCATCCGGCTGTGCTAGGCGCTGGGGCCATTCCTTGATATAAAAAAAAGGTGAGATTTTTCATGTTACTTTCGTCTGTTCGATCACCAGTTACAGGATCTAGACCAGATTTGTGCTTCTTGGTTAGAGCAGAGTTTTTGCTCGAGGCTATTTATGATTTTTTTTTACCTCTCTTCTTCTCCCTACATACCACAGGTGAGATGGTGACATGCTTGTCTCATGTAGATCCTGTGCCACATGGATTCAAGGGGCTACTTGATAGAGTAGAACAACTAAAGAAGGAAGTGCAAAATGCGTATGTTTTAGATCAATTCACCAATCCTGCAAATTCGGATGTGCACTTCAGATGGACTGGTAACATTATTTCTCTAAGGTAATTTGGATGTAAGAGTAATAGTATTGGAGTAGTGTTAGATTCTTATTGGAAAGAGGCTATTATATGCATCATGCCCAATACTCAATTGGAAATTATAAGTTGCACAGCGGACTATGAACTAAGCAACTTAAATTGTTGAAATTGATTAGAGAATTATATGCAATACATGTTTTGATGTGATCAACATTAAGTTGATTAGTTCTACATGGACTCCATTGATCACAAATTTGCTAATTGCATAAGGTTGGTTTCCTATTTTATTCAGACTTTGCTAACAACAACATTGGTATCTTTAGTATGGGAGAATCCTGACCATTATAATGGTGTGGGCCATCTCATGGATGTGTAAGATTTTCCCTTTTTTTCTAGATTAATGTGAGAATTTCTAGAATTTTTTCCCTGATTTAAGAAGAATTGTGAGATTTTTTTAGTGTGGGCCATCTAATGAACGCGTTAGATTTTTCTTCATTTTCTCTAGATTAATGTGAGAATTTCTATAATTTTTTCCTTCATTTAAAGAGAATTGTGAGAAATATTTTTTGGTCTTAAAGCCAAGGAGATGCCTTTAATCTCACTAATTATTTATAGATATGTAGATGTCTCCACTCTACTAACGAAAGAACCTCAGTAATGTATTGAACTAAAATTTGTCCTTAGGACCTAACATATGGAAATATACAACATGCAAAGTTGATATATTTGTAGCTGCCTCTTGTTCAGGAGGCGCCATCACAGGCGCAGGGAGGTAACTCAAGATGAAGAATCCATCTATAAAACTAATCTGCGTTGAACCAGCTGAAAGTGCAGTGATTTTAGGTAAGACATTTGAGCACTATATTGATGTTTACATTGCACTCTGCAATGTGAAACGATTTGAATGAATGATACTGATAACATGTGTGAGAACAGTCATTAGTATTCTTACTTCATTTCTTAGCTTGAAAATCATCAAGATCTTTCTATGTATTGTCAAGTTGTAGGTGGTGAGCCAAGCTTCAATAACATACTAGGAACAGGGCTAGATTTTGTCCCAGAAATACTAGATAGATCACAAATAGATGAGATTATATTTATAACAGTAACTACTCAAGACGCTATTAGGTCTTTCTATGCTCATAAACTTGCTCAACCTTTTTGTGCCACCTAGGCCTTTAGTCATATGCATGAACCTTTTCCATGAATTGCCAAATAAGCAGTGGAGTATTAATTTGTTTTGAATTTTGTAAATTATTTATCTCTTCATAAACACCGTCAATTTGGATTTCACTCCAAGTTGGTATGTTTTTTTGCGTCAAGCTCTCCTTGGAATTGATACTATCAATCACAGATAGCTGCACTATTGAAGTTAAACTATATATTATAGTTATATACAACATTAATATTCATGTTCTACACACAACATTTTTGCTCTTAATTAATTTTCTTTGTATCCATATCTACTCTTTAGTGTGGAGTTATGGACTATTTGAATTTAGCCCCTGACATGGTTTATCTCCACATACCATTGATGAACTATATTAGTTGGGTGATGTCGAACGCTGTGCTTAAGTCTATCGGCTCTATCTCCGTAGGTTCTATCTCCAGAATTCTTTTTTTTTCATGTACACAATCACTTGTGTTCGCCTCCGTGCGCGCAAGTTTCTAGCATCCTTGAAAGGTACTCACTCGGACCCGGTTCTACTCCCTGTTGACTATTGTTGGTTTTAAAGGTAACTCTGATAATTAACTTGGTGCTACCTACTCCCTCCTGTTTAGATCACTGATGATAAAGAAAACTTGAGGTTTAGCTTCACCACTGAAATATACTCCTCCTCCGGTTCACAAAAATAAGTTATTTTAGACATCGCCATCATTCTCAAAATATAATTTTGACCACTAATTACTATTATAATTATTTTTAAAACCTAACAAAATTATAATATTATAAAAGTACTTTCGGATAAGATTCTACATACATGATTTTCATATATCTAATCTAAATATTAAAATAGATATTGATAACCAAAGTTTGACTGTACGAATTCCAAAACAATTTGTTTTTTGAACCGGTGGAGTAATACGCTAAATATGGTGGCTACGTGAAAATAATATTATTAGATGTGTTGTGGAACTTTTTAGATACTTGGTGAGCTTCGTAATATTCTGTCATGTGGGGTTCAAGTACGAACTCATGGTCCATGGGTCTCTCATTTACATGTTGCTGATGATTGCTTAGTATTCTCTCAAGCATCTCAGAGGTGAGCACGTCGCTTGCGCAAGATCCTAGAGGACTAGCAGTTCGGTCCGGGCTAGGGGCGGACCCAATGGACGGTTCAGGTAAAGGGCGGCGAAGAATATAGAGGTGGGCTCAAAATCGCCCCACCTCGATCCTGTCGCCGCCGAGCTCGAAGGCCACCGAGCCGCCCCACATCGGATCCGCGACACACACACATTTGCACGCGACGTATCATGGCCTCAAGACTCGGCCACGGACGGCTCGCCGCCGAAGCTGGCTGAAAGCACGCCGCAGCCCACGCGGCGTGATCCGCCGGACCCCTTCACCGCCGAACGACGCCGCAGTCTGGCGCTCCCTCCTCCGCGCCTTCCGCTCCACGATCTACACGAAGTCCTCGAACCCAAAGATCGTCTCCGCCATGTGCCGTCCCCGCGTCCGGCCCAGCCAGCGGGCGCCGCTGCCGCCTATGGACGGAAGAACTTCGCGAGCTCCGCCCGAGATCCGCCGCCCATGTCGCGTCAGTGGCGGAAGATCTCCGGAGCTCGCCAGCGGTCGAGCTTCGCGGCCGCGGACGCCCCTATCGACGACGCCGCCGACGACGACAATGTCGGCGATCGGACGACCTCGCGCCCGGCGCTGTGGGGAGTCGAGGCGTCTGGCGCGCAAAGTTGGCGGATCACCCACGAGCCGCGGAGGAGGCGCGGATGGGTTCGAGGAGAGGAGAGGAACCGCGGCGAGCTCTCGAGGGGAGGGAGCGGAGCGGGAGTTGTGGGGCAGGAAAAGGAAAGCAGCAGAAGCACGGAGAAGACGAGAGGGGGGCAATCAACGAGGCTTCGCTTCCTCGAAGTTCTTCGGTCAAGGCTGACGGAGGGGAGGCTTCACCTTATGAAGCCTCACTGCTGGATTCGCCCCTGGTTCAGGGTGTACCGCTTAGCATTTCTTAGTCTAGCCACGCTTAGACAGATTATCGTTGGTCGATAACTCGGTAATCAACAAGCCGCAAGCAGGTGAGAGCATCCCCCCCTCCAAAATTTTGGTCCTGGGTCCACCACTGGTCCAGGTAAATAATTTGTTAATGCCGAAAATACTTTTTAAACTATAAAAATAGCAAGATACTTCTAAAAATTCCAGAGTAGCTAAATAAGGCATGTTAGAGCTTAATTAAAATATTTTCAACTTAAATTTGGTTTCTATTTGTACACGATAAATAATTTATTAATGCCGAAAATACTTTTTAAACTAGAAAAATAGCCAAATACCTCTAAAAATTCCAGAGTAGCTAAATAGGGTATGTAGAGCTTAATTAAAATATTCTCAACCTAAATTTGGTTTTCATTTGTACATGGTAAATATTAACTAAATGATGAAGGCACTTTTAAACTAGGAAATAGCGAGATACTTATAAAAAATCTATAAAAAATCTAGAATAGCTAAATAGGGTATGTTAGAGCTTAATTAAAATATTTTTTGTGCAATTATAGAGTTAATTACATACTTTTAGATGGAATGTATTGCTATGTCCTGTAGTGTCGTGTAGTACGTCGTTATAGTTGCGTGTATATTAGTTCCGAATACGTCGCTAATCGTGCAATAAATTTTTCTGGTGCAATAATTGAATTAATTAAATATGTCTCTTATTATTACTTTTTGTGTATGTTTCATATTATTTACAATGTATGCACTGATTTTTCATGTATGGTGGCCCTAGGAGGCGCTGCGCAGTGGCTGTACGAGTTGCTTGCCCGGCCGTTGACGTGAGTCACCATAGCCGCCACAACACCATCCTCCCCCAGGAGGGATAGGGCTCATTGAGCTAGGCGCGTTGCAGCTGTGCACGCCCATAAGGCCATAGAGGGTGGACCCACGTTGAGTTCCAAGGTACGTATAGTTGTGACCTTCGTGTACTCAATTTCAGTTTGACTTGTGTGGGTGGATTCACGTATGTTCTTAATCCTTTCGACGCGGGTTGAGAGCAGCGGGCCTCCTTCTAATAGTGAGGATGGTAGAGGCGACGTGGGAGGACTACCAAGACGTCGCGGGCAGCGGTTGACCGGTGCAGACCGGAGACGCTCATGTTCCACTTTCCGTGCGAGAAGATGATGCTGACGCTTTAGGACGTGGGCTTTCTGACCGGGTTGCCCTGCGCAGGCTTCCCCTTGGCGACGTACGACGTCCCGGACATGTGGCGCTCAGAGATCCACACGAGGTTTCAAGGGGTACTATCGCCCAACACTGTCTATAGGGAGTTCAGAAGTATGTGCAAGCCTACACTAAAGTGGATATGCCAGTTCTACGTAAGTATTTATTACTCTTGTATTTTTGCTTCAATTGCTTTGTTCAACTTAGTAATGTGTTTCTCTCTTCTTGCAGCTGGAGCGTATGGCACAAGACGTACCTGGGGACATAGTGAGGAGGCACTTCGAGGCCTACTTGATGTGGTTGTTCGGGTGTGTTATATTCCTTGGGTCCCACGGCAACAATGTTGACAAGCACATAATTCGCTACGCACAGGAGCTAGCAAACCTAGAGGTGGAGGCGATCCAGCCTACGCCTAGGGCCCGGCGGTGCTATGCACGACGTATTGTGGGGACCCCGGGTTATTTTTCGTAAGACCGAGGCCTTCCCGGTCTTATAGAAATAACTCTGGGCCTCAGAAGATTGAAATCCAATTTAACTCCATCTAAGTGAGAGGACCCGGCTGAGCTAGAGCCCCGGTGACCATGCATAACGCTCCTTGCGGATGCTACATGGTAGCCAGTTCCCCAATAGCTCGAACCCACACTTAAACGAATTAAAAGGCATTTCAAAACCGCGGGTATGTGTCTCGTGTTGGCTCCCAAGATCAGCGACCAACACGCACATACCCTAAACAACGTCAATCACAGTCATACAAAGTTCATACATTGATATATCCAAAAGACATATAACATATTAGTTAAGTCTACAACTATTACAAAGCGACCGACCGACTAAATTCAAATAATAACATTAAGTAGTAGTGGAAGCAAGATAAATAAACCAAAAGGTCCAGCAAGTTTTGCCCCATAACCCAAGGCAACCAACTGGGAGCTAGAAACAACACTAGTCGTTAGTGTCGCCGAAATCGGCGCTAACGAACTGATCGAGTGAAACGTCATCCTCACCTGAACAAGCAGCAACTGGGTTAAGTAACAAATGTACTCGCAAGTCTTACACAAAATAAAATTATATATGCTAGTGGATGTCCAAAGAGTAGCTTAGTGGCTTAGTTTTACATAAACGCACAATTTTTCATCCCTACACCATCTAGTTTGAAATTGCCATTTTGTAAATAATTGTTTAGTAAAAGAAGTACAAATGACATAGATAATTATATAGATCAATCAATACCAAAGTGGTAGCCCACTTTGATAAACTAAAATGCATGAATATCCCATTAATGCCTAATCCAAGTTGTTGACCACATCAATTTTAATTAGAGTCTAACAATGATGTCATTCAATACCAAGCGGTCGTCTGTAACCGTGGACACGGTTATTCAAATAGATTAATCCTTGCAGGGGAGTACTACTTTACCCACATGACCCGATCAGCCTGTAAGCCTCCGGATAATGACACACTTCCTAAGGTATGCCGGTTGGGTAGATCGAGATTTAGTATTTTTCAACAAGAAGACCTATTGAGTTGAATCCCCCTTGTGAGATGAACCCCAACTCAGTACAAGCTACTGATAGAGCTTGCTAAGTGGGCACATAAGTTGTGTTGGAAATACCGATAAAATGTAAATAAAGAAAAAAAATAGTGCTCCCATGCACATTATAGAAAATTACATCAGATCCTACGAACAGATGATAAAACACAAATGTCATCACACCACCTGGGACTCAAACCAACAAACCCTTCCTCTTACTTGACTAAACCGGCCCCAATCTAGCGTGTGGAAGTACGAATGGTACTTGGAATCGACAGCCCAAAGTTCAATCGGTCCAGACAAGTCTTCCACATACCCGAGTCTCGTGCACGAAAGCACCCACACTATCGACTAGTTGTCCAGACCAAAATTCATTTGAAATAAGCAAAGTTTAACTCAAGAGCCAGATACGAAGATCTGGACAAAAAAAATAGAAGATAAGAGTGAGGTGTTTCCCACGATCGACGAGATAATCATGTAAATCGAACTAACACATTCTCTAGACCCGCATGGCTGAGCATACCCATATATAATAGATACATCATCACACACATCTAATCTTAACCATAATTGTAACAGAATATCAACAAGAGTAGGACATAACTAACTAACTCACAACATATCGATATAACAAAAATAGCATGCAAGCAATATCATTGCATTTCAAAATACTAATTAACAAAAGCTGGGATCAATATGATGCAAAAACTAAGTTCAAATGATGCTTGCCTTGCTGGAAGTCTAATTGTTCACTCTCAGTAGCGTAGTTGTTCGCGTTGGGCAAATTGGAATCTACAAAAAGATGATATCAAATCAACACCGAGAAAAGGTGAAAAATTCAAAGTGCTCAAAAATGCATGATTTTATATGAACTTATTTCAAGTGGAGTTAGTATGTGAAAGTTATAGTAATTTGAAAATCAGTTTTGGAGAAAATAATGGAAAATCCTGTCCTATTACTATTCACCCGGATTAATTACTTTAGTGAAAATTTCCTGAACAGTGGTGGAGATAAGAAATACATGGTTAGAAAGATAATAAAAATTTGTGTTCAATAAAAATTGAATCACCCTATTTGGTGTTAATTTGCATTTTCTATGAATTTTCAAAGTTAACAGCATTTTTAGTGTAAAAATAATTCGGTTTGGAGTAAAATCCAAGATCATTATTTTCTGTGATAGAAACAAATTTCATAACTATTTCAAATTAAAGTACATTAAAAATCAAAACCAGCAAAATTGGTTTCACTCATTTCGGAGTTAAAATGAATTAGTTATGATTTTTTTTAAAGTTCTTTGAATTTACAGTACAAAAATAAGTTGCTTTGGAAATTATAATTGCAGTTAATACTTTTATTACCTGAGCTTACCTAGCCTCGGTTGCTGACTGAAGGTGTCCACTGCATAGTGTTCTTTTTCATTTTAATTTTCGAATTAAATCTACTGACAAGTGGGGCCCGTTTGTCATTGACTCGGTCCATGCAATAATGCATGGACCGAAGGTCAACATGCACGGTCTACCAGTCCATTGCATAGTGCACTGGGCACTTAAGTGCCTTGGGCCCACATGCCATTCACTCTAAGCAAATTCTGGTTTCATTTAACTCCTCATTTTCTGTTCACGGGACCCACATGTAATAGACCCTAGCAATTAATTGATCAATCATTAGCACAGTTTAAATGTCATTAACTCCTAATCCGACACAGATTTAGCCTTAATGACTTGCTACAGTGGCGGTCAAAAATCCGACAACAACCCGAAAACGCACTAGTTCATTGCCAGGTGTGAACCGAGGCCAAGAATGGATTCCCAATAGGCGTGCGCTTCTATCAGTACTGATCGCAAGCTCCACGGCAGCCTGTAGCGGCGGCGCGATGGCGATGAAGCTACGGTGAATGTGCATGCAGCTCCCCGATGGCGCATTGTGCAAACAATCGTTTGCATGTGCATCTAGGAGGTGTAGTGGGACTACCTGAGTGCTGAAGAGGACCGGAGAGTGGCAGTGGAAGCTTAGCAACGATAATGGCTTCGATGGCGATGTGGTGCTTTGAGGAGGTGGCAACCTAAGCAAAATGAGGAGCCAACAAGGTGCGGGAAAGCTTTAGTGAGGTGAGAAGCTGCTCTGGAAGGAAGCAATCGGGGATTGACTTACCCGAACGGAGTTGGGGACGAAGGTCCTTGCGGCCGGAAATGGAGAACTCCAAAATTCCGAAGTTCCTGTGGATGATTGATGGAATGAGTTGAGGGGAAAGGATAACCAGGTACAAGAGCATAAGCTGACGCGCAAAGAATGGGAAGGAGCTCACTGGAAATATTAATGGTGAAGGTTGACCCGACGGCGGCTTCTGGTGCGTGCTTTGGAGAAGAAAAGGACACGTGCGCGTTCTGGCGTCTACAAGCAAAGGTAGGAGCTCAAATCAGTGGTAATGGAGACAATGAGGAACGATGATTACGAGGGACAAAGAGGAAGGAAGCCTACTCGAGTGATGAGTACACACAAGCTTCCTCCTTCTCACGACCGAGAGGAGAAGCGAGGCGAAAGAGGGGGTTTGGAGGGAGTTAAGCACGGGAAGAAGACGGGAATGGAAGCGGTGTGAAGTGGCTAAGCTCTGGGAGTGGCTGGCATGAGCGGTGGATTGACGCCGTTGATGGGGAAGTGCAGAGGCGTGCGGTTACGTGGCTTTGGAGCTCTGAGCCTTCGTCAGCGAGACGTGAGGGATGGATCCGATAGGTGGGGCTGGGGTGGCAGTGGCTCAGTGTGGCACGGGTCGCTGTGTGGCTGAGCTATGTTTGGTTAGGTGGTTTAGTCGAATCAATTGGCTTGGTCAGGTTTGAGTCGGAGTCTGGCTTGAGTCCAACAGTGTTGACGGATTTGAAAAACAAACCTCCCACTTTGACCGGGCTAGATAAAATAGCAAATAAATTCCTAAAATTCAAAATTTTTTCAGAGAGGTTCTTGGGATGACCTAGTACACATATAAATATCCTAAACTTAATGTTAATAATTTATTTGCTTATTTTTAATTCTTTAACCGCAGGGGTTATTGAAATGGGTTTTGAATTTTCTTAGGGTTGATTTGGTTTCTAAAAATTTGAGAAAAATTATATTTATTCATGATAAATATTATAAGAGTTAAATAAATTATTTCACAAGGATGATCGTAAGTATTTAATGCTGTTTTCTTTTGGAGCTTCATTTTGAGTTATATGTTTAACTTGAATTGAAAATTTACAAATGCAAAATTTTGTGCAAATGCTCCAAAAATGAAATGCATGCTCATGTAATGCATCTTAATTCCATTTATTAAAAACGGGGATGTGACACATACCATGCCCTGTGCGACGCGTGCCATCGGGTTCGGGACATCTCCATTCTCTTTGGATGTCTGTTGCTTCTTCAACTGTGATCCTTCGAGTGTTTCCAAATCGAACGACCATAGCTAGACTAGGGAGCCTACACCGATGTCATGTACACCGCTGATGATGACGTGGACTGGAAACCATGGGTACGGTGTGGTGTCACCGACATAAGTTTTTTTTTTAACCTTTAGTCTTTTTCGTAATGTGATTCATGGTTGTCACGGCATCGCCAAGGCGTCGCCTTGGCGTGACCTAGGCGTCCCGGCAGGGCGGAGCAGACGCCGCGGTCGCTCGCCTCGCCTTGGCCATCTCCGACCGGACCACCACACCGGCCGCCGGCCCTAGGTACTCTCCTCCGCTCCCTCCCTCCTTCTCTCCCTCCCTCTCGCGGCCCGCCGCCACTCCTCGGGTGTCCCCGTCGCCGGATCCGGCCTCTCTTGCTCCAGATCCGCCAGATCCGAGTTGCCACTGGGAGGGGTTGGGGGGAGGGAGCCCGAGCCAGGAGGGGGAGGTCGGTCACCGCCGGGAGGGAGAGGGGGAGGGGGAGCCCGAGTCGGGAGGGGGAGGAGGAGGGGGAGCCCGATCGCCGCCGAGAGAGAGGGAGAGCCCGGTTGCCGTGGGAGGGAGATGGAGAGGAGGACCAGGAGGGAGATGGGGACTGGGGAGCCCGAGCCAGCATTTCTACGGGCAGCCGGGGCAAGCGGGGGCAACCGGATCTTCTGCTCCCAGTGTATTGCTCTCAATGTATTGACCATTGCTAGTTGTAGAATTGTAGTTGCACTTAGCTCGCCTTGCCTCGCCTAGAGGACGACTAGGCGCCCGCCTGGACGACTAGGCATCCTGGCGCCGTGGTCGCCAAGGTCGTCGTGACAACCTTGATGTGATTGAACTGCATGTGCTAAGTTTTTGTTGTTCTATTCCATAGGTAACCTTCACTTCGATCACTATGCACGTGTCCTCCCTGGACTACGTTGCGATGTTCGATCAGTTGATGGATGAATGTGTCATCTGGACACCGTACACTCCCAAGAGGGTGTACACGCACACACCCCGAGGCGTGTCGAGCTTGTGCACGCGAGACTATGAGTACTGGTACACGCGGAGAAACTTGGTGCATGTGTAAGATCAAGGAGGCCAACTGGAGGGGGGGGGGTGAATAGGTGGTTTTAAAATTCTTTTGGCTAAAACCGATTTTTAATGCGGAAGCTAATATTAAAACAGTTCTGCACAATTAAAGACAAAATCAACTAGGTTCAACTAAGTGCGCCAACAAACAAGACTATTGAATGAAAGCAATCATACACATACAAGTAATATAAATTGCACAAAGTAAAGCAAGAGATCAAACCACAATGACACGATGATGTTTTACCGTGGTGATCGGAGACTTGCCGGTCTCCCCTAATCACGTTGAGGTAAGCCCAAAATCAATTGGACCGGCTCCACAAATTAAGCCAAAACCCTCCGAGGTAAGTCCAACAACTTAGAGCGGTTCCAAATCGAACCAACACCTCGCTCCATTAAGGTTGCTCCTTCCTTCACTCCGGAGATGGCGAGCACCACGCCACTCACAAACCGCTTGGGTCTTCTCACAATCTTCTTTGAGAAGCTCACCGGCGCAACGACGCCACCACGCCGTCTAGGTGTCGGCAAACACCAAGAGTAGCAAGTCTCCAACTTTCACTTGAACCAATCAAGTGTCTACGCTCACGTGGATACAAAATTCACCACCTAAGGCAACACATGCACTTAGGGTTTGCTCTCTAACCTTACTAAGTGCAACACATGCACACAAGAGTAGAGATAGCTTGCTCTTAGCTCAAAGGAATGAATAAGGCACTAGCAACACATGCTATGACCTTAGCAACAATACCAGCAACATCTCCCAATCGGCCAAGGTGGCTATATATAGCCCACACACAAAAACAAGCCGTTGGAAGCAAACTCCCGAACAAATCAGGATAATCCGAACTACCGCCGTTATACGGCCAGTACTACCGCCCTCAGCCCAACGGTCGGATTCATCAACAACACATGCTCTGAACTAGCTGTTACAATCGAGGCACGGTACTACCGCCAAGTAACGCGCGGCTGTTCCGCACACCGGTAGTACCGCGACACAACGCCGGTACTACTGCACTTCGAGAAAACCGAAAACAACTCGAAATGCGTCGCTTCTGGAAAAATCATACCGCCAACAAATACGCGGTATATCCGAGTTGCGGTCGTACCGCTCACACAGAGCCAGTACTACCGCACTTCCAAGAGAGCCAAAGCATATGAAATGCAACGGTTCTGGAAAAAGCATACCGCCCGAAGCTCGGAATGTCCGGGGTGCGGTTGTACCGCTCACACAAAGCCGGTACTACCGCTCCACAAAATCCGATCGGACCAGACAGTTCCGATCAAATGGACACGTGGACGGCTCAGAAAGATTGGGCCGTTCGGACCACCATTTTCACCGCACGATCTGAGGATACATTCGGACGGTCCGAACAGCACACGGTAGTTCCACCTGAGGACATGCGGTACTTTCGCACCACGGTAGTTCCGCCACACAAAGGCCGGTACTACCGCATCACAACTGAGCAACACATGATCAAATGCATCTCCTCTGGAAATAACATACCGCCAACAAACAATCGGAACCATCGGCCTACGGTCATACCGTTCAGTACACGCCGGTACTACCGTACCTCAACAGAGCAACACATCCTCAACAGGTGCGGTAGTTCCGCCATACAAGATCCACTATTACCGCAGCACGGTCGTACCGCGTACACAACGCCGGTACTACCGATTGTCCTGAGAAAACAACAGATTGCATTCGCTTCAACTCAAATTGCAAAACACATTTGCCAATTTGATGCGCAATGCAACCAAGGGTTCAAGTGGGATTCTCAACAAGTTGCAAAGCACATTTGCCAACTTGTAGAATCACACCATAAGGAATAAGGTACATGGACCTAAACCATTTGCAAAACATATTTGCAAACTGTAGTCACATGCTACAAGGGTTATCCATGAGCCACAACTATTTGCAAAACACATTCGCAAATATCGGCAACATGTTAAGATGAGCTAGAGCAAACACAATGAGCTATCAACACATGACTAACTCAAGCTACTAGTCAAAACCCCTCTTAATAGTACGACAATATATACTAGCAATCCGGTCTCCAATCAAACACTAAGACTGGTAAAAGACTAGGAATACATCCTTAGCCCTAGCTAGTCATACCTTTGCCTTGCACAACCTCTTGAAGCTTGATGACATACATCCTTACTTCAAGTTCAGGTTCTTGACTTGAATGTTCATCAACACATGATGAGTTTTTCACTTGACTTGATGATCAACTCATGACCATCTTCTCTTCTTGAACATCATCAACACATGATGACTTCCTCTTCTTCAAGAATCTTAATATGATGCTCATCAACACATGATGATATCCTTTTCTTGAACTTGGCTTGATGATCATCAACATATGATGATCTTCTTCACTTCGGGATCTTAACTCGAACGTCATCAACACATGATGATTTCTTTATCTCGAATCTTGACTTGATGACAATCAACACATGATGCCATCCAAAGTCTTTATCATCATGGAACCTCACCTACTTATCCAACTCATGGAGAATGTTAGTTCCACACTATGATTATCATTAATTACCACACCATACCATTAACTCATAATGGTGGGACAAGATATCACAATCTTTCCCTCTTTGGTAATTGATGATAATCACTTTAATTGCAAATAAATTGAATGTAAAGAGACAATGAGTATATATGAACTACACAAGCCTTATATACTCTTATGAATATATATAAATACACATGTTATATATACTCAAAGGATATATGAGCTACCACTACTACAGAAAAGGCCTTCACAGACGGTTCAAAAATGCCCTCACTGCAGCGGTTTCGTGAGTCGCTCGAGTCTATGGGTTAGTAATGACATGAGGTCATCACGATGGTTTTCGAACCGCTCGTGATGCATACTTTCGCTGCACGGTTATTAACTCGTAACTATCGTGATATATCGACTATCACTGCACGGTTTGTATCTAGAACCGCTCAGTGATAATTATCTATCACGAGCGGTTTAACACCAACCGCTCGTGATAACTATCTATCATGCACGGTTCTAAACACGCAACTGCCTGTGATAATTAGCTATCACCAGACGGTTCATGTTTAGAAGCTGCTCATGATATATAATAAAACCTCAAGCAATGGCTGCTTGTGCCTTTAAAATCATATATATATATATATATATATATATATATATATATATATATATATATATATATATATATATATATATATATATATATATATATATATATATATATATTGTAGTCTCACCACTTTGGGGGTCATGAGGAAGGATGACATGACTACCACGGGCAACCTTATCGAGCCCCCGCAAATTCAAGAAGTAAGGCCGATTGTTCGTGGCAATTGCCTCATCCTCCTCACGACCCACCGAAAGGACTGGGACTACAAGCGATATATATATATATATATATATATATATATATATATATATATATATATATATATATATATATATATATATATATATATATATATATATATATATATATAATATATTGTTTTAAAGGCACAAGTACCATCGCTGGAGGTTTTATAGAGAAGAGATGAGGAATAGAATGGTAGGACGATTCATACCAGGACACAAATCTAAAAGTTAATTGCAGCCAAACCCCATCCGAACCACATCGATCCCATGTAAGCTAACCAAGCACAAAGAACCAAAGATCAAATACCCTCAAGACCCATCGAGAGCATTAACCAAACCCACCATTTTGCCCCATTCATTTTTGTCAATCAACCCACAAAGATGAACTAAGCAAGATGCACAGAATTAATGCACATACACCAATAGCCCTCAGTTTACATCACAGATGAAGGGGACTACTAATATGAACTAATTATCAATTCAATTTCAGCATAAGACTATTACCATCATTGAGCAGTTCAACAGCTAGCAAGGTGCCACTAGCCAACAAGCATCTGCATGATCATTGCATTCATTTATATTTATGATTTCTCTACTTCTCTCTACATGTATGTATTACACATTTACACTTCTCTGCAATAATGCACTTTTCATCATGTATGTATGTATTACACATTTAGCATCTGGGCTCTGGCCAATGGCCATCATCATCAGCATCAACCAACAACCAGACAACATCAAGAAGACAAGAAGGGGACTTACGCGTTAGTGGGAGAGCTGGAGAGGTTGGAGGCGCAAGGGAGGTCCGAGGTAGCGCAACGAGCTGGCAGCGAGAGGGAGGAGGAGCTGGAGCTGCAGTGTAGGGAGGAGGAGCCAGGGCCGACGGCGCAGTGAGGGGGGACTGGGAGTTTGATCCGGCGGCGCGGGGAGAAGGGAACTTGATCGGGAGGTGCGGGAGCTGGCGGTGAGGGAGGAGGAGCTCGGTTCACATGAATACCAACAGCACAAACCAATAGGTGATAGATCTGTCTTACCTCGACATCGCCGGTGGAGAGGTAGCCGGGTCGATACGCCGGGGAGGAGGAAGAGGGAAGGCAGAAGCGTCATCAGAGTTAGGCATTAACGGTGACCTCGCAAAAGACACTCTTATCGCACGAGTGTCTTGTGCAAAGGAACCGTAGGTCGCTAACCGTCGGTGACGGAAGAATGCATGGCGGTGTCGGCGACGGGGTCACTCGGGTGGGGAGGGGAACATACGGTTCATTATTAAAACCGTCTGTGAAGTATCATAGACGGTTGTTTGTTGAAACTGTCTGTGATACTTAGTAATATCACAGACGGTTCTTGTTGTAACCGCCTCGTGATAGTTCATGACGGTTTTCAACATGAACCGTCTGTGATATTACCTCTTCACAGACGGTTTTTAGCGCAGCTAGTAACACAGACGGTCTCTAAACCAAAACCGTCTATGATTGCATGTAATACATACGGTTTTGGTCATCCGTCTGTGATGAGGCGTCCAGTATTAGCCTTTTTGTAGTAGTGTACACAAGTCTCATATACACACATGAATATATTAACTACGTAAGTTAAATATATTCAAAGGATACGTTTCAAAGTAAAGATCCTTAATATATGTGAAAAGGAATATGGATCAATACTAATGAAACCACAAAACATAGATTAAGCTCCCTCTAAATGTGTGCATACACAAATGTATAATAGGAACATATGCACATATTTAAGTTAACCTTTTGGTGGAGTTCAACCTATATTTTGGATCCGAGGAATGCAACAATAAGAATATGATGTCGAAAGCATACCTCTTGATCTTTAAATCCAACTGAGACTAAACATGAGATATAGCAATAGAATAGTTAGTCTCACAAATGGATTTATCATTTGGAATGCATACCTCATTTGATTTTCACCTTTATATCCAAGCTGAGACTAGACAATTGGTATATCTATAAGAGTGTTAGTTTCACAAATAGATTTGTCATTAATAACCAAAACTCCATTAACACATAATGGCGGGTCTAGATTCTTCAGCATGGCATCTTCGTGGAGCAGTACCATGTGCACCGAGTGATGCGTTAATTCGATCTACGAGAGGTGGTCCTAGTGCCCTGGGGGCGGTGATTACCGTCGAACGTCCATGGGTAAGTTCACATTTTATTTCTATCGTAGCCTTTCCCTTACGTAGTTATGAATTAAATGGTTTGCCTTCTACAGGTACACTAGGAAGGAAGTACCTGGTAGGATTTCCTGGGCTAACAGGATGTCCCCCTGGGTTGAGCAGTGGCTCCATGCCATGGAGGAAGTGGTCCAGGAGGATACTCCCTATGACCCCGGGACGTACGAGGAATACTTTGAGTGGTACTCCACTCGGACACAGGTTCGTTGCATTAGGGTCGTGCACGAACCACCACGACACGAAGCCATGACGATCAACACGTACTCCACCCAGCCAGACTCTGTATTCCATCGCGTGGTACGTATTGAACGGTCCATACTTCTTATTTACTTCGCATGTTTTCGGTTTTTATCCTGTTAATTCTGTGTATAGAATAATCTACAATGGGAGATGCACACGTTGGTGACCTCTGTGCGTAGTCTAATGCTCCAAGAGCGCCTTGGCATGGCGACATAGGAGATTAGAGAGGTCATGGACCGATTCCTAGAGAAGACGAGGTGAGACATCCAGCTTACGTCATGTCGTACGCCAAGGGACGTGGTGGACCCACTTGTGTGTGAATGTGGGGGGTGAGCCACAGTGCATCACGCCCCACGGCTCCCCATCTGAACATGGTAGGCAGGTCCTCGTGGCACCGTGCCGAGAGTACCCCGACATAGTTTGTAGGTACACCTAAAACACTCACGTCTGCTTGTTTTTTCGAAGTCCACTAGTTACTAATGATAATTTTTTCTAACAGTCCTCGTACACCAGACACTGCTGGATAGGACTACTACTGAAATGTCATTTGTGATGCATTGAGGTATGTATCTTGTTTACATGAATAACATACTCTTTCACCATTTTTATCTTGTTTACATGCATAACGTATTGTTCCACAAGTCGTATACCCCTTTGGGACGAGGAGCTGGTGTCGCACGAGGGAGCACAGACCTCAGACTTCGACATCGACAAGGACTGGACGCCACGACGACAGGGCGGTAGGCCTTCGTATGGCGAGAGCGGCCAAGTCTCCGTTGGGGCCTCATAGCTGCATGGTGCACCTGAGCGAGCCACTCGACACAGCCCCCTCTCATGACACCCCCTCTCGTGACACCAGTGCAGGCTACTCGTGTCGTTAGGGTACCTCGACCGCCAGAGCCTTTAACGCACTCATACCATCGTCTGCAATGTTGCCGGGGACGAGGCAGAAACCTACACGTAAGCACATCAAGAGGGCCCGCGAGTATATATTTGTTCTTGTAAATATCAGTCGTGTTATATAAATATTAATTTTTGTACAACTTACATTTTGCTAGTCTCGTGTTTCGATACTATTTGTTCTTGTTCTGTATACAAGTAACCATGTGAGAGAGTCAGCATCGCGACACCTCACACCACCCTAGTTCTAGCCTTTTCGTATGCGAAATGACCACACCCTAGTTCCCAAGTCATTATCTCTCTAAGATTTCATTCAGTACTCTCAAATAAATTGGGGCTATTTTTGTTATCGCGCCATCGAAGAGGGTTATTTTTCTTATTACGCCACCAGAGGGGGTCATTTTTATTATTGCACCGCCGAAGGGGGTAATTTTTGTTATTGCGCCGCCGAAGGGGATTATTTTTGTTATTGTGCTGCCGAAGGGGACTATTTTTTATATTGCGCCACCGAAGAGGGCTATTTTTTATATTGCGCCGCCGAATGGGGCTAAATCACATTCCAAATATATTTGGTGACAACAAAACTTCTAAATTATTCTCTGCTTCATATTTCCTTATCAAGGTAGTTAGGATCGCGATCCAAGTCTTAAAGTCTTACGACTCTACGAACCCATAACAGCCTGTCGATCCAAGTCTTACTGCCGATCCGATCCTACTCAAGGTCGGTAGGATCGCGATCCTACTCTTAGAGTCTTACGGTTCTATTTAACCCACGACGACTGTCGATCCAAATCTCCTTGTCGATCCTACTCGTAGAGACATAGGGCAATTTTTTTTAGAGTCCAGGCTTTGCTGATATTTTGTTTTAGAGCAAAATTTGTTGATATTAATTTCTGAGAATGAAACTATAAATAAACAAGGAGCATGTAAAATATTGTATCAATGTGGTAATGCTAGTACAAATATCTATATTATGGCATGAGCAATCTTGAGCTTGATAATGATAAGCTCTTTTTATTCCTGGAGTATGTCTAGCTACTTTTAAGGAACATGCAAGTGGTAAACCATATAACAATCATACAAACTTATAGTATAGATGTTAAATATGTGTATTTTTACAAATCCGTAGAATCGCCGATTCTACGATTCGATACTACGATTCGATCCTACTGGAGGCAAATCGATCCGACTCGGGATCTCGACTCTGACTACCTTGTTCCTTATCTTTTCGAAAATTATCTGTTGCGCGGACACTTAAAGATATTGCCAATATTATAAATAGCCATTTCAAATGGCGATATGAGCACAACAGGAGTCCTGTAGCCAATTCAAATGGCAACAGAACTTTTTCGGAACTGTTTCAAAATCAATGGAACAATTATTGCCAGTGGTAAAGCGGTGGATGGACAAATTTTTTTTAATAAGGTTAGGAACAACTAGAACGTCCTTAAGATGGAGCTATTTGTAGGAGGATGGAAAAGAAATTTGGCTGACACAAGTGATTGGAAGGGAAGAACCATCACCAGCGATAACAGAACCAGAAGCGGGCATAGATGATGAGGTGAGGTTACCAGCATCAGCTGGCATGTGAGATGTGGTACCAAAGTACATGTACCAATCCTGGCTGTGAGAGGGTGCCATGTTGTTGAGCACCTGTATCAATGCGGACTGATCCTAGGCTGGTGTCGTCGCCGTGGACGGGGGTGGTAGGTAATATACAGGAGCAGCTGGCATGAAGGCAGGGTAGGCAAGCGACAGATTCGGCTGTCGTGGTGCCGAAGGACACCAGGGGCTGTTCTAGGGCTGGGACTAGCCCTGTACAGCGCCGATCCATGGTTGGCTACCCAGAGCCCCATTATTACGCCCACTAGAGGATTGATTGTTGGAGCCGGTGTTATTGTTGCTACTACTGTCATTGTCGTTCTATCATCCTCTATTGCAGTTGTTAGACCACGTCCACTGTTGTTGTAGTCACGGTTGCCGCGGTCACCATGGTTCTGTCCACCGTTATTGTGGCAGCGATTGCCGTCAATCTGATTGGTGCGATCAGTGCCATGGTTGGCGTTGTCAGTGTTGGAAGAGAGGAGGGTTGTGGCGGCGGCATTTTTGGTGTTGATCTGCTTCTGGTTCTCTTTCAAGAGCAGCATGGAGCGGGTTTGGATGAAAGTGGGAAATGGTGTCTATAGTGGGACGATGGTGACGATTTCAGAGTAATCTTCGTGCAGACCACGGAGGCAATTGAGGACTAGGGTCTCATTGGAGACAGGCTGAACGAGATTTGTTAGGGCATCAACCAAGGTCTTCCGCTTTGCGTAGTACCCCGTGATGGTCATGTCACCTTGTACTAAATTGCAAAATTCTGCTTCGATCTGAAGAGCCCGGGCTTTCTTGTTGTCGTGGAATAGGTTCTCAATGGCTTCCCACACTGTTTGTGCCGACGAGCCGGGCTGCATCACAATGTCGAAGATTTCCTTAGATATAGAAACGTATATCTAGGAAAGAACAGTAAACTCGTCACGTGCCCAAGTGTTATTGCTAGAAGTGCCTCCAATGTTGTCGACCTACCACGTAAGAGAATACTTGCGGAGAGTAATGAGAAATAATTCTGGCCACTTGGCATAGTTCGAGGCTTGGAGATCGAGAACAATCGGGATATGAGTCTTGATGCTCATCACTTGTACCGCCTACGTGGAGAGCGAGGATGAAGAAGTGGTCGAGGTAGCTTCTGTTCCTTGGGCAGCAGCGTCGATAGTGGCGATAGATTTCGTGGCGGCTTCGGCTTCGCAATTGGCGGTGGTGATGGCAGCTTCAACGGTGGCAAGAACGGCAGCGGTGTCATCAGGATGAGCGACAACGGCGGTTGCAGCGGCTACTACAATGACGGTTGTGACGGAGGTAGTGGTGCTGGTGCTGGAGAGATCGCTCATCACGGCGAGGATTCGACGTCGATCGAGATCATCGCAACATTGGGAGTAGGTGCTGCGTTGGGAGTAGGCGCCATTATTGAAAGGATACGAGTAAGCTACACTAGCTAGCAATTTTAAAAATTCTACCACGTAAACCACGAAGCCATGCAAGAAAGAGATCATATATCGTTACCACTTAGACACACAGTGCAGCGGAAAAAGAGTAGGAGCAACTTGATCCAACGTTGAGCGCGTTGATGTAGTGGTTGTAGTCGATCGTCCAACATCCTTGGTAGCGATCGTCTCCTCCAGCAACCTATGACGTTTCTTGCGTAGGTCGTGGATCGTCCTTGATCTGCACAACAGCAGCGTATCTACGGTATCCACACGTCTAGGGGTGGAACGTTGTACGCGGGTATGCTAGCTCCAACACACGCGGTAGGGCCTTCGGGAAGATGGAGGCTAGGGTTTCGGTGGAGCAACTCCTTTTTTTTTTCTTGTCCTAATAGCCCCCATGCATCTCCTTACAAAGAGACCATAATGAATCATATCCAAACTTGTTTGTTCCAACCCGTTAAGTGTATGACCCGGTAGGTTCATGCGTAATCAGTTGTGACTTGAAAACTCCTTTCCGACCACAAGTCGTTAGCGGTTCCTAACAAGACATAACGATTCTCAAACACACATACATATTATATTAAACGAACCTTATGCATTATGATCTACGATCAGGTCCTTATCACTTGTGACCAGCTCGTATCTCCACATGACTAGTTCCTATTTAGTCACGACCAGTTTGTAACTCCTTACGATCAGTTCGTTGACTAGTTAGTGATCATGTTCGACCAGTATACAAATAGTCTATATCTCCATACGATTAGTTCGTATCTGAGGAGTGAGCCTTGCTCGGCTGGCTGTGGTTGGCGCTGTCCGCCCAGCCTGCCCTTGCTCGAGCCCCAGGCTCGGCAGTGGGTGTCTCACTTGGGGTGTGCGTGTGTGTGGGTGGGGTGGTGTGTGTGTGGGTATGTGGGGTGTTTGAGGACTGAGTTGGGGCTCAGCTGGAAGAGGAGAGCTATAGGCTCTCAGCTCGTCACGGTTCAAGCATTGGCTCCCGTGGTCGCCTCGCGAGGTAGGGTGCTTCTTCTTCTATAATGTGGACCGGATGGGGAAAAATCCCGGACGTAAAAAAAAAACTAGTTCGTATCTGGTCAGACTGAACGACCTGCTTGCATATTCTCCCCTTGCCTCACGATATCTGATTGAACTCTAGGTGAAATATGTTGCTATCTATGGACTGTTCAATACTTTATCGATCAAGTGATGAATAACTTCACGTGGTCAACTCTTGGACCACTAGTGGTATGACCATACACTTTCTTTATCTGACCGCATCGAGGGGCCCAGAGATGTCTCTCTTGTTATGTTAGAAGAGGCAAATCCCATATCCGACCAATCATATTCCTCCGCATGTTTCATAACATACCCGAAAGCTACCTTTATAACTACCCAGTTACGGAGTACGTTTGACAACCCCTAAGTGTACTATTACACATATAGGAAACCATGTTGATCCTAGGTCTAAGGATTATACATCATCATTGCTTGAGACCAACTGATGATACATAAAATCATAACAATCTCAATAGTATCTCAAGGTGAGTCAATCTAACACCATGTTCTCTAACATGTGTTCACATTATTGATTCGATATCCTCATATCTATGACCGATGAAATATGGTCATCAGTCAATACATGTTCTGGTCGATAAGTCACTAGTGTTTCGACCAGTAGCATCCGACCAGGGATACATTTAGAATAACATCATATAAGTTAAGGAGCTTCACCAACAAGTCACATACTTGTTAATCGTTATAAATGATAATTCATCCAAAGAACATAATGATATTTATTCTATAACTCATAAATATAGACGTGATATAATCATCTCTATGATTACTTCTAGGGCATATCACCAACAACGTCATCACGGATCGGTGTCGTCGCATAGTCTGGATGACCACGGAGTAGGCACTGCGTCGGACGAGAGACGCGCTGCGGAGCGAGTCGTCGAGCAAGGAGGCCGTGAGTTGGATCAGATGCGTTTCAACAAACGCTTTGCTCTGATACCATGAAAGCGAGGATGCAAATCGTATTACCTCAGTTGATCTATTCCATTGATATTTATAGATTACAAACAAAAGTTCATCACATACAACAGTAATCAATACAAATATGTAATCAACCTATAGCACTGTTCCTCGCCCGACACGGAAAGGACTCGACGTGGCCTCGTCCGACACGGAAAGGACTCGGCGAGGACTCCTCTAACACTTCAGCATACAATGCATTGCAGTCTCTTACAAAAATCTGACATCGGTATTGCGCCGCACCCAGATAACATTTTCGTTGTACTGTGCATGTTCAAGCCACTTACAGAGCTGTTCAGTCTCGCGAAGCAGAAATTCCTACCAATCATGGAGGAAATACAGTCGAGGGAACATGTTACTGACGACTTATCCGCGAGGTTTGATCCTACCTTGCGTGCCCTGAGCATGGTTTGGGTTACCGGCCGAAAATCGGCAATATCAGACCCCGGTAAGACTTCAAATCGGTCCGAAAAAAATCAAATGTGCTTAAATTTGATCTTTTTTAATTTAAAATCCGGAAAATACAATTTTTGATTTTAAAATTTCGGCCGAAATTCGCGGAAATTTTTTGGAACCAGTTTTGAAAACGCTGGCCCTGAGCAGCGCCGCGAGGAGAACACTTGAGCTGCTCGAAGAGTGGATATTAGGCTATGATTCTGAAGTGGTTCCACATGGTGTTAGCGTCCACGAGATCACCAGATACATCATGAATCATGATGCACATCAAGCTGTTGTTCGAGCACGGTAGCTTGCTAGCACTCGCCCTCAACGCCTGTCGCGACGCTGGAGAAGCATTCCCCTGTACGACTGCGCGAATCCAAAGCATGCATGCCACGAATGGCATTGTGGGCGTCTTGATCCATCATTTGGGAACTACGCTTGAGAAACAAGCGAGACTTCACCGAGTTGCCGCGCTGCAATGGTTGTTCTTGGGCAACAACATGCATTTCGTGCTGCAGCAGAAAGAGGTCTTGGAGATATTTGGGAGATGATTGGGTTTTGAAGCACAGGGACAAACCGGGGATTTACATCTCAAGGTACCTTGATAATTCTTGGGCACCCGTCTTGTCTTGTTTACAAACTAAGAGCGTCATGATCCCGGTTTGCTTCAAACAACCTGCACTGAGCAGATTTGGCCTGAAATTTGAGGAAACTTACAGCTCTCAGAAAGCATAGAAAATTGAGGATCCTCTGCTTCGGAAGCACAAGCGGCGAGCAGTCATAGGAAAGCTCATGCTGACCTATCGTTCATACTTGGAGGAGAAGCATCAGCAGAAGGCTCTAAAGTTAATGAAGTACACATCTGAAGATCTTAAGGCGCAACTCTGAGATCTGTTTCAAGGATGATCATGAGTAGGGTGTTAATGGGTTGAACGGGTTGGGTTTGAATTTGAGTTGAGTTTGGATGGGTTAGGTTAGTGTGGGTTCAAAAATTTCAGGTTGAAATGGGTTCAACCCGTGGGTTTGATGGGTGGGTTGGTTTTGGGTGGAGTTGTGGACGACGCCACCGACTGCTGCTGCCCTCCGTTGGCTGCTCTCACCCAGAGGTTTGCTCTAAACGAATCCTACTCCCCCTTCTATGACCGAATGTATATGTGTTGTGCCCGAGTGGGGAATGTGATGAATGCTTGAATGGTTTGCAAATGGATGCTCCAGAGATGCAATTCATGAACTAGAATCAAGATTGACATGATTTGTGTTAGGTTATTTCACTGGTTTCACGATTTAGCTCAAGAACAAATGTCAAGATGCATTCTTGAATGACATTGAATTAGGAAACAAAGTAATAACAACATTACAGTGATGAAACTAAATGAATATGAATATTGCTAGGAAGTTATCAGATGTAGTTGCTATTTATTGCATACAATTGGGTTCTGCGCCGCTGCCAATCCACATCTCTTCTGTGCGACAATGCGAGTAGTCTAACACCGATGCAGACGAACTTGCCGGGGGGTCGTTGTCGACGCCATCCTTGCTGTTGATGCAGACGAACTTGCCGACGTCGACCTTCTTGTGCACGACATACTCCTCGGGCTCCGGCTCATGGTCCACCGGTGCCCAATGAGCTCCCCGCCACCCCTTCCTCCTTCCACCACCCTCTTCTCCATCGGTGTCGCTCTCCTCTTCCCCGTCCGCGCCGTCACCTTGGCGGGGTCCATGGGGAAGAGGAGGCGGATGCGATGGAGCTAGGGTCACGGCGACGGACGAGCGCGCGGAGGCGATGGTTGAGCTGGGAGATGTCGTCGGAGCGGCAAAGTGGCATGACGCGATGGTTGAGGAGGATGATGTGGGGATTGGGTGGAGGAGCGCGAGGGAAGGGGATGGCCATGGATGTGGCGGCATGGAGGTGGACCGTGGGGGGTTAAGGACTTACGGGGAGGAGAAAGAAGAGGAAGCATGTGTACTTCAGTACTTGGGCTGGATGGGATGAGATATTGAGATGGGTTGAAAAATGGGTTAGAAATGGGTTGAACCCGTATTGAAGAAATTGGGTTGGGTTGGGTTGGATTGGGTTGGAGTTGCATATGAGTTGGGTTGGGTTGGGTTTTAGAGGTGGAGCAGTGGGCTGGTCTGGGTTGGGATGATGTGCTGTATTAAAGTGGGTTAGGGTGGATTTGGATTGGGTTTCAATCCATTAGCAGGCCTAATCATGAGTGATGAGTGCAAGCACACAGCCGTTTCATGTATGTGTTGTAGACTGTAGTTAAGTTTGTAGAAAGATAAATCAGGTTTTTAGACTCGCAACATCAACTTGGGGATGGTTGCGGCTTTACGAATTCACGCTGAGCGAACTCGAGACAAAGCAGAACAAAACCTCTGCCACCGCTGCGCTTGCCCTTGTCACCATACGGGAAAAAAAATCCTATAAAACTTTCTTTTAGCCGAGAACAACTTGGACCCACAAACTTGACCTAAAAAAACAGCAAAGGACACAACTTCACCAATCACATAGATCTACGAGTGAAGAGAAATTGTTTCATTCACCGTGGCTCCACTAGGAAATTTGATTCTTGCTTGAGCAAAAGATATTCAGGGGCATTAGGATATATTAAAAATCGTCAACCCTAGCATAGCCTAGCGGTGTGGCATTATATATCTCTGGCTGATGACCAGAGTTACCAACCATCGGTTGGATGGGTTGTTTGTGTAGATTTTCCACTATAATTATTCGGAATTTGAATCTGTGACATGTGGATTGTGAGTCTTAAGATAACTACACTAGTCAATTGTCTCCACCCTCTATAAAAAGAAATATTAAAAATCCCAAATTAGGAGTGCAACCAGGCAGAGTAATTCAAAAGAAATAATCCTGTTTGGTTCGAACATAGATGACATCCATAGTCTGAACTTTGATGGCGTCCATGGCAAGAAGCCAGAGCTCTGCACTGCGCAGGTTCAAGATAGGTAGATCATCATCTTGACCCAACGTTCAGATCCAGGGCTGTTTCAGCATACCATGGTTTGCCGTTTCGGGAGGTGATTCTATGCTCTCCCAAATAGTGAATTGCACAAATATTAAAGCACCAATCAAAGATTGAGGTTACTTACCCTTGGTTGGTGCTTTAAGACTTGTGCATGATGTCTATGTGATTGAAGAGCTTGGAACTGCAGTTCTTACAAACATCAGTCAGACCAAGGTTCCACCGCACCCGGACAACCTTTTTTGCCTTGATGTGCGTTTTTAAGGCGCTTACAGACTTGTTCAATGTCGCAAATCAGAAATTTTTACCTCTCCTGATGAAACCGCCTGTGGAAAATGATGAGGATCGCTTCCCCAAGTTAGACAATGGTGCTTTGGTGGCCTTGACAGTTGACCAGCACCATGAAGACCACGCTTGCCTTGCTCCAAGTCTGGACCTTGGACTATGATGCTCAAGAGGTCCCACATGGTGGCAGCATCCATGGGACCAGTGGATACCTCATATTGTACATCAAGTTGCTGTTTGAGAATGGTAACTTGCTAAGCATCATCCTGGACGACAGACAAAACGCAGGGGAGACATCTGCTCAGAAGGGCATGGAAAATTGAGGATCGTCTGCTTCGGAAGCGTATGCGAGGTGAGCGAGGAGAATCACAGTACCTGGAGAGGTACCAGGAGAAAGCCCCAAAGTTAATTAAGCACACACCTCAACATCCTGAGGAGCAACTGTCAGAGCTGTTTGAAGGATGATGATTTATGAATTATGATCAGAACAACCATTGGAAGCACACCGGCCTACACATGATGTTTTGTGTTACAGCTTAGAATTACGGAACCCTGTGATGTGAATAAATTAACTCATGTTGATTCATCGATGGTATTGCAGCCACTTGATCTAGCAGGCAGAGTAGTATCTGAAGTTTACAAAGGATAAGTCAGGTTTTAGTTTTGAGTTTTTCATGGAAGGAAAGTGAAAGTGACTGACTGAGCATTGCCAGTTTTCTTGCAAGAGCTGAAGATCCTGTGTTGGCTCCCTCGTGCTTTTTTTCTATTTGGTCTTTTATCTGCATGTATGCCTTGCCAAGCAGTAACCGAAAACTTCTCTTTCCCAATTCGTCTCCCACGGTCAATTAGAAAAGGTGCCCTCTTCAATGTATTCGATGATCTAGGATTTCTGACATCCCACACTTGTACTGCGTATAGTCTAACGAAAATTACTTACATCCTCCCTCTTGTACAATTCATCACAATCCACATTTTCTGGAGCAAAACAATTTGAGGGAGGCGTCGGCTGAATCAAGCAACGGAGGAGAGTCCAGAGCGCGGACGCACGAAAAGTTTGTGAGCCATGCGTTGCATATATGGGCAATACTGGCACACAACACTAGCGTGAGCACTCCATGCATGCATTTTGTCGAGCACCTAGTACGCGGTAGCAATGGCGTAGCGGGAATGCTCGTTGCAAACATATTTTGGCGGCCACGCGGGCGTAATTAGGGGTGGATAACGAGCTCAGCTCGGCTCATTCAAACTTGTTATTGAACACGGCTCGTTAAGCAAGGCTTGGTTCGGCCTGAACTCGTGAGCTAGCTCGTTTGGCTCGAGACCGCCGGAGGAGGCTGGACGTGGAGGGGGAGGGCATCGGGCTGGTCTTGGAGGGGGAGGACCCGGGCCGAACGTGGAGTGGGAGGGCAGAGGCCGGACGCTTGCGAGTGTGTTGGCTTGGGGCTTGGCAGTGCTTGTGGGCCAAATCGTTTGCTGGGCTGGAAATAGGGTGGAAATCGATACTAACAAGTCTAAGGAGCAACTTGTGAGATGGTTTATGACACCAATTAGAGCTGAGTCAAGCCGAGCCAGAACTGAGCTGGCTCGCAAGCTTCTAGCTTTTTTTTTCACCCCTAGGCATAGTCTCCCTTCGATTCTAGAGGGATGCATGGCTGCTCGGTAGGTCAGCCCACCATTGCATCCGCGTCCGCCGAGCGGCGAGACCATTTCCCGTGGGCCATCTCACCCACCGGTCGAGCCGCCCGCATTGGCTGCATATTTCTGAGGCGTCCATCCTTCCATTGCTTATCTCTACTAGTGGCCTGTGCGCGCCTTGGCACGCGTAGAGTCAAAAAATATCGGAAATATATGTTAGATACTAGCGTTGAACGAAAGAGTAACAATTTTAAAAAATATATCTGGCATTAGAGGAAAACAATAAGAATATGAAAATAAAGGTTTATCAAATAGTGAAAGAACCATTCTAATAGAGTTGTTGTGTTTTATTCTTGTGACCATGTATATCTTTCCAACTTCCAATCTAGGCATTAAATATGAAAGCAATAACATTATTTCTGCAACAACGTAAAGTGAGGGGCATATTCAATACTGAAAGGTGATTTTACATGTTTTTTTTTTGTATGTTGGATATCACTAACCTCTGCCACCGAAAAGCAGTAAGATTGTTGATGTGTGACAAAACTGAAAACAAAATAAACAAACAAATGGCTCTGTAGTAGGACAACCTTCAATTTCCTACTTCTGAAACTAAAACACTATATATGCACTAAAATTTCATGGAGAAAGGAGCTAAGTAAAATATAAAATGTAGCAATGGTGGTGACCAACATGAAAATCTACAAAAAAGAAGCAATACTCTAAAAGATCCAAATATGCCAAACTGAAAATGATAGAGAAAAGGTGTAGACAGAGAAGGGCTTCTAACCTTGAAGGATACCTCCCTTGAGGCAGAACCAATTCCCATGCTACACAGCTAATGCGTACCGAATGTTCGTGGTAATGCCTACAAATATGTACTATCATTCTTGTACCAAGTGAACTACACAAACTAATTAACTTCTCAAACCTCCAACTGAAACAGCATACATCTAACAACAAAGTTCTGCATGTTCGTGAAAAAATATTGGATCTGTCTAAAGTACATCCTAAGAAACTAATTCAACTTTTATATTTTCAATGCAACTAAAGAATTGTGGGAAATAATATAGTATGCACGATGTTGTATACCATGTTTACAGAACATTCATTACATCTAATAGCATTGACTTTTAATATTTGGCAATGATAGGACTGAAATGAGCAGTTCATTAGAAAGAGTTCAAGCAATAATAGAGGCATTCAAAGTTATGGAATGCCAAGTAGCAGGTATCTGTCTGTATGTATTTACTGCTTGCAGAGTAATGCTACCCTTGGAAGTTAAAATTCTAATTTATTCTTGTGTTTGCTTCTTGTACTTCATACACTTCTCTCATAAATTATTGCAGTTCTTATGTAGATTGCACGTGTGCTTTTAACTGGCCATGTAATCTGTAAGTACACTGGGGGATGAATCAAGTGAGGACTCACCTTAAGTTACGAGAATCTGAAGTTATAATCTGGAAATTTTGATTGGTGTGTCAAATATTATTGTCCGTTCGCTTATGGGAAGCTACCAGCACCATTGTCCCAACAAAAACTAACAATGTCAGCATCCCATAATGTTGATCCAACCAGCACGGTTCATCCCAACACTGATCAAATAGCTTGGAGTGCAAGTTCCCATTGTCCTTCTTTAAAATGAGTTCCCAGCACTGTATACTGATATATTATTAGAGGTCACCGGTTTGTGAATCAAGAAACCATTTGAAAAATCTAAACTAACTGCTAGCTACCACAAAATCGTGTGGTTGTCAACAAATTTGATTGTTTTTTGCTAACTTAATATAGAACAACAGTAACTAATTGTTCATAGATCACCACTTAGTCATAAATTTTATCCATCTCCTCGCCAGAACCATTTCTAATCTAGAATAAACCAATAGAAACTAAGATATCTAGAACCTTTTTTTCGCCTATCTCAGTCCAAATGGTCACCAGATTACCTCCAAATTGCAATATTTAATATAAAATCAATCACAAAATATATATTACTGAACTAATTAAAAGATGGACTACACGATAATAGCATTATAAAATCTAAACTAATTGCTAGCTACCACAAAATCGTGTGGTTATCAACAAATTTCGTGTGGTTGTCAACAAATTTGATTGTTTCACTACTACAAAAAGGATAATATTGGACGCCTCATCACAGACGGTTGACCAAAACCGTCTGTATTAAACATAATCATAGACGGTTTTGGTTAGCGACCGTCTGTGTTACTTTCTGCGCTAAAAACCGTTTATGAAGAGGTAATATCATAGACGATTCATTTTGAAAACCGTTTGTGATATTTCACAGACGGTTCTGAACAAGAACCGTCTGTGATATTACCGAATATCACAGACGGTTCTTGTTCAGAACCGTCTGTGAAGTATCACAAACGGTTTTTAATATGAATCGTCTGACTTCCCACCCTTTTCATAGACGGTTTGTATTAAAAACCGCCTATGATAATCTCATTTATTGCAGACCCGAGCCTCACAGATCGATCTGTCTTAAATTCCTGCTCTATTCTTGCTGCTGCACCTGGAGGTGGGGCTTTGTGGTGATTTGCCCTCACAGATCGATCTGTCTTAAATTCTTGCTCTGTTCTCGCTGCTACTGCTAGAGGTGGGGCTTTGAGGCAATTTGGTGAAAGGAGACCGTGCAGATTTGGTAATTTATTCTTGACTATCAATGGTTAGTACATAATTAATTTGTTCCTTGCACTATATTCTAGATCTAGCTTAGGAAAGAGAGAATTGAAGATGGTTTAGATCGGTAAAAAGATAATTGAAGATGGTTTAGATCTAGCATTTTGTGTTGTTTTGCAAGTGTTGCATGGCTTCTTGCCATCTGAAGTTGGGCATGTGCTATCTATAATGTGTTTGTGATGAACCACCTGCCCCTAGGGTGCATTGGTGTTTTTTCAGTTTATTAGAAATACATATTTCAAATGACATATCAAAGGTTGCATCTATAGTATACTAATTAATTAATTCAATATTTAACACCAAATTATTATATGCATCGTGTAGATGGACCGAAGCTGGATGTACGCTGGAAACCGTGTGAGTGAAGAGTACATTAATGGTGTGTCTGCTTTTACAAGAGCTGTCTAGGAGGATATGTTGAATAAGGGGGTGGAATATATGTACTGTCCATGCATTGACTGCGAGAATCTAAAGATGTTTAAGAACTGAGCGCGGATCGAAGCACACTTGATTCGAAGGGGTTTCAAAAAGGGCTATACACGTTGGACTAGTCACGGTGAAGAGCAGATTATACAGGAAGGTAGTAATAACGACATCGTCGACGAAGTCAACGATATGCTGCTGGATGATGTCAATTGTGGTTCCGATTCGAATAGGCTGCACAATGACAATCTAGATTAGATACTTCGCGATGCAGAAGAGAACTGTGATGAGAGGGAGTATGTTAAATTCCGGGGCTTGATGGAGGACTCGGAGAAACCTTTATTCTCGAGCTGCAAGCCAGAATACACAAGGTCATCATCCGTACTTGAACTGCTAAAATTGAAGGCAAGCAACGGTTGGTCCGACAAGAGTTTCACGGCACTGTTAGGTCTCCTAGTGGACATGCTTCCGGAGGAAAACGAGTTGCCCAAAACCACTTACAAAGCCAAGAAGGTTCTTTATCCATTGGGAATGGAAGTAGAGAATACATACATGTCCGAACGACTATATCCTCTACCGTAACGAGTATGCAAACATGCATGTATGTTCGGTGTGCAACGCATCCATATACAAGTGTAAGAATCAATCAGATGACGGCGAGAGAATCGAAGTGAAGAAAGGACCTCCTGCTAAGGTGGCATGGTATCTTCCTGTAATTCCTTGTTTGAAGCGGTTTTTTACGAATCCAAAGGATACAAAACTGCTGCATTGGCACTCGGAGGAGCTTAAGAATCACGGAAAGTTAAGACACCCTACTGATTTTGTCCAGTGGAGAAATATTGATAGGACGTTAGCAGACTTCGGTGCGGAACCGATGAATATAAGGTTTGTATTGAGTACAGATGGAATGAATCCTTTCGGTAACATGAGCAGCTGACATAGCACTTGGCCCGTGACTCTCTGTATCTACAGTCTTTCTCCTTGGTTGTGTATGAAGCGGAAGTATATTTTGCTGTCGATACTTATCTAAGGGCCGAAGAAACCTGGGAATGATATTGATGTGTACCTAGCACCATTGATGAAAGATCTAAAAATACTATGGATTGAAGGGGTACAAGTATGGGATGCGTACAAACGAGAGAACTTCACTTTACGCTCCTTGTTGTTCTGCACCATAAATGATTATCATGTCCTTGCCAACCTGTCCGTCCAGAGTATAAAAGGGGCCAAAGCCTGTACTCACTGCTTAAATGATACCGAGAGTGTGTGGCTAAAGCACTCGTGCAAAACCGTATACATGCATCACCGCAGGTTCCTTCGAAGGGCTCATCCAAACTGCAGGATGAAGAAACAATTTGACGGAGAGAAGGAGGACAATTCAGCTCTAAGGCATTTAAGCGAAAAAGAGGTCTATGACATGGTTAAGGATTTAGATGTTGTACTTGAAAAGGGACGTAAATCGAGGACCCGTGAGAAGAACATCTGGAAGAAGAGATCAATATTTTGGGACTTACCTTATTGGGAGCACTTAGAAATTCGTCGCTGCATCGACGTTATGTATGTAGAGAAGAATGTATATGACAGCTTGATTGGTCTCTTACTGAACATTCGTGATAAAACAAAGGATGGTGTCAATGTACGGTTTGACTTGGTTGATATAGATATCAGACCTAAGTTAGCACCGACAAAGACTGATAAAGGACGAACATACCTTCCCCCTGTTTGTTACACTCTGTCCAAGGCCGAGAGAACCGAACTGTGCCAATGCTAGCATGGTGTGAAAGTTTCGTCCGGTTACTCCGCCAACATGAAGAAACTTGTTTCGATGGAAGATTTGAAGTTAATTGGCATGAAGTCTCATGATTGTCATGTGCTGATGACATAGATGCTTCCTGTTGCAATTAGAAGTATTTTGTCGATCAAGATCCGAGAGACAATCATGAGGTTGTGTTATTTCTTTAACACAATTGCTCAGAAGGTCATCGATCCCCAAGGACTAGATGCTATGTAGGACGAGGTGGTGACGACTCTATGTGATCTTGAGATGTATTTCTCTCTGTCATTTTTTGATATTATGGTCCATCTCATTGTTCACATTATGAGGGAGATAAAGATGTGCGGGCCTGTGTTCCTATGTAGCATGTACCCGTTCGAGAGGTTCATGGGAATTCTCAAGTCCTATGTACGGAATCGATCTCGGCCGGAGGGCAGTATCGTTGAAGGTTATGCAACCAAAGAGGTCATTGAGTTCTACGCCGATTACATGGCTCAGGTCGAACCGATAGGTGTGCCTTGATCTCGCCATGAGGGGAGACTCGAGGGTATCAGGACCATCGGAAGGAAATCAATCACTCCAGATATGGATGCATATGCTTAAGCCCATTTCATGGTCTTGCAACACATGACTGAAGTGTCCCCGTATATCGACCAGCACAAGGACGTGCTTCGACAACAGAATCCGGAGCGGCCCGATGTTTGGATCACGAGATAGCACAACAGTCGGTTCAACCAATGGTTGAAGGAGCGACTCGCTGGGAGCTCGTCAAGTGATATGCTGATATGGTTGGGAAAAGGGCCAACATTTACAGTTGTGACATGGCGAGGATACGATATAAACGGGTACACATTCTATACGTAGGCTCAGGATATAAAGAGCACTAACCAAAATAGCGATGTTCGCATAGATGCGTTCAGTACCGATGGGCTGAGGAGCTCCTACTATGGGCTCATAGAGGAGATATGGGAGCTCGACTACGTGCTTTTCAAGATCCCCCTGTTTCGGTGCCGTTGGGTTCATCTCCCATAGGTGAAGGTCGACAAGTACGGCGTCACTACCATGGACCTCGAACGTGTCAGATACAAAGACGAACCATTCGTACTCGCTAACCAAGTTGTTCAAGTCTTCTATGTAACCGACCAGGCAAATAAGAAGCGCCACGTAGTTCTTCATGGAAAAAGGAGGATTGTCGGAGTTGAGAATGTAGTGGACGAGAGAGAATACAATCAATTTGACGAGTTGCCTTCTTTTGAAAATGGCACAAGGGTCGAGGAAGAACAACGTGACGAAACTAGCTACATACGCGTCGATCATCATGAAGGGCTAATTTGTAAGGATTGAACAATCGATTAATTCTAGTTCATTTGAGTTAATTGATTTCTACTGCGAAATGGATGTGCTTGTTTCTGAAATGAATGTGAATGGGATGTATACATGTACTTGTTGTATTTCTGCTTATTTCAGAGGCTAGCCAATAAACAAAACTATATTGGCAATAAACAAAACTAGATTTACCAATACAAAAGAATATCACAGCTGGTTTCATCTACAAACTGTCTGTGATACACAATCTATCACAGACGGCTATTTATTGGAACCATCTGTGATACACAATCTATCACAGACGATTATTCATTGGAACTGTCTGTGATATTATCAGCCAGAACCGTCTTTGATGGATATTAATATCACAGACGGTTCTATTTTAGAACCGTCTGTGATAGATATTAATATCACAGAAGGTTCTAAAATAGAACCGTCGGTGATGTCCAATCCTATTTATATTTAGACTTTAGGGTTTGCCCGCTTCCCCAACTCAAACAATTAAGTTTCTCAACTCTCCATCCTCCCTCGAGCCCGTCGTCGCTGTCCTCGACACCGCCTCCTCCTCGAGCCCGGCACGCCTCCTCCCCCGAGCCCTCCGCCTCCTCCCCGAGCATGAGCACACGTTGCCTCCTCCTCCCCCGAGCACGCCGCCTCCTCCCTGAGCACGCGTCGCCTCCTCCTCCTCCGAGCCCAGCGTGCCTCCCCTTCGACGCCGCCCTGTTGCTCAGGTATTGATCCCTGCTCGTCCTTCTCCTCGATGCCCAAAGGTAACCAATGCCGAGTTGGCAGCCCCGACGTCCCTTTCCCTCACTCTTTCTATCAATAATCTGTCATGCTGTCATGGTCCTCATGGACTCATGATAATTGCGCTGGTATCTGGTTCACACACTGAGTAGTATGAGATGTTGTACTTGTTTTAGGAATTTGTATTTGTTCTATTCAGTGATTCATATGGTATTTATTTTGATACTACTACGTACTGGAATATATTGCAATGTGGTGTGATGGGCTTGAGATGAATGCTCTGTGATGATAATAGTCTTGTGCTGAAATTGTTTTGATAATCGGGTTTGAACTTGAGCTCTAATTAGAATGCTTACTCTACCTCTGAGAGCAATATCAAAATGTTAAATCTTAGCTTTATGCTGATTTCATTTGTTCACATGATGTTTGTGTTGAGCATATCAATTATGTCATTGTATTGGTCCTAATTTCTTCCCTACATATCCCAATTATTTATTAATTGGTGTGTATACCCATACATATAGAGATCGAATATTATGATAATATGTTTATGTGTGTCAGAACTTCTATTTCTTGTGAAGATGTCTTCCGCTCATTCTTCGTCATCGTCGCCTCATGTGTCTGATGCGCCGTCCTCTGGAATATCCAAGCGCGGTAGAGGAATATAGAAAAGGCCTAGAGGCTAATTTACCATCACAGAGGTTAATGAGTCTGGGACCCCTATCAATCCTCACCGAGCAGTATCCGCATTTTGAAGAACGGTCGGAATAGTTGCACGGGAACGGGTCAACATCACCTACCGATTCATGGAAGGAGTTGATCAAAGCTCAGAAAGATGAGCTACCGACGGATATTTTCAAATCGTTCGAGATCCTGGAACAACACCGGGACTCCGTACGACGACACACGTTTCTACAGGCGTGCAAAGCATAGAAGAACTTCAAGAGCACGCTTGTTAAGAACTACGTGGAGAAGGATTTGAGGCCCTTCCACAAGTATCCGTTCTTGGAAGAGTACTGGGAAGACTTTGTGGCGAAGAAGACGACAGATGATTTTAAGAGTGAAAGTGCGGCACACAGGGATCTCTAGTAAAAAAACACACACCCCCACAGACTCGACACCACTTTGTATGCGGGTAAAATCCCGGAATGGAGGGATCAGGACCAATAGGCAAACCTTTCGAATGCCTCCCCACCATTTGTCGAGATCCCTGATGAGCGCACCCGAAACTAGCTAAGAGCGAGGTTAGCTGCCGTGTCTTCGGGGACCATGTCCTTTCCAAACCCCGCAGATGAGGAAGTATCCCAGCGCCTGATAAGATATCGAACTACCTAGTTTGTAATTACTCCATAACTTCATAGGAAGTGAAATGACATGTCAGGCTATTGCAGGGAATGCTGAGTGCACAATCTTCCTAAGGCTCATTCTAGGCAGTCAGGGAGAGGGATATGCTCTCCGAAGCCCTGGAAAACAAGGAGCATCCGGGTCGCACGAGAGGCCTTGATCTTTATGTTCTATGGAAAGATGGATTCCAACAGGACTCCGGGGCATACCAGAGTAGGAAGAGAGCCAAAGCCGAGCGCGATACAAAGCTACGAGAGGAGATTCGTGAATCCCTCAGAGATGAGATCACTGAATCCGTCAGAGATGAGATTGATGAATGCGCCAGAGCTGAGATGCGACGGCAGATGGAGAGCCTTGAGGAAAGGCTTAGGAAAAATTAGTTGCAAGCCCCTGTCCCTACTGTGCTAGCTAGCCTCCCAAACTTTCGAGCAGCTGTGCGTCCAACCCTAACCCTACCCCAAAAGGTGACGACAGATTTTCTGTCGATGACATCCTAGTAATAATTATTACCTTTGGAATGCTCGATCCATTAATAGGCCTGTTGGAGTAGCTAATTTTGTATTATTATGTAGGTGGCGATGAAGTGCAAACTCCGAGTAAGATATGCCTCCGTTGCCCTAGATGCTGCTCAGGGCCAGGTGTATCCATCCAGTGTCGGGGCTTTGGTGCACGGTGTAAATCCAATGCCGGGTTTCGTAAAAGTGAATGTGGACAGTGTTTATGCTAATTTCGCAGTCGTCCCGCTGCAGATTACCCCAGACGACGAGGTCTTAACTCTAGGGCAAGCCATTGGAACATTCATCTAGTGGCCCAAAAGAGACATCTGCCTAGAGCTACCTGCTCCGGTGTCAACTTCACGGGAATGTCACGCAATGGTGTCAAGTTCACGAGAGCTACCTGCACCAAAGCGGCAAGGGCCCGGTGGGTCACATGCATCTACACCTTGTGCTTGTTCGACTCTCATGAAGTCGACATCTAAAACGCGAGGCAGCAAGGGCAAATCGAAGACGGTCGACTCCTGTTTTGATATCCCCATCTTGCCGTTGGCCCAGAAAATTGTGCTAGGCGAGCCGTTAGTCGAGAATGTAGAGTGCCACCCTACCCTAGGAATAGCTTGCACGAGATTGCATACATGGTACATGGAATAGGCCGACAAGATAGATGAACAATAACGCTCGGGTGTCACTATCAAGTTCAAGAAGGATCATCTTAAACACGACCGTCAAGACTGTGTCTTCACGGTGACTTTCGATGACTTGTTCTTTCTCTTCAACCTCGGTGCCCTCGACGTCTCACTCATGCGATGCTGGACACTGTAAGTGTGTACAATCACGGTCAACGTTCGTGTAATACCGATAAGTCACTACTACAAAAAGGCTAATACTAGACGCCTCATCACAGACGGTTGACTAAAACTATCTGTATTAAATGCAATCACAGACGGTTTTAGTTTAGCGACTGTCTGTGTTACTGGCTGCGCTAAAAACCGTCTGTGAAGAAGTAATATCACATACGATTTGTGTTAAAAACCGTCTGTGAAGTATCACAGACGGTTCTGAGCAAGAACCGCCTGTGATACTACTAAATATTACAGACGGTTCTTACTCAAAACCGTCTGTAATACTTCACAAACGGTTTTCAACACGAACCGTCTGTGATGAGAACGTGTTAGTGATTTTAAGCCATGGTAAAATCTGAGTGTTAGGCATTCCAAGCCATGGTAAAATTGGAGTGTTAGTGATTTCAAGCTATGGTAAAATCAGAGTGTTAGGCATTCCAAGCCATGGTAAAATCGGAGTGTTAGGCATTCCAAGCCATGGTAAAATCGGAGTGTTAGTGATTCCGAGCCATGGTAAAATCAGAGTGCTAGTGATTCCAAGCCATGGTAAAATTGCAGAGTAAGGAAAATTCAAGCCTTGGTAAAATTAGAGAGTAAGAAAAATTCCAAACCATGGTAAAATCAGAAAGTAAGAAAAATTCCAACTCATAGACGGTTTTTAATACGAACTGTCTATGATAATATACTTATCACAGATGATTCATATTAAGAACCGTCTGTGATATGTGATTTGTAGCGCGGGAGTTCGAAAAATTTTGAACGCGCACGCGGGAGGCAAAATGTTTTGGCGCTGTCTTTATATATTATAGCCACCCCAGCCTTGTCCACCATCAGTCTTTTCCTCTCCCCTCCCCACACCGAGCTCCGGTGACCACCCTCGATTCCCCGTCACGGTTCAGCGAGGGGACACAGCCGACGACGACAACGAGGAGGGATGTGGAGGAGCTCCTTGTCTGCCGCAGGAGGTAGACTGCCAGAAGGTACATGTACATCCCTATAATATACACAATTTGTTGGCTGTTTGTTGTAAAGAAAATTATCTTAATTTTGTGTTACCTAAGGTCGGAGCACCGCTGGAGGTTTTCAGTCGTCTCGCCTTGCTGACGAGCTTGAGTCGAACTCGACGACATGCAAGAACATCTTGTGATATGCTGGTGAGGTACAGAGAGGAGCTCACAAGACCAATCCAAGAAACCGATGAGTTCTTCAGGAGCTTGGAGGCATAGATGGTTTCTAGCTAGTTTAACTTTGTAACTTTATTCTTTTTTTCCCATTCGGAGGGGATGTTGTGAAACCTTTTTGTTTCCCTTTCCTATAATGTGTTTGCCATCAGAATTTTAATTGGATTTTAGTTGTCTTGCTAGAGGTTGCATATGGAAACTACTGTCTAGCAATTGATTGGTTTGGCTCAAAATCCGATTTTTTTTGCAATAGAAAAAACTATCACAGACGGTTCTGAATAAGAACCGTCTATGATAATTACTTATCACAGATGGTTCTTGTTTAGAACTATCTGTGAAAATAGACTATCACGCACAGAGCGGTTCTTGTTGTAACCGCAAATGTGATATCTTTTTTGAGCGGTTCAAAACCGTCTGTGATGACCTCATGTCATCACTGACCCATAAACTCAGACGGCTCACGAAACCGTCTGTGATGACGTTTTTGAACCGTCTGTGAAGACCTTTTCTATAGTAGTGAATGTTATATATAACTCATTGATTTTGTGTGTGTGTTTATATATATAGATAGATACATGATTTCTAAAGCCGAAATAAGGAATTCACCGATAGGTTTCCTTGACCCACACTTGGTCTCCTGGCAAACCATCATAGAGAATGCAAAATTCGTTGAGGATTACATGACGGAGTTATTGCAGGCTCACCGCGATAAGGAATTCATACTTTTGCCCTACAACTAGGAGTAAGTGCTGCACTAGTGGCTATACTTGTTGATTTGTACTTTATAAGCAACACGAAGTTAGGTTTAATGACCATGGCGACATACCTGTGTAGGTTCCACTGGATTCTAATTATAATTATACCAAAACAGAACAAGGTAATATACCTAGATTCCCTAAAGAGGGCCACATATGACTTCACAATTGTTCGACAATTAATCGACGGGTAAACACATTTCCTCTATAGATAATTCTATTGTACAGTCTTTCCTTCCTTTGCAATGACTAAGGCTAAGTTCTTGGAATCACGTAGGTCGTTCAAGACATACTTTGCAAAAGGAGGGATATGCAAGGGAGGGATCCTGCGATATGATCTAAAATTAACGGTATTCGCTAGTACACATTAATCCTATATAACACACTACAACAAAATAGTCTATTAGAAACATTTTTATTTAGACGCTTTTTATTACGTCTCTACACCCAAAATCAGAAAACACATAAAGTCGTTTATTGAGACGTTCTAGAATACGTCCCAATGTTTACCACGCGTCCCAGCCCATTCGGCCTCAACCCCACGCCCGCCCCAAATCCACCGAACCGCCCCAAATCCGGAACCTCCCCATCCACATCTCACATCCCGATTCCTCTTCCACCTCGCCGCTTGCTCCTCCGCCTCCACCTCTGGACTGGCTCTTCCGTCGGTCTTTGCTTGCGCCGCCATCGCCCTCCTAGCCCGCCTCCGTGCCCTCCACCTCCACGCTCTCCCGCCAGGCGGCCACGCCCTCCACCGCCCGCCCTCCACGCCCGGTCGCGGTGGTGCTGCCGCACAGCACAAGGCCGCTCGAGCCGACTACTCGCCCACCTCCGCGCCCTCCTTGCTCGCCTCCGTGCCCTCCACCTCTCGCTCTCCCACCGTGCAGCCACGCCCTCCACGCCCGATCACGGTGGTCTTTGCTCGGCGTCAAGGCTTGAGAACTGACTACGGTGGAGGAGGAGGACGCCTTGCACGGGTTTCTCCTCGTCGTGCAAGCCTTGAGAGATCGCCTTGAATCTTGATGCTCTTGATGAGGTCTCATTGCTCCTTCGCTCGCTTGCTTGGAATTTGTTAGAATTAAGCAAACCAAGAAAGCAATGGTTGGTGTGGTGTTTGTAGTTTAGAATTTAGATTTATTTTTTAGGGATAAGTAAGTCGGAAGAAACAAGATCATGAACAGGTGATATACAAAGAGATTGCTATCTTTGTGGGTGTGTAGGATCCTCCTATCCTTAATCTCATTTTGTTTTTACGAATCTTTTTAGTTATGTGTGCCCATATAGTTAAGAAACAACAAGAAGAAAACATTTCAAAGTGTATCTTGATTCTGCTTGAGTATGAGGTGGTGTAGATATGATATGGGGTACTAATTTACGCTTGTCGTACAATAGAAATCATTTGCATATCTGTAGAACTGACCATTTGCATATCTGCATGACTTACGTGTTTTGAGGTAGTCAACGATCATTTGGTCCTTTTGGGAGCACTCAACACCAAGATGTATGATCAAAGTTTCATTTTAATTTTATGAAATAAGTAGCCATGGGTTTTCTCATTTATTTCTACAAAGAGGTGCGGATAGTTGGTACTTACGATCGTTTAACCTTCTATTCATATCAAGCATATTTGGAACAACTATGTTTCTTAAAACCAAACTTTTTTTTAATCGGTGGATTCTCGATATATTCCGGACATTTCAGCAAAATGTCCATTATTTGTGTCCGGAAGATACCAAGGCAAGCTTCCAGAGACACTTCATCGCCAAGGGTTACTTGGTCGACATGAGTGAAATATCAATTGAATTGAAGATACAACACATAAAGGATATACCTCTTGACAAAGTAAGACACTCAAACTTATTGTGTACTTTTATTCAAGAGATTTTTGTAGTTATTTAAGGAACATTCACATTGTCCTCAATTCAATTCGCTCGAGGATGATCGCAACAATAAGTCTGAGTTATTGACCTCCTAGTCAACCAAAAATACAAAACTTAATAGGTAGGATCAGAGGAGAGGAACTTTAGTTGTTGATTGTTTTCACTAATACTGAGACACCTCTAAACAAAACTTGAGCTTGAAAGTGAAGGATAGAGTTTCCATACATAAAATGACCTATTTATGTTATATGCAATCTAAAACGGTTTGTTGATCCCAAGCAATAGATAGATTAACCCCAATCATGCGGAACATCTCGCAAGTGTCCTCTGTCAAAGGATCGAATGTCATGACAGTTAACCAAACAAAACATGCAACACAGAACTTGTTAATTGACTTAACTTACTTGATATGCGGGAACCATTGCTTATCCGCACAATGACGGACACATAATTAAAGTTCTACCAAGAGAACCATATATTAGCTCTGAGTGATTCTGAGCCTAATTATAGTCTGCTTGAGTGATCATTTATTGAGGCCAACATGTGCTCCAACTATGCATTGAATATCAAGCGATGTTTTTATCGCTGAAGTTCGTATGAAAATATTTGCACATGGCCTATTAAGAAAAATATATATCATTCCATTTTATGTTTGTATTTGGTGTTGGCAAAGCAACAGATGGATCTTCTCACAAAGAAAAGCATGGCTTTACGAAAACAAGCAACTAGAGAAAAAGGTAATGTAATCTATTCTGGCTAATGCTTGATCACATAGTCCGGTGGCTTTATGTTCTTAAATTAAGCTCGCTAGTTGGATATTAACTTTAGATGACTATGTTCAAGTGGTTATTTTAGGGTACTCCTGAACTGAACTTGATGTCAAGATTAGAAAAACAAATTATTACAAAATGTGATAGAAAAGGACCAAACACAAGACACGGGCATTTCCATGTGCTTAATTAGTTACTGAACATATCTGTGATGGTTTGGCAAGCTTCATGTTAAATGTATGCCTTGCAAACAAACATATTGCATGTCTTGATGCTTTGTAAGGAATTAATAGTCTCGATGCTTTGAGATGTTGATACGAGTACCTTTCATTTACTATTGTGTTATTGCAAGTTTGCCGCTATTATATTGATAAACTATTTCCTTGATTTGTTTTTGTTTCATTTTTGTTAAGAGTGGAATTACCCTTTGCATTATGAGTTATGAAGTTATGACTACTCCTTTCCATACATATTGGCTACTTCATTTCCCTATGTAGGTTGTTACTCACTTTTAGCATTGCGACTTGACATCAAGCTCTTATAATTAGTATATGAGTATACCTAAAGTGATAAAGGAGTATGTCAAGTTCTTTTAGGTGGTATATTAGAGGTGGAAGTAATTACACCCGGGAGTAGAAAGTATTAATCATACACACACACACACACATTTGCCTAGTTGGGTACATACATTCACATTTAAATGAAGAGACTATTTCTTATGCTTTATCATTTCTATCTTCACAATTTGCTACTTCCAAAAAAAGTATCCTTGCGGTTCCTGTGTTTTCAATTTCGTATTGTGTATTTCCTTTGTTTTCAATAAATACAACTCTTCTTATGTTAAGCATGTATGATTTCTTTTTGAGACATGAATAGACATAATAAACAAGTTTATCATCGAACAGGTACCAGGCTCTGTGATTTGGAAGTGGATTAGGCTGTTTGTTCCTAAAGACGCCGCCGCTGCCCTCTAGACACTTGTCGCCTGATTCAGTTGTACGATTTGTAGGAATTTTCTTCGGTGTGTTTGCACCTTTGTATGTGGATGCTAGATTCAGTTGTTAACTCGATTCAGTCTGCAACGGTGTGTCTATGTTTTTTCTTTTGGTTTTTTTTATATATCGACAATGTAATTCTACATTTGAAATGACTTTACCTAAGAATTGAAACTTCTTATGAAAATATGTGATACTATATCCTCTGAATCCTTGTAGTTTAACTAGCGATAAAATATTTCTATAGAACAAAATAAAAATAGACGTCTCTAGTTCAATCTAAATACGTCTATGAATGTGTATCTATATTTTTTGGCACGCAATAAAGCGTCACTAGGGAGAGTAGAGACGATATGGAAATGCATATATGAAAGCGTCTCCAAGCTTGTAGAGACGCAATCTAAACGACTCATATCATTGCAGATGCGTTTAACAATACGTCTCTACGATATTTGACACGGTACGTGGGGAGGCGCTCCAGAGACGCTTTACAAAAACGACTCTACGATGCTATAGAGATGATTGAAAACGTCTTTAACCCATAAAATAGGCGTCTCTATAGGGCTTTTGTGTTGTAGTGACACTTTGTAGTAATGCCTCTCGAACTAACCAATTCTATTTTTGCAGTGGCACCAGCAGCCGCCAGCCTGCAACCTCTGTGGATACTATGTTTGCCACAACATTGAACTACTTGTCGATTCTGCGATAACCAATGATCCTCAGGTTTGTTAATCTTGCAATAATTATTTCATACTTACCAATTTATATAAGCACGAATTTAATCTTCCTAGCGACAGGTTGCGAGCATCACTACAACTGCGTTGGAATAGGGCCAGCTCATAAATATTTGAGGACAGGTTGCGTCATTCTTGAACTGTGTGATCATAAATCCAGATGGGAAGTTCTACAATGTAGATTGAACTTGATTGGGATAAGATTGAACTTAATGGTACATGTGTGTAAATATATATGAATGGTTAATTTTAGTTAATTGATTTGTGAATTGGATGTGCTTGTTTCTGAAATGAATGTGAATTGGATGTGATTGTTTCTTAAATGAATGTGAATTGGATGTATACATTCACTTGTTGTGTTTCAGCTTGTTTCAGAGGGTATGGCTAGCATTTCCTGAGGCTAGCCAATAAACATAATTAGATTTAGCAATACAAATGAATATCATAAATGGTTTGTAGATGAAACCGTCTGTGATAGCTGATGTATCACAGACGGTTTCATCTACAAACCGTGTGTGATAGCTGACTATCACAAACGGTTTTGAGTTAATAACCGTCTGTGATAGTATGCATCACAGACGGTTCGAAAACCGTCTGTGATGACCTCATGTCATTACTGACCCATAAACTCAGACGGCTCATGAAACCGTCTGTGATGACATTTTTGAACTGTCTGTGAAGATATTTTCTGTAGTAGTATTTTGTGGTAACTTAATATAGAACAATAGTAACTAATTGTTCATAGATCACCACCTAGTCATAAATTCTATCCATCTCCTCACCAGAACCATTTCTAATATAGAATAAACCAGTAAAACTAATTAAGATATCTCATAGTATCCTTCTAGAACCTTTTTTTCCACTTATCTCAGTCCAAATGGTTACCAGATTACCTCCAAATTGCAATTTTCAATATAAAAGCAATTACAAAATATATATTGCCAAAATAATTAAAAGATGGACTACACGGTAATAGCATTCCAAAATTTGAACTAACTGCTAGCTACCACAAACTCATGTGGCTGTCAGCAAATTTGATTGTTTTTGCTAACTTAATATAGAACAACAATAACTAATTGTTCATAGATCACCATTTAGTCATAAATTTTATCCATCTCCTCGCTAGAATCATTTCTAATCTAGAATAAACCAGTAGACACTAAGATATCTCATAATATCCTCCTATAACCTTTTTTGTCCACTTATCTCAGTCCAAATGGTCACCAGATTACCTCAAAATTGCAGTTCGTAATATAAAATCAATAACAAAAAATATATTACTGAACTAATAAAAATACGAGCATAACATGATCGAATGTCCGCAATCCAATCGGCATGCTTAATTAATGGTCCAAAGAAACGAAGGGAACACCAGGAAGGAGGCAGCCGAGCTGAACGGAGGTACCACACGAAAATGAAAACGAAAACCAATTGGATCAAATGAGGAAAACGGCAGATGGAGCAAACCAACACGAGGAGGAGGAAGGGAAAAGAGGAGCTCTATATGGCGAAAATCACTGGGGTTGGGGCGGCAGCTGCAAAGACCCTCAATGAAATCAAAACAATCAGGCCAAAAAATAAAGAAAATAGAGGGAAATCCCCAATTCTAGGTAATCAGCACAGAAATCCCCCGCCCACCTCAACCAAAATCAACGACAGACAATCCAATCGGCATGCTGAATGATCCAAAGAAACGAAGGGAACACCAGGAAGGAGGCAGCCGAGCTGAACGAAGGCACCACATGAAAACAAAGACCAAAACCAATCGGATCAGATTAGGAAAACGGCGGACGGAGCAAACCAACACAAGGAGGACGAAGGGAACAGAGGATCTCTATATGGAGAAAATCACTGGGGTTGGGGTGGCGGCAAGCAACACGATTGCTGGCGGAGTAGGGCAACGTGAGGGGAGCTAGACAAGGGGGGTGCGGCAGCTCGAGGAGCTCAAGGCGAGGGGGCAGAGGAGAAAGGCACGGTAGGGGGTGGAAAGCAGCACATTGGGGTTGGGGCAGCGGTGGCAGGGAAGAGCGGGCGACACTGCGGGGCAACGAGGGCACTACTGCCCATTGTTGGTGGAAGCGTCGTGGAGGGAGGAAGGAGGGGGTGCTCGTGGAGAAGAAGAAGGATGTAGGGGTGGTGAAGGAGGAGGGGAGCCGAACTTTCCTTGGAGGAGGACGAAGCAGCAACAGCTATGACAGGCTTGCAGCGGAAGGAGGAGGAGGAGGGGAGCCGAGCTTACGGTGGAGAAGCGAAGACTGGGAAGACGCGTATGCTCGTTCTGCAGCGTCACCAAAAGGATCTTCTTCTCTGCGTGTGTTTTTCTCCCTCTGCGTGTGTTTATTTAGAGAAACGAGAGAGATATGTGAGTGATTTCCAATAGAGTGGATTGAGTGATTCAATCCCAACAGTGTTCGACCGGTCCGCAAAATCCCCTTTTCTCTCTGTGCACGAGCAGAAGCGGCGAGGCGGAGCCAGCGCGTGTGAACGCAAGCTAGATGCGATCCAATAGGCGTGCATGATTGTAGTGGCATCCGACAGCCAAGAAAATCGCGTCGACATGGCCTGCCTCCCCGGCACCCCTTTCAGCCTCCATTTAACCATAAGGATTCTCTCGTCACATGAGATCCAGTTTTCTGCGCCTGTGGTTTGTCTTTCTGCATGCTGCATGTAGTAGTATTGCGGACTCTACGTACATAGTAGGGGATCTGGCTAGACCGTTAGATGTTAGATCAGACGCCAGGAGCTTGAGCTAGCACATCCAACTAGGGGTGCAAGCCACCCCGTGATGGCGATGTTGGTTCAGGCATCTGACGAGAACTTACTCATTGTTTTCTCTCTTGGAGAACACACCTGCACACACGCGTGGGAGGAAGAACACTACCGGACTTGCAGCTGCTCTCTCCTGTTCCACTCACCAAGCTAACTACATCCATGAGCTTTTATACACCACCGGCCACTAAGGCCATAACCCACGCACGCACACAGTGCATGCCTGGCATGCAACTACATGCATGGGCATATAACCACTAACCACTCCCTCCTAGCATGCAAGTCCACGTTCAATGACCGGCTAATCCACGTTCAATAACTGGCTAATCACCATGCTTGCACATCACATGCAACTCACTAAACTAACTACACTACTATGACAAGATTATTTCCAACATTCTCCCCCCTAATCTTGTTGTCACTACTTCACAAGCCGAAGTCCGATCTCCTGACGTATATCCAAGGAGTTTTGTCTTCTTCTTGCTGACCATGCTGCCGGTGGCACAACTTGCCGGCGTCTTTCACTTCTTCAACGCCAGTGACACACCTCGCCGGCGACTTCGACCTTTACCTCAGCTCCAATTGTCTTTCGCCGGTGACACAATTTGATGGCGATGAAGATTCAGACTGAAGCTTACACACTCCTAATAACTCACGCTTTCTCGTGGACACAAGTAACACAACAACACACGCGAGTACTCTGGACACACGCTTTCTTGTGGACACATCTAACACAAGAACTCACGCGGACAAACATGCACGGACTCACTCTACGTGTAAGAGTCCTATTTCATGCACTTACATAGGACGTGGCCATGAAAACAAGCTCAGTGCCTCCGCGTCCACGCGTGCACCTTGTGCGCTGCCTCGGCTAGTGCTGTGCGGACACCTCTTCTGCTTCACTCACGTCATCATTGCCACGCGCTCCACATGCACTAGGGCGACGAGGTTGTCGGACGTCTCGTACAGCTGCATCGCGGAGGCCTCGCAGACCTTGATGCACTTGTACTCCTTCCACACCTAGTTCACCTCCTTCTTCGACACCTATACTACTACTTGCTTCTTTCCGGTGGATGAGACCAGCGGCTTCTCCCGAGGCGCTTACCGTGCATGAATAAACAAACTGACCGTTAACGTGCACTGCAGCGATTGAGCTGACCGACTTTTAAGGTTTTTATGTTGCCGACTTTTAGCTTTTAAGCATGCACAAACATAACGTGACAACTTTGCTAAACAATAAGATTAATCTAACATATGTGAGGAATTAAACGGCATTATACATATTTTACGAGTCGGCCGGGGCTTGGGATGCACTCCTATTGTTGAAACTTTGTGCTTATATAAGTAGGTAGATGCCCGACCCTTAGCCATCGACCCACAAGCATCCATATTCAGTACAGTAGCACATGATCTAGTACTAACTGTAGACAAGCTAATACAGCCACTGCCTAGCTAGGGATTGGGCCTACGATGGGGCGTATAGCCATGAAGGGTAGCGATAGGACCGTTGTTAGCGGTCTTGTGATGATAACAATGATATCCTTTCAAGTTCTCGCCGGCGCAGCTGCCGTAGTAGTACAGCAGCAGGTGCCGCCGGCGATCTTCGTGTTCGGGGACGGGGCGCTGGACGTCGGCAACAACAACTACTTGCCGGGAGGCGGGGAGATGGGGGACCCTCCCCGCGCCAACCATGCTTACTACGGCATCGACTTTCCCGACTCGCAGGCCACTGGCAGGTTCAGTAACGGGTACAACATCGCCGACTTCATCGGTATGAATAATGTATCAAGATACATGCATGATACAATTAACTTATATACTTGACCAATCTATAATTCTATATATGATGTACCATTTGGTTGTTTGTGAGGTAACCGCATGTGATTGATTGGTGTACATGTCGTGCATGTATGAATGCATGCAGCAAAGTCCATGGGATTCGGGATGAGCCCTCCGGCTTACCTGTCGCTATCCAATCCGATCAGCATGGATGGTTTCACTGGAGTCAGCTACGCCTCCGCGGATGCTGGGATTCGGAACTCCACTGTAAGTCAAGTCAACCCACGCATGCTGAGCAAGTGGAGTACTGAATACTGATTAGTGATTACTGAATGGTGTGATGCAGAACGCAGAAATGACTATCCCATTGTCCAAGCAAGTGGAGTACTTCGCGGCCACGAGAGCCCAGATGGGCGGCCAAACTGGGCAACCACGCGCTGAGGGAGCTCCTATCCAAATCCTTCTTCCTGATCGGGGTCGGCACCATGGACCTCCTCCCCAACTGCAACTTCTTCCTGAGCTTCCCGCCGTCGGATAACCAGACCGAGGTCCAGCATCTCATCGCCTTCTACGGAGCCGGCATCACGTCCTTGTATGACATGGGCGCGAGGAGGTTTGGGATCGTCAACGTCGGGCTCGTCGGGTGCGGGCCGTCCATGTCGCGCAGCAGCGGCGGGTTCGACGACAGCATGAACAAGCGCGCCGCGGAGTTCAACGACGCCCTCAAGCCCCTCCTGGCCAGCCTTCGGTCCAAGCTGCACGGCCTCCGCTACTCCCTCGCCGACTTCTACGCCTTCTCGAATGCCACCTTCGCCAATCCGGCGGCTGCTGGTAAATCAACAGTGTTATGATCGGATACTTCTGGGCCGTGAAGAGGAGATCGATCGAAACAACTAGCACCTTTCTAATGTTTTGTTGTTGTACGCGCGCGCAGGGCTTGTGGACACCAGCAGCGCGTGCTGCGGAGGCCCCTGCATGCCCAACACCTGCTTCGGAGCTCCGTGTGACAACCGAGCGCAGTACTGGTTCTGGGACGAGGGCTACACGACGGAGCAGGCTGCTAAGCTGGCCGCCGCTGCGTTTTACGACGGCCCAGCCCGGTTTACCGTGCCGGTTAACTTCAAGGGACTGATGCAGAAAAAATGAGGGACCTTCAGGTGTACGCCAATGAATAATAGAGTCGATCGTTTATGTGTGGGTCTCTTACGTTGCCATGTGTGCCAGGCAATCGCTCACTGGTACTTCGAGTGTGGTGCGACTTGCGCCACTGGAATGTGTAATAAGCACATGGAGAGGAATAAATTAGCAGTCTTGCTATTTTTAAGTCGTCTGTAATATTCTGAAGTTTAAGTTATTTGTTATGATTATTAGATTTGTATAGAGATTGATGTGTCATATGATTAGATATTAATTTAATGGATAAAAAAGATGACCTATACTTAAGAAAATTTCAGTCACCTTATAAATTGGATATCGTAACATTATGTTAGTGACACACTACGACCAAATTGAGCTGGACGTGTCTGCCACATCACCTAACACATCATCTAGCAAATCAGTGAATAAAAAAGGATGATGGGGACCTACACATCACCTAACACAGCATCTAGCAAATCGGTGAATAAAAAAGGATGAAAGGGACCTACACGTCAGTCCGTCTTATCTTCTTCCTTTCCCTTCTCATCTTCTTCTTCTTCCTCATCTCTCTTATCCTCTCACGTCGACGCTGCTTGCCACAACCTTTCTCCAAGCCGCTGCTCCTCTCCACCACCTACTGCTGTCGCAGGCCACACCATGTTAACCGAGCTCCCGGAGATAACTCACTCATCTTCTTTCTTCTCTTGTGTTTGACACACGCACTCACACGGTGGAAGACTAACACAGGCAAAAGTTTTTCATGATGCGCTCACAAGCTTGTGTCGTTGTCTCCTGCTTATCTCATTAACTCAAAACAACAAACCTGACTCACTCGCAGCGTGCAACGATCCGCATTACATGGCACCTACATGCAGCTTAACAAACACAACGCGCACACACGTATAGACCCATACTAGCGAACACAGTGCCATCCAACACGTTAACAAACTCATGCATACAAACGTATCTAAACAAACATAACGTGACAACTTTGCTAAACAACGTACAAGATTAATCTAACAATCATCCCGTTAATCTTGTTGCATCTTCTTCACAACTCAAAGACCGATCTTCTGACATATCTCCAAAAAGTTTTACCTTCCTCTTCCTAGCCACGCCGCATAGTTGCTGGCCGTCAATAGAGGAATTTTTTAAATAATATGATTTTAATAAATAATTACAAAAATAAAAATATTAAAAAAATAACAAAAATGGACTCCTGTCGCGAGTTGAAATGGCGACAGGAAACCTGTCGCTATGGAAACAGTTTGGCTGCCATTTGAATTGGTGACAGGATCCCTGTCGCCAATTCAAATGGCAACAGGAGCCTATTTTTTAAATTAAATTAAATTTATAATTGTGGTATATCTTTAAGTATCCGCGCAACCAATAATTTTCGAAAAGATAAGGAAATATGAAGTAGACAACAATTTAGGAGTTTTGGTCTAACGAAATATATTTGGAATGCGATTCTGTCGACACAATAACAAAAAATACACTACTACAAAACAGGCTATAGTAGACGCCCCATCACAGACAGTTCCTTTGGAACCGCTCGTGTTGGGTCATCCCGACTGCTGGTGGCGCGGCCGACTATCACGAGACGGTATTTTTAGAACCGCTCGTGATAGTCATCTATCACAGACGGTTCTATTCACAAACCATCTGTGATAATCCTCCTAATCACAGACGGTTTTTGGTTACAACCGTCTGTGTAATATCACAGACGGTTCTAAATAAGAACCGCTCAGGATATTCGATCATCACTGAGCGGTTCTTATTAAGAACCGTCTGTGATATCCTATCTCCATATAAATTCAGCCCGACACATCCCTCGCCAAGATCTTGCTGTGGTCCATCGCCGCGATGGGCCGCCTCTCGCCATTGCCGCTTTGGAGCAACCCGGCCCCCTGCCGCTGGCTCCAGAGATCTGCTCCAACATACCCCTGCTGCTCCTCCCCAGGCGCCACACTTCAGTACCGATGGGATGAGGAGCTCCTACTATGGGCAAATAGATATAGTAACTTCACCTCCAAACTTTTTTTTTTCATTTTGGAATTTTCATATATATATAGCCAAACAACGTGGCCAGTCGCTTACAAAAAGATTAAAAAACTAGAAACCTATCTAGTGGCGGAGCTAGGCTGCTATCTCCGTTTTCAATACTTCGTAGGCGGCGGCGTCGGGGGCGGACGGTTCATGATCGAACGAAGCTCGAAATCGCCCACTCACGACGCTCGTTCGAAAGTGTCTCCAAGACCCTCGGGTTGTTGAACCAAGAAGAATTGAGCCCATAGGCTCTCTTCTCTTCTTGAGGGTCTCGGCACCGTCGACTCGATCGCTTCTTTGCCTCGATTAAGCAGTCAAGTGACGACAAGCCTCCGGAGACGTGCAACATCGTTTTGGAGGACCACGTCGACGACGCGTAAACTTCGCCGAAAGTGGGAGATCACCCGAAGACACGGCGGAGGAAAATGTCAAGACGGCGGAAGGTGGCGTCACCGCTCCGCAAATTCTCGGACAGAGGAGTGAAGACATTGTTGAAATAGTGTTCTTCCAGAAGACGATTCAACGACAAATGAGAGAGGTCTTGCGTCAAAGGCGTGTCTGAAGAGGAGGCAGCCATTTTTGTTTTTGTGGAGAAAGGGGATCAAGGAGGTTGTGTGAAATACATTGTAGAAGGGGACACATCTATATATAGAACAAGTTCTAAAGCTGGAACAGGAGACGAAGAGATATTTGGGGAGCTGTAGCGACGTTGAAAAATGAAGAGATCGAAGCCGTCGTGCGATCGTGAGACGAAGAGACACATGCGGGAAAATGAAGACGAAGTGACACACGGGAAATTGAAGAGAGTTATCACAAACGGTTCCATAGTAGAACCGTCTGTGAAAAGGAATCACAGACGGTTCTATTTAAAAACCGTCTGTGATACGTTCCATATCACAGACGGTTCTATTATAGAACCATCGTGATATTATTATCCAGAACGGTTCTCATTAGAAACCGTCGCTGCCTGATATACTTTTTATAAGGCGAAACGCTAGGGTTTTGCTCTCACTTGTCACTTCCTCTCGCGCCCTTAGGCTCTCGCGCTCGTTCGCCTCCTCTAGGGTTTAGGGCTCGCCCGTAGTTCACCGCCGACTACGACCTCGGCGCCGCCACCCCCGACATTGGCGCCCCCAACCTCGGCGCCTTCAACCTCGGTGCCGCCGCCCCTGACCTCGGCGCCCCCTACCTCGGCTCCTTCGACCTCGGTGCTGGCGCCCCCGACCTCGGCGCCCCCGTTCACCTCCCTCGCCGTAAGCCCCGACGTCGCCACCTCCAACCTCAACGTCGCCGTCCTCCTCCCCGTGCGGGCCTCCTCCCTCTGCACCGGCCTTCTCCCCATGCCGTCATCCTCCCTCTGCACCGACCTTCTCCCCGCGTCGTCCTCCTCCCCGTGTCGGCCTCCTCCTTGCACCGTGAGTTCTTGTGCGGCATCCTCTCTGTGAGTATTGCTCCTCTGTGGCAGTTCGGCTTTGTTGATCAGTGGGCTTTGTTGACATGCTCTGTGATGAACTCTGTCTTATACTGAGATTGAATGTGATAGTTAGTTCATACTTGAGCTCTATTGTATTACTTGCTACTATCAATATGATCTACTGTTAATTGGTTACTTTCGGTTGAGCTCATAGTTCTGTTGCAAATTGATCAGTGGGCTTTGTTGACATGCTCTGTGATGAACTCTGTCTTATACTGAGATTGAATGTGATAGTTCGTTCATACTTGAGCTCTATTGTATTACTTGCTACTGTCAATATGATGTACTGTTAATTAGTTACTTTCGGTTGAGCTCATAGTTCTATTGCAAATTGATCAGTTCTATTGACTAGTTTGTGATTCTTCTAGTAGTCTGTATGAGCTCATTCAACTTTTCATTTGCCATCTTGATCTCTATAGTCAACCTCTATTTGACTAGAAGTTTAATCTTTTTTCGTTAACAGTTGAGATCATTTTACAGTTAAGCAAAGTATTGTTTAGAGCTCATAGTTTGAATTTATATTATCATATTCATTTAATGAAGAGTATAGACAATAGGATTGAGATGGCAAAGACTTGTTCTTTAGCTACTCTCCTTCTGAGAGCACATAATATCATCAATCCAGAAAGAAAGTTTTACTTGATTCTATTTTGTTTCTATGTCTTCATTAAAGGCTAGTCTTCTGTACATGAAGCATTAAACCTTTGCTTAGCATTTTCTTCGTCGATCCTGACACACTTGAGTGTACCTTTGCTTCGTGCCAATCCTCCACGGCACAAAGCAAATGGTACACTCCAGTGTGTCGAGCTCGATGAAGTAGGCTCGGGCAAAGATTTGTATCACTAGTTTCTATCTATACAAAGATCACAAGAGAAGCTGGTGGATTAAGGAGTGTTAGGAGTGTTAGAACAGGAGCAGGGAGGCGGCGAGCCCTACAGGATTAAACCTTTGCTTAGCATTTCCTTCGTCGATCCTGACACACTTGAGTGTACATTTGTTTCATGCCAATCCTCCAAGGCATTAACAGATGGTACACTCCAGTGTGTCGGCCTCGATGAAGTAGGCTCGGGCAAATATGGGCTCGGGCAAAGTTTTATTTGATTCTATTTTGTTTCTATGTCTTCATTAAAGGCTAGTCTTCTGTACATGAAGCATTAAACCTTTGCTTAGCATTTTCTTCGTCGATCCTGACACACTTGAGTGTACCTTTGCTTCGTACCAATCCTCCACGGTACAAAGCAAATGGTACACTCCAGTGTGTCGAGCTCGATGAAGTAGGCTCGGGCAAAGATTTGTATCACTAGTTTCTATCTATACAAAGATCACAAGAGAAGCTGGTGGATTAAGGAGTGTTAGGAGTGTTAGAATAGGAGCAGGGAGGCGGCGAGCCCTACAGGATTAAACCTTTGCTTAGCATTTCCTTCGTCGATCCTAACACACTTGAGTGTACCTTTGTTTCATGCCAGTCCTCCACGGCATGAAACAAATGGTACACTCCAGTGTGTCGGCCTCGATGAAGTAGGCTTCCTTAGAGAAGCTGGTGGATTAAGGAATGTTAGTAGTCTGTATGAGCTCATTCAACTTTTCATTTGCCATCTTGATCTCTATAGTCAACCTCTGTACTTCTTCCTGAGATTAATTGTTTCATATTTATGCTGGAATTAATTATGATTATTTGCTAATATTGCACATGTTGAGCATATTATTAAGTTTAAATGTATATGTTAATTTGGGACACTTGCAATGCATTTTATTGCATATGTAACTTATATAGATAGCAAGTAAGCGAGATGGCAGAGGCACTGTCTTCGCCGCCGTCACCGACGCCGCAGATGGAAGAGGCGCCGACGAGGCCACCGACACCCACGCCGCAGATGGAAGAGGTGCCAACGAGGCCGCCGTCACCATCGACGATAATGACACGGAAGCGAGATGGCAGAGGACAATCAAAAATGCCTACGGGCCGACTGGTCATCACGGAGGTCAGTGACTTTGGGGTCCCTCTGAGTCCCAAGAGATCAGCGGTGAGATTCCGGACCATCTGCGGGATACTTGCAAGGGAACGGGTCCTCATCACCACACCAACATGGAAGGACCTGACGAAAGAAGCGAAGGCGCTGTGTGGATGAACTTTCGAGAAGTTCACTATTCCGAAGCACATGTGGCACGCGCGGCGACGGACGGCGATGCTCACGATGGGTAAATCGTGGAGGACCTTCAAGAGCATTCTTGTCACGGCACGTGAACACGGGTCGACGCCTTCGCAGAAGATGATTCTTGACGCGGAAGCATGGGACACCTTTGTGGCTATGAAAACGACGACAGAATTTAAGGAGCAAAGTGCGGCACACAAAGCTCTCCAGACACGAAACACTCACCCGCACAAACTCGGCACCGCTGGGTACACGGGTAAATACGAGGAATGGGCGGCGGAGAAGGAGAACCCGTTTCCTGATGTCACAGACCCGCGTTCCCTAAGCTGGTTAAAAGCAAGGGCAAAAGTCTCGTCTTCGGGCAGCATCTCCTTCACAAACCCGGCAGACCAGGAAGTGCCCCAACGTGTGGTAAATATGTCGAACTACTAAGTTGTTAATAAGTCCATAACTTCATAGTGCCTATAATAATGTGATGACCTCTTGCAGCGTGACTTGACTGCCCAAGCTTCCCAAGGCTCCTTCCATGTAGACAGGGAGAAGGATATACTATCTACGGCCTTGGGAAACAAGGAGCACCCGGGTCGCACGCGAGGCCTTGGGGTTAACGTACCTTGGAGTCATGGATTCGCGGACGACCATCGCACGATAGGACTAGGAAGAGATCCAAGGCGAGCACGATAACCGGTTAGTGCAGATGATTACTAACCAATTTCAAGTCTGAGATGGCAAGCATTGCGAGTCAAATGGATATACACATGAGCGGTGATGCATAAGCCGCCCGCTAATTCGGGAGGCAGTCCTCCTCGACGTCGGAGTAGCGTCGCGTCCGAGCATAATTGTGAACATGATGACGTTCAATTACCGATAGACGACATCAAGGTAACGTACATCTATGGAATGCACCAAAGATAGATCTATAGGACGCCTTAGCTAATTGCGTGATCGCTTTGTAGGAGCCGACGCCAGTAAGCTCCAAGTGAGGATGGATGAGTCCTTTGTATTGAGGTCAGGCAGGGATGGTGTATCCATACGAGGAAGGCAAGATGAAGACGGTGCCCGGTGGCGCACGGTTACGCCAGGTCAGTGGATATGGTACATGTCAATTTCGAGCCGCCCCGTGAAGATTTGCCCGAACGAAGAGATCACAACACTAGGGGATGCCGTCCTCTCTTTTATCCAAATGGCCCAAGAAGAACATCGCCTCGACCCAAAGAAGATGTCGCGATCCGACACGACCATTCCTCTCCAACGGACCTCGATGACTCCACCTCATGTTTCGCCTCAGAAGGCCACCTCTTCGATTCCCGTGGAGAAGACGCTGAAGGAACAACAAAAGCATGCCGACGTATCGGTTCCCGAGTCGTCTCACAAAAAGACGCTGCCAATCGCTAAGGCCAACTCGAAATCGATGAACGTTAAGGCGCCTCCCAAGTCCGAGAAGTCCGCGATACCCGGGAAGTCCGCGATACCCGGGAACTACATCATCGGAAAACCGTTGTGCTCCGACGCAGTATTAATGCACGTTGGATATGCTTGTCAGGCTTTGCATGCCTGGTACTTGGACAAGACCCAAAAGAAGGGGTGCGAGACTGGAATCACCGTCAGATACGAGGACAAGCATTTCTTCAACGGGACGAGGTACTTCGTCGTGGGCTTCAACGACCTATATGACCTATTCAACCTCGTTGGCCTCGACGTCTCGCTTCTACGATGTTGGACACTGGAAGTGCGTACAATCAAGTTCTACATTCATGTAATACCGATAAATATCACAACTCATTGCTTATGTATAGATACATCTTTGAAAAATGTCCGGAATGGAAAGAACCGGTGGGTTTCTCGACCCACATGTGGTATCGTTGCAAACCATCCAACAAGACTAGATCCTTCGCCGAGAAATACATAACGAGGTCATTGCTTCGTCGGACGAACATGAAGTACATAGTGGTGCCCTACAACCGGGGTAAGTGTCACTACTTGCTATACAAATTTCATTTGTACTTTATACTGTGACACGAACTTAGGTTTAATGACTATAGCGACATACATGAGTAGGTACCATCGATCCTTTTAGTTATTATACCCAAGAGGAACCATGTGATATACCTTGATTCCCTAAACCGCAACAAGCACGACTTCAAAGATTCTAAGAGGAATACTCAAGAGGTATGCTCATTTCCTCCTTACATAACTCTATTGTAGTCTTCATTCGCTTGAAATGGCCGAGGATAACTTTTTGAATCATGTAGGTCGCTCATCAATTATGTTGCCAACAAAGGAATATACGATGGAAAGAGCGCCTAACTAACACACAGGATGGATTTTTGATGCGCGCTACAACACGATAATCCTATATCATACTTCATAATAACGCGTCTCGAACCGACTATACCTATATATGTAATTCTATTTTTGCAAAGTGCCACCAAAGAAAAAGATGATGAGTTATGTGCAATCACGCCCGCTATCATATGCGGCTAATCCTTAGAGCTAGGAAGAAGGATCCCGAGGTTTGTCAATCTCAAATAATTATTTCCTAATTATAAATTTAAATATATATAGCTTACCACTTTACTCTTAATTGGTAGCGATGTGTCTTGGATTTACAATGTGATTCACTCGTTGCGGAAGAGATCAAGGACATTCGAGGAAGCTCTGCGACCTTTATCAACACGTAAATCATTAACGACAATGGAGAGTTTCACTCCGTCGCCAACCGAGAGCATCACCCCGCTGACACCTCTCAACGTAAACAATTGTAATCCAGTTGTAACTATAGTGACAATATTTGAACAAATGCGATCTTTTGTAATTTATTTTGAGTAATGATCACTTTGAGTTGTCAACAATTGATTATCTCTAATGAATCTGTTTTTGTGCATGCTTCAATCTGTTTTTTGTGCATGCTTGTTTTCGGAGGGCATGGCTAGCAATTCCTGAGGCTAGCCAGGAAAACAACAAAATTGTGGTCAGGGGTATGAGCTATAACAGACAGTTTTTTGTTAAAACCGTCTGTGAAGGCTAGTATCACAAACGGTTTGGACTCAAAACCGTCTGTGATCCGAGAATATCACAGACGGTCATAAAAAAACCGTCTGTGATCCGAGAATATCCGCACGGTTCTAAACAAAAGCCGTCTATGATATTCACAAATCACAAACGGTTTTATTTAGAACCGCTCGTGATATTCTCGATCACGACGGTTTTGAGTCCAAACCGTCGTGATACTAGCCTTCACTGACGGTTTTTAGTAAAACCGCTCGTGATATTTCGTATCACGACGGTTTTTACCGTCGTGATAATATCTCGTTATCACAGCACCAACAAACATAGACGGTTCGAAACAAATGCGTGATGACGGTTCCGAACCGTCTGTGATGTGGCTTCCTGTAGTAGTGATAGCCCCCTTCAGCGGCACAATATAAAAAATATCCCCATTCGGCAGTGGAATAACAAGAATAACATTGTTCGGCGGCGCGATATAAAAAATAGCCCCCTTAAGCGGCGCAAGAACAAAAATATTGAAGTGTTATTTTCTAAATGCAATTGTGTGCTTGCTAAACCGATTTATTTAAGAGTACCAAACGAAATCTTAGAGAGAGAATGAATTAGGAAGGAGGGTGTGGTCATTTCGTGTACAAAAAGGCTAGAAGTAGGGTGGTATGGGGTGTCACGATACTGACTCCCTCACATGGTTACATATACACACAACAAGAACAAATAATATCGTAAACATGAGACTAGCAAAATGCAAGGCATACACAAAATAATATTTATATAACACTACTGATACATCTACTCGCGGGCCCTCTTGGGGGCGTAGACCACATGTGGCCCCTAGCTTCGTTCGGGGTGGCTGCAGGTGTTGGTGCGAGTACGTCAAAGGATCTGACGACCGAGGTACACTACCGACGCGAGTAACCTGCACAGGTGTCGTGAGAGGGCATGTCGCGAGAGGAGGGCTGCGTTGCCTGGCTTGCTCTGGGCGCACCGTGCAGCTGTGAAGCCCCAATGAAGACTAGGCTAGGAGTGGTCTCGCCGTGCGAAGGCCCACCACCCTCTCACCATAGCGCCCACTCCTCATCGAACTCGTAGTCCCCGGAGTGTGCTCCCTCCTACGACACCAGCTTCTTGTCCCATATGGGTGTACGATCTGTGGACCAGTACGTTATGCATGTAAACAAGACATAATGCTCAAATACTATGTTATGCGTGTAAACAAGATAGACATACCTGGTTAATGCATCGCAACGGATAGGACGATGTAGTCCTGCCCCTGGTACAGATGGAACTGAGGACCTGTAAGAAGAAATTACCGTTAGTAACTAGTGGAGTTCGAAATAAACAAGCAAACATGAGTGTTTTAGGTGTACCTGCGAACTGTGCTGGGGTACTTCCAGCACAGTGCCATGAGGACTCACCCACCACATCCGAGTGAGGAGCCACCATGTCCCTCGGCCTCCGGCACGACGTCAACCCGATGTAATGCCTCACCTTTGCCATGAACCGGTCCATAGAGCCTCTGAAGTCATGCATCGTCATGCTGATGCGCTCCCCGACCATCTTGCCTCGCAAGGAGCCAGCGAACGAGTACAACTCCCGTTGTATATCATTCTTGACATAGAAATAACAAGTTAGAAACCAAAAACATGATAAGTGAATGAGAAGTATGGGTCATTCAATACATACCACACGATAGAATACGGAGTCCGGCTGGGTGGGGTATGTGTCGATTGTTGCAGCCTTGTGTCGCGGTAGGTTTTCCACGACGTTGATGCAATGGACCCTCATCCGAGTGGAGTACCACTCATGTACTTCTCGTACATCCCGGGGTCGTAGGGAGCATCCTCCTAGACTATGTCCCCCAAGGCGTGGAGCCATTGCTCAACCCAAGTGGCCATCCTATCTGCCCATGAAGTCCAACAAGGTACTCCCTTCCTTGTGTACCCTCCACAAAATGATAAATTCGTAAGTATGTAAGGCAAAGGCTACGAAAGAAATAAATCGTTAACTTACGTGTGGATGTTCGGTGGCAACCGCTCCCCCCAGAGCGGTGGGACCTGCTACCGTAGTCCAAACTAGTGCATCACCCAGTGCACGTGGTACTCCTCCACGAAGACATTGTGCACCAAGCTCCTCCGCGTGAGCCATTGCCCGTAGTATCGCGTGCACAAGCTCGACAATCCTTGGGGTGCGCACACGTTCATCCTCTTGGGAGTGTACGGTGTCCAGATGACGCGGTCATCCGTCAACTGAGCGAACATCGCAACATAGTCTGAGGAGGACATGCGCGTATTGATCAGAGTGAAGGTGATCTGTGGAATAGAACAATAAAACCTAAGCACATACAATTAAATTACATTACAAAAATGACTAAAGGTTCAAAAAAACTTACCCTTCATCGGAGAACACAATGTACCCATCGTCGGGCCGTCCACGTTGTCGTCGGCGGCGTAAATGGTGTCGGTGTAGGCTCCGAGGTCCAGCTGTTGTTGTTCGATCTGGAAATGCTCGAAGGACTACAGCTAAAGAAGCAGAGGGCTTCCGGAGAATATGGAACTATCTCGAACCCGGTGGCACGTGTTATATAGTGCGCGGTACGTCGCGCATAGCACCACTAGGCCCCAAGCTTACGGCTAGATCACCTCCAGCTCCGCCAGCTCCCGTGCATAGCAGATCATGTGCTTGTCGATCCTATCATTATGGGACCCAAGGAATATAACCCACCCAAACAGCCACAACAAGTAGGCCTCGAAGTGCCTCCTCACTGTGTACTCAGGTGCGTCCTGTGCTATACGCTCTGACAGAGACACATCACTAAGTTGAACAACGCAACTGAAGCGAAAACATAAGAGTTATAAATACTTACGTAGAACTGGCAGAGCCACTTTAGCGTCGGCCCGTGCGTACTATTGAACTCCTTGTAGCCGGCGTCGGGTGACATCACCCCCTGGAACCGCGCGAGGAACTCTTTGCACCACGTGTCCGGGACGTCATATGCCGCTAGGGGGAAGCCCACGCATAGCAACCCGATCAGAAAGCCCACATCCTGAAGCGTCAGTGTCATCTCCCCGCACAGAAGATGGAACGTGTGCATCTCCAATGGTCAACCAACATCGTCAGGTGGCACCAGTCATACGGGAACCACCTCGACTTAGGACCACCACCTACAGTGTCTTGGTCATCCTCCCACGTCGCCTCCGCCATCCTCGCTAGTGGAAGGAGGCCCACCACTCTCAACCTGCATCGAAAGGATTAAGTGTAACACCTCGATTTTAAAATCAGGATGTTAATTTTTAATTCGGCGATTTGTAAAAAAATTGCAGTATTTAATTAAAAAGTTGCTTAAAAATAAAAATAATATTATATTGAATTGTTTGAAAGTGGTTTCATGTAAATTAAATTGTATTGTTTTCTTGTTTTCGCATGCATTTCAAAATCATATCATGTCATACATTCGTATCACTACCCACTCCTCCAGTTCGACCAACGACAGGCGAAACATCTACGTGCCTTTTCTTTTTTGTTTCCCTTCACTGCTCATCTCTCCCATCAGTCAAAACCTCTCCTACGCCTCTTTCTCCCTAACCCATCCCCATTTTCCCCATTCTTTTTCCAACACCATTCCAAACCACAACCATTCCTCCCCCACTCTCCCTCACTGTCATTTCCATTTCCCCCAACAAAACACGTCAACTTTCTACTCAAGCAAGTTCATGCACTTATCTCCTCACAATTTCTACCAAAACCCAAAATCACCCAACGCATGTCATACCGTTGCGTTCATCATCGCACGAGCAACCTATTTTTGTGATTCGTTCCCGCATGCAAGGTCATTTGAGAGCTTTCGAGAAAAGGGGAGGAGGAGGAGCAATGTATTGTCGTGACCCGTTGCGACCATGTCACTGTCGGCCGACGTTCGGTGGGCGATGGCTCCTTGTAGCTGAGGAAGAAGAGAGGGGAGGGAACGTGTGGTGTCGGCCACGACCGGCACAATGCATGCATGCGGCCACACATGCATGTGACGGCGCTGAGAAGGAGCCAGCATGGTGTGGCGTGCTAGAGCCCGAAGACGGCTCGGTGGGGGCACGACATTGACCCGATGATGTCACGGTGGCAGCGGCACATGTATGCGGCAGCGCGTGCATGCGGTGGCATGCTACTATGGCAACGGCGTGGCTATGTGCGGCCTAGGGCACGATGCATGCCGCGGCGCTGAGCTGAGGATGTGGCCTGCTGGCGCGACCGCGGGAGGCCACAACTAATGCACCATGATAATGACCCACTAATCCACTAACACAGGACTAATGCAAAACACTAATGCACTAACTCACGCACCCATTAACGATCTTGATTATTCCTTACAATTCCCCCCTAATCAAGATGGCTTCACAGCAGTACCGGTTCGTCGTTGGCACCTGCCTCCATGAGATACGCCTGTTCCTCCTTCTTACAGCATTCGAAAGCAAAATGCCCATAGTTGTTGTAGTTGTAGCATCTTACTTTAGCCTTGTCGAATTTATGATTCCCGTGGCTTCGGCCACCATTGCCGTTAGAGCCGTCAAGCTCGCCATCTCTATTCTTCGCCAATTGGGCCTCCCACTCGACACATGTTAGGAGAAGATGTTCGTCATCGTTGTTGCCGCTCATACCTTGTAGACACTCCTCATACGCCATAAGACGGCCGACCGCTTCTTCCACCATCGTTGTCTTCAAGTCCCCAAATTGCTCAATGGTTGAGACAATCTGCAGGTGCTTGTTTGGGACGGTGCGGAGAAGCTTCTTCACAACGTAGCTCTCCTCCATCATGTCACTAAGACCGCAAATCAAGTTGACGTGAGTCATCAATCTCACGGCGAAGTTATCCACCGACTCCGTTTCTTTCATGTGCAAACCCTCGAACTTGCTCTTAAGGGTCTACACGCGTTCCTTCTTGATGCGGTCGGTGCCGACGTACATTGTCTTGAGCGTGTCCCATGCAGCTTTCGGCTCCTCTTTTTTCGGCGAGTAGGAGGAGGGTCTCCTCCAGGACTCCTTGGAAGATGGTTGCAAGGGCCATCTGATCTTGGCGCTCATCAACTTCGTTGGCCACCACAACTTCCCAAACACCTTGGGCCTTCATGAACACCTTCATCTTGATTTCCCACATGCCGTAGTTGCTCTTGCTCAGCATAGGGTATTGAAGAGAGACGGTGCTTTCTCGTTTAGGTACCCTTGACGGACCACTGTCGGTAATGATGGTGCGGCTCGATGTCACCTCATCATTGGTGATACCACTTCCCGGAGAGCGTGACATGATCTTGGGAATACATGGATCAAGAACTCAGGCTCTGATACCAATTGTTGGCAAAATCAGAGAAAGTAATACTCACAGAACGCACACACACGAGTGAGGGAGACGAACTCACGGGGAGGATGAACACACAGAAGTTTTTGTGTAGCACTGCAACTGCCTAGCATTACTTTTCTTCTCTGTTATTCTGTCACTCGGAATAGAAACATGTAGCAACAATATAAAGACTCACGCATACTCAATCAACTACATGCAGCCATGCAAGACTTCACGGCCGAACTAATACATGCAAACAACTAATGCACCATGATAATGACCCACTAATCCACTAACACAGGACTAATGCAAAACACTAACTCACACACGCACTAACTCACTCACACACTAATAATCATGATTATTCCTAATAGGGCGCAGGTGGCGGTGCGACTACCATCGCACAGAGGCGGCCTGCCTAGGGCGACGTGGCACCTGGGTGAGGGCACGACGGCCGAGCCGATGGCGCGGTGGTTCGGCGTGGCGAGGCAAAGACACGGCCGGGCGTGCGGTGGAGCCAAGCCGGTGACGCGTTCTTTGGCGGAAGCGATGGCCATGCGACTGCGACACGACGCCTAAGGCGCTAGGGCAACCTACGACGGTGGCGGTGGCTTGAGAAGGAGGTGGTTCGGCCAGATCTGGTCGGCTAGTGGAGAGAAGGAGCAGCAAGGATATCGGGAAGAAAGAAGCAAGAAAAGAGGAAGACAGAGAGAGATAAGAAAGAGAGAAGACGAGGAGGGGAAGAAAGAAGGAAGAAACAGAGAAGGCCAAAGGAAGCTGTCGGCCGGGAGATAAGAAAAAGGGAGGAAGAAAAGAAAAGAAAAGGGGAGAAAGGAAGAAAAAGAAAAAGGAAAGGAAGAAAAGAAAAGAGAAAGAGAAAAAAAAAGAAAAAGAAAAGAAGAAAAGAGAAAGAAAAAGAAAAAAAGAGAAAGAAAAAGAAAAAGAAAAAGAAAAAATGGAATAAGAGAAGAAAAGGTGCGAGCACGAGCTCTGCGGCGAATTCGACGTACGTGGACGAGAAGAACGCGGAACTGGTTGCAACGTTGGCGGACGCGGACGAGTGGCTAAGAAGACAACGGAACCGGTGGCGATGTCGGCAGACGTGGACGAGTGGCCGAGAAGACGACATCCGGTGGTAGGTAGTTCACACGCCTAGTGCCCAAGGTAAAATGTCTATTGTTAATTGTGTTACCGCGTTTATGTTATTAGTTGTGCATGTTGCATAATTGTCATAAGCATGGTATATTTTTATGCATGTTTAAATAGAAAATTGTCTGGTAGCTTAGACCGGTGTAACTCCCTGGTTAGGTCTTAATTGTGTGTAGCCATGATCTTGTAGTGTTATGTCAGTGGATGCGATTAATTAGATCGTTGCTGCAAATAATTAGATCGTTGTAGCGGAATATGTGTTATCGATCGGTGGATGTTGGATTAAATATATTATTGCGTTATTTTATTGGATAATATTATTTTGGAGTCACATGGAAATCGGTGGTGAGCCTCGGGTGATAAATCATATTGGAAGTCTTTCCCTTAATTGGTTTAGTGATTTTAGGATTTAGGGCGCATAAGGATTTTATAATTGATTACTTGATGGATAGCTCACGTGATGATATTTAATGGAATATGGAGGTTGAATCGGAGGATTAATTGATCATGAGTAAATTGGTTGGATGACTTAAGTAATAGTTATGTGAGTCATAGGTGCTAGAATTGGAAGGAAGTAGCAATTTATTATTTGATCACGGACAATTATTTGGAGCACCATGTAATTAGTAGATAAGTCATATGTGTCGAGTTGATGGAATTGTGCTCTCCATTGGATTAGTGGATGGATGATTATAAGTTGATCATGGAGGCACATATGTGATGGGATTGGTGGATGTCGAACACAACTAGTTCGGTGATATGGATATAAGTTGATCGATTAGTAAGCTATTAAATGTTGGTTGTGCAATTAAATTGTAAGGCTCATTAGGGGTTGGTTAGTCAAATAAACCTCAATCGGTGGAAAAATTTTGGTGTATGCGATTATGATTTGCTGAGGTGAGACTAGTAGAGCTAGATAGGTAGTATTAGCTTAAATAGTCTAGTGGAGAATGAATGATGGATTTAGTCATGATCATATGCCCATAATTTTTTGGATTTCATATAATTACCGGATGGGTTGTATAGATGGAAGATCGTGAGTTTGGGCATTATTTGTTGAATTGGCTACTTTGATTATACCTTAGTAGATGGTAGTACAAGATTTAGATCAAGAGATGAGAATATGATTGAAGAGTTTTATGCACGTGATTGGATTCAACACTTGAGAATCAGTTAAAAGAATTATTATGAGAGGACTAGATGCATGAGGATGTGCATGGTGAGTAACCCTAAATTGGTGATAGTGGAGTAACATATGCATAATGAATTGGATCAAATTAAAGAATTTATCATATATTACTAAGTCCGGTAAATATAATGAGTTAGGGAGGAGGATAGAAGTTGATTTCAGGCGTCCAAAACTCCGTTAGTATAAGGTGTTTTTTTTTCTTTTTCAGTGATTTTATAAATTGAGCTAAATTCAAATAGCTATAACTTTTGCATATGAACTCCAAATTGAATGAATATTTTTTATAAATTCATATAAAATAATGATCTATCTAAATATGAAAAAATATCTGATTTTTTCTTGCTGAATTTATTTTATTATTTATGGCTTTTCTCGGTTCTTTTGAATAGACGCCAGATAGCTAGCAAACGAACTTGATGACGATCAAGCACCCTCATTCTCTGAACAACCTGAGAAAGGCAAGCACATCCTTGACCATGTTGATCCCATTATTTTAATTATTGTATTTCATTTAGCAAAATCTATTATGTAAGCGTGTATGTTTGGCTAAAATTGCTATATTCACGGGTAACGGTAGTTAAATTCCTATTGAATGCATGAATCATCCTTGTGAATTTGTCATCCTTAATGTTGTAGCCATTAGTATATGGTATAGGCAGTAACTAATGTCAATTTGGGTATTTTGGACACGAATATCGAATAGATGCTTAGCCGGGCTCTAGTTTCACAAAAATTTGAACAATAAATGAAAATTTGAGTATGGATTTGGGAGAATTTGAAATGTTGGTCCAGAAGAGCTACCTCTATTAGTTTGGTATAAAAACGAAAACGAAAAACTTAGTTTTTGACGTGGGCGAGTTATATTATGAACTGATGAATGTGAGAGGTGTGTCTCACATGTAGATCGGGGGAGATTCTTGCTCAGGTCGATTAAGGACCGAACACCCGTGCCACCAATGTAAGCCTAAGCGTACAAACACATGTACTATTCATGGGATAGCCTTAGCTCAGTAAGTCATTTAGGACTTGCCTTGCATGTTGATAGGCCGTGGTAGTACAAGCAATCCAGGAAGGGTTGTTCGAATGGGCTCCCTTCACCAAGGCATTGGGAACAAAGTCTTCCGATACAACGGTGAATGTCTCACTGAAACGAGAGGAACCTAGGTGATGTGAGGGTTTATCATTCATCGGGCTAGTGGAAGGTTAGGACTAGGTGATGTAAAGGCATCGTTACGAACTCTAAACTGCATACAATAATATTGTTTGTGGTGGTATCAACGGTTTAATACCCTAAGTTTCAACTAGAGAGAATTTATTTTTGGGGAGGGAAATTTATCTATCATCGGGTTCCATATAGTTTAGAGAGAGAATTAAATGAATTAAAAATTTTGGCAAATTCAGTTTTGAGGGAGAGTAAGAAAACCTGGGCCTTCGGCCCACAGTGTCTTGACCCAATTGGGCCGATCGGCCTTAAAAGGGATCAAGGGGTAGCCTAACCCTAGCCCTCACCTCTCCCTGCCACAGACCTTGCCTTCCTTATGCTCGCCCTACCCACACCGCCACCACTGCCAGGCGCCTCTGCTAGCTCCGGCCTTGCGATCCTTTGAGCCAATTACCTAGGCGATGTAGCCTTATGCATGCAGCACAATCTGTCTTTTGTGCTACCTTTTTTGCATGCATGCCTGCCAAGCTTCACCATCAATGCTGTCCCTTTGCACCAACCTTCCTCGTGCTGCACAAATGCTGCCATGATGTGCTTGCATCGGCAGGATTGGTATGCACCACACACATGCACAGAATAAGGAGTCAAGTGCATCCATGTGCTGCTGTTGCGTGTGTTTCTGCTGTGGATTTTCCGTGCTGGCCAGGAAGGAACAAGAGGGCCAGGAAGAGAAGGAAGCAAGGTCAAGAATGAGGAGAAGGAGAAAGGAGGAGATGAGAAGAGATCTTCTTCGTGCTATTTGATCAGCACCTTCCTAGGGTTCTACAAGGGTAACGAAGTGCTTTCCCCGCTGTTTGTTGATGATTAGAGGCGAATTCGATTAATTGGGTTGGATCGTTTTGCTGCCGGTAGATGTTCAATTCTGTCCAATACATTGTGGGGTCGATTTCGGGTTCTTATAGGCCGAATTGGGGATGACCATCACCTAGAGATATCTAGATAATGTTTTTAGCTTTCCGTGGCCGCCAAGAACACCTAATTCTGATATACGAATCAAAAGTTATGATAGTTTCATTCCTGCTGTCCAGAATTCTGACGTGATTGATCTGTTAATTTGTCTTTTAAGATATGTTTATGTTAAAGGCAAATTAAGGGTTTCCGCCCAACTAGGTTGTTTTAGTATTTTTCATAACCTTTCCAGAATGATACATAAAGCCCTAATCGGAGTTGTAGATCAAAAGTTGTGATCTGTTCTTTACTGCTGTCCGTTTCGTCTAGGCAGAATCTGTCTTTTAAGTTCATCTGCCTGTTAGCATTTTATTTTGGCCGAATTGGGCTATCTCGCCAACTAGAATGTTGTAGATATGTTCGTTAAGTTTCTTTAGGAATTGGGCTCACCTCGTTCTGAGTCCCATATCAATAGTTATGGTTTATTCCGTGCCGCTGTCCAGAATCATTTCTATGGTTGTGTTGCCAGTTTTCAGAATAGGGTAAATGGCTATTTCTTGGGTGTTCAGGAGGGTGTTGTAGAACGTTACTAGTAGTGTCATGTACCATGTTGTTCTTATTTCGAGTACTTACTTGTGTAGGCGGAGGGGCTTCGGGTTTAGGGGCACCGTCATTGCCTACTCACGTGTCGCAATGCGAAAGGCAAGTACTTTGATTTTCTTATGATTAGTGAATGCTGAATGCTTGATGTTCATATTGTGCTTTTCTGTGATCTATGAGTTTCAGAGTTTATATTCCTTTCATATGTGTTATTTCCATGATTAGAGATGATGTCTCTTATTATTCATATTTCATTCCATGCATCCATTATTCATGTTTCATCCACGGGAGTGGATTTTAAAGACCCATCAATTCCAGTATGGGCACGTAAGGCCCACCATTCCAATGTGGACAGATTTGGACACCCGTATGAAACGTTCTTCATACGGGATTTGGATCCCCGTATTTTGTTAAATACGGGCTTAAGTGAATACCGACGGGTGTGTCACTAGCTATACCGGTATAAGCATGTGTGCAGTCCTTTCATTTCATTCAAACCATTCACTCCATTAATTCATATATTCATTCGGTGTTATGTTCATATGCTTCAATGATGTTGTCTTGATCATAATTGTTGTATGTCCAATTATTCACTGTACTTGCTGAGTCTTGGACTCATTCTTGCTTTGTTTGTTTATTTTAGGTGATCATTGATGTTGGCTCTATTGGGAGGGAGTAGACATGCACTACTCATTCACTGCACCATATTCAAGTTCAACATTATGATTTAGTTTCTATCATTCATTCGTTGTTGATGAACTGTAATAAATAAATTTAGATGGTGAATGATACCTAGTGCTATGTTATGGTTGATTAAGTACTACCTGTGATCTTTGATCATTCCTTCGATATACTTGCTTGGATTTAGACTATATTCATGCCTTGGTTCTATTAAATACTGATCTCTTTATGTCATTAGATGAGATGTTGTTCAAATTCTTTAGCGTTATGGTTGTATGTTAGATTATTTAGGTGACATCTTGGCTTCCGAATAGCCAGGGTGTTACAGTTGGTATCAGAGCGGGCTTTAGGTCCGTGGTAATTAAGTTATTAAAATGACACATTGTGCACAGTAGGTGGGGTTGGGTAATCCATTGTTTTCGCATTTATATTGTTATGTTTCTTTTGTTGAGCAATTGTTGAATTGCTTCTGTACTATCTTTCTTATTGTTAATCTATGGTATGATGTGATATCTTATATCTATGAATTTATTCTATGATTGTCATGAGATGATCCTATATATTCATAACTGATTACATTGGTTATGTGTGTTGTTAACAGATGCTAGGAAGTTGAGGACGTGGTTGTCACTCTGGGATTCACCAGGTTACACCACTATTCGTGGTATGTGGTTAGGGGAGTAGTTACCCCGAGTACCATAGTTTCAGGTGTTGAGCGTGAGTTGCTTTAGACAGTTGTTCTCTTCCTTGATTTCTGAAGTTGCAAATTCTTTTTCTGTGGTGGTTGATAAATTTCTCTTGGGTTCGTGGTTAAGTAGTGTAACCTTGATTCACCAGGTTACACTACTTGTGATTGTTGTTAATTGGCGAGAATGAGATTTCCATGGTTGTTCCTTCTTTCTCATTCGAAAAGGGCAACTCATTTATTCGTTTGATAGTTTGGATAATAAGAGTTTTCCGTTGTAAGTTCGTTAACATGTGAAAGTATTGGCTTTATGTGTTTCTTTTGGATTACTTCGAGCGTTGAGGTTTAAAGTCTCTCTTTTGCTGAATGAAGGTGTTAGAATCCTTTTGTGATGTCTTAGCATGCTTAAAATGAGAAGTTATAACTAAACGAATAAATTGTTATGATATGAGTTACCAAGTTGGGTTGTTAGAATGGTGCAAATTAATTATTCTTAACTACCATCCATGAAAGTGAAATTGATTAATTTGAGATGTCCTTGTATTTGATACATGGTGTGTGTTAAATAAAAGACTGTCCATATCCGTTCAGAACCTATGGATCTTACATAGGTGTTAGATTTACCTATTTCCTGATATGCTAAAATTGTTGAAACCTGTACAAAGGACCAGATGGATACTGGTGTATCGATTCGTGAAACCTTGTTTATAGAAAATTATGTTAGTGAATCGTTAATCATGTTTTGAAATGATTTCTGAACAAAGGTGAAATGTTGAATCTGTGTTTATAAATGGTTATGTGATTGCAAATGGAATTAGTACCATATGTACACACATGATTAGTACAATCACCAATTGTTAATGAGCGCTGAAGATGGTGTTGAGCAGCACCAACAGTTGAATAGATGAATTTCGTAAGTAGTCTTTGATAGCGTGCCTTGTGATATTGTTATTGCTTAGCATAATCTTGATATACTAAATTTGTTTCAACCTTGTGGTTTGTGTTTCCTTTGGGAAGTTTTAGGATGGAGTAATAAAGTTTGATGATTCTTGGTACTAGTGATTGTTGTCGTTGTTATTAAATCGTCAGAATGTGAGATTGATGCTAATACTTGTAGTAATTTGGTCGCCCGGTGATATTGCTTAAAGGAGAATATTTCAAGGTTAGCTTTCATGATATTTTGGAGCTCATGAATCACCTGGTAGCTGAAATTATTTTGAATAAATTGAGGTATTGGATTGACCTGTTGCTTCTTAAGAGGTTGGTGTGATTTAGTCTTAAAGGTTCTTTGGTTTGAGTTCGCAAAGTGAGGTTGCAATCAAAGAAAACTTTTTGTTGATTTCTTCAAGAGGAAATTAATCCATTCGCTTTCCGTGAAATCCCATAAATGGTAAAGTTTCGAGTTTTGTGGCTGGGATCATTTGCATCTCACGTTTCATGTGTAGTTGAACTGTTCCGAGCAAATAGGACTTGTTGAAGGATTTTATTGGTTCTTAATTAGTTCTTGTGGTTATTTGAATCGTTCCTAGACTTTCTGCTCTTTCCGCTCAAGTGATGTCGAGTTTCAATCGCAATGTATTTTTCTTATTGGTTGTTATTTGCTACTCCTTTTTGAGGGATGTGTGTTCTCAACTGTGAACTCAACTTTCGTTTTTCCAAGATCCTCGTTACCAGATTATTTCTTTTGGTTTCGTGCTCGCGGTGAGGAGTAATGTTTTCCTGTGTGACGAAACTTGTCCTTGTTCGCCTCTTTCTTTTGAGAAAGGATCAATAGTTTTATGTTGCAAAGTTTTGCAAAGCGTAAATTGGCAACTGTTTGGTGGTGGTTAAGTAATGGTAGTGGTGAGATTTTGCTACTAAGCTATTGGAGGAGTAGTAGAAGATGAATTGGTTTTGACCTGTACCTCTTGGAGGAAAGTTGATTCAAATAGAATGTTTGACCTCGAAGTAAATCTGAACAGTGTTACGACTGAGTAGAACCTATGGTATAGTGAAATTCCAGAACTTCAGTTCATGTTGAAAGGTTGGGGAATTATCGAAGGTATGGAAACCTTGATTAATTTTATAGAGTAACGCAATTGGATAGTATTGCGAGATTGTGTGGGTGATTTCTGATGATGTCAATGAGTGAGTATGTTAGAATTGTGGGGATGTTAGAGATTTAATCCGATGATTTCACTATCTGTTATAAGATAAATTCGTTGTAGAGGTCTTGGAGGTTAAATTTGGGCTTTGCATTTTTATGCTAGACTTTTGGTCGCCCAAAGATTGTGTGTAGAGGAGATAGAAAACTGGAGTATTCCGAGTAGTGGAATGATTGTTGATAGAACCCTTCTGATGTAGTTCATGAGTGGGTGTACTGAGAATTCTGAGTTGTTATTCTGGAAAGTTGGAGTCGATGGGATTGCGTGCGATCTATTTTGAGGTGCTTTGGGTGCCTTCTGTCAAAATAATTTTGTCAGTAGGAGGAGTTGTCTAGCATGTTCGCTGGGGTCAATAGAGTCTCTCTACAAAGGTGTGGATGATGTAATTCGGTTCAAGTGTAATTTGAGGATGTTAAATTAAGAGGTTTGAGCTCGTGTGCTATGCGATGAATTCGAATTCCAAGGTTTGAGAGAAACTTTATTCCTAAAAGAGAAACTGAGAAAAAAGATGTTTCCTCGGGTAGTGAAGCGTTTTCTTGATTATTGTTTGAGTTTTGCGTTGTTGACTGGTGTCTTCCGCAATGTGAGTTGGCGCTGTGTTGGCATGTTTGATTCTTTTCAATTTAGACAAACCAAAAGAGGTATTTGGTTTGGGCATTCGAGTGATTTCTCCTTTGGCTTTCGTGGTGTTCATTTGTAAACTACCTATTTAGAAAGTGGAATTGTTTTCGTGATGAATTGTCATCTTTGGGATTTGACCCTTTTGGTGGAGAGTTAGCATTGCGAGGATGCGAAGAGAACTCTCTATTTCTAGTTGGATTCTCTTTGTGAATTAGTGGTTTAAGAACCCGTTCTGTTGTGCATTCTTGTTTAAAGGAGGTGACCCTTGTTAGATGAAGAGTTTGATTTTGAGCATCAACCTTATTTGCCGCACGCAAGCATGCGAGATGGGCGCTGGCATATGGCGCTTAGCGCGTGTGGTCCCGGTGGGCATACGGCATGGCATATGTCAAGACCGACGCATTTAACGATGTACCGTGGGGTGGTTCTGGGCATTTATTGTGTGTTTTCGTACCAAAGGGGAGTTTGGCCCAGGTATATTAGTTCGTTTTCGACAGTTGCAAAAAAAATTAGGAAGTTGGCGTATCGCTTCGACCGTCTCGGGTCCATACGCGATGTACGCAACGTCTGGTGTGTTTTGGTGCTAAGTGAGTAGTTGAGCAATCTAAAGCTTGGGATTTCGTTAAAGACGTTGACCATCGAGGAGGGTCTTATCTTCGATTCTCTTCTGATGAGTGTACTTGGGAATGCCGGGTTGAGTGTTAAGACAGACGTCGTTTTGTGCCGTTGTGTTGTGGTCTAATCAATCCGAGAGAGAGGCTACTTAGGAAGTTGGAGTTTCGTATGTGCGAACAATATTCGGATTTGTTCGCAACAGGTACGTGGTTACTGTTGCTAGTTCTCAGTTGTGGTTGTTCTTTCGCATAAGACTGTGTGGGGATTCGGGGTCGAATCCTGTTTAAGGGGGGTAGAATGTAATACCCTAAGTTTCAACTAGAGAGAATTTATTTCGGGAGAGGGAAATTTATCCATCATCGGGTTCCATATAGTTTAGAGAGAGAATTAAATGAATTAAAAATTTTGGCAAATTCAGTTTTGAGGGAGAGTAAGAAAACCTAGGCCTTCGGCCCACAGTGTCTTGACCCAATTGGGCCGATCGGCCTTAAAAGGGATCAAGGGGTAGCCTAACCCTAGCCCTCACCTCTCCCTGCCGCAGACCTTGCCTTCCCTTATGCCTGCCCCTGCCCACAGTCGCCACCAGCCCTGGCCATGCGCCTCCTTCTGCTAGCTCCAGCCGCCGCAGTCCCTTTGAGCCAATTCCCTGGGCAATGTAGCCTTATGCATGCATCACAATCTGTCTTTTGTGCTACCTTTTTTGCATGCATGCCTGCCAAGCTTCACCATCAATGCTGTCCCTTTGCACCAACCTTCCTTGTGCTGCACAAATGCTGCCATTGTGTGCTTGCATCGGCAGGATTGGTATGCACCACACACATGCACAGAATAAGGAGTCAAGTGCATCCATGTGCTGCTGTTGCGTGTGTTTCTGCTGTGGATTTTATGTGCTGGCCAGGAAGGAACAAGAGGGCCAGGAAGAGAAGGAAGCAAGGTCAAGAATGAGGAGAAGAAGAGGGAGAAAGGAGGAGATGATAAGAGATCTTCTTCGGGGTATTTGATTAGCATCTTCCTAGGGTTCTACAAGGGTAACGAAGTGCTTTCCCTGCTGTTTGTTGATGATTAGAGGCGAATTCGATTAATTGGGTTGGATCGTTTTGCTGCCAGTAGATGTTCAATTCTGTTCAGTACCTTGCGGGGTCGATTTTGGGTTCTTACAGGCCGAATTGGGGATGCCCGTCTCCTAGAGATATCTAGATAATGTTTTTAGATTTCCGTGGCCGCCAAGAACACCTAATTCCGACATACAGATCAAACATTATGATAGTTTCATTCCTGCTGTCTAGAATTCTCATGTGATTGATCTGTTAATTTGTCTTTTAAGATATGTTTATGTTAAAAGCAAATTCAGGGTTTCCACCCAATTAGGTTGTTTTAGTATTTTTCATAACCTTTCCAGAATGATAAAAGAACACCCTAATCAGAGTTGTAGATCAAAAGTTGTGATCTGTTCTTTACTGCTGTCCGTTTCGTTTGGGCAAAATCTGTCTTTTAAGTTCATCTGCCTGTTAGCATTTTATTTTGGCCGAATTAGGTTATCTCGCCAACTAGAATGTTGTAGATATCTTCATTAAGTTTCTTTAGGAATTGGGATCACCTCATTCTGAGTCCCAGATCAATAGTTATGGTTTATTCCGTGCCGCTGTCCAAAATCATTTCTATGGTTGTGTTGCCAGTTTTCAGAATAGGGTAAATGGCTATTTCTTGGATGTTCAGGAGGGTGTTGTAGAACGTTACTGGTAGTGTCATGTACCATGTTGTTCTTATTTCGAGTACTTACTTGTGTAGGCAGAGGGGCTTCGGGTTTAGGGGCACCGTCATTGCCTACTCACGTATCGCAACGCGAAAGGCAAGTACTTTGATTTTCTTATGATTAGTGAATGCTGAATGTTTGATGTTCGTATTGTGCTTTTCTGTGATCTATGAGATTATTCAGAGTTTATGTTCCTTTCATATGTGTTATTTCCATGATTAGAGATGATGTCTCTTATTATTCATATTTCATTCCATGCATCCATTATTCATGTTTCATCCACGGGAGTGGATTTTAAAGACCCATCAATTCCAGTATGGGCACGTAAGACCCACCATTCCAATGTGGACAGATTTGGACACCCGTATGAAACGTTCTTCATACGGGATTTGGATCCCCGTATTTTGTTAAATACGGGCTTAAGTGAACACCGACGGGTGTGTCACTAGCTATACCCCAGTATAAGCATGTGTGCAATCCTTTCATTTCATTCAAACCATTCACTCCATTCATTCATATATTCATTCAAGTGTTATGTTCATATGCTTCAATGATGTTGTCTTGATCATAATTGTTGTATGTCCAATTATTCATCAGTATTTTTTGAGTCTTGGACTCATTCTTGCTTTGTTTGTTTATTTTAGGTGATCATTGATGTTGGCTCTATTGGGAGGAGTAGACATGCACTACTCATTCACTGCACCATATTCAAGTTCAACATTATGATTTAGTTTCTATCATTCATTCGTTGTTGATGAACTGTAATAAATAAATTTAGATGGTGAATGATACCTAGTGCTATGTTATGGTTGATTAAGTACTACTTGTGATCTTTGATCATTCCTTCGATATACTTGCTTGGATTTAGACTATATTCATGCCTTAGTTCTATTAAATACTGATCTCTTTATGTCATTAGATGAGATGTTGTTCAAATTCTTTAGCGTTATGGTTGTATGTTAGATTATTTAGGTGACATCTTGGCTTCCGAATAGCCAGGGTGTTACAAACGGATACCGAACAAACTAGAAACCTCGTATCATGTGAGTAAAGTTGTACACCTCTGCAGAGTGTAAATCTATTTAAATAGCTGTGCTCGCGGTCATGAGCATGCTATGTGCGGTCACATCGGGTATAGTCTTAATTTTTGCAAAAACTGTTGTTGGAAAAATGTTGGGATAGTTGGTTGGTGTGAGTGCCATGTCTAAGGCTGATAATGAAATGATGATCGCAGATGAGGAGGGTTGTGATTTTACTATTGGTAAGTTACATACTTGTTATTTCATTATCTGTCAATTGCTCTTTAAAATTTCTGTTGCAAAATATTACATATCGATATTGCAAACTAAATTTGCTTAATGCTGAAAATAACTTGTAGTGTAGAGCCTCATCCTTTGATAGCCTTACATTTATATTATGTTGTGATACACTACAAGTCTTGCTGAGTACAAAATGTACTCAATCTTGCTTAAATTATTGTTCAAAGTACGAGGATGAACCGGTCCCCGATGACACGGTCTTTGCACCCGGTACCGGAGGGTTCGGTAACGGGTCTTTCTAGGGATAGTCCTTATCGGTTGCCTGTAGGTATGGATGAGGCATACCGCTTGACCATTTAGTTTATTTGCTACGCTTTCCGCTACTATCTTTTGATACTTAAGCTTATTTGGCCGGTCGGCCCTCTTGTAATATAAACTTGTCATGTAAACGTTTAAGGTAAGACATATTTGTTTCATATCGTACGTATGAATGATGTATGGATGTGAATATCAATATTGTGGATGTGTGTGTACTAGCCACTAATCATGGGACTAATACAATACACACACGAGGTCTTTTCATCCTGCTTACGCTCCTCCGAGTGCCAACGCAGCAGTTTTGCCTCCTTGGGTTCGCAAAAAACCGTTTCAAACAGGGAATTACAAGAAGATACCACACCACCTTAACAGGAGGTTCTTTCTTCACCTCGATTCCCTCACCGTCATCTGATTGATTCTTACACTTGTATCGGGATGCGTTGCACATCGGACATACATGCATGTTTGTGTACTCTTTATGGTAGAGGATACAATCGTTCGGACATGTATGTATTTTTTCTACTTCCATTCCCAATAGACAAAGAACATTCTTGGCTCTGTAGGTAGTTTTGGGCAACTCGTTTCAATCTGGAAGCATGTCCGCTACGAGACCTAACAGCGCCATAAAACTCTTGTCGGACCAACAGTTGTTTGGCTTCAATTTCAGCAATTCAAACACGGATGACAACCTTATGTATTTCGGCTTGCGGCCCGGGAACAAAGGCTTCTCTAAGTCCTCCATCAAGCCCTCAAATTTACCAAACTCTCTCTCACTATAGTTCACTTCTACACCGCGAAGCATCTGATCTAGATTATCATCGTGTAGTTTATCTGAATCGGAACCACAATCGACATCATCCAGCGGCATATCATTGACTTCGTCGGTAATGTCGTTATTACTACCTTCCTATATAATCTACTCTTCACCGTAACTAGTCCAATGTGTATACCTCTTTTTGAAACCCCTTCGAATCAAGTGTGCTTCGATTTGCGCTTGGTTCTTAAAAAAGTTCAGATTCTCGCAATCAATGCATGGACATTACATATATTCCGCCCCCTTATTCAACATATCCACCTCGGCAGCTCTTGTAAAAGCAGACACACCATTAATGTACTCTTCACTCAGACGGTTCTTAGCGTACATCCAGCTTCGGTCCATCACACGGTTCATATTGAAAACCCTGGAAATAAATAAAAGGTGTTTTTTCTCATTTTTACATTTTTTCGGATTTTATTAACTTACATGTGGGCCCTACTTGTTAGTGACTCATCTTTTTATTTCATGATTTATTTTATAAAATCTATGGCAGTCCCACATGTCATAGACTCATTAGTTTATTAACTAAATGATTAAAAGCAGTAAGATTTGAAGCTCAAATTGGGCTAAAGGGCTTCACTAGCGATTTCGGTGTAAACACCCGAAACTACTCAAATTAAATGATGTTTAGGCTCCAGTAGCTCACCTCGATCACAAGGAAGGTGTCAATGAAGTCGGAGAAGGTCCAAGGCGGCTGGTCATCGGTGAACAGAGGCGACGGTGGCAAGCTCCTCGACGATAGGTCTTCTCAGTGGAAATAAACTGAAACGAAATACATGCATAGCTTTAGGGGGACATATAGGTAGGGAAATCGACCTTGGTGGGGTCGAGGACTCACCGGAGAAGAGTTGGCGTCGATGGCGGCGGTGGTGACAGAGAGTTCTACGGTGACAGTTCGGCGTGGGTGACAATAGCTGAAATGGACCACATGAGCGGGCTCAGTGAGGTGAGGCGATACTCAAACCGGGCACGGAGTGGCGATGGACTCACCGTAGCGCCAGAGATGGAGAAGAAGACTCTGTTGAGGATATACACTACTTCACCGGATGATTAGTAAGCGAGCAAAATGGTGCACTGTCTGTCATGAGTTAATTATCACAGACGGTTTTTAACAAAAAAAAAATCGTCTGTGATATGTAGTAATATCACAGATGGTTATTGTTAAGAACCGTATATCAAGTATCACAGACGGTTGTTTGTTGAAAACCATCTGTGATACGTAGAATTATCACATATGGTTATTGTTAAGAACCGTCTGTAATACTTCACAGACAGTTTTTATTATGAATCGTCTGTGATATTACTCTTCACAAACGGTTTTTAGCGCTGCCAGTAACGCAGACGGTCTCTAAACCAAAACCGTCTGTGATTGCATGTAATACAGACAGTTTTGGTCAATCATCTGTGATAGGACGTCTAATATTAGTCTTTTTGTAGTAGTGTCCGAATTATTTTCGTTCTAGATCCGCCACCTTTAAATCAATACATACATGCAATTCTTGATCTATCGGCACTACAGAATTAATGGAAAGCAATGAGCTTGCGTCAGCGATTGTGAGAGAGAGGGAGAGCAGGAGCAGCAAAAGAAGCAGTGTCCATGGTAGCACCGCGTGAGAGGAGGCAGTGGTGGCCAACGGCAAAGCCGGCGGGGGTGGGCGGCGAGCTGAACCTTTCCCGATGAAGTGAACCGCTACGCCTCAGTTCCCTGCTCTCCGATTTGTGAACCGGGAAACAATTCTACGGAATTGGAGGCCCAGCAACAGAGCGCCAGCCCAAACAGTGTTTGTACTAGAGGCGTTTTACAATTCCACTCGTTACCAATTGCTTGTGAATGAATTCATCTAAATAAAGTTCAAGAAAAAAAAACTCGTGAATGGATTCATCTAAAAATTTACTTGAGAATGAATTCATCTAAAAAAATATGCTTGTGAATGAATTTAGTTAATGTTGGTACGTATGGCAGGCATTCCTCCACGCTTCACAGAGCAATTGTTTTCTAGATCCAGTTCACAAAAACTAGTTTTCCAGATCCAGTTCACGAATTTTGGTCATCGTCACGGTCCCAACAAATACAAAATTCACGGTCTCAACAAATACAATTTTGACCGCTAATTACTACTATAGTATATTTGTAAAACTTAATAAAATTACTCTCTCCGTTCTTTTTTACTTGACGTTTTTGACTTTTTGCGGTCTTCGATATACGACTTGATCGTTACTTTTACATCTACATTAAGATGTAGTAATAAAATTATAATATTATGATAATATTTTTAACGACAAATCTAATAATATAATTTTTATGTAGCCAATCTAAATAGTTTTAAATCTATTGGTAGCCAAATTTTAGAAAGTCAGACTACACGGATTCTAGGAAGTCAAGTAAAAAAGAATAGAGGGAGTATAATATTATAAAAGTATTTTTCAAGACGACATCTAATCTAAATATTTAAAAAAATATAGTTTCTAAAGTTTGACTACACGTGTTCTAGAAACGATGAGAGTAGTCTACTACCTACACGTTCTGGAGTAAATAGACGTGGATTTTTAATCAGAATGCTCACCGTCGGAAGGCAGCAAGTAGGAGCTAAAAAGTTGATTACATTGTACAGACACAGGTCACAAATACATAAATGGAAGTAAAATTCGTACGCAACCAACCAACAACCTGGTACAAGAGCAACAAGCTCGAATTCCGGTAAAAACTCACGCATCAACCTATTCCTTAATAATTGGGCACATGTTTGATATAATTCTTTGAAGACACCAAAACAGACAAAACATGCAACAAAGCAGCATCCGTTTAACATATCATGTGCTAAGTACACACTGTTACAGGGAAGAGCAAAATTTGTTCATTCAGAAAACAATGAGGGTACTGTAAAAGCTCCAAGTTAAAGTAACTTTAACATGTCGACATAAATAAGAAAAGAGCATCTCAACGAACTTGAGCTCAGTTTTGAGCTTCAAACTCCTGCTTGCTCATGAATATCGCCACCGCTCACCAGAGAAGGCGGATCTTGCTCAAGATGAAGCATGGCTGCGGCTTTGGCACGAGCAGCTTCATCAAATGCCGACAGGATCTCTACATGCTCAAGACCCATCTGCCTTTTGATCAGCTCCAAATTCTCCTCAAGAACATCCACTTCACCAAAAGGAAGCTTCAAATTCAACGCCTGGGGACCAACATTCCTTGCTTCATCTTTCTTCAACTTGATGAAAGGCATGCATTGCTTCTGGACTTGTTTGAAGTTCGCTACCTGTCCGATGAAGCAATTCTTCAATGCTTCGTTAATCTCATCCTCAGGGGCAAAGGAACGTGCTTGGCTATCAAAATTGGACTGGAGCACCCTCAAACACTGCTCTTTCCACCTCAGGTGTCTCCTCCAGCTCCTCTTCAGTCTCAGGGACAGGGATCGTCCTCTCAGAGTCATCCAGTGTAGGCTCCTCAGGATCAGGATGCAGTCCTGACAGCTCTTGCTCGCCTTCAGTCCAGTGTAGACACCTTGCATGCAGAGTCTATTCAGAGACATGCAGAGAACATTCAGAGGCATGCAGAGACTAGAGCCATGATTGAGGATCTAAATGTGAGGGTGACTCACATGGATGAGAGACTCATTGAGTATCAGCAGCAGCAAGTGCCTTTTACCTATTAGAGGTTTGGACGTGGTCAACGCCCTCCTTCTGTCACTCAGCGTGGATATCATCCATCGACGTCAGAGGCTCCTCTCTCCTAGATGCTTAACTTTCATATTTAGATCGATAGACCTTGTTTTGTAAGGATAAGCTTACATATTACTCTTGTAATATCCTATGTAAGCTTATTAAACCTTGGATGTTTTATTGCTTTAAGTCTCATTTTGGACGATGGAATGTTTAATGCCTTATGTTATGAGTTATGCAATCTCTTGTTTATCATCCAAGACTTGTGTATGTTGAATGGTTGAATGACTGCGTAATGGATTATGCATCATTGAATATCTTTGTCCATAATGCGTTTGTAATTGTATCCTGTTGATGTTGCATGATATTCATATCCTGATTATCTATTGTCATGCTCTTTGGATCAATTATTTAGAGGAAACTCCGCAAAAAATTTCCTAAAAATCCTCTTATATGCAAATGGTTTTCGACTCTCATCTTTATGCATATATTTAGGGGGAGTTTCTTCTTAATGGTTCTTAGTTGCAAAAGATTCAAAATGTTTTAGAAAACTCAGCTTGTAGATCTCTTTTGGACTTGATTTGAAAAAGGATTTAATCCTTTGTCTACATGCTGAAATTTCAGAATTTTGCTTTGCTTTAAGCTGATTTGTGAATTTTATTTCTCCAATTAGATTCATAATCTGAGGAAGACATAATGATGACTTTTGATCATCTATAGTTGGTCTTCAATGTCAATTTTTCTCAGATTTATTGGATCATTTCTAATCAGTTTTTCAACCTTGCTTTCAAGTCTAAATGTTTCTAAGAACCTAAAATTTCTTCTAAAGACAAGGTTATTTGAATGTGTTTCAAATTTATTCTCTTCTATTCTAAACTCCTAATTGGCCTGTTTTCAACTTGCTTTACTCTTTTAGGCCATCAAAGAAGAGGTGGCACGAGCGCTTTGGGCACCTCAACTTTGAGGCCCCGAGGCAACTTCTAAAGAAGGAGATGGTGCGGGGCATGCCGCACGTCGACCACGTGGAGCAGTTCTGCGACACCTGCGTCCTCACCAAGCTGCGGCGGCTTCCCTTCCCTCGCCAGGCGAGCTTCCGCGCCAAGGAGAAGCTGGAGCTCGTACACGGTGACCTCTGTGGCCCCGTGACACCGGCTACACCTGGAGGCCGGCGCTACTTCCTCCTCCTCGTCGACGACGTATCCCGCTACATGTGGGCTGTCCTGCTCGACGTCAAGGCATCCGCGGCGGACGCCATCAAGTGCCTTCAAGCTGCTGCGGAGGCGGAGTGCGGCCGCAAGCTTCGGGTCCTACGCACGGACAACGGCGGTGAGTTCACGGCGGCCGAGTTCGCGGCGTACTGCGCCAACGAGGGGATCCATCGTCACTTCTCCGCGCCGTACACCCCGCAGCAGAACGGCGTCGTCGAGCGACGCAACCAGACGGTGGTGGCCACCGCCCGCGCCCTCCTCAAGCAGAGAGGGATGCCGGCATTCTACTGGGGTGAGGCAGTGATGACTGCCGTTCACTTGCTTAACCGCTCCCCCACCAAGGCCCTCGACGGCAAGACGCCATACGAGGCCTGGCACGGGCGCAAGCCCGCGGTGAGCCACCTCCGTGTCTTCGGCTGCCTGGCCTTCGTCAAGGAGCTCAACCACGTCGGCAAGCTCGACAACCGGAGCACGCCAGGAGTCTTCATCGGCTATGCGGAGGGCGCCAAGGCCTACCGCGTCCTCGATCCTACGACACGGCGCGTGCGCATCACGCGTGACGTCGTGTTCGACGAAGGGCGAGGCTGGACGTGGGACAAGATGGTGGATGACGGCTCGACTCCGACGACCAGCGATTTCGTTGTCGACCACGCCCACCGAGGAGGAGGGGAGCCAGCGGCTTCGTCTTCACCGAGCTCGCCTACCCCACCGCCCGTTCGCCACCACCTCCCGTGAGTCCTTCACCACCGCCACCACCAACTCCGACAAGTCCACAGGCTCCGGCGAGTCCACCGCCAGCACCGCCGGCCACGCCTCGTTCTCCCACACCGGCGCCTACTCCTTCAGGCTCGGCACCGGCAGCTTCGGCCCACGATGAGCAGCACACGGTGGAGTTCGCCACTCCGCCGTCCAACGACGAGGATCGCATCGACGCCTACCACGGCGGCGAGCCTCTGCGCTTCTGCGTACCATGGGCGACCTCCTCGGTGGCGGCGGTCCTCGAATGGCGCGGCGCGATACGACGGCGAGCGCAGCCGCAGACGCGACAGATTTACGGCGAGCCTCGTTCTTCGCCGAGGCGAGAAAACGCGAGCATGGCGTGCCGCGATGCAGGAGGAGATGGACGCCGTCGAGCGAAACAAGACGTGGGAGCTGGCCGATCTTCCAGCCGGCCACCACGCCATCTCTCTCAAGTGGGTCTTCAAGCTCAAGAAAAACGAGGCTGGAGAGGTGATCAAGCACAAGGCGCGTCTCGTGGCACGAGGCTTCGTCCGCAGAGAGGAGTCGACCGGACGATGCCTTCGCGCCTGTTGCACGGATGGAGTCCGTGCGTCTCCTCCTCGCCCTCGCAGCCCAGGAGGGCTGGTGCGTCCATCACATGGACGTCAAGTCTGCTTTCCTCAACGGCGACTTGAAGGAGGAGGTCTACGTCCGCCAGCCGCCGGGATTCATCATCCCCAAGAAGAAAGCAAGGTCCTCCGCTCGCAAAGGCCCTCTACGGCTTGCGGCAGCACCGCGAGCTTGGAACGCAAGTGGACTCCACCTCAAGCAAATGGGATTCGGCAGAGAAGGCCACGAGGCCGCGGTCTCACGGCGGGGTAAGGGAGGCAATGCCTGGCGGTAGGCGTCTCGTCGACGACCTTGTGATCACCGGTACCAAGGAGAAGGAGATCGGCGTTCAAGGCGGAGATGAAGGCCACCTTCGGATGAGCGACCTCGGGCCCTCTCTTTCTACCTCGGGATCGAGGTCCACCAGACGACTCGGCATCTCTCTTCGCCAGACTGCCTACGCCAAGCGCATCGTGGAGCTGGGCGGCCTCACCGACTGCAACCCAGCCCACACTCCTATGGAGGAGAGGCTGAAGCTAAGTCGTGAGAGTACGGCGGAGGAGGTGGACGCGACGCAGTACCGGCGCATTGTGGGCAGCCTTCGCTACCTTGTCCACACGCGACCGGACTTGGCGTTCGCCGTCGGCTACGTCAGCCGGTTCATGCAAATGATCGACGACGCGAGCACCAAAGAAGCCGTGAAAAGGATCCTCCGCTACGTCGCGGGCACCTCCGACTACGGCTTGCACTACCAAGGTGCCACATTCTTCTTCGAATCGGCATACGACAATGACCACGCCGGCGACATCGACACGAGCAAGAGCACCAGCGGGATACTGTACTTCCTCGGCAAGTGTCCGATCAGCTGGCAGTCGGTCAAGCAGCAGGTAGTGGCTTTGTCTAGCTGCGAAGCAGAGTACATTGCAGCCACTACCGCTTCTACTCAGCTCTGTGGTCGCACGGCCGCATAGCGATCTCCTTGGCAGAGACGCAGAGGCGGTGGAGCTCGGGGTGGATGAAGAAGTCCGCCTTGGCCTTGGCAAAGAACCCCATCTTCCATGAGCGCGAGAAGCACATCCGGTGAGGTATCACTTCATCGGTTGCTGGATGAAGGGAGCGTCCCGCCAACTACATCAACACCCAAGACCATTTCACCGACCTCGACCAAGTCTCTTGGCGGATCAAGTTCCAGAGCTTGGCGCCAGATCGGGATGGCTCAGATTCCTCACAAGGAGACACACAAGACTTAGGGGAGAGTGATGGATAAGTCTTAAGTCTCTTTTGTGTTGGTTGCTTTTGACTAGCATCTTAGCGACTTTTGACTAGCATCTGAGGACAAAGATCTTAGCGACTTTTGACTAGCATCTTAGACTAGCATCTTAGCATATGCTTGGTGGTTAGCGACCTATAATTGTATCCCCAACCCTCGGGTTGGCATGGCATTGTGTGAGAAATAAACAAAGAAAATTGCCCCCCATCTCCAAGTGTCATCCTCCCGATGAGAGTAAGGATCTTGCTATCACTAAATACAAGAGTCCTGCGACTAACAAAAGTAAGCCAAGTACACTTGCACTCCTATACCAATTATACAATAAGTAATTTTCATGTAAGAAATATATCGATAAGCATATGCACTTAGAAAAGAACGATGGGACCAATAACAAAATTGAGGCCGAAGAAAAATAGTTGGGTTTGCAAAGAATGCATAATGCAGGCTGCAACGTGGTAATTTGAGGTCTCGTGGACAATTATTATTTTCTGGAGAATAATTCTCTATGGAGCCAAAAAGAATTTGAGATCTAAAGTGTCCAATTTGTTTACTAAATAAAATATTGATGTTAGTGAAAATAAGATGTGTCACTATAGCCCGCTATAGCCCCGATATAGCGGAGAGAAGGCAGTGACCACTACGCAATGGTTGCCGGTAGCACTTTGTACAGTTGCGGTGCTACTGTGGCCCGCTACGGCCTTCTACGAGCCGCTATGGCCGCTATACTGTATGGTGTGTAGCAACGCCTTGGTACAAATACATTTCAAGTTTTTCATATGATTCATTTGCTGCATAATTTTTCCATCTTCCATTTTGAATCATTGTTCCAAGGCTTGAGATATGCATAGAAACAAATAATCATAATACAAGACAAGTCAATTTACTTCAAAATTGTTTGATTTAACTTTGTATTTCTACAAATATAGGCAAGCTTATTGCGCCCGCTATATTGCCTTTATCCGCTAACCGCTATAAAAACACTTTGCCATTGCGCTCCCGCTACACGCTATTTAGAACATTGCATTTTACACACAAATTGGTTTGAAATGTTTCAAGGTGCCAACCCTAGGATAACTTTTCTACGAGTAATATGATCCGGGGGAAAGAATTATAGGCGGGGTAATCTACTGTAATATTACCTTTCCGAGACACAGACAAAGTGCAACCCTTTGCAGCTCCCCACCAGAAAGATTTGCAACCTGCCTGTCCATGAGCTCCTCAATTTTCAGTGGTTTCATGAAATCAGATCTGAACTGAGCTTGAGTGTATGTTCCAGGTATTTTCTTGTGTAGAAGGTCCCTCACTGTAGAGCTATATTTAGACATCAATTCCTGAGGCTTGTATGAGACAGTGTATGCAGGCATGTCAAGTTCTTCTTCGCCTACTTTGTCTGGTTTTACTTGTCCTGCCTGAAAAACTCAGAAAAGAGCAATGGTGAGAGTACTACACTCAATTTTTCAGGTCACTACAAAGCATATTTGAGAGAAAAAAAAATGTGATATACCAGCATGCGCATAAATGTTGACATCCCAGTACCATTCTCACCGAGCATGACAATTATCTGGGAGTCATTAAAGCTGCCTTCTGTGACTGAAAGCTTGAAACCACTTCTTGTTTTCATCATGGTAGGATACTTGTACCATTGGCAAGTCTGACCCTCTATAATCTCCTCAGTAGACTCAGTAACCTAAGAAGCCAAACAACATTGCATTAGATTCAGAGCACACAGCTAGCAAGTAAAAAATGGTGCTCAGAAGTTTTTGACCACAACCGTAGTCCTTACTCTAAATGTAAGTTTCTCCTCGCGGAAACGCAGATTTTCTGTTGGGATAAAGCCATTTAGGAAAATGTTAATTCCTTCTCTGACTGAAGAGGGTAAAGTAACAACACCATATGCCCCTGGAGTCCCATAAAGACAACATATGTAGTCTGATAAGCAGTCAAGAATGCTAAGATCATGCTCCACAACAATTGTACAGACACAGGTCACAAATACATAAAAGGAAGTAAAATTCGTACGCAACCAACCAACAACCTGGTACAAGAGCAACAAGCTCGAATTCCGGTAAAAACTCACGCATCAACCTATTCCTTAATAATTGGGCACATGTTTGATATAATTCTTTGAAGACACCAAAACAGACAAAACATGCAACAAAGCAGCATCCGTTTAACATATCATGTGCTAAGTACACACTGTTACAGGGAAGAGCAAAATTTGTTCATTCAGAAAACAATGAGGGTACTGTAATAGCTCCAAGTTAAAGTAACTTTAACATGTCGACATAAATAAGAAAAGAGCATCTCAACGAACTTGAGCTCAGTTTTGGGCTTCAAACTCCTGCTTGCTCATGAATATCGCCACCGGCTCACCAGGAGAAGGCGGGTCTTGCTCAGCACAGAAGCATGGCTGCCAGCTTTGGCACGAGCAGCTTCATCAGATGCCGACAGGATCTCTACATGCTCAAGGCCCAACTGCCTTTTGATCAGCTCCAAATTCTCCTCAAGAACATCCACTTCACCAAAAGGAAGCTTCAAATTCAACGCCTGGGGACCAACGTTCCTTGCTTCATCTTTCTTCAACTTGATGAAAGGCATGCATTGCTTCTGGACTTGTTTGAAGTTCGCTACCTGTCCGATGAAGCAATTCTTCAATGCTTCGTTAATCTCATCCTCAGGGGCAAAGGAACGTGCTTGGCTATCAAAATTGGACTGGAGCACCCTCAAACACTGCTCTTTCCACCCATAATAGTGCTCATTGACATAGATCAGACCAACAGTCAGCTTGTTTCCCTCTGACGGAGGAGGTGCAGCTCCCTTCTTTGGTTTCTTGGAACCAGATTCTTGCTTCTGAAGCAGCTTCCTCATTAAAACTATGGAGTCCTGTAAATATTTGTTTGCAATTCTTAGAGTAGGATCTGGGGTGCCTGCAATTGGCCACCCAGCTTTTATTGCAAAACCTTCCTTCCTCAGGAGCTTTCGCCAAACATGTTCAGCATAGTGTGGACAAATGGGGGTGATAAGCCTGGTCTGGACTTCCATAAACCGCCACAACAAATCACGGTTCATGCCTGCCGCTCCACAAGAGAGTCTGTACTCATCTCTAGCCAATTGAAGGTCATAGAACCCAGACTTCAGGGCATCTCTGAACATGAAGGCATTGTAGCTCTTCTCAGTTTCTTTTACAGCAATGTTTATCTCATTGGCAAACACATGGTCAGCATAAGTAGAGGGAGGCCCAACTCTTAGAGAAGATTCAGCAGCTATAACCTCTTCCATCCATGCAAGTTCTTTTGTAAGCCTCAAAATAGCAGCATTTGCAGTTTCAAAGACAAAGTTTGCATCATCCATACCGTCTCCAGCATCAGCAAGGGCAAACCTAGTGGCATCAGATGAGAATTCTTCAATGGCCTGCCGAAGAGTTCGGAAATTCCCTGTGGACTTGGACATCTTTTCAGAATTAAGCATAAGATGCCCATTGCAACGGAAGCCACGAGGCCAATGGTGCTCAGGAAGAAGTGCTGTATGATTGTAAATGCTGAATGTCAGATGGTTCTGGATAAGGTCCTTACCAGATACCCGAATATCAAAGGGATACCAATACTCAAATTCTTGCTTCATTTTGCTCAAGAGGACAGGAGCAATATCACCCTTGGGTGCTGGACCACCACAGAACACATAATCCCAGACTTCATCTGTCATTTGCTCTGGCCTGATAGATGATATTTCCTTTCCATACATGTCACCATTTTGCAAAAAGTGTGCAATTGTGTAATAAGCCATGTATAGGGTTGAATCAGAAAGAGATTCTACAAGGAACTGCTCATCCCAAGGAATACGAGTACCTAGGCCAAAAGAACGTGAACAGGCCCATTGGTTCAGCCAGCCCAACGTGTGATCGAAACCATTACGGGTTTCTGCTGAGAATGTATTCATATTTTCCAAGCATCGGACTGCCTTCTGCTTCCATTCAGCCTCACCATAAGTTATGTACCACTGATCTGTGAGAGCAACAACACACTCATCACCAGATCTCGACATAACTTTCTTCTCAGGCTCACTGTATAACACTGCAGTGCTTTCTTCCAACAGCTTGTTCTTTATCAGTGGCTTCGCTTCTTGAACCTTTCTGCCATTGAACTCCCCTACAATCATTGTTCCATCAGTAAATCCTTTCAGATATGTCATCCTTTTTGCTTCAGCGAGCTTCTCCTTGTCATTCTGGCTCTTAATCTTAAGATCAAGGCACACCTTCTCAGCTGACTTATCTCCAAACTCAGGAATGTTGATTATTGGTATAATCTTAAAGGGAAGAACCCACTCATCTTTGACTCCAAACTTCGCTCTCAAAGCCGGCTTTGTGACTAAATCTTGCAGTGCCATGAAATCATCTGGCGAATCACTTGGAACACTAGTCACAATGCCAGTGCCTTTATCTGTTAAGATAGTGAGCATGGGAAGCGCATATATGATTTCATTAAAGGCGAGAGGGGATTTTAATGGCAAACCAATCAGATCATTGCCAGACAGCTCAGCTAAGCAGGTTGGCTTTTCCGGGACCCTAGATAGATGTTGATATGCAAGATTAAGAGCAGCCCTTGCTGTCATGATGAAGACATCAGTGTCATTGATCTCATAAGCCCCATAGTTTCCATCAGGCAATACCCAACAATTTGTCTGCCCATACATTGTCTCGGGTCTCAATGTAGCTGCTGCCAAATAAACTCTCCTTCCTTCCAAGGCCTTCAACTTAGGAGGAAAAGGTGGGATCGCTTCCATTTTAATCAATAAATATTCTTGTGGCTGCACACCTTCACCTGTTGCTCGATCATGGTCAGCACAAGGTTGGCCATCCAATGGAGAGTAGATTGTGTACCTCATATCTTTAACAACCTTGTCCAGTTTCTTCAGCTTTTTCATCTGCCATCGGACAAAAGCATCATAGAACGGGTTCATGTCAGTGGTTATGAATGAACGCCTCCAATCACAACCCAGGCCAAAAGCCTTGAGGTCCTCCTTTGCCAATGGAGGGAAGTAATTCAACCAGTGATAAGGATCCTGAAATTTGGCAACTTCTTCATCGGACAGGCCAAAGCCCCTCATGATCTCCCACTGGAACTTCTGTACGCCAGACTTTGCAGCAGCCTTAGCTTTCTTGCTCTTAAATTTATCTGGGACAACAGCAACCTGGTCAGCCTGGTTATCATCTGCCACCTCAGAGCTCAAATCCTCCTCTGCTATAGAAAATACTGGAGGATTTCCATATTGTTGAATCTCCCGGGCAAGCTTATCGGCTGAGGCCTTTATGGGCATTCCAGTACAATGGAAAGCAAAGGGCAAAAGGACATTTGAGCCACGAAGTCTGTGGTATGCAGCACCAAACTCAAGTTTGGACAATGAGAAAGCATGGCCTAAATGTAGTAAGCCATTCATGTAAGGGTATGGAAAGTTGCCAAAGAATTTTTCACCAGGGCCAGGTGGTTTATCGCCAGGCTCAGCCTCAAAAACCTTTTTCTCCTCCCAACACTTTTGAACATCTGATTGAATCTTGAGCAAAAGGTCTCTCCGGGCATAACTCTTGCCTCCATCAGGATTTGCTGATGACATTTTCCTGATCAATCAACAAAAAAAGGTGTCAAAGGACAAGCCTATTGATTTAATTTAATTTAACTGAAAACTTACATATATCTTCCATGTAAAAGAGAAGAGCTAACAAACTCATGAAACATACACAAAACATTTATTTTCAAACAAGATATAATGGTACAATCAGCTTTGAAGTTTGATTCTAGTTTCACACATAGCTAACAAACTCATGAAGAGGAAAGTCAATGATGAAGTAACTATGTAAGGAAACTAGAATTCCAGAATCATAAGCAAACATCGTCAAAAGATGGAAGGGGAAAATAAAACATAATTTGCCACTTGCAAACTGATTAACTTGAGAAGAAAAACTCAGCCAACTCGCATCTTAAATATTTACCTAAAGACTATCCTAAAATCAGAACTAAGCATTATGTAAAATAAGTTCAATCTACATATTAAAAAATAATGAGTAGCCATATATCATATGCATATTGTGTATCCACAACTCCACATAGTTCTGCAAGATAGAACAAGAAATTCATGTCTGAAACATCAAAAATGAAAAGCATACATGCAAATCCTCAAACTTGATTATCTTGCCAAATAGTGCATTAATGGACAGTATAACAGAAGCAAACCGAACAAGTACTGTATAACATGCCAATAACGACTCAGAATTTCAATCTCCAGTAAGATCTATATTATGAAGTTAATATGATCGAGAAAGTACTAATCGCACTTGGACTTAAAGTTCTAAACTATACCCAGAAATAGAAATGTTTACAACAACTTAAAGTGTATATGAATTAAAAAATCTAATAGCTCAAACCAGGAATATAAAGTTCATGGATTTTAGTTGCAACAAAAACTGTCAGAAACTGGAAATATCATTGCTAAACAATGGGTGACATAACAAAATTACAAAACAAATGCAGTGAAAATATCTACTAATGAATCGAATTGTAACAAAGAAGGGAACTCTATTTTACACCATTTCTAACACAGCCGAGATGTTCCTACTATCCAATTAAACTAAACATAACTAAAGTGAATAAATCAAGCTATAAAATCAGATATTCACTAAAACCAATAGAAAGAGCTAAGGTTAGACTTAAACAGCAAAACACCTTTTGGAACAAGACAAACCCTAGGTTAACAGCAATCTTTTTAAATTTTGCAGAAAACTACATGGAATCTGTGTAAATCCAAGCCATCCTCGATCAAAGTAATGCCGAACAGATCAAACAAGACTAAAAAATCTCCAACTCCATGAAATATGTAACTAAATACAACATTATATGGTCTATATATTGATTTCAGGACACCATGAACCATGCAGCAGTTTTTCCAAAAAAAAATGCTTATTAGCTAATTACCTAGACAACATACAGAAACTGATGAAAAGAACTACTAATTGCCATAAATCAGCTAAATAATTAAAGAAGAAAATAGATCTCAAACGTGCTATCCATTTTTCAAACATGAAGTCAAGCTACCCGTTAAAACATTGAAAGACGCACAAACAAACTGGCATGCACAGATTCATTGTTAGCTGCATCCATCTGCATTATGTTAATCTTCAGTATACAACGTTGGGAATTTTCAGAAAAAATGAAGCTCATCTAGTCATCTATATAGTTGTAAAACTGAAGGAAATAGATCCTAAAACGAACTAATACAAACCCAGTGGCAGAAGCTGAGAAGCACCAACTCTCAAATTCCACCCACGGGTCAATTACAATCCCGTGGCAGGAAGAAAGACATCATATTTGAAAGGATAAGAATCTTATCATAGAGACAATTTAGATCCATATAAATCTGTCTGCCCAAAGGCCCAAACTACATGAACCGATAAGGACGATCAATTTTGTTTCCCTAGGAACCTAACAACAACAAAACACCAATCAATTAATTCAGCAACACATACAGACCAGACACCTTGCCTACACACCGAAACACTGACCTCACAGCAAAATTGCAGAGCAGGGTGCTTCGCTACAGATAGGGGTGGAAACGGATCGAATACGAATCGAATAGTCTCGAATACGAATACAAATACATATTTTTAAAACGAATACGAATTCGAATTCGAATATTCTCGAATACGAATACGAATCGAATGTCGTAACGAATACAAATCCGAATCGAATATGTACTCAATTCGGTCGAATACGAATATCCTACAACTTTTACGACAAATCTTAGTAAAACAAATTTATGTAACGTATGTACACGACTATTATCTACAGTAAAAATCCACGGAGGCACTGCCCAGTGCCCACCAGCCCGAGTCGGCACCCGGCAGCCACTCGGCCACTCCAGGCTCCAGCCAGATGCCTCACGCGGTCACGCCGGGCACCCAAGCCCCACACTGCGACATCGGCACAGCAGCATGCCATCACCCATCAGCAGCTGAGCAAATCAAGTGATGAATCCATTCAAAGATTACATGCGCACACACATAGATCCATCCTACGTTCTACAATCTACATTTGACTTACCGGTAGGAACGGAGGAGATGCACCAGCGCCCGACGACCTTGACGAGCTGGGGTAGATCGGGAGGGGCCGAGGGCGACGGAGAGGAGGCAGCAACGACCGGGACTCCGCCGAGAGGACGCGCCGCCGCCGCGAGGGAAGAAGAGGGCCGCGACCGCGAGGGAGGAAGCGATAGTGGGGTACGGGCGGGTGGGGGGCGAGGAGCCCCGCGCCGGCGTCCAAGAGGGAGACGGTGGAGAGGAGCTGCCGGGGAGTGGACGCCGTGGACGCTGCTCGCCGCCGTGCGCCAGGGATGTGAATGGGGATCTGCTGGATGCTTCCCTCTCCAAGTCTCCAGTCTCCGGCTCTCCCTCTGGCGTGGCGGCTGGCTTGAGGGCCCGGGTCGCTGCTCGCCGCCGTGCGCCGTGGCGGTGCTGCCCTGCCCTCTCCAGTCTCCGGTGGCGGTTCTCCCTCTGGCGTGCGTGGGGCACTGGGAAGTGGCGGCTGGCTTGAGGTGAGGGGAAATGGGGAATGAGACCGAATCAGGGATCCGTGGCGGTGCTTCTGCGCAGTTGGGCTGGGCTGCTTGCTGCTTGGGCCGCTCGGCTCGGTGAGAGTGACGCTGACAACGAGCTGCGCGTGCGTGAGTTTGCGAATACGGATTCTATCCGAATCCGTATTCGTATTCGGCGTTATTTTGCATACCACGTCCGAATTTGTATCCGAGAAAAATATCCGGATTCGGATCCGTTTTTTATTCGAATACGAATTATCTTTTACCATTTACATTTTCTCGAATACGAACATCAGATAAAACGGATTATCCTTTACCATTTTCCACCCCTAGCTACAGAGACCCAATCCCAAACACCGACAGGAACAACAGCAACGAAATCCGCCGAACGAACCCGCCGATCCACCCTACGCTCGAATCTGGGCGACTCGGACACGACGAGCAACTCTCTGCTGCTCACTCGCCCACGCGAATCCAGACACGCGACATCCATCTACCGACCAACCACACAGAGGAGATAGGGAAACGTAGGGTAGAATCGGTACCGACGACGGCGCAAGGAGGGGAGCCGTAGCAGCCTTAGCCCGGGGAGCAGGTAGGGAGTCAGAAGAGAGCGAGAGCGAGAGCGACGGCGACGGAGGAGGCTGCGGAGGGAGGGGGATTAGGGTTTACGCGGTCACGTGGCTAAAACTTCAGCGCGAGTGGATCCGCTGGAGGCCGTCCTGTGCCACGTGGTTGGGCCGATTTCAGCGTATCGATCATTCGATCGGTTCGGCATCCGTGCCTGACAGCCTGAGGTGCTAATGATGTACTACTTCCCACGAATCTGAACCGCAGGATACCAAACCAAGGGACAAGGTGCGAGCGCGTGGGACATCTGACGGCACTTTTCACCAAAACGTCCTGTAAAATCTCGAATTCCTTCAATTTTACCTCCTACGTGCTGGTATATTTTGTGATGAACCCCCTAAATTACATGACGGGAACGCGCCTCCATCGACTCCCAGCTCCCCGATCTCGGCTCCCGGGACCTGGAACGTGCAACATGAATTCGTATTCGCTTTTGTTTCGGTTTCCAACATGGAGTTCTACTCTACGTGAAGTCTCGTTTGTACTCCTTATAAAGATACCTCTTAGATCGTATGGTTACTTTTGCAAGAGCCACATTCCTTCCTACATGTAACTCTCCTCGTACAGTGAAGTCTGTCTTAGTGTGTTCGTGTGCTTTTTTCTCTAAGGGTTTTCTACGTAACATTTGTGTCTCCCGTTCTCTTGATCATATATTATTGACATGCGTTTTCTAACACTTATGTTGTCTTACAAATTTAGATAGATCTTGTGCACAAATTTAGACGGCACCCGAATTGTGTCCTAAATAGAGATTTTGTTTTTGGAGATGGAGTTCCTAATGTGCCGTGCTGCTACATGTATTTCTACGATATGGTCCATCAGTTTGAATGCAGTGATACCTCAAAGTGTGTGAGGCCTCACAAGTAGAGGTCTTTGCTATCTTGCTGTTGGACTCAAGATTGTAAATTCGAATCCTCTGTGTATTCTGAACTAGTTCTATAATCAGTAGCTAAGAAAAAAGCAAACTATTATTAAATAGTAGCAGCAAATCTTATAGACAAAGTTTACATAGTTTGCCACGCATGGCTAAAAAGACAAATAGAACTCTTACAGCGGAAATAAGATAAATTGTGATGGTCATCCGACGTGTTCACAGGTAATCGAGTGGAGAACACATCCTAGCTCGTATAATCTTCAAAGTACTCCTCGTAGAACTTTGGATTTTCGGATTCTTCCTCAACAACGGATCAACAAAGCATAAAGCTATGAGTACATAAAGTACTCTGTAAGTGATAGGGAATAGTATGCAATTAGCATTCATGCAAGGCTTGAACGAAGGAATGGTTGTATGTTTATTTTGCAGAAAGCAATATTGACAGTAAATACAATAAATATATTGAAAAGCATAATTAAAAAGATTATATAAATAAAGTAAACAATTGCTTTGAAACAACCAGTGAACTGCTCATTCACTTCTCAACCAACAACCAGTGAACTAACCGTTCATTTCCCATCCAATCCACCATCCAAACATTTTATGAAAATATCTATACCTCGTGTGAAATCCCCAGGCATTATCCATAACCAGGGACACGACTGTTCGAATAGTTTTAACATTCTGCAGAGGTTGTATAGCTTTACCCACAAGAGAAAATCAACTTAGGTATTGTTTGGTTCCATAGATGAAGTGGTCCTGAACCATCCGATACGGGAAATGAGGTCGTTCCAGCGTTTGGTTCATTGAATGGAACCAAACGGTCCAGGACCAAACCATCCCAAACAAAAGAATATTCCATTGATATGTTGCATCAGTTGGTTCCTTGAAATCGAGCGAACCACGCCGTTCACCCTCGCCTCCTCCCCAGGTCGCCGCCTTTGCCTCTCTTCCCCGACGAGCCACGCCGCGCCGCTCGGCCTCCTTCCCCTGCGCCGGTGACATCGGCTCCCTCCTCCTCCCTACCGCCCTCCTCCTCGCCGGCCTCACCCGGATCCACCTCCCTAATCCGCGCCGCCCTCCTCCACCTCCGTCCTCCCCGACGCCCCTCCTCCTCCCTAGCGACCTTCTCCCCGAGCCGCTGTTGGCTCGCCGCCGGAGGCTCTCAGAGCATGCACGGCGCGTGGCACCCAAGCTCTGCCCGCACACCAGCGAGAGGTTGAAGAAGCCACTATCATGTGGGCCCACCGGTCGAGATCGAAGGGGTTAGGTGCTGACTTAAAGCAGTGTGGCTCGGTCCGATCGGACGGGGCGTTAAGAACCATACGATTGAAATTGGACGGTTAGGATGCGCGGAATGATCGGACTGGTCCGAACGGCCCAATCAACACGGACCGTTCGATCAAAATTTAACTACCGATTGAGTTGGCGTCGGACCGTCCGAACGACCAATCGCTTTCAACCGTTGGATCCTCATCGACGGTTCTTGGCATAAAAGGTGGCTTGACCCAGTGCGGCTAGGGGTTTGGTTGAACTGTCAAGAATGGGCTCGGGCCAAGTGAACAATGCTTGAGCCCAAGTTTTAAAAACAGATTGACCAAGAAACAAAAGGGTTTGACTAAGGCTTTAAAAATGGGAATAAAATTCCTAAAATTTCAAATAATTGAGAGGGTTCTGGGACAACCTAGTACTCAAATAAAATCTTAAACTTCATTGTTCAAGATCTAATTTGAATAATTTAAATTCAAACTTAGAAAAGGTTATTGATTTGAGATTAAATTTTTCGAGGGTCAAAAGAGTTCCAAAAATTTGGTAAAATTTATTTTTATTCAAGATAATTAATATAATATTTTAATAAATTATTTCCAGAAGATAAACAAAAGTTTTTATTCTTGTTTTCTTTTGGAGCTAATATATAAGTTGTAGGTTTAAACTTTATTTACAATTTTTCAAGTGCAATAAATGATGCAAAAGTTTCCAATATAGTATTTTAATAAATTATTTCCAGAAGAAGTTTAATCCTTTTGTTGGACCGAAAAGGCGACTAGGGGGGGCTGAATAGGAGCACGCTCACTTTTTCACTTTGATCAGATTCAACACAAATTTGACTCCAGTAGCTATGGAAGCTATGAAGATCAATATACCAGTACAGCGGAAGACTAGTATTGAATCCAATCCAAAATCCCCAAAGCATGAGTTTTTTGTTGATCCAGCAGCCTTTTTGGTGGCCCAACGCCTAAAAACCAAGCTCATTCCTCCAGATGACTCTGTAATCAAATACATTTCAAACAGTCAAACTACTTGTTCAGAATAGCACAAAGATACAAGTTAAAAGTCACACATACTGCCCAAAGCTTTAGTCATCACCTGTTGCGCTAGTGTACGCTGAAACATTTGAGATCAGTTCTTTGACATTTACTCTCCTAAAAACTGATGAGAGAGCCATCTTGTTTGCAACAAGTTACCTGTAGTAATTAAAGGATTCTGTGAAATGTTTATACACTAATACTGTACTGTTGGGAAAAGAATCAATACACAACTATGCCTTGTGCCCTTTTCAGATTTCCATATCGATCGAGTCTAACATTTGGTTGCTCTGCTTTCGCTAAGCCAAAATGTAAACCTAAGTGTCCAATCTAAGCCATCCACTTACCTAAGTTGTGATATACTAGTCCTCTGTAGCTCTCGTGTTAACTTTTCTTCATTTGTGTAAGAAATTTGATTAAACAGAAAAGTAAATGCAGTAATTTAGGCACCAAAGTATAGAGCATATTAGGGATTTGGAAAAAAAAAATAGAGAGGAAATATGTATTTGTGGTCAATTTGAGCAAAAGTAACAAAATTGCTCAAATAACAAGTTCCTAAATTTACAAATTACTAATATGTGTGGACAAAATTGAACCGGGGATTTCTCAGAATTTTTTTTTTATAATTTTCTTCTAATACTAGACTTCATTTAGAATAAGACTTTGTTTAATGGCGAACAGCCGAGCAATACAAAGTTGTAGATGAAAACACAAGAAAAGATTAATACATTGTTTAAAAGACTAATACATAGGATTTTTTGGTCAGATATCTAAACTGCACGCAAAATAATGCTTCACTATTGAATGAACAATATGGAATTATTTGCAAAATCAGGAACTGCTGGCAGCCTCTAACTATGCATTTTTTTAAAAAAAAGTTGTTCAGAAGTACTAAACACTAAATCAGTTATTGATTCGTTCAAGAAATCTCATGGCTTTTGCTGAAAGCGGGGTTCACATTTTTCTTTGTATTAACAATTGGCTTTCACATTTTCCTTGATCTTGTCAACTTTTGTCGATAAATCAAACTTTACTGTGAAAAGGCAGATGATAATGCTGGACATAACAAAGGACTTACGTACCAATGTTGCACAACCTACACAAGTTGCACAAGTAGTTTTGGACACTGTAAAAGTATAGTCATATTTAGACCTGAGCAAAACTTGGGAATCTAAACATGGGCTCATCTCAGTTTTGGAGGAAACATGAAAAGGTTGATACATCCAAAACCAGGACCTCTATTGTAACTAGAGATTATGTTATTATGCTATTACAAGGGAAGAAAAAGAATGCACCAGCCAATTTCAACGGCGTATAGTTTAATGCAGCTATGAGAATGTCTGGCAATCTCGAGACATCACTGAGCAGATTTTGGGTGAATGGATTGCGTTAGTAACAGAAAACAAATCCACAACAGGAGTATCCAAACTATGGACGCATCTACACGGAGCGGGTTGGGATGGAACATTGCAGAAACCAGAAACAATCGGATTTGGATCTTGTTCCTGAAAGCAAAGAAGAGAACATGACGAATTAGGGCGAGGCAAAACCAGTCCAAGAAAGCTAGGGCTTACCGACGAGAGAGACCGGCCCGGTCGATCTCCGCCCCACCCAAGTCGGGGGGGGAGGTCGTGAGAGGCGGCGAGCTTCGGGTGGGAGGCGGGCGTCGTTGGCGGTGGTGAGTCTGAGGTGAGGGTTCGGGGGTGTCACGGGCTCAGGAGCAGCAAGGAAGAAGAGGGAAGAAGAGCAGGGAAGGCGTAATAGCTGAAGAGAAGCAACATCAGGAGGATTCTATTTGTTTCTCACATCGGTAAGGATGGCGCAGAGGTAGGGTTGGCAATCGGACATGGCGGGTACGGATAGTGCTCGTCTATATCCATACCCGATTTTTCTCCTACGGGTATGCCCGCGAAGGGCGACGGGTGAAGAATCTCGCTCATGCCCGCCGCTCGCAGGCATGCCCATTTACCCGCGAACAATGCATCGCACCCCGTGGGTACCCATCGCCCGCGGGCATACTCGTTACCCGCGAACAATGCATCGCACCCCGTGGGTACCCATCGCCCGTGGGCATGCTCGTTACCCGCGAACAATGCACACATCAAATTCATCACAATTCACACATCAATAGTGCATCACCCATGCACAACATTATCTGTGGCAGCACCGGCAAGATCACAGATGTCTACAAGTAGTAAGAGATCGGATTAACTATGATGTCACTTTTACCATAGAGATCAGCAAACTCCTACATGATGTTACCACAGTTTGAATACTCTCACCTTCAAATCAAAATAACAAACAATTCACAAATCAAATAGCTGGAGGGGCAGCTAATGGATGTCCCAGTTAGTAGACAAGCTGAAGTTACTTGAATAATTACAAAATATATTAACTTAAGATGCAAAATTGACACACCGTGTTATCCAAACGGTTAAGTTATGATCATATTTAGCATTGCAATGGGATTGAGAAACTTTCCTGAGATACAAAAGTACAAGCTGACTCAAGTTATGTCACAGCTAACACTAATTTGGCAGCAAGTTCCTCTAATCAGTTCGATTTCTTCTCAATGATTGATTTGCTGAGGATAAATTCACAAGCCTTCAAGTAAATGTTAAAAAGATTAGCTATACAAACTTGATTGAGAACATCATAGTCAGAGGCAGAAGAAACAAATGTTATTGCTAGTCAATGTGTAATGTCCAATTCGATTTTGTGTCACAATTCACAAGCCTTCAAGTAAATCTTAGGCACAAAAAAAGACCAACATTATGAATGTATGATGCATCTCCACTCCCGGCTTCACAGCCCTAGTGTGTGTGTGTGTGTGTGTGACTTTCTACAGAGGAATGCAATGAACTTTCTACAGAGGAATGCATCTCCACTCCCACTTGAGATTCAAGGACTTACCTCCAAGTCGACTGGTGCTTGAAGTTCAGGAGGAGGCGACCAGCGTTTAGGAGGAGGCGACCGGGCGGGAGGACCGGAGGAGGACGGGCCGACGAGGGCGGATCTGGAGTTCTTTGGGGGTTGACGTGAGTGACTGCAGCCGGCTGGGAGGAGGACGGGGGCGGCGGTTAGCCGGGAGGAGGACGGGGGTCGGGGGCAACGGCCGGCTTGGACTCCGGGAGGAGGAAGGGGGTCAGGGGCAACAGCCGGCGTGGACTCCGGGAGGAGGACGGGGGACTAGGGAGGAAATTCTGATCTGGGCGCGTGAGGAAGAGCGATTCTGGGGGACTGAGATACTGCTTTTGGTGGCTGGGAAGTGGGAGGATTGGAGCGAGAGCGACTGAGAGCTAGGGTTTTATATAGTGGGGCGTCCCACGGTCCAACTGTTAAGATAGGTTGCGGGTAATCGGAAGAGACGGTACGGATGGAGCTTACCTATGCTCGTACCTATTTACCCGATAGACAAAGAATTGTGTCTCTTTTCATGTCCATAGGCAAAAAAAGATGTTCATACCCGTCTCTATTAGGGTATTCGTCCACGGGCACGTGGATAATCAGATACAATTGTTATCTCAACGCAAGTGACGTGACGCGCATGGGAAATGGGGTGGCGCCTTTCCTGGAAGGAAAAGCGGGCTTTGAGTTGGGCCAGAAACAGAAGGTTCCCGAGAGTGGTTTAGAAAAAAAAAATTGCTATTGCAAAATAATTCACAAAAAATAGATAAACCTCAGAAATTTTTTAAAAAAAAAAACTGAGATATTACTCCGGAAAATTTGAGAAATGTTTTGAAGTTAAAGGTTTAAATTTTTTGCAAAAAGTATTCCCTAAAATTTTGAGGATGTTACAGAGCAAGCACGAACGTCGAGTGGTAAAAAAAAACCTTGAGTTGAGTAGCAAAACACAAATTTTGCAGGGTAGCGGTTAGTCCTGGTCGTGTCAGTAAACAAGCGGAAGTGGATAGCAATTCAAATCCATATGTGAACATAACACATTACTTTGGCATACACACGCACGTAAGATTATTACAGACAGGATGAAAATAATATTCATGTTGTGAACAATATTTTCATCGTAAGTCGACTGGTGCTTGAAGTTTAGGAGGAGGCGACCGGCGTTCAGGAGGAGGCGACCGGCGCCCGGGTGGGAGGACCGGAGGAGGAGGACGGACCAACGGGGGTGGATCTGGAGTTCTTCGGGGGTTGGTGTGAGGATCTGGCCGGCGGGAGGAGGATGGGGGCGGTGGGCCAGAGGAGGAGGGCAAGGCGGTGGCCGGGAGGAGGACGGGTCAGGGCAACGGCCACGGACTCCGGAGGAGGACGGGACCGGGAGGAAATTCTGGTTCTGGGCACGTGAGGAAGAGCGATTCTGGGGGGATTGAGATACTGCTTCTGACGGCTGGGAAGTGGGAGGATTGGAGCGAGAGCCACCGAGAGTTAGTGTTTTAGACAGTGGGTGTCCCAACGTAGGTTACGGGTAATAGGATGAAGCGGGTATGGGTGAAGCTTACTCATGCTTGTGCCTGTTTACCCGATGGGTAAGAAATTGTATCCGTTTTTATGCCCGTGGGTAAAGAAAGACGCTTATATCCATCTCTATTAGGGTATTCGTCCGTGAGCACGCGGATAATTGGACACAATTGCTATCCCTATTCGAGGGTATCGCGGGCATAAGAGCAGCAAGGAAGAAGAGCAGGGAAGGCGTAATAGCCGAAGAGAGGCAACATCATGAGGATTCTATTTGTTTCTCACATCAGTAAAATGGCACAGAGGTAGTCCACGTGGCGTGCATGGGAAGTGGGATGGCGCATTTCCACAGAAGGAAAAGCGGGTTTTGAGTAGGGCCAGAAACAGAAGATTCCCAAGAGTGGTTTAGAAAAAAGATTGCTATTGCAAAATAATTCACAAAAAATAGATAGACCTCAGAAATTCACAAAAAAAAAACCAGATATTACTCCGAAAAATTTGACAAATGTTTTGAAGTACAGGTTTAATTTTTTTGCAAAAAGTATTCCCTAAATTTTGAGGATATTACAGAGCACAAAGAGTGGAATACTTGAGTTGAGTAGCAAAACACAAAAAAATTTAAGCCCGAATTCTGAAGTGCACACATCAGGCTCACGGAATTTTGCAGGGTAGGGGTTAATCCTAGTTAGGGAAAAAAAACCCGACGGTAACCATCAGTTACCGGCCAGGGTCCGAGAAGGAAAATCCCGACCGGTTTTTTCGGGTTTTGCAAATTCAATTTTTAATTTTCGAAATTCTGCTAGTTTTCAAGCGAAATGCAACCGTTTCTTTTTTCGGGAAATCCGGTTACCAAACGGTTTTTTTCCCCGGCCGCCTGGCGGAATTTGATCCGTACCGGCTTTTAGATCCTTGGTCCTAGTCGTGTCAGTAAACAAGCGGAAGTGGATAGCAATTCAAATCCATATGTGAACATAACATTACTCTGGCATACACACGCACGTAAGATTATTACAGACAGGATGAAAATAATATTCGTGTTGTGAACAGAATTTTCATCGTAACGTAATGAATGCCATACAACATGACCTAGAAAGAATTGTTCCCCCTCGTAGCCCTCTAGTTCTATTTGCCAAACTCCTTGGATTTCCACAGAAAATGTGCTACAGCACACATGTATTCCTGCTGCAGTGGTCTCTCTCTAGCTATAATTGCCAAACTTCTTTGATTCCAGTACAAGAACGGCAAAGGCTTCCTTCTATGGTGGTGCAAAATTGCATTGACGAATGAATGAGTCGTCATAATCCACGTATTTTGTCCAAAGGTGCCTGAACAGGTTCATACCGATATCCAGCCAGGGCTTCATGTTACCATTGAAATGCACAACGGCAGCGTTTCTAATCTCCTCCATGCTGATGCTTGGGTTGTACCCCAGCCCAAGAACATGCCAAGATTTTTCCAGAGGCTTTGTGGTGGAGTAGAATGTGATTAAACCTGGTGGCAGTGTTCCTAACTTCCATAATGTCCGGTTCTCGTTCTGAAGATGACACAACCAAGAAGGAAGTCATATACATGAATCAGATATGTCCTATTCAATAGAACAAAAGAGAGTATTGACAGAAAGTTTCCCTAGTCACACTGAACTATGACGTCTAGAATTATACATGGATTGACTAAAAAGCTACACATTTCGGGGGGACATTGAAATGCTAACTTCAGTAATTTATCTTGCTGTCCTGCTAGGCTGTAACCATGGACCTTAACTCTTTGGCAAGCCATACCCATATTATAACAAGATGGAAGTAACAGCTTAATAATATTCAATTAATTCTTACTTTACAAAGTAATACTAGCCATCGTCATCGATCATGAGCAAAGTTACCCTTAAATGAAGGAGCTACGCAGAATATCACAGAGAACAACTTGGTGCCACATCATTTATTACTAATTTACTATGGATAAAAATTCTTAAACCTAAAAAAAAACTATATTAGGACGATCCAAGGAAACATACCTGATTCTGCCAGTAATGGTACTGCTCAGTAGATTTCTCCCTCCTCCAAGAGTCAAGATCAAAGAAGTTCATGCCGTATGCCCATCCGCATGCATTAGGATTAAACTTCTCTTTGATAAGGGGGTGCGAGAAGTTCATATATTGCCAATACCGATGAAATGATCCAAAGCATGTTTCAACTGCTCCATTGACCTTCCCATCCATGTCAATCTTCCACAATCCTGTAAGATCCCTTTGTACCACAACATCATCATCCAAGAAAAGAATCCGGTGCAGCTTTGGGTACATCTCAGGCAAATAGAACCGCAAGTGATTAAGCATCGAGAGATACTTGGGATTCCTAAACTTCATATTGCTGGCATCTTTGGTGGCATTCTCAAGCTTGTTCTCAAAATAGAATTTCTGGAGGTTTGCCGACTCCAGTTGCCGGAGCACAGGAACATATGAGGAGTTAAGAAATTTGTAATCTTCAAATGCTTTAACCTCATAGTGTGCACCTTTTAAGTCCATTAGACGGATTATCACCTGCGGATACACAACATATATCTTTCAATTCACTTTTAACAGAAACTATTAATGGAACCATAGAATATAGAACTCTTTTGGTATACAAAGTAGAACAGTTAAAGACACACAATCTCAATGTCCCAAACAAGATCTAGACAAGCTGGCAACAGTATTGCATGTTTATGGAGTCAGCATTGTAATTTTGAGTTTTTTATGGTACTAATTAGAGCAATAGTATTCCCACTGTGGCGACACCGAAGTAAAACCTATTCTGAATGGCCCAATCACTTAAGGCACAAACTCTGCTTCAGTTTTTCTTTTAGTCAGCTATCAAGCATGTTCACATAGTAGTCTTTTCTTTTGCAGATTGTCTTGCCTTTCTAAGTTCTGTAATCATCAATATAATTAGATCCTATGGACAAAATAGTTGTTAGCATCTGAAGGTACTGCTGCTTAGCCTCCGAATATAGCATAACAGTGCTACTCGGTATCGACATCATTGTCATTGGCTATTCCTCCTCTTGTCCTCCACCGATTCAGCCATGATGCTCGTTGCTGATCCAGCATATATAAAATACAAGTAGTTCCTCCTTGAGAGCTCAAAACCAACAATGAGATCGGCATCAGTCAACCCCCTGACAAGTAGTAACTCTTTACCGTAACAATAATTCATTGATTGTTGAAGAAAGAAAACGAGGATGGAACCATTTGTGCATGGTGCGTGGACACAGCAATTACGGAATATGTTTAGGCTTCCCTGGGGTGTTAGGAAATTGTGGTGGTGATGGCGGTTCTTCCAATGAATGAGTTGTTGGTTTCCTTCTGTGCCGATCATGGAAAGATGGAGCTTTTGTTTTGTAAATGAGTTTTTTTGGTAAAAAAATAATTCCAGTTTTACCTTTATAGTTGATGGAGATTCTATACCACATCCTACACCTCGAAAAAAACCGAACTAGATCTCCTTTCTTTTTCATCCTAATCGGCAGTCGCTATGTCTTAAACTCTCAAGGGCAGAAATAAGAGTGAAACCAACCAGCTACCACTGTCGACTGTTCCGATCTGCCAGGATAAGATTTACCGAAATTTCAAAAACTGTTGTTTTTTATATATACTTATATGGTATTACACCGAGATAGTGTTCACTGTTAATACACAATCCTTACCCTTTTGTTGTTTCTGTAAGATGGAATTGTATACACAAAATGATATGCATAAATAGTAATGGCATAAGACATAAGCAAGATAGAGAAACAGAATTAGGCAAACCTGCATGGCGCCAAGGTTCATTCGGTCGGTGACAACATGGAAAACGTGCCTGGAGGGATCCTGCGAGTTGGCGACGGCGGAGCGGACGACCACGGAGGCCGCGAGCACGTTGTCGGAGAAGATGGCGTAGTGGAACAGCGCGGGGTCCTCGAGCGCCGGCGGCGGCGGCACCGGATCTGCGTACTTCTCGGGCCGTGCGATCCGCTCGGCCGTGAGGCGGACGGCGAGGCAGTGGAGCGGCTTGGGGATGGACTTGGCGGCGATGAGGGAGGCGAAGGCGCCTCGCTTCTTGGCGCGCGCGAGCAGCTCATTCTGCGCGAAGATGGCGTCCTTGAGGCGCTGGATCTTGAGCTGCGGGTCGAAGAGCGGCTTCGCGTCGGCGATGGCGGCGCGCGCGGCGCGGATCAGGTCCTTGGCCTGGAGGTCGAGCCGGCGCACCTCGTCGCTCGGGGACGCGGGCTCGGACGCTGAGGCGGCGCCGAGGTCCCGGAGCGTGGCGGTGAGGTTGCGGTGGAGCGAGGAGAGGAGGCGGAGGTGGCGCGTGCGGTCGAGGTGGAGGCGGCGGGAGGCCGCGGCGAGCGCAGCTGCTGAGGCGGCCGCGTCCGAGGCCTGCTTCCGGATCTGCCCCGCACGGAGGCGGTCGCCGTTCACGGCTGCGGCCCCGCCGCCGGTGCCACCGGAGGCGGCCGGTGCCGCGGCGGCGAGGAGGAGGAGCAAAAGGAGGGCGCCGGATTTAGGGCTTGCGGTAGCGGCGGCCATGACTTCAGAGCTCGTCGCATTGGAGAGAGGTCAGTGTACGCGTGCGCACTGTGGAGAGGTGGGCGTGGGGAAGAAGAGGAGGGGATTTAATTAATTAACTGGGAGGGGATTAAGTGTTAGGGACAGTGGCAAGAGGATTAATGGTAATGGCCGTGCTTAGCCGGAGCTAATCGCGTCGCCGACAGTTCGGTTACACTCGCTGACATGTGGGACGACGGTCCATGGGCCCGCCGCGTCAGCTTCGGTCGTTGGCTGTTGCTCGTCGGGAGCCGGGTGGGGGGCAGGGTTCGTGGTCGTGTACCAGATTGACGTGGACTGGTAACGTAGTACCGGCCCCACCTGTCAGTGGCGTGGCGCTGTTGTTTTAGGTGATAATCACGAACCGAATGGGAGTGTTGGTTCGTTAAATCACGCGGCGGTGGGGGGAGTGCGAGGCGGCCGGAATTCTGGTTCTGGCCTACTGGGCCCATGGGAGAGCACACTCGCGGCAGCGCTAGATTTTGGAGGGAGGATCTTCTGTGCTGCTGGTTAATGCCTGCCCCTGCCCCTGCACCTCGCCAAGCCACCATTTGCCGTTTGTGGCGTAACATTCACAAATTTCACCCCATTAATCTTCCCTATTTTTATGCGCGATGGAATTGGCGTGCTCAGAACGAAGCCATACATTTAGTCATCCATTCTTGTGCCACCGTGCGTCGTAGAACTCTAGCGCTTCCACACGCGCGCCGTCTAGCGCCTGCGCCTTTCGGTTCCCGGTCGCGTGCTTCTTCTAGCCGGTTGTGCATGCGTTACGCGCAGCGTTCATGCGATTGCCCCGCCCCGCGTGTGCCTGCCTCCTCGCGACAGCTATTTCGGCCGCAGCATGGCCCACGTGTGCACACGAAAAAAAACATGCGAGAGGTTTTGTTGTTCTTATCTGCTCTTCTTTCCTCCCGGGCGCTTCTTTCCTGCTGATCTCCGCCTCCATGCTTAGCCTCCGCATCGCCTTGTTCTTTCCTCTCGGTCTCATCGCTTCTCTACGTCCCAATAGCCGCTGCCGCAGACGCCAAATCACTCTCACGCCCTCGTACTCCGCTTCCTTCCTTACCCTCTGCATCGTCCTAGCCCACTCTACCTCGCTGTCGGTGTTGGCCGTGCAATCGATGGCCCATCTGTACCCTCGGCAGTGACAGGGCCGGTGAGTTCAGAAAATGGATCGGGGTTGAGAAGAGGAAAGTGTGCTTGGGTTCTATGAGCTAACAAACTAAAGTAGACGAATATGTTGTTGTTTGATACCTTCTCATTCCCTCTCCGCTGGTTATAAAGCCAGGGTTTAATCGAACCAAATTACAGCACTGGAAGTAAAAGACTGAAAGTAAAAGCTGAGTTCTTTAGGTTCAGTTAAAACGACAAACGATGACGCAACAGTAAATAACGAAACCCACTTCGGATCGTTGGATCGTCCATCAGTGAGTCAGGACACATCTTCGCCCTCCATCCAAGGCTAAGTGAAATCGACGAAGCGGTATGGAAGACGCCGACTTCAACTTCCTCTTCTCCCTGTCGATAACTTCGGTTAGCTTCAGTTTCTTTGAACTTTCGGGACCTGACAATTCCCCCCTTCTTGAGCTCGAACTTGTCCTCAAGGAGTGAAATGCGGGAAGGTCTTCCGGATGAAAGTCAAGTCCCCCCAGGTAGCATCTTCAGGATCCATATTTAGCCACCTGATTAGCCACTATGCCACTGGCTCGTTTCGACGAGGAATGATCACTACTATACAAAACATCATCACAGACGGTTCTAAACCATCATCATAGATGGTTTTGTGAACTGTCTGTATTTATGCGTCTATAATAACAGGCGGTTATCACAGACGATTTTCAAACCGTCTGTGAAAATAGCTATCACAGACGGTTCTGAACAAGAATCGTCTGTGATATCACAGACGGTTCTTGTTTAGAACCGTCTGCGATAGCTTTTTCGTATTGCAAAAAAAAATCGCAGCACGCTCGCCGGCTCAACGAGGTCTCACCACATCAAGAACAGCAACAGCAGCTTCTAAGAACAACTCCTCACACAACCAACAGAAACCAATTGCTAAAGCAGAACTAAAGGATCAAGCCACCGCTGCCGCGACCACGACCACCACGACCACAAGCACGACCACCACAAGCACCAGTAAGACTCCTCCGATGCATTTGTGAAAGAGGAGGCGATGGCGGTCGAAATGGAGAAAGGTGTGATATGTATGCAGGAAATCAGAGGAAAGCAAGGGAAGAAGGGAAAGAACCTGGAGAGAGGGTGAGGTGTCCATCTCTAGCTGAACTCGCCGTCCTCCCATGGCAGGCTCAGCTTCCTCGCCGACAACGCATAGCACTTGGCGTCTGTGACGACCCACCCTGTGATATACAGCAAAAGGTTCGGGAGGATCATTTTTTTTTGAGCTACGGTGCTACCGCGCAGAGGAGCGATAGCACCGCTCGGTACATCCCGAGAGGTCTATCAGGACCTCCCAGGAGGTCCTCAAGACCTCCTGGAGGTCTTGGCCAGCAACCTGCCGGTAGCACCTCCAGGTATATCATCAGGGAGGTCCAGCAGGATCCCCTAGGCTAAGTCCCGTAGGACCTCCTGGAGGTCCTGCCCCTGTGCTCCGAGCTAGTCCCAGGACGACAGAAGCCAGCTCACACATTAACACCAGATAATACCACAACCACAAGGTCAAACAAAAGATGAAGCAGACAAATTAAGCTTAATGTTAAACGGGACCTTATGGTCAAGCTTGTACAAGAGGTCTGCCACTAAGGGCTTACAAAAACCGACAAAGACTTACAGCCGGCAACAAAAGAGCTCCAAAGCAAAAGCACCCAAAAGCACGTAAAGGCCATCCAGCAAGCCCACAGGCTGTCGAGTGGAGGACATCCTAGGCAGCAGGATCGTCGAAGAACTCCTCCTTAAAGAGGTCTGCACTGCCCTGCACTTGATCATCTTCAAAATCTGCTTTGACACAGGGCTTTAAGCTATGAGTACTTTGAATGTACTCAGCAAGACACAGGGAGCATTTATGCAAATAATATTCATGCAAAGGCTTACCAATTGAGAGCTGTATGGTTAGATTGCGCAAAGCCAAGTTTTGACAGCAATAACATAAGTAGATTGAAAAGCAGCAAGTTAAAACAATAGTATGTAATACATTTGATTTTCGAAAAGATGGAGTGAGCACCAACTCACATCCGCCACCAAATGGGGGAGGTCCGAACACACCCATGTCCAGGTCCTCACCCAAAAACCACCCTGGAGCACCCACTCCAGAGGTCCGAACCAGCCTCTGGACCACTACCCGAGCCAACCCTGACCCCTCTTGAGCCGGCCAAGGTCTCTTCGAGGCAAAGTCAGGGCATCTCGTTGAAGTGTCCAGTGGCATAAACTTTGAGAACACTACCCCTTGCACTATTTTCACCGGGCATGTCCATGACCAAGGACTTGGCTATTCGAATAGATTTTACACTCTACAGAGGTGTACAACTTTACCCACAATCCACGGTCTCTCTAGCGGGACGGGTTCCGGAAAGACGCTTGCTCACTTCCGACGGTGAGCAGTCTAGAGAGCGCGGCAAGGCCTTTACAAAGCTTTGAAGGCGGCTTTGAGCCGCCTCGCTAAGGTTTCAGCATTCCCCTTTGGTCTAGAAGTCCGCAGGTTATGGGTGCCCCTCTTGCGCCAACTAATCAAAGACGCTCCACTACAAATGACCCCAAGCCATCTCATTGCCAATTATTCAGCCCAGACCATCCCCATAAAATGATCTTGTGGTTGCACTGATTGGCCTAGATCGACAGACACAAAGTTGAGTCCTTAAGTGTGCTAAGGCAAGACCTCCACAACCCTAATGTGCAAAGCACCCACTACTCACTTCCTGCCTTCTTGCCTCAGCAAAAATATTTTGTAATTAACCCTGCCAAAAGACCACCCAGTCTTGGCACAACAGTTATTAGGGTGATCTCGCACCACAATCAACACAACTTAGGCATCCTGCCATAGCTGCTTAACAGTGGCACCGACCACAGATTCCATAGATCATTAGTCAAGATTATTAATTGATGAAGCAGGTTACACCAGAACCACGGTTCCTAGAGCGAAGCTATATAAAACTACGGCCCCAAGTTGGCAAATAACAAGGAACACCAACTAAATACCCAATCTAAGGTTTTCAAGGTGAGCATGTCAACATGATCAGAACAAGATATAAAGGAGGCATAATAACAAGTAGGGAAGTAACTACAGCCCAAACATTTTCTTATAAACATAGCCATGCATGATAAAGTAAAACCAAAATATATTTGCAAAGCTAGGTTCAATATGATCAAGAAGAGGTCCGTGGCTTGCCTTGGTCAAGCAGTGGAGAACCTTCAGCAGAGAGAGCTGGATCCAAGAACTCCTCGAACTCGTGATCTACACGTTCGCAAAAGCCAAATAAGCAAATCTACACTAGGCCAAAGAACTTCAAAAGAAGACTAAAAGAACTTAAACAAGTCTCAACCAAAACCAGACAAACGGGTGGCCCAAAACGAGAAGGGAGGTCCAAGGCAAGAGAGGGTGGTCTTTAAGCAAAAGACCAGCAAAGATCCGCAAGGAGGTCTTCCAGTGAAGATGTCAACTCCCGCGGCTAACTCTCGGTGAAGCTCCGAGCACAAGCCTGGAGCGAACTAGGCGAGAGTAAGGTTGGCAAGTGAGCAAAAGGTTACAAGGGTTTGCCCACCCAGGCTATATATAGCCAGAGTTGGTGGAGTGCACCAAGAAAGGGGTTCAATGACGTGTTGGCAATCGGGGTAGCTAGGACAGGGCTTGCCCTAAAAGAATTAAAATAAGGTACCTCAGATGTGACTGCATTTAATGTGATCCGACACCTATTAAATGCGCAGAGTTCTGAGGTAGGAGCAATGATAACAAGGTTGAGTGAGGCTGGCATGTGGGGCCAGTCAAAAGGGTGCACCACCGGTCAAAGAGGTGGCCCCACCGCAAGGGTTGTCTCCGCAAAAGACCATTGGGAGGTCCTGGACAGGAGGTCCAAAATACTCAAGAGGAGGTCCTGATACTCAGGTCTCCAAAAAGGGAGGTCTAATGGTCAAGATCTCAAAGGGGAGGACCTTAACGGTCAGATCGGCGAGGAGGTCTGCGGTTAGATCTCAAAGGGAGGTCTAACGGTCAAGATCTCACGGGAGGACCTAACAGTCGAGTTCAAGGATTCGCGAGGCAAGGATTCGCGGGCAAGGTGAGGTCATAGATCAAGATCGGATGGCGCAAAACAAGGGGTCGTTCGGACCGAGCGAGCGGTCATCGAGACCAGCCGTCGATCTAGATCGGACGGCTAGAGAGAAAGGGACGTTCGGACCAGCTTAACGTGCCCTCGGGATCGAGCCATCCGAACAACATCGAGCGGTCCTTAGGTGATGAGGGCAAAGCCTTAAGCGATTCGACCGCAGGAGCCAACGGTGGGTCCAAGCGCTAAGGAGGTCTTGGACCTAAGGAGGTCAGGACCTTTAGATCCAATCAAAGGAAGGACCTGGACGACTAAGATCTCCAAAAGGGAGATCCTGTCGAGACAGATCTATACAAGAGGGAGGTGCAATGCGCTTAAGATCTCTAGAGAGGAGGTCCTAATGGCGAGATCGATCAAGGGAGGTCTGCATGCGGTTAAGATCTCTAGAGAGGAGGTCCTAACGGCCGATTTGATCAAGGGAGGTGCATGCGGTTAAGATCTCTAGAGAGGAGGTCCTAACGGCGAGATCGATCAATGGGAGGTCTGCGGTTAAGATCTCTAGAGGAGGTCCTAACGGCGAGATCGATCAAGGGAGGTCTGCATGCGGTTAAGATCTCCAGAGAGGAGGTCCTAACGGCGAGATCGATCAAGGGAGGTGCATGCGGTTAAGATCTCCAGAGAGGAGGTCCTAACGGCGAGATCGATCAAGGGAGGTCATGCGGTTAAGATCTCAGAGAGGAGGTCCTAACGGCGAGATCGATCAAGGGAGGTCTCATGCGGTTAAGATCTCAGAGAGGAGGTCCTAACGGCCAGATCGATCAAGGGAGGTACGTGCGGTTAAGATCTCAGAGAGGAGGTCCTAACGGCGAGATCTGATCAAGGGGAGGTCTGGACCCTTAGATCCAACTAAGAGGAGGTCTGGACTACACAAAAGTGGTCCAGAGAAGCAAGGAAGGGATCCTAGGGACTCGAAGGAGGTCCAAGGACACAAGGAGGAGGTCAGAAAGATTGAACACAGAATCGCCAGTAGCGGTAGGTCCACAAGTGCACAAAAGAGGTCTTCAAGGAGTCAAGGGAGGTCCGCGGAGGGTGAGATAAAACAAGGAGGGAGGTCTGAGTCTCAAAGAGATTCAAACCAACAAAGGAGGTTAGAAGAGAAAAGATAAACCAAGAGGCACACAGAGAAACTTCGAAGGAAAAACGGCCCAAGGGGCAGCGAATAAACACCAGAGAGCCACAACCAGCAGAGAGCACCAACAAGAAGCTTAGTTAGGGTTTGATTAATTCAAGTTAAACTCTCCAAATTTTCAAAATATCAGGTTAAGCTTTGGACTCTCAACAAAACCAAATGATTATTTTTATTTTGAAAACTGGGCAAGAACCTAGGAGAAACGGGACGTTACAAACCTTCACCCCTTAAGGGAATCTCGACCCCGAGATTCAGGCTTAGCTAGAGAATAGGTAGGGGAACTCCTTCTTGAGGTCCTCTTCACGCTCCCATGTTGCTTGCCAGAGTGGTTGCTCCATTGCACTTTGCTGACTTGGTGGTCTTGTTCCTTGTAACTCTTTCTGACACGTCCAAGATCTTGATGGGTTGCTCCTTGTAAGTGAGGTCTTCTTGGAGGTCCACAGCTTCTAAAGGCATTTGATCCCCTGGCACTCGTAAGCACTTCTTCAACTGTGACACATGGAATACATCATGAACTCCAGCAAGCTGAGGAGGGAGGTCTAACTTGTAGGCCACTTCACCCCTTCGGGCAAGAATTGGAAAAGGTCCAATAAATCTTGGGGCAAGCTTTCCACTGATTCTAAACTGCTGCATACCTTTGAGAGGTGAGACTTTGAGGTAGACCTGATCCCCAGGAACAAAGGCTAGGTCTCGACGCCTAATGTCTGCATAGCTCTTTTGTCGGGTTTGTGCAGTCCTCAACTTCTCCCTTATTGACCTTACTTGATCTTCAGCTTCTTTCAAAAGGTCTGGGCCAAGGACTTGGCCTTCACCAGTTTCTGTCCAGTACAAGGGTGTTCTACACTTCCTTCCATAAATAGCTTCAAAAGAGGACATTTGAAGGCTTGCTTGGTAGCTGTTATTGTAGGAGAATTCAGCATAAGGTAGCATTTTATCCCAGCTAGCTTGCTTCTCTAGAGTGCAAGCCCTCAACATGTCTTCAAGGACTTGATTCACTCTTTCGGTTTGGCCATCGGTTTGTGGGTGGTATGCTGTGCTAAAATTTAGGTCTGTGCCTAGGGCTTCATGTAGCTTTTGCCAAAATTTGGAGGTGAACTGAGATCCTCTGTCTGAAACTATCTTTTTCGGGACACCATGAAGACACACAACCTTTGCCATATAAATTTCTGCTAGCTTGCCTCCATAATAGGTAGTCTTTACAAGAATAAAGTGAGCCATTTTAGTTAACCTATCCACGATGACCCAAATAGAATCAAAACTAGCTTGGGTACGAGGTAGACCAGTTATAAAGTCCATCCCGACCTCTTCCCATTTCCATTCGGGTATGGGTAAAGGCCATAGAAGTCCTCCAGGTCTTTGGTGCACCGCCTTAACTTTTTGGCAAGTATCACATTTGGCCACAAAATCTGCTATTTCTCTCTTCATTCTTGGCCACCAATACAACTCCTTGATATCTTGATACATTTTTGTAGCTCCTGGATGAATAGAATACAATGTCTCATGGGCTTCTTTAAGTAACACTTCCTTGAGCTCTGTGTTATTGGGCACACAGAGCCTCTTATCAAACCAGACCGCACCCTGCCCATCTTCAGAAAACCTTGCAGCTTTCCCTTTTCTAATATTGGCCTTGATTCCTTGAATGTCAGCATCTTCAACTCGAGCTGCCTTGATTTGCTTTTGCAAGGTAGGTTGCACTTCAAGAGCTGCTAAAAATCCTTGTTCAACTAACTCAAGCTTAAGCTTCAGAAATTCTTCATGCAAAGTAGGTTGGCTCTCTTTGATCATCAAGGTGTTGCTGTAAACTTTTCTGTTCAAAGCATCTGCCACCACATTGGCCTTGCCTGGGTGGTAATGAATTCCCACATTGTAGTCTTTAATTAGCTCTAGCCACCTTCTTTGCCTCAAATTCAAGTCTGCTTGAGTAAAAATGTACTTTAGGCTTTTATGGTCAGTGTAAATTTCACACCTATTACCAATAACGTAGTGGCGCCAAATCTTCAAAGCATGCACTACCGCAGCCAACTCAAGGTCATGAGTAGGGTAGTTTGCTTCATGAGGCTTTAATTGTCTTGAGGCATAGGCTACCACTCTTCTTTCTTGCATTAGAATACAGCCAAGTTCTTGCTTCGATGCATCACAATAGACTTCAAAGTCTTTTCTGACATCAGGCAACACCAAAACTGGAGCAGAGGTCAACTTTTTCTTGAGCTCTTGGAAGCTTTGTTCACAATCAAAGGTCCAAAGAAACTTCTTTTCTTTCTTTAATAGCTGAGTTAGAGGTCTTGCAATTCGGGAAAAGAAACTTCTTTTCTTTCTTTAATAGCTGAGTTAGAGGTCTTGCAATTCGGGAAAAGCCTTCAATAAACCTTCTGTAGTACCCAGCCATACCAAGAAAACTTCGGACTTGAGGCACTGATCTAGGAGGTTCCCAATCGAGCACATCTTGAACCTTACTGGGGTTGACAGAGACTCCCTTTTCAGACAAAATATGCCCTAAAAAGACCACTTCTTTTAGCCAAAACTCACATTTGCTAAACTTAGCAAAGAGTTGGTGAGCTCTCAGCTTCTCCAAAACCGAAAAGAGATGCCTTGCATGCTCCTCTTCACTCTTGGAATACACAAGAATGTCGTCAATAAAAACAATGACAAACTTGTTTAGGTACTCCATGAACACTCTATTCATCAAATTCATGAAATAGGCAGGGGCATTTTCAAGAAAGTATGATAAGAGGTGCTATACCACCATTCTGCAAGTGTTAACCAACACATCCATTCCCTCGGTTCCTAAAATGACATGCTCCTCAAATAAACTTCCAAGCATTGATTCACTCTTTCAGTTTGTCCGTCAGTTTGTGGGTGGTAAGCGCTACTCAATCTCAAAGACACTTTCATCATCTTAAAAATCTCCTGGAACAAATGACTAGTGAATATTCTATCTCGATTAGTCACTACAACAATGGGCATCCCATGTAATTTGAATATGTCATCCATGAAAGCTTGTACTACTTGTTGTACTGAATAAGGATGAGCCAAAGATAAGAAGTGAGCATATTTAGTGAACCTGTCCACTACCACCAGAATTACTTCCTTGCCTCGGGATTTAGGTAATCCCTCAATGAAATCCATACTTATGTGGGTCCATGCCATGTCTGGTACGACCAATGGATTTAGCAATCCAGGAATATGAATGTGTTCTGCTTTGGTAACCTGACAGACCGGACATTCAGCAACTCGTATTTCCACATTTCTTTTGAGCTTAGGCCAATAAAATAGTTTTTTTTATTCTATGATATGTGGCTCTCATTCCAGAATGCCCTCCAATAGATGATGAACGAAAAGAGTCCAAAATCTTAGTCCTGCTGTCATTTCCCAATCCCACATAGATTCTTCCCTTATATCTTATTAATCCAGACTCCAGAATATAACCACTGTCAACTCCAGCTTGAAGATGGTTATCACTTACCATTTTCTCATACTGAGGGTTGTTAATATAACTCCTTTTCACATCCTCCACCCATTCAGGTAAAATGGTAACTATGGCATGACAACCTTCTTCACTTCCTTGAAGGCTGACATCCCTTCTGGACAGGGCATCTGCAGCCAAATTCTCCTTTCCCTTCTTGTACTCCACTTGGTAATCAAATTCCAGGAGCTTGAGAAGTAATTTGTGTTGGATTCCCTCGGCTACCCTTTGGGTTGTTATAAACTTCAAACTTTTTTGGTCGGTTCTGATCACTAGTTGATTACCTAATAAGTAATGCCTCCATTTCTTTAAAGCCTCCAGAATTGCCTTTGCTTCTTTTTCATATATAGATTGCGCCGCTGCTCTTGTACCCAAAGTTTTACTATAATACGCAATAGGTCTTTTGCCTTGCATCAGAACAGTCCCCAATCCAGTACCACAGGCATCAGTTTCTAGAATGAATGGTTGAGCAAAATCAGGCAATGCTAAAACTGGACATGTAGTCATAGCCCTTTTAAGGTTTCAAAAGCTACTGTCTGTGCTTCTCCCCACACAAAAGAGTCTTTCTTCAAGATGTCAAAGAGTGGTTGGCAAATCTTTCCATACCCTCTTACAAACCTCCTATAATATCCAGTTAGGCCCAGAAACCCCCTCAATTTGGTTATTGTATTCGGTGTAGGCCAATTCAACACATCGGCAATCTTCCTTGGATCGGTTGCCACTCCAAAACCACTGATAACGTGACCCAAATAACCAATTTCAGCCACAGCAAAACTGCACTTCTTCCTCCTCGCAAACAATTGGTTCTGCCTCAGGATTTGAAATGCCTACTGTAAATGAGCCACATGGTCTGTCAGATTCTCACTGAACACTAGTATATCATCAAAAAAAATACAAGTATGGACTTCCTCAGCTGATCACTGAGTATATGATTCATAAGAAATTGAAAGGTGACCGGGGCATTAGTTAGCCCAAATGGCATAACAGTGTATTCATAATGGCTTGAGTAAGTCCTAAAAGCAGTCTTTGAAATGTCTTCCTCTACCATTCTAATTTGATGGTAGCCTGACCGAAGATCCAACTTGGAGAAAATAGTTGCTCCATGTAACTCATCCAATAGGTCTTCTATGATTGGCATTGGGTACTTGTTTTTGATTGTCATTGAATTAAGTTGCCTATAGTCCACACACAACCTCCAAGAACCATCTTTTTTTCTAACCATAACAGCCGGGGAAGAATAAGGACTCACACTGACTTTGATTTCTTTGGAATCTAGCAATTCTTTGATAATATTCTCCATGGCTTCCCTTTGATGATGTGGAGTTCTATAAGGTCTGATATTAGGTGGATCTGTATTGCCTTTTTGTGGTATACTATGATCCCACTCCCTTTTGGGAGGTAACCCTTTGGGTTCCTTGAAAATATCCGAGTATTGCTACAGTAATTCTTGCACCTGATTTGGTCATTCTCTTGTTTCCAAGTGTTCATCTTCCTGAACCCAATTTATCTGAATTATACAACCCAACACTTCCTTCCTCAGGATTTTCTCTAACCGGGTAGCTCCAACCAAACAGTGTTTATCTGGAAGTGTGTAATCCTTGAATTTCACAGTTTTGCCCTCTTTGAATATAGTCAGCTCTCTGGACTTAAGGTTTAACCCAATTGGACTGTGTTCATATATCCAATCAGCCCCAAGAATGATGGCATAGCTTTTGAGATTCAGCAGTTGAAAAGAAGTATCAAAAGAGCATCCTTGTACTGCATAAGAAATCTTCTCAGTTCTAGCTTCTGTGCATAATTCCCCTCCACCTGCCACTGTTACTTTCTTAGCCGGTTGATATAGAAGTTTGCATTCAGTCAAAAGGGAGGTCATGACCAAAGAGGAGATTATGACCAATGAGGAGGTCGTAACCCAAGGGGAGGTCGCGATCAAAGGGGAGGTCCAAGCGAAAGGGAGGTTTGGACCTGAGGGGAGGTCCAAACGAAAGGGAGCACAGAGCGAATAGAGAAAGGGAATTCAACACCAAAGAACTCCAACAGACTCAAAACAAACCAAACTCTTGGATTAGTTGAAGTTCGATTTAGTTCATATTAAACACTTTTATTCCAAAATCTCAAGTTAAGCTTTAGATCTTCAACAAAACCAAATGGTTCTTTTTATTTTGAAATTTTTCAAAAAGGCTCAGAAAATTGGGACGTTACAGAAGGCCACACTGCAAAAAGTTGCAAGGCGCCTGCCAACAAGTAGGAACACCGGTGTGAAGTGCAGCACCACTTCTTGTTGTGTGTGTACCGGTACTAAGATTAGAAATGTTAGCATGCTGTAACTTGTACTTCAGTTAGTACTTTGCTCGTTGTATGCAGTGTGGAACTAATTGTATCGTAATTGCAAACTTTAACTTCATTTGCAGCGTCAATTTGTCGTCGTGATCTCGCTTTATAAAACAGGACTTGCTATGTATTTAGACCTGTTATGTAATGCATGCATAGATAATGTTATTGGTTTCTTCTCGTTCATAAAGGACTGCGATGCTTAGATAAAGAGTGGACATTACCATCTCATTACAACTGAACTTCTACTTGGCAAGAACAACATATAATAGAAGAAAAACTGCAAAACTAACCATCTTAACTAATTCCTGAAGCATTTTCTCAACTCTTTCCATCCTTTCATCCAATCTTTTAAGTCTATTATCTTCATTTTGCATTGGTTGATCAGAGGGTCGAGCCACTGGACGAAATACAGCAACACCACGAGAGTCTTCTTGCAAGGCAGCAATTTGCATTGCAATATCTCGAACCACTGGGGCAGCTTCATCAGCCCACTGCCAAAACCGACATGTTGTGTTTTGGAAAAGAATTGCAGCTTCAAGTTAAAATAAAACAACATGCTATTTCGAATGAAATTCTTTTGGGATGATTTCCACAAGTTCTTAGTAAGATTTGAACACTTCATGAACACTCGGGATGGATTAGTTGGCGTGTCGAGGTGAAGACATTCACGGATCCCTAGCGAGGGCAAAGTAGGTGCTGCCACAGTGATTCTAATTGTCTGCTCACTCGAAAGTTAGATGAGGCCAAAGACATTCCGTTTAAGACTGGAAGAAAGGAGAAAAGGAGGTGAATGGCAGCCAAAGCATCCATATATAGCTAGGGGCAGCAGAAAATGGTGCCAAAGATAGGAAGTTTCCCTCCAGAAGTTATGTGACCTCAACCACCATCCACCGGTAGCAAAAACAAAATCAATGATCCAAGTTGCCCAGCGGTTGAGCGACAAGTGGTGTAGTCACTCAACCATTGGGCGACTGATCCAAGTAGTCTCACACGTGACCCAACGAGACAACTTTGTGCAAAGCTACGTCGACGTGACCCGACGAGGCAGCTTTGCTCAGCGACGTGACCCAACGAGGCAGCTTTGCGAAGCGATGTGACCCGACGAGGCAGCTTTGTGCAGCAATGTGACCCAACAAGTCTGCTTCCCATAGAGATGTGGAGCAACACTACCACACGATTCCTTGATTCATTAGTCTGTGTGCCATGTAACCCCCTTGTCGGATCAACTGTCGTGTTGTTATCGTTGCGCCATTTCTCTAAAGTTCTCCACCGTGTATGAATTCTCTGACGCATTGCAAGAATCACTTACCTTCCTACTCCCGGCTCATTGCTACCTCAATCGTCATCACAAAATTCTTTAGAAATTTACCGCACAACAACAACATATGACGGTCACAAAATATTATTGTGAGTCTAACAGATTTCGTACCCTTGAGAATCTGTGAAAATCACAAACAGACCAACCAATCTTGTCACCACCCTTTTATTTCCAAAAAAATTAATAACCTACAAACAAGATTTGCTAAATATATTACCTACAAAAATTGTCATTTATTCTCCTATAATTATTTCCATCGGATTATTACAAAAATAATGTTATTATTTTAAATGCCCATCGGTCCAGCGACAACTAGACTAGTCGTCCAAACGTTAAGCGACTATTCCACATCGCTCAACTAGTTCGGCGACTAGTCCACGTGTCGCTGGACCGTTGGTCAATTTGGATCAGTTACCCACTGGTTGAGCGACTAGACCCAATTCATCCAACGGTGGAGCGATAGAGGATTATTTCTGTAAAATAAAAAAGGCAGGTATATTACGGTATTTTGGAATAAAATAAGTGTAAATTTCAGAAAACCCTAGGTTTTGGGGTATGAGGCATCAGTAACACAAAACCCCATATCGTGGGGTTTTCTAAAACCTAGGGTTTTTTTTGAAAAAATCTCAAAACTTGGGGGGTTTTATGTTACTAATGCCTCAAAACGTGGGGTTTTCTGAAAAAAATATGAAAACATAGGGTTTTATGTTACTAATGTCCGAAAACCTAGGGTTTTCTGAAATTTACTCATAAAATAATAATTATTTTTTTAAAAAAATTCGTGCTTGCTTTAGGTTTTTCAAATGTAAGTGCACGTGTAACACCTGGGAATAAATTGAACCTTTCTTGTAATCCTTGCTAATTGGTCATCCAACCATAACTAGCACAAGTTAGTAGTTCATTTTAAAAGAAAAAAGAAGGGAATATTATCAAGTATTAAATTATTCATCCAAACCGCAATTTCTTTTTCTAAAATGTGCTAATGATAGTTTCACAACATTAAGGGCTGCAGAAAGAGATACTTTTCTAACCAGTTTCTTATCATGATTGTTTTCATCCTCTTCTTAAATTGTTGTAGGCTCTGGACTCGTTTAATACGGTTGTGGTCTCTCCTGTATATTACGTGATGTTTACCATTCTTACTATTCTTGCTAACATGATTATGTACAAGGTGATTTTCTCGTTTACCTGCAAATATCTTTACATGGTACCAGTCAGTGTGTTTCTAATAGCTTGGTCTAATTTTTTTTTTGTCTTTACATATTAAAGAATTACAGTAAACTGTGTTTCTGAGTTACATTCTAATTATTTGCTGCAGAGGATAGAAGATTTTTTTCTGGAACAAGAGAGGATATAAGATTTAGATAGTGAAAGTCTGCCGTATTTGGTTAGTTCAAAAATATAGGTTGGATTCCCATATTTTTCTGATATTTGGAGGAATTCTTGTAAGAATAGGTTTAATAGCATGTGATTGTTTTATTGGGTGCTAGGAATTTCCAGGCTTCTATCCCAGGATTGAGACACATCCCCTAATTTCTTTGTAATTTGGCTATTTTGATAAGCACATCTGGATGAACTTAAGCTCTTAGACCACAACATTGTTCATCATGAATTGGGATTGGCCAATTTTGACTTCAATGGATTCTGTAGTTTCAAATTGCATCCTATCAGTAGGTGTAGTGAATTAGACATATCTTTTTAGCTCTTCCTGTTGTTGCAACTTGCAAGTACAAAAAGATTAAGTTTTTTAAGCAGAAGTACAAAACATTCAGTTTGATGTGCTCTAGTAATAATGAAGCATTTTAGCTAGTTACACACATTATTCAATTCATCATTTGTCTAATAGTACTCATACATCTGACATTTGGTCATCGTTTTCTATTCCAGGACTGGGACACAGAATGCAACACAGATAGCAACACAGTTCTGTGGGTTTGTGACTATTGTTGCAGGAACTTTTCTTCTTCACAAGACTAGGGATATGGGGAATGCACCACGCCCACCACCTGACCAAATTTGTCTGGAAGAAAGGTGCTCCCATGTCAATAATTGATTCTAGCTGAACATCTAACATGTACCAAAACATATCAAGGCAACATGCATGCGGGCATGTGGAATCTGAATAAAATTATATCGATCTAGAGCCACACATCTAAAGATGCAGGCAGAGTTTTGTGCTGTTTGGTGATCTTGGTAGCTACATTATCATTTAGGAAAATTGGGCTTCCTGAGAGAGATTTGAATGATGGACTTTCTTTTTTCTAGTAGTAGCACATAGACACATAGTGATGAAGTTTTTTTTTCCTGTACAGTAGAAGTGTATGAAAGCAGAACGTTTGACAACATAGGACTACAAATCTATGCAGATGGATAAGCAACCTTTGTTCAATAGCTTATTATTTATCTCTCTTATTTTCATATTTCCACTTAACATCGTGTAGTCATCCAGGATCTCGTCTTTTATATTTTGCTCACCTTTTCTGGTCCGAATCTATTATATAATACAAATCGACCATGGGTGGTTTACGACGTGCGGTGAGCTCGATAGGGTTTCGACTAGCGACAAGAGGCGAAATCAGGCGAGAAAAAGGGTTGGAAAAGATCCTAGGTAGCAAAGGAGGCCATTGGGGGTGACTGGCAGCCAGATCCACTGTCACCAACGATGAATCACCGGTGGAGGTGCAGGGTTGGAGGAGAAAAGCTTCACATACGATGCTTTTTGTTACGAGGCTATTACGACAGAAAATAAATTATATGGGGGAGGGCCTTGGGGGAGGCCCCTCCCTATCTCCATCCATTTTCTCCCCCTCCCTCCATCCAAGGGCCCAGGGGGAGGGCCTCCAGAGAATTCCTTTCCATTACGACATGACCTGAGCCAAATTAGTGGGTCCCACTGCTGCAGGTCCTAGCTAAGAGATCAGACCAGGAATCTGCTCGTACGTATAGCAGTCCTAGGGTTGGAGAGGGAGAGAGGTAGTGGAATGGGGACGCGTTCTAGGGATTTGCAAAATTTGGTATCATTTAGCTAGGGTTTCACAAATGTTCTACTCCCTCCAGTCATAAATACATGTCCTTTTGAATATTGACATGGTGCACAGGACACAACTTTAACAACTAATTTCTACTGTAATATAGTTGTAACACCCAATAAAATTATAATGTTATAAAAAATATTTTTCGAGACAAATCTATGCCTATGATTTTTATGTATCCAATCTAAATGTTTAAAAAGATATCACTTGTCAAAGATCTGAAAGTTTGACTGTATATATTCCAAAACGACATGTATTTGCAACTGATGGGAGTATTAAGTAGATGGGTGGGAACCCTCGTCGATTTCTACCATTCGGTGGTGGCGATCGGGTGGCTGTTGTGGGCAGATTGCACAGTTACACCCTAAAGCCCGATTGCTCATGATATACTGCCACTCTGAACAAGTCTTCATGGTTAAAATGATCAAATGTAGTGAAGGTACAAAGTTACGTACCTTGCACGACCCCCAACAGATCACATAAACTTAATTGATAACTGATAAATAATTAATTAGAAAAATACAAGCCACATATGCAATGTTACAACTGAGATATCCAAACCACACGATGGGTGAGAACCCAATCCAAACCATACAAGAAAATAAAGAAAACCCAACCCCACCCAACCGAAATAGTAGCTGTCACAAATCAATCCAATCCAACCCACACAATACTTCCACCCAAACCCACCCAATCCAAATCACAGAAATTGGTTGAACCCATATTCCAACCCATTTCCAAACCATTTCTAGGATATGGGTCTTAGATAAATCCACAAAAATTCTAAAAATTTCCACTAAGCTGTTTGACCACCTCCTCCCCACCATGCCTTGGAACACCCTCATGGACACCATGATGGGGGAGCTGCACTCGCAGGGCAGGACCCTCCGTGACATCGCCGAGGTTCTCAAGGTGGCGCCACTCGACCCGCACGTCGTCGCCGCCATCAAGGCCGTGTACAGCCTCGACTGCGACCTGAGGATCCTCAGCGATGCCAACCAGTTCTTCATCGAGACCATCCTCATCCACCATGGCCTCCGAGGCTACTTCTCAGGGATCAACACCAACCCGAGCCGCATCGACGCTGATGGCCGCCTTCGGATCACGCCGTACCACGACTTCCACGTGGGCCCGCATGGGTGCGGCCTCGCAGGCATCTGCCCGCCCAACATGTGCAAGGGCCAGGTGCTCGACCGCATCCGAGCCTCCACCATGGCGGATGGAAAGAAGCGGTTCATCTACCTAGACGACGACTGGGGTGACTACTGTCCGTCGCTGCGGTTCGGGAGGGAGGACTTCATGATGCCGCACAAGGGGTTCCCCATGTGGGACCTCATCTGCGGGAACCACGCGCTGCTCCAGGCGGAGGCCCACTTGTGGAGCGATGACAAGGAGATGGAGGAGACACTACTGCGGCTCGTCGGGAAGGTGCTCGTCGAGGAGGCCACGCTGCCGACGCTCGACTGCAAGCTCGAGTTGTGGCCGGTCGCCGTGCAGAACGACATGGCCATGCTGCTTGGAGTCAAGAACTCTACTGTCGAAATGACTCACGCGGGGAGGAGGATGGAGTCGAGACGTGGTCACGCCTCACGCAGCAGGCCGGCAGCACGCCCAGTCCATTCCAACCCACGGGCCCAAACCGTGGTTTCAAACCATACGAATCTGAAAATTATTAGACCAAACCAAACCAATTTTGGTGTAAACCCAATCCAAACCAAATTTGGTGTAAACCCAATCCAAACCAAACCATTAGCTGTCTCAAACCATTTCTATCCATCCAAAGCCAATCCGAATTGAAATCCAACCCGTTTCACCTGTTTCAATCCAACGTGTCACATCCCAAACAATGGTGTGTGTTTCAAATGTATAAAAATGAGGATAAATTAAAACTTTTGATGCCTCATGATGTCATTTGAAATTTCCTGGGAATTTTTCCCTAGGGTTTCCTATTTTCTAAGATCGATGTTTCTATTGATGGAAGCTTTAGTCCTTGAAAACTCCATAATCAAATCTTGTGATAATCCCCTGGAAATATTTTTCCTAGCTTCTAGATCATCCTAGGAACCTCTCTGAAAATTTTCATAATTTTCAGATTTTATTTGCTATTTCTAAGAGGCTAGTCAAACCAGTTAGAACCCTGGTCAAACCCCTAGGGCAGCCTCTTGTGAGTTTTCTAGAGAGCAATGCATTGCATGAAAACTCCTAGAAAAATTATACAAGGTTGTCCTCAGATCCAGAAAGCTTCCATAAAAATTTTAGAATTTTTGGAGCTTCAGAGCTACCTCCAAAAATTCCATACCTTCTCAGCCTTTTAGATAAAAAAAAATCAGAAATCACTATTCCTCGGACTCAGACCCGAGTCAGAGTCCGACCCGAGCCGACTTGGCTCGACCCAACCAACTGACCACGCGGATTGTGAGCCGTCCGATGGAAAATCAACGGTCCAGATTGCGTAACCCTTCGGCCAGGTCCAAACGAACGCGCTCAACGCCAACCGTCCGATTGTGATCTAACGGTCGAAATCATTCCACTCGTTACCCTCTGACTCAGCCCGTTCGCTCTCTGACGGGTGGGCCCTCTCCACTGCGTCGTCATCAAGTTCGTGCTGGCATTCGCGCAGAGCTCACTCGCCACGCGCCATGAGCCTCTGGCTGCGCCCGATTTGGCGTCAAATGCACCGCCCGATCGGCCACTCACGGGCTTCGCCGACCACGCCTTTCGCGCGCGTCTACAACCCGAGGATAATACCCCATCTCGCTTGGTTGAGGTCATTCCTCCTCTCGGTGGTGAGGAGGAGGCGCTTGTTTGTTTGCTCTCTAGGGTGAGCTTCCTATCGTGGTTCCCCTTCTTCCTCTTCCTTCACCGCCCCTTGTGCGCCGGTTTGAGCACCGATCTTTTGTGCGAGCCACGGAACACGAGGAGTGCCCCATCTTCTCGAAAGCAGCGTCAGGCGTGTACCGCAACGCCGCCGCTGCGTGCCATCTTCGCTCGGTGAGCCTTTCTCCCTTCTAAGTGTGTCACGGCGTGTGCCTAAGCACGATTAAGTTTTTCCTCAACCAATTTTGACCTTCGATCACAGGAATCGTCTGGAATCGAACTTTTCCCCATTTTGGCATAAGTGCCATTTTCTTCCCGGCCAAGCACGGTGAGTCCCGGTTCAATTCTCCGCTTGTACACCATCTAGGGACCCCACTTATACTCTCCCTACCTTCCTTTCCCTTCCTCTGTCCTCAGGTTGAGCTCTCCTCGGTAACACCATCGCCACCGCCGCTGTTCTTCGTCACCGGCCCAACTCCGGCAACCTCCCCACCTCCGGGTCATCGCAGTAAGTTCCTGGAGCCCCTCTAATGCTCGTGCGAGCTCTAGTTTGCGTGAAGCGTTGTCGTAGCATGGTTGTCGGTTTTCCCGTAGCTCCCACTCCGCCCCTCGCCGTCGTGCCGCCGCGTCAGGTCACCTCCGACCTCACCGCCGGTGGCTCTGGGTGCGCGATAGCGTGCTGGTTCTATTTTCGTCCTTGGCCGCCGTCGACGAGCTCTCCTTTGCTAGTGAGGCGCCCAGGAACGGCCCTGCGTGGTACGTCCCGACCGTTCCTGTAGTGCCGTCATTAGCCTTAATTGTCGATGATTAGCATTAAGTATGTCTTATCCGTCTTAATATTTCACTTACATGTGGGCCCGTCAAAAAAGTAAAGCGTTCCTTTAACTCTTAAGCCCTTGTGACACTGACGCGTGGGCCCGTGGCCATTGTCACCGAGCCAGCGCTGACTGGGGTTGGATTGACGATGGCCCCACTGGTCAGTGACCGTGGCTAGTTTAGGCTAGGTATAAAAAGTATTTTATGTTTATATGAAATCCGAAATGCTTTATTTATGAACTGAAAATTGGTTAAACTTCAAAATTGCATAAGTAATTCATTCTAGCTCCAAAATTGATGATTCAAATTTTGTTAGTTTCCTTTTTAAATGTACTTTAATATAAAAATGGGTTGAATCATGTTACTATTACAGAAAACACTTTTGGCAAAATTACTTTAGGATTAGTAATATTGTTGCATTACAAATTGCTTTAACTTCAAAAATGCATAAGTATTTCTCTGTAACTCCAAATTGAGTAAACTCAACTTTGTTGGAATCCTCTGTTAGTGTAGTTTATTGTAGAATAGATTTAGAGCATGTTGCTATTACTAAAAATCTCATCTTACAAATGTTTTCTACACTTCTTTCATGACTTTGAAAAATCCTAGAAAATTCATCTTAGCTCCAAATGAGGTGAATCAAATTCCATTGTTCATCTCATATGGTGCTCTGTCTACCATAAAAATTTCATGTACACCACCTCTGTGGAAATTTGCACCAAAATATTTAATTCGGATGAACAGTAACCGGTAGCAATTTATTTGGATTTTCTGGAAAACTGACCTTCAAACTGCCATAAATTTTGCATAGAACATCCAAATCAATTGATTCTTGCTGATAAATTCACCTAAAATTATGCTCTACCTTCTGTGAATTTTTCATGATTTTTGGATGACTTTGAATTTTTGGGTCTTTTCGATTTTATTCGTTCTTATTGTGCTTTCGATTCTTTCGGTAGGTTCCGACGATTCTATTGTATACGAGAGTGATCCTCTGCCACAAGAAAGTCATCCCCAGCAAGGCAAGCAGTTTGATAATAAATATCCCATTACTTTCAAAGTCTAATACTTTGTTTACAAATTGTATGTATGCATGCTTTTGTGTCAAAGTTTATTTTCCCGATTAGAGGTAGTTATTCCTATTGCATGGTTGCCCTTAAATTGTTCATCCCCTACCACTAAACATAAGGTATTAATCTCGCCGGTGAATTAGAGCCCGGTGGTTAAATTATGCTCTTTTATTGTCTTTACGGTGTCATGCTTAGAAATGCTTAGCCACCGGTAGAATTGGATGGTTATTATTATCTTTATGCTCAACACTTTGTGCTTTGTTACTTTGTAAAGCCAAAAACTGAACCTGAAAATAAAATGTTTTAGACGTGGGAATATGGTTGATGGTGTGATTATCTGGTGTGTGGTGGTATGCCCAAGTCAAAAAGGACCGAACATCTTGTGTCACACTATCTAGGCATTCTTGCAACCACATGAGGGGGATATGGGACCTCTCTTGATCTAGTACTTTGGCGTGTGTTAGCTCCGGGTCGCAAGAGGTTGTGTTGTGTTGAAAAAGGATTTATTCCATGCGTGTGTTGGGCGTGAAGGGATGGGTTTGGTATTAAGTCCAAGTTCCCTACCCCGAGGAGCAACGGTAAGTTCTCTCTCCGCCGTCGACTCCGTCACAACGTATGGGGGTTTCTATTCCCATACGGGTGACTCGTAGTTAATACACAATATTAGAAACGTCTCGTAGGACTCAGCTCTGCCAGCATACCTTCGGAAGTGTGCTTTATCGCGTGGCAAAAGGAGCGGTCTGACATGTGGGTAAAGTTGTACAACCTTGCAGTGTTTAATCTATTCGAATAGCCTCGTCCTAAGTTATGGACACGCTTGGTTAGGTTTTGCAAAAGTTAGACTATAACATTTAATTAAAACTTGACATGGGTGGTATGAATGGGGAATTCATGCTATTGTTGTGGTGGCTGTTGGGTTAGCCACTTCCAGGTTGTCTTGTTATTATTGTTACTTGTTTCTCGCTGTTTTGTCAAATAAAAACAGATTGTAAAACTGCTTTAAATCTATTACATTATTGCAAATGAAAACTTGCTTTATGCTGAAATTGAGTCTAGAGCCTCCTCCACTTAAATAAGCTTGCATGTAGCTATGTATAGGTCTGTTACACTACACGTAAGTCTTGCGAGTACATTTTTGTACTCATTTGCTTTGCTTAACTAGTGTTGCAGAGGAGGAAGCTGATCCCCAAGGGATCCACTTTTGTGAGATGTGCGGTGGGTTTGACGACTAGGTTGGTGGCCCGGTTGGTTGCCTTGTGGGGTTAAAGACACACTAATTGGCTCTTGTTTATCGCTATCTTATGGCTGTTTGCTTCCGCTGTTTATCTAACTTTTTAGTTGTTATTTGGCCGGCCAGCTCCTTTTTTTAATAACTTTATTATGTATATCTTTTGAATTGCTTAGTTGTACTTCTGTTCTATGTGTTGAATGGAATTGATGCATAATTTTTGTATGGGGTATGTGTACTACAATTCTGGGAAGTACATATACGCCGAGAGTCGAGATATTTGATTTGTAGTGCTAGAACCATCTTGATGGTTGAGTATTATAAGTTAAATACCCTGGGTTCTCACAAAAGTTAGTATCAGAGCCATACTGACTGTAGAAACCCCTAGCTTGGTCGTCTTTAGAATATTTTGGAAAACTTAGTTTCAAAAATGACAAATGGTTTATGAAAACTTAAGTAAGTTCTCAGATTTTACTCCTTACCTATCTTAGATTGCTCATCTCACCTTGTTCTTGTTTAAGTTTTGAAAAGTTGTTTCCTCTCATCTTCTTTCAAAAGATAGTTCTTACCGTTTAAATTCGGTTTTAGGATTCAACAAGTGTTGTAAAATTGAAGTGTTGGCTGTCTTTTAGTGAAGATTAGAAGCAATTGGAGTTGGAAAATTCAGCTTGGAGCTTAGAAACAAAATTGGGACAGCAAGCACAAATTTTGGACAGCAAGCACCTAGTTCTTCGTTAGGGCTAAAAATGAGAGGATAATTGAACTAAAACTTATGGAAATTGGAAGGGTAAGATGTGATATTAGTTAGCTAGTGTCTAAAGTACCCTTGGATGGTTTTTACCATGATTTTAGATACAATAGAACTTTAGTTGTGCTCTTAAATTTTCCTTCTCAAACGATTGCTTGTTCATTCAATACAAGTTAGTCGTACCGAGAAGTCGAATCTTGTGTCTTATGAGTTTTGCATTGGATCTTATGCCTTTTTGCAAATGTTTGGAGTTCATTTCTTGCTGGTTATATGATTGTATTTGGGTTAGGGTAATATCTCATTTCCCTAGTCGATAGCTTTTCTACTGCTACCTTTCGTCTCTAGTTTTCGGGCTTTTGTTGCTAACCCACTTCAATGAAACAGAATGGCTGGAAGAACTCGCAGCAGCCAGGGTCAGCCAGCTGGTCCGGATGAGGAGCTCCCGCCTTGTAACATCCCAAATGTATAAACAGGGTTATTCAAGTATAATTATATGTGTAGAAATTAAAACTTTTTCTCACATCTTGAAAAACCCTAAAATCTCATGGAATTTTTGTCCAAGAGTTGTGTAATCCAAAAACACAAAGCTCTTGTTGACCAAAAGTCAAATTCATTTTCCATTTATCTAAAATCTTGTGCCAATCAATTGGAAATATTTTCCCTTGGTCCAAAAACTGATGTGGGACCCTCTGAAAAATATCACAAGTTGTAAAACTAGTTTGATAAATTTTGGAGGTAAAACAATCCTTTAAACAACCTTAATAAATTTCCTGAGAAAAATGCATTGCATAATAACCTCTGGAAAATTTCTGTAAGGTTAATCATGTTGTCAGCAAGCTCCAGTTAAAATTTCATCAAATTTGGAGCTCATTTGCTAGCCCAAACAATTACGCAAAGTCTCATTTGTTTAAAAGTTCAAATTCAAAAACCACAGCTTTGTTCCTTGGGCTAGCCATGTTCAAAAGCTGGTCCATTAACCCCTTTGGACCTCCTCAGCAGTCTGCACCCCACAGACCTCCCTCTCCATTTAATCAGTCGCACCGTTGGATTCACATCCAACGACCACGACCTCCTCATGACTAACACCGCAAAGACCTTCCCACCTCATGAGGTCATAGCCATTGGATCAAAAATCCATGGTCACGACCTCCTCGAAAAACATCACAACAAGGTCCTCCGCCTTGTTGAGGTCTTAACCCTTGGATTAAGATCCAACCGCCCCGACCTCCCATGGTTATCTAACCTCAAAACCACCTTCCACCTTGGCGAGGTCATCATTTGTTGGATTTACATCCAACCGCTCGACCTCCCTTTGTACTCACTTGAGGTCGTGGCGTTGGATTTACATCCAAAGGCCACGACCTCTCTGAAAAATATTACTGACAAGGTCCTCCGCCTTGATGAGGTCGGTGCCCTTGATTTACATCCAAAGGCCATGACCTCCCCTCATGTCTTTTGATCGCGTGCGAGTAAGTCCTCATTGGAGGTCCGCGACTGTTGGATGGAGATCAACGCTTTGGACCTCTGTCCATTTCCTCACGTCGCGTTTTCACGTTAAGTGAAATCGTGAGGCCATGACCTCCCACGTTTGATCGTGTGGCTGGGACCTCCTCCCAGCCACTTAAAAACATAACGGTTCAAAATGGGATCCGATGGCCAGGACCTCCTCGAGGTCTCATCCAATAGCCACTAGGACCTCCCCTGTTCTTCTCCTTCCTCTGGCGCGTGGGAGCTTCTGGGCAGTGCATTTAATGCATGTCGGCGGGAGGTACTGTTCAACAGTCTTTCTTGACCGCATTTAATGCAGTCGACTTTTCGCCTCAATGGTCGGCCCGAGCACTGCCCTTGTCACCCCATGTCTTGTCCACTCCATAGACCATGCCATGGGCCAAGCTCACCATGAGCTTAGCCGGTGGTCTAAGACCTCAATTGCCCTTGGATAAAACCACCTCCACGGTTTTCTGGCTTCCTTTGCACACCATTATCACTTTGCTCACACCTCTGTGCTTGTGAGCTCTAGACACCAAAGTTCCTTGGCGCTTTCTTTGGAGCTCGAAGCTCCTCGGTGGGCAAGGGTCATTGGAGAATTTTTCTCCCTCTCCTTGCTTCCATTGTGCCTTCCCTCTGGGACCAAGTCCTAACTAAGTTGTTGGACATTTGCAGAGGGGGACAAAGTGGAGCTTGGAGCTGGAGCTGAGGCTTGGAACTTGGACTTGAGCAGCGGAGCTCCCCTTCTTCCCCAACTCAAAGCCAAGACCATCCCGACCTCCCCGGCATCTTAAGGACCTCCAGGTACCTCCTGATAGTCCTTAGTGCTGGCACCTGCGTGTATGTTGCTGCGGAGCTCTTATTTGGCACACGCTTGAATGTCGCGCGGAGCATCATTTTGCGTTTCAAAATTTGGCCGTGTGATCTCCTTCGTTGTCCTCTCCGGCTCGCCGGCGTTCAACGCCGTCGTCGCCGTCGAGAGTAAGCTCATGGTGTGCGCAACACTATTGCGCACACGATGATGTCCTTGGTTGTCGCCGGCGAGGTCCGCATCGCCGGCAACAACCATTTCTTCAAGCTCGGGATGATTGTCGGATGTCCCGGCGTGTCGTTGTCATTTTAGGACCAAGATCACGGCTTTTATGGTGCTAATCATTGCCCAATCTCGCAATCATTGGCGTCTTAACCGCCTTAAATCCATCCTTTAATCGTGCATTAAAGACCTCCAGCGCACGGACCTCCTCGTGGTCCTCGCGCTTTAATGCCCTCGTCTAAACGCGGCGTCTTGAAGTTAAAGCGGCTGGAGTGCAGGGCGTCGAGACCTCCTCCGAGGAGATCCGGGCGCCCAAGACCTCCCCTTGCGCGATCGACCATCCGGACCTCCCGGAGGTCTCAAGGTTTAGATCTCACCGTTAAGGACCTCCCTTTAGATCTGGTCCGTTCAGGACCTCCTCATCATCGTTGTGGTTCGTTGGATCCTCAATCTACGGCCACGACCTCCCCCTGCCTCGCGCATGTGAGTTGTTAGGAGGTCGGGACCTCTGGACCTCACATGTGCGTGCGTGTTGATCTCTGGGAGGTCTCGAGCCGTTGGATCTGTGATCTGTGGCTCACGACCTCCCGTGTCTTTGTGAGTTTTAGAAATTCCAGTGAAGTCTTAGTTATAAACTAAAACAAGGTATAAACTTTAGAATTTCATATCTTTTTCATTTTAAATCCTTTTGAGGTCATTCAAATTGTGTTAGCTCTATCTTGAACTTGACTTTAGTCCAAAAATGATTATAAGTTGAGTTCAGCTCCAGAGCACAGTTAGCCACTAGATTTTAAAACTCCCTTTTAAATATACATTCGAATTAATGCTTAGCTTGTAAAATTCATAACTAATGCTCTGTAGATTCTTTTTAAGTGAGACCAACTTTGTTAGCTTCCTCTATTAATGAACTCACTGTGAAAATTAGATTTGAGCATATTGCTGTTATAGAAATAAGGACTTGTGCATTATAATTTTGTTCAAGTTCTTGTTTTTGAAAAATTATAGAGATTGCATAATAGCTCCAAATGGGATGAACTCAATTGTGTTATTCATCTCATGAGGTGCTGGTTTCACAGTAAAAATCTCAGCCTCACCACTTTTCTAGAAATTGTTGCCTCATAATTAAATTAGTGAATAGTGCAGTTTGGTATTTTTAGGGCTGAGCAGAGTTGTTTTGCTCATAACTTTTGCATTAAGAATCCAAATCCATTGGTTCTTGTTGCTAAATTCCTAAAATCACCCTCTTACTGCTGTAGAAATTTCAGAGAATTTGGAGTTCGTTTGCTGTGCTGTCTTGTTGTTTTTCGTCGTTCTTATCGGTTCTTTATCGTTTTTCCGTTAGGTTTCGACATTTGTGGTGATCCATAAGCGACCCTCCGCAACAAAGTGACCAGCAGCAAGGCAAGCAGTTTGACCATTTCCATCATGTCCCATTACTTTAAAGCTTACTACTTTGTTTTACTTCTATGTATGCATGCTACTTTGTGTTAAATGTCGCTAGCTTTCCTATAGTTGCATAATCTGTAGGAATTATTATCCTCTACTACCAATGAGCCTAGGTTATTCGCTGTGGTTTGAGCTCGTTGGATGAGCTCTCATCACTTAGTAGTTTACGTTAATATTGCTTAGACATGCTTAGCTATCGGTAGTAATGGGCGATCATCGACTTAGTCGATGGTCTTGATCACACAAGTATTATTATTCCTCCTATATGTCCAGCACTTGTGCTTTGATTAATTGTAAGATCAAAAACTGAAAATAAAATGTTGATTTAGACTTGGGCATATTGGATGGGTGGTGCGGTTCTTGGAATGTGGTGGTATGCGGGTCCCTAAGGACCGAGTACTTGGGTCACTAAGCCAAGCGCTTTTGCGTGCTAACCACACGAGGGGATATGGGACCTCTCTTGACTAAGTACTTTGGGAGGTGTTAATTATGAGCTGGTTGGTGGGTATGTTTTAATAAAATCTGTGTGTGTGGTGTTGGGAGGGAGCATTGGCAGACCGGTTAGGCTGTCTAATGTGTCTTGTCCCCGTGGGTTGCGGCTCGTAATTAGCATCGTCCATTGGAAATGTCTCGTAGGACTTAGCCGCGTCGACACACCAAAGGTCGTGTGCCTAAAGGAAAGGCGATGCGGCGTGTGGGTACATTGGTACACCCTGCAGGATAAAACTATTGAATAGCCTCGCCCTAGGTTATGGACATGCTTGGTAAGGTCGTTCAAGACTAGACTCAACCTTTTAATTAAAACTTGATGGGTTGGTATGAGCGGGAGTTCATGCTATTGTTGTGGTGACTAAGGGTTAGTCACTTCGAGGTTTGTTCTTGTTGTTGTTATTATGTTATTATCGCGTTGTATTTCAACAATTAAAAATGCTTTATCAAATTGCCTTCAATCTATTATGTTATTGCAAATGAAACTTGCTTTGTGCTAAAATGTAAGTCCAAAGCTCCATCCACTTAATTAAAGCTTGCATGTAGCTAAATTATAGTTACTGTTATCTTACGTCGGTCTTGCGAGTACAATAAACAAGTTATTGTACTCATTTGCTTTCTTAACAAATTTGTTGCGAGAGGAAGAAGGAGAGCTCCAAGAGCCTCTCTTTTGTGCTACGTGTTGCGCTTTCTTGACGACTAGCTTGGCGATCCGGTCAGATGCCTAGGGGTTAAGGCACACTGATTGGCTTTGTGTTATAGCCATCTTTATGGCACTTTTGCTTCCGCTGTTATCTTTTTATTTGTTGCTATTTGGCCTAAGGGCCTCTCCTTTGTAATAGCTATTCCTTTTTTAATATTAACTTCTGGTTTGTTGCTTATGTTCTATGTGTTGTATGGAATTGATATATTCTTTTGTTGTGAGGTATGTATACTGCATTCTGGGGAGTATACATCTCTCGAGACCGAGTTTATTCAGTTGATAATACTAGGGTCAATTGGATGACTAAGTATTATGAGCCTAATAAACATCGGGGTCTCACACGCCTCCTTCGACCATGGCTGAGGTTCTTGCTCAGATTGAGCGAAACCGCATGGATCAGACAAGGATCCTTGAGGCAATTGCACGAAATACCTCCAATCTTTCTGGTGCCTCCGGATCAGGGGGAGGTGGTGGCCATCATCAGAGGGGAGGGCTCTCAGAGTTCCTTCGCACGCAACCACCCACCTTTTCGCGATCCGAAGATCCCCTCGACGCTGACGATTGGTTGCGTCTAGTCGAGCGGAAGCTCGATGTCGCTCAGTGCCAAGAACAAGAGAAGGCACTATTCACCTCCCATCAACTGGAGGGGGCAGCACTTTCATGGTGGGAAAACTTCCTCACCATGCAGCCCGCGGGCTGAGCCATCACTTCTGAGGAGTTTCGTACTGCCTTCCGTCGGGCTCAATCAAGGGCGCAAGTCAGTGACTGAATACCTGCATGAGCTCAACCATCTTTCTCGGTACGCCCCTAAGGACGTGCCCACTGATGATGCCAAGCAGGAGAAGTTCATGGATGGCTTGTCTGAGGAGCTTCAGGACAAGCTGTCTATCGTCGACTTCCCCGACTTCCAGACATTAGTCAACAAGGCCATTGTTGCCGAGCACAAGGGAAGAGTGCTAGGCGATTCTCGCAAGCGCAAGTGGGAAGCCCAAAAATCAGCAAGGGCCAATCTTCCCCGTTCTCGCGTCGGGCAAGCTCCGGTGCCTCACTCTCAGGCTCCAGCACCACCGAGGGCACCGGCGTTTGTACCTTGCCCACCGCAGGCCGTGTCTCAACCACGTGCACCTACGGGGCAGCAAGGAGGCCTCTGCAATCAGGCTGCTGAGGTCACTTGTTTCTTCTGCAACAACAAGGGGCATTGTGCTAATCATTGCCCTAAGAAGACTGGAGCGGCCCCTCGTCCTAATGGAGGACGCGGGCAAGGAAATGGTCAAGATTAGAAGGCTATCCAGAAGGCCCAGAATGTAGGCAACGGCTGAGTCAACCATATCTCAGCCGAGGAAGCACAAGAGGCACCCGACGTCGTGTTGGGTACGCTTCTTGTCAACTCTCAACCTGCTACTGTTTTATTCGATTCCGGAGCTTCTCATTCTTTTATATCAAAGTCCCTTTGCTGCACTTAGTGATCTTAAAATTGTTCCTATGCATGTTCCTTTGATTATTCATTCTCCGAGGTCGGAAATGAGAGCTGAAAATGAATGTCGGGCTGTTTCTATTGAGATTGGAGGAGTGGGGTTTTTTGGCAAATCTTATCGTCCTCAATTCAGCAAGTTTGGATGTGATACTTAGCATGGATTGGCTGTCCCAACACTTGGGGCAAATCGATTGTGTCAGGAAATTCATCTCCCTCACAAGTCCGTCCGACGAGCAAGTTGGAATTTCGTCGAAGCTGCAAAGACTGCATCTTTGTGCACTTGAAGCGAAGCCGACTCTGGAAATTCATGAAGTCCCAGTGGTATGCGACTTCGCTGATGTGTTTCCTCAAGAATTGCCTGGGATGCCTCCTGTCCGGGACATTGAGTTCGCCATCGAGTTGCTGCCCGGTACCGCCCCGATTTCCAAGAGGCCATACCGGATGCCTCCGAACGAATTGGAGGAGTTGAAGAAGCAACTTGGTGAACTTCAAGAGATGGGTTTCGTCCGCCCAAGCTCATCACCATGGGGCTGTCCTGCAATCTTTGTGAAGAAGAAAGACAAAACTCTGCGTTTGTGCGTTGATTACCGTCCGTTGAATGCAGTGACGGTGAAGAACAAGTACCCGTTGCCTCGGATTGACGACCTTTTTGATCAATTGATCGGAGCTCGGGTATTCTCCAAAATTGATCTGAGATTGGGCTACCATCAAGTCCGAATCAGGCCTGAAGATATTTCGAAGACGACTTTCTCTACTCACTACGGACTGCACGAGTGTACAGTCATGTCTTTCAGCTTGACGAATGCTCCTGCTCTTTTCATGAATCTTATGAATATGGTATTCATGGAGTATTTGGACAAGTTTGTGGTGATCTTCATTGATGATATCCTCATCTACTCGAAGAATGATGAAGAGCATGCTGAACACCTGAAGCTAGTGTTGGGAAAACTGCGCGAACATCAACTCTATGCGAAGTTCAACAAGTGCGAGTTTTGGTTGAAGGAAGTGGCATTCTTGGGCCATGTTATTTTAGCGGAAGGCATAGCCGTAGATCCTAGCAAGGTCAGTGATGTGCTCTCATGGGGTCAGCCCAAGTCAGTGATCGACATGAGGAGTTTTCTCGGTTTAGCAGGATACTATCGTCGCTTTATTGAGAACTTCTCCAAGATTGCAAAGCCGATGACAGAATTGCTCAAGAAGGACAAGAAGTGTGTGTGGTCCGCTGATTTTGAGAAGAGTTTTCAAGAAATCAAGAAGAGATTAACCACAGCTCCAATTCTTGTTCTTCCCGACGTCCACCGAAGCTTCGATATCTATTGCGATGCTTCTCGTCAATGACTCGGTTGTGTTCTTATGCAAGAGGGCAAGGTGGTGGCTTATGCATCAAGACAATTGAGACCTCATGAACTCAATTATCCGACCCATGACTTGGAATTAGCTGCAGTGGTTCATGCACTGAAGATTTGACGACATTACCTCATCGGTAATCGTTGCGAAGTGTATTCGGATCACAAAAGTTTGAAGTACTTGTTCACCCAACCGGATCTGAACCTTAGGCAAAGAAGGTGGTTGGAATTGATCAAAGATTATGATATGGGTCTCCAATACCATCCGAGCAAGGCTAATATTGTTGCCGATGCTCTCAGTCGCAAGGTTTATTGCAATACCTTGATGCTCAAAAGGAGCAAGAGCCCGCTTTTCATGAAGAATTTTAGCGGCTCAACTTGGGAGTGGTTGAGCATGGTTTCCTCGCTGCCTTGGTTGTGCGACAGACCTTAGAAGATCAGATCAAGGCTGCTCAGCAAGCGGATGAAGGTGTGAGTCAAATCAAGCAGAAAATCAAGAGCAGAACAGCCAAATGCTTCTCAGAAAATGACAATGGTGTTGTATAGTTCGGAAAGCGCCTTGTTGTTCCGAAGGGCATGGAATTGCGGAATGTCATCCTCCGCGAAGCCCATGATTCTCCTTTGTCCATTCATCCTGGGGCCACAAAGATGTATCAAGATCTTTGGCAGAGATTCTGGTGGACCCGAATGAAGCGAGATATCGCAAGGTTCGTTGCCGAGTGTGACATATGTCGTCGTGTGAAGGCTGAACATCAACTTCCAGCGGGTTTGCTAGAACCTTTGTATGTACCTGAGTGGAAGTGGGATTCAATCGGTATGGATTTTATCACCGGTCTACCCTGAACCTCTAAGGGGAAGGATTCCATCTGGGTTGTCATCGATCGGTTAATGAAGGTAGCCCATTTTCTTCCAGTACGGACCAATCTCAGTGTGGGTCTGTTGACGGACCTCTACATTTCCCGCATTGTGTGCTTGCATAGTGTACCGAAGACGATCATTTCGGATCGTGGTGCGCTCTTCAACGCCAAATTTTGGAAAAGCTTACAAGAGGCTATGGGAACTCGTCTTTCGTTCAGGACAGCGTATCATCCTCAAACTAATGGCCAAACTGAGAGAGTGAATCAAGTATTGGAAGACATGCTCCGTGCTTGTGTTCTCTCCTACGGGAAGAATTGGGAGAAATGCTTGCCGTTCGCCGAATTCTCTTACAACAGCAGCTTTCAAGCTAGTCTTGGCATGGCACCATTTGAGGCCTTATATGGGAGGAAGTGTAGAACCCCGTTGAATTGGTCAGAAACCGGTGAAAGACCATTCTTTGGCCCAGACTCGATTAATGAGGCCGAAAGTCAAGTTCGGTTGATTCGAGATCGATTACGCACGGCTCAATCAAGACAAAAGAGTTATGCGGATCGTCGTCATCGCGAGTTGAGCTTCGAGCCTAATGACTTTGTTTATCTCAAAGTCTCTCCCCTGAAGGGCCATCAACGATTTGGCGTCAAAGGCAAACTAGCTCCTCGATATGTTAGGCCTTATCGCATCACCGAGAAGAAAGGAGCGGTTGCCTACAAGTTGGAATTGCCCGCTGCACTTGAAGGTGTACACGATGTCTTTCACGTGTCCCAATTGAAGAAGTACCTTCGTATTCCAACCGAGGAAGCTCCATTGGAAAGTCTCGATGTACAAGAATAATTGACCTACAAAGAGCGTCCTTTTCGCATCCTTGAAGAAGCTGAGCGAAGAACTAAGAATCATGCCATAAAGTTCCTTAAAGTTCAGTGGATAAATCAAACCGAGGATGAAGCAACTTGGGAGCGGGAGGATTGCCTGCGTGTGAACTACCCATCTTTCTTTTCCGAGTGATCAGAATCTCGGGACGAGATTCTTGTAAGGGGGGAGGTTTTGTAACATCACAAACAATGGTGTGTGTTTCAAATGTATGAAAATGAGGATAAATTAAAACTTTTGATGCCTCATGATGTCATTTGAAATTTCCTGGGAATTTTTCCCTAGGGTTTCCTATTTTCTAAGATCGATGTTTCTATTGATGGAAGCTTTAGTCCTTGAAAACTCCATAATCAAATCTTGTGATAATCTCCTAGAAATATTTTTCCTAGCTTCTAGATCATCCTAGGAACCTCTCTGAAAATTTTCATAATTTTCAGATTTTATTTGCTATTTCTAAGAGGCTAGTCAAACCAGTTAGAACCCTGGTCAAACCCCTAGGGCAGCCTCTTGTGAGTTTTCTAGAGAGCAATGCATTACATGAAAACTCCTAGAAAAATTATACAAGGTTGTCCTCAGATCCAGCAAGCTTCCATAAAATTTTTAGAATTTTTGGAGCTTCGAAGCTACCTCCAAAAATTCCCTATCTTCTCAGCCTTTTAGATAAAAATCAGAAATCACTATTCCTCGAACTCAGACCTGAGTTAGAGTCCGACCCGAGCCGACTTGGCTCGACCCAACCAACTGATCGCACCGATTGCGAGCCGTCCGATGGAAAATCAATGGTCCAGATTGCGTAACCCTTCGGCCAGGTCCAAACGAACGCGCTCAACGCCAACCGTCCGATCGTGATCTAACGGTCGAAATCATTCCACTCGTTACTCTCTGACTCAGCCCATTCGCTCGCTGATGGGTGGGCCCTCTCCGCTGCGTCGTCGTCAAGCTCGCGCTGGTGTTCGCGTTGAGCTCGCTCGCCACGCACCCGCGAGCTCCTGAGCTGCGCCAGTGACGGCGTCAATGCACCGCCCCGATCGGCCACTCCTGGGGCTTCGCCAATTCACGCCGCCTTCGCTCCGTCTGCAACCCGAGGATAATACCCCATCTCTCGCCCGTTGGAGGTCATTCCTCCTCTCGGTGGCTGAGGAGGGAGACGCTTGCTTGAGCTGCTCTCTAGGGTGGGCTTCCTCTGCGTGGTTCCCCCATCTTCCTCTTCCTTCATCGCCCCCTTGTGCGCCGGTTTGAGCACTGATCTTTTTGTGCAGGCCCTGGAACACGAGGAGCGCCCCCATCTTCTCCGGAACGCGTCCAGAGCGTGTACCCAACGCCGCTGCCGTGCCATCTTCGCTCCCGGTGAGCCTTTCTCCCTTCTAAGTGTGTCACGACGTGTGCCTAAGCACGATTAAGTTTTTCCCCTCAACCAATTTTGACCTTCGATCACAGGAATCGTCGGAATCGAACTTTTCCCCATTTTTGGCCGCAAGTGCCATTTTCTTCCCGACACCGGCACGGTGAGTCCCGGTTCAATTCTCCGCTTGTACACCATCTAGGGACCCCACTTATACTCTCCCTACCTTCCTTTCCCTTCCTCTGTCCTCAGGTTGAGCTCTCCTCGGTAACACCATCGCCGCCTTGTTGTTCTTCGTCGCCGCCCAACTCAACAACCTCCCACCTCCGGGTCATCGCGAGAAGTTCTCGAGCCCTCTAATGCTTTCGTCGCGCTCTAGTTTGCGTGAAGCGTTGTCGTAGCATGGTTGTCGGTTTTCCCGTAGCTCCCACTCCGCCCCTCGCCGTCACGCCGCCGCGTCAGGTCACCTCCGACCTCACCGCCGGTGGCTCTGGATGCGCGATAGCATGCTGGTTCCATTTTCGTCCTTGGCCGCCGCCAACGAGCTCTCCTTCGCCGGCGAGGCGCCCAGCGAACTTGCGCCCAGGAACGGCCCTGCGTGGCACGTCCCGACCGTTCCTGTAGCGCCGTCATTAGCCTTAATTGTCGATGATTAGCATTAAGTATGTCTTATCTGTCTTAATATTTCACTTACATGTGGGCCCGTCAAAACAGTAAAGCGTTCCTTTAACTCTTAAGCCCTTGTGACACTAACGCGTGGGCCCGTGGCCATTGTCACCGAGCCAGCGCTGACTGGGGTTGGTTTGACGATGGCCCCACTGGTCAGTGACCGTGGCTAGTTTAGGCTGGGTATAAAAATTATTTTATGTTTATATGAAATCCGAAATGCTTTATTTATGAACTGAAAATTGGTTAAACTTCAAAATTACATAAGTAATTCATTCTAGCTCCAAAATTGATGATTCAAATTTTGTTAGTTTCCTTTTTAAATGTACTTTAATATAAAATGGGTTGAATCATATTACTGTTACAGAAAACACTTTTGGAAAAATTACTTTTGGATTAGTAATATTGTTGCATTACAAATTGCTTTAACTTCAAAAATGCATAAGTATTTCTCTGTAACTCCAAATTGAGTAAACTCAACTTTGTTGGAATCCTCTGTTAGTGTAGTTTATTGTAGAATAGATTTAGAGCATGTTGCTATTACTAAAAATCTCATCTTACAAATGTTTTCTACACTTCTTTCATGACTTTGAAAAATCCTAGAAAATTCATCTTAGCTCCAAATGAGGTGAATCAAATTCCATTGTTCATCTCATATGGTGCTCTGTCTACTATAAAAATTTCATGTACACCACCTCTGTGGAAATTTGCACCAAAATATTTAATTCGGATGAACGATGCTTAGGTAGCAATTTATTTGGATTTTCGGAAAACTGACCTTCAAACTGCCATAAATTTTGCATATAACATCCAAATCAATTGATTCTTGCTGATAAATTCACCTAAAATTATGCTCTACCTTCTGTGAATTTTTCATGATTTTTGGATGACTTTGAATTTTTGGGTCTTTTCGATTTTATTCGTTCTTATTGTGCTTTCGATTCTTTCGGTAGGTTCCGACGATTCTATTGTATACGAGAGTGATCCTCTGCCGCAAGAAAGTCATCCCCAGCAAGGCAAGCAGTTTGATAATAAATATCCCATTACTTTCAAAGTCTAATACTTTGTTTACAAATTGTATGCATGCATGCTTTTGTGTCAAAGTTTGTTTTCCCGATTAGAGGTAGTTATTCCTATTGCATGGTTGCCCTTAAATTGTTCATCCCCTGCCACTAAACATAAGGTATTAATCTCGCCGGTGAATTAGAGCCCGGTGGTTAAATTATGCTCTTTTATTGTCTTTACGGTGTCATGCTTAGAAATGCTTAGCCACCGGTAGAATTGGATGGTTATCGACTTAGTCGATAACTTTGATCACTCAAAATTATTATTATCTTTATGCTCAGTACTTTGTGCTTTGTTACTTTGTAAAGCCAGAAACTGAAACTGAAAATGAAATGTTTTAGACTTGTGCATATGGTTGATGGTGTGATTATCTGGTGTGTGGTGGTATGCCCAAGTCAACAAGGACCGAACATCTTGTGTCACACTATCCAGGCATTCTTGCGTGCAACCACATGAGGGGGATATGGGACCTCTCTTGATCTAGTACTTTGGCGTGTGTTAGCTCCGGGTCGCAAGAGGTTGTGTTGTGTTGAAAAAGGATTTATTCCATGTGTGTGTTGGGCGTGACGGGATGGGTTTGGTATTAAGTCCAAGTTCCCTACCCCAAGGAGCAACGGTAAGTTCTCTCTTCGCCGTTGACTCCATCACAACGTATGGGGGTTTTTATTCCCATACGGGCGACTCGTAGTTAATACACAATATTGGAAACGTCTCGTAGGACTCAGCTCTGCCAGCATACCTTCGGAAGTGTGCTTTATCGCGTGGCAAAAGGAGCGGTCTGACATGTGGGTAAAGTTGTACAACCTTGCAGTGTTTAATCTATTCGAATAGCCTCGTCCTAAGTTATGGACACGCTTGGTTAGGTTTTGCAAAAGTTAGACTATAACATTTAATTAAAACTTGACGTGGGTGGTATGAATGGGGAATTCATGCTATTGTTGTGGTGGCTGTTGGGTTAGCCACTTCCAGGTTGTCTTGTTATTATTGTTACTTGTTTCTCGCTGTTTTGTCAAATAAAAACAGATTGTAAAACTGCATTAAATCTATTACATTATTGCAAATGAAAACTTGCTTTATGCTGAAATTGAGTCTAGAGCCTCCTCCACTTAAATAAGCTTGCATGTAGCTATGTATAGGTCTGTTACACTACACGTAAGTCTTGCGAGTACATTTTTGTACTCATTTGCTTTGCTTAACTAATGTTGCAGAGGAGGAAGCTGATCCCCAAGGGATCCACTTTTGTGAGTTGTGCGGCGGGTTTGACGACTAGGTTGGTGGCCTGGTTGGTTGCCTTGTGGGTTAAAGGCACACTAATTGGCTCTTGCTTATCGCCATCTTATGGCTGTTTGCTTCCGCTGTTTATTTAACTCTTTAGTTGTTATTTGGCCGGTCGGCTCCTTTTGTACTAACTTTATTATGTATATCTTTTGAATTGCTTAGTTGTACTTCTGTTCTATGTGTTGAATGGAATTGATGCATAATTTTTGTATGGGGTATGTGTACTGCAATTCTAGGAAGTATATATATGCTGAGAGTCGAGATATTTGATTTGTAATGCTAGAACCATCTTGATGGTTGAGTATTACAAGTTAAATACCCCGGGTTCTCACACAACCCATTACCAGGCTTAGGTGCAGCCCTAGCCGCTCGAAGGACGTGTCCGCCCGGCTTACTACCTAAAACTTTGTGCGGCAACCTAAAATTGAGATCAAAGCAACTACCAAGGAAAAAAGGTGTACACAATAAAATTAGAAACATTGCAATTTCTCCTCAACCTTTTTTTAAAGAAGGAGGCATGATCCGCCATTCAATTAAGGGAATTAAGAGAAAAGTAAATAGTTCACTGCTTTAGTGGCCAGGAGAACTGGCTATCAAGAGAGATGCACCTTTAGGGGTGGGGTGGGGGGGTAAGCTAGGAAAGGGATTTCTATTATTTGCAGCCATCTTGGACTACATTGATTAAAAGACTCATTTTGAATTTCTTCATTGATCTTTTGCCATTTCTGCATTTTGCATTTACGTTAGCCATTTCAGCCAATGGGGAAAAGACGACTATGCCCTTTGCCCTAGGCACATATGCCAATCCATATCCTACACAATCTATGTTGATGGCGAGCTCAAATTCACGAAATTGCACAAATCAACAGATCCACCACAGGTTCATATCCAACATGCGAAAAATTAAGATGCACAAATTCGGATCCAACATTACATGAACATTGCATTTTACAAGGTTTCATCTTCAAGAATTTGCAACGAATTTTTTTTACACATTCGGATTCAAAATCTGATGCTGAAATTGTATTCCTATCATCCAATACATCCTATCCTTGTTCTATCAAATGGCTAGCAACCAGATATCTGTATTAGGAAAGAATCTTTGTACGATACGTGAGTTAGAGATAGAATCGGCATTAAGCCGTGTATGAGTTGGTCGCACCCTTAGGTGCCAATATAAGGCCAGGGCTTTGCCCATTGTGAAAGGAGACCAGTTTATACATAAGATTGAAACATAGCAATTGCTTGTTCTTTCAAACTTGAGTTCATGCGAGGATTTTGAGAGAGAATTGGGTAATCCATTGGTTCATCCTGCACTTCAAGGTCAAGCTGTCGTTCTATTGGGAATTGAGGGCTTGGTGATCGTCGCTAGTGGTCTCGCGACGACCATCTACCCGGTGTGTTTTGGGCGATATCCAAAGAGTTGAGGGTTCGTGCATTGGCGTGAGGGTTCAGCTAACGACATTGACTACTTCGCATCATCTATCTACGCTTCTCACTAAGAAGATCAGGCAACCCCCATATCAGTCTGCATTGAAACAAGACTAGATTGCCCAAGATTAACTCACACAAGCATAGAGAGCTCGAAATAATCAAGAAAAGTTCGAACTTTGAAAGAACCCAAATCCTACGCACACATACCCTCTAGTCCCACATCGATTTCTCCAAGAAATCAACGCGATGAGATCCGGGATAGGATGTGCACGCTGGTGAGGCAACCGGAGGGGGGAGGGGGGATGGTGGATCCAGCTCCCCAGCTTCCCGGTGACGAAGCTGGTGCCGGAGTGGAGGAAGAAGACAAATATCGCTGGATCTAGGTTCGGGGGAAGCAGATCGGGGTTGGGGAGGCAGATTCAGCGTTGGCAGTGGGTATTTGGGCCCCGTCGGCCATCGGGCGTCTCTGTTGGGGTGAGAGAGAAGGAGACCGCTACTACCGCCTCCATCGTCCCCGAGCTCTACGTGAGGTCGTCCTCGAGCTCCACGTGAGGTCGCCCTCGAGCTCGCGCCGGCTCCGTCATCCCCGAGCTCCAAGCGAGGCCACCGCCCTCGAGCTCCAGGCGAGGCTCCGCCTCCGGCAGCAAGGGAGAGGACGCAGGAAGAGGTGTCGACCACAGTCTTGTGACTAGGGGCCGTCCCGGCCAACAAAGCGCCAGAGGCGAGAGTACCTGCAGACAAGAGGGAGCGAGGAGGATGAGGTGTTAGTCGGTAGGTGGATCTGGGAGAGCGCAAGAGAGATTATAATCCAGACCAAGGGCATATGAGTTATTTCACGTGGCCTGAAAATAGGAAAAGTAATTACAAATTGTGGAAAACAAGAAAATAAACCTGGGACTTTTAACCAATGTAGTCCAAAATAAATACAAATAATAGAAGACGATTTAAAGGCGGGGCAAATGATCCCACTAGGAAACCCCTCATGGACCATGTCAGGCCCTTGTTATTTGCTCTATATGTCCTTGGTCTTGTCAGCCACCTCTACATTTGTGGTTGTTTTATTCTGAAAGATCCTCCTGTTTCGTTCCTTCTGGATATTCCACGTGATGCAGATTATTGTGACATAGAGATCTCTCCTCTAAACATTGGGAACCATTTTAGCCTACTGTTGCCACCATTCGGTTATGATTTGGAATTCCGAACACTGGAGGGTGTCCCCTCCCAAGAAAGGACCCTGGTCCAGACATCCATGGCAAAGGGGCGTTGGAGACAAAGATGTAGCCTTGCTTCATGTCGTCCATTGCACAGGATGCGGCTCTGTTGGTGTGGCCACCCTCAGAGCATTAGGTTGTCCAATGTGAGGATCTTGTTATGTACTAGTGTCTAGGCGAAGACTCTGAACTTGTTCTCAGCTCTCCTCTTCCATATGATGTCTGTGCTGTACCACTCGTAGCCGATTTTACCGTGTATTGACCATGCTCGGTCCACCGCCAGCTAATAGCGCAAGTTGGCAGGCCTTTTCTTCCATGCTCCTGAAAAAAATGCAAATATGTCCCCACAGTACCAGGTTCATGTGGTTGAAGATCACATTGTCATTCACAATCTACAGATTTCAGGGATTGCAGAGGTTGAATTACCCAAAAAAGTATTTTTACTTCTGTTTTACCTGAACTGTTAATGGCAATGACATGTGAAATTAGAGGGAATTGTTCAAGATTAAGCCTGGCACTGGTGGATTTCATTTCACAGCAAGTTGCATTTGCACGACCGGAGTCTGCGTGAACGCTGAAAGCCTATTAAAAGAATCTTGGCTAGCATACCAATAGCTACTGCTTTCTTGTTAGCTTCTTCTTCCTTATCGTCTGCGCGCGCGCTCATTCATGTGAATTCTCCTTCAATTTTCAATCTCGCCTTACTGGTGGGATCTGCAAGGCGAAGTAATTATATTATACAAAGGAACTACAACATGCCAATATTAGATTTAGTTTACATTCCTTTGCTATAGAAGAAACATTTTCTCATCATAAATCAATGAAGTAAAAAGGTAACACTTTAAAAACATTCAGTATATGAATATCAAAGTCTTAAGGCAAATTTGATACGGCCATCAAGAAGAAAGGACCAACTGGAGGCACTTTGTATGCTCTCAAGCTCATCACGCCACACGCTACACAGGAAACTAAAAACCCTGTGTTTTACAATGAATAAAAAAGGAGTATCAGAAACATGCTGAAGGCACTTATTGCAAGCATTTCAACTCAGAAACATCTTCATTGGAACAAGTTCCCTGAGATAAGGTACTCATGACAAGCACAAGAGTGGCACCACCTACATGAAGCTACTAGCAACATATTACTTCAATCCATGCACGATCAATACATTTCCTCTATATCAGCTGTAGTGGTTGAACCACTGGCGTAGACAGGGTGGAGTAGGTGCCCGGCCACAGGATCAACGTGAACCCATTTCCTGCCAGTCAGCTTGTTGCGCTCAAATCGCACATGGCCTTCTTTCAAGCAGAAGAGAGTGTGATCCTTCCCCATGCCAACATAGTTCCCAGGATGGAAGCGGGTTCCTCTTTGGCGGACAATGATGTTTCCTGGTTCCACTTTCTGAAAAAGTACACCATTGTAGATGTTCATGAACAGTATGGGATCATTTCTCCACTTTTTTAACAATGAAAATGAGTGCAGTCACTACTCACTACCAATATGAGATCATCACAGGGCATGCCTAAATTTCCAAATTCTTAACTATTTTCATGTGATTTAGGAAATTATTCTTATAATCTCATTCAATGTCATGGACAAGAAAAGAACACCAAAATCATAAGGAGCATCTGAAGATGGTACCTCTCCACCAAACTTCTTTACACCCAAATACTTAGGGTTAGAGTCGCGGCCATTTTTTGTTGATCCAGCAGCCTTTTTGGTGGCCCAACGCCTAAAAACCAAGCTCATTCCTCCAGATGACTCTGTAATCAAATACATTTCAAACAGTCAAACCACTTGTTCAGAATAGCAAAAAGATACAAGTTAAAAGTCACACATACTGCCCAAAGCTTGAGTCATCACCTGTTGCGCTAGTGTACACTGAAACATTTGAGATCAGTTCTTTGACATTTACTCTCCTGAAAACCGATGAGAGAGCCATCTTGTTTGCAACAAGTTACCTGCAGTTATTAAAGGATTCTGTGAAATGTTTATACACTAATACTGTACTGTTGGGAAAAGAATCAATACACAACTATGCCTTGTGCCCTTTTCAGATTTCCATATTGATCGAGTCTAACATTTGGTTGCTCTGCTTTCACTAAGCCAAAATGTAAACCTAAGTGTCCAATCTAAGCCATTCACTTACCTAAGTTGTGATATACTAGTCCTCTGTAGCTCTCCTGTTAACTTTTCTTCATTTGTGTAAGAAATTTGATTAAACAGAAAAGTAAATGCAGTAATTTAGGCACCAAAGTACAGAGCATATTAGGGATTTGGAAAAAAAAATAGAGAGGAAATATGTATTTGTGGTCAATTTGAGCAAAAGTAACAAAATTGCTCAAATAACAAGTTCCTAAATGTACAAATTACTAATATGTGTGGACAAAATTGAACCAGGGATTTCTCAGAATTTTTTTTTTATAATTTTCTTCTAATACTAGACTTCATTTAATTTAATTTAACTGAAAACTTACATATATATTCCATGTAAAAGAGAAGAGCTAACAAACTCATGAAACATACACAAAACATCTATTTTCAAACAAGATATAATGGTACAATCAGCTTTGAAGTTAGATTCTAGTTTCACACATAGCTAACAAACTCATGAAGAGGAAAGTTAATGACGAAGTTATTATGTAAGGAAACTAGAATTCCAGAATCATAAGCAAACATCGTCAAAAGATGGAGGGGGAAAATCAAACATAATTTGCCATTTACAAACTGATTAACTTGAGAAGAAAAACTCAGCTAACTCGCATCTTAAATATTTACCTAAAGACTTATCCTAAAATCAGAACTAAGCATTATGTAAAATAAGTTCAATCTACATATAAAAAATAATGAGCAGCCATATATCATATGCATATTGTGTATCCACAACTCCACATAGTTCTGCAAGATAGAACAAGAAATTCATGTCTGAAACATCAAAAATGAAAAGCATACATGCAAATCCTCAAACTTGATTATCTTGCTAAATAGTGCATTAATGGACAGCATAACAGAAGCAAGCCGAACAAGTACTGTAAAACATGCCAATAATGACTCAGAATTTCAATCTCCAGTAAGATCTATATTACGAAGTTAATATGATCGAGAAAGTACTAATCGCACTTGGACTTAAAGTTCTAAACTATCCCCAGAAATAGAAATGTTTACAACAACTTAAAGTGTATATGAATTAAAAAATCTAATAGCTCAAACCAGGAATATAAAGTTCATGGATTTTAGTTGCAACAAAAACTGTCAGAAACTGTAAATATCATTGCTAAACAATGGGTGACATAACAAAATTAGAAAACAAATGCAGTGAAAATATCTACTAATGAATCGAATTGTAACAAAGAAGGGAACTCTATTTTACACCATTTCTAACACATCCGACATGTTCCTACTATCCAATTAAAGATAACTAAAGTGAATGAATCAAGTTATAAAATTAGATATTCACTCAAACCAATAGAAAGAGCTAAGGTTAGACTTAAACAGCAAAACACCTTTTGGAACAAGACAAACCCTAGGTTAACAGCAATCTTCTTAAATTTTGCAGAAAACTACATGGAATCTGTGTAAATCCAAGCCATCCTCGATCAAAGTAATGCTGAACAGATCAAACAAGACTAAAAAATCTCCAACTCCAAGAAATATGTAACTAAATACAACATTATATGGTCTATATATTGATTACAGGACACCATGAACCATGCAGCAGTTTTTCCAAAAACAAAATATGCTTATTAGCTAATTAACTAGACAACATACAGAAACTGGTGAAAAGAACTACTAATTGCCATAAATCAGCTAAATAATTAAAGAAGAAAATAGATCTCAAACGTGCTATCCATTTTTCAAACATGAAGTGAAGCTACCCGTTAAAACATTGAAAGATGCACAAACAAACTCGCATGCACAGATTCATGGTTAGCTGCATCCATCTGCATTATGTTAATCTTCATCTTCAGTATACAACGTTGGGAATTTTCAGAAAAATGAAGCTCATCTATATAGTTGTAAAAGCGAAGGAAATAGATCCTAAAACGAACTAATACAAACCCAGTGGCAGAAGCTGAGAAGCACCAACTCTCAAATTCCACCCACGGGTCAATTACAATCCCGTGGCTGGAAGAAAACCATCATATTTGAAAGGATAAGAATCTTATCATAGAGACAATTTAGATCCATATAAATCTGTCTACCCAAAGGCCCAAACTACATGAACTGATAAGGACAATCAATTTTGTTTCCCTAGGAACCTAACAACAACAAAACACCAATCCATCAATTCAGCAACACATACAGACCAGACACCTTGCCTACACACCGAAACACTAACCTCACAGCAAAATCGCAGAGCAGGGTGCTTCGCTACAGAGACCCAATCCCAAACACCGACAGGAACAACAGCAATGAAATCCGCCAAACGAACCCGCCGATCCACCCTACGCTCGAATCTGGGCGATTCGGACACAGCGAGCAACTCTCTGCTGCTCACTCGCCCACGAATCCAGAACACGCGCGACATCCATCTACCGACCAACCACACAGAGGAGATAGGGGGAAACGTAGGGGTAGAATCGGGTACCTGACGACGGCGCACAAGGAGGGGAGCCGCAGCAGCCTTAGCCCGGGGAGCAGGTAGGGAGCCAGAAGAGAGCGAGAGCGACGGCGACGGAGGAGGCTGCGGAGGGAGGGGGATTAGGGTTTACGCGGTCACGTTGTCAGATCTGTAGGATTGTGAATTCAGAAGTTCTTAGCGCAGGAGTGGCCTTCAGAGCTACGGGGCAAGCAGCCGGGGCAAGCACCCCTAGAATGCAGTCCTTCCGCGCCGCGCCGCCGCCGACGGTGGTGATCCGAGGTCAGATGCAGGGGAGGACGGGGGCTCGCCGACGGTGGCGATCCGAGAACTCAGTTCAGTTTTGAAAGATGCCCACCGAATTAACCAAACTAAGACAAGAAACCGAACCGAAAATATAGATCCACATCAAAAAATAATAATCTTGAACACAATCAGTCGCTTCTTCTCGATTTTTTTCTACATAATATAGATCCATCTAGGTTCTACAAATCCATACAAAAGATTACACGCGCACACACATACATGTGACTTACCGGCAGAAACGGAGATGCACGAGCGGCCAACGACCTTGACGAGCTGGGGCAGATCGGGAGGAGGCGAGGGCGACGGAGAGGAGGCAGCAACGACCGGGACTCCACGCGAGAGGACGCGCCGCCGCCGCGAGGGAAGAAGAGGGCCGCTAGGGAGGAAGCGGATGCGCCGCCGACGCTGTGCAGGAGAACACGGGCGCCGCTGCCACCGTGCAGGAGAGACGCGAGGCGGGCGCCGGAGCGCCGCCGCCGGAGAACAGGCGTCTACGGACTGCGGCTAAGGATGGGGAATTTGGAAGGTGGCCACTGCGGCGTGCGAATGAGAAGAGAGAGAGAGAGAGTGATGAGAGAACACAAAGAAGAAATGGAGGAGAACAGGCGTATGAGCGGCCCACACTAAACAGGCCAACCCTAAGAAATGGGCCTGATTGGGCTGGACGGATGGGGTTTTAATAAATTTGATTGGACTGAGTTGGATTGGGCTGTCTATTAGAATTTTTGGGTTAGGATAGGACTTGGGCTGGATCCTAGCCCATTACCAGACCTAGAGCTACCGATTCGTTTAGTGTGATCCGGTGGTGTACCTTGAAGAGGAGGCTTTAAGAAGAACCGAAGGCTGGATGTCATCTGATAGCATCCAACGGTTGTGGAGGACCAGCTAGTTTACTGCTCATCGTTTAGAACTTCCTTTTACTATTTACTCGTTCAGAACTGTAAGTTTCAATCTGTAACTTCCATTCGGCTTTGCTGGCAATGCTGAAGAGACGAGCACAAATATGCCGCCGCCGTGTAAGGGAAAACCATGCGGATAAACCCTAGTCTTTCCTTGCTTTGCTTTACTCTTAAGAACTTTTTTTTTTCAAAAGGGAGTTAACCCAGCTTTTATAGAGAGCAAATTAGCTAGTCTTTTTACAACCACCAGATTGTAAAGTGCAGAGAGCAAAAGAAAAACTGAGGCTACCAGCTGACAATCATCCAGGATACAAAACATCAACTGATTAACAAGTCTAATAACAAAGAAGTTGCCTGAAGACTAGAAGACAACCAAAAAGCAAGACCATGTTGCCACCAACATTGGTCGGTTTCTTGGAGAAGGATTTGCCACTTGATGATTAAAAGTCTGTAGCCATCTTCCCGCTCTATCCAAGAACTAAATCATCTTCATTCGATCGGGTTCTTTGAGAAGGATTTGCCGGTACCGCAAACAAGATACAAGTTGAAAATGGTCAAGTAGGTTGATTAGGAAAAACTCTCTCCAAAGCCCCTTTGTTCCTGGTAGTCCAAAGGGTCCAAGCAATCGCTGCAAAACTAAATAAGTCAACATGATAGTAGTTAGCACCCCTCCTCCCCAACCAATTCATATGCAGATTATCAAAAGAGACAGGAAAACGATCCCAGTCAAGAATTTCTTTAATGCAACTCCAAACAAAATTAGCCATCAAACAGTTAAAAAACACATGATTAGTGTCATCTTTAACCCCACACAGGATGCAATTCACTTCACCAGGCCAACCTCTAAGTTTGAGTTGGTCAGCAATTTGAATCCTATCTTGATAAGCTTGCCACAAGAAAATTTTAACTCTAAGAGGAATCCTACTACCCCACAACCTCTTCAGCTTCACACTTGTAACACCCCTGAAAGCCATATGACTGTATAAAGATTTGACCGAAAAAACACCAGATTTCTCCAAGCACCATCTGATATTATCTTTGTTCTTGCTAAGATACAGATTATCCAAAATCTGTTTCATTTCCACCCACTGCTGCATCTCTTCCTCCCCAAAAGTTCTAACAAAACCAACCTGCCAACTATCATGAGACCAGCAATTAGACACACCGATCTCAGTGCTACTACAGATTTTATACAATTTGTTCTTGCTAAGATACAGATTTTAGAACTTCTTCTGTACTGCTTATGCTCTTTCCAATACATACACCGAAAATCCCCAAAATTACTGCTTCAGTTCAGTTGATTTCGGACCAATCTACTCGGGTCCTGACATTCTGGTATCAGAGCAAGGCGACCTTCGGCGGAATACAGATCTGATACTGTTCGTGAGTGGAGAGGGTTGGGGAATTCGTTCCTTGGTAAAATCCCTAATCCAGCCTTGGAAGAACAGATCTGAAGAGAAAGGAGACCTTGAGACTGGCAGTGAGGGTTTGGAAGGAATCTCTTCCTGTAAAATTCCTTAGCTGCTGAGGAGGACCAAGATGCCAAAAGGGGCAAGAACTACCGAAGAAGAAGGGGGCGAAGCTGTGCGGAGCGAAGTGGAAGAAATCAAGAAAGAAATGGTTCGGATGCAACAGCAGATGGAATCTGATTCGATTCATGTACAAGTTCAGATGGGTCAGTTCCAGGAACAGGTTCGATCAAACTCCTCAAAACTTGATTCGGTAATGGATATGTTAAGAACTCTGATGGCCAAAAACGGGGCTGGAGATGTGGCTAGTAACCTGGCGGCGATAGGAGGCGATGACAGCATAGGGTTTGGAAATCAATCCAACAAAACACCAACATCTATGCGACATCCAAGGGTGACCCCAGGTACTGGACACTCCTTTGCACAGAGAGGAGACGCAACTGTTAGTCTACCTGAATTGTACCAAGGGGAAGAAGTGGGAATTACTGATGGTCACCAAGGACTGCCGGTTGGAACCTTTGGAGTGAGTGTGTATCCAATGGCTAGCGGAACATTCGCACCACAGTACACGTATTCTAATCCCCCATTTGTACAACCATATAGGCCACCTCAATACTATTCTCAACCCTTGCCGGGGTATGCTCCACACATCCAGGGGGTCCAAATTGGAGTTTTTCATGGCCACGAGCTCCTGATATACAACACAATGGTCATGGCCAGTGGCCAGCAAGGACTGTGAACCCATATCAACAACAGTTTAGCAGAGGCCCGAAGTTAGAATTCCCTAAATTTGATGGAGATCAACCGAAGGCATGGATAAGGAAGGCTGAGAAGTATTTTTAGCTAGCAGGGATTTCAAATGAGCAAAAGGTATCAATTGCAGTGGTATACTTGGTTGGAAGAGCAGACCAGTGGGTGAGCAGTAATGAGATTGACACTGAACCTCTAACCTGGCAACAATTTTGTGGCATGATCAAGAAACGGTTTGCTGCAGAAACGAGGTATGAAGTGATTGCATCTTTTAGGGGTTTGAATCAAGAAGGCTCAGTAGAAGCTTATATAGATAAGTTTGAGAGTATGATGATCCTAGTGAAAAGAAATAATCATGCATTGACAGAAAGGTATTTCTTGGACTACTTCATATCTGGATTGAAGAATTACATCAAGACTCCTTTGAAGTCACTTGAACCAAACTCTTTAGTGGAAGCCTATGCCCATGCAAGAAATTATGAGAATAATCAGTATTATAAAAGAGTACAGATTGGGAGTCAAGGAACCAGCTCTAAGGGAAGTCATCAAGGTGGGACACAACCGAGATGGAAGGGAGGAAATAGCAGCAAGGAAATCAGTGAGAAAACAACTACAAATACTGGGAACAAATGGAATGGGGCAAAGTGTTTTAAGTGCAATGAACCTTGGGTTCCTGGTCATAGTAGAGTGTATAAATTTCAAAAACAAATTCATTTGATTGCTGTGGAGGATGAAGAGGAAGGTAATGAGGGGAATCCTGAAGTTGTTTTCACTACACCTCCAAGTAGTCCTGGGCAGCACAATGAGGATGACACCGAGGTCCAAGTTTCTATTCATGCCATTTCTGGAACTAGTTCGGGAGCTAGTACTTTCACATTGAGGGTGAAGTTGGGTAAGATCAATGCTATGGCTTTGGTAGATAGTGGAAGTACCACTACATTCATCACCCCATCCATTGCTCTTAAAGCTAAATGTAAGATCAGTAACCATGAACCGATCAAGGTAGCGGTGGCTAATGGAAGCACACTGTCCAGTGAGTCTCAATGCTTGGCTTGTCAATATGAAATACAAGGAGAGTGTTTCATCACTGATTTCAGGATTCTTGAATTAAAGGGGTATGATATTATATTGGGGAGTGACTGGATTTATAGACATAGCCCAGTGAATCTCAATCTGAAAACCAGGGAGTTTAGTATATGCAAGGATGGGTTAAGAAATGTCCAATTTGTGGATGAGACTTATCCAAGGGGAAATTGTGTGATTGATGCTTTGCAGTTGAACAAACTAATGGACAAAGGGGTAATTGGGGCTGTCTTATACTCCAAAACCATTTTGACGACTGAAGGAGGACCTAAAGAAATGCATCCTGAAATACAGCAAGTGATAGATGCATATCCTGACATATTTAATGAACCTACCAACCTGCCTCCTATGAGAGAACAAGACCATACTATACCTCTAGTATCAGAAGCTAAACCTATAAATGTGAGACCTTATAGATTACCCCATTACAAGAAGGATGCTATGGAGGAGCTGGTGGAACAGTTACTAGAAAATCACACAATTAGAAATAGTGTTAGTCCATATTCTTCCCCAACTATGTTAGTAAAGAAGAAGGATGGGTCATGGAGGCTGTGTATTGATTACAAGCAGTTAAACTCTAATACTGTCAAGAACAAGTACCCAATTCCTATCATTGAAGATTTGTTGGATGAGTTGAATGGAGCAAGGTACTTTTCAAAGGTGGACCTCAGATCAGGCTATCATCAGATAAGGATGCAACCTACAGACATTTACAAGACGACATTTAGTACACATTCAGGCCATTTTGAGTTCCTAGTCATACCTTTTGGGCTGACTAATGCCCTAGCCACCTTCCAAGCTCTTATGAACAAGATATTATCAGCATTTCTAAGAAGGTTTGTTTTGGTATTCTTTGCTGATATCCTTATCTACAGTTCCACATTGGAGGAACATAAGTACCATTTACAGCAAGTATTGGGAGTTTTAAGGCAAAATCAATTGTATGCCAAGAGAAGTAAGTGTGAATTTGGGCAATCACAAGTTGAGCATTTGGGGCACATCATTAGCTACAAGGGGGTAGCCACAGCCCCAGGAAAGGTAATGACAGTTAAGGAATGGCCTATACCTAACAACATTACGCAGCTAAGGGGGTTTTTGGGATTGGCAGGTTATTACAGAAGGTTCATTAAGAACTTTGGGATAATATGCCGACCAATGTTTGATTCCTTGAAAAAGAATGCCTTTCAATGGGGAGAAGAACAACAAGAAGCATTTATCAAAATTAAAGAGGCACTGACACAGGCTCCGGTATTGGCTCTTCTGATTTTTCTCAACCATTTACCTTAGAAACGGATGCTAGTGGATATGGGTTAGGGGCTGTTTTAATGCAGCAAGGGAGACCCATTGCTTTCATGAGCAAAACTATTGGACCAAAATCAGCAGCCATGTCAACCTATGATAAAGAGGCACTAGCAATCTTGGAAGCAACAAAGAAATGGAAGCATTATTTGATGGGCTCAAGTTTGGTGATAAGAACTGACCAGTAGAGTCTTAAATACATATCTGAGCAGAGATTGATTGATGGGATACAACGTAAGTTGATGATCAAATTGATGGGGTATGATTATAAAGTGGAATACAGGAAAGGTCGAGAGAATAGAGCTGCTGATGCATTGTTAAGAGTTCTTTCCAAAGAAGAAGCTATGGTGACCACTATAGCCATTCCCCAGTGGATAACCGAAGTAATACAAAGTTACCAAGGGGATGACAAGTGCAAAGAGTTGGAAGGCAAATTGAGAATTGACAGAAACAGTGCACCACCATTCACATTGCAGAATGGGATTTTGCGATACAAGGACAGAATGTACATTGGCATTAGTACCAACATCATAGAGCAATTATTAAACTCTTTCCATAATTCGGCACTAGGGGGGCATTCAGGTGAAAGAGCAACCTACCAAAGGATGAAAAGCTTGTTTTATTGGCCAGGTATGAAATCTGAGGTTACCTCTTTTGTCAAGGAGTGTGCTATTTGTCAAAAGAACAAGTCTGAGAACATACCCTATCCTGGATTGTTACAACCTCTGCCTGTACCTGACATGGCATGGACCCACATTACTCTAGACTTCATTGAAGGGTTGCCCAAATCTGAGGAGAAGGATGTGATAATGGTGGTAGTGGACAGATTTACAAAATATGCTCATTTCATATCTTTGAGGCATCCTTACAATGTCCAGCAGGTAGTGGATCTCTTCCTTGACCACATTTACAAACTCCATGGTTTACCTATTGTGATTATATCTGATCGAGACAGAATATTCACAAGTAATATGTGGCAAGAACTATTCAAGGCCCTTGGGGTGAAATTGAGGTTGAGTAGTGCCTACCACCCCCAAACTGATGGATAAACTGAGAGGGTTAATCAATGTCTAGAAAATTACTTCAGATGCATGACCTTTGCTAGCCCAAGAAGATGGCTGACGAGGATCTAATAATCCTCATTTTATCTTTTATCTATAATTCTTATTATAGGTAAATATAACGTCATATGGTCCCTGAGTATACCCCTTAATGTTATAAGGGAGGAGCCTACTAGGTGGTCGTGAGTTCTTCTACGACCACCCCCATAGTCGTAAGTTATGCTACGACTACCCCATAGTCGTAAGTCTTGCTACGACTACCTTATGGTCGTAAGTTCTTCTACGACCAGGTCAGCTACGACCACCTTAGGATCAATAAAACCTACAGGCGAGTGGGTCCAATTGATTAAGGAATTCAAGCAGTCATCATATGCTGTTACTATGCGAAGTAATAGCACGTAATACTCCATTATCTCTAATATATAGCTGTCAGGCGGTGTGGAGGAGTTATCGCGGTGATTCCGCCAACATGTGCAGTTCTGAGGATGTGATGAGGCGCCACTTCACCTGGAGAAACGGCCACTCCTTCACAGACTATATAAATGCGGCAATCAGAGAAGGAAAGGGCGACCGAATCAAGGCGTAGACACACGCTATCAAGGGCCATCAGGAAGACAAGCACTATCATCTGTAATAGTCTTAGTTTTTCTCCTGATTGTCCAGAATACACTCAATACCATACACACACACACACACACAGGAGTAGGGTTGTTATTCTCTCCGGAGAAGGCCTGAACCTGTATAAAAATTCCCGCGTCAATCTCTCTGCGTGATTCCATTCTAGGAGACCCCCCGAATCAAACAATCTTTACGTAAGTTCGGTTCTAAAACACCGACAATGGCATTCATGGTTGTCACAAGCTGAATGGTGGTATAACACTTCATTTCATACATCTTTGAAGATGACTCCTTTTGAAGCATTATATGGTATGAAGCCTCCAATGATCATGGAAGCTATGTTACCTCATTCGGCAACTGAAGAGATTAGAGGGCTAGTTCAAAGGAGGAGGGCTGCTTTTGAAGCTATAAAGGCTAATCTAGAAGTTGCAAGCTCTAGAATGAAGTTCTTCGCTGACAAACACAGGACAGAAAGAATACTTGAGGTTGGGGATATGGTCTACCTTAAGATGCAACCGCATAGGCATAACGCTTTGGGACTGCACAAAACATTGAAACTACATTCCAAATTCTATGGCCCCTTTCGAGTTTTGCAAAAAAAATTAGAAAAGCATCTTACAAACTACTGCTACCTGAGGGATGTCAAATCCATCCAGTGTTCCATGTTAGTCAATTGAAGAAGCATAAGGGGGTCAAGGCCGTTCCCAGCAAGGAGTTGCCACTGGTGGATACTGAAGGTAGAGTGCTGACCGAACCGATTTCAGTTTTAGAAAGGAGAATAGTTCCTAGAAACAACGAACCAGTGGTTCAATGGAAGATTTTGTCAGCCAATCTACCTCCTGAAGCAGCTACCTGGGAGGATGCTAGCTTTATATCAAGAGTTTTTCCGCAATTTCTTCCTTGAGGACAAGGATTTTTAGGGGGGGGGCATTCTCAGATCTGTAGAATTGTGAATTCAGAAGTTCTTAGCGCAGGAGTGGCCTTCAGAGCTTGGACAGCTGAGATGAACTGGTACCGATTCGTTTAGTGCAATCCAGTGGTGTACCATGAAGAGGAGGCTTTAAGAAGAACCGAAGGCTAGATGTCATCTGATAGCATCCAACGGTTGTGGAGGACCAGCTAGTTTACTGCTCATCGTTTAGAACTTCCTTTTACTATTTACTCGTTCAGAACTGTAAGTTTCAGTCTGTAACTTCCATTTGGCTTTGCTGGCAGTGCTGAAGAGACGAGCACAAATATGCCGCCGCCGTGTAAGGGAAAACCATGCGGATAAACCCTAGTCTTTCCTTGCTTTGCTTTACTCTTTAGAACTGCTTCTGTACTGCTTATGCTCTTTCCAATACATACACCGAAAATCCCCAAAATTACTGCTTCAGTTCAGTTGATTTCGGACCAATCTACTCGGGTCCTGACACACGTGGCTAAAACTTCAGCGCGAGTGGATCCGCTGGAGGCCGTCCTATGCCGCGTGGCTGGGCCGATTTCAGCGTATCGATCGGTTCGACATCCGTGCCTGACGTGCTAATGCTGTTGTAAGACCAAGAGGTTTTTGGTCATGTTATTTGATGATGAACACATTGACAATAAGTTAGACCTTGTCTCAGTACTTAAAGTTGAATATTTTGTCCTATAAACTTGCTGTGGTGACTTGGTTCAGAGCTCTGTTAAGTTCTGCTGAAAATCAGTTTTTGTCAGGATTATCGGTAGTACCGGCTTTGTTTGTGCGGGAACTACCGCGGTGTGGTATGACCGTGTGTGTGCAGCGGTAGTATTATCATCGCCGGCGTCAAGCCTTAAAACGCGCTCGGGATTTTGGACAACTCTTGCTGATTATCATGAAGGTTCAAAATCTGTTAAAGGTGTTCGTCAAAATCAATTCAAAAAGGAGTATTCTAAGTTTGAGATGAAACCGGGAGAATCCGTAGATGCACTTTTTGATCGCTTCAATAAAATCATTTGTGATTTGCAATCTGTTGATGTGATTTATTCCGATTCTGACAATGCTAGACAGATTTTGAATGCTTTGGATATGTTTGTTTGGGAGGTCCTAGTCACTACAATCAATCACTCTGTTAATATGGAAACACTCACATTAAATGATCTTTATTCCAAGATGAAAACACATGAGATTGATATTTTGGCCTGAATAAACAAGTCAAATTCTTTGGGTTTAGTGACTAACCAAACTGACAGTTTATCAAGTTCTTCTAGTTTCTTTTTGTCTGCTTTGAGTTCAATTTCAGATGAACAATTAGAGGAGATCCCAGAAGAACAACTTGTCCTCTTCTCAAATAGGGTGACTAAAGCAATTAACAATGTCAGATCAAGGAGAAGAGGAGGACCAATTAGATGCTTTGAATGTGGAGAGCCAAACCACATTAAGGTAAACTGTCCCAAGCTGAGAGGTAAAGAAGCTAAGGATGACAAAGCACCAGTTCGGCGTTCAAAATTCAAATTTGATTCAAGCAAGAAACAAAATTATCGAAGGGCTGTCAACAAGGTGCTTTCAGCTCTTGAGGAGATTGGGTTAAGTGATGTTGATTCGCATAAATGATAATGAGGATGATCACAAGAAGGCAAAAGAGGTTAATTTCACAGGGATGTGCTTTATGGCAAGTAGTGAAGAAATTAATGATAATGATGATCTCTACAGTGACCCTGATGAGGTACGGCAGTTGAGGAAGGGGAACATTTGGCTAGTTGATTCAGGATGTTCAAGACACATGACAGGTGATTCAAAATGGTTCTCCTCCCTCACTAAGGCATCCAATGATGAATTGATTACTTTTGGGGATGCTTCAACTGGAATTGTGATGGCAAAAGGTACTGTGCGCGTAAATGACAAGTTCATTCTAAAAGATGTTGCCTTGGTAAGTAAATTGAAGTACAATATGCTCTCTGTTTCACAATTGATTGAAGAAAATCTTGAGGTAAGCTTTAAGAAACATGCTTGTAGGGTTTTAGATGCTACGGTGATCTTGTCTTTAACATCTCTAGCTTAGGAAAGTTTTTAAAGTGATTTCAATCATTCTTTTTCTCCTAATGGTATATGTTTGGTAGCTTCGAATCTAGGATCTTTTCTTTTGGCACCGTAGATTAGGACATATTGGTTTTGGTCATCTTGTTCGAATTAGTGGAACTGATCTCATCAGGGGGCTGCCGAAATTGAAAAGTGAGAAAGATTTGGTTTGTTCTCCTTGTCGGCACAGTAAGATGGTTGCTGCTCCTTATTTTCCTATTTCAGTAATTATCACAGATGGCCCTGGGAAATTGTTGCATATGGACACTGTAGGTCCCTCAAGAGTTCAATCTGTTGGAGGTAAGTGGTATATCCTTGTGATTGTTGATGATTACTCTAGGTACTCTTGGGTGTACTTCATGGTGTCTAAAGATGAAGCTTTTGGTCATTTCAAAGATTTGTTTCTCGACTCAATAATGAATTGAATGGTCTTTGTGAAAGTTATAAGGAGTGATAATGGTACTGAGTTTAAGAATTCTTTATTTGCCTCCTTTTGCTCTGAACAAGGTTTGGAACATCAATTTTCCTCTCCATGTGTTCCTCAACAGAATGGTGTAGTTGAGAGGAAAAATAGAACCTTGGTTGAGATGGCAAGGACCATGCTTGATGAACATGCCACTCCTAGGAAGTATTGGGCAGAGGCAATCTCAACTGCTTGTCATGTCTCAAACAGAGTATTTTTGAGAGCCTCTTTGCACAAGACTTCTTATGAGCTGAGATTTGGCAAAAGGCCTAGTATCTCTCATTTCAGAGTTTTTGGTTGCAAATATTTTATTCTTAAACATGGTAATCTGGACAAATTTGAATCTAGATCAAGTGATGGTATTTTTCTTGGATATCCTCTTCACTCTCGTGGCTATCGAGTGCTTAATCTTGAAACAAATAAAATTATTGAGACTTGTGAGGTTACTTTCGATGAGGTGGGTCCTGTTCTAGAACCGACATTTCGTGTACACAAGTTCAAGGAGTCTGAAAGCATATTTCTTGATGAAGAAGATGATCTTGATTTAGGTAATGATCCTTCTCCCATACCATCAACTACTGAAGATCATGCTCCTACTACTGTTGTTGCGCCACCATCAGAAGATGTTCAAAATGTTGAAGCTAGTTCAGAACCTTCTGCACCATTGAGAATTTAGCGAATTCATCCTCCAGAACTGATGATTGGTGACATTCATGAAAGGGTAACACGTTCTAAATTTACTTCTCCTGACTCACATGCTCATTCTGCCTTTGTTGCCTCTTTTGAGCCTAATGATGTAAGTCACGCTTTATCTGATGAGTCTTGGATCAATGCCATGCATGAAGAATTAGAAAACTTTGAGCGTAATAAAGTCTGGACCTTAGTTGAACCTCCTCATGGACATAATGTAATTAGAACTAAATGGGTTTTCAAAAATAAACAAAGTGAGAATGGTGTTGTTGTGAGAAATAAGGCTAGACTTGTTGCTCAAGGATTCTCTCAGGTGGAGGGTCTTGATTTTGGTGAAACTTTTGCCCTGTGAGCAGGACTTGAAGCAATTAGAATTCTTTTAGCCTTTCTTTGCATCTAAAGGATTCAAATTGTTTCAAATGGATGTTAAAAGTGCTTTTCTAAATGGCTACATTGAGGAAGAAGTTTATGTTAAGCAACCATCTGGTTTTGAGAATCCTAAGTTTCCTAATCATGTCTACAAACTCTCAAAAGCTTTGTATGGTTTGAAGCAAGCTCCTCGAGCTTGGTATGAGAGGCTTAAGCTGTTTTTGCTAAAAAATGATTTTCAAATGGGCAAAGTAGACAAAACTCTGTTCATGTGAGGACCCCGGTTTATTAGGCTTGTAATACTTAGTCATCCATTGACCGTAGCATCACAAACATAATAACCCGTGTCTTCGAGATATGTATACTTCCCAGAAATACAGTATACACACCTCTTTACAAAATCATGCATCAAGTTCATACAAGACATAGAACCAAGCACGAACTAGAATGAAAGACATACATAATATAGAGAGTTATTACAAAAGGAGAGGCCAACAGGCCAAACAACAAATACAAAACTAAAATAAGCAATGAAGCAAAAGTGCCATAAGATGGCCATAAACAAAGGCCAATTAGTGTGCCTTTACCCACAAGGCAACCAACCGGACCGCCAAGCTAGTCGTCAAACCGAAGCATCGTCTCACAAGAGTGAAGCCCTTGGGGCTCACCTTCTTTCTCTGCAACAAAGTTATTAAGCAAAGCAAATGAGTACAAAAATGTACTCGCAAGACTGACGTGTAATATAACAGAACTATAGTTTAACTACATGCAAGCTTTATTTAGTGGATGAGGCTTTGGACTCATTTTAGCATAAAGCAAGTTTTCATTTGCAATAATGTAATAGATTGAAAGCAATTTGGACAAAGCATTTTTAATTGTTGAAGTATCAACGGTACAATAATAATAACAATAACAAGAACAACCTGGAAGTGACTAACCCAATAGCCACCACAACAATAGCATGAATTACCCATTCATACCACCCATGTCAAGTTTTAATTAAAGGTTGTAGTCTAGTTCTCACAGGCGTTTCGGCGTGTCCATAACCTAGGGCGAGGCTATTGAATAGTTTTAACCTGCGAGGGTGTACCAATGTACCCACATCGCCGACCGGCTTTTAGCCACATGATTTAGCACACTTCCTTTGGTATGCTTAAACACAGCTAAGTCCTACGAGACATTTCCAATGGGCGATGCTAATTAAGAGCAAGAACCCACGGGATAAGGACACATTAGATGACCCTAGCGGTCTGCTAATGCTCCCTCCCACACCACACACACATATTTTCTTGTAAAACATACCAACCGACCAGCTCATAATTAACACCCCCAAAGTACTTAGTCAAGAGGGTCCCATATGTCCCTCGTGTGGTTTACGCATAATAATGCTCGAACGGTGGCGCAAGTAACTTCGGTCCTTAATGACCCGGACACCATTCAGTCACACCAAAAGATCACACCAACATTCCATTGTGCCCAAGTCAAAGCAGTTTTGTTTTCATTTTTATTTCTTTACAAAGTAACAAAGCACAAGTCTGGACATAATGGAATAATGATAAAGTTTTTGTGTGATCAAGGTCATCGACATACGTTGACAACCGCCCATTTCTACCGTTATCTAAGCATTGCTAAGCATGACACCGTAAAAACAATAAAAGAGCATAATTAAATCACCGGGCTCTAATTCACCAGCGATATTAGTAACTTATGGTTTGTGGCAGGGGGTAACAATTTAGAGGCAACAATGCAATAGGAATAGCTACCTCTAAGCGATAAAATTACTTTGACACAAAAGCATGCATACATACAAGTTAAACAAAGTATTAGACTTTAAAGTAATGGGACAATAATGGGATATGATCAAACTGCTTGCCTTGCTGTGTCTGGTCACTATGCTGCAGAGAAACACTCATGGGATCAACCCACTCGTCGGCACCTAATCGAAAAGGCGAAAAGAATCGATAAGAACGACAAAAACCACAAGGACAGCACAGCAAACAAACTCCAAATGCTCTAAAATTTCTACAGCAGCAAGAGGATGATTTTTAGGGAATTTAGCAACAAGAACCAATGGATTTGGATTCTCAATGCAAAAGATATGAGCAAAACAATTCTGTTCAGCCCTAAAAATACCAAACTGCCACTATTCACTAATTTAATTATTAGGAAATATTTTCTAGAAGGGTGGTGATACTGAGATTTTTACTATAAAACCAGCACCTCATGAGATGAATAACACAATTGAGTTCATCTCATTTGGAGCTATTATGCATTTTCTATAATCTTTCAAAAACAAGAACTTGAACAAAATTAAAATGCACAAGTAAGCTTTTTGAAGACAGTGATAAGTCTAAATCTTATTCTAACATTTAGTTTACTAACAGAGGAAGCCAACAAAGTTGGATTCACTCAAAAAGGAGCTCTAGAGAATTACTTATGCATTTTACAAGTTAATTTGAATTTTTATTGCAACATTTAAAGTTAGTTTTGAAAACTATTTGCAAATGCATGTTCTGGAGCTGAACTGAGCCCATAACCATTTTTAGATTAGAGCCCAGTCCAAACCAGAGCTACAGAAATTTGAATTACCCTATTTGGATTTAAATTGAATTAGTTATGCAATTTCAAAGTTCATACCTTTTTCAGTTTACAAATAAGTGCTCACTGGAATTTCTAAACTTCCAAAAGCAGAGGGGAGGACGTGAACCGTTGATCTAAATCAAAGCGGCCCAAGACCTCCAGAGGAAAATGCGCACGCTTTGTGCAGTCCAGAGAACATGGGCCGTTGATCTTGGATCAACGGTCCATGTCCTCCAAAGGCAGCGGCTGTGCTAATCTGGAAAGGAGGTCGTGGCCGTTGATCTTGCATCCAACGGGCCACAACTGGAGGAGGACCGGGGCGGCCCAGATCGAGCGAGGAGGTCTGAGCAGTGAGATCTTCCAAAGGAAGATCTAAACTATCAAGATCTCCCAAGGAAGATCTACAGTCGAGACCTCTCGAGGGAGGTCTGGGCGGTCCAGATTTTCAAGGAGGACCTTAATGGTCTAGATTGTCCCGGGGAGGACCTTAACGGTCAAGACAACAACAAAGAGGTCTGAGCGGCCAAGATCTAACAAAGGAGGTCCTAAGCGGCTCAGATTTTCCTTTGGGAGGTGCAGGCGGCTAAGATTTACCCGAGGAGGTCCACAAGGTTAAGAGGACCTCGGGGAGGTCCAAGATGGCTAAGATAACCCGAGGAGGTCCTAGCCGTAGATCCGAGATGGACGGCCCAAGACCTCGCCACGAGCGCTTAGGACACATTAAAAGCTACAATGATTGGAGATGATTAGCCATAAAAGGGGAGATCTTTGTCTTAACGACAACATCGCCGACAAAATCCCGAGCGCGTTTTAAGGCTTGACGCCGGCGATGAGGACCTTGCGGCGCCAACCAAGGGCATCAATGTAATGCGCAATAGTGTCGCGACACTGCGGGACCACTCTCAGCGGCGACAATGCCTAAGTCGCCATGGCCGGAGAGGAACAAGATGATCAACACGGCCAAAACACAACAAGTGATAAAGAGCTCATGGCGTTTCATCTGACATGTGCTGGCAACTAAGGACTACCGGGAGGTACTGGAGGTCTGAAGGAGCCGAGGAGGTTGGAGAAAGAGGTAGGTCTTTGGTGAAGACAATGAGCTCCACGGCCAAAGGGGAAATCCTCGGCACCAAGCTCCACTTAGCCCTTCCTAAAAGGCCAACCCAAATGGAGTTAGGGTTAGGACTTCTAGGAATTAGGGAGCAACAATGGAGCAAAGGTCGAGAGGGTGCCAGCGAGTATCGCCACCGAGGAGCTCCAAGTTGCTTCAATGGCGGCCAAGGAGGTCAAAGTGGTTTGAGCTCCTCAGAACCGAGAGTAAAATGGTGAGGTGTGGAAAAGAAGCCAATGAAGGCAAAGGGAGCTTCTATACCCCAGGACATGGAGGTCGTGAGCCAAGGGTTAAGCTCATGGTGAGCTTAGCCCATGGCGCGGTCCATGGCCTGGACAAGACAATGGAGGTGATGGGGGCAGGTCAGAGCAGACCTAGGGCATGGCCTAGGGCGGAAAGGCACTGACACGCAATAAATGCGCACAGGCCCAGAGCCGTTGGACAAGACATGCCATCGACCTCTCTCTGCCATGGCGCGTCGCATGAGCTAGGAGAAGAACGAGCATGCCTCCCAACCGTTGGATGAGAAGCGCTAGGAAGGTCATGACCCTCGATATGATTTTGAAGCAGTGCGTTTTAAAAAGGCGGGAGGAGGTCCTAGCCATGCGATCTCCATCGCACTGCCTTGACAGTCGAGGGAGGTCATGCGTGTAAGGGTTGGGAGGTCCTAGCCTTTGGATCTACACCCAAGGGCTCGGACGATGGGAGGACTTATTCACGGTAGGCCACGATACACAACATGTGGGAGGTCTGGCCATTGGATCTTAATCCGGCCTTGAGATCAAGTGAGGAGGTCATGGCCAAAGCGCACAATAGAGAAGGAGGTCATGGCGGTTAGATTAAAATCTAACGGCTACAAGATGATAAAGGAGGTCGTGGCGGTTGGATTTTAATCAGCAGGCGTTGAGTCTTGCGGAGGTCTTGGCCTGGGCAAGACACTGGAACAGGATGGGGAGGTCGGGCCGCGAGATTTTCATCTAACGGCGATGAGGAGATGGGGGAGGTTGTGAGCGTTGGATTTGATCCAACGGTTACGACCTCGACTAGGTGAGAGGTTTGATGTGCTAGAAAGCGAGGGGAGGTCGTGGGCCTTGGATTTTAATCCAACGGCGCACAACAATTGAAGCGGGGAGGTCTTGTGCGCTTGATATCGCTGGGAGTTTGTGGGCTGTTGGATTTGATCCAACGGTTGCGACCTTAGCAAGGTGGGAGGTCAGAATGTTTTGACAGAGAGGGGAGGTCATGGCCATGGATCTTTGATCCAACGGCAGTGACCTCACGTAAGTGGGATGCCTTAGTGGTTTAACAGCTCGGGGAGGTCATGAGCTGTTGGATCTTAATCCAAGGGCTATGACCTCACCAAGGTGGGAGGACCCCGCTGTGACGGTTAAGGGAGGTCTTTGAGGTTTAAAAACACAGGGGAGGACCTTGCAGTGTTGACCGCGGAGGAGGTCGTGGCAGTTGGATGTAAATCCAACGGCTGCAACCTCATCAAGGCGGGAAGGGAGGTCTGGTGCGCTGAGGGAGGTGGTTGGGTTGAACCAGCTTTGCAAAGCGGCTCAGCCCAAGGAACAGTGCACCCTTTTAAATTTAGTTTTTAACAGCTGAGATTTTGCAGAATTGTTTGAGATAGCAAATGAACTCCAAATTTTCTGAAATTTTAACTGGAGCTTGCTGACATCATGACTAACCTTACATAAAATTTTCAGAGGTTATTATGCAATGCATTTTTCTCAGGAAATTCATGAAGGCTATTCAAGGATTTGTTTTACCTCCAAAAATTATCAAACAAGTTTTATAACTCATGATATTTTTCAGAGGGGCTCCACAACATTTCTAGGACCAAGGAAAAATATTTCCAAAGGTTTGGCACAACATTTGTGATAATAGGAAAATGAGTTTGACTTTTGTCAACAAGAGGTTTAGGTTTTTTGAACCCCACCACTTTGGACAAGAATAACATGTGAGATCAGGGGTTTCAAGATGTGAGAAAAAGTTTTAATTCCTACACATTTAATTACATTAGAAACAAACACCTGTTTAGGTATTTGGGATGTTACAGTTCACATTTCGTCATGGCAATGATCTATTACTAGTTCAGATTTATGTGGATGATATCATCTTTGGGGGCTCCTCTCATGCTTTGGTTTCCAAGTTTTCAGATACTATGAACAGGGAGTTCGAGATGAGTATGATGGGAGAGTTAACTTACTTCTTAGGATTGCAAATAAAATAGACCAAGCAAAGCAATTTCATTCATGAAACCAAGTATACTAAAGACTTACTTAAGCGTTTTGATATGCCAACTTGCAAACCCATCTCTACACCAATGGGATCAACAACTGTTCTTGACCCAGATGAAGAAGGTGAGGTAGTGGATCAAAAAGAATATAGGGGTATGATTGGATCTCTACTCTATTTGACTGCTTCAAGGCCGGATATACACTTTGTTGTATGCTTATGCGCTCGATTTCAAGCTTCACCTCGTACATCTCACCGACATGCTGTGAAAAGAATTCTCAGGTATCTCCAATCCACTTTAGAATTTGGGCTTTTCTATTCATCTTCATCCTGTCTTACCTTGAGTGCATACTCCGATAATGATGTTGCGGGGTGTAGGATTGATAGAAAAAGCACATCTAGCACATGTCACTTTTTAGGCACATCTTTAGTGTCTTGGTCTTCACGAAAACAATTTTCTGTTGCTCAATCAACTACTGAAGCTGAGTATGTTGTTGCTGCTGCTAGTTGCTCTCAAGTACTTTGGATTTCTTCTACTCTTCGAGATTTTGGTTTAGAATTGGGTACTGTTCCACTTTTTTTTGGGACAACACTAGTGCTATTCACATTGCTAAAAATCCAGTACAACATGCTATAACCAAACATATTGATATCAGATTTCACTTTCTCAGAGATCATGTGGAAAAAGGTGATATTGTTCTCCACTTTGTTGAGATTGATTTTCAATTGGCTGATATTTTCACTAAGTCGCTTGATACTTCTCGATTTGTTCGTTTGCGGAGTGAATTGGGTGTTGTTCATCCTATGGGCTTATTTTGAGGGGGAGCTGTTTTGTCAAAATTTCAGAAGCTTTAATTATTCATTAAGTCCCAGTCATTGAAATCAAAAGAGTAGTAGAGCTTCCTTTATCATATTTATTCATGTGCTATGTAGCCTTGATCTGGACTGGTTTAATAAACTTGCTCATAAATAACTAAAGCATGACATGGCTGAAATCCTTGACTAGTTTGATTATTGGAATCACTTTGTGTTGTCTATTGAAAAGGATAAGCTGATTTGTGAGTCCTATTTTAAGTCTTGGATTTGAAGCAAAAAGGTCATTCTTTTCAGTCCTGTATTGCTCACTCAGTTTGGCATGTTTTAAAAGATAAAAGGGTTGAGAAAAAGAATATGAAAAGATGTGTGCTTCAAGCATGCCATGTATAGTTGTGTATCAAACAAAAAAAAGGGGTACATAACAGTGCTCAAATGACAAGAAGTGTGCTTCAAGCATGCCATACCCAGCTATGTGTTTTTGAAATAAAAAAAATGCACAAAAAGTGCCTTAATCAAAAGAAGTATGCTTCAAGCATGCCACCCTGGAAAAGAAATATGCTTCAAGCATGCCACATGCAAATAAAAATTGAAAGTGAAGCAAAAGGATGTTATATGAGACTGTGGCTCATCCAGATTTAAAGTTTGTCTCACTGTTTGGCTTTTCACTTTTTGGTAACTTCTAATTGTGATCTTATAATCTTTTTAGTCATTGTGTGAAATGCCTGTCATGAATCTAAATTATCTCATCACCTTGAAATACTTGTCTGGACATTGCTATATGGTATATGCATTTATATGATCTTGTTAGCTCTACTCAACCAAATTGGCTTGGCTAATCCAGTAAATTGCCTTGCAAAGCTTCTGGACTTTTACTCTTCCTGCTCCTTCTCTTTCTGCTCTTGATGATCACATTGCCAAAGGGGGAGAAAACTGAGAGAAAATCTGCAAAAATTCTACACAAATTTGTTTTTCTAGTGTTAAAGGAAGTCTTTCAGCTGTAGTTCACTTTGCCTGGCAGTTTTTGACTCCTTGTCACTTCCTTTCACTCTTTCATTACTTGTTATTGAAAGTATTGTCAATGTAGTCATCAAGGGGGAGATTGTAAGACCAAGAGATTTTTGGTCATGTTATTTGATGATGAACACATTGACAATAAGTTAGACCTTGTCTCAGTACTTAAAGTTGAATATTTTGTCCTATAAACTTGCTGTGGTGACTTGGTTCAGAGCTCTGTTAAGTTCTGCTGAAAATCAGTTTTTGTCGGGATTATCGGTAGTCTGGCTTTGTTTGTCTTGCGGAACTACCGCGGTGTGGTATGACCGTGTGTGTGCGGCGGTAGTACCGCTTGATCATTTTCTCTGAAGCATTTTGCTCGGTTCGTTAGATCTTGATCTAACGGTGATATTGAGTTATAGCGTTGAGACCGTCCAATCGCTCAAAGACTTTGAGCCGTTGGATTGAAATCTAACGGAGGACATCAAGTGGGCCGTTCGGACTTTCTCTGATGCTTCTAAATCCAACGGCTGAGACCCATGGTCCGATCGGCCCATGAATCTGGAGCATCCACGTGTCAAAGGACGTTGTTCTGTGGTCTTTGCGGATGTTTGTGGAGCGGTAGTACCGTGGGTTTGCGGTGATAGTACCGCGCAGTTTTTCGAGAGAACTTCGGCAGTCTTGTTAAGTCAAATTCGGTTGTTCGGTGAGAGAGAACGTAATCCGCGCAGACGGTAATACCAAGAGTTGGTTGGCGGTAGTACCGCAAGATGGTGATCCGCAAGAGCGCGGTATGGTTTTTCGAAGCGATGTTTTTGGAAGTTTTGGAAGATCTTGAGATTTCGATAAGCGGTATTTCGCGAAGATGTTTTGAGCGATGCGATCGCGTGTCTTGATAATCTGGGATGCATAATGGCGGTAGTACCGTTTGTACTCTGGAAAGTTGTCGCTTTGGAGTATTATTTGCGGTTGTTGATTTTATAAGCTTTATTTTGTTGCATGATGCATGATAGTGTTTATGGGTGTGAGTGAGCTAATGGATGGTCAAGTTGGAGAACTTGTGCCAGAATTGGTTTCCTTGATCTGTGCATGTGCGGGTTAGGTGTTGAGGGCGGATCACGGCCGATGACGGATGACTTCGGACTAGGATGGGGAATCGAGGTCTTGGAAGTCGTGGATGTCGAGAAGTGGTTTGGATCGCCTTTGGAGCATGTGGAGATCAAGGGGTGCATCTTTGGAAGCTACGGGATGGAGTCACGGAGGCTTATGGCATGGAGTTTTTGAAAAACAGTTTTGGAAGGAGTTCCAAAAGCTGGTTGTTTGAGATAGAGTCCGTATTAGTGTCATGTTGGACATGAATAGGACTCTAGACTATAAGAAGAGGCAGAGGTGCACTTTGTAGGTCTTGTGATTTTAGGGTTTTTGACGATAGCTTGTTTTCTTTGTTTTGCTATGGTTTAGAGGTCCTTTGTTTTGGGGCTTTGAGGGAGCTTCTTTGAGCACCTTGTAGACACAAATCAAGTTTGATATATAAAGTTTAGATCAGTTCTACTTTGTTTCTTGATTTGGTGTCCCTTACATGCTTTGAGGTGATTTTTGTTGTGGAGCTACACAAGAGTCATCGAGAGATGCAGAGTTCTTGTGCACGAGAAGAAGTTTGAATTCGGGGGTCAATTCGCTGCAATCATTCAACCCCCCCTTCTGATTGCCATTACGATCCTACAGCTGTACTACTTCACACGAATCTGAACCGCAGGATACCAAACCAAGGGACAAGATGCGAGCGCGTGGGACATCTGACGACACTTTTCACCAAAACTCCTGTAAAATCTCGAATTCCTTCACTTTTACCTCCTGCGTGCTGGTATATTTTGTGATGAACCCCCTAAATTACATGTCCGTCTCATTTTCGCTCCACCTCCACCACTCGAACTGGAACGCGCCTCCATCGACTCCCAGCTCCCCGATCTCGGTTCTCGGGACCTGGAACGTGCAACATGAATTCGTATTCGGTTTTGTTTTGGTTTCCAACATGGAGTTCTACTATACGTGAAATCTCGTTTGTACTCCTTACAAAGATACCTCTTAGACCGTATGGTTACTTTTGCAAGAGCCACATCCTTCCTACATGTAACTCTCCTCGTACAGTGAAGTCTGTCTTAGTGCGTTCGTGTGCTTTTTTCTCTAAGCGTTTTTCATGTAACATCTGTGTCTCCTGTTCTCTTGATCATATATTATTGACATGCGTTTTCTAACAGTTATGTTGTCTTACAAATTTAGATACAACTTTTTTTCCAGATCTTGTGCACAAATTTAGACGGCACTCGAATTGTGTCCTAAATTGAGATTTAGTTTTTGGAGATGGAGTTCCTAATGTGCTGTGCTGCTACATGTATTTCTACGATATGGTCCATCAATTTGAATGCAGTGATACCTCTAAGTGCGCGAGGCCTCACAAGTAGAGGTCTTTGTTATCTTGTTGTCGGACCGAACTTGTAAATTCAGACTCTCTGTGTATTCTAAATTAGTTTCAAGATCAATAGCTAAAAAAAGCAAACTATTATTAAATAGTAGCAGCAGATCTTATGGACAAAGTTTACATAGCTTGCCACGCATGGCTTAAAAGATAAATAGAACTCTTGCAGCGGAAATAAGATAAATTGTGGTGGCCATTCGACATGTCCACAGACAATCGATTGGAGAGCGCATCCTAGTTCATATAGTCTTCAAAATACTCCTCGTAGAACTCTAGATTTTCGGATTCTTTCTCAACAACTAATCAACAAAGCATAAAGTTGTGAGTATATAAAGTACTCAGTAAGTCATATAGAATAGTATGCAATTAACATTCATGCATGGCTTGAACAAAGGAATGGTTGTATGTTTATTTTGCAGAAAGCAATATTGACAGTAAATACAATAAATAGATTAAAAAGTATAATTGAAAATATTATATAAATAAAGTAAACAATTTCTTTGAAACTGTTGGGGTACGGGTAGGCTACGATAGCAACAAATTAAAATTTTCTACCACGTAAACCAGAAGCCCAAGCAAGTAGATGATCACAGATTGTTACCACTAGACGCGCAGAGCAGCGGAAAAAGAGTTGAAGCAGCCTGGTCCAACGTAGAGCTCGTCGATGTAGTGGTCGTAGTCAATCGTCCAGCGTTGAGCACGTCGGTGCGGTGGTCGTGGTCAATCGTCTCCTCTAGCAACCTCTGTAGTTCCTTACGAAGATCGCGGATCGTCCTCAAACGCAACAGCAACCGCAGTAGCGCCTCTACAGTATCCACACGTCCAGGGAAGGAACAACCATACGCCGGTGTGCTAGCACCAAGTCGCACGGCAGAGCTCTCAGGAAGATGGTGGCTAGGGTTTCAGTGGAACAACTCAACTCACGACTTTTGTGTGTCTCGTCTATTACGTTCACTCCTTCCCAACAACCTCATGCATCTCCTTATACGGTGCTCGTGACGGATCCTATCCGAACACGTTTAACGAATCGTATTCGTACTAGTTTGTTTCAACCCGTTAAGTGTGTGACCCTGTAGGTTCATGCGTAATCGATTGTGACTCGGAAACCCTTTCTAACCACGAGTCGTTAGCGGTTCCTAGCAGGACATAACGATTCCCGAATACACACAAATTATATCGGACGAACCTTAATGCAATATGTTCTATGACCATATCCTCATCACTTACGACCAGGTCCTATCTCTATACGACCAGTTCGTATTTGGTCACGACCAGTTCGTAAATCCTTACAACCAGGTTTCGACCAGTCTACGACCAGCTCGTATCTCCATACGACCAGTCCGTAACTGATCGAACTAAGCGACCTACTACGTGTATGCTCCTTTACCTCACGATGTCCGGTTGAACTCGGGTTAGATGTTGTGCCATCCATGGGTATTCAATACTTTCTCGTCGAGTGTCGAATAACTTCATGTGGTGAACACTTGACCACTAGTGGCATGGCCATGCACTTACTTTATCGACCACAGCGAGGGGCCTAGAGACATCTCTCTGTTATGTTAGGAGGGCAAATCCATATCCGACTAGTCACATTCCTCTGCATGTTTCATAGCATACCCGAAAGCTACCTTTATAACTACCCAGTTACGAGTAGCGATTGGCAACCCCTAAGAGTTCTATTACACATGTAGGAAACCATGTTGATCTCAGATCTAAGGATTATACATCATCATTGCTTGAGACCAACTAACGACACATAGAATCATAACAATCTCAATAGTGTCTCAAGGTGGGTCAATCCAACCCCATGTTCTCTAACATGTGTTCACATTATTGATTCGATATCCCTATACCATGACCGGTGAAACATGGTCATCAATCAATACAATGTGCTGGTCGATAGAATCGTTGGTGTTCTGACCATTGACATCCGACCAAGGATACATTTAGAACGACATCATTTAAGTTAAAAGAGTTTCACCAACAAGTCACATACTTGTTAATCTTCATAACCAATGATTCATTCAAGGAACATGATAACATATTATCCAATATTATGAACATAATGAAATATAATCATCTCTATGATTGCCTCTAGAGCATATTTCCAACAGAAACAACTAGTGAACTAACCGTTCACTTCCCAACCAACAATCAGTGAACTAACCGTTCACTTCCCATCCAATCCACCATCCAAATATTTTATAAAAATATCTATAGCTCATGTGAAATCTCCAGGCGTTGTCCATAACCGGGGACACGGCTGTTCGAACAGTTTTAACACCCTGCAGAGGTTGTATAGCTTCACCCACAAGAGATAATCAACTTAATATGTCGACCAAGACACGCTTCCGTAGGTGTACGACTAAGTGATTATCACAAGGCCTTTACAAAGTTCCGTCTTAACTCAGTTACGCCCGCTAAGCTTTCACCACCGATGGACCCTCGCACCTAGTCGAGGGCCCCCTCTTGCACCATGTGAATCTACCTGCACATCTCGGAACCCACACCACCACATGGCCAAACCAAAATCAAGATATTACTAATTAATTAGCCAAGTCTATCCTGTACTGGACATGTGGTTGTACGATAAGGCCCAGATCAATGGCATGCAAAGTTAAATCCTTAGAGTTCACCCAGGCGAAACAACCTCATCCCAAATGTGCTACCCACACCCCTTTACTACATGATCATTCCCCTGAGTATGAAAACTATTTTTGTTCAACCAAGACCAATGACATTCCCTGTCATGGCACATCAATTTGTACAACAGTTGCCTCGCACTACAATTTCATATCTCATTAATTCAAGTTATCAACATTAACATTATGTATAGGAACACACTGTACAACTAAGCATGACCAAGCATACTAAGCCACCTATGTTGGTATTACAACTATATCCAACTAATACCAACCCTTCCTATGGTGTCAAAGGATACACGGTAGCGCATTAGATCCTTGAGGTCCTAAGGATGATGCTGGAGTGAGGAATCGAATGGGGACTCACCGAAGTGACGGTAAACAGAAAAGTAATCGGCGGTGGCCGGTTTTGGGGAAGAGCTCATTTCCTGTGATTACCTGAGCTTGGGCCCACATTGAGCAAGGAAAGAGCATTAGTGGAGTATGGAACGTGATATGACGCGGTTAGATGACGTTCAAGCTCACCAGAGCGTCAGGAACGCGAAGGTTCGAATCAGGGTGTGAGTTGGAGGTAAAGAAGATGATGGCGCGATCATGCTATGGGGTTCCTGGAGCTACATCAAGCAAAGAAGGAGTATCAATGAGGTAAGAGACGTATGGTGACATAGGTGGTGAGGGCAAGGAAGCTCACCAGAGCGAATGGCGGTGTAAGGCTTGCTCACCGGCGACAGGGACGATGCTCTCGTTCCTGGCGAAGCAAAGCACAAGAGGCTTTGATTCTATGCAGGAAGTGAGAAAGGGGAGCTGAGGAGCTCATGACGCGGTGAGGGGCTTCAATGCGATCAAGAATGGTGTGAGAGGAGCGGTGAGAAAACAGTGCGACGTACGGCTTTCTCGCGCTGAGCTTCGGTCTCATCGTCCACACGAGATAATGACTCGTCTAAGGAGCAGCTAGCATGGCAAAGGCTGGCGGAGGTGACCGAGGCAGTTGAGATGCAAAACTGTGGGTGGCAGTCGCGAAACAGGGGCAGAGCAGGCGAGGCGCGCTAGCGAGAGGAGGCAGGCACAAGGTGGACGAAGGCATCTGATGGGTGGGGCCACGCTATCAACGAGATAGGAGCGAGGTGCTGGCGTCGGTTGGAGCGGGTGCGAGTGCAATTTGGCCGAGTTGGGTTTCGGCCCAAGGTCCGGTGGAAATTTTGATTTAGGCTTTTGAATTTTTCCAAAACTGGTTGAATGATTCCCGAATTTTGTACTTAGCAAACGAACTTCAGAATTTATGAAAAAAGTTCTGAGAACACCAGATACAGTATGGTTTCTCGTGTAAATTTTTCAAGATTTTATCTGTTCCGTGATTTTCTAGAAATTTCCTACAAGTTGTTATTTGCATGTGATTTCACTATTTGATTTATGCAAAAGCTTAAAAATCATGCCAAAATAGTTTTCCATGCAAAAACATGCTCAAAATCACTCTCCCACTTATTTTCGTTATACTTTCCAAAATTTGAGATTTTTGGGTTGTTACAGATTATACCGGACAAACCTCATGCAATATGATCAGCGACCAGGTCCTTATCACCCACGACTGGTTTGTGTCTCCCTATGAAAAGTTTGCATCTGGTCACGACCAGTCCATAACACCTTACGATCAGTTAGTGATCATGTACGACCAGCTCATGACCAGTCTATATCCCCATACGACCAGTTCGTATCTGGTCAGACTGAACGACCTGCTTGCGTATTCTCCTTTTGCCTCATGATATCTGGATGAACTTCAGGTAAGATATTTGTCATCCATAGATTGTTCAATATTTTCTCGATCTAGCGTTAGATAACTTCATGTAGTCAACTCTTCGACCACTTGTAGCATGGCCATGCACTTCCATTATCCGACTATATCTAAGGGCCCAGAAATATATCTCCTATTATGCTAGAAGGGGCAAATCTCATATCCGATCAGTCACATCCCTCAGCATGTTTTATAGCATACCCGAAAGCTACTTTTATAATTAATCAGTTACAAAGTAGCATTTTGTTACACATGTAGGAAATCATGCTGATCTCGAATATAAGGATTATATATCATTGTTGCTTGAGACCAACTGATGACACATAGAGTCATAACAATCTCAATAGTGTTTCAAGGTGGGTTAATCCAATACCATATTCTCTAACATGTGTTCACATTATTGATTCGATGTCACTATATCTATGACTGGCGAAACATGATCATCAATTAATACATGTGTTGGTTGATAAGTCACTAGTGTCCCGATCAGTGACATCCGACCAGAGATACTTTTATAATGACATCATACAATTATCAAAGAGATTCACCAACATGTCACATATTTTTTAATCTTTATAAATAATAATTTTCTAAAGAACGTAATAATATTTATTCTATAGTTCGTAAACATATATGTGATATAAACGTCTACATGATTGTCTCCGAGGACATAGCGCCAACAAAGCCAATACCGCGGTCAGATCACCTAGGCACGGACTTTGCGGCCACGAGGGTCCAAATGGAGGCTAAGCTGAGCCAAACTTCGCTGAGCGAGCAACTATCCAATCCTTCTTGATCGGGGTTGGCACCGTGGACATCCTAGTCATCTGGAACATGCATGCTGAATTTCCCGCGGCCAGGCAACCAAACTGACGTCCAGCACCTTGTTGCCTCCTACGGCGCTGGCATCATGGCCTTGTACAGCATGGGCGCGAGAAAGTTCGGCGTCATTAAAGTCTCGCCCGTCGGGTGCGGGCCGTCCGTGGTGCAACAAGATCGTCCGTACGGCCACGGTGGGTGCGACGACGGCATGAACAAGCTCGCCGTGGAGTTCAACGACGCTCTCAAGCCCCTCCTGGCCAGCTTCGGCTGCATGCTCCACGGCCGCCGCTACTCCATCGCCGACGTCTACGGCTTCTCGAATGCCACCTTCTCGAATGTGTCGGCTGCTGCAAGGGGTAAAAACAGATCGGATAGTTTCCGACCGATCCAGACGAAAACGGATTCGGATTTTTCTCGGATAATTTTCGGATCGGAAACGAATTCGGATTTTTTTTCGGAAACGGAAACGAATACGGTAGGCATGATATCCAGCGGAAACGAATACGAATACGGATTATCCGGATAAGCCTAATCCGGATATCCGGAATTTGAAAAGTGAGGTTAGGGGAGGAGGGGAACCGTGCAGAAACCACAGAGCAAAACAACCAACTTGTTATAGCTTGCTGCTCTCCTCCCGTCTCCTCTCTTCGACCACCTCTCACGAGCGCAGCAAAAGAGAAGTGAAGCGAATGGCAGGGGACAAGGGTGTCGCGGCGGCGGCCACCGTGGAGCCGTGGCGTGGCGGCATGTGGCGCGTGGTGCGCGCCGTGCTCTACATCTTCGCGTCGTGGCATGGGCGTGCCGTCCGGCATAAGCTCGCCACGGACCTCCACCTCGGCAAGATTGCGGCAAGTCCCTCGGCGACCTCGTCACCTTCCACCACCGGCACCATCACCCCGGCACCTTCTTCGCCGCCGCGCGTGGGCTCGTCCTTCTCGTGCGCGCCGCTCGACCAGCGCTTCGTCGTGCCACGAGCCCTCGCTGTGGCGAGTAGCGGTGAGCCACCAAGGCCAAGTGGTGGCGTGTGAGGCGAGCAGTGTGGCCTGGCCCAGCTGGCATGGCTGGAGGGGAGAGAGGAGCGATAGGGAGCGGTGGCGGCACTAAGCGGAGCCGACCGGGAGAGAGGACTAGGAGGCAGTAGGAGCGGCGGTGGCACCAAAGTGAGCCGGTCGGGAGAGGAGGCGCCATAGGGGGAGCGAGTGGAGCGGCGGCGCCATAGGGAGGTGGCGCCCGAGAGGGGCGGCCTCATGGAGGTGAGAGGAGTGCTAGAGTGGAGTTGGCGGCCGCGGAGGCGGCTAAATTTGGCGGCAGCACGGGCCAGAGAGGCCGTGGTGGCGTCGTGATAATGGGAAGAGGAGAGAAGAAGACAAGCTTTGGGGAGAGAAGAGGAGGCGTGGGGGAAGAAGGATTTGGTTTGGGGTGCTGTGTGCGTGAATGGATGAAGGGGCCGGCCGGGTATAGAGCCTAGAGAGAGAGAGAGTGAGGTTAGGAGATTAGGAAATTAGGGATTAGGGAAAAATCTTAGGAAGTGTGTGATTTCTAATAATCATTATAAGTAATGTTTGTAGCAATATCAATTAATCAGTAAAACTTGCTCAGAAGTAGTTTATAAGGACTATGAAGTAACTCTGGATGTTGAAAATATGAATAATTCATGAATGTTTGCATCAAACAAACTAGTTATATGTTTTCGTTAATTTCTGGCATGCAATTTAAGGGGTTTTATGTTCAAAAATATATCGTGGCCAGTATTAGGTCGATTCAGTATTCGATATTATTCAGATCCGGTATCCGTATTCGTATCCGCATCCGGAAAAAAAATGAAAACAAATATGGCAGAGCTATTATCCGTCCGTATCCGATCCGTTTTCACCCCTAGCTGCTGGTACGTCGTAAATCGATATAATGTTTTGGGCCGGGAGATGCGCTAGATCTAATGTTTTGCCATTATACGCAGGGTTTTGGATACGAAAAACATTTTTTTTACTGGAGGGGGTGGTAAGGCCGAAAATTGGAAAAGTTCGGCTAATTTCGGCCGAAATTTTCAAATCAAAATTTGAAAATTTTGGATTTTAAATTTAAAAAATCAAATTCGAGCAAATTTTAAACAAATTCGATTTGTTTGGACAAAATTCATCCAAACCGATTTTTTTGGACCGGTTTGTATTCCTACCAGCCCCCACCGGTAGGGCCGAAATTTCGGATTTTTGGCCAAAATTCTGAACACTGGTTGTACTTGCAGGGTTCGTGAAACACTGACAGCGTGTGCTATAGAACCAGGGGGTGTCGGGTATACACCGGCACCCCCAAAAATTCAAAAAACCAGCAGGAATCTCTTCAGTAGCAACTTGCTCTTCGACGAACAACGATGGTCGATGTGCAAGCAAATCAGTCCACCATAGCCCCCAGTAGCTAGTTCAGTGCCTCTCCTGATCTCCTCCCTAGCTGAACTGGCTCCCCATTCCCCAAATCCCCAACCCAGCAACCCTAATCAGCTAATCTCTCCTCCCTAGACCGACAGACCACGATTTGGGAAGGGAAGCAGGCGCGGGAACCCGGGAGCATCAGAGCAGGTGCTAGGCGATCAGCCGTCGGCAGCACGTGGCACGGGAGGGCGCCAGGGCGGCGCGCGGCGTGGGATCAGGCGTCCTGTGTCCAGGTGACCCGCTTGATTTCATGATTTGGAGTTGGGAGTCTTGGAGACTTGGAGCCGTTGCTTGCTTTGCTTGATTTGGAGTTGGAGACTTGGAGACTTCAGACTTGGAGGAGATGGAGCATCAACACCAAGGCGATGATGGCCGCGATGAGAAGCCCCATGAGGTTGAAGCCTGCCTCTTCCTTTGACTCGTTCTTTGAAAGACTGACTTGCCCATGTTAGGTCATGACAGAGAAGAGAAAGATGAGTCCATGGTACTATGTTGGAGATGAATGGTGGTCAAAAGAGGCCTTCTTGGCAGAGGTATGTGTGCTTTCTCTTAAACTTTGGTTTGATCTTCGCTTTAAGGCATAGTATGGCTAGTTGTTGGGCATCACTATCAGGTCTTCAATGATGCCATCTCCTTTTACTCCTTCCATCTTCTAAGATGGAGAGGAGTGTAATATCCTATTTAAAAATAAAACAAATAAGTGATTAGTACTGAAATTAAATAGAATTACTAGAACAGCAGGTAGTGTGTTCGGTAGTTTCGGGTTAATAGGGTCGGTTTGGCATAGACGTGCGATGACGGTTAGAATAAAGTGTCGGTATTGTAATGTATGATTTTTAGTTGTGTTTTGAATTGTTGTACAAGGAGTGTGGCCTCTTGTGCATTGCCGCCACATCGCTATCCGGTGTCATAAGGACAAGGAAGCAAGTGCATGGTAGACAGTGGTCATTGGTTGATCACTGTATGTTTTACCATTTATTACCATTATATTCCTGAGAAGTGTGGGAGGTGTATCTCACAAGTAGATAGGGGGAGATCCTCGTCCGCATCAATTAAGGACCGAACGCTAGCAAGTCCTATCTAAGCCTAAGCGTACAACTACATGTGCTAGTATGGGATGACATTAGCTAATTAAGTCATTGAAAACTAGCCTTGCACGTTGGTAGGCCGTAGTCGTGCGAGCATATGTGATTGCTCGAATGGGCTCCCTTCACCACGGTGTTGGGAACAAAGCTTGCCGACACAACAGCGAATGCCTCACTTAGACGAAGGTATACCCAGGTGAAGTGAGGGTGTTCATTCACCGGGCTAGTGCAAGATTAGGACTAGGTGATGTAAAGGCTTCGATGCATTCTCTAGACTGCTTATCAAAGGTAGTGAGTGGTAGTATCGACGGATGCCAAACAAACTAGAGAATTCGTGTGTTGTGGGTAAAGTTGTACACCTCTACAGAATGTAAATCTATTTAAATAGCCGTACTTGCGGTCATGAGCGTGCTTAGTGCAGTCCTAATGGGTATAGTCTTGATTTTCATAAAAACAGTTTCGTTAGAAAATATGGGAGATGGTTTGTTGGTTTATATTTGAGCTGAGTGCCATGTCTATGACTGAAAACAAGATGTTGCTCGCAACCGAAGAGGGTTACGAGTTGTTATTTATTCAATTACTTACTTGTTGTCTTTTATCTATTTAACTTCTCTTTAAATTTTCGTTGTGAAATACTACGTATTGATATGACAAATAAATTTTGCTTAATGCTGAAAACAACTTGTAGCATAGAGCCATATTCTTTGATAAGCCTTGCATTTATAATATGTTGCGATACACTACAAGTCTTGCTGAGTATGCAATATAATCAATCTTGCTTAAATTGTTGTTCAGACTTAGAGGACAAGCCCTACACTGGACGACGCTTTCTTCGCACCTAGTACCGGAGGGTTCGATGATGGGTATTTCTAGGACTTGTCTCTTGTTGGTTGCCTGAGGGTTCGGATGGGCATACCACTGGACCATTTTAGTTTATTTACTATGATTTCCATTGCACTCTGTTGATACTCGAGTTTTATTTGGCCGGTCGGCCCTTGTGATGTAAACTCTGTAATGTACCATATTTGTTTCATTTTGTATGTATGAATGTATGGATGAATGTGCTAGCCACTGATCATGGGACTAGCACGGTACACATACGAGGGCTTCGGGTATTCAAAGCCTGGGGTCCGATAGCGTTGGTACCAGAGCCATACTGACTATAGGACAAGCCCTAGATAGAAAGACCATTCAGAAGAGGTAGGGAGAGTGAGTCTATATGGGATCGATGAAGAAGCCAAGAAGTGGTGTATTGCTCACTGCTCTGCTCAATGGTTAGAGTGGGCCAAATACTAGGCTAGGTACCTAGATGGTCCATATGTATACCTGGATCCTAATTTTTTTTTTATTTTCGGAAGGGGAGGCCGGAGCCCTGTTCGGCCTCAACTATGCTCGGCCACTTCTCTTTAGTTTGCCAGGATTCACCAAGAGTACATATTTTGTCTAGCTTAGGGAAAATAGTTGCATTTTTATTTTCTGTTTCTGCAGGGGTTCACTGATCCCAATTTTTTTGTCTAGCTTAGAATATTTTTTTTGTAACATCTATAAGGATACACCAAGCCTAGCATTTGTTTTGTCGATATAATAAATTTAAGCTTTTGTCTATTTCCTGACACTTCCATTGTCAGTCATCTAAACAATATCGGAGATTTGTCTAGTTTAAACATCTATTAGGCTTCTTTCTACTTTGTACAGTTTATTCATTAGTTTCTTGCTTCTAATTTTTTTTAACATAAGTTCAAAAATGATTTCATGTAGCTTCTATTTGTTTTCTTTGGATGAAGAGCGATTTTGTGTGAATCTCCAACCATTGGTACCATATTCACATCTTCTATAATATAGTTCTATATGGGAACCATCATGGTTATTCCTTGTTTTTTTTTTCCTTTTTCCTTTCGAAACAACTTCCCAATGGAAAATTGCATAGTACTTAAGCTTAACTTACTGTGCTAGTAAATGTGCAATTTTAGAAAAGCTTTACTGCAATTTTGAGCTCATTATAAATTGTTCTTTATTTTCAGCTTGTGTTCTTTTGAGCAATATGTGCGGTTTCAACATTGGATATTGAGTTTGCTGGGGGTTTTTCATTAAGAGTAGTAGTACATTAATTTTTAGTTTGAATATTGAATATTTATATGTTTCCTGCAGTTGTAGCATTTTTTTTATTCTTCACCCTAAAATACCAACTATTGATACTTTTTAGCCTAAAGTTCCAACTATTGAAACATAAGAAAAAAAACTATTTTTCCCGAGCTATAGCACACATCTAATTTTCATTCTGATTCTTTTCTTCGATCCATTTCTTGTTCCATAGTTTCGTGGTTTGACCTGCTTATTTGGTGGTTTCATGTTTGGAGAGGGGAAGTGGTGGTGCTATTGTTACTGGAGGAAAGAAAAAGCAATGGCTTCAAGGCAAGGTGAGTTGTTTGTTGTTATAATCTATGAATCAGTTATTTGGAAGCTTGACTGTAGGAGTAGACATGTAGTGTTCTTCTATTATGTTTCGTTATTGTTTATGTCGCCCTAGTGGTTTCAATTGTTAGTGGGTTAAGAATTTTTTGTAGTATGGACAGTGCGTATCTAGTTTGCTCTTCTGTTATACCCAAGATTAGTAAGTAATATACTTTTCTTTTTGTAATAGAAGAAATTTGGAAAATTACACAGTATTTAAGATAATATTGCATGAGTAAGTTATGTGCAATTCTTATAAAGGTTTACTCTAAAAATTTTTATTATAAATGCTTAGTTCTAATAGGGGTTCACTAAGGTTAGGTTTGATTTTGTAAAGGTTAGATTAATCACTTCTTTCTATGTACTTTGTTAGGGGTTCACCATGCCTTGAATTTTGCTTTGTCTAGGGGATAATAATATTTTATGTTTCTATCTTTCGCTAGGGGTTCACCTGGCCTAGGATTTGTCTTTGCGTAGGATAGACTAATATTTCCTATTTATGCTAATTGTTAGGGGTCACCAAACTTAGGACTTTTCTTCCTAGGATAGAATAATTTTTTATGTTTTGAGTGCCTTTCTTTATGAATACACAATAGCAATAATTTTACATCCTCCGTGTTGAATGTAGTTCTCCCAAATTTGATAATTTCAAAGCCCACAAAAGATTATCTTAATTGTGGATGTCAACGTAAACTTGTATTTGTCTCTGTATTTTCACTCTTTAGTTTTGAAGGGTTCATCAAGAGTACATATTTTCACTAGCTTAGAAAAAATAGTTGCATTTTTATTTTCTATTTCTGAAGGGTTTCACTGATCCCAATATTTTTTTGTCTAGCTTAGAATATTTTTTTGTTTAAACATCTATAAGGGTACACCAAGCCTAGCATTTGTTTTGTCGATCTAATAAAGTTAAGCTTTTGTCTATTTCCTAACCCTGCCATTTCAATCATCTAAATAATATCTGATATTTGTCTAGTCTAAACATCTATTAGGCCTCTTTCTACTTTGTGTAGTTTACTCATTAGTTTCTTGCTCCTAATTTTTTGACATAAGTCCAAAAAATGATTTCATGTAGCTTCTATTTGTTTTATTCGGATGAAGGGTGATTTTATGTGAATGTCCAACCATTGGAAACATATTCACATCTTATGTAATATTGTTCTATATGGGAATCATCAGGGTTATGCCTTGTTTTTTTCCTTTTTTTTTATTTTGAAATAAATTCCCAATGAAAAATCGCATAGCACTTAAGCTTAACTTACAATGTTAGTCAATGTGCAATTTTAGAAAAGCTTTACTGCAATTTTGAGCTCATTATAAATTGTTCTTTATTTTAAGTATGTGTACCTTTGAGCAATACGTGCAGTTTCAACATTGGATATTTAGTTTGTTGTTTTGTGAAGCTTAATTGAATAAACACAGAGCTTTTGTAGGGGTTCACCAAGGTTAGAATCATTTTATCTAGGTTAGAATATTTTCTTTTGTTTTTTGTATGGTTCACCAAGGTTATCATTATTTTAATTTTATTTGTACGTGACTAAAATCGTTATGTCTATCTAATCAATGCACTCCATTTAATTTTACTTTCTTCCTTTGGGTTTATACAATTTCATCCTTTTTTTTGTTAGGGGTTCAAGTTTAGGGTGGTTTTTGTTTAGGATAGATTATTTTTTTCTTCTTTTGTAATTTGTTATGGGCTCACCAATTTTAGGATTGATTAAATCATTTGTATCTCATTAAATATAGATTATCATCCTTATACAAATTGTTTCAGTCTCGGTTTTTGTTATCCAAAAGTCCATGGAAGTGCTAGATATGTGTGTTAAGTAGTTCGTATAAGAAGTTCATGCAAGGACTACATTAACCAGGTCCAAGGTAGATCATGTATAAGTGAGTTTCGATTCCAAAAGATGTACAACCCACAAAGCATTTGTTAGTTGAGAGATCCCTACCAGTGACTTATAAATATGAAGTTGTTAGAAATATGGAAAATAACTACCTGCTTAAAAGATACAGTTCACATGTACTTAAATGACAATGTTGACTTTTTCTATACTATTTTGAACTGCAATATTTTTAGTTTGAAGAAGCCCTTCAATTTTTGTCTATCCATCTAAATAAGCTCAATTCACTAAATTTATCTCCATAAAAATGCTAATAGGCAAGACTGCTCATAAAGCTTTTTTAAAAAAACAATCATGTATTGTGTTTACTATCCCATATCATATTCAATGCCTATTTTGTGTTCCCATATCATATAATAATCTATTAGATTATGTGCAAGTGAAGTCATTAGAATTTGTTGAATGAGTGTCATCATTTTTGCCAAAAGCAACTAGCAGGACATATCAGAATGTGCAATATAGTCCATACAAAACAATACAACTTAATGACGTATTTTGTGTTCTCATACGATATTGTGTAATCTATCAGAATATACAATATAGCCAGAAGCAACAAGCAAGTAGCCCTTTAAATTGCAACCCATAAGCAAGCAGGTCTTTAAATTGCAGCCCATAAGCAAGCATACCCTTCACGGGTCGGTGGAGAATAAATTATACCCATTAAGCATCAGTTTCAGCCCAGTTGGAAGGCAACAAAAGCCCAGCAACTGAATAAACACAGAGCTTAATAGGAAAAAAAAACAGAAGTCATTGGATGGTGATCCAATGGCTCAAAAAGGTGACTGGTTTTTTTTTAGTTTTTAGTCACCTGTGCTATAGTCGGCCCCAAACAATAATTGTTCCCTCTCTTTTGTCATGAACCACCCCCCTACACACACACACACACACACACACATACACACACACACACACACATATATATATATAGCTCCCAGTCGCCTGAAATTTTCTTAAAACCCAGTCACCTACAATTGCACAGTACTAAGCCTAAAATTACATTACCAAGTGATGTGCAATTTTAGCATAGCTTTACTGTAACTTTTAGTTCTATTTATTTTTGTATTTGTAGGGTTTATCTAGATTTACTTTTGTCTAGTTTAGAATTTTTTTTTGTTTTGTTTTTGTATTTGTAGGGTTCACCTAGATTTACTTTTGTCTAGTTTAGATTTTTTTTTCAACATAAAAAACAGAAGCCATTAGATGGTGATCCAATGGCTCAAAAAAGTAATTGGGGTTTTTTTTGTAGTTTTCACACAACTGTGCCATAGTTAGCCCTATAGAATATCTATTCTATACTCCACCCCCTTCTTATGGGCCCACCCCAATCTTGCTGAAAGCCCAGTCAAACGAAACCCACCACCATCCACCAAGGTTGAAGCTGTAGCGTGGCGCATAACGTGGAGTCTATAATAGAAGGCTAAGGGCGGTAGAGTGATGCCCAAGTGAGCCCATGATGTCAGCTATAGGTACATGCGATGGGATTTCAAAAACATGTAGCTTTCGATAAATCTAACCCTTAAATCTAGAGTTTTGTGAAATAATACCTAAAACATATAGTTTTCTAATAGTTTGTACAACAAACCTATAATTTTGCCAAATTTACTCTTTTCTTATCTAGCGGACGGTTTATTTGTCCTGAATCGGTTTCAAATTTGCAAATCAAGAGAAAACGACAAAATTTGACAACAATCGGTTTTGAAGCTGGGAGAGAATGACAGAAATCAATGCTTACCAAGGAGTCCTTCCTCCCTGTTTCCCAGTTCCGAAGATAGTGGACTAACAACCAATGGAAGAGAAAAAGGGTTTGCCATAGCCCCAGGCCTAGCGGCGGGCAATTGGTAGGCCTGGGACGGCCGACAACAAGGGCAACCAGCGAGTTAGATTTCGCGGATGGCAGTCACAACCGATGTGGAAGAAGAAGCGGAGTAGTGAGGTTGTGAGGGTGTTGCTAACATGGCTGCAGGTAGCACAAGGCAGCGGGCGGCAGCAGTACGTACGGCTGGAAGCCATGTACATAGCACCGATGGCCATGGCGGGAGTTGGTTGCAGGGGCGGGTTAAAGGGCGGTGGTGCCTGTTGTATTTTTGGAGGACTATCCGGTAATTTCTCATTTTGAGAAAAGAATGAACAGAAAAGGAAAGAAAAGGAGTTGTGGGGCCCACCTGTCAAAGAAATGAAGGAAGGGACATGGGTTGCAGATTTTTATCTCCAACCGAGAGGGAGCAAGCTTCGACGGTTTTGGTCTTTGGCCAAAATAGCAGCGTGTGCGACTCGGAGAGGTGGATCCACCGGCTCGGGCGAGTTCCGCACCGTCTGTTGGCGGCGGTGGTCCGATCTCTTCCTCCTCCTCTACTTTTTCTTGTAGAGGGTTTCTTCCCCTTTTTGATCTGATCTGAAAATTCAGGAGTATCTCCCCAATCTGGTGTTCTTCTTCTCCCAATTTGGCTTTGATTTTGGGCCTTAGACTTCCCTCGCTGCTATGATTGTTTCGTTGTTGTCGGATGTGAGATCAGGACCTCCCATTTGTGCTTTTTCGGCTGGCTCCATTCTTGCTCCACTCTTTGATGGGCATTCGGTTTGGGAACCAGGAACTTGCACTTTTGGGTTTTGGTTGTTTGTCCCGGTCTCGGCTTCGGTGAGGAAGAAGAACCTCGGTTTGGTTTCTTCAGTTTGTTTGGTGCTTTGTGAGTGCACTTGGCCGGTGCGTCTCAGTGGTTCTTGTGCAACATCTCCTGTACCTCGGCTTCATATTTTCAGTGTGTCTCGGATTGCGAAGAGTGGCATTGTATCTCCATCAACCTTGTTTAGTGATTCACAGCACAGCAAGACAATAGGTTTTCTGAGACAGCGCCTTTAGGCATGCCTTACCAGTTCTTCTCGTTGGCTTTGAGTACCTTTAGCTCTGTGAGTATATTAGCATTTCAATTTAATTACCTCATTGCTTTGATATGTTCTAGTCAGAGTTTCATATTGTATTTGTATTGATATTGCTACTGGAATATATTGCAATGTGGTGTGGAGGGCTTGAGATGAATGCTCTGTGATGATAATAGTTTTATACTGAAATTGTTTTGATAATCAAGTTTGAACTTGAGCTCTAATTGGAATGCTTACTAATGTTAATTGATCTTTAGCATTTAGTCTGTTACTTTCGGTTGGTTAATTGTTTGAACCTCCAGGTTCTGTGATCCTTAGCAATTCATAACACATGCCATTCTGTCAGTCAATTGGACTTATTGCTGAACTTGTTAAACTGTGATCTTTTATACTGTTAGTAGATCATGTTTTGTTGGCTGACTGGAGTGTTGTTTTGTTGATCATTTTGCTTTGATCTCCTGTTGGCCGAAAGTATTGTCTGTTGTCTTTCGTCGAAAGATTCTGTTGGCAGATTAGTAAAGCATTATTTTAAAGCTTAAATTTGAATTGATATTGTCAAATTCAATTGATGAAGAGTATAAACTAAAGTAGCAAGAAGGCCAAAATTAAATCTTGTGCAACTCTACATCTGAGAGCAATATCAAAATGTTAAATCTTAGTTTTATACTGATTTCATTTGTACGCATGATGTATGTGTTGAGCATATTATTCTTTTTATATGACTCGGAGAAATTATATGTGTATATGTTAATTTGGCCATTTAAATACTACTGGAATTATGCTTTAATGTTGTTTAAATATGCTACATTTAATTCTAAATGTTTGCTAAAACTGTAATTTTACGATCACGGAAGGAAAGCGTGAGATCGAGGTTGGAATAAGCGTATGATGGACGCTGTGGGCAACGGTGCATGCGGGTCCCAAATTGCACCGCAAAATTAACTTTTGAATCTACAAATAATAAGTTCGTGGATTCCAATATAATCTAAAATAAGTAAACTAGTGGAGTGCTACGTAATGATTATACTCGTTATTTCGTAGCAGCGGACATATAGATTTGGGATGGATAGACGTGGTTGATGGAGCATGCATGTCTATTTCAGATACACGCGAACCTGCCTAAGTGGCAACTTTGTGGGTCACTGATTTATTTTCGGCCTCCATAGATTCAAGCGTGTGATTAAGGGAGCACGCATGTGTGTGCGTGTGATGTGTGCATGTAAGTCCTTGTAATCGCAAAAGAAAATTATCCTTTTCCGAAAGATCAAAAGAACATATATTTTTCCCTCCCAAGACGCAGACGAAACCTAGGGCCGTCTTTGGCCTAGCTCTGATGCAAGACGCCACCACGGGCTGTGCTTGGGTCGACGCAACGACGATTTGGCAGTGGGCATGAAGACAAAGACGCATGTTCGGCACGGTCAAGATAAATAAGATGGCGAGACACGGCAAGACACGGCAGACGCTACGCCACACTGTCGCACCGGCGATCCGGCACCCATCGGGCTAGGCGGCCAGTGCCTTAGCCTCAGTCGCGCTCGCACCTGAACGCCGCCGCCTCCGCCTTGTCCTCGGCCCTCGGTAGTGTTCATTCGAACGGAAACCACACACAAAAAATCGAACGCAAAAACCGAATCAAACCACACACAAACAATTGCTCATCAGTCATTCATCACCATTCACCACTCCAATCCCAAATCAAGCATTGCAAAAAAAAAACAAAGAAATAGACGGGAGGGCGTCGTGGTGGGCGAGCCGGATGAGGAGGGTAGCGAAGGCGCGGTCGGCGGTTCTAGTGAGCGTGTTGACGCCGTCGTCGTACTTGACGAAGTAGGCGCTCTGGAACGCCTTGACGAGCCCGACCCCGCACGGCCGCACATGGCGCTGCCGCTGAGGCACTACGCTAGCACCACCATGTCTGTGCCACACAAGCACTGTGGGACACACCTTGTGCGCCAGAAGAGGCCGAACGTCATCGGCTCGTGCCTCACGGCGGGTTGATGTGGTCCCTCAGAGAGTGGAGAGGGAGGCGGCGGAGGGGAGGGGAGAGGGAGGCGTGGGGAGTGGAGAGGAGGCGGCAGACCGGGAGAGGGAGGTGGTGGAGGGGAGGGGGAGAGGGAGGCCGGAGGCGTGGGGGAGTGGAGAGGGAGGTGGCCGGAGGGGGAGGGGGAGGGGGAGAGGGGAGGCGTGTGGGAGTGGAGTGGAATGGCTGAATGGGGATTGAGGAGGGCAGAGGGCTGGAGGGGAGATGGAGTCATGGAGAGGCGTGTGGGAGTGGGACTGTTGGTGGAGAGAGATTGGGAGATGGAGAGGCGTGTGGTAATGGTCTAATGGAGATGGACTAATGGTTGGCAGTGGGCATTGGCACTGGCCACTGGACAGTGCTGCACTGCTGCGGTAGTGGGAGACTGGGAGATGTCGAGTCTCATCACAAGAGGCGTTGGGTTGGCTAGACTCAGGCGCTCAGCACTTTTGCAGTGATAACTGATAAGATGTGGGAGGATGAGAGACGTTGTGGTCTCTGATACAAGAGAGACGTTGTGTGCGTGATAGTGTGAGTATGAGACAATGTTCACATTTCTTCCTCCCTATAAATTACCTCATCCATCCTTATTTGTTCACTGCACAATACAATCCGTTTGCTTTCTATTTGCTCTCTCTTTGCTCTCTAAATTCTAGTCTTCTAGTATGTTTGGAAAGAAGAAAACAGCAGGGCGGAGCAGGAGAGCACGCCCTCACACTCCTAGTCCTCCTCCCCTAGAAGAAATGCACAAGCAAGAGATCAATCCTCGCCAACTCTCCCCGAACATGGGAGACTATGGTATGGATGATCAACATATGGATGGAAAGGAGGGCTTTGAGGATGCCCATGTCTCCACCCCAAACGTCTCCACCTCGGACGTCGAGGCCGGTGCAACGATGCATGCAACGGGTGGAAGCTCCGGCGGCCGACGTGCATGGTGTTGGCAGCATATGGAGTACAACATAGAAATAGAGGACGGGCGTCAGTGTGAGGCCCCTCCTGGGATGCCCCCGGAGGGATCTCCCAGGACCTCCCAGGAAGTCCGACAGGACCACCCGAAGGTCTGGGAGGTCCTCCAAGATTACCCTGAGAGGAGGTCCTCCAGCTCCACCCAGGAGATCTCAAAGACCTCCCAGAGGTCCCGGCCTCTGTGCTCTAAACTAGTCCCAGGATTACTAGCTAGCTCGCACAGAACAACGCAGGTGTAATCACAACCACACAACAAGAAAATAAGATGAAGCAGACAAATTAACCTATATTAAACAGGGACCTTATGGTCAAGGTTGTTTACAGAAGTCGCCCCCAAGGGCTAACAAAAACTGGCAACAAAGCTTTACAACGGAACCACCAAAACGTGCGAGGCCACCCGGCAAGCCCACAGGCTGTCAAGTGGAGGATGTCCCTAGACGGTCGGATCATCAAAGAACTCCTCCTCGAAGAGGCATGCACACCCTTGATCTTCTTCTGCCGCTGCTCAAACAGAGGGCTTAAAGCCATGAGTACGTTTGAATGTACTCAGCAAGTCGTAAGGAACAATTATGCACATAATATTCATGCAATGGTTTGGCCAAGGAGAGCTGTATGGTTAGTTTGCAGAAAGCAAGATTTAACAATAAATAGCATAAGTAGATTGCAAAGCTCAAGTTAAAAGCATAATACATAGATACATTTGTTTAAAAACAGGGAGTGAGCACCCACTCATCCCCAAGACCACTCGAGGGAGGTCTGGCCGCACCCACGCCCAAGACCTCTCCCACAACTACTCTGGAGCACCAACTCCAGAGCTCCACAACCAGCCCCTGGACCACAACTCGAGCCAACCATGACCCCTCTGGAGCCGGCCAAGGTCTCTTCGAGGGAAAGCCATGGCCTCTCGCAGAGGTGCCTAGGGACACAAATTTTAGAAAATCTACCCCTTGCGCAATTTCACTAGGCACTGTCCATGACCAAGGACTTGACTATTCGAATAGATTTTTCACTCTGCAGAGGTGTACAACTTTACCCACAATCCACGATCTCTCTAGCGGGACGGGTTCCGGAAAGACCTTTGCTCACTTCCGAAGGTGAGCAATCTAGAGAGCGTGACAAGGCCTTTACAAAGCTTTGAACTGGCTCGGAGCTGCCCGCTAAGGTTTCACAAATCCCCCCTGTCGGGTTATTGGGTGCCCCCTCTTGCGCCAATGAATCAACACGCTCCACCACAACAGAATCAAGCCAGCTCATTGCTAATTATTTGGCCCAGACCATCCCCATAAAATGGTCTTGTGGTTGTACGGTAATACCTGGTTCAATGGATCACAAAGTAAAGTCCTTAATTGCTGCTCAGGCAAGACCTCCTCAACCCAGTGTGCATGAAGCACCCCCCTTTACTGCACGATCACTTGCCCGAGCAAGAAAACCTTTTAGGTTCAATTCGGCCAAAGACCACCCTAGTCCTGGTACACAAATTTTAATCAAAGTGGCCTCACACCACAATCAACATGGCTATGGGCCTCAGCACCACAGCTGCTCAAGTGGCACCAACTACAGTTCCACAATTCAATTAGTCAAGATTATTAATGATGAAGCATGATTCTCATGACCCACGGTCTAAAGCAAGGCTAAGCATAAACATACGGTCCTATGTTGGCAATATCAAGTGATACCAACTAAAATTATCTATTCTAAGTTGTCCAAGGGAATCATGTCAACTTGATGAGTGCAAACATCAAAGAGGCATAATTGTCAAGTGGAATATAGCTACTGCCCAAAGTATTTCTTATAAAAATAGCCATGCATGATAATGTAAAACAACATAATTTTTTGAATGTCTAGATTCAATATGATCAAAGGTCTACAACTTGCCTTCGATGAAGAGTGGCGGGGCTTCGGCAATGGCTGCTGGTTCTGAGTACTCCTCCACGAAATCGGGACCTATACGATCGCAAAGAATCAAACAAGCAAAACAATTCTCGGAAAAGAACTTAAAAAGACTTAAAGGAATTTAAACTAACTCATCCAAAAACCAGAAAACAAGAATTCTCGACGAGAAAGGAGATCCAAGCCGGAGAGGGTGGTCTTTGCAAAAAGACCAAGAGGCGGTCATGACCGAAGGGAGGTCATGGCCAAGAAGGAGGGTGGTCTTTGCAAAAAGACCAACAAAGACTAAGAGGTTGTCTTTGCAAAAAGACCAAGAATGTCGTCTTTGCAAAGAGAGGCCCTCGGGAGATCCAAAGGGAGAGAAAGTCCTAAGGAAGACACGGTTACTTCACAAGGTCACAAGGAAACATGACCGCGAAATGTAGTCGTAGCAAAGATACGATCACGCGATGTGGTTGTATGAACAAGAAAAGAACAGACACCAAGAAACTTACCAAGGCCAAGAACGAGTTAAAGATAAGAAGGAGGAGCTGATCCCGAGGCTGGATGACGACCAGCTGGTGGTGACGGGAAGGACGTTGCAGAGGCTCCGGCAGGCCCTTTGCGACGAGGAAGCGATGGCGTAGCTCCAAAGGGGCTCCCTGCTGAAACTCCAAACTCAGAGAAAATTAGGCAAAGAGGCTAGGATTACTGAAAGAAAGCTCACTTAGGCTTTTTTTTATAGCCGGAGATGAAAAAGAAAGAGCGAGAGAGCCGCAGGGAGACTTAGAGACACACGGGTCAAAGGTAGGTGAGAGTTAGGGCAAGTGTCACATCCGATTTGGTGAAGGACAGTCAAGACATGCTTTGCTAGGTAGGAAGGGAACAAGGAGGGAGATTAAAGTGCCACGCAAGTGACCACGTAAGTGACCGCATTTAATGCACCCAGATTTTTGTGGCGGAGGAATTAAGAAAGTGAGTAAGACCGACAAGTGGGGCCAGTCAAACTCAGGTAAACAAATCGATCAAAGGGAAGGTTGGGACCAACAAGGGTGGTCTCAACCGCCAAGGTGGTCTTTGGGAAAAGACCACAGGGAGGAGGTCGCGGCAAAATGACAAAGGAAGAAGTCACGGTCTTAGAGGGAGGTCGCAGCCCAAGGGGGTGGTTTTTGCAAAAAGACCAAAAGAGCGAGGAGGTCCAAACGAAGGGAGGTCTGGACAGCTAAGATCAATCAAAGGGAGGTCCTGACGGTCAAGATCTGCCAAGAGGAGATCCTGAAGGCCAAGATCTAACAAGGAGAGGTCCTGACAGTTAAGATCTCCGAAGGGGAGGTCCTAACGGTCAGATCCACAAGGGGAGGTCCTGACAGTCGAGATCCAAACAAGAGGAGGTCTCAACGGTCAAGATCTAAACAAAGAGGGATATTTTAAAATGAGGAGATCGAAGGAAAGAGGTTCAAAGGAGAAACTCAAGGGAGGTCTAAAGAGAAGAAAGATGAGAGGTGGTCAAATAAGAGGGTGGTCTAGAGAGAGGAAAACCACTCAAACTTGTCCCTCAGAAATCAAAAAGGTTTGAAACACAAACCCGAGCTGGTCTAAGACCCAAAACGGGAGGTCTTAGTCCTACAAAAAGGTCTTGGACAATGGGAGGTCCAACACAAGGAAGGTCGGGACCCTCAAAAGTAGTCCAAACAGAAGGCACAAGGGGAGGTCCAAAGAGAAACCAAGAGAGGTCTGGACCTACGGGTGAGGTCCGGGTTAAAGGATAGACCAAGCACAAGGGAGGTCTAAGAAGGAAAAGCCAGTGAACACCAATACTCGAGATAAACCAAAGGAGGTTAATTGCAGTTGGATTAATTCAAGTTAAATCTCCAAATTTTCCAAAATTCCAAGTTAAGCTTGAGCGAATCAATAAAGCCGAATGGTTCCTTTTGGGTTTTTGAAAACTGGTAGAAACCCTAGGACAAACGGGACGTTACAGTCAGGTACCTTATGCCACATGTAAATATTGTCATACTAAATTATCTGCACGCTCAGGTGGAGGAACAGGTCATCTCAAGCGACACACGCAGGCGTGTTTGAAGAAGATAGTGGCTGGACGGACGTAAGGAGGGAACGTCCAGACCCAGCTTAACTTTGGCCCCGATGGTTTGGTAAGTACATGGATGTACAACCCTCAGGTAGCTAGAGACGAAATTGCTAGATATATAGTTACTGAGGATCTTCCGATTAGGACGGGCGAAAGCTCTAGTTTCGAAAGAATGATCCAACATGGTTTTTGCCCGCAATACTGACACGTAAGTAGGAGAACAACTGCGTGAGACATAGTAGAACTCTACCAACGTAAACTGTCAAGTTTGAAAGAAAACTTCCTGAAAACTGCCTTTTCTTTTGCTTTAATCTCCGATATATGGACTTCATCCCACCAAAGGGCATGCTATCTTAGTGTTGTTGCATATTACTTAGATGATGATTATAACTTGAACAAGCGAGTCATAGGGTTTAGGTCTATCGATGAGGCACACACCGGAGAGGCCATCGCACAACGCATATTAGAAGTAATTCAGGATTTTAAAATAGAGAACAAAATTATTGCCATCACTCTTGACAATGCCTCATCTAACACGACGGCCATGGAGTTCCTCGCACCGCATCTGGAGTCCTACACTGGTGGTTTTGTCCTCCACCAAAGATGCATGTGCCACATCTTGAACCTCATCGTGCAAGTAGGCTTATAGGTAATGAAACCTAGTCTAGACAATATACGCGATGCTATCCAGTTGATTATAGTTTCAGGACCAAGATATGCCCAGTTCAAGGAGTACTGCAAGACCAACAATAAGAGGCCAAGGAAATTCAACCTGGACATGAAGGTGCGGTGGAACTCCACGTAAACTATGTTGGAGCGGTGCAAGGAGTACGAGTACATTATCACTCTCTTTGTCAATACTAATTACGTAGCGGTGTTCTTGAAGCAGTTAGCTAGTTGCTGGTCATTTTCATGAATTTTTGAAAGTATTTTACAATGCAACCACAGTTTTATCTGGTGTTTACTATCCTACTTTTTGCTTGGTCATCAAGTGGCTTTGGACTATTGCTAATGCTTTCAAGGAAAACAGAGGCAATGCCCTTCTAAGACCTATTATTGAACCAATGCAGAGAAAAATTTTAAAATATTTTCAAGCTATCCCACATCTCTTTTGTTTTGGTACTATTATGGACCCTCGAAGGAAACTAGCAGATCTGAAGGCGGCTTACGAGGGAATTGGGGAGGCATTTGATCTTGATTTTTCTGAGGCTTACATTCATGACGAGCTTTTTCGAGTTTTCGATTTGTATTATGAAAAGTTTGGCAGCAGAAGTCAATCGAGAACAATTGCTTCAACAACGCAACAAGGACAGCACAATGTGAGCGCTTCTGTTGGGCCGAAACGATGATTAGAGGGGGGGTGAATAGGAGCACGATATCTTTTTCTCCTAGATCAGATTCAATACCAATTTCACTCCAATAGCTATGAAAGCTATGAAGATCAATATACAAGCACAGTGGAAGATTTGTATTGAATCCAATCGAAACCCCGAAGCAAAACAACCAAAATTACCAAAAACTCAATTCACAATGAGTTGGGCAGTCAGACCTCTCAGCCTGGCGGTCTGGCCGCTCCATGGGGTGGTCTGGCCGCTCCATGGGGCGGTCTGACCTCTCAAATGGGCGGTCTGACCTCCAGCCTCATAAACAGTGAAATCAACCCGAACTTCCAAAACACAAAAATGTCTAACTTTTGATTCGTGACTCCAAACTTCACGAAACTTGAAACATACCTTCCTTGGGATGTTAGGAACCTATTCCAATCAACGATCGTGAAGATCGTTGCCAAAGTTCCGACCTTTATCCGTTTTAGTGAAGGTTGCTTCAAAACCGAGCCAAATACGAAAACGGTGATTGAGATGATTTTGTGGTAGAAATCAATCCAAGATGGCTAAGGATAGTTTCTCATACGTCCTAGCATCCTCAATCACAGGAAGAATCAAGCCAAAAGCCCTCAAGAACAAAACCCCTTAAAATCACCCTTTCTTTCACAAAAACCGGACAAAAACAAAACTTAGATCCAAAAGCTTGCTCGTGGTTGATTGATGATCTAGATGATCCTAGATAGGTTCCCACATGTCATAGCAAGCTAGATCAAGAGAAGAAACCAATAGAAAACTCACGGATCAAAGAAAGCCCCAAAGTCACAAAATAGAGAACAAGAACACAAAGAGGCTCATCTTAAGAAGTGATGCTTGGATTGATTTGAGATAGATGAATGTTTTACAGCCACTCCATCATGGAGGACAAAGCTCAACACATGAGCACACACTCAATCCAAACCCTAGAAACCCTAGCTCTCCTCCTTTCTCCCCAAAACCCTAAAACACAAAATAGGGCACTCAAATGGATGGGTTTATCATCCTGTTGGACAACACCCAATACTATTTATAGTGGAGGCTAGCATTTAGGGAATATTCCATTAGGGCACCCGTTAAGCCTAACTCACAAACGGGTTAACACACGCACGCATCTCAGAGTGTCGTCTTCATCTTCGATTGACCTAAACCGCTTCTCCATGCGTCGACCCGCGCCGCGGTTTAGCCAAAGGTCACCAAGGTGGTATTTGGTGAGATTACCAAAATACCCCTTCTTGATTCTTCTCCAAGATCGAGTCCAATCATCATGAAGCAATTGCCTGCTTCACCACGTGTAGGTTGATCAACGACTCTCATGTCGGCAAGTCTCTCCCGTCCGGATCCCACCGAACCACCATAGCACTTGCACTGACCTCCGCGCCGCTTGATCCAACCCGTCACACCGATCTGCATGTTCGATCATCTTTGTCCATTCTACGCCCTGCTTGAGTCTCCTGACCTCACCCGGCATCCTCGATCGTTCTGGACCTCAGCTCTCCAAGCTTAGTCCCAATCCTCCTCGCCGTTGACCGTCATTGACCTACAAGCCACCTGCACAGCAAAAGACCAAGAAATCGTTTCTGGGAACAAATTCTTCACAACTTGACCCACGTTAGTCAAAGCATGCATCATGCAACACATATGCAATGAAACCCATGATCTTGACCTAACCAACAAACATCGCCGCCAAGCTGGCTGGCGAACCAAGTTAAAACCGGTCAGACCGCCACTTTGACCGGTCTGACCACCCATTGGCTGGTCTGACAGCCAACCAAAGGCCGGTCTAACCACCCACTTGGGACTTAGCCAAATTTCCATCCTGGAAAACCGAAACTCTCTGGAATTTTCAAATGAATAGAACTTTTGCCTAGAGGCTCCAAAAATTATGAGACCAAGTGCAGAAGAACCCTCTCACTTGCCTACACCCTCTATTTTTGGCCCAGCTCCAAAAACCAAAGATCCTAAAATGGCCGGTTTGACCGCTCAGCAGTAGCCGGTCAGACCGCTCCTCTGGCCGGTCTGACCTCCTCTTTGGCCGTTCGGACCGCCAGTGCACATTCCAGAAAAATGGCCCGAGGCATGGCCGGTCTGACTGCTCCCATGGTCGGTCAGACCACCAGAGGCCTGACAGTAGCTGAACCTCGCCGAAAACGGGTGATTCCGCAAACCCTCAACGCCATTGCCAATTGTCTCATCATCCTAAGATCGTAGGCATATCCCCATGATATCCACAGCTTCCAACGTCTGTAAGAAGCTGAAAGGCCTAGCATCCAGTTCATCTTCTCGTGCACCGACCCGGTCTCAATAGAATCCAAGAGTAGAGATCAACCACTACCTCGACACACCTTTTGTGGGCACCGAGTTTGACTTCGCGGATGGCAATGATGTCAACCACCTCTTGTGGAACGTATTTATCCCGTGCTGTCACATTTTGCACGAGATGTACTTGTGGTTCCTGTGGATATCATGGGGATATGCCTGAGATCTTAGGATGATGTTACAATTGGCAATGTCGTTGACGGTTTGTCGAATCACGTGTTTTCGACAAAGTTTCAGTTCTGTCAGGCCTCTGGCGGTCTGACCGGCCATGGTGGCGGTCAGACCGGCCATGCCTTGACTTGGTTTTCCTGAAATGGTCATTTGGCGGTCGACCGGCGATGGAGCGGTCTCGACAAGCCTTGCTCGAGCGGGCCGACCGCCTAACGCAACATTTTGGCTTTTTGAGCTGGGCCAAAAATATAAGGTGTAGGCAAGTGAGAGGGTTCTTCTGCACTTGGTTTCATAATTTTTGGAGCCTCTAGGTAAAAGTTCTATTGGTTTGAAAATTCCAGTAGGTTTCAGTTTTTCCAGGTTGGAAATTTGGTTAAGTCATGGACTGGCGGTCGGCAGGCCTTTGGTGGGATCGGCCCGGCGAGAGCGGTCGAGCCGGCCAAGGTGGCGGTCTGACCGGTTTCGATGTGTTTCATCGTCCTTCGTGGCGGCGATGTTTGCTTGTTAGGTCAAGTTCATGGGTTTCATAGCATATGTGTTGCATGATGCATGTTTTGACTAACGTGGGTCAAGTTGCGAAGAACTTGTTCTCGGAAACGATTTCTTGGTCTATGTTTGTGCAGGTTGCTTGAAGGTCAACGACGGTCAACGGCGAGGATGATCGGGACTAGGCTTGGAGAGCTGAGGTCCAGAATGATTGAGGATGCCGGGTGAGGTCAATGGGTTCAAGCATGGCGCAGAATGGACAAGGATGACCGAACGGGAAGTTCGGTGCGACGGGTTGGACTGCTGCGGGGTCTGCAAGTGCCATGGTGGTTTCATGGGAGCCGGACGGGAGAGACTTGCCGACATGAAGAGAGCCGCAGGATCAACCTACACGTGGTGAAGCATGGATGTGTTTCACGCAGTTGGGACTCGGTCTTTGCAAAAAGATCGAGGAGGGGTATTTTGGTAATTCTACCAAATACCGCCTTGGTGACCTTTTGCCAAGTCACGGCGCAAGATAGCGCAAGTTGAAGTGGATTAGGTCAAAAGATGAAGACGGCGCTTTAAAACGCGTGCGTGTGTGACCCGTTTGTGTGTGGGCCTTAACGGGAGCCCATTAGGCTTCAATCTTCTAGAAGGTCTAAGCCTCCACTATAAATAGAGGAGGAAGGTGGCTGCACCCCCTTCAACCCTTTCATTGTTTTTGAAACCCTATTTGCTTAGGGAGAGGATTAGTGGAGGTTAGGGTTCTAGAGAGTTTGATTGGATTTCGTGCTCATGTATTGAGTCTTTGTCCTCCATTGGTGGAGTGGCTGTAAACCAATACTCAATCAAATCAATCCAAAGAGATTTCTCTCGAGATGAATCTAATATCTCTTTGTCTCTCTATTTGGTGATTTGATGCCCTTTTTGATTCTCGAGTTTTTGATTGGTTTCTTGGGTTGATCTAACTTGCTGTGACTTGTGGGAACCCATCTATGATCATCTTGATCATCAATTACCCACGAGCAAGTCTCTAGATCATATTTCGATTCTTACTTGGTTTTTGACCTTACTTTGCTCAAACTGGAAAATAGAGGAACCTTGGCTTGGATTTCTGAAATCTTTGATTGGAATAGGTTCCTAATATCATTAGGAAGGTGTGGTTCAAATTTCGTGAAGTTTGGCCTTACGGATCAAAAGTTAGGCCGTTTTTTGTTTCGGTTATCGGGCTGATTTTGTTGATTTTCCTGTTCACCGTCAGGAGCGGTCAGACCGCCCATTCTAGAGGTCAGACCGCTAGGCAAAATATTTGACCCGCCAATATTAGAGGTCAGACCGCCCAACACTTTGAGATTTGAGCTTTTGGTTATTTTTGGGTGTTTTACTTTGGGGTTTGGATTGGATTCAATACTAGTCTTCCGCTGTACTGGTATATTGATCTTCATAGCTTCCATAGCTATTGGAGTGACATTTGTGTTGAATCCATCTTTTGTGAAAAATTGAGCGTGCTCCTATTCACCCCTCCTTTAGTCGTCTTTTCGGTCCAACAGTTCCAGTGTCGACAGTCTCATCGGAAGCCACTTTCAGTATGGTGGGGAGGATCATCGAGCCAAGGAGGTCGTCTCTCACACCTGAGATGGTTGAGGCACTCACATGCCTCAAAGACTGGGAGAGCGCAGATGAACGAACGCAATATTAGCTTGAGGATACGGAGATAGCAGAGGCAATAGCCGACCTAGGGAATCTCGATGTCAACAAGTCTATCTATGTGTATGTAGTTGTTGCACTCTTTTCCTTACTAGGAGTACCCCACATTGAGGGTAAGGTTTTTAACGAGACAGCAAACTTTGTATTTGTACTGTATCAAACAATGGATAAATTTTAGTTATTCCCCTGAATATGTTACAGTGTTACGAATATTTTTTATTTCATTATATATTTTCTATATTATTTTTTTATTTTTCCTACTTTTTTCCTAACCCATTTTCTTTTTTTCCCTCCTTTTTTCCCATTCCCTCTCTTTTTTTCATTCTCCCTCCTACTCCTTTATAGGCCTGAGCCGAGAAGCTTCTCTCACCTTCTCGGTTTCTTTTCTCCCCCCTAATACTTCTTCCCCATCCTCGGTCCTCCCATTCCTCATCCGCCATCACAGAGTCTGCCCCCCCACGCCCCACCTTGCCTCTCCACGCGCCATGGCCAGCAGTGGCTGTGGCACCTCTCTGTCCCCTGCCCCCACCTCCTCTCCTCCTTCCTCGGGCTCCTTGCTACCTTCAGCTTCCTCGCGTCAGAGATGGCGGACCAGTGCTCGCTCACCCTCTCCCTCCGGCCTCGCGACCTCCACTGCCCTCAGGAGGCGCATGGGCCCCTTGTTCACCAAGATAGCCACGCCTCAAAGTCACCCTCGGCGGCTCGGCCCTCGGGTGCATCAATGTGTGGAGTGGTGGAGGTTGACGGCGACGGCGACGGCGGCTGTCCTCCACGACGACGGCGATGGCGCCCAGGTGAGGTCGCATGTCCTCTCCTCCCTTGCCCCTCGGTGGCCTAGTCCCTGACCCTCCCTCTATTCCACAGCGTGTCATGCGACGGCAACAGGACCGTGCTTGGGCCGGCACGGCATGGCAGCGGCACGGGGGACCTTTGGGCCGTGCTTGGGCTCGCCGGAGATGACTCGGGTCGTGCCGGCATGGCATGGCGTGCTGATCAAGCCGGCGCAGCACGCAGACGGTCCAATTTGTGGCCCATCATGCCCGTCTTGCGTGCGCAAAGACGCGGCCAAAGTGCCAGACTAGTAGTCAGTTGGGTAGTCGAGGAGGGCGATGTACTCCTCAACGTTGAGTTGCTCCTTTTCTGCCTTGAACTTCTGCACGTAATAGTTGGTTTCCGACAGGAGATTAGCAACCCGCGCTTTTATTGCGTCGTAGTCCAAGTCATCGTTGTCGTCGGCGACATCATCAAGTTGAGTGTTATTGTCGTACAGGGGCAGATATGGGTGTACAGATGTAGACCCAAATTTTTTTGCAAAAAAAACTCAATATATAGTAGGTATAATAGCTACATATAATAATAGTTGTGCCAAAAACATCATATTTCATCCTCCAAACGATTTCACCCCGCCCCACACCTTCCCATTCCCAATTCACACTCTAGCCGTGCAACCCAATAGCCCATTTACCCTCCACCTCGTCAAACATGTCATCGTCAGTCGGCAAATCAGGCCTATTGACCGAACTAGACATATCCATGATGCCAAACCCTAACCTAATCTCTCTCTCTCTCTCTCTCTCTCTCGTTCATAGGGCACGCGGCGGTAGGCACAAGGTGGTGCGGCTCATGGTAGGTGGGGAACATGCGGTGACGACCAATGTAACATCCCAAATTTAGTTCTAATTTAAAATTGCATGAGTTTCAAAAACTTTTTAGTTGTGCATCAAAAAATTCTAAAAACATTTGTCTTGTATTTAAAATTTTAAAAAAATTTCCTTGGCTCAAGAAACAAAAATTGCAAAAAATTAAAATATATTTGTGTGCAACCCAAAAATAATTAAAACCTAGTTATTGCAAAACCTCCTCAAAATTCAAATTGAAACCCAAATCAAATTATGAAATGCAAATAAAATTGCAAACATTATCTCCTTCCCACTCTTCCCCTTGGGCCAAAACCCACTTGTCGGCCCGACCACTTCTCTCTTCTCTCTCTAGCCCGAGCTAGCCCAGTCGCCCTCTCTTCTCTCCCTCCTCTCCCTCTCGCGGGTCGCAAGAAACCAGCCCAATAGCAACCAGCCGAACTCCTTACCTCTCTCATGCTAGCTGGCGAGCCGGCCCCCGTCCCCACATGTTATCACGAAGGGAGAGCCACTGTTTTCTCTTCTCCCTCGCACCATCTCTCTCTCTCTCTCTCTCTCTCTCTCTCTCTCTCTCTCTCTCTCTCTCGCTCGCCTGTTGCGCCCGTACGAACGCATGACGAGGCCGGAGCGTGTCCTCGCCATCTTAGCCCCATTCCCTCCGTTCTGGTGAGCTTCAACCTCGAAGCCCATGTCCGTCTTGTTTGCGTCGGTCCCCTCTTCCTAAACCCTCCATGATTTTCTATTGTTGTAGCCTAGAGTTCTTAGGACACCTTAAATCCTTGCCGCCATGACCGAGCACACATGCACAGACCCGCCACCACACCGAATGCCCTCTCGGTTTCCAGGTTAGCCCTTCCATTCCCATGTGTTCCAATATGGAGCAAACCTGGTAGGATAGTCAATACCGCTTCTAGATGACAGTAGCATCGAGCCGCGCCGCTGTAGGTCGCCGTGGATATCACTGCCCACTGCTTCTTCCAGAGTGTCGGGAGCACCTTTAGCTTCGTGTTGGCAAGTAGATGGTAGTGCCCCCTTCAATTTGTAGTTTCTAGCCACATTTGGTAGTTTCCCTCACCTACAGTGTCGTCACCGCGGTCTTGGCAGTAGTGCGGCCACCTCGATCGGGCCATCTCTGTCGTGCCGTCGGCACTGATAGGATTGCCTAGTGATATAGATGCTTAAGGCGTGCTCTAGCTCGCGGATTGCGTAGCATTTTTTTGGTAGCCGTCGTGCACAGTGCCACCGTCGCCTGAGAGCCTCTCCCGCCACGCCATCACCGCCGTTAGACTTGCCAAGATTGACGCCAAGCTTGGCCCGAGCTAGCCATAACTTCCCCTATGCGCTCCTCTATTTTGGACAGAAGATGCACAGTAGCATTGACGTGTGGACCCTGCCGTAATTAGGGTTAAGTTTATTCTGATTTGATTAGTACTTAGTTAGTAGGTAATGTTAGTATGACATGTGGATGTGGCACACGGTAATTAGAAAATCTAATTAGAAGCTAGATTAATGTTTGAGTATATGACATGACTGTAGCCGCTGATATTTGGGCCCACAGCTCTGTGACCTGCCATATGGACCAAGTCCACATGGACCACGATCCCACCTGTTAGGCTCTTAGATTTTCTTAATAAAAATAATTGGGAAATGAAATAAAGTCCAACTGGATGCCACCTGTTAGCTGCAATGCTTTTCTTTGCAAAAATAATTGAGAAATGATTATCATGTGATTCATGAGAGCTAGTCACAACACACAAGCACCACTCGTATTTTCATGACCCTACCGACGATCAGCCCTAACCGAGTTAGAGCAGGCCACAATGGCGACGTGGCAGACCAATGAAAATAACAAACACAAATTATAGAAACGCAGGCACAAGCGCATCTGACACATCAATATACACCTGAATCAATTCCTTCTCCCTGGTTATTCAGTTCAGCTGAATAGATTAGGAATGCAGGCTCCCGAGTCAGGATTCTGCTGTTCCTTCCAGATACGGCCAGTGACCCGCAGTTTCAGCTCTTTCCTATCTCCACCTGAGAAGAATAGAGCCATGTTGCGCTGAATAATGAGGCCATCATGGCTGTCCCTAACCTTACGGTGGCTGTCCCGGATGCTGCGGGGAGTGCCCTCCCATATCATCTTCCGGCCATTCGCCCCAACCTCAAGGCTATAACTGTAGTTCCTTGCATCATTTTCGTCGCCCATAAAACGAAGGAAAGCCATGTACACTGGTGCCATTCCAAGTTGGAAGGCCTCAAAGTGCAAGCAGAAGTACTGCCCAAAACAATGAAAGACCTAGAAAGAGATATGATAATATTAGACTATTATCACATCATTCAAACATGGATAAAGCACAACTTTCCCTGTCATGTCAATGAGGGGGGGGGGGAATAAATTTTCCTATCTGTAAGCATTGATAAGCTTTTCTGCATATCAGCACTAAGTTTTTAAACCCTGATATTTTTAACGAGGGATCTTGCAGATCACTGCAGGTAGGAATATTACCATCCACACCAATATATATTTTGATCTGATGAAACTGATACAAGTGGTACAAGCAATCAAGACAAATCAAGAAAGCCTAGGAGTTAGCTAAATACCATGAACGGAAGTAGATACTTACAGTTAACATCCAAGTTGCATTTTCAACCTCTCTGGGATTGGACTTAACATAGCGGTGATTGAATGTGCACCCTGAATGCATGTCAACTTTATGATAATCTCTTAGATGTGCAATAAGGAAAGGAATATCCCCAACGACTGAACATTCAGAGCCCGCATAAGGGCAGTTGTATGGCCTGAAATTGCACTGTGACTCATGCCTGAGTTTGCTGTAGTACTGGAAGATCTCTGGACAACCTAGTGAGTAGTATTTGCAGGGTAGCTCAAGTGATTCAGCCACTTTTTCCAATGCCAAACACCTAATGTCACCGAGCTCCTGTCGACAGGTAGGGCAGCGATTGTTCACCTGGGTTTTGCAGGTCGAACACAGAGTATGACCATTTTGGCACTGAAACATAGCAAAATAATTAGTCGCTCACAAATTATTTCTTATGTTGAATCATGACTTACAAATGCTGAACCTAGGAAAAAAATCACAGTTTCATGCAGTAAATCACAAAAACTGGTATGCATAGTATCATTTACACAATTTCTAGCAGAACAAAGGCAACTGGAAAAAATAATTATGTAAACAAACAAATTATTGAAAGTATTGGAACAAGACAACACAGGATGAAAGATAATAGTAGAAGTACAACGATAGGGGAAACACATGCTAAATCCATGCTTGTGATGATACCACATATTATGAAGTTCTAACCACTTGCACACCCAATTGTACGGTTGTACATTATCTAACAGCTTCCTGTATCATATTGTGAAGTTCTAATCACACAACAGCGTATCGTAAGATATAATTTTTGTATGCAGTAATTTTGCCAAAGATTACCCCTTTCATTCATAATAACATCGCAATCTGTGTTAAATGCCATATAAGTTGTAAGAATTCCACTGAGATCATTCATAAAACACATTGACTTGCATCTGACTGCTGTGCATCTTTTTAGCTTTAATTTTCTCTTGTGAGCTATGATTTTTATGTTTAGTAAAACAAAAACAACAGCTGGAATACAGCAGGACCACATACACTTAAACATTCTTAAATATACACTTAAACACACACTCACATCACATGTGTGTGTGCGTGGTGTGTGTGTCAGTGTGCATCTACCTTGTAATCGCAAAAAATATATACTTTAACACGCTAACGATGACAAGCTACTATCTTATGATAGTGTACCACAAGTATTATGATATCATTTTACGAAACAAAAAACCGCTCCATGGCCAGTTCTGGTTTTTCACCAGTTGCCAGTGGAAACCGCTTGAAAACCACCCAAAAATAGGACAAATTTTACATTTTAATTTCAAAGAGGACAAAAAAGATTAAAATTCGAATTGGAATTTTCCAAATTAGAGCCACTTCGAAAATCTTGGGGAGCATCGAGATTTCCAAAAACTGGCGGTAACCAGCCGGTTTTCTGAACCCTAGTGTACCAAACATGCAAGCAAGGATCCCAGTGGACAGTGTCTTCTGATTTGCCGCTGGGAAGATGAGATGGTAGGGATTAAAATCCCGGCCGGTAACCGCCGGTTACCGCTTACCGGAGGCCGGCCGGGAAAGGGAATCCCGGCCGGTTTTCTCAGTTTTTTCAAATTATAATTCTAAATTTTGAATTTCGGATGGTTTTTAATCAAATTTTAGCGAATTTCGTCCCAGGAAACCGGTAACCGGCCGGTTACCGGTACCGGCCAGGGAGCGGGAACCGGCCCGGTTCCGGTTACATGAACCTTGGATGGTACCCAGTACCAAGATATAGATAGGTACTTAGTTTTATTTTTTTACCGGTATGCAGGATAGATTGCTAAAGAGTTCTGAAGACTTCAAGGAAGCTAACTAGCAGCTCATTACACCACAAAACCTCAATGCTCTTACTCCAATATGCAACTTTTATTTTTGTAGACTATAAATGTGCTATATCCCAGATATAAGAAGTATACCCTTTTGGTCATTTGTTGCAGGTTATCACTCAATTTTAAAAAATGTGACAACATATCATGACAGTCTAAATCCACTTATGAAAAAAATACATAGCAGTACAATCCAATGGGTCAGAGGAACCAATATGAAACTGCAAAAAAAAAAAAGAGCACAGGAAAAGGGGGAAAAGAAAAGAAAAGGAGGAAAAGGAAGGAGAATATTTGACAGGGTGAACCACTCCGCACCATCGCAAAAATTACTCAAGTTGGAAAATATCATGTGTCACTGACCTATGGCCCCAGGCTCAGTTGTTAGCCTCACATTCAATGGTATTTTCCAATTATACATCCCTGCAATGGTATTGAGCTGATTTTCTCTACATTTGACAAAACAAATACTGCAGTACGAAACTTACTAATTGCTATTGGTCAATTCCTTTTATAACAAGCAGATAAGATGTTTTCTTCCAAGTTTTATAACAAGCAGATAAGATGTTTTCTTCCAAGTACTTTTAGATACAAGAAACTTACATAACCAGCTCTCAGAAAAGGAGCTCAAGAACAAAATCTACACTAGAAACATAGGGATGTATAATCGGCAGTTCAACTATAGAAAAGGCAAGAGGACACAACAAGGGAAAATAAACATATTAATTACTCCCTCCAGTCACGAATACATGTCATTTTGGTATAAGTGCAGCCAAACTTTCAAAACTTTAGCTATCTATATCTTTTTAAATATTTAGATTGTATACATGGAAATCATATGTATAGATTTGTCTCGAAGAGTATTTTCATAATATTATAATTTAATTGGGTGTTATAATCATATTACAATAGAAATTAGTGGTCAAAGTTGTGTTTTGGAGACTGTGTCAACGTCCAAAACGACATGTATTTGTGACTGGAGTAGCATTTTTGACTGATCAAGTCTTGACCCAAACATAGAGATATTTGAGAATCATGACTGAATTATTGACATCATATTTGAGTCCTAAAAAGAAAAACAAAATCGGTATCATGGTATGTCACTCTGGCAAGTATCACAATACAAATTACAAGCATAAAACCTGAAACTGCAGTACATCAAGATTAATGCATTACTAGATGATCTATGGTTCTGTTAAAGTATATTTCATTAAACAGAACTCCAGTGGGAAGACCAACAACATATATTGTGTTAACATAAAAAAAGTGTCAATTTTATGGAGAAGATCAAGTTTGATGTGAGAATTAAGCACTAGCAGGATTCCAACACATAAGATTTGTCAGCTTGTAGAAAATCTTATCGGTAAATTTGTAATAGAACCATAGAGAAAAAAGCATAACAGCAAACAAAAGAACAATTTGAGCAACTTGAACTAAATGGCATTTTCCAGGTCTCAACCCTGACCTTCCGTTTGTGTAAGGGCATGCAAGCATGCACACAGGACATCCTAGACTACAGATAGAAATGCACACCTTTTGTAAATGGACAAAGAAGGGTACAAATGAATTGTTCTTAAGAACCTAACACTACACTAGTATATGCCCTAGCCATCATTCTCCGACACTAAGCCGAGATCCCGAAAGGAGTCAAGAAACGAATCGAGGCGCGAGGGCGGGTGCGGACCTGGTTGATGGGCGGGTACATGGAGTTGGTGCAGACGGGGCACTCTAGCAGCTCGTGCACGCTCGTCGCCGGCGAGATCAGCGGCCCCGTGATTGCCCCACCCGCACCAACGCCGGAGACGACGACCACGTTCACGACCGCCGCCGCCGCTGCGGCGGCGGCGGCGGAGGACGACTTGAGGAGGGGGCGGGGAGGTGGGACGCCGCGTCGTCGTCGTCCATGCCATCGGAGGAGGACACGCACTCGATGCTATCCATCTCCATGGCCCGAAGCAGATCGAACCGAATCGTGCCGGATTCTGGTTGAACTAGGTGGGGGGATTCTTCGGCCGCCCGGTGCCTCTCCCTCTCCTAGGGCTCGAATTCTTGAAGAAAATTGCTCCTCCAAGAACAAGAACAGGGAGGAGACGCTAATCGCGACGGGAAACGAGGGTGGGGGGGGGGGGGGATAGATGGTCTTGGGTGTTTCAATTCGGATTTCCGTTTGGTGGTGGCGTGGTGGGGCGCTACGATGGTGTGGGGTACGGTGGCCGGGCTTCGCTTTCGCTTTGTTCTTTGGGGATTTTATTACAGGATGGGTGGTGGTGCGGTGCATGTTCAAATTTAAACTTCTTGTCCGGTGGGCGGAGAGGACAGCAGGCGTGGGTTGGCCGTTGGGCTCAAATGCGCCGGCCATGGATCAGGGAAATTAGTACAAACTTGAGTTCGAGCGAGCTAGACCTGGTGCCCCTTTGGAATGCAGCACCTAAATTTCGCAGGATTTTCACATGAAACAGTTCAATTCATATGGGTTTTGGAGAGAGAGAAATCTTGTGTTCTAAACAGAGTCTTAGACTCAACTCTGCTTGCTTTTTTTTTAAAAAAAAGTGCGAGCTTAATTTGAGTCGAATTGGGACACTCCTAGAAGGTCGGCTTGTACCTATCTAAAGCTAGTCGTAGATCAAATATAAACAACAAATTTGACTTTCAATTCCATAAGGTAATTAGAACACCATAGCACTAAAGCTAGAAAATTATCACGAGCAAGCGCATAAGGTTAGTACAAATCCTAATTTAGTTCCCGGCTAGTGGAATTATAATAGGCGTATTAGAATTCGAAATATATGGAGCCAAAATCAAGTAACCTAGTCTACACTAACTCTCTTAACTCTACTTTTTTTTCAACTAAGCTCCAAAAGTTGCTCAAACCCCACTCCTAACGAGCCAAGCCAATACGCAAGCCAAAATTGAATGGCTCACGAGCCCTCGAGCTTTCCTTGCGGCTCTAATTAAGACCCTATTTGGTCGAGCCCTACCTTAAGCTTGTTTGGCTCATAGCTCACACGCTAGAGCCTTCCACCACACAACAAATGTTGGAGCTCAAAATGAGGTGTTGGGTTTAGGTTCCTAAATATCTTTATCAGGCTTCCCTTGTCTCATATCCATAATGTGTTTCATCTCAGCCTTCGCTCACGACCTGCATTTGCTTTGCCTACTCTCTACTTCTGCTTCTCATTTGCACCTCCTCACCTTCATCATCTATGTTGTCATCCCGTCCTCTTTTGGGTATGTTTGGAACGCAGGAATTTTACATGACTTCACGTGAAAACATATCAAATCTCGTAGGGGTCTGGGTAAATTCTCGTGTTCCAAACCGGACTATATCATTCTCATTGCCTTAGTCATGAAGTCTCTCCCTTATTAAGCGGTAGGGACTAAATGAGGCTCAAATATGGGATGGCGATGGTAGCTGTCGAACCCGGGAGCGAAGGATCTCAAATTCTCTGTGTCTCATACACTAGTCCAGGAACAGCTAGTGTACACAATCAAACAAAAATGATAACAAAACCATAATACGTGATTCATCCATAGTAATTCAAGTTCGTTACAAAAGGGGGGCATAAGTCCAAAAGCATAGTATAGCGGAAGCACAAATGATAAGGTAGACCAGACGATTCGCCACAGGCAATCATTAGGGGGCGTAGCCTAGTTGTCTAGGTTCTCTCCCTCCTCGTAGTACTCCTCTGAACAACAATGTATTAAGCAAGGGTGAGTATAAAAATGTACTTTGCAAGTTACACCTAATAACATATTATAATGCATGCAAGGATTTATCAAAAGGGGGCTTATATGGCTCAATTTGTATAAAGCGAAATCTTCAACTTAAATATTCTTACTAAATTCCAAAGCAGTTTATTCCATAATTAAAATCAATTTTTAAATGACAATTTTATAGTGGATAACCTCTATACAAGTGTGGTAAAGGATACCCTCCTACACATGGCTAAGCGCCCAATTTCCTAATTGGATAAACTATCCAAAATCATTTATAAAAATCTTTTATAATCAAAAATCAAAGTCTAACTTTCAGTGGCTTTACTCAGCATGTCCGTGACCGTGGACATGGCTATTCGAATAGTTTTACACTCCGCAGAGGTTGTACAACTTTACTCACAAGAGATAATTTTGCTTAACATGTCGGCCAAGACACGCTTCTGAAGGCGTGAGACTAAGCAAATATCACGAGGCCTTTACAATACGTCATCCCAACGTAGTTATGCCCGCTAAGGTTTCACTTCCTTTGGATTGAACCTTACGCCGAAAGTCCCCTCTTGTGCCTTGTGGGAATAAATAAAAGTAGGTCATTTTGACATCCACACAACCAGATAGCACAACCACGGTGGAATGCTGCAGATTATTTAGCCCATCATGTCCCACTCCAGACTTGTGATAGTACGGTGGAGCTTTGCAAGATGCGGCTTGAAGACCGGTCCTTAATTAACTTGAGCGACTTCCAAAATAACCCCTGGGCCTCAACCATTCTCGAATTGAGCCCATGCATAAACTTGCACCCACCAACTATTCATTTAGCCCAACTACAAACCAGTTTTTCCTTTTATTTTATTTTTCAAAATATTTGTAAATTTATATAGCATACCAAAGCCATAAACAAATTTTTAAACCATAGTTGAATATTTGGCTAAAATTCCCCAAATTTAATATTTTTGGTCTAAGTTTTGTCTAAGCATAGAATTTTTCAATATGTTCTAGTTCATACTAATGTACCAACTAGCTTTTAACTATGGTATCAAGGAATGGCTAATTCAATAGCAACATTTGGCTATACAAAGGTATTGGGAATAACTATAATTTAAAATAGGGATTTAAACAACTTGGATATAAATATGCATGCAATAATAATTTAAAATAGAATTTAAATAATTTAAAATATTGGGATTCAAATATGATCAAAGATGTAACTTGCCTTGCCCAAAAGCTTGAGAATCTAACTCTTCAAATAATTCAAGTTCCCTGGAGTCGTCGAAATCTATACGCAAAAACGAGCCGATGTTTAAATAAAATCCAAAAATTATAAAACTAGTATCGATATAAATATATTGAATTTAGATGAATTTAGGAACAAGAATCAACAGAATCGGAGTTCGTATGAAGGAGAACGAACATCCGGAAGTTTGACATTCACATGAAATGGTGAAAATCTGAAAAGGGAAAGAATATATTGGAATATGCTTTTTTTGATTTTTCATGCAAGCAAAAGCATATCACAACATGGCCCATTTGGAGGTGAGACAAAGGAAATAAAGAGATGAGGGAGGTCATTAACAGTTAGGGCTGGTTATCAATGACTCAAAGAGCTAGCATAGAGAGTAGCACAGAGCAGTAGAACAGGGGAGGCTTAGGCGGCTCAGGCAAGGCGTCGGCACCGGTGAGGTAGGTGGTGTGGCAGTGGGCAAACCAAGAAAATGGAACCCCACGGCGGTGTCCTACCCACGGGTGGCGGTGGCAGCGCCGGAGAGGCCCAAGGCGGCGGTGGCGCCAAGGGAAGCGGCGGCGGCACACGGGAGTCACGGTAGAAGTGGTGGCGTGGCGGAGGAAGCAGGGCGAGCATGAGCTGCGCCTCAGCGAGGGGAACGTCATGCTGGGGTCGGGGAGGCACGAGGGGTGGCCGGAATGGCCAGCAGCGGTGGAGCTCCATGGTGTGCAATCGGTCGGGAGAAGGGGGAAAGGAAGAGGGAATCCGGGAACACGCCGTGACGCAGGCGGCGTGGCAAAATACTGGCTGGAGGGGGGAGTTTGGCGACGAGGCGGCGCGGTCGGTGCTAGAGAAGAAAGGGAAGCGGTGGCTCGAGAGAGCTCCGGGTGCGGGGGGTGGGGGGAGGAGAGGGGGGATGCGTCACTATTTAAAGAGGGAGAGGGGGAAGTGTGGTACAGGGCTCACTGGGCGGAGCGCTCGGCGCGGGCGCGGGCATGCGTGTACGGGGGTGACATGGCATTTGGTAGTGCGGGGAGCTGGCGTGGGCGGCAGAGGATGGGCACGATGTGGCACGCGGGAGCAGGCTGGCGTAGGCGACGGCATGGGCAACGTGTGACGCCCCGTGTCATTACCCCAAGGGTAATCACACTTAGGCATACGGATTAGTATTCGTTTGCTCAGTAAAACACTGCTCCAACGAATAGTAAGCCTTTATCAAGGTTACGCAGTAGAACAATAAGATAGAAACTGTACCTTTTATTCCAGTAATAGCCACGCCAGGCTATGGTTTTTAGTACAAGTATTATACAGCTACCAAAGGAGCTTCTCCGTCTCCCTCGTAAGCCCTGAAGTCTCGGCCGCCCATTCGTCCCACGCGTCAAATATGGCGCCCATATCGCCTTAGTCCTCGTAGTCTGTGCCTTCTCCTCCCGCGGTTACTTCAGTACCTGCAAGTCCCTCGTCCTACTCGGGATGGTTCCCGGCGGAGAGAAGAAAGACCCCCGACGGTTCTCGTAGACTCCAATCCAGGAGACTGGTATGAATTCATGATTTGATATAGCACTGCGCAGGCTTTGTACCACTTTACCCATAGTCATTCTGAGCTCTAAATGAGTCGGGTCCCCTGCATTTCCTTTGATGCGGGTTCGAGTTCGTAATCTGAGCGTTTTCGAGTTACGTGATTAAGTCTCCACCCATTACTTTACATCGGTCTTGATTTAATCACGTTCTTGACCTAAATCATACACCGAAGTTCAATAATGTTTGTTGAGGCGCTTCTATCACGCACTCAACACTCCACCTTAGCGCTATAGCGCCTTGGATCTCCCACTTCCTGACTTCTCCTACCGGTCCTGGGTTCCTCCATCACACTCACACATAATACTTACCCATTGTGGAGAGCATAGTCACGTAGCAAGGTAGCATTTTCTGCCTACCGAAACAGGAAAATGGTTGGTACTGAATTTACGACTTCAGACCGAGCAAGAGTTTTGTTTGTCCTTATATTATAACCATATGTAAAAAGGGGCCCACCTCTTACCTCATCATTATCATCATCATCATCGTCGTCGTCGTCGCATTCCCCTGCCAGGGCCCCCTTTTACAACCATAATAATTCTCATTTCTTTCTTTCTCATTCTCATTTCTTTCATATTCATCTTAATCATTTTCATCTCAATCATTGATTTAAGTTTTGAGAAAACAATTTTGATGCAATAAACATAATAGTGCAATATACGATTTACATTTAAATTAACTATATTTATGTTCAAGAGGATAGCTTGCCTTCAGACAGTAGGAAAGGTGGGTGTTGCGAAACTCGATCACCGCTCCGTCGGTCTTTGGATCGTCTTCTCAGAGTAATACGGAAATACGAATAATAATATAAGTAAATACGTAGTGGATTTTGGGGTGATATAATAATAGCTAAGTTAGTGACTCCTAATTGTTAGCACAGTTTAATTTAAATAAAACTTTTTTCTAGATCTAACACTAAGTTAGCACTCCCCCAGATAATTGTTCTATCGCTTACGCAGCACTATAATCAAGCAAAACCCGAAGTTCAAGCTTAAATAACCAACAAGGCTAAAACAGCCCAATATATTCGACTAAAGCCAGCGATGCATATGATGCTACTTAAGAGAATTAATTAGCTAAAGACAGGACTATGATAACCCAAATTATTTTAGAAGTAAATTAAAGGATTGACTTTTAAGTTGGCTAACAAAAAGGACCAAGTTAAAGCGTTTATCAGCGAAACTATGCAGCTATAGCTCAGTTAACTGATGCAATGAGCTAGACCTCGGAGAAACAGATCGATAGCCATACAACTCCTAAGATTTTTCCCAAGTCCTAAAGCCTAAACCCAAAAATCCTTATACTGCTACTCCCTAATCCCCCTCCTCTCTCTCTCTCTCTAACTCTCTCTCTAATCGGTCACAGACAAAAGCAAAAGAAACACACTCACGCTGAGCCCCCAATCCACACCCATCCTTCCCCAATCCCTTCTCTCCTCTCTCCTCCGGCTCTCCTCTCTCCCTCAAGGTTATCTTTGCCGCCGGCAAACCTCTCATCGCCCTGGCCCTGGCCTTTCGGCCAAACCTGGCTTTGGTCCGCCACTCCGTCGTCAGCCTCGGTGGCTCCTCCTCGGCGCGACAGAGGGCAGCCGCCCCTGGTGCTACTGGCGCCGCCATCTCTGGCTGGCTCGCTCTCCTCAAGACACCTCTGCTTGGTCCTACCATGGCCAGTGAGCCGACCGGTGGCTCGGCCTCTCGGGCCGGTGCTCTGACTCAAGCCTCCCCACTTCCAATCTCTCTAAGCTCTTCGCTAAGAAGTTCTTTTAATATGCACAGATGATTAAAAGATGATGCTTGATATTGATGGTATGCAGGGATTTATGGAGGCTTTGGAGTTGGTCAAAGCTATTGGAGTGGCCTGCTAAAGAGGTATGGACTCCCTTATAGCTCAATATGCACATGTACCTTACCTGAGGGATAGGGGTTAAACTGGCTTGGGGTTGATGATTGGCAGAGGTGGTCGGCGATGCTCGAGATGATGATGCTGGTGATGAGGATGTGGCTGCCCATCCTGGTCGTATTGGTGTCACCGAGCTCCCTTGCTTCCTGGCTCCTGCTTGGCTTGGAAGAGGAGGTTCTGGAGGTAAGACAATAGGACGAATGCTGTGTTGTGAATGAGATTGGGGGATGAATGAGAGGGTTGGGGGTGAATGTGGCTACTGGCTGGGGGAGATGGATGGTGAAGGAGGGAAATAGGGGGGTGAATGGTTGCCTGAGGAGATGAATGGGGCTGGCTGGTGACTGGGTGAGGTGAATGGTGTTTTAAGAATTACTTGGAGGGGCAGCTGTTTTTCCAGAGAATGGGGGAGGGTTGGGGCATTTTGAGGAGCTAAAGACTTGGTGTTGCTGGCTGGCGAGGAAAAGGGGAATGAATCTGTGCCCTAGGCTGCTGACGCTGTTGTGCAAGGATGGAGAAAGAAGGATGTGTCTTTTGAGAAGTACGGGAGGAAGCAAAGAAAAGCTCCAGGGGGAATGGTTTTGTGCCTGGGCATTGCTGTTGTCTTGAAGCCACAGAGGAGGAATGCTGGGCATGGTGCAGGGGGTGAATCTGGGCTTGGTGATGCTGTTGTTGAGCTGATGTTGTGCTATGTGTTGAAGAGGAGAGTAGAAAATGCAAGATGCCGATGGGGCTGCCCAAAGCAATGATGCATTATGCTTTTAGTTTGATTGATGCAGAACTCTCTTGTCAACAATGCAATGATTGAATTATCTATCTAATGATATGAGAATGCAATCAGTTATCGCCTTGACTCTTATGTTGCACTGATGAATGCAAATGACTAATGTACTTTATGATGAAATGATGCTCTGATGACTCTACTAACTATTGATGTGATGCTCGCGAAACGAAAACTACTACACCAAGGAGCTGGCGACGAATTAACTGCTTAACAACGGTCTTAACTCTATCGTTAGGTTACTGCTAAGCCAAGGTTAACTACCGCTAACTACCGATTACTGCTACGCGATTAAGTCTAATTACGCGGGTTCTCACACAACTACAGAGGAGGAAGAAAGAAAAAAAAAAAAAAAGAAAAAGGAAAAAGGAGAAAAATAAAAGAAAAAGAGAAAAATAAATAAATTAAAAATTAAAAATTCAAGAAAATTCCATAAAAACCCTTGGAATATGAATAGATTGAATAAAATAATTTTGAATTTAATTGAAGTTTATTTTAATCATTTAAAATGGTTTTTATTTCCTAAAATTTTAAATTAAGCTTTAAATTACTTCAATAAAATACAAATTTAAAATTATTTTTAAAGCTTAAAAAAGACACCGAATAATTGGGCTATTACAGTGGCTAACATTCCCAACAGTGGTGATGCAATGTAGCGGCTTCTCAAGCGATGCAAGGCATCGACGCCATATGAATGTGGTGAGCCTCTTTGAATTAGTGACAGGTAGCACAAACATGACTAGTCAATGACTACCAATGTGTTGATGGAACTGGTGGCGAGTCAACAACTACCAATGGTGATTGTGGAACTGTTGGATGCTAACTACAATGAGTAGAAAGGTCTACAACAATTGGTGATGGGATGGGCAATCTTGGGATAAGTTGTAAGGGGTGTCTGGGAGGTAAAAGTTGCCGCACTTGCCTTAAACAAGTTTGATCAAGTTTACTTTATTCGTAGCCACAATTAGAATGTGGCTTGCTATTTTTTCCTTAGCCACCTACCCACTGTCATACACTCATTTCTGTGCCAAATTTTGCTACCCTTCTGGCGAACGATTAGGGGGTGTTCGGTTGGTGCCACAAATTACCACATATAAGTTAACCATGTTTGACTTTGTTAGCCTAGTGTTTGCTTAGATGTCAAACTTGTGGCGTGCCATACTTTCTTAGCACCATACATCGCATGTCATAGACACAATTTTTTTTTTGCCAAATCACGCCACACTTGTGACCAAGAATTTGCTTGTCACAAAAAATGTGACTCCTGCACTTTTGGCCAAAAAAAAAATTGTGGCACCATGAGGCAAGCATCCAAACAGGCCATACGCTACAAAATGTGTCACACCTAGGGATGCCTGCCCGATAACCCGATTACGGGCGGGGCAAAAACCCTAATGAAGGTGGGCATATTCCTCCTTTTGTGTCTACGGGCATATTCATGGGAAGAAACCTCCACTACTGCAGAAAGAGTCATCACAGACGGTTCAAAAACGTCATCACAGATGGTTTCGTGAGCCGTCTGAGTTTATGGGTCAGAAATGACATGAGGTCATCATAGACGATTTTCGAACCGTCCATGATGCAGACTATCACAAACAGTTATTAACTCAGAACCGTCTGTGATAGTTGACTATCACAAACGATTTGTAGATAAAATCATCTGTAATAGCTGATGTATCATAGACGGTTTGTAGATAAAATCGTCTGTGATAGCTTATGTATCACAGATAATTTGTAGATAAAACCATCTATGATAGTTGATGTATCACAGACGGTTTGTCCTAAGGAACCGTCTGTGATAGTTGGCTATCACAAGACCAAATGAGTCAAAAACTACTATAACACCTCTTCACCCGCCTCTCGCCATTCATTTTGCCTTTGTCTATGTAACCGTGTTCATGCCAGTCAAGTTCTCCTCCCTTACGTTCCAGGGTCCTACCATTCCATTCTTGATCTCTTCTCTATAAAATCTCCAAGCAATGGCTGCTAGCTTGTGCCTTTAAAACCGATAGCTCACACCTTGGACATTCATCATAAACGTGCAGGTGAACCCCAGCCTACTTCATCGAACTTGACACACCGGAGTGTGTGATTTGCTTCATGCCAATCCTCCAAGTGCTTGTAGAATCCTCCTAAACTTGGGCTGTAGTGGCACAAAGCAAATCACACACTCTAGTATGTCACTACTTGGAGATTTTGTATAGAAGAGATCGGGAATGAAATGGTAGGACCCTAGGACGCAAGGGAGGAGAACTTGACCGGCATGAACACGGTTACACAGACAAAGGTGAAATGAATGACGAGAGGTGGGTGAAGAGGTGTTGTAGCAGTTTTTGACTCATTTGGTCATGTTTTCGAATGGAATAGCAAATTTTGCCTTCTTGTGTCCGAAATTACAAGAATAACACCGCGGTAGACTAGTCAGGCAACATGTATCTCCTACCATGCTTCGGAGGCACAACAGCATCCTACCATTATCATAAGTGTCCGTGATGGTAAATCAGCCCTCGGACCTTTTAGATATTCCTCTTCTATCGCGCTTGGATTTTTCAGAGGATGGCACATTAGACGCATGAGGCGATGATGACGGAGAATGAGCGAGCAACATCTTCACAAAAAATAGAAGTTCTAACACGCATGAACGTATTATCGTGAGATTCTCTATGTGTATGGGTATACACACTTATTTGAAACCATCGGTGATAGGTGATGTATCACAGACGGTTTGTCCTAAGGAACCGTCGGTGATATTCTTTTGCATTACAAATTAATTATGAATAAAGCATATTTCCAGCGTCAATTAAATGTCATAATTGACATATAAACATGTGAATACTTTAAGTCATTTAAAAGGAATAATATGCTCAACACACACAATATGTGCACAATAAAAATTAGCATAAAACTAAGATTTAGAAGATTGCTTATTGCTCTCAAAAGGCTAGTTGCACAAGATTTAAACTTGGCCATCACAACACTCACGCCAAATGTAATCATAAATTGAATATGACACTTTATAGATTAGGCCTTGAGCTCAAAATAAAACTTGTTAATCTATTCAGACTAGTTCAAATAAATCATCCAAAATTAACTTTGTTGTACACAGGAACAAAATCTATCAAGATACTATCAACTATGATATAGATCAGTGATTGTAAATAATCACAGAAAAACACACTGGATGACTGAAACTTCTACAGGACAACAAGTATTAGTTGACTGAAAAAGCTCAAAGGATAGCAAGTATATCAGAATGTATAAATTTCTCGAAACAATAGATAACATCAGGTAATCTAACAGCTCAAGGCACAATCTATACACAATATCACATCCAATTGCATTTGTGACATCAATTCATCATAGAGCAATTCATCGAGCCCACAAAAAAATCACTTTGCAATATCTCCCAGTGCTAGGCACATACAAATCACACAGATTGAATATATCAAATAGCACAGCACATAAGCAAGGTGATATAAAAAAAATGGGATGGCCGGGGTGGGTGGCTAGCTTACCTTGGTGGTGCTTGGGAGGCACTCATGGGAGGAGGCACGCTGGGCTTGAGGAGAAGGCGACGCGTGCTAGGGGGAGGGGAGGAGGTGGGCTCGGGGGAGGAGGCGCCGGGTTCAGGGAGGTGGTGGCTTGTGCTCGGGGCGGAGGCGGCGGTCTCAGGGGAGGAGGCACACCGAGCTCGAAGAGGAGGCAGGCTCGGGGAGGAGGCGCGTCGGGCTCGGGGGAGGAGGAGTGCTGGGTTCGGGGAGGCGGCGGCTCGTGCTTGGGGAGGAGGCGCCGGGCTCAGGGTAGGAGGCGCACCGGGCTCAAGGAGGAGGCGGCATCGAGGACGTCGGCGACGGGCTCGGGGAGGAGAAACTTAATCGCTTGAGTGGAGGGCGCGGGCAAACTCTAGAGTCCAAATATAAATAGGGTTGGACATCACAGAGAGTTCTAAAGTAGAACTGTCTGTGATAAATACACATCACAGACAGTGTCAATAAATAATAGTCTGTGATAATATACATTCTCATATACATAAACACAAATTCAGAACATATGACACATTCACATATTAGTAAAGCATTAGTTTGAGCTTAAAGCATTAGTTTGAGCTTGAAGTCTGATTTGCAGTTGTCATATTTAATTAGTGCAGAATATTGACAAAAATGGCGAGGAATTATCTCTGAATATTTGCTAAAACTATGCTAAAACCGCTAATTTTACAACAAGTAGTTCAACACATATGGAAAGAACTTGGCGTACTCATGTCTAATCCTACAGCCGTCGCTACAGAAGATGACGTAGTCGTCCCACCCTTCTATCACACCGTAGCAGGTGCTTGTGCACTAGTGGCCGTCCTCTAGCAGTGCCAACACCCAGCCCTACGGCCCGACCATCTTCTTCCACGTCACCTCCCGGACCGCGTCCGCAGCGAGCCTCTGGCACTACCTACACTCCCGGTTAGTCCTCTTGGCCGTCTCGCACCCGCCGCCGGCTGGCTCGCCCTCGACCTAGCTGATGTAGTGCTTCTCAACGCCGCGCGCTTCACTAACTGTGTAGAGGAGGAGGCCGAGCACGTAAGCCACGGCCTTGTGGCCGGTGACAGTCGCCCGGTCGAGGCACACGAGGCCGTGCTGCATATCCTGGTGCACGAAGACGAGCGTGAGGCCGACGATGAAGCAGGCCTCCAGGTTGCCAGTGCCAGCCAGGTGGTTGATGACGGCGAGGTAGCACTCGTTGTCCAGCCACTTCATCGCCTTCTCCTGCTCCAGCACCATGCGCATCCCCACAACACACTCCTTGGACGCCTTGTACATGGCCTTGCAACTCCATAAGAGAAAATTAAAAGGTCAAATTAAGGGTGTTGTTGCTAGTCAAATTAGTAACATGCATATACATGCATGGATTAGTTGCCGCCACAAACAGTAGTACGCATTTTTGTAGGTATATAAATACGTACGTGGCTTGTAGGCTACAGAGGTCAACCATGGGCTGAGGAGAGCTCACGGCCACGAGACCGACGATGTGGACGACGACATCGTGAGGAAGAGCGTTGACGATCGTCAACCTTCTCGCCTTGGTCCTCGCTGTCATGCTCTGCGTGCTCACCATGGCGCACAACAGTACTAGCTAGCTGCGTATGTATCAATACAGCAAGAACTTGCTTAATTAGTGCAAGATGAAGAGATGCATCGCGCGACGAGACGAAGAGACGCGTCGACGCATGAGACAAATAGATTACCTCGGGACACAAAGGAGATGGCCGAAGAGGGAGATCCGGTCCAGGGATGAAGAAGCGGCCGGAGGTAAGAGAGAACTTTTAGTTTTCAGGTGGTGATGGAAATAACAAAGGAGAGGATAACTATTTGGGCTAGACGTATACAACTTTCACGCAAAACCAGTCTGACCGCTGGGCACATGGCAGCTAGACCGGTGGGATAGCAGTCAGACCGCCTAGGGCGGCCAGTCAGACCGGCTGAGACTAAAACTGACAACAAGTTCAGTGCTGAATTTCAGAGAAAAGATGGTAATGTTGTATTTTGCTCCAATTTTTCACACAATCAACCAAAAAAACATATTTGGAGCATTTCCAACTTATATAGCCCTTAAAAATCCAATTCTTAAATATATTTTTTTTATAAATTAATCTTTTGTTTTCGCATAGAGAACTTGTTTTCATGAAATTTCTCCAAAAGAACTAAATTGAGTAATTGAAGGTATTTAAAGCATCAAATTTCATGTATGAGTCATGAATACCATTATGGACCTATTCATGTGAATAAATTTGGCTCAAATGGCAAAACTCACTTAAGTGCTAGAAAGTGACCACTTAGGTCAAAATATGATTTTGGATGAGTTTTGAAATCAAATAAATTTTGCTAGGTTGGCCTTTTGAAAATCTTTTGAATACACAAAAGGTTTAGAATAGCCAACTCTAGGATTTTCTTTTTGGGATGGTTTTAAAATTTCTTTTAGAATAGATTTTACATAAAATTCTAGTTTATGTTAAAAACAAGATACTATAATCTAGAGTTTTGGCTAGAAACTCATTTTCGCTTAAAATATGTTTTTCTTGAGCCAAACCCTTTGGGAAACCTTTTGAAAGTATTTGTATACATTTTTCAACTAGTTTCTCATAAGATTGCTAATAGTTATAAAATTTTTGACTTTTGGCTAAAGGCTCAATTTTGAAAATCTTTACTAGCACTTAATTTTTTTTGGGCACACTTAGGGATGTGATATACATGAATATGGCTTAGCACTCCCTCTTAATATGCCACATCCATCTTTCTCAAGATTGCAATAATAAAGATTTTGAACAAGAGTAAGAACATAATTTTGAAAAGGTTTTTATGAATGCAACCTACACAAAGGTTAGGGGCTAGATACTTCAATGTAAGTACTTGTTACCGAAATGGCATTGGTTATTGATTTGACAAGAATCAAAAGCGAGAAGTACACCATGCTAAGGCATATCAACCAATTCCGCTTTCATAGGAATGCTTCTGAGGGTATGTTCCACACTTTGTTCCAACAAGAGGTCTATCACTTTTATTATGCAAAGAAGAAGTTTGCTAATCATCGTTTTGTTAAATGGAGTTACCTGGGACAGAATCCAGTGTACAATGGTTTATATCATCTTTTTTGGAATGTAATATTGGATTCATTGGTTTCTTTCACATGCAACTTCCATGCCGAGGCCATTTGCCAATTCTATGCAACAGTTTATGTGCCCCCTGATCATGACCATCTCATTTGGATGACGGGACAAGTTCAGCTTGAAGCTTCTAGGGATGAGTTTCAGAGTGCCTTAAGCTTAGGTGATTCAAGAGGGATTAAAGTGCATCTTCAGGAACCCCTTGCTCTCACTCAGGTTGATGAATTCTATGATCAAGGAAATCATTTTGTGCGCGAAAGATTAAGTGGTCTTCTCCCTCTTTCAAGTATTATCAATAGGATCATGAGAGCTTCATTTTTCCCTAGGAGTGGAAATAATGATGAGATACATGGACATGCTTGGAATATAGTGAAATATATTATGGATAGCACAAGATTTGATGTGATGGGCTTAATTATTAGAGAGATTGTCACATCTAAAGGAGATAAGGCCAAAAGCATATACTTCGCTCCCTACATAATGAAGCTTATTCAAAGCAAGATTGATTTTGACTGCCCTTGTGATGTGGAACATAAAGAGTACAAACTAAGAGATGCTCCACCTCAAGTGCCTCCTCCTCTTCCTCCGGCTCAAGGGCAAGGATTGCCTCCTCAAGGACATCCAGGGCAGCAGGCTCCTCAAGAGCAAGATCTAGTCATGGCAGCACTTTTTCACCTTTAGTCGAGCTTTGATTGCATGGATACCAAATTTGATCAAATGCATGAGGTTCAGGTTGAGACTCGAGCCATGGTAGAAGGATTGAACCTGAGGTTTGATGTATTGGACTCAAGGGTCACACATCTTGATGAGAGGTTCACAGAGTATCAGTAGTAGTAGGAGCCATTGGTTTATCATAGATATGGATGTGGTCGTCGCCCTCCTTCTGTCATTCAGTGTGGTGCTCATCCATCCTCGTCAGATGCTCCCCCTCCTTCCTAGAGGTTCTTGGAGGTTTTTTTGGTATTTGATGCCAAAGGGGGAGAAGAATGAAGAAAAGGAATGAAAATTGATCGCTTCGAGAGTTTAGTGCTTTTCTAATTTAGGTCAATAGACCTTGTCTTGTAAGATTAAGCTTATATTCTTTCATGTAATATCTTGTGTAAGCTTATTAACTCTTGAATGCTTTTAGACATATTTTGGACAATGCTTTATGCCTTATGTTATGGATTGTGCTTTATTCTGTATTCTTGATTGGATCCTTATTATTATTGCATGCATATTTAATATTTGATTATCATTGTTGTGTCAAGCTTCCATGGATCCAATATATAGAGGAAACTCCGCCAAAATTTATAAAATCCACATATGTGCATCAATTTCCTTCAAATCCTATATGCACATGTTTAGGGGGAGTTTAATCCACATGTTGTGGTTTTGCTAGCAATTAATTCAAAAACTCCACTCGAATGAGTTAATTGCTATCAAAACCATCTTAGAGTATTCAATTTGTTTTGTACTCAATGTATACTCAAAAAATCACCTTCAATTCCTCATTTGTTGAGGATTGTCATCAATTACCAAAAAGAGGGAGATTGAAGAATTTAGACCCACCATTATGTGTCAATGGAGTATTTTTAGTAATTAATGACAATTGTCATGTGGACTAATATTTCCATGAGTTAGTGAAATAGGTTGAGTCATGTGATGTTGAAGAACATTGATGGTTTATTGCATTGATGATCATCAAATCAAGTGAGTGGCATCATGTGTTGATGCTCAAGTCAAAAACCCAATCTTGGAGAGGAGTGAATCATCGTCCTAAAGCTCCAAGTGAATGCGCAAGGCAAAGGTATGACTAGCATATGCTAAGGATGTGTTCTTAGTTATTTTACTGGTCTCGGTGTATGGAGTAAAGACTGGATTGCTAGTATAGGTTGCCATACTATTAAGAGGGGTCTTGATTAGTAGCTTGAGTGTGTCATGTGTTGATAGCTCATTTTGCTTGCTCTAGCTCTCATTAGCATGTTGTCAATATTTGCGAATGTGTTTTGCAAATAGTTGAGGCTCATGCAAAATCCTTGTAGCATGTGATTTTAGTTTGCGAATGTGTTTTGCAAATGGCTTAAGTCCATGTACCTTTTTCCTTGTGGTGTGATTCTAAAAGTCGGCAAAATGTGTTTTGCAACTCGTTGAGAATCTCGCTTTTAACCTTTGTTTGCATTGCACATCAATTGGTAAATGTGTTTTGCAAATTGAGTTGAAGCATAATGCAAAATCTGTGTTTCTCATCTCTAGCGGTTTGACCGCAGCTCTAGGGCGGTCTGACCGGCCTGAGTGCCGGTCCTTTTGTCCTGGCGGTTTGACCGCCGATGATGACCGGTCTGACTGTCATGTGTTGACCGGCCTGACCGGCCCCATGGTCAGCCTTCTTGGTTAGCTTTTTCTAGAGGAGGTGTTTCTCTAGATTTTGTTGGCTCCTCTATGGAGCGGTCTGACCGTCCTCCCCCTGGCGGTCTGACTAGCCTTGGTCCGGTCTGACCGGCCCTTGTGAGGGTGGTCAGTCTGGATGTGTGTCCAACGACTAGTTTTATAGCCGTTGGAGCTAGGGCGGTCTGACCGGTCATTTGTTGGCGGTCAGACCGGTTTCCCCTGTTTTTCTGGAGATTCTCCCCTAACGGTTAGTTTTTCTTGTGTGGGTATAAATACCTCTTGTGGCCGTTTATGGGAGAGGTGCTGGTAATATATTCATCTCCCTTGAGCAAAGAGCAAGCTCTCTCCTCTCTTTTGTGCATGTGTTGCACTTAGTGAGCTTTGAGAGCTAAATCCTAATTCATGTGTTGCATTAGGTGTTGGATTGTGTATGTGAGCGCTTCCGACTTGTTACTCTTGGTGTTTGATGACACTTAGACGGCTTGGAGGAGTATGTGCCGGTGATCTTCTCAAAGAAGGTTGTGAGGAGACCCGGACGGTTGTGAGTGGCTTGGTGCTCGCCATCTCCAGAGTGGAGGAAGATCAACCCCGAGTGGATTCGAGGTGTTGGCTTAATTTGTGGAGCCGGTCCAATTTGTTTGGGCTTACCTCAACGTGGATTAGGGGAAACCGGCAAGTTTCTGATTACCATAGGAAAAAAGTTCAAGTGTTTTTGAGGTTCGCTTTCTTGAGCTTTACTTCCTTGCAATTTATATTTATAGAATTAAATTGCTTACTTATCTTTGTATGTTTGCTATCTTTGTCAATAGTCTTGCCTTGTTGGTGCACTTAGTCAAGACTAGTTGATTTAGGTTTTAACTAAGCTAAATCAGTTTGATTTACAATTCCGCATAAAACTCGGATTTAGCCAAAAGAATTTTTAAAACCGCCTATTCACCCCCTCTAGTCGGCCTCCTCGATCTTACAAGTGGTATCAGAGCTTGGTCTTTCTTTCATTAGACTTAACCGTCTAGAGAGTAAAGGATGGCGACTATAGAGGTCATGCACCCCGATAGGGCACCACACTTCGATGGCTCAAATTATACTTATTGAAAAAATTAGAAAGACCATTTATATTAAGGCCATGGGCACAAACCTATGGAGAATTGTTGATGTGGGTTTTTCTACTCCAATTGATCCACAAAACCACACTCAAAGGGAAGAGCAAAACTTACGACTCGATGCTCCAAGCAATCATGAAAATACTCATGATGTTTGGACAACTCTCATGGAAATTCATGAGGGAACGTCCACGGTCAAAGAAGCTAAACTGCATAGGTTAAAACTCAAATATTAGTCATTTACCATGTGGCCTCATGAGAGCATCAATGACATTTATTCTAGATTGAACAACATACTAAATGAGCTCAAATGCCTATCTTGTGATTTAACCGATCTCGATATTATGCATAAGATGCTTAGGACTCTACCAGAAAAATATGAAACTTTGGTGATATTATTCCTCAATTCGTCTGAATTGCCAAAGATGACTCTTACCGTTCTTTTGGGCAATTTCATCACAAATGAGATGTACAAGAAAGATAAAGATGAGCTCAAGGAGAGAACCTCAACTTCAAGCAAAAGAATACATGCTTTCAAAGCCAAATATGATTCAAGTGAAGATGAGGATCAAAATAAGGAAGATGATGACACCGAAGAAGAAATGGTCACTCTCATGGAAGATCTCATGAAGAGACATGGCTCACAAAAAAAAATCAAGCACATCTTAAAAAACAAAGCACCACAAGACACCAAGGTGCTACAATTGTCAAGAAAATGGACACATTGCTTCAAAGTGTCCTTATGGGGAAGAAGATGAAAATGAGTCCAAATCATCATCAAGAAAGAAGAATGATAGCAAGAGAAGATATTTTGTCGAGCTAGCCATCAAGGACGATCCATCAAACAGCTTAAATACAAATAATGCTCCATTACTATTTGATATGTCTACATGTTTCATGACAAAATGTAAAAATGAGGTAAGTGATGATGATGAGCCCTCATATGATGATTTGATGGATATGCTAGAAGATCTGAATGAATATCTTGGGAAAGAAAAGACAAAATTCAAAGTTTTGAAAAAAGAACATATCTCTCTTCAAAATAATTATAATGTGCTAAAAGAAAAACGTGAGTCTCTCTCCTTCTCAAGGAGTTTACTAGCTCCAAGGTGAATATAGGCATAACATGTGATTTATTAGATGATATGCCATGTGTAGTTGCCAACCCTTGCATCGCATCTAAGGTTAGTGTATCCACTTGTGATGATTTGCTAGATGCTCCTTGTAGCTCAAAATTAGATGCTTGTTCTTCCTCTATGCTTGTTGAAACTAATCTTGTAGAGGAAAATAAAGAGCTTGAGGTCCAAATCAAAAAATTGACAAGTGACTTAGAAAGAAGCTATAAAGGAAAGGGCTCTCTTGACAAAATATTGAGCAAACAACAAATGTTGAATGACAAGAGAGGAATTAGCTTTATTCCTAAGAAAAAAGAGAATAGCAAAATAAGACACAATCAAAGATACACAAAGATCAACAAGTGCTTTGGTTGCAATAAGCAGGACTACATTGCCTTAGTGTGCCAAAATTAAATGGATGTCAAGTCAAGATTTCCCAAGAAGAAGCAAACCGGTAAGGAGCAAGAAAAGAAGATAAGATATAGAAATAAATGCCCAATTTGCTATAATTGCCAGGGAAATTGACATATTAGTACATAATGTCCCATGGGTAATACTCCTAAGCCTATTCTTTATAATGATCAATATTTGCTTAGGAAAGATAAAAATGGTAGGGTAATTGCTAGAATTGTTAGTTCACAAAATATTAGTGTTAGAGCTATTTGGGTGCCCAAATCTCTTGTGACTAACATTCAAGGACCCAACCGAGTTTGGGGTACCGAAAAGTGCTTAAAATGCTAAATAGGCACTTGAAAAGGCATTGGAGGCTTGGTTCATTAAAATAGAGGTGGATTCCATCATGTGTCTCTTTGGAGCCAAGCATGAGGATGATATTGTCTTTGTATGTTTGCTATCTTTGTCAATAGTCTTAGCTTGTTGATTCACTTAGTCAAGACTAGTTGATTTAGGTTTTAACTAAGCTAATTCGGTTTGATTTACAATTCCACATAAAACTCGGATTGAGCTAAAAGAATTTTTAAAACTGCCTATTCACCCCCCTCTAGTCGGCCTCCTTGGTCTTACAAATGCATCGCGCGGGAGCCGAAGCGGCATTGAACATATCACAGACACTTCTAACCACAAATCGTTTATGATACAAAATTAAATTATCGCAGACGGTTATATTTAAGAACCGTCTGAGAATTATCATAGACGAGACGGTTCTTACTAAGAACCGTCTGGGAATTATCACAGACGATTTTTATTAAAAAAAACCGTTTGTGATAATTACGTATCACAGATGGTTCTACACATCGCTAGTAACATAGATAGTCGCGATTGTAAAACCATCTGTGATAATTACAACACTGTCGGTTTATGGGGAACCGTCTGTGATGAGACGTCCAGTATTGCCTCTTTTGTAGTAGTGCTCTGCCCAACGGGTAAACGGGCATAAGCATAGGTGAGCTCCACCAATGCCTGCTTCGTCTGATTACCCATGATGAAAACTCTAGGCCACCTCTTGTGTCCAGAGAGTCAAGATGTCCACACTACTCCCTACTAGGGTGCAAACGGTACAGGTAATTCCCAACCGATCCGGTACCGAATCCGGTCGGTACCAAATTTGGGAAGGGAATTCAGTATATGTCCGGATTCGCTATCGGTACTGGATTGTTAGTCTCGAATTCTGTAGCGAAATTGGGAGAGTTAATATCCGATCGTATAGCATCGGTAAACAGATAACCGAATATTATTTGACCAGATATCCGGATTTATACCACACCGCACAGTCACACTACTCACATGGTCGTACCTCCGTACCTCACACAGGCCTGCGGCCGCTATCGGCAGTCGCCGCAAGGAGCCAGCGCCACTGCCTACCACCGTGGAGGGGAGTGCTGCCACCTCTGCTTGACACCACCTGGAGCCGCCACCTCCGCTGTCACCCATGGCCTACCGCTTTGCGGTCACCACAACCTCTACTCGACTTCTTCGTCACCACCTCATGTGGGCGCCACAGCGCGCGTCTGCTCTCATCGCGCCCCAGCGACTCACGGCCGCCGCCCCTGTCGCTATGGTCACACCTAGGTGACCCAAAACGCTCACCCCTGTTGTCGCCACCGTGGTCCGGTGACCTGCTACCGCCCACTCTATCAAGCCTACTCCCACCCGTGCACCTTGCCTGCCACCGCCCATGGGAAGGATCTGGAGAGAAGGAGGAGAGAGAAATGGGATTGGCTAATGGATGGGAAAGAAGGGACGGGAGGGAGTGAGGAGAGATATAATGGGGATATAAATTTTTATTTTATTCATATATCTGTACTTTGCATTATTGTGTTCCAAACACCTCCGAGAACTTTTTTTATTAATTAACCTTTTTTAAATTTTATTTTAAAGTTAACCCCCGACGTATTTTATTTCCAATTCTGACCCCTTTGGTCACGCCACGGGTAGTGGCGTGACAAAACAACACTATCACGCGCTAAGATAAGTCCCCAAAATAGCACTTTTTGTCACTCCACTGGTTGTGGCGTGACTAAATAACACTGTCACGCCACTTCCAGTAGCGTGACAAGAGTTTGACCAGAAATAGGTTGGCGTGACAGTGTTATTTTGTCACGTCACGGGTGGTGGCGTGACCAAAGGGGTCAGAATTGGAAATAAAGTGCGCCGGGGGTTAACTTTAAAATAAAATTTTTAAAAAGGTTAATTAATAAAAAAAAATTTCCACCTCCGACTACAAATTTACTGTGGCGGCGATTTATTTTTCTTTCATCTTTTTTCCCTTCGTTTATATAGCCTGTGATTCACCATTACTTATTTTCTCTCTCTTTTTTCCCTCTCTATTTAGCGTTTGATTCAGGGTTACTTTAATAATTTGGATTTCTTGCTATCCACTTTTATTAAGATGTGTGCCCTACCTTATGTATGAATGTATCGCTTATGTTGAACTTGTGTTGTGTCAAACTTGTAGTGTACTAGGCTATTATATCATGTGATAGTTGTGATCGTCATGTACTCATATTTAATAGTTGAAGGCTTGAAATGATCTTGATATAGTTCAACATATATTCCTTTTTGTATGCACATACTATCCGTCTATATTATTCATTTCCGACCTGACGATACCATGTCCAAAACTCCCGAATTTGTATTCATATCTGACTCCGAATTTAGAGAAAAAAAGCTTTAATATAATAAGAGCAATATCCGTCCAAATCCAATCCGTTTGCACCCTGCTCCCTATCCCTGTCAGCGCCGCGCTGGCACTCCCACACCCTCCTGATTGAGGTTTTGATCTGCAGGCGCCTCGAACGTCGCCTCCTCTAGCTACGCGCGCCTGCCTGCATCCATTCCCACCGGCCTAATAATCCTAGCGGGGAAGGAGAGTTTTGTCTTGTTATTGTGTTTCTATTGGATTGCTAAAATGTGCGACTCATCTCCCGTAGGATTGGAGATGGGAGGGATGATGTTGTAACGTTGTTAAAAATCTTTTCGTCGTTGGTTGCATTTTTAGCTGCTTCATTGGCGGGCAAACGCGACGGGCATGGGCGAGAATACGTGCCCGTAGCGTTTGGCGGGTAGCCCGCGGGCGGAAAAAATTTCTGGCGGGCATGGTTCGATGACCATCCCTAGTCACACCATCCCTGTGGCAAAGTATGGATATCAACTAAATAGCCCCTAAGACTTTGGAGTTATCGGTAGATTGCATATTAGACAACAGAGAAACCTCCTCGGCTTTTTGTTTTTTACTCAGCTTGAAAGAAGTTAAAAGATGTAGAAGTTTGAAGAAGATATTGGAGATATTGTTTGGTGGGTGTGTCATACTGTTGTTCTTTCTATGGGATTAACGTCCAGTATTTCGTTCCATTTTTTTTTTGGCATTTTCCATCAATATTTATCCACAAATATATATGGTTTTGGACTTTGAAATGATCTTTAAGATACAACTCTAACCACTAATTTCCATCACAAATTCACAATATGCTCGTAACAAGCAATAAGAATATGTTCTAAAAGTAAGTATTTTTCTTGGCAAATCTACTTATATTATTTTTCACATACTAAATCTACTGATGCTTTCACTTATGTTATTAGTCAAAATTAGAAAGATAAGCCACGCATTCTCACAAACGATGTATATTTGTGTGGTACATTTGGTCCATAAGGGCATTTTACACGAAATGCTTACCTCGCACCTTAAGACCTTTTTGTCTAGAAATTTTAAGGCCATGTTTAAATTTATACTGTAGGTGAATTTGCATCCAAAGAGTGGAGACACGTTCACAAGCAACAATGCAGGGCCAGGGCATACAGCACCAAACACCAAACTGAACGAACTATTTCGCTTTACAGCTTATAGGTGTCCAGGAAAGCGAAACCGGGGAGCAAATCCCAGACCCTTCCCGGTCCAAGATTCAAGAACCCGCTGGTTGTTTTGGCTGCAACTTGAGAATCTTCAAAAATGACTGGAACACATGTAGCGGACAGAAATGTACGTATCCGGAGAAAATATGCATAGAAGAGTCCATCCCGCTACTTCTGCTAAACCGGCCGGTTCCATGCTGGAGATATGGAACCATGTTGCTTATTTCATTGTTTGAACTTTGATTTTCTGTCTGATCTTATTTCATTGCTAGACAGATTCCTTCCAGGCCTGATGAATGGCCAAGAGATGTTATTGGTCTCTCTACTTTTGTTTTCGAATGTAATACAAAGGAAAGGTTTAGATCGCCATGACAAATTACACCCCCAACATGGACCTTATACATGATGAATTTATGGACAAGACTTTACATTTGAATGGGCTAAAATTACATGGCTGACAACAAGCTATATACAAAATTACTGTTGCCAGGAACCCTACATGCTGGCCACCCTGGAAGGGGTTTCCGTATCAATCTCAGGTTCTCCATCCGACTTCTCGGGCTGTTGTAGCTGCAACTTAACAAGTATCTTTTAGGGGCATACAAACAGAAGCTGGAGCGATCAAACAACAACACACAAATTGGTCTTAGTAATGAAGCTGTATATTACCAAGCTAAGTGATGCAGCTGAATAGTTTTCTATCCATACACCAAACAAATTAACGATCAATATCATTTTATCATGTCTGGTTGTCCCTTGTCTAATTGAAAAATGAATAGTTACGCAGAGAAGTGGTAAGCGAACGGTGGTCTTAATTTTGTCACCGACAGTGTTTTAAGGCATAAAGGAAACACCGATACATCAATCAGGCTAATAATGATTGCTTGGTTCTTTACATGTTTTTACGTATATTCCTACCCCTAAGCAGAAGGCATCTTAAGGAAACATGGAAATGATGTATTCCCTATATCTGCAGGGGAAATGCAGGAAATGACCAGACCAGTAGGAACCAGCATGCCTCTAACATCTGAACCCCATTCCTAACAACTGAAATAGAACAGGACTAGCCTGAACTACTGCAACGTCCTAGCGCTTGTTGTCAAAATAATATCAGGTGCACATAGAGTGGGTTGTAAAGCTATTTCTGTTTCATTTGGTTATAGGATCCAATGCTATTAGGCAGTAGCATGTGAATAACAAAATCACAAGGACACGCACCATCGATTCTTTATTATGTTTGTCCAGGTAGAGGTCCAATGCTCCTTCTCCACAAAGAATCTTAGCTCCAAATCCATGTGGCCTCGCAGATCCAACAGACTCTTCATCAACAACAACAGCGTCTATTTTTTTCTTTTCCGGTTCGTGTTTCTGGAATCTGTAAGAATTTTGTTCATTAGGATGGTTAAAGTAACACCAGAACTTTTGGCATAGTCAGACTAAAAATAGATTCAGCTAGTCCAACAACGTAATGGTACAAATTGACAACCAAAAATGTAATACAAAACAAGATATCTACCATCATCTAATTTGATGGTTTAGCACTTAATTGATTTAGCATTGAAAAGCACAGAGAAAGGCAAGGCACAGACAGACTCATGGAAGTTTCTTTTAAATCGTGAAAATATCTGGCTACATTTCCTAGAATAAATTCATGTGGTCAGATATTTGGGGCCTTGGGCATACATGGGTTTCTTTCTGGGGCATGACTGTACACCAATCAAGATTTCATCAATATTACCAATTAATCAGTGCTTGTGATTTGACTTCCACCCAAAACAAACTGTTGATGGCTTGATGCCTCTTACCGGACTGAGGATCTTCTTTTAGACTAAATGGCAGAGCAATTCTCGAAGGCTGAACCAAAATATACAGAAACTCTATCCCGATTCTGGAAAGCTGAACCAAAATATACGAAAACTCTATCCCAGGTTTGATGTGGCCCGAGTCATCAAAACAACACCGACTTATAATTCTCAATCAGTTGCTAAGGTTAGTACTATAAATGGTGTTCAATCTTTTTTAATTGGAGATTGTTGTTAATACCGAGAGGGAGGACGGCATCGGAGGTGAAGATGCAGCGGATACTTGCGTGCAGTGCCTGATGGCACATGAGAAAAGAAGCACAGGACAAGGCACTTAAGAAGAGATTAAAACCCTAGTTGCCGTCGCCTGTCTCCAGCAACCACCTCCAAACCCAGATCTGGATCAAAGGGGAGAGGGAGAGCTAACCTAAGCCGCCGTCTTGCTTCCCGTCGTTCCTATCGCCGCCATTGTGGTTGCTGCTTGCCGAAGCCATCGTCATCACTCCTCTTCATCACTGCGTCGCCGTGGTCGCTGCTCTCCGCTCGTCGCCACCACCACGGCTGCGAGATCTAGGGCTCCTAGTTGTCGGTGGTGCAGTGGAAGAGGAGGAGCAAGGAGAAGGTGGCGTTGTGGGAGGGAGGAAGCGCGGCCCGGCGTTGAGGGAGGAGTGAGGAGGCGGCGCGGGCGAAGGAGCGTGGAGGGAGGCGGGCGGATGCCTCGCTGCTCGGTCGGGCAGGGGGGAAAGAGGCACGCACACGCGTTCGGTCAGGCAGGGGGGAAAAGAGGAGGCGCACGCGTGGCGATCTGGGCAGCCGGGGCAACCGGGCAGCGGGCAGCGGGATCTTCTGCGGCCTTCTAGCCTGCTGCCAGGATATTTTGCGGCCTTCCAACCTGCTGGCTGCTGTCTTCTACTTCTAACCTGCTGATCTGCATTGCCGCCTTAGGATGTGTAAAGCGTCGCCTCGCCTCGCACCTTACCGCTTAAAAGGTGTGAGAGGGGTGGGTCGCCTCGCCTCGCCTTACCGCCTTAATAACCATGCAGCTAGTGCAGCGCTTAGAGTTGGCCAGCAGTGTGTGGAACATGCTGTGCACCAGGGAGCTTAGTCAGAACTTGTGCATTGCCAAAGCCCGGATGTGACAAGCCAGGAGCATGAGGCAGGTATATTAAAGAATGTGTGGGAAGCCAGGAATTCAAGCCAGAGAAAGCAAGCACGTTTTCTTTTCCTATGCATGTTCAGATTGGAACATTACTTGTCCGAATTGCATAACATAATCTTTCGAGTCGATTGCTATTTATTCTAATCTGAGTAGGTTTATTTATTTTTCTTATCTAAACAATCCAAGTGGTTTTGTTTAGCAGCCTTGTTTTATTTTTTAGCATCTGAATTGTAACCTGCGCGCAAAAGAATATGCGTGTGGGGAGTTGGGTCTGAGTCGAGTACTGTTCGAATCAACTAGGGTTCGACCAAGTCAGGTGTGTGTGGCCATATAAAAGGGCTAGGGCAACGGGCATCATCCCTTGTAATCAGATTCTTTTGCATATTTTTCCAGGAATTAATAAAATCACCGTGGAGGCTTTTGTGGCAGGCTAATGATTGCTTGCGTGAGCAGAGTATAACCCAATCAGGGTTTGTGTTTCTGCGCATAGGATTGGAGGCTTCGCCAATTCTAATCCATGTGATTCCTTGTGGATCATCTGACACGATTCTTCTGCTACAGATTTGTTCGTCGGGGTTTATTTCTCTGGTTTGTATCTTTCTTCATTGATCAAGTGTAAACCAGGATTATCCATCTACTTTTGCTAATGCGGAGTAATTATTGTCCACCGAGAAGATTAATTCTGAGTTATTGATTTGTTCATTGCTACCTCAGAAGATTATTCGCTGCTGAATTCCTAGCCAAACGGAGTGTTACTGCTGTTGGAAACTTGTACCATGAAAGATTGGGCGCTACTACACGCATCAGCTAGGTTACAAGCTGATCCGTATCAAGGTTCGCATGACTGCCACAATGCTGCTTCAAACTGAGATGTTCTGAAATGCTATAACAACCCAATTGATAAATTTCAGCAGGGCAGGAAGAAAAGAATATATACCTCATACATTGCTTCAGTCAATATACTTTCCAATATGGACCTTAGACCTCGAGCCCCAGTATTCTTAACTATTGCTCTGTTGGCAATAAGCCGTAAAGCCTTCTCAGTAAAATGCAACTTGACCTATAATGGAACAACGCAATATAAAGAACATGCAAGAGGTTATACTATAGTAGCATTATGAACGCAAGCAATGCTTCAAAATTAATTTATTATAACACTTTCACTTACATCATTCATTTCAAACAACTTTGTGTACTGCCTGCCAAGGGCGTTCTTTGGTTTTGTAAGTACCTGTAGAGAGGTGCACGAACGTATTAAGCAAGATGAATATAAGTCAACTATCTAGGAAACAGGAATGCTTAACAAAATATATGGAAACAACACTTGAATTTTGGCAAACTTTGTGATCTACGGCATTGCACCCTCAAAGTGAAAGGTGATAGTGCCTAATGGTGCGCACGAAGCAGGGTTTTCAAGGTTAGCCCATATGGATGGCGGGCGAACCTTTAGTGGTCACAAAATAAACAGGCCCTAAGCATATGCCATTACCATTAGGCAACAGTAGTACAGTACCCTATAACCAGCCAGTACATTGGCCATATTTCGTATAATAGTACAAAAGCCACTACTGGTCGGTGACCGGTGCAGGCCTCAGCATAGTAACTGAAAAATATGGTACATTTAAGCCAATTCTGGTTTGTGTGGCAGATGATGGCATGTCTGACCCAAATTTTAGAACAAACTTAACAGAAAAAAAAGACACAAATCAATTTTGCATGAACAACATACTGCTAAAATTGTTCATGTAAAAATGCAAAACAGTATGCAACTAGGGTAGCAAATAAAAATATAGGGGCTGTCATTACAACCATAATAAATTGAAGCAACGCAGGCCTCGTAAACAGAAAGAACAACCAAGTGAGTCTGTTACATGTATGCGATACAAGTTACCTCAACAAGTTGATCTTCACTGAGGGATGATAGACTAACAAAAATTGGAAATCTACCAACGAACTCTGGGATTAATCCATATGCAATGAGATCGCCACTTTCAACCTGCAGATATTTCTTCCAAATAAGAACTTCAAATATTCCAAAGGAGTCAAGCATCAAGCAGATGTGCAGAACAAAAAAAAAACTAGGTATATAACACTACTACTTGGTCAATGACACAGGATACTAAATAAAAGTCACTTTGTTTTCACTCACTGATTCCAGTAATGAAGATGCGATCACAGCATTTATAACACTACCAGTCCGTATATTTGAACGAACTGGTGCTCGGAAACCAATGGAAGAGTCGTGTCTCCTTTAAAAGATTCAGGGGAAGCCTAAAGTAAGCAAAAACCTCTGACATCTCAGGTGAAACATAAATGAAAGAGTGTATGTACAACCTTTCAGAAATAGTCTTCTCCAAGTCCACAAAAGCACCACCACAAATGAAGAGAATATTCCTTGTATCAATCTGCCATGCATACAAAAGAACATCAAGTCACATTGAACAATTTTGACAGGCTTATTTGGAAACAGATGAACACAAGTGCAAGTTATGCAAAAGCCAGCTGGCTCACAGGCATGTTTGGATACAAATTAAAATAATATCTGGGTCAACATGATACAACTAAAAGGGGAAAACAGTTTTTTCATTCTTTCCTTTTTTTCCTTTTCAGGGCTACAAACAGGAGACCAGAAGTGTTGCCTGGTATTAGACAAAATCTAGAAGGAATATGCTATTATATTAATACCAAAAGGCTAAACAGAAAAAGTACTGATTCCAATGCCCTATTTTCATAACAAGTTTCACCGTTTTCCCCATAATTTATATTTTTGGTGAGCTGTTTAACTTCAATTCGAATTTTGATAAGACAAGTTAATCACAAAGGTATACTCTGCTTTAGATTCCGAACCAAGCACACAAGCAGGTTATCAGAAATATTATATTTCCAGACCATCCGAAATATTCCAGCATCGCTAATAATTTGTTTCAAGTCAGAGTCTCCTCATTCCATAGACTAGTATACTAGATGCATGGAATACATATAGAAAGTATTAATCTGATGTCAAACAAATATCAAACAGCAGCAAAAGAACAAAGTTTTCCTATAAGATACCTGGATATTGTCACCCCTTGGATGCCTTCTAGCCCCTTTCTCAGGAACACTAACGACCTATCTTGACAGTATAAAACAATTATAAGAAGATTAGTAATCGGTTACCTTATCATGCATCCTCAATATTTTACATTATAAGCATTCAAGGGTACTGTCTCACAACCAGGGATCAAAATCCCGACGGTTACCGGAAATCCCGACGGGGACCAGGATAAACAGCAACCGGCCGAAATTTTTCACTTTCAAATTTGAATTTATGACTACATAATGCACTTCCTAGATTGGTTTAGGTCTTTTTTGTGCTAGATTACGTATTGTATGAGCTAAATATGCTTGAATTATTGTATGAGCAAGTCCCGGGCGGTTTTTTGGACTTGGAAAGCACATTGGATGCCCACATTGCATTTACTACATTGCATGTCGATTTGCAGTATTGGATGCTCTCCCCACTCTTGCTTTTGCACATTCAAAACCCTCAAATTCAAATGTCGGTTTTCTCTATTTTCCGGTTTTTCCAGTTTTCGGGCGGTAACCGGTTTTCAAAATCCTCAAATTCAAAATTCAGTTTTCGAATTTCATTCGGTTTTTCTCGTAATCGGCGGTTATCGTTACTACCACGATCGGTTTTCCAACCGGTACCGGGTTTTTGATCCTTGTCACAACTATCTAACATGGAAGAAACATAAATGTCCAGAGGAGATTAATCTATACATATATCACAAATTTAAGGGGGAAAGAACACCTTTATGAACTTAATAAAAATAAATCACCAAGAACTTGAACAGCTTATGTGACCACTGATTGTGCCAAGCTTCATGGATTAATCAATGCTGAACCATGGAAATACATATGACCACCATTTGTGTACAAGTGTACAACTAGTACAATAAACCTGGTAAAGGTAACCCATGAATATTAAAAAGATTGCGCACCAGAATCCCTTAAAGAGACCTTTGATGATTTTGTTTGAATTAATAATATTGATCTAGGCACTTGCAATTAATTTACACTGATTAAGCACATAAGTCATTGGAAACAAAATGTTTTGGACAAATTCATGTACTGAAGAAGGGGAAAGGTAATAAGTTATCAACAAAATATGTAGTATTTAATTCAAGATAACTCAACGAGATAAAATATTAAGAAGTGACCAATAGATTTTAGCAACTGAATGGAATATAATTACAAAGTAACTTAAACCATATCATGTCTTGCTGACTAAACATATCAACCAAACAAGTTTGCACACAGAGTGAAGTTAATATATGCCATTCATATTCTATCATATTCTACCATTCTATGCTGGCAATCTATTTGAAATAAGACTTGACATCAGCAAACTACCAAATGTCTTGACTGTTTCTTGTGCAGAAATTGGGGGCATAACAAATGACCAGTGAATGGCCACAAAGGATGACAAGCTCACCGTTCCCTCAAGCATTTTTAACAGCGCCTGTTGAACACCTTCACCTGAAACATCTCTACTAAGGTTGATACTTTCAGCCTGCAAAGCATTGAAACATCAAAATAATAATAATAATAAATATATGATGAATGCATAAGTGTACCCATAGTTCTAACAACAGTACCTTCTTTGTTATTTTATCAACTTCGTCAATGTAGACGATCCCTTGCTGAGCAGCAGCTATATCAAAATCAGCAGCCTAGGGTCCAAAAGAGAAGGGTAAGATAAGTGCTTTAAAGGATAAAACTTAAAGATGGTATATTGTGCTAGCAAAAGCAACGCAGAAAGAAATTTCAAAGTCTTGTCCTGGTTTCTCTAACATAATTAGTAAAGGTGTTAGTCATCCCCTTGAAAGAACATTTTAAAACAACTCTAGACTTCTTATGATTATGAAGAAACATCATTTAGCCGAAGTGGGAATTATGAATCAGCTATTAGCAGCTTGGGCACAGGTTCAACAGAAGAAAAAACAGGCAAAATGTCTACTGTCTAGATCTCTTACAAGAAATAAAAAAGAGCTTCAACTCATGTCACATGGCCAAACATTTCTGTCAGTTCAAAAATCCACATCAAATTTCTTTATAAATGGTTATTATATGCTCCACTACAGGCCACACTTTTTCCAAACAGTCCTTTATCAAGGCTGCCCAAGTTGATAACTAAGTTTGTGAACATATACATTTACACCCAAGGTTAAGATGGACAACAAATTAGTTTCAGTAACATAGAACAGTTTGTTAGCTAAGTCACAAGTCGCAACATATCTAGCTTGGAGAAGTAAAAGAAAAATTGTTGACCACCTGATCTATGGGTTAGAGTAACATAATTAGTAATTTGAGATGTTAGTGTCATTTAAAAATTGTCTCATTAAATTATACATGTCCAGGTTCCTTTTTTTTATAAAAAAATTGCAATTTTCCAGAGCAGGAAGGACCTTGTGGTCACTCATTCTATCTTCTCTTTTCTTTGTATCCTAAAGTGCTCATGACTCAAGAGGCAAAAATGAAGGTCATATACAGGACATCTCCATTTTAAAGCTCATACTGTTCAAAAAAACTATCTTGTTTCTTGTGCGCGGTCGCGTGTTAGTCTTAACGCGCGACTCTAAGAGTGCGCTTGGTCCTCCAACCAAGCGCGGAGGGACGCGATGGAATGTTGTGTCCACCGACCTCCACAGGACCAGAAGTGCGCAAGGTTAAGACGAGTTGCTCTTTTTTTTCCGCGTGCTTGGATGTAGGAGTAGTCTCGCCTGTGCTACCCAGAGCCTGTGTCGTGGATCCCATGCACATGGCCCTGTCACGCAGCGATGCGCCAGTATGTGTTCGTTCAATATACCCGTGTGCATTCATGCGATGGGAACTCTTTGTGGTGCAGGAACCCAAATTTTCAAGGAAAAATACTCCTGATCATCTGGTATCTATACTTTATAGAAGCAAATGGGTAGTAGGTACTATAAAGAATAAAACTGTCAGGCCCCATTTTAATAGATGTAACTCTGGGTATTCAACATCTCCTGAATGTAAATTCCGAACCATTTTAATAGATGTAACTCTGGTTAATAGTAGACGTAATTCACTGTAATTGGATATTTGGATTTTACTTTTCACATTTCCTAGATGTAAATATGTATCAGTAGACGCTACACTAGATGTTACTTACAGTAACAGAATTAGCAAAAAATAAAAATCAGGCATATATAATTCACAACCAAATGTACAGATGTGGTTTCATGGCCACTTGGTGTACAATAAAACCTGCACTAGATGTAACTAGAAGTAATTTATGATCAGTCGATATAAAATAACTAAAAGTAGTTTTCACACTCACTAGATATAACTATGAGCCACACTGGGTTACGTAGAACTGCCAAAAAAGGGTGGTCACGCAAGCCAATAAGACGAGCGCGCACTAAATAGTCACGTCCTATAATGTTATGGTGGATTTCAGGATGTTGGAGATAAGCTTTGTTCTTAACTCTTCCCATACTGCATATGAGCTCAGCTAGAGAGAAAGACTTATTTGCCTAGTTGCTTGCCAGTTATGCTGGCTATCAATAACCAAACATAGATAGCTTTAGTATTTTATTTTTACGAGGACACATTTTCTATTTTGTAATAGATTCTTGAATCCACTACAGCTCAGTTATCATTATGTTAACATGTTTTATGGGCAAAATAAGAATTCAGAAGGTTCTCCAGATTAGCAATCACAGAATAGAACAAGTAAAATGGAAACTGTATAAACATCACTGTCATAACACAGGAATTGACCAGTACCGCTAGGAGCTTATACAGAATAGTTTCAACATCCTCACCAACGTATCCAGCCTACAAAACGGAGGAAAATAGTTATAAAAAAGGTGAAATTCTAAGCACCAACACGTGCACTTCATTAGATAAACCTGCTGCAAGTCCAACAATCTCGAACAAAAAACATTACATTTGTCACAGATCATGATCGAGGATTTTATGCAAGAAAATGGATTAAAGAAATTTGAGAGATGTTTCGATGCTCTCCTCAAAAGTGAAAAGTGTGAATTTTAAAGCACATTGAGAGTCTGATTTGCAACCACCCACTACTCCACTACTAACAGTGCTGCTTCAAGATTTGTGCGATTTAGTTTTAGTGGGGGAAGGAATTTATGACAGGCCATGCTTTCCATCCTATGAACATAGTACCTGTCAGAGGTTTCGCTAAAGTAAAACTCTTTAAAGCATTGGGCCATGAACCATGAGTAGACTAAGCGACTCATGTTGAGAACTAACCAAAAACTTTAGAAGACAAGCAGTGAAATAGAAAAGATAATTGGAGGCTAGGAGCACAAATCACAAATACATGGATACAATTGATGAAAGCTTCACTGCAGTATCCATGATTTTTTGAAACCTCCTGATGGCGGATATTAATCACATTTACAGGAAAAGAAGGGATAGAGAACTTCAAGATGGTAAATTTTACTCACAGTAGTTTTTTATTTGTCATAGGTGTTATGAATATTGTGTGTATGTATTCAGAGGCTCAATGGGCAATATATATAGGGTGTACAAGGGGTGCATACCATATACAGATAAGGAATACAAAAGGATTCCTATCTCTATCTCTAACATATCTCTAACACCCCCCTCAAATGCAAAGTGCATGCAATAGCATTGCATTTGAAGATGGTTGACACTAAAATATGAAAAAATCCTAAGTTCGAGTCTTGATAATGTCGTCGTAGTGTGCAGCTCTTGGAAAATATGTCGAGTATCAAAAGATCTCCTCCATTCGGGGTGGTGCAACAGCCCATAAAACACAAGGTAGGGGCTGAGAAAGTCGACCACGGCAACACGACGAAGAAGATGATGAAACCGACATGAATAGAGAAAGCTATCAAATCAAGCCGAATAGGAATAGGTGGAAGCATGACAGCGCAGATCGAAGCCTAAGACGGCGGCGGCGCGAAAGAAGCGCGGCAGCTTTAGAAGCTCGGGACGGCGGCTAAGAAAGCGGCGGCATCATAACGACTTGTATGACCTGCACACGGCTCAGAAAGAAGAGCGGGAGCGACGGCTGCTGCCATGCATAAGGCAATTTCTATACTTCTATGACTGACAATAAATTTGTGGACTCGCATGGCTTAGACGAATTCAAAAAATTGAATGGTATAGACTTTGGATGGACGCAACGGAAGAAGCAACACAAAAAGAAAAAGACTCAAAAGGAGCAGCAAACTAGCAGAATAATAAAAGGTCGGGAGAGATAGCATCACCATCGGATCGCAGATCCAATGGCAATAATTCTACCTAAAACCCTCCTAAACCAAGGATAGCCAGAGGAGACTCGAGACTCAACTCACACCAATCCAAGCTAGCAGAAGGCTCAGCAGCATCTCCAAGAAGGGCGACGGACGTGGAGTACCGCTGCTTCGTCGGCGGCCTCGCCTTCTCCTACGGCGAGATCCTGGACTCCAAGATCATCAATGACAGGGAGACGGGGAGGTCTCGTGGGTTCTGCTTCGTTACCTTCTCCTCCGAGCAATCGATGTGTGATGCCATCGAGGGCATGAATGGCGAGGAGCTCCAAGGCCGGACCCCCTTCTCCCTCCTCTCGCTCCCCTCTTCCTCCCCGCTCAGCAACGACAGTGCGGATTCGGGAGCCGAGCTCGACGGGCGGCGCGGGATCCGGCGCAGGAGGGGCGGGATCCAATGCAGCAAGCACAGATCCGGCTCGGGTGGATTTTTTGAAGATGTTTTTCCATTAAAAAAACAGCGGAAGAGGATGGAGCTAGGCTAGAGGCTAGGGTTTAGAACCTTTGCTCTGATACCATGCTATGAATGTTGTGTGTATGTATTCAGAGGCCCAATGGGCAATATATATAAGGTGTACAAGAGGTGCATACCATATACAGATAAGGAATACAAAAGGATTCCTGTCTCTATCTCTAACATATCTCTAACAATAGGAATGAAAAAGAAAAAATGTTATAGAACAATAGAAAAATGCAAAGTGAATGGCTTAAAAAATAGAGATAATTCAGCTAGCAAATTGAATGGATTAATAAATACAGATAATTCAGCTAACCTGAGTGAGGGTTGTTGCATCAGCTATAACGAATGGAACATTAACAAATTTTGCAAGTGTTTTTGCCAGCAATGTCTTCCCTGACTTTGGGAAAGATTTTAGAATAATATAAGTAAAACATTCATAATAAAAGGAGATCTACAGGCATCTTATTCATGGCATAAAATAACTAACATGTACGCGAGAGAGAGAGAGAATTAAGATGTAAATATTAATGCAGGTTTTGTTTCTGATCACCAGAATGTACCAATCATCAGTGAAAAAAAAGAAAGCGGCAATTAAATGAATAAATCATCTATGAAATACTCTAATGTTCAGAAGATTTCAAATGCATAGCTATTTCATTTATTAGAATTTGGTGTGGTTGAAAGTTCTACCATATGAATATCTAGCATATCAGTATATCACTTCCCATCATTTGTATGGCTATGAATAGGCAGTACTGTTTGGCCACCCAAAAAGCTGCTGATTTTAGACATTCATGGTTCTACAGTACAACAAGAACTTTTCGCTAAACAACGCTAGCACAGAGAAAAATGGAGACAGAAGAATTTAAAACAAACAAACTGATTCTAAGTTTCTAATCAGATGGCAAATTTCATTACAGTGCATTCTGTGTATTTTGAACAAGTGCAACATACAACACAAACATACTCAATGGTGAGAGCATGTACCCGAGCCTGTCGGACCCATCACAAGGATGTTGCTTTTCTCGAGCTCTACCATGTCAGTATCACTCGTGCAAGAATTACTTTCACTACAATGTCCAGCAGACCTGCAGTCCACATTTTTAATCCAATTTACCACCTGATGCTACACAGCAACTCTCAAACAACTGATGTTTACAGAACACCTACCGGCTGGAAAGTGACTCGCAATATATCCTTTTATAGTGATTATAAACTGCTTACAGACAGCACCTGCGAAAAGACAAACACAAGCCTGTTATATCAAGTTACCTGACAAAACACTTGAGGGTCATTACCGTCAGACAAGGAAAAATAACAGAAGCAACAACTATACAACAACAGTACCTCTAGGATTATAGGCTACAATACTAGAACAAGAAGTGACCATTACGCACAAATTACTGCTAACCCATATTACCAACACTATCTGGCAGTACCAAGAAACGCTGAATCCATACTAGACATCTCCAGTCAGGGGGAAAATCACCAAAAGTTTCATAAGAGTTCTCCTTAAACCTTACCTTCTTGGCGCGCTCCTGGCCGATGACGAACTTGTCGAGCCCACGGCAAATCTCTTTTGGCGTGGGGAACCGGCGCCCCAGGTTCGAGCCGCCCCACCACCCACCGGCATCACCCCCTTCCTTCCCATCAAACCCATCCCCACCACCACCACCACCCCCCGCAACCCTAACCACATCGATCCTCCCGACGGCGACCGCGCGCGCGCCCGGCGCCTCGCCGGGCTGGCGCCAGATCTCCGGCGGCTCCCCGCCGCCGTCCGAGGAGCCCGCGCCGCGTTCCGCGAGGGCGGCCTGGAAAGGGGGCGACGCGGGGAGGGCCTCCTGCTGCCGCCGGCGGAAGTACGCCCAGGGGCGGCGGGGGCCGGGGCTCTGGTGCTGCTTCTCCGCGGCGGCGCGGCCGGCGTGGATGCGGCGCGCACCGGAAATGGCGGCGGCGGCGGCGCGCGACCGGACGGCGGCGGACATGGCGGGGCGGAGGGAGGAGGCGGGGGTTTCGTGCGGGGGTACGTGGAACTGAATGAGCGAGGTGTGCTTACGAAAACAATATGGGAGATCTAATTATTTACCGGGGCTACCACTTTATATTCTATAACATATGAGTTAGACACATAGAATATTAAATTCTAAATTAACATCTTTAAAGTGAAAATAATCAAATATTCTACAAACTATCGGCAAATTTGGTTATATGCTCATCAAAAAGTTGCTATTTTGAGATATGCCACCCAGTTTTCTAAAATTCAAAATTTATCACTCTAGTTTCTTTCTTATTTGAAATTTGCTATTTTCAATACTTTTCTCTCTCTTATTTTCCATCTATCCCCTTGTGAACTACCTATTTTGCCCATATTTTCCATCAGATTCAATCGTTGAGCACAGCACGCGCTGGCTGCGCTAGTTGATTCGAGCACAACACAACAAAGGCATCTGAACTAGGCTGGGCCAACCTCCTCGCCTTCTTTCGCCGTTAGTGCCGGAGAGCACGCCGGTGTCGTCGCTTGCCTCTTCAGAGTCCATGGGCGGGCCATCGCCGCTCATCCACCTCCACACGCCGCCGGATGAGCGGGCAAGCGCCGTCTTCGTCGCGCCACGCAGAGATCTCCGACATGATCCGCCCACCCTGGCCACTGCCGGAGATCCTCACCTTCATTGTGCGGTTCGCGTCCACGCTCCCCATTGTGCCCATCGCCGACCTCATCGAGAAGTCCGTTAAGGTGCCCGCCAAAAGCCTCATGGCCGCGCGCAACCCCATGCGCCATAACGGTCACCCAGCTCAAGATCACACGCGAGTCGCCACGCGCATCGACGAGCTCAACAGACGCCTCGGCGAGGTCACCATCCTGTTCTCATCGTGTACGGCAATACTGATGAGGTGACCGACCCGCCATCACCAAGACAACAGACGAGGCCACCGCCAGCAAAGACAAAACCATCAAGATATACGACGGGATGTTCCACTCCATGCTCTTTGGAGAGCTAGACGAGAACATCGAGCACGTCCGCGCTGACATTCTCACCTGGCTCAACGAGAGATGCACGCCGACGGCAACCCTGACACCGTACGATAGCACTATCACAAGAAGCATTCCAACTTATTTAGATTGTGAAGTGACCAACAGTCCAACACACGAAAAATGATTTCATGTGCAAATATGCAATGATTACGCACACACACACACACACACACACATATATATATATACATACATATATATATATACATACATATATATATATATATATATCTCTACTACTATAATTTTGAGTTTAGTCCACTCATAGGACGAATCGTCCACCGAAAATCTAAAAACGAAGTTTACTCGGCTCGTCCCACCGATCACGCATGAAAGAAACAAAAAAACCGTCGCTTCTCGCTTAAAAAAACCGTCGCCCACGACTCACGGAACACCACGATCTCCTCCCGACTCACTAAACAATCGATCTCCTCCCCACCACCCGCCCGCCTCGCCACTTCTCCTACCCGCAATCGCCGCTCCTCCCACTCAGCCCTCCCGCCCTCCTCCACCGAGCCACCTCATCCCTCCACGCCGCCTTGCCCCGCCCGCCCATCGCCGCCTCCCTAGCCCCATCGCCATCGCCTCTTGGCATCCCATGCCGCCGCCTTCCAGCACCGCCTAAGCCGCCGCCTCCAAGCACCTGTGCCGCCGCCGCCCATGCGCCTCCCTTCTCGGATTCCAGCCGCAGCAAGTTGAGATTCCCAGTTCTTTGATCGCTTTCTTGATTCTTTTGTTTCCATTGGTTTTTCTACCGCTCTCCTTCTCCATGGAGGATAAGCCGCCTCCATGGATCGAGTTCCTTGAGTCGCCGGCCTCCTCCTCCCGCCAAGACGCTCCATGGCACGACACCGCGGAGGACCACCCGCAGTGTCATGGCGGCCATGGCCACCGCCAGTGTCCCTGTGGGGTCGGCCCGTCAGCATGACTACAAGGGCGTCTACATCAGCGTCCCCAACGACCCGTGCCTCACCAAGATCCTCTCCAAGCGGCAGGTGTGTCCCCATTCTTGCCGGATCCCCTTTTGTATTTTCTTACATACTGCGTCAAGTGCCATGCTCACATCGCCGCCTTCTGCCAAGTGCTTGGAATCTCAGATCGTCAAGGCCGCCACCCCATATGAGCTCTCAATTCTTCCTTCAGACTTTTGCCCTTTTTGTCGTTGATTTTGTTTCCTTCGCCACCAGCCACTTAGGTGCTATTACATTCTAGAATAGAATTGGTTGATAGAGTCTCTACCGCATTAGGTGCTGAATTTTTAGTAGTGATTTTAGAGGAATGGCCGGGATGTGAAATGCTATTTAGTACTTGTTTTGCTATAGCCTGTGATCTTACCTAGAGTTAAACAAACTTGAGAATGAGTAATCGAAAGTGCTTCAAACTAGGATTGGGCATCAAACAAGATTGTTCTGCTATGGCAAGGGATTGATTGTTCAAGATTCAAAGACAAGATTCCTTCAAGACATATATTTTAGCTCCTGGATACCCACAATTGTTCATTGCATTTCGGACACCACACTATATTTGTGCTATCATAAGCTGGTTGCTCTTAGCAAGGAATTAAATTGCAAGTTTTCACTCGTCAATCTGCTCCCGGAAGAGCCCTACTTTCTCTTGTCTTGCTATGATGAATGATGCCTCTATTCATCTTAACCGATTAGGATGTAGGCTACCGAAAAAGCAATAGTATGGTGGAACAACAATGTTGCAGTACAACATGATACATGCATCTATTTCCCTTTCTCTATTTTTTTTGTGTTCTATTTTCGCTTTGCACATAATTCTTCAAGGTTTATTTGACCAAGAAACAAATTTGAGATCGGTATATGCTAATCTTTTGTTTCAGATATAGGCTACTGGATCGCTTGACAATTGCTCAACATAATGGCTCAGTTAAACCGCTTAGTAAGGATTTTTTTTTCAAAAGGTAAGCATTCTTGATGTTTAAACCAGTTTTGATTTGCCGCTAGCACCGGTTTGATCTGTTGAATGCTACTCATGGATAAGCTATCTTGATCGTGCATGTAGATTTGAATCTGATCAGGGTCCTAAAGTTTGGCACCGTTTCTGTCAAAATTTGAATCATTGTTTGAATCTAAAAGGATAACCGGGTAGTAATTATGATGATAAAGCAGATATTGGCCAGTAAGTAGATGAAACCAGTTAATGTTTTCTTTCTTTTGCACAAGGTTGTTTTGGACATTGGAGGTAATTCTTAGATAACATGCATTGATCACTAGATCATAACTCGTACATTTAAGGCATGTCTCACAAAAACTCGCTACAAATTCTCACCTCTAAATGGCAAGCTGCAATAGCAAGTGACTCCTTGCATGCAATGGTCCCACAATTTGTTGTAGTACATTTCTCACGTTCATAGTTTGTTGTGTAAGATGTCAAAATTAAGTCAGAATTCCAATGGGGCGAACAACCTGTTGTTAATTGAAAAAAATGTTGTTCTCTTGGTTGACTACCATGGCCTTGACCTCTCTTGGCAAAGGGGATGCTTGATGCATGCCAGATTGTATTTCATGACAGCAGACCTGAAGTGCCTCTGTATTCTGATATTGCCAGTGTGTTTTAATTTGGTGATAATTCATGTGGTCTTGCTGTGTGTATAGATTTTTTTCTTTTGAAATCACAAGGTACATATTTTGATATCGAATGGTTCACAGTTACCTTTGCACTTTCTGAACGTTGAGCAAACACCATTCAGAGGTATGCATCCTGAAGCCACAAAATCCTCACTAAACAAAATTTTGTGGCCAATCAAGCCCTATTCGTGTGATCTTTAATGATAAGCCTCTAAACACTCCTTTTACTAAGATCTCTAACTGTGAACATTCACAACAGACATAGGAGCTATATGAAGTAGGGAAGCTCAAAGAACTGGTTGGTACATCTCTTGGAGATTGCCCTGAGGGCTTTTTTGGAATGGATAGGGAGAGATTAGAACCAATCTCTTCAGTTTGGAATGGATTTTAGTTCGAATTCCCTGTCAATCCGAAGGGATTGAGCTCTCCCCAAATACAGGCTCAAAGGGTGAGGTGGCCTATGTAGCGCAAAAGCTAACATAGAGTTCCCTTTAAATACATCCAGTGTATTTTTGGATTTAAAATGCACAGCACGGTTAGACATCCACAAGGTGGATTCATGTGGAAACAACAGTGACCCATGCCTTCTTTTGGGGTATGCTTGTTGTAAGTATGGTCAATTTTGACAATTGGGCAAGGGCACAAACTAAAAATTGTAACTGGTTCTTTGAATGCTTTAATATATTTGGTTTTCACTAATGATTTATCGCCAGGACTGTTTTTATTGTGCTCAGATAGTTGCTATGCGGATACATGCGAAGAGATGGGCATGAAGGTGATGGGAAAAGTCAAGGAAGAGATGACGTTGTTCGCTTTGGGCCGATGATGATAACGGTTCAAAGATTATTACTCGTGTCGAGACTCGTTAAGGGTACTACAACAGCTTGTCGCCCGTATCACAAACCACTCCCAGATCTAGATTACCCGCAGTGGCCTTCTAGCATTTTCTATCGCTTTCGCTCAATTCACCAAAGTTAACTTTTGTGTACATTAGTCTCTCGAAAGTTGGTTCGGGACCATCGATTTTCCATGCGATCAAACCTTTCATGAATGATATATACCATATCTAACTTGTACAAGCCGATTTATCTTATGGAGTGGTTTCATTGAATCGGCGTAATGCAGAGTTGTCGGCTATTCAACAAGGACCCTAAGCAATATGTTTTTGGTACCGCAACATGGGGTTTATGCATCAACAACTTATTGAGATCCCGAGCTATGCTATGGTCATAACAAGATGTCACCGAAGTTATATGTTATAATTGTTTGTTGGATCTTTGATTCCTCTACCACTCTAATGAATGCTTTTGTGTTAATTTGCACAAAAAATAATCATATATTCACATCCGGTGCTTCGGGACTAATGCAAATTGTATCGTGGGTGCTTTATATGAAAAGCCGAGTTGCTCACGTAATTTTGCCTCAAAGTCTAAAGAAGCAACCTCTTGAAAGCCAAGAGTCAGTATTCAAAGTAAGAATTCATGGTATTTGATTTCTAGCCTAATTTTATTCCAAATTCTTTACTGAAGCGCCCTACATACACCAGTTTGCCTCTTGTACTATATATTTCAGTCTTGCCATTTTGTGATTTTGTGTTGTTAGATTGCTCGCCACAGTCGCAAGACTTCCAACATATTGGAACAAAATTATATGAAAGGTGCATCAGGTGAGAACTCCACACAAAATGGGAGAACATGAACTCATCAGCGAAACCCTTCAATCAACTTGTGAATGAACCGTGTTTATCGGATCTATGTCATGGCCAAAGTGATGATAATCATCACCACACTGATTGAATGGCTTGGATTGTGAGTTCGCATGCTCCCATTATCAGGGGAGTTCTCACCTGATATGTCTCCATTATGATGCACCTTAGAAATGCATGCATTTCTTTAGTTACATTTTTTCTATTTCTGCAAGGTTGTTTAATCACTGATATACGTATTGGGTACTTAATAGGCGAAATTAAACATGCTAGCTTTTTAATTGTATAGTAGTTTTCTTGGGGTGATAAGCTACATGATAAGCTAGCTTAACTAGATTATGCTCCTCCGTTCTTCGGTGAATGCATTTCTTATTATTTGATTTTACTTTGCCGCAACTATTATGACTTTATTTTATAGCAAAGTTTGTTCTCCTTCTCGCCGTCAAGTGAGACTATCTCTCCCAATTTCGGTAGGCTCAATTCTGCTATGAGTAGCGCGACATGAGGACAACGATGCAGGACGGGTGTGGTGGCAGGGCCGCGGGTGCAAAACGTAGACCGAGCTCGGTGGCGGAGATGAGGTTATATTATAGGCTAAGCACGACGACAATTGACGACTCAACATGCTGGGACTATGATTTTTTAATCCGTTGCAACGCACGGGCATTGAACTAGTGTGTGTGTGTATATATATATATATATATATATATATATATATATATATATATATATATATATATATATATATATATATATATATATATATATATATTACTCTTTTAAAGCGCCAGAGAATCGCCTCCCCAACAGGTCCACGCCGCCTTGCTCGTCTGTCACCGATGGAGCTTTGCTCCTACGATCGTGTGTGCATGCCGCTTCCTTCGACGCTTTCCATCCACGTCCGTCCGATCAAGGTGTGTGCGGCTCATAGCGCTCTGTTCGATCACACTGGGCCGCTGTGTGCGCCTCTCCTCCCTTCTTCTATTCGGTTCTCGCCCTGTCTGGAAACGTCCCGAGTCTCCACTGCTCTTCCCCTGCCCTGTCGCTCTCCTCCCCTTCGCCCGTGGCATCCCGACGACAGCTTGCTCCGCTGATGGTTGCGCCGACACCTCCTGTCTCTTCTTCCATGTTGTCCCCGCACCACCTCCTCCACTGCCGTCTCCTACCTTCGCCCCCTTCTCCGACGCCTCCTCGCCTTCAGATCCACCACCATTCTTCCACGCTGCCCCTGCACCACCTCCTCCACTGCCACCTACCACCTTCGCCCCCGTACCCTCGGGTTCCCCCACATCCCCACTGAGATCCCCGACCACCATCTCTCTTGCCGCCCCTCGCCCTACCCCCTCGACACCCTCCCAAATCCTCGGCACAAAACCGCTGCTGCCGCCGCCTCCGCTGCTCTGTGATGCCTTTTGCGCCAGTGCGCACCACCGCTCTGTCCTCCTCTCCTTATCTATAGGTACAAACCGACTGCTCAACCCACAACAAGATGAATTTCTTATACATGTGTGATTCTCAGATTTGCTTGTGTCCTGTTGTACTGGCCCCCTAATCCTCCTGCATCATACACCTTTTTGCGCCAGGCACACTACCGCTTCCATCCTCCTCTCCATATCAATAGGTACGAACCGGCCGTTCAACCGACAGTCAGCATGAATTTGTTATATCTGTGTGCTTCTGTGCTTGAGTTGTGATTCGGTTGTTATCCACCGTTTGGGTAGTTCCTTTCATGGTTCCTACACATTGGTGCTAAGTGCATTATTTGTAAACATCTTTTGTGACTTCAAATTTATTCAGATAGTCCAGTTGTTCAATGACTAACATTGTCCTCTTTATGGAAAGTTGTTGCATCTATAAATTGATGCTACCGACATTGAGAACCATGTTCTACAGAACATAAAAACTAGATGAAGATTGTTGGTGAATGGTTTTGCTTTTGTTTACTAATACTTGTACTCAAAACATTTGTTCTTGTTTAAACCTAGCTGGACTAAAGAATCTTGGTTCTGGGTTGAGGTAAAATGTCATGCAAAAAACGCAATGTTATATTGCTTGAGTTTTAAAGCGTTTCATCAGCTATGGTTAATTGAGTGCATCCTTTTGGTAAATATGCTCTTTAAATGTGGGGAATATATTTCTATATGGGCTAGGCTCCATCATATTCCCTTTGCATACATTCCCTGATGTAGTTATGGAGATATACAATGGAAAATATGCTCTTTCAATGTGGGGAATATATTTCGATATGGGCTAGGCTCCATCATATTCCCTTTGCATACATTCCCTGATGTAGTTATGGAGATATACAATGGATTTTGCTTTACTGAGGTGCCTTTCAGGTCTTCTCTTATGGACGAGCAAACCGTTAGCTTAAGCTTTTTGTTTTCTACTGATTTGACAAACATTGGCAATTGTGCTTCAGGTCCTTAATGATGCCGATGGATTTATCCAGTTGCAGGTAACATTCATTCTGAACTTATAGCATTCTGCCTGGATTCCTTTTGTACAAGGAAATTTCACAGTGTTATGTGCAAGGAAATTTCACAATTAAGCGTAACAAAAGAATATAAAACCATTTTAGAAATTGCCCTATATGCATCTATCAAACTACTGATTGTTTGGTGTTATAATCTAAGTAAAAATATTTTCCTAAATTTATCACTAGAGCTGTGAGTGTGCCATGATCCACACATAAAAAAATGATGTGGTTAACTTCTTGCTTGAGATACCGATTCTATTAGTAGGGTCAGTTAGTAGCAAAAGCTACACATTTGTGTTTGCTAGGCCAGGTTGCCCACGTTGTGTTCTACTGCATTACCATGGATTTTGTTAGGCAAGGGAGAGGTATATTCTAGCATTCTTCTGTTAGCACACCTTCAATTTGTTGGCATAAAAAAGAGATTTAATTAATTTCTTTGCTTTCTATTAATTAGGTGGCTGCCACTGCTCTTCTTGACCTTTGTCAATGAATTGCAGCAGACAATACTGCTATATATATTTTGCCACATATAAGCGAGTTTTTTTTTACTGATTTGGCCTTTATATGTTAACAAAACTAACCTCTTAGATGGTAGCAATTGCAGATGGTGCTGGTTGGAATAACCATGAAATTTTCCTTTTTCTCCTTTGAACAGCTTCTGCTCTTTCTTTTGGTTATAACTTTGCCACTACTCCAATTAGTTGTCATTATTTGTTGGGAAAATTAGCTCAGTGACATCATGTTAGAGCGTAATCAGAGGAACAACACTCCGTTCGTGACGCACTGGAAAATAACATCGCGAACACCAAAAAATTAGACGAATGACATCGCTACTAGTTACTTCTATTTCCAGGATTTTTTAAATATAGAAATTGAGCTAAAAAAAATTATCAAATTTTTTATGGAGCCTCCCGACACAATTTAAATGCTTTGTGCATTTTTTTCAAAACTTTATACGTTCTGATTTTGTCTCTAAAATTTATTTAAGTATATTGTTTGTAGAAATTTTCTAATATAGAAAATGAGGTCAAAACATTATGAAATTATTTTTTCAGACTCCTTATGCAGTGGACTTGATTGTGTAATCTTTCTAGAATTTTACAAAATTAAGTAATGCAATTTCATAATGTCCATTGTGTGAGGAGTCTAATATTTCATAATGTAAGGACATTATGAAATTGCATTAATTAATTTTATAAAAATTCTAGAAAAATTATACAATCAAGTCCGTTATGTAAGGAGACAAAAAAAATCATAATGTTTGGACCTCATTTTATATATTAGAAAATTCCTACAAACATTATAATTAAATAAATTTTAGAGACAAAATAAGAATGTATAAAGTTTTGAAAAAAATACACAAGAAATTAAACTGTGTCGAGAGACTCCACAAAAAAATGATAAGTTTTGAGCTCAGTTTCTATATTTAAAAAATTCTAGAAATAAAAGTAACTAGCGACGATGTCATTCGTCTGATTTTTCGGTGTTCATGATGTTATTTTCCAGTGCGTCACAAACGGAGTGTCGTTCCTCTGATTATGCTCTAACGTGATGTCATTGAGCTAATTTCCCCTTATTTGTTAACATCTAAGAGGTTAATTGTTATGGTTCGTGTTCATGTAGATGGAAAGAGAATTGACAAAGGAGGATACTCATCAATATTGTCGGTGTTTTAGGACCGAACTTACGTAAAGATTGTTTGATTCGGGGGTTCCTTTAGGCTCAAAATCACACATAGATGGAGTCACACGGATTTTTATACAGGTTCGGGCCTTCTCCTGGGAGAATAACAACCATACTCCTGTGTGTATATATTGAGTATACTGGATTACAAGATGGAGCAAAAGACTAGAGAATTGTACTTCTAATGATCTCCGGATGCCCCCGATTGTCCTGATGATTATGTCTTTTATACAGTCCTCAAGGTATACCGTTGCACCTCCAAGGTAAAGATCGCCTTTAATGTCCCTGTGATTATTGAGCCACATCGAGGTTATTATGGGAGTAGTAACGCTCCCATGTCGCTAAGCGCTTATCACCATAGCAAAGGAGTTAAAATCGTGACATTATTCCGCAGAATAATCGCGTAATTTATCGCCCATAATTTGAATATGGTGCGAAGATTCTCGTCAACTAGGCCTACATGTCTCAGAAGCCTCGTTGATAAGAGACCGGTCGAGAAGAGCTATAAACGTGTGGTGGTCGAGAAGATCTTTAACCACGCATCGATCGAGAAGAACTTACGATCGTGATAGTCGAGAAGGTCTTATAACTATAGGGTAGTCGTAAGAGGACTTACGACTACTAGGTGGTCGTAGAAGAACTTACGACCTCCAGCTTCTCCATTGTGGCTCTTGAGGGGTATACTCAAGAGTTACATGACGTCATTATTATCCATAATATGAATTATAGATATATAATAAAATCAGGATTGTTATATCCTCGTCATCTAGCCCCCCCCAGCTTAAGCGAAAATAACTTACTTGGAGAAGGAGCAATAGACGGTCTTACGATCAATAGATGGTCGTAGAAAGATGGTCGAAGGAAAGACTCTTCGACTAGTGTTACATTTGACCAGAAATTTACTTAGTCCAGAAAATTGTGGGATAATCTTGCGACTTACAAGGTGGTCATAAAAAAATTCTCCGAACACCAAGTGGTCGCAGCACCGTGGCTGGAAGTAAAATCTTTCCAATCGCTGTTATACTTGACCAGAAAAGACTTGATCAAGAAGGTAATTTCGCTTGAGGTGTAATGACTGACCTGATTTCCTTGAGCAAACAAATTTAAGAATTCCAATCGACTCCCTTAAGTTTGTCTATTGGAGCGGTTCCCGAAGTGTTGGCAACTGTTGGGTAGCCATGTCTTTTCAACTTTAGGCGTGCGGTTATAAATTTCCACCGTGGGTGAGGATAAGGTATTTTACCTTCCCCCAAATCGCTCTTGTTATTCAAGCTTTTGAGTTCTCCGCCGCCGACTAAATCGAGCCTTCTTCCCCAATCTTTCCAAATCCAAACCTTCGGCTTTTGGAGAAATGGTCGGAGCCACTTCCCATTGGGCCGAATCAGAGATGGATGTGGCGAAAATTGGAGCTTTGGTCGACTCTAAGAAGATCCCGAAGAAGGAATTTGTGAAGTGGATTGAGGTCATGGGCAAAGATTGGCCGTCGGGAAATTGGGCAAACCCGCTTTCGTGCATTTTGTGAGTGTGGTCTTTGATTGCCCGCTCATCCTTTCCTCACATTGGTACGCGAATACTTCCAGGTGGAGTTGGTGAATCTTGTTCCCAATTCTATGACAATATTGGGGGTGTTCGTGTACCTGTGTGAGGCCTACCTGGGGATTTCAGCTGAGTTGAGGTTGTTCTAGTACTACTATAGAATGACTCAACTAGTCGAAATTGCCTTGTGAGTCGTAGTCCTAAGCTCCACGACGGGAAGTTGAAGGAGTATATTCAGATGTTTACCTTGGCCGTCGTGGTCGGGTGGAAGAAGAAGTGGTTCTATTGGGAGATAACCAATGAGGACAGCCTTTCCTTCGTCGGGAAGCCGGCTGAGAAGGTTTCTTCCTAGGATGCGACTCCCAAGAATCTCGGCCGGATCACCCCCTTCATTCGAGCTATTGTAGACTTGAAGGAAGAGGGGCTCACTAGATGGTACGTGGTGAAGGATTTCATCACGCTCCGCATTAGCCCTTTGAAGAAAAAGGCTTATCCAATGTGGAGGTGCTCTAGGTCGAAAGACCCGACCAAGGACTACGAGGAGGGTAAGTAAACTTCAAGCTTAGCTTTCTTTCTGTTATTTTTGAAATTGACTTATTGAAGGTTCTCTTATCCCTGCAGACCTCTCACAAGAGGAGATTGATGCTCGGGTCAAACTCATCTGTGAGAAGCCCCCAGCCCATGTGGTGGCGCCTTCAATCTTGGCTGACCTGTCCCCAGAGGATAAGGTAGAGCGCCTAAAGGTAATCAAGAGTTGATTTCATCTTTTGGACTTTGTAGTCATAGACGAACTTATGACTGGTTACTGATCGTAGGAAGGCTTACGATCAGGTTTTGGTCGTAGAAAAACTTACGACCAGGGGGTTGTCGTAGAAAAGCTTACGACATGATGATAGTCGTAGAAGAACTTACGACTACTTTGTCATATCTATCTTTCCGATTTCTGCAGAAAGTAGGTATGGAGAATCGCCAGGACGATGAAGAGGTCGAACCGATGGTCGTTTGCAACGGTGCGAGAGAGCGACTTTGTTTCTCCCCACCAAGAGGCGTCGGCTCGTTAAAGCCACCGACAAGGGAGGCTCAAGCTCGAGCCTATTTGTTGAGCAAGCAGATGCTCCTCGCATCAGAGGAGGAAGCTCGCAGTCGTTGATAAGGACTAAGACAAGCTCGAGCTCCGCTATTTCGCTTCACACCTTTGGCTAATCTTATGCTAAAATAATTGCCGCAGAGGAAACAATTGCGCAGAATAACTAAAGTATTCAAGCCCAAAGCCCCCAAGACCAAGGTACCCTTCTATTATGACAATAAAACCTTCGCAGTTTCTGCTTCTCGCAGCTTTATTAAGCAACTAAAAAAAAGGAGAATTGGAAGGATTCCATATCTTTTATGAAGAAAACTGCTGAGCCAGTAGTACATGTGGTCGAGGGTTACGATGTCCTTGAGGCGGTCGAGACAGGTCTCGATCGTCCAGAGAGCAAAGAGTCTCAAGGAGCGATGGCGCTCGATCAAGACCCACGACCAGACGTGGTTGTGGTTGTTCCTCAACTTGAGTCTTGACCAGACGTGGTTGAGAAAAAGTCGAAGAAACCTTCCTTAGGGAGGGTCTTTTCCAAACTCAAGATCAAGTCTGGCACTAAGAGGTATGTAAAAGAGGTAAAAGTGTAAGAACAACATTTACTTTTTGCTTTTTACTACCTAATTATGCTTTCCTTTTTACGATCTTAGCTCGGCACCTGTCACCCTCGAGGACGTTCCTGTCAAGGAACCCACTGCTATTTGCCCAGTAGTTGAAGGAACAACAGTGGCAGTGGTCGAAGGGTCATCCACCGTCCGAATGATGGAGGGTACCATTAGTGCTGAAGTGGCTACAACCACCGGGGCGGTCGTGGGGCCGAAAGTGGCTACGACCACTGAAGTGGTTGTAGAGACTAAGGCAAAGACAATGCCTGATACCGCAGAGGCATCAGGCCATCGCCCCGGGAAGGAAGTTGTTGCAGACTTTCCCCTAGGTCCTCAAGGAGGAGCTGGAGTTACTGAATCAGAGGAGGAGGAATATGCTAATTTCGCCTCTGAGTTCTTCGGGCCATCTTCCAATGTGGGATCTTCTGCTCTCAGACCTTGTGCTCGTGTCCATCACCCCAAAAATATACCTGATGGAGGGGATATTTTTGATGGCGCGCATCTTGAAGAGGTGTGGTGGGACCTAGTGCGAGAGATTGATGAACTGAGGAATCCTACAAGGGTAGTATCTTCGTTTGCACGAAGGAAAATGAATGTAAGTACCTGTTGTTCGGTATTTGCACTCATATCTTTTCTCGCTTCTAACTGTCTTTCTCTATGCAGAGAGCGTTGGAGCAAATTGTTACTGTTGTTGAATACAACAGGCAACTTGTCTAATTGCGACAAGAAAAAGCGGAACTCTATGAGCAGGCAGAGAGGTGGTATGTAATCGCCAGTAGTCTTTTATGTTTCACCACTCACACAAGACTTACGGGCTTGTCGAGAAGATCTTACGACTAGGTACTGGTCGTAGAAGAGCTTATGACTAGGGTTTTGTCGTAGAATGACTTACAACTAGATCTTGGTCGTAGAAGAACTTACGACCGCTTGTTTGGTGCTGACGTCTACTCTTTCCCTTTGCAGGTTTAAGAGTGACGAGAAGACCTTAACTGATTCTCTCAACTATGAAAAAGCCGAGGCGAAAAAGCTAAAGGAGGAGATTGAAGACCTCCAGAAGAAGCTTCAGGAGGCAAACTCTGCAAACCAAAAGTTGCAGGTACGATTAAGCGGTAAGTGCTGAACTTAAGACCGCCTTCAACCTTCTTTTCCTTTTCTGAATCTTATTTCTTTTCAGAGAAGGACGAAGAGGCCCAGACGTGGGAGCAGCACTACCTCAAGGACACCGCCGCTCACGCCAATGAAGTCAAGAAGTTAGATTCTCAATTAGTTGGTACGCAAATCTTTACCTGCGATTAGTTGTGTTTTCCTCTCGAGGTCATTTTATCTGACTGGTCTCATTCTTTTCAGAATAAGTAGTACAAATAAAACGACTCCACGAGGCTTCGACTCGCAATTAGGAGGAAATAAAGGCTTTGAAGATCAATCTTCAAGACAATGTTTCACTTCTGAACAATGTACTCGGTGGGCTTCATGTTGAGGGGATTACTCCTCGAGATGACACATTGTCTGCCCACTTAAGTGCCATTGGCGAACAAGTCGAAACTTTGCAAGAGTTGGTGACTACCCTGAAGGCTAACCAATTCAATTCGATAAAGGATGCGATCGAAGAAGGAATAAGATTTGTCCTGGCAAAACTTAAAGCCCGTGATCCCAACCTTAATCAAGCAACTCCGTCATAGACGACTTTCGCCTCGCTCAAGCAGAGGCGAGCGATTAATGATAACATTGCGACCGATCACGAGGCGCCACGAGGGTATGCAAATAAGATCCCTTCACAGAGCGATGCATCGAGTCTTGAGTCCGGTAAAGATAAATTTTCATTGATGTTGATATATACATCCTTTCATTTTTCCTGAAATTCATCTTGTCAAGTAGTTAGTAACTCATAAGATAATGAATGGAAAAAAGAGCAAGACTAAGAATTGAAGTCAAGTTAATAACTTTATCCTAGCCCCCGACTATTTGCTTGGTTTATTTAGATAAACCGAGTAAATAGTATTTAAATGGGTTTTGTAAAAGAGAGAGGTTTAGCTAACTTATAGTTTTTCGGTTACGATTATTATGCACTGGTCGAAAGAGTAGGAACGAGTCAACACTAGGAAGTTCCTTCTAGTGGGCAGGACCACGTGTAGAGAGGAAAGGCTTCGACTAGGTGATGTTACCATCTCCGACCAGAATAATCAAATCAAGAACGGTCAACTTGAGTTAGATAAACGTCTGGAGTTCCTTTAAAAGAATTGTTCTACTTATTTCAATGCACTCAATAGGTTCACTCTGGTAGCAAGAGTTAGAAACAGGACGACGCTAAGAAGTTCCTTCTAGTGGGCAGGACCACATGCAGAGAGAAAAGTCTTCGACTAGGTGTTGCAACTTCCTCCGACCAGTTAAAACAAACCGAGGTTACCGAAAGTAGTCGAGCAAATTTAAAAAGTATACTCAGCTTAATTTATTTTTCAAAAAGATGAATGAAGAAATAAACTAAGGTACTAAGAGTTGGCTTGACATTATTTCGACCATGTTTTGAACCCAAACTCTTTGTGTTGGTAGCAAAAAGGGAGGAACAAGTCGACTCTAGGAAGTTCCTTCTGGTGGAAGGGACCACGTGCAAAGAGGAAAGGCTTCGACTAGGTGATGTTACCATCATTTCGACCAGTGTAAAGATGAACTGGGTACTGGTTGTAGGATGTCTTACTACCAAAGGTATTGTCGAGAAAAGCTCACATTCAGGAACCGGTCAAGACGGACCTTCACTGTGGTATGGTGGTAAGAATTGTCAAAGCACTACTCAAAGTAAAACAATAAAGATAGAAAGAATCTGATGCTTTATTGAATGGTTAGTCATTTACACATAGAATTTGCGTAACTGGTCGATATTCCAAGAATTAGAGAGAACCCGGCTGTCTTCCATTGCTAGTCGTACCGAACCTGGACACATAACTTCGACCACTGTGTAAGGACCTTCCCACTTGGGGGAAGGTTTGTTCCAATTAGACTGGGATTGAATTTTCCTCAATACCAAGTCACCTACAGCAAGGCTGTGAGGTTGGACCTTATGATCGTAGTATTTGCGCAAGGCTTGTTGGTACACCGCTGAACAGATTAAGGCTTGATTTATCTTTTCTTCGAGCAGGTTAATGTCATCCGCTCGAAGTTGTTCTTGGGCTAAGTCATTGAAACTCTCGACCCTTATTGACCTGATCTTTAGTTCTGGCGAAAGCATGACTTCGGCACCAAAAACTAGGAAAAAAAGGAGTTTCGCCTATTGCCCGACTAGCGGTCGTGCGAAGTGCCCATAATACTGAGGGTAATTCTTGTACCCAAGCCCCCGAGCGCTTAACAAGCTGGTCGAAGACTCGAGTTTTGATTCCCTACATTATTTGGCCATTCACTTGTTCGACTGCCCCATTGCTTTGGGGATGGGCGACAGAGGTGTAACAGAGCTTGGTACCCAACTCGTCGCAAAATTCCTGAAATTTTGCGCTCGAAAATTATTTACCATTATCTGTGATTATTCGACTTGGGACTCCAAATTGAGTAATCACGCTTCTCATCATGAACCATTTTGCGGCTTCCGTTGTTATCCTAGTCACAGGTTCGGCTTCGATCCATTTTGTGAACATATCAATAGCCACAAAAAGGAACTCAAAGCCCCCTAGAGCCCGTGGGAACGGTCCTAGGATATTGAGACCCTAGATCACAAAAGGCCAAGATAGAGGAATTGTTTGTAATGCCTGAGCCGGTTGGTGTATTTGCCTGATATGAAACTAGCATTGTACACATTTCTTAATCAACTCTTTGGCATCGTAGAGGGCTGTCGGCCAGTAAAATCCTTGTCGAAAGGCTTTTCCGACCAACGTTCTGTAGGAAGCATGAGTTCCACAAATGCCCCCGTGAATGTCGTAAATGAGGTTTAGTCCTTCTCTTTGTGGTATGCATCGCATGAGTACCGCTTGAGTGCCTCGTTTATAGAGGACTCCTTCGACCAAAGTATACATTTTGACCTTTTGGGATAAACGATCTGCTTCGAGATTGTCATCGGGTACGGAACCCGTCTAAAGATACTTGTAGATGGGATCCATCCAAGTATCCTCGTATTCTAGAGAGGCTGTCTCAATAGGAGATATCTCTTGTGTGTCCACTAGAGATGGCTTCTGGAGTTGCTCCAAGAAGACTCCATTTGGTACTTGTGATCGGGAAGACGCTATTCGAGCAAGCTGGTCTGCGAGGAAATTATCCTTTCGAGGGATGAATTGTACCTCGAAATTGAAAAAATGCTTTTCAATCTTTTGAACCTCCGATAAGTACCGAGACATAGTTGGGTTAAAGCACTGGTACTCTTTTTTGACCTGATTCACGACTAGTTGAGAGTCTCCTCTCATGAGTAGTTGTCGAATCGCGAGCGCTTTCACAGATCTTATGCCGGCTAGTAAACGTTCGTATTCTGCCACGTTGTTAGTGGCCTAAAAGTTTAACTGTATGGCATACTTTAAGGTCTCTCCGTTAGGAGATTCCAGGACCACCCCAAATTTCGAGCCACTTAAAGTAAGTGACGGTCAAAGTACATCGCCCATCGGTCGTGAGTATCATATGGGGATCCTAATGTGTTTAGGATTTGTCCATTCGCACAAAGTCTGCCAAGATCTGGGATTTAATGGCTGTTCGGGACACGAAATGGAGGGCGAACTCCCCAAGTTCTACTGACCATTTAGACATGTGTCCCGCTGCTTCCCTATTCTAGAGGATCACTCTTAAGGAAAAGTCAAATGACACAATTATCTTGTGTGCCTGAAAATAATGCCGCAGTTTCCTTGAAGACATGAGGAGGGCATAGAGAAGAGTTTGGACCTGAGGGTAACGCTCCTTAAGTCCGTTCAAAACTTCACTTACGTAGTACACTGGTCGTTGAACGTTTTCATGTTCTACGACTAGTCCTGCACTCACTGCCTGTGGCGTGGCAGCTAGATAATTTAAGAGCGTCTCTTCTGGTTTCGGGGAAACTAGAATAGGAGCACTCGTAACATATCTCTTGACATCCTCGAAGGCAGCATTTGCCTCTTCCGACCACTCAAAACCCTCGTGCTTCCTTAGAAGTTTGAAGAAAGGTAGTCCTTTTTTCTCCCAGACATGCTATGAAACGACTTAAAGCCGCCATACAACCTGTGAGCTTTTGGACTTCTTTCTTCGTGGTTGGAGGGCGCATTTGAACAATGGCTTTTATCTTTTCAGGATTTGCTTCGATCTCTCGTACAGAGACCAGGAATCCTAGCAATTTTCCCAAAGAGACTCCAAACACACACTTCTCAGGATTGAGTTTCAAATGGTGTTTTCTGAGGTTGTCGAATGTCTCCTATAAGTCTGAAATATGATCAAGCCGTTTGATGCTTTTTACGACTAGGTCGTCAACATAGGCTTCCAAATTTCGGCCTAGCTGAGGTGAAAAAGTCGATTGCATCAAACGTTGAAAAGAAACGACATCATTTTTTAGACCAAATGGAATTTTGACATAGAAAAATATACCAAAAGGAGTAATAAATGTGGTCTTCTCTTCATCTTCTAGACACATATTAAACTGATGGTAGCTAGAATATGCATCTAGAAAACTTATTATTTCACAACCAATAGTAGAGTCAACCAACTGATCGATACGAGGTAAAGGAAAATCATCTTTTGGACAAGCTTTATTAACATCAATAAAGTCTACGCACATTCACCACTTGCCGTTAGACTTCCTAACCATTACAGGGTTGGACAACCACTCTAGGTGGTCGACTTCTCTTATAAAGCATGCTTTAAGTAGCTTGTCCAATTCTAACCTTATAGCATCTCGTTGATCAGGGGCAAATCTCCGTAATTTTTGTTTTACGGGTACTTTGTCAGGGCGTAGAGCTAGCCTGTGTTCGATCACTTCCCTAGGGACTCTGGGCATGTCGGATGCTTGCCACGCGAAGACATTTGCGTTTGCTCGGAGGAAAGTGATGAGGGCGTCTTCCTACTTGGGGTCGGAAGTATCCCCAATGCGAACAGTCTTCAAGGGCTCCTCCTGATCCAAGGGAACCTCTTTGACTTGGTCGTTCGGCTTGGGCACAACTTTAGGCTTCGAGTGCTTGGTCGAAGGCTGCCCTTTTTCTTCCCGAGCTGGTATTTACCCTACCATCTCGAGGGATCGACGGTCACACGTATGCACTATTTTCTTATCACAATAAATTGTGATTACTCCTTTGGAACCTGGCATCTTAAGACATTGATACCCATAATGAGTTGTCATTAAGAATTTTGCCAAAGCTGGTTGTCCGAGTATGACGTTATATGCCGTATCGAAATCAACCACATCAAATGAGATCTTCTCCGTCTTGAAATTACTTGGTGAACCAAATGTTAATGGAAGAGAAACTTGACCAATGGGTTTGGCCGAAGACCCCGGTATAATACCATGAAATGAATATCTTACCGGTCTTACCTTGGTCCTGGGGACTTGCATTTCGTCTAGGGTGTTCGTAAACAAAATGTTCAACGAACTACCACCATCAATCAACACTCGATTTACTCGACAGTTGTTGATGGTGGGTTCGACCATGATCGAAAATCGACCTGGTCGAGTCGAAGGGATTGGGCAGTCAACCTTCTCGAAGGAGATGGTGACTTCCGACCACTTCGGCAACTTATTGACAAGAGGAGGGTCAATGGAGTTTACCTCGCGTTCGACTGCCTTAAGCTGTCGTTTTGACTCGTATGCCGATGATCCTCCAAAGATGTGCTCGATGGTGTGCTCGGGATCTTGAAACGGTATGTCCTTATTGTCGTCCGACTGTGTATGACCACTAGCTTGCCCTACCTCCTCGAGAGTAGGAAGTGGTCTTTTGCCGTTGTAGCAGTCCTTGAGCTTTCGTTGGAAAACGCGGTAATTGCGAAGGTCATGTCCTTCCTTTTTATGGAAAGGACACCACCTAGGCTTATCGGTCATCCATTCGGGGCGCTTACCTTTGCCTCGATCAGGGTGTTGTTTGGCAGTTCGTGGCTCTTTATCGCTTACGGCCAGGACCTCCTTAGAAGTATTGGCTTGAGGCTTTTGACCCTTTGCCTTGTTCTTGGATTTCTTGGCATTCTTATCTTTCTTCTTGCCACCTTCGCCAGTCTCTTGAGGGTGCTGGTCATCTCGATCGATGATTTTGGTCCACTCGACTGCTTCATCAGCAGTAGCGTACCGATTAGCCATCTCAAAGAGTTCTGCGACAGTAGCAGGAGGGTTCAAAGCGATGTCCTCCGTGATCCTTATGCTGCGGACTCCCTGCTTGAAGGCTCTGATAATAGATGAGTCAGAAACCTCAGGAATCAAATTGCGAACCTGACTGAAACGCCTGATGAATTGGCGTAGTGTTTCGTGGTCGTTTTGTCGCATCCTGTATAGGTCGTCCTCCTTTTCGGGGCAATGGTAGGTGCCCTGGAAATTGGTCAGCAATAGTTTGTAGATGTTGCCACGAGTAGATCGACTCGATTGGTTGGTTTAACAACCACGATCGAGCAGATCCTTCAAGCATAGTCGGAAGGTAATTCACCATGACGCGCTCTCCTCCTCCTGCTGCTCGGACAACGGTCGTATAGATCTGAAGGAATTCGATGGGATTTTGAGACCCATCAAATTTCTCCATGTTCCCTGGTCTAAACCACGGCGGCCAGTGAACTGCTCAGAGGTCAGGCGAGAATGCCCGACATCCGGTAGTTACGCTGTAATGCCTCCTTTGTAGAAAAGAGGGGTTGACGTTGCCAGGTGATCGTACTCGACGATACCCAGCAACAGGTGAATCTGACTTATGGTAAGTCTTGATCCTACGAGGGTAATACTCCTCGTACTCTATCCACTGTTGCAGACCTCTCGGTCGGAGTGGTGAATGATCACCTCTCCTAGGAGTTTTATGATCGTCAGGCGTTCGAGGAACTCTTTTCCGGTTTGGGGAACGATGCACCTTGCGGCGATCCACATGCGGTGAGTTATTCGAACGACTGGAACCTGATGGAGTCGTACTGCCACGACTTCCAACATGATGTCGGCGGGGTCGTTCGAGCTTGCTCATCATGCTCCGCAGCCTTCGTGTGATCTCTTCAGCGAAGTGGTTGTAGCCAGGTGCTTAGGCAAGTTCTTGAGATGGGTTCTCGAGCAGATCGTTGATATGCTGAAGTTCCTGAGCTTCTTCCAACCGGTATTGGATGCGCTTAGGCAATTTTCTCTAAACCACAACTCGTTTCCATCGGATTGTTTCAGAATCATTCATACCTGATCCTTGAGCTTGCCTTAGTGAAGTGCGATGATCTTGAGAATTTTCCACACGCTCATCAGAGTATTGACTCTGTTCATTGCCGGAGGTGTCCTTGTCATTGCTACGAGCGGTCGTAGGGTGTGATCTTCGGGGAGCGCCCTCACTCTGCCTCTAGGAGAGTTATTACTCTCGAGGGCGGGACTAAGACCTCCTGTTGATGATCTCCACTTGCGCTAGAGGCCTCCTCGCTTGAGGAGTCGTCGAACGACACTATCTGGCGACTTGGAGCAAACCCCTCCAGGAAGGGGAATTCCTAGTTATAACTGTCTCCGTCGGCAAGTGAGTCCTGCGTTGGGATGGTCGAACTCGCAGGAGGAGCATGTTTGATCGCATCCTTGGCTAGGCTAACCGGAGAGAGAGAATCACCAGATGCTGATGAAGATCCGGAATTACGACTTCCAAGAGTTGTCGCGCCAGGCCAGACTGTCTTAGGTGGACTTGGACATTTAGAGAGGGAACCCTCACCATGTTCCGAGTCTGCCTTGGGATAGCCCTCATTGTGGTCGGATTGACCCTTGCCGTTTGAGGAAGCTGGTTCCCCATCTGGACGTATCGTTGTGGGGGATAAGGATCCCTCCTTAACTCCATCAATGGTAAAGTTTCCTAGAGAAAGATCTCCGGGGGCGACATCACCATCGGATGATGCATCACTCGACTCGTAGTCGAAACCGACATCCATGTCGATATCCACGTAATCGGCCAAGTCGAACCAGTTCTCCTCGTTCCACTCTCCTGCCATGAGAGCATGAGAATTGGAAAGACAAAGGAAAGCTGATGACTCGAAGATCCCCACAGTCGGTGCCAACTGTCGGTGTTTTAGGACTGAACTTACATAAAGATTGTTTGATTCGGGGGTTCCTCTAGGCTCAAAATCACACAGAGATGGAGACACAAGGATTTTTATACAGGTTCGGGCCATCTCCTGGGATAATAACAACCCTACTCCTGTGTGTATGCATTGAGTATGCTGGATTACAAGATGGAGCCAAATACTAGAGAACTGTACTTCTAATGATCTCTGGATCCCCCCGATTGTCTTGATGATTCCGCCTTTTATACAATCCTCAAGGTGTACCACTGCACCTCTAGTGTAAAGACTGCCTTAATGTCCCAAATTATTGAGCCGTTACTGGAGGTTATTATGGGAGTAGTAACATTCCCATGCTGCCAGGCAGTTATCACCATAACAAAGGAGTTAAAATCGTGCCATTATTCCAGAGAATAACCACGTAATTTACTGCCCATATTTTGAATATGGTGCGGAAGATTCCCTGATCGACTAGGCCCACATGTCTGTAAGCCCTGTCGATAAGGGACTGGTTGTTGAAGAGCTTACAACTAGGTGGTGGTTGTAGAAGATCTTACGACCACAAACTGATCGTAGAAGAACTTATGATCATGGGATAGTCGTAGAAGGTCTTACAACTATAGGGTAGTCGTAAGAGGACTTACGACTACTAGGTGGTCGTAGAAGAACTTACGGCCTCCAGCTTCTCCCTTGTGGCTATTAAGGGGTAAACTTAAGAGTTACATGGCGTCATTATTATCCATAATATGAATTATAGATATATATAATAAAATGAGGATTGTTACATTCTCGTCAAATATCCTTGTTTAACAATAAGCAAATTGTGGTAGAAAAAGATCCAAACATGCCTTTCACAAGTGGTCAAAATGAAATTCCTCTACTGAAATGCAGGATCCAAGGAATGAATGAGTCATCTTTACCCCTATCAGCGGCATAATCACTTTATCCTCTCCAGGTATCTAATAATTTGGACTTCCATTAACTCACTTTTGCTTTGTGTGATCAATTGTTGGCCATCAGTATCTGGAAATGAAACCTACGTCAACATTGAATATGAGGCTTTTGAGATGCTTGACCTGCATAATGTTGTCATATCTATACCTCTTCCTGCACCTTAGGAAGCTCCAAGTGTTAGACAGATAGATGGAGAGTGCAACACTGGTATTTCAGCTGTTAAGGGTCGGAATTTTGTGTAGATAAAGCTTAACTTTTATTTTATAGATGGCATTACACTAGATAATACTGAAGTAGTTGTGGTGTCCTTGTGTTATTCTCATTTCCTTGAGTCAAAATTACACCATTATAAATTGCACATCTCTCCCTTTTGTAGCCTTGAGCTGCATATATTTAATCTTTCTCGTGCATTTTTTTTGTTTAGTGTTTCCTTGTGAATACATGTATGCCTCAAGAAACTCTCTGTTGGAATGCCCTATTTTTTTATTGCTTAGTCAAACCGCGGGTGCATGAAATATTTGAATTCTTAGAATCATTTTTCAATTCGGTAGCAACCATGTTGCTTACTCTTGTTTGTCTTCTTTGCATTGGGTCCATGGAATTTGTTCACCCTTGTTGACCCATCAACATTTTCCCCCATATCCGTTGGATTTTCTACATCACATACTTCCAGTGATTTGAAGGTTTGTTTCCCATATTGGTTGACGGACTCTACTTTGTATGTGTGTTGATCTTCCAATTCATTACAACTGGAATAAGAAACCCACCAAACTATTCAGAGGGTTCATTTGGTCACCACTAATTATCAGATAGTTTTACACCCTAATAAGGGCTGATTGTTCTCAATTTAGTGTTACATGTTTGTGGTATATGATGTTCTTTCTTTTCGATGAACTGATAAGAAGTCATGGCAAGGAAGGATCATTTTGGACCAACTTTTTGCTAAGTTGTACTGCTATCTTGGAAATAATCGCATGGATTCTCCTTTCACGCTAGTTGGCTATTGTTTTTAATATCTTTTTTTTTGCGCGAGAGATGTTTCGTTTCATATAGGAACTAGCCATGATCATTACGGAAGCACATACCACGGAAGGTTGCTTCTATTGCTTGCCCTACTCAGGTACCACCTAATGTATTTTCGCACTAGGCTAGCTTAGTATTTTCGTTACACTACCCATACACATACACCGTACTATACGCACAAAGACTTGAACATTTCTTTAAATGCTACATTTTTTTTTTGGAAATCATGATAGACACATCCTAGCTTCGAAAGCGCCAAGCTTGTTATGCGCAACTATAAACAAAGATAGACTAATAGATGTTTTCAATGCGCCTTCAAACTGTATTTGCTAGCATGATTTAAGACACTTGTCCAAATGGCTCTTGAATTCAAATTGACCTATCAATTCTTTTCAACCCGCTCTTACAGATAATAGCTCCGCTTGCTATACTGCTTACCTAACCACAATCGTTCTTCTCATACATGCGACGTCAATTTTTCTCTCATATTATCATTCATCGCATATCAGATTATGCGTTTATTCTTGAGCATATAACATATTTTAACCCAACCTATGCACTACCTAATCACGCCAGTAAAAAAAAGCTTAACAAACGATTTTGCAATCCATTTGGTTGAATCCAAAAAAAGAAGATTTCCATATCAATAGAGAATCAATGGCGCAGCAACACACGCATTGTCATCTTCAATTTCTGTCGTTTTTTATATCCCTTTTTGCAGTTCAATGAGGATAGAGGTCCTTTTCAGCGTATATTTCTCGAACAGGTATTACGACTTATGTTATCATCCATTTAGTTTTATGTTGATTGCATCAATTTACATGTAGTGTTGTGGTAGAAAACTTTGTAAATATGACATATCTTTGAAAGTTCTAGATAGTGTTTACTTTTGATTCAAAGGTTATATTTATGTTAGTGCTAACTCCTGTATTGGTTCAGTTTATGTCAGTTTTTTATCCCTTTTTGCAGTTGAATGAGGATAGAGGTCGTTTTCAGCGTATATTTGTCAATCAGGTATTACAACCCATGTTATCATCCATTTAATTTTATGTTGATTACATCGCTTTGTATGCGCTTGTTGTATTCTACTATGAAAGGTCCCTATCGTGCATGGTGCCCTACTGTAGAACCAATATTTTCTTTCTTTATTTAGAATTTATTCGCTATCCTCTTATCCCAGATCTTTGTTTTCATATCCATTTAATTTTACATTGATTGCATCAATTTGCATGTAGTGTCATGGTAGAAAACTTTGTAAATATGACATATCTTCGAAAGTTCTAGATATTGCTTACTTTCGATTCAAAGGTTATATTTATGTTAGTGCTAACTCTTGTATTGGTTTAGTTTATGTTAGTTTTTTTTATCCCTTTTGCAGTTGAATGAGGATAGAGGTCATTTTCAGCGTATATTTGTCAATCAGGTATTACGACCTATGTTATCATCTATTTAATTTTATGTTGATTATATCGCTTTGCATGCGCTTGTTGTATTCTACTATGCGAGGTCCCTATCGTGTATAGTGTCGTATTGTAGAACCAACATTTCCTTTCTTTATTTAGAATTTATTTGCTTTCCTCTTATCCCAGATCTTTGTTTTCAGATTGAGTCTATGTAGTATTCAGTTATCTCCTTCGTCCAACTTCAGGTCTTCAACTGTTCAATTGACAAGCCAATAAGATGGTCGATTTTTTAAAAAAAAAGAAAAAAAGAGATTATCGTATTAAGAAAGAATATCATATTAAGAAACATTTTTAAAGATCTTTTCATTCCGACTGAAATTTTGTGATGTGTTTTAGTTCTACTGGATCGATATATGTGGATATGCCTTGTGTTTCTATGAACAGACAATAATCATTGCATCAAACACAATTTATTACAGTTATATACATGCATTCCAATTCTTGTGTTTCTTTATTGCCTAACTCCTTCCCAACCTAATGTTCTTTGTGATGATTGGTTAGGTATTTGGATGTTGGTTTTAAGAGCTTTCTTGCATACATCAGGACCTCCTCCTGCACTATCCAAAAAAGGTAATTTCGAGCCATTCAAACTAGAATTTTGTACCGTGTTTTAGTTCTATTGGATCAGTATATGTGGATATGCCTTGTGTTACTATGAACAAACGGTAGTCATTCCATCAAACACAATTTTTTACATTTATATACATGCATTCCAGTTCTTGTGTTTCTTTATTGCCTAACTCTTCTATGGACATCATATCGTTTCGAAGGGCATGCATGCCTATTCTTCTGAGAAGATTTGGTTTCTTTCTTTCTGCAGTTTTTGTATGTTGTGTTTATGATCTGAAATTTTGTTGTTATGGTAACATCATACTATTCTATATCATGATTTTATTCCCTTCATGAAAAGAAGATCACCATTTAGGTTTGTGGAAATCGACTTTGACAGTTCTGTTTCAGTTCGGCGGGGATTTTCTTCTAGCATCCCGGTGAATGCGGGGCCTAACAGGGTTTCATTTCTTAGTTCCTTTTGCATATCAGGACACTGAGGTAGAGTTCTTCTGTTGATCCGTTATTGTTTCTAATGTTTTACTTCTTGCGGGATTTGGCTCGTTTCGCTGTTATGTATAGTATATGAAGGAGAGGATTCAGAATATGACGAGGAGGAAGAACCATCTACATGTTGCTCTGCCAGAAAGAATCAATCACATGAATTGACTACGGTACTAACTCTTATTCTCCCTCTCGGCCTCTCCCTATGTAGTGTTGCATTGCTTTACTGAAATGGCATGTTTGTTCGTAGAATTTACGAAAAGGGAGGATATATGGCCTACAAAAAATTGGGATCCTAAAAATTCCTGAGCATGTTCAGTGCCATTAAAGGACTGATCTGGAGAAGGCGAAAGCTGCCCTGTTATTGCCAACCCTCCCCAAGTCATTGCCTTGTAGGGATAAGTATGCTTATTCTTTTTTTTTCTGCATGTTTCGTTATCTTCTTATGAAAATTGCCGCTGAGTAGAAGTCTTATGTCAGAGAAATGGAAGATATATCTGCATTTGTGAAGGATGCAATTTGCAGTGACCAATGTTTAGGACGCTGCCTTTATATTCATGGTGTACCTGGTACTGGCAAGGTAACCAACCATCTTTTCCTAGCTACTTTCATTGTTTGCTTTCCTCTGCTGTGGCTGAATGCTAAATAAGATTTTCTGCAGGTGTGTTATCGACCTGCAGACTATGAGTGTACTTGCAATTATGAGGAAGCTGAGATCTTAACTAGATTCTGGAGCTCTATGGCCCTATTGTTTTATAGAAATTAATGGTCTTAAATTACCTTCTCTAGAGAATATTTACAAGGTATACAAACTTAAACTTTCATTGACCAATGCCAAATCTGCCCTACTTAAGCATAGCAGGTGCATCCCCTCAAAAAGGAATTATAATGTCTACATGTTTTTTAGATACACAGGTTCTATGTGAACAGTTGAGTGGCATAGGGTGGGATGAAAAAAAGCTCTTCATTATTTAACCGAGCACTCTTCAGATGGCACTAAAATTGGAAAGCAAGCGAACCAACCAATTATTTTGCTCATTGACGAGCTTGATCTTCTTTTGACGAGAATTCGGTCGGTAATATATTTTAATTGAACTTATTACGTAGTTGTGTAGCTTTATACTTTTTTTTTGGAAAATGAATTAAAAGAATTGTGTGATATTACAATATGTTTGACTTTCTGGTTGTTGTTCAATGTTCATATTCATTGACATTTGAATTGATAGTAGAGACCATTTGTCCTTTGTAAACTCATACCATCTTTTCAAAAATGATATGAAGATATCATTGTACAATACGTTAATGGCAACAGGCTGCATCATACTGATCATTGTTGTGTTTTTGTATATATATTTTTTTATCATTTTTGAAATCTACGTGTATTTTGGTTATACGGTCGTATCTATCTGCCTTTCCTATTTCACATAAAAATAAATTGTTTACGCTTCCACAATTGCCACTGAACTATTTAGAACGCTACACACATGCATTCTTCATATCCTATAGCCTTTCTGCAAACTTAATTTTTTTTCGGTACAGCTCAAAACATCACCGGCGCGGCATAGCGCGCCCTTTCTTCCTAGTATAATTGATAAGCTGCTTGGTCAAGTTGACATGATCTTGATATACAAAATGTTTGTCTCTTGATCAATGAAAGAATGTTTCGGTTTATGACGCTATGTTGATTATATCGACTCTCTGCGGCGTTGGTGTGGCAACACAAGGTGTTCCCTGCCTTGTACTAGCTTGGCAGAATGAATTATATCTCTAGTCTTAATTTGTGACAAGATTTCTCTTCCATCTATGGTATAAATATCTAGTCTTAATTTGTGACAAGACTTCTCTTCCATCTGTGGTATACCTGCAGATGTTTGGTTCGACACGAAAGTCCTTGTTCATCCGCAAAAGTGATCAATTTTGCTATCTAGTGGTCAACAGAAATGTGTAATGGTGAATCACTACTTACCCGAAAACTGAAAATTGTCCTTCATCAAAAGATATTCGTCCCAAACCAGACTGCAGAAAAATAAAGGGAATCACCACAAATCAAAATATTTACACAATTGATGCTTCTACAGAGTACCAAACAACACACTATGGGTTGGCAGATGATAGAGCAGGTTGGGTTACCAGACGGCCCGCCGGGCGCCACGTGCGCGTGAAGAGGAGGTGCTGTGCCGCCCGGCGCGGTGAAGTAAGACAACTTGCCCTCCACGCCATGGGTCGCATAGTACTCTGCCTCCCGGTGCCTAATGGAGCGGAAGAAGGCGAAGAGGTCGGCCTAGCCTAGTTCAGATGCCTCTGCTGTGCTGTGCTCGAATCAACCAGGGTAGCCAGTGCGTGCTGTGCTCAACGATTGAATCTGTTGGAAAATATGGGCAAAATAGGTAGTTCACAAGGGAATAGATGGAAAAGAAGAGAAAAGAAAAGAAAATGGGAGAAAAGTATTGAAAATGGCAAATTTCAAAGGAGGAAGAAACTAGAGGGGCAAATTTCGAATTTTAGAAAACTGGGTGGCATATCTCAAAGTGGCAACTTTCTGAGTAGCATATATCCAAATTTACCAAAAAAATATATGTGGATTTTTGGAGCAGGATGCTAGCGGTAGCCAGATGGACCGCCGTGCCGTGACGTGCCCTATTAGGCCCGCCATGGTAAGGCCTGGGCATTATTTGGACGTAGGCACGACTCACGGGTCGGATGGCTTGTTTAGCCTATTTTGGCCTGAAATTTTAAAAAAAATTGAGAAAATTCAGAAAATGTATAGAATTCAAAAAAAAGAGTAAAATTATAAAAATGAGTTCTATACCCATAAAAAGATAAATATATTCAAAATACAATAAAGAGCTTTATTAATGTTTACATGGCTACCTCGTTAAAGCCTTTGCTAAGTAAAAATTCAATATGAGAAAACCTTGGCAAAGGAAAAGGAGTACAACCTATAGCTCCGTATACATCCATGTTCCAAGTATCATTGTCTAGGTACAAATTATCGAACACATCCGCCAACTCTATATTTTCTACAGAGTGTTGTGTACGTGCATCAGCTTGTTCCCAGTCCTTTGACATGGCTCAAGACAAACGAGTCATGCATTGCATTTCGAAAAGCTTCTAGAAAAAGTTCAGTGGAAATCGGTATGACCGAATTTGGTAAGCGGTACTACCGATGTGCGGTAGTATCGGAGCTTATTTGACGGAACTACGCTCAATGCAGTATGACCGAAAGTTTATGCAGATTACCGCAACCCTAAGATGATCAAGACTTTACTTGACTCAGATATCAAGATTCGAACGTCTCAACCAACTAATCGCTAATGCGGTATGACTGGCTCTTGCAGCGGTACTACCACATTGCAGTCATTCCGATTTCTAGTTGGCGGTACGATAAAAATAGTAGAGGTGTATTTTGGTTCGGAGCCTCTCGTTGGAAATCGGTAGTACCGCACATGAGAAGCGGTACGACCGGAGAGCGGTATTACCGGATTCTAGTTGGCGGTAGTACCGCACCTTTCTGCGATGGCTTGTTTAGAAGCATTTATTGCAGATATATCTTTGTAATTAATGTTAATCATTGTGGGACTAACATTTTTCATGAGTTGGATGAATAGGTTATGTTCCAGGGTTATGGAGACTTCGGATGGCGTCATGAGTTGATCGTCATCAAGTCAAGGTTCAAGAAGAGGATGCATCATGTGTTGATGCATATCAAGATCTCGAAGAGGAGATGATCATGAGTTGATCATCAAGTCAAGAAAAGACTCATCATGTGTTGGTGGAGGTCAAGTAAAGGATGCATCATGTGTTGATGCATGTCAAGACGATGACCCAGACTTGAAGTGAAGATGTGCGTCATCAACCTTCAAGAAGATGCTCAAGGCAAAGGTATGACTAGCTAGGGCTAAGGATGTGTTTCTAATCTTTTACCGGTCTTGGTGTTTGGTTGGAAGACCGGATTGCTAGTATAGGTTGCCATACTATTAAGAGGGGTCTTGTCTAGTAGCTTGAGTCTCATCATGTGTTGATTGCTCAATCTCGCTTGCTCTAGCTCACCTTGGCATGATGCTATTATTTGCAAATGTGTTTTGCAAATAGTTGAGCCTCATGCATTTAATCCTTGCAACATGTGACTACTTTGCAAATGTGTTTTGCAAATGATTGATGTCCATGTACCTACTCCTTGTGGCATGATCCAAGTTTGTAAATGTCTTTTACAAATTGTTGGGATTCATGCATTTTTCCTTGGCATGGTTTAAGATTGCTTATTGCTATTTCTTTGGACTTAGACCATGGTAGTGGCTCTTGGAGTTGTGCCTTTTTATTTGATCAAATATGTTTGAGATCAATCAAATAGGTGGGTTGTGTAGCCCTCTAAATAAGCTTTCCATAGAGTCCAAGATCACTCAATTCCGACATCGGAGTCAAAAGTTATGACCTTTTTACCGAGTGTCGTTTGTGCTGAAATTGGGCTGCAAGACGACCGCTTATGAGAAGAGCGGTATTATCAAGATGTAACGGTAGTACTGCCCTTGTGAGGCGTGTAGTACCGCACCAAGTCTATAACGGCTAGTTTTTGGTGTTTTGCCTCCAAACGGCTAGTTTTTGGTGTAGGGGTTATAAATACCCCCTTGGCCGGTTGAAAGACAACGCTTGGCACCCCATTTCACTCACTTGAGCTAGTGTGAGCTTTTCCTCTCAATTGTGCATGTGTTGCACCTTGTGAGCAAGGAGAGAGGTTTCTAGTTGCATGTGTTGCATCTAGAGGTGGGTTTTGTATCCACTTGAGCTTGTGCATTCGTTGCACATGGTGAGAGTCAGGCAAGGGGTTTGGCTTGTTACTCTTGGTGTTTGCCGACACCTAGACGGCGTGGAGGCGTCGTGGATCGGTGATCTTCTCAAGAAACTTGTGGGAAGGCTCGGCGTGTTGCGAAGGTTGGAGCTCACCTACCCGGAGCGGGAAAGAGCTACCACTAGTGGAATTGAGGTGTTTGGCTTAATTCATGGAGCTAGTCCAATTAGTTTGGGCTGACCTCAACATGGATTAGGGGAGACCGACAAGTCTCTGATCACCATGGTAAAACATCGTTGTGTCATTGTGGTTTGATTCCTTGTGCTTTACATTGTGCAATTTACGTTCCTTGTATTTAATTGCTTACTTGTATGTGTATGTTTGCTATCTTTTATATAGTCTCATATTGTTGGTGCACTTAGTAAAGACTAGTTGATTTAGGTTTTATTTGTGCAAAACTGAATTGATTTACAATTCCACATAAAACTCGGTTTTAGCCAAAGTAGTTTTTGAAACCGCCTATTCACCCCCCTCTAGTCGGCCTCCTCGATCTTACAGCGGTGCACCGAGTCTGTCGTGTACCTTTGATGTCCTATGGACCAGGTCTATAGACCTCGGGCCGACATGTCATTGAGATAAAAGGGATTTCCCGTAGAAAAATAAAGCGGCCAAAAAAGAAATTTGGAGCTGATGTCATGCTTACGTCATAAAAGGGTTTCTCTTCAGTAAAATAATTCAGACATCCAGAAATTCGAAATTAGTTAATTTCTTTCGGGGTTAATATTCCAAAAGCCTGTTCTTCCTCATACGAACTCCGATTGAGTCCATTTAAATTTATAAATTCATATAAATTCAAGCTCTACCTTCCTGAGATTTTTATTTAATTTTTGGAGTTTATTTATTACTCTATTTTATGATTTATTTGGTTATTTGCTTTCGTTTGCGATTAAACATTGATACTTCGGGAGTTTTCGAGGAAGGAGGAGTTGATCAAGCTCAAGACTAGTACTAAGACTTGTTCCAAGGCAAGTTGTACCTTTGACCATGTTGAACCCAATTTTCCAAAATTATCTTGATTCAATTATTACATTCTACTTTAAGTATTTATTTAAATGTTTTGGGATTAGCTATACACCAATTTGATTATATCCATCTTGCCTATTGTGTTATCATGATCTTTTGTCAGCCTAGTTTGCTTAATTTTTAGTTGGTATTATCATAGCACCAACGTGGGTAGGTTAGATACGAATAGCCTGCTTAGCCATGCAACGAGTCATTAATATCATTTGAGTTACAAATATAAACTTGACTAAGTGATTATGGAAGTTGTGTAAAACTGTGTGCGGTATGCTGTTACTCGATGATAGCATGTGTTACACTTAACCAATAGGGTGGAAAAAGATTTAGACTGAGGCGAGTGGATGGAAATGTGTTTTGGCGGAGCTGTGTGCTTGGGAAATTATGAATATGATAGTTGGCGGTAATTGGTATTCTCGCCTTGGTCAATTATGGACTTAACTTTGTGCGCCATTGAACTGAGCTACAACTGTACAACCACAAGCCTAATGGGACGGGCCTAACCTATTAAGCTATGGAGTCTTGATGTTGATTACTCAGGAAGATAGTTTAAGCTATGTGCTAGGGTGGAGGTGTGTTTCTGCATGTGTGGAGATTTACATTTATGAGCGGTTCGCCGTCTTCAGGTCCAACAATGTGCGGTGGGCTAGCCACCTGTGTGGGGGTTGGTGTCGGTAGTAAGCACAACAGGAGTGTCAATTATTGAGATGAAGTTTCGGAAATGTTTTGTTATGATTTGTGTTAGCTACACTGGTTATATCGTGTGGGTAAAGTGTACTACCTCTACAGAGTGTTAATCAATCTATTCGAATAGCCGCATCTGCGGTCATGGACATGCTCGAGGATTTCACATTAGGGGTAGATTTTTCATAAAAACAATTGGGAAAGGACAACTGTGTGGGATAACCTATGTAGCTGTGTGAAAGAAAGTGATTAGGTTATGGAAGCTTTGTGAAAATACTTGTTAAAATTATTAATGTTATTTTTTTCAAGTTATGCTTTCAATCTATTTTTTGTATTCAATTGCAAATGCTGCTTTATTGCAAAATAACCACAGAAACCATTTCCTTTGGAATAAGCCATCATCTACAATTGTATTCTGTGGTACAACTTGTTGAGTACTCGGAGTACTCATTCTTGCTGCAATCATTTAGGTGAAGTGGAGGAATCATCGCCTACTTTCGAGAAGGAGTTTTACGAGGATGGTGATCGTTAGGTATTGATCCCAGTCGGTTGCCTGTGGTGAGTCGATGGGTATCCGCTAGAGTTGCTTTCGTTTTGCTACTGTTTCTTATTTAGTGTCAGCCTTGCGTGGCTTAATAATTATAAACTCGACCATAAGGTCAAAACTGCTATTTACTATTCAAATTAGTCGTTTATCTTCATATTCGCCTTGAGTGGAGTGATATTCATTTATGTTGACATTGTGTGCACTAGCGCGATCCTGGACTAGTGCAGTATATACAGAGGGTCTAGAATTACATTTTTGAGTCCCGACAGAGGTGATATCAGAGCCATACTGACTGTAGGTCTTGACCTTAGTTAGATCGGCCATGCTTAGAGTATCAAAACTATTTTCTAAAACAAAAATTAACTCATAAGATTAATGAATTGCTTAACTTCTCTAATCTCTCTCTTGACTCATCTAAGTGCTGAAAATCTTCTCTCCGCTGTTTTAAGTTGGTTCTTACCTTTTGCCTGTCCTTGATAGATGGCACAACTTCAGCCTTATGGAGAGCGTACTAGAGGTCTCGCTACTGAGTTGTGGAAGATTCTACAAGTACTTGGAGGATTCAAGAGACCACTCTACCAGGGCACCAACTGGATGGTGAATGGTCGGTATCGTGGAGTGCTATGCTAGTTGACCATATACGCCCGCAGGGATACCAAGGCTAGTCGTCCCATGAACATCACCGTACAGAGGATCATCTTCGCTGAAGGGATCCAGGAGTCTTCACGTCTCGCCATCCTACGAGTGTGCAACATCTATGCCAACGAGTTGAGGGGTTCAGTCTTCCGCCTTCATCCCCGCGCTGCCGCCGTGGATCTTCCAGCCCACTACCTGTTCACTGATGGAGAAGAAGATGCCACTATGGTTCACCTCACTCACTTTGTTCACTCACTTTGTCGTAGCCCAGGAGGTAGCCTTGGAGACTACTGCCACAGAGTTGTAGGGAGCCTATGAGACGCTGCAACTTGCAGAAGAGAGGAGTGTAGAGCTGGAGGAAGCTTTGTACGTTCTAAAGCAACCTGAGGAGCCCGAAGAGCCTAAGGAGCCGGACGTGCCTGCACTTGAGCACCTGTTCCTGTTGTGCCAATTCCAGGACATCAGGATCAGCTCGCGAGGATGCCTACACGTCTACCAGTCTACGGCGGGGAAGAGCGCCATCGTGGTTGTGGAGGTTACCTCAGCGATTGAGTTAGCCAAGGTTTAGGCTTAGCCAGTGAGGCTCAGTGTGTAAGATCCGTGTCAGCTTAAGTTTAGAAGTGTCATCCTTTAGACGGTAGATTTGTGTGATAGGTTTGCTTTTGTTTTCTTCTGTGCAGTATGAGCTGCAAAAGCCCTTAGACATTTGTTGTAGCCATACTAAGACTCTTATTAATATATAGTTGTTCAGTTGAGTTCTTTGTACCATGTTTGTTGGGTTTAACCTACCCCTTGCTTAGTTCTTATCTTGTACATGCTACCTTATCTAATCCATCGAGCTTTCGCCCGATAGTTTAGACTCGCAACATTGCTGCTAGTGGATCAAGAACTAATGGACCAATGGAGCAGAAGGAAGTGAACAGACCCCTGTAGGAGCAGTTCCACCTCAAGCACCACCAATAGATTTGTAGAACTTTGGAGCATTCATGGCTGCCCAGACTCAGATGATGTATACAATGATGAATTAGATGCAGAACATGAATAACAACCAAGCCAACAACAACAACGTAGCACCAGTTGCTCATGGTCACCATGGACCATCTAAGTTAGTAGAGTTCATGAGAACTCACCCGCCGACTTTTTCTGGAAGGGTTTCACGAGTGGAAGCTGATGATTGACTTCGCGTGACCGAAAGGAAGTTGTTGATCACCTAGTGCAATGATCACGAGAAGTTTCTCTATGCTACCCATCAGATAGATGGAATTGCCGCTGAATGGTGGGAGAATTTCTGTGCTGCACATGAGACGCTGCATAACATTACTTGGGAAGAGTTCTCTACAACTTTTCATTAGTACCATGTGCTGAAGGGAACCAAAGACCTAAAAAATGATGAGTTCTGTGCACTTAAGCATGGAGGTATGACAGTGTCTGATTACCTCAACAAGTACTCCTAGCTTGCACGCTATGCTACGAAAGATGTCACTACCGACAAGGCTCGGCAGAGTCGTTTCTTGAAGGGATTGAATATCGGACTGCAAGTCAGTCTGATTGCTCATACTTTCCTAGACTTTCAAGAGTTGGTCAATAAGGCATTAATCCTTGAAGACAAATGCAAAGAGTTGGATGACAACCGCAAGAGTAGAATGGTTCAGAAAGGAAGTCATCAGTCTCAGCAGAGAGTGAGGGCAGTTCCTCAACAATTTACTCACTTTTTTATCGCAGAACTCATTTAAGACGTCTCATACTGCTTTCAAAGACCTCGTCCGCCTACTCGTAATTTTTGTAATGCTACTTCGATCAACCTCAATCCAGGAGGCAACAAACAGAGTGGAGCTAGAGTTTGCTACAATTGCAGAGAGTCAAAACACTTCGCTAACAATTGTCCTTAGAAGGGATCGATGACTCCAGTTTGTTTCTGTTGGTGATATGCCCTAGAGTCAATCATAGAAATAATTGTATCACGTCTATATTTATGAGTTATAGAATAAATGTTATCATGTTCCTTGAATGAATTATCATTTATAAAGATTATCAGGTATGTGACTTTTTGGTAAAGCTCTTTAACTTATGTGATGTCATGCTAAATGTATCCCTGGTCGGATGTCACTAGTCGGAACACTATAACTTATCGACCAGCACATGCATTGATTGATGACCATGTTTCACCGGTCATGGATATAAGGATATCGAATCAATAATGTGAACACACACTACTACAAAACAGGCTATAGTAGACGCCCCATCACAGACGGTTCCTTTGGAGAATATGGTGTTGGATTGACCCACCTTGAGACACTATTGAGATTGTTATGATTTTATGTGTCATCAGTTGGTCTCTAACAATGATGATGTATAGTCCTTAGACCTGAGATCAACATGATTTCCTAGATGTGTAATAGTACACTTAGGAGTTGCCAAACGCTACTCCGTAACTAGGTAGTTATAAAGGTAGCTTTCAGGTATGCTATGAAACAGGCGGAGGGATGTGACTGGTCGGATATGGGATTTGCCACTCCTAACAAAACAGGAGAGATATCTCTGTGCCCCTCAATGTGGTCGGATAAAGAAAGTGCATGGCCATGCCACTAGTGGTCGAAGATTCGACTGCATGAAGTTATCTGTCACTTGATCGAGAAAGTATTGAACAGTCTATGGATGACAAAATATCTCACCTGGAGTTCAACCAGATATCGTGAGGTAAAGGGAGAATACACAACCAGGACGTTCAGTTTGACCAAATACGGGCTGGTTGTATGGCGATATGAGTTGGTCATAGATTGATCGAACATAACCACTAACTGGTCGTAAACTAGTCGAAAGGAGTTACGAACTGGTCATGACTAAATATAAGCTAGTTGTATAGAGATACGAGCTGGTCGTAAGTGTAATACCCCGACTATCATTTGAGAGCACAATAACAATTGAGAGAGAATTAAGGGAAAAATAGAAAATTTAGAAATTGGAGAGAGGAGTGGGCTGTCAGACCAAAGTCAAGTGGGGGGGGGGAACAACTTTTGGCCCATGGCCCATGAAGGAGCCGGCCACCGCAAACCCTAACCTTTTCCCCTTCTCCCACTCCTGGCCGCCACACCCTCTCCCCCCTTGCGCCTCCACCCTGTCCAGCACCTCCCCTTGCACCTCCCTTGCTGTCCATCTCCTTCCATTGGTGGCCTTCCCTCCATTGATGCCGGCCAAAGGAGAAGTGAAGAGGAAGAGGGAGAAGGAAGGGAAAATGAGGATCTTGTGGAGTTTTCAGCGAGTTCATTCGTGTCTTCTAGGGTAATATCTCTAATCCTCGCTGTTGGATTAAGTCTTTTCTATGGGATGTGGTCATTTAGTGAATTGTTGTTCATGCTGAAATTGAGTCGGTAATCTGCAGTCTTCTTGTTCATCAGTTTTGGTCTAGATCAACGCCAAATTAGAGATTTGGGCCTCCTAGAGAATTGTGGGGAATATCATCAGGTTTCTGTAGGATCTGATTTCACTTAATTCAGAGTTGTAGTTTGGGATATACGTTAATTTATTTACTACTGTCCTAAAACCCTGTCAAAATTCAGCAGTCGTATTAATTATTAGATAAGGATTTGTTAGTGGCCGAATCAGGGAGGTCTCCCAACATGACTTTTGTAGGCAATTCACTTAGCTTTCCAGATTGTTAAATATCATAATTTTTGGTTTAGCCAATTGGAAGTTATAGCTATTCTTTTACTGCTATCCATTTTGTCTACCAGTTTCTGACGGTAGGTTTTCAACTGTATGTTAGATTCAGTTAAAAGCAGAATTAGAAGATCTCGCCAGCTAAGTTTTTGTAGATGATTTTGTTATATTTCCAAAGGATCTGAGTATGCCCTTTTATGATTAACAGAGGGAAAGTTATGAATTTTAGAAGGGTCGCTGTCGAGTTTAGGTTTTCTGCTAATTCGTCATCATATTTGATTAGATTAAATAATTGAACCATGGGTTTTGGGGAACGCGGTTGAGAGCATTGCAATTAGCGTTGTATTACCTTGTCAAGCTTGTTTTGAGTAAGATGCTTGTTGTTGGAGGAGTGGTTTCGGGGTTAATTGCACCTTCTCAACCTTTCAACGTGTTTCAATGTGAAAGGAAAGTACATATTGAATTAACTTGTATGTTTGTGTGGTTAATTCTATGGATGATGAGTAATTCTGTTCTTACATGATTATGTTCATTGTTGGCATCACTTCGCTTCTATGAGAGAATGCACTTATGTTATCCATTTCATTTCAACCATTTATGTCTCACCCATGGGAGTGGGTAATGAAAGACCCATCATTCCAATATGGGCAAATAAGTCCCGTTATTTCAATTCGGGCAAATAAGTCCCATCATTCCAATATGGGCATGGATCCCCGTATGAAAGATTCTTCATACGGGTCTTAGATCCCCATATTTTGATAATGTGGGCCTGAGTGAACACCGATAGGTGTTCACTGGCTATACCGGTATACGCAGAAGAGAAGTGGTTGTCATTTCATACTTGCATCCAATGCATCGCATTTTCTCAAGTATTCGAACTATTGTGAATGACCTGATTTGATCCGATGCTTCATATGTTATTCAATTGTATTTGCTGAGTCGTGGACTCATTCTTGTAAGTCTTGTTTTGTTCTAGGTGAACTTTGAGGATGACACACTTTGGGGAAGGGAATAGTCCACATGAAGAAACTCACTATATCACTTATTCCACCTTTTAGATAATAATTCTGTGACTATCTTGCATTTGAGAACTATGGATTGTAATAATTGATGTTTTCTATGGTTCGTCCTCAAGCTTTACTTACGCTAGTTGATGGTTTAAGTTTTCCAGACATATTCATGATTTTGATCCTATTGAATGAGACATTATAATCTGAAATTTAGAGTTTAGATGCTTGCTGAAATTTAGGCTATTTATTGTAACTGTACCTTTGTGCGTTGATGTTTAGCTGTCAGTAGATGTTAAAATATTGGAATAAATCCTTATTGTTGATTTGTGTTAGAAGTTTAGGTAGCATCTGGGCTTCTGCATAGCCAGGGTGTTATCATTCATTGATACCATAGCACAAATCTAATCGATACACTAGCATGACTAGAACATGTTGAAAAACAGTATGCTTAGACAAAAGTTGGACCAAAAATCTTGATTTGGGGAAATTGCAGCCAAAAGATCAAATGTTGTCTAAAATGGTATCCATGACATTGGTTTGTCATGGAAGTTTACAAAGGCTTTGAAAAGCTAAAACAAATTGAAAACGTGTTTGGACTTGGGCGAAATGGGTGTTTGGATGGGTGCATGTTCATGCACAGGATTGATTCATTTCTATGATCGAGGCCCAGGGTTCTATTAGAAGTCGCCCAAGTCAATTAAGGACCGGTCTTCGAGCGCATTTTGCTAAGTCCTACCGTACTATCACATGTCTTGAGTGGGCATGACCTGTCTAACTAATTTGCAACGTCTCACCGTGGTCATGCCATTTGGTTGCGTGGGTGTTTTTATGACCTATTTTTATTTATTCCTACCTGACGCAAGAGGGGACCTGAATCCGGTGGGTTTCTATCCAAAAGAGGTGAAACATTAGCGAGGTAGAACTATGGTGGGATGTCGCATTGTAAAGGTCTTGTAATAATCTCCTAGTCGCACACCTTGGAAGTGTGTGGGCAGACAGTATAAGTGATTATCTCTTGTGGGTAAAGTTGTATACCTCTGCAATGTGAAAAACTATTCGAATAGCCATTTCCACGGTCATGGACATGCTAGAAAAGCTACTCCAAGTTAGATTTTTGGTTTTGTTTTCAAAAGGCTTTGTCAAATGGTTTTGGATTTCTTATCCAGTCAGGAATTTGGGCGGGTAGCCTTGTGATAGGAGAGTATCCTTCACCACTCGTTGTTGAATGTTATTTGACTATAAAACTTGAGTTTCAGAAAATGAATTTTAGCTATGGAATAGACTGCTTTGGAACTTAGTACAAGTATTTGAAAAGAAACATTGCTTTATGCAAAATCGACTCTATAAGCCTTCCTTTGATACATCCCTGCATGTATTATAATTCTGTTACTTGGGTGTAACTTGCGGAGTACATTCATTTGTACTCACCTTACTAAATAAATTGTTGATCAGGAGAAGAGTGCTACGAGGAGATTGAGACCTTGGACGACTAGGCTGTGCCCCCAGACGATTGCCTGTGGCAAATCGTGTGGTCTACCTTGTTGCTCTGCTTCCGCTGTATTTTGTTTTTGGCTTTATGCCCCTTTTGTAATGAACTTAAGTATTTAGGAATGAATGGTGTTTTATGGTTATGCTACCCACTTTTGTTTGATTGTATACACTAGTTGTTCTCAGACTAGTGTATAAAACATAGAGAATCTGGGATCCTTCGCTCCTAGGTATTTGCGTGAGTCCTTTTACCTACATGTTCCTTTCAATATTATATACCTTTCTATTCAAACAAAGTTTGAATTTCACAATAATTCGCCACCCATAGCCAGTGTGACGTGGCAAGCCACATGGTGCCATGTCAGTGCCACATGGCGGCCACGTCAGCGCACAGGTCCACGCCAACATGGCACTCTGCGTCAGCTCATGTGCAAGTGTGCACTGTTTTGTGCGCCACGTTCACCGTAGACCATTGACCATTCGTGGGCTGGGTCCATGTACCTCGGACCCACATGTCATAGACTAAATAGGTTTTTCCGCAGAAAAATAATTCAATTAAAATTGGAACATCGGCTGGTGACGTCATTCTTACACCATAATTAAATTTCTATAAAAAATTAAATCATTAATTCTGGAAAATGGAATTTAGGTTAATTTGTTAGAATTCAAACTTTCGAGGACTTGTTCGCCTTCATACTAGCTCCGATTCCAAGGATTCAAATTCCTAAATTCTGTAGAGTGTCAATCTATTCAAATAGTCGTGTCCACAGCCATGGACATGCTGAGCAAAGCCTTTCGCAGATTAGACTATGATTTTGTTTTAAAAATGGTTTGACAAAAATGATTTCATGAATGTTTATTCCATGTGGAAAATTTGGGCAGAAAGCCTGGTGTAAGGGGGTTAGCCCTTCACCATTTTGTGTATGGAAGTTTATCCTACACTCAAGAATTAATGATTAAAAATAAAATTTGATTTTAGATATAGTATAACTGCTTTTGAACTTAGTATTGTATTTAAGATGTCAAATATTGTTTTTGCACAAATAACCCTATAAACCTACCTTTGATAATATCCATACATGCATTAACTCTATTACGGGTGTAACTTGCGGAGCACGGTTGTTTGTGCTCACCCTTGTTTAATACAAATAAATTTCAGAGGAAAAGGACTTCGATACCAGTGTGGATCGCGACGACTAGGCCGCTACCCCAGTCGATTGCATGTGGCAGATTAGCTGGGCTCTACTACTTCTTCATCGTCTGTAATATCTCGTTTAATTAAATAAATAATTGAGAGATTAGAAGAGGTATTTAAGAGTGAAATTTCAGAATTTAGTGAGTTGAAGAGAGTAGTGGGCCGCCGGCCCATAGCCCAAGTGGGGGAGCCCAACTTAAGAGGGAGAGGGAGGCAAAACCCTAGCACCTGCTACAGTACCGTGCCGCACTATAGCACGTGGGTACTGTAGTACTCCCCTTCCCTGCTGCTATGCCAAGAGGAGGAGAAGAGGAGAAAGGAAGGAGAGGAAGCACTACTACAAAAATGCTAATACTAGACGCCCGATCACAGACGGTTCATCGAAACCGTCTGTGTTAAAAACAATCTTAGACGGTTTTTGTTTACCGACCGTCTGTGTTATCTTCTGCGCTAAAAACCGTCTGTGAAGAGGTCATATCACAGACGGTTCATGTTTAAAACCGTCTGTGAAGTATCACAGACGGTGCTGACCAAAAACCGTCTGTGATATTACTACATATCACAGACGGTTTTTTGTCAGAATCGTCTGTGATACTTCACAGACGGTTTTAAACATGAACCGTCTGTGATATTACTACATATCACATACGGTTTTTTTTTGTCATAACCGTCTGTAATACTTCATAGACGGTTTTAAACATGAACCGTCTGTGATATTACTACATATCACAGACGGTTTTTGTTGAAAACCGTCCGTGATAATTAACTCATCATGACGGTACATAGCTCCCCAATAGAGTCTTCTTGATCTCCATCTCTGGCGCTACGGTAACCGTGGCAGATCTCCAAGCCCGGTGAGTCCATCGCCACTCCGTGCCCGGTTTGAGTTTCGCCTCACCTCACTGAGCCCGCTCGTGTGTGGTCCATTTCAGCTATTGTCGCCGAGGAGCTTGCCGCCGTTGCCTCTGTTCACCGATCGACGACCAGCTGCCTTGGACCTTCCTCGACTTCATTGACACCCTTTTATTTATTTCTAGGGTTTTCAATACGAACCGTGATAGACCGGTCGATGTCTGGCGAGAACCGTGTGAGTGAAGAGTACGTTAATGGCGCGGTGCCGCTTACAAGAGCTGCCGAGGAGGATATGTTCAATAAGGGGGCGGAATATATGTACTGTCTATACATTGACTGTGAGATTTTGAAGATGTTTAACAACAGATCGAAGCACACTTGATTCGAAGGGGTTTCAAAAAGGGTTATACATGTTGGACCAGTCATGGTGAAGAGCATATTACACAGAAGTCAACGATATGCATATTATACAGAAGTCAACGATATGTCACGGATGATGTCGATTGTGGTTACGATTTGGATAGGTCGCACGATGACAATCTAGATCGATGCTTTGCGATGCGAAGGAACTATGATGAGAGGGAGTATGTTCAATTAGGGGCTTGATGGAGGACTCGGAGAAACCTTTGTTCCTGTGTCGCAAGCGAATACACAAGATTGTCATCCGTGCTTAAACTGCTGAAATTGAAGGTAAGCAACGGTTGGTCCGATAAGAGTTTCACGGGGCTGTTAGGTCTCTTAGCGGACATGCTTTCGAAGGGAAACGAGTTGCCCAAAACCACCTACAAAGCCAAGAAGGTTCTTTGTCCATTGGGAATGGAAGTAGAAAGAATACATGCATGTTCGAACGACTATATCCTCTACCGTAACGAGTATACAAACATGCATGTATGTCCGGTGTGCAACGCATCCCGATACAAGCGTAAGAATCAATCAGATGACGACGAGGGAATCGAGGTGAAGAAAGGATCTCTGCTAAGGTGGCGTGGTATCTTCTGTAATTCCCCATTTGAAGCGGTTTTTTGAACCCAAAGAATGCAAAGCTGCAGATTGGCACTCGTGAGGAGTGTAAGAATGACGAAAGCTAAGACACCTGCTGATTCCGCCTAGTAGAGAAACATCGATAGGAGGTTTGCGAGACTTGGTGAATCGAGGAATATAAGGTTTGGAATGAGTACAGATGGCATGAATCCTTTCGGTAACATGAGCAGCCGACATAGCACTTGGCTCATGACGCCTCGTATCTACAACCTTCCTCCTTGGTTGTGTATGAAGCGGAAGTATATTTTGTTGTCGATACTTATCCAAGGGCGAAGCAACACGGGAATGATATTGATGTGTACCTAGCACCATTGATGGAAGATCTAAAATATCTTGTGGATTGAAGGGTGCAGGTATGGGATGCATAAACGAGAGAACTTCACTTTACGTTCCTTATTGTTACGCACCATAAATGGTTATCCCGCCCTTGCTAATTTGTCGGCCGAGTACAAAAGGGCCAAAGCACAGATTCACCGCTTAGATGATACCGAGAGTGTGTGGCTGAATCACTCGCGTAAAACCGTGTACATACGTCATCATAGGTTCCTTCGGAGGGCTCACCCATACCACAGGATGAAGAAACAATTCGATGGAGAGAAGGAGGACAGTTCATCTCCAAGGCATTTAAGCGGAAAAGAGCTCTATGATATGGTTAAGGATTTAGATGTTGTGCTCGGAAAGGGATGTAAATCGAGGACCCGTAAGAAGAACATGTGGAATAAGAGATCAATATTTTGGGACTTACCTTATTGGGAGCACCTAGAAGTTCACCACTGCATCGACGTCATGCACGTAGAGAAGAATGTATGTGACATCTTGATTGGTCTCTTACAGAACATTCGTGACAAAACAAAGGATGGTGTCAACGCACGGCTTGACTTGGTTGATATGAACATCAGACCTGAGTTAGCACCAACAAAGACCGATAAAGGATGCACGTACCTTCCCCTTGCTTGTTACACTATGTCCAAGGCTGAGAGAACTGAACTGTGCTGGTGCTTGCATGGTGTGAAAGTTCCGTCCGGTTACTCCGCCAACATGATGAAACTTATTTCGATGGAAGATTTGAAGTTAATTGGCATGAAGTCTCATGATTGTCATGTGTTGATGACACAAATGCTCCCTGTTGCAATTAGAAGTATTTTGCCGATCAAGGTCCGAGAGACAATCATGAGGCTGTGTTATTTCTTTAACACAATTGCTCAGAAGGTCATCGATTTCGAAGGACTAGATGCTCTGCAGGAAGAGGTGGTGACGACTCTATGTGATTTTGAGATGTATTTCCCTCCGTCGTTTTTTGATATCATGGTCCATCTCATTGTTTATATTGTGAGGGAGATAAAGATGTGCGGGCCGTGTTCCTACGTAGCATGTACTGCTCGAGAGGTTCATGGGAATTCTCAAGTCCTATGTACGGAATCGATCTCGCCAGAGGGCAAGATTGTCGAAGGTTATGCAACCGAAGAGGTCATTGAGTTCTGCGTCGATTACATGGCTCAGGTCGAACCGATAGGTGTGCCTCGATCTCGCCATGAGGGGAGGCTCGAGGTATCGGGACCATCGGAAGGAAAGCAATCACTCCGGATATGGATGCGTATGCTCAAGCCCATTTCACGGTCTTGCAACACATGGTGAAGTGTCCCGTATATCGACCAAAGACAAGGACATGCTTGACGGCAATGTAATCCGGTTTGGCCGGATGTTTGGATCACGAGACAACACAATAGACGGTTCAACCAATGGTTGAAGGAGCGACTCGCCGGAGCTCGTCAAGTGATATCTCGACATGGTTGGCAAAAGGGCCAACATTTGATTGTGACATGGCGAGGATATCGACATAAATGGGTACACATTCTATACGCAGCTCGGGATATAAAAAGCACTAACGTAACAGCGGTGTCCGTGATAGATGCATTCAAGCCGATGGGTCGAGGAGCTCCTACTATGGGCAAATAGAGGAGATATGGGAGCTCGACCACGTGCTTTTCAAGATCCCCTATTTCGTGCCATTGGGTCCATCTCCCATAGGTGAAGGTCGATAAGCACGGCGTCACTACCGTGGACCTCGAACGTGTCGGATACAAAGACGAACCATTCGATCAAGCAACCAAGTTGTTCAAGTCTTCTATGTTACCTAATTCGCAAATAAAAGCGCCACATAGTTCTTCATGGAAAAAGGAGGATTGTCGGAGTTGAGAATGTAGTGGATGAGGAAGAATACAATCAATTTGATGAGTTGCCTCCTTTCGGAAACGACATAAGGGTCGAGGAAGAAGAACGTGACGAAACTAGCTACATACGCGTCGATCATCATGAAGGGCTAATTTTTAAAGATTAATTGAACAATGCGTGTATATATATGTATGTTCTGATGAATGGTTAATTTTAGTTCATTTGAGTTAATTAATTGATTTGTACTGTGAAATGGATGTGATTCTTTCTCAAATGAATGTGAATTGGATGTATATACATGTACTTGTTGTCTTTTCTGCTTGTTTCAGAGGGCATGGCTAGCTTTTCCTGAGGCTAGCCCATAAACAGATCTAGATTAACCAACACAAAATAATATCACAGACGGTTTGAGCTACAAACCGTCTGTGATTATATATCACAAACGGTTCCTTGGTAAAAACCGTCTGTGATACAATATATCACAGATGGTTGTTAATTGGAACCATTTGTGATACATCACATATCACATACGGTTCTACTTTAGAACCGTCTGTGATACACATATCACAGACAGTTCTAATTTAGAACCGTCTGTGATGTCCATCCCTATTTACATTCGGACTCTAGGGTTTGCCGCGCCCGCCACTCAAATGATTAAGTTTCTCAACTCCTCGCTCCCTCCTCCCCCGAGCCCACCACCGCCGTCCTCGACGCTGCCTCCTCGAGCCCAGCGCGACTCCTCCCCTAATCCCATCGACGCCTCCTCCTCGGCTGGCGGCCTCCCCCGAGCCCGCCAAGGCCTCCTCCTCTGACCCGTCAGGCCTCTTGCCCCGAGCCCGCCGCCTCCTCCCCTCACCCAAGCCCGGCGCGCCTCCCCTTCGACGCCGCCCTGCTACTCCGGTACTGCTCCCTGCTCGTCCTTCTCCTCAACACCCAAAGGTAACCAATGCCGAAGTTGTTGAGCCAAGACGCCCTTTCCTAACTATTTCTATCAATAATTTGTCATGGTCCCTCATGATAATTGTACTTGTTTTAGGAATTTGTATTTGTTCTAGTCAGTTATTCATATGGTATTTGTTTTGATACTGCTACTGGAATATATTACAATGTGGTGTGGTGGGCTTGAGATGAATGCTCTGTGATGATAATAGTCTTGTACTAAAATTGTTTTGATAATCGGGTTTGAACTTGAGCTCTAATTGGAATGCTTACTCTACATCTGATAGTAATATCAAAATGTTAAATATTAGCTTTATGCTGATTTCATTTGTTCACATGATGTTCTATTTCTTGTGAAGATGTCTTCCATTCATTCTTCGTCATCACCGCCTTAGGTGTCTGATGATGCACTATCCTTTGGAATAATATCCAACCGCGGTAGAAGAAGAGGAATATCGAAAAGGCCCGGGGGCTAATTTACCATCACGGAGGTCGATCAATCTGGGACCCCTATCAATCCTCGCTGAGCAGCGTCCGCATTCCGGAGAATGGTAAGAATAGTTGCACGGGAACGGGTTAGCGTCACCTACGATTCGTGGAAGGAGGTGCCCGAACAACTGAAAACTGCTCTGCTAACGGATATTCTCAAATCGTTTGAGATCCCGGCAGAACACCTGGACTCTGTGCAATGACACACGTTGCTACAGGCGTGCAAAGCGTGGAAGAACTTCAAGAGCACGCTTGTCAAGAACTACGTGGAGAAGGATCTGAGGCCTTTCCACAATTATCCATTCTTGGAAGAGTCCTGGGCCGAGTTTGTGGTGAAGAAGACGACAGATGAATTTAGGAGTGAAAGTGCGGCACACACGGCCCTCTAGGCAAAAAACAAGCACCCCCACAGACTCGGCACCACTCCTTGCTTTTGTATATAGATACATGATGTATGAAGCCGGAAGAAGGAAATCACCGGTAGGTTTCCTCGACCCACACGTGGTCTCCGAGCAAAGCATCAAGCCGAATGCAAGATTCGTCGAGGATTACATTATAGAGTTTTTCCGGGCTCGCCGCAACACGGAATACATACTTTTGCCCTACACCTAGGAGTAAGTGTTGCACTACTGGCTATACTTGTTGATTTGTACTTTATAAGCAACACGAACTTAGGTTTAATGACCATGCTGACATACCTGTGTAGCTTCCACTAGATTCTAATTGTAATTATACCAAAACAGAAATGGGTAATATACCTAGATTCCCTAAAGAGGTCCAATCACAACTTCATATTTATCCGGAATTTAATCAACAGGTAAACACATTTCCTCCATAGAAACTCTATTGTAGTCTTTCCTTCCTTTGCAATGGCTAAGGCTAACTTCTTGGAGTCACGTAGGGTGTTCGACGTGTTAAATGCTACAGGAGGGTATTGCAGGGGATGGTTGCTGCATCACGATCTAACTTTCCCGGTACTTGCTAGCTAGTACACATTAATCCTATATAACACTTCGTAGTAATGCCTCTCGAACTAACCAATTCTATTTTTGCAGTGCCACCAGCAGCCGTCGGGCCGCAACGTCTGTGGATACTATGTTTGCCACAACATGGAACTACTCATCGGTTCCGCGATCACCAATGATCCTCAGGTTTGTCAATCTTGCAACAATTATTTCATATATACTTACCAATTTATATAAGCACGAATTTAATCTTCCTATCGACAGGTTGCAACCATCATTAAAGCGTGTTGGAACAGAGCGAGCTCATAAAAGTTCAATCACACCTTGCGTCATTCCTGAACAGTTAGGTCATAAATCCAGATGGGAGTTTCCACAGTGTAGATTGAACATGATTGGGATAGATTGAACTTAATGGTACATGCGTGTAAATTAATGTAAATTAATGGTTAATTTTAGTTAATTGATTTGTGAATTGGATGTGCTTGTTTCTGAAATGAATGCAATTTTGATATGCTTTTGAAATGAATGCGAATTGGATGTGCTTGTTTCAGAGGGCATGGCTAGCATTTCCTGAGGCTAGCCAATAAACAGAGATAGATTTAGCAATGCAAAAGAATACCACAGATGGTTTGTAGGTAAAACCGACTATGATACTCGACTACCACAGACGGTTTGTAGATAAAACCGTCTGTGATAGTCAAGTATCATAGACAGTTTTATCTACAAACCGTCTGTGGTAGTCGAGTATCACAGACGGTTTCATCTACAAACCGTTTGTGATAGTCGACTATCACTGCATTTATTTTGAGTTAATAACCGCTCGTGATATTATAGTATTATGACGGTTCAAAACCGCCTGTGATGACCTCATGCATTACTGACCCATAAACTCAGACGTCTCACGAAACCGTCTGTGATGGCGTTTTTGAACCGTCTGTGAAGACCTTTTCTGTAGTAGTGAAGGAAGTAGAAGAAGAAGAAAGGAAGAGGGAGAAGAAGAAGGGAGGTAGATCACATGGTGGTTCTTGCATCCTTCAGAGTATTCTCCAAGGGTAACCCTCAATTCCGTTCGATTAGTCTTGAAGTTTCGTGAATTGGCAATATCGTGTATTAGATCAATTCCTGGCAGTCTGTAGTGCTCCACTAGACATCTCCTAGTGGAGCACATCTGAGATGTCGAGACACCAAAGGCGGATTGAGAGACATTGGCGAAGCTGTTCTCAAATAAGAACGAGGCTGGACTCCATCTCCTAGAGAATGAGCTTATAGGTATCTCACAAGGCACATTAAGTATCAGTCAGTACTTTACAAATGTGAAGAATTGACAAGGATCTAATAATCCTCATTTTATCTTTTATCTATAATTCTTATTATGGGTAAATATGATGTCATGTGGTCCCTAGGTATACCCCTTTATATTTACAAGGAGAAGCCTACCGGTGGTCGTAAGTTCTTCTACGACCACCCCATAGTCGTAAGTCTTGCTACGACTACCTTATGGTCGTAAGTTCTTCTAAGATCACTATCCAGTCGTAAGTTATTCTACGACTATCTCATAGTCATAAGCTCTTCTACAACCAGGTCAGCCACGACTACCTTATGATCAGTAAAACCTACAAACGAGTGGGTCCAATTGATTAAGGAATCCAAGTAGTCAGCATACGCTGTTACTCTACGAAGTAATAGCACGTAATACCCCATTATCTCTGACAAGTAACTGCCAGGCGGCGTGAAGGGGTTACCACTCCGATGATTACCGCAAACATGTGCCAAGCATCGATTTGATAAGACGCCTCTTCACCGGGAAAACGGCTATTCCTTCTACGACTATATAAAGGCCAGCGATCGAGAGGGGAAAGGGGACAACAAGCAATCAGGAAGATAGTTAGACACTATCTTCTGTAATAGCCTTAGTCTTTTCTCCCGATTGTACGAAACACACTCAATACTATACACACACAGGAGTAGGGTTGCTATTCTCATCAGAGAAGGCCTGAACCTGTATAAAAATACCCGTGTCAATCTCTCTGCGTCATTCCATTCTAGGAGACCCCCCGAATCAAACAATCTTGACGTAAGATCAGTTCTAAAACACCGGCGGTTTGGCGCCGGCCGTGGGGATCTTCGGTAATCTCTTGTCAACATACTCTTTTTTCCCAAATCTCATGCACTCATGGCAGGAGAATGGAACGAGGAGAACTGGTTTGACTTGGCAGATTACGCAGACGTCGACATGGATGCCGGTTTCGATTACGAACCGAGTATCGACTCATCTGATGGTGTTGCTGCCTCCAGGGATCTTTCCGCAGATCCAGGAGACCATGCCACTTATAGAGTTGAGGAGGGATCCTTATCCCACATAACAGTATGTCCAACAGAGGAATCAATTCCTTCAAAGGACAAGGGTCAATCCAACCACAATCAGGACTACACCCAGGCAGACTCACAACATGACGAGAGTTTTTCCTCCAAGTGTTCAAGTCCCCCTAAGGTGGTCCGACCTAGTGAGACAAGTTCTGGAATTCACAATTCCAGGACTTCACCAGCATCTGGTGGTCCTCTCTCTCCGGATAACTCCAGAGAGAGCGAGATCAAGCATGCTTTTCCTGCAAATTTGACCATCTCTCTGTAGATCACACCTACAGATGGAGACAGTTATAACCCAGAGTTCCCCTTCCTGGAGGGGATTACTCCAAGTCGCCAGATGGTGTCTCTCGACTACTCCTCAAGCGGGGAGGCCTCGAGCGCAAGTGAAAATCATCAACGGGAGGTCTTCGTCCTTCCCTCAGATCAAGGTCACTCTTCTAGAGACCGAGCTAGGGACACTCCCCGAAAGATCACGCACTGCGCCCCCTCGTGGCAATGGCAAGGGCACCACCGGTGACGGACAGAACCAACACTTTGATGAGTGCGAGGGAAATCCTCTACATACTCGCACTCCATTGAGACAGTCTCTAGGATCTGATATGGAAGATCTTGAGGCTATTCGACAGAAGAATATTGCAGCTCAGAAAAATCTGCCTAGGCGCATCTAATATCAATCAGAGGAAGCTCAAGAGCTCCAGCACATCAACGACTTGCTCGAGAACCCTACTCGAGAGCTCGCCCGAGCGCCAGGCTACGACCTCTTCGTCGAAGAGATCGCACAAAGGCTTTGGACCACGATCGCAAGACTGGAAGCACCTCGCCGACATCATTCAGGAAGTCGTAGAAATACGACTTCTTCGGCTACTATCGATCAAACATATCACCGCAGAGAAATCGGCGAACGGCGAAGTCGATCGATCTCCTACCGGAGAAATGTCTTTCGAACGATCGATGATCAACAAGCCCCTGAGAGGTGATCGCCACCATTTCGACATGGAAATCTGCAGAGCGTATGGAATACTGTGAGTATTTCCTCGTGGGACCGAGACTTACTATGTGTCGGGTCAACTTGTTACCGGGTATCGCCGAATACGATCACTGGTAATATCAACCCTTCTTTCCTACGAAGGAGGCGTCAGGAAGTTATTACCGGATGTCGGGCATTTTCGCCTGACCTCCGAGCTGCTCACCGCCACCTCGTTTTCGACCAAAGGAACATGGAGAAGTTCGATGGATCCCAAAATCCCATCGAAGTTCCTTCAAATTTATACAACAATTTGTCGAAAGCAAAGCAGGAGGAGGAGAGCATGTAATGGCGAATTACCTTCCAACTGTGCTCGAAGGGTCTGCTCGATCGTGGTTACTAAACCAACCACTCGAGTTGATCACGACTTGCACCGGATGAGACAGAATGACCACGAGACCTTGCGCCAATTCATCAAGCGCTTTAGTCAGGTTCGTAATTCAATTCCGGAAGTTTCTGACTCATCCGCCATCGTGGCTTTTGCCAAGGAGTCCGTAGTAGAAGGATAACAGAAGATATCGCTTTGAATCCTCCCACTGTTGTCGCCGAGCTCTTTGAGATGGCCGATCGATATGCGACTGCTTTTGAGGCGGTCGAGTGGAACAACACAATTGATCGAGAAGACAATACCTCTCGAGAGCCAGGCGAAGTTGGTAAGAAGAAGGATAAGAAAGCAAAGAAGTCCAAGAACAAGGCGAAGGGTCAAAAACCCCAAGTTAGCAGTTTCAAGGAGGTCTTGGTTGTAAACGATAAAGAGCCACGAACCTCCAAGCCGTACTCTGACTGAGGCAAAGGTAAGCGCCCCGATCGGAAGAACGATAAGCCTAGGTGGTGTCCTTTCCATAAAAAGGAAGGACATGACCTTCGCAACTGCCGGGTCTTCCAACGAAAGCTCGAGGACTACTACAACGGCAAAGGACCACTTCCCACTCTCGAGCAAGTAGGGCAAACGAGTGGTCATAAGTCGTCAGATAATGATGAGAAGATGCCGTTCCAGGATCCGCAACATACCGTCAAGCACATCTACGGGGGATCATCGGCATACGAATCAAAGCGACAGCTTAAAGCTGCTGAACATGAGGTAAACTCCATAGATCCTCCTCTCGTCAATAAATTACCAAAGTGGTCGGAGGTCACCATCTCCTTCGAGAAGGGTGACTGCCCGATTTCTTCAACTCGACCAGGTCGATATCCGATCGTGGTCGAACCCACCATCAACAATTGTCGGGTCAATCGAGTTTTAGTTGATGGTGGCAGCTCGTTAAACATCTTGTTTACGAGTGCCCTGGACGAGATGCAAGTACCCAGGACTAAGGTAAGACCGGTACGATACTCTTTTCATGGGATCGTACCGGGGTCTTCAGCCAAACCTATCGGCCAAGTTTCTCTTCCTTTAACATTTGGTTCACCAAGTAATTTGAGACGAGAAAATCTCCTTTGATGTGGTCGATTTTGATACTAAGATATAACGCCATACTCGGACGACCAACTTTGGCAAAATTCTTAATGGCTACTCATTACGTATCAATGTCTTAAGATGCCAGTCCCAAAGGAGTGATCACAATTCATTGTGACAAGAAGATGGCGATACCGCGATCGCCGATCCTCGAGATGGTTGGTCAAATACCAATTCGAGAAGAAAGTCACTTCGACTAGCAAGTCGGCCTAAAAGTCAAGACACTAAAGCCGAACGACCAGGTCAAAGAGGTTCCTCCGATGCAGAGGAGCCCTCAAGATCTGTCAGATCGGGATACTTCCGACCCCAAGTAGGAAGACACCTCATCACCTTCCTTCGAGCTAACGCAGATGTCTTCGCGTGGCAAGCATCCGACATGCCCGAGTTCCTGTGGAGGTGATCGAGCATGTGCTAGCTTTACTGACCGACAAAGTACCCAGAAACAAAAATTATGGAGATTTGCCCTCGATCGACGAGGTGCTATTAAATCAGAATTGGATAAGTTACTTAAAGCAGGCTTTATAAGAGAAGTTGACCACCCAGAGTGGTTGGCTAACCCTGTAATGGTTAGGAAGTTAAACGGCAAATGGCGTATGTGTGTAGACTTCACTGATCTTAATAAAGCTTGTCGAAAAGATGATTTTCCTTTACCTCGTATCGATTAGTTGGTTGATTCTACTGCAGGTTGTGAAATGTTAAGTTTTTTAGATGCATATTCTGGATACCACCAGATCAATATATGTCTAGACGATGAAGAAAAGTCTGCATTCATTACACCATTTGGTATATTTTGCTATGTCAAAATGCCATTTGGTCTAAAAAATGCTAGCGCTGCTTTTCAACGCTTGATGCAATCGACTTTTTCATCTCAACTAGGCCGAAACCTGGAGGCCTATGTTGATGATCTAGTCTTTAAAAGCATGAAGAGATTTAATCATATCACTGACCTGCAAGAAACATTCGACAACCTCAGAAAGCACCGCTTAAAATTCAATCCTGAGAAGTGCGTGTTCGGAATCTCTTCAGAAAAATTGCTTGGATTCCTAATATCTATACAGGGAATCGAAGCAAATCCCAAAAAGATAAAGGCCATTATCTAAATGCGCCCTCCAACCACAAAGAAAGAAGTCCAGAAACTCACAGGGTGCATGGCGGCTTTAAGTCATTTCATCGCACGACTAGGAGAAAAAGGACTACCTTTCTTTAAACTTCTAAGGAAACACGAAGGTTTTGAGTGGTTGAATGAGGCAAATGCTGCCTTTGAGGATGTCAAGAGGTATCTTACGAGTGCTCCTATTTTGGTTTCTCTGAGGCCAGAAGAGACGCTCTAAATTTACCTAGCTTCCACGCCATAGGCAGTAAGCGCAGTATTGGTCGTAGAACGTGAAAACGTACAACGACTGGTTTACTACGTTAGTGACGTTTTACACGGGCCTAAGGAGGGTTACCCTTAGGTCCAAAAACTTCTATATGCCCTCCTCATGTCTTCCAGGAAACCGCGGCATTATTTTCAGGCGCACAAAATAGCTGTACCGTCTGAGTTTCCTTGGGAGCGATCCTCCAGAATAGGAAAACAGCGGGACGCATGGCAAAATGGTCAGTCGAACTTGGGGAGTTCGACCTCCATTTTGTGTCTCGAACGGCCGTTAAATCCCAGATCTTGGTAGACTTTGTCGCCGAATAGACAAATCCTGAACCTGTTCAGGATCCCCAGTACGATTCCCACGCACCAAAGGATGGGCTATGTACTTTGACAGTCACTTACTTTAAGTGGCTCGGGGTCGGGTGGTCTGGTATCTCCTACCGAGAGACCTTAAAGTATGCCATACAATTAAACTTTCAGGCCACTAACAATGTGGCAGAATACGAAGGTTTGCTAGCTGGCATACGAGCTGCGAAAGCGCCCTCGATTCGCCGACTACTCGTGAGGGGAGACTCTCAACTAGTTGTGAATCAAGTCGGGAAAGAGTACCAGTGCTCTAACCCGACAATGTCTCGGTACTTATCGGAAGTGCGTAAGCTAGAAAAGCATTTTTTCGGTTTTGAGGCACAATTCATCCTCGAAGGATAATTTCCGCATGAGACCCGACTTGCTCGAATGGCTTCTTCCCGATCTCAGTAGTACCAAAAGGAGTCTTCTTGGAACAACTCTAAAAGCCACCCCTAGTTGAAGAACCAGAGACACCTCCTATTAAGACGGCCTCTCTAGAATACGAGGATATCTGGATGGCCCCCATCTACAAGTATCTTCGAAGGGCCTGCACCAAGACGCATCCCGAGGTAGGTCGCTTATCCCGAAAAGCCAAAATGTATACTTTGGTTGAAGAAGTCCTCTATAAACGAGGTACTCAAGGGGTGCTCATGCGATGCATTCGCAGAGCGAAGGATTAACACTCCTTCACGACATACATGGTGGCATCTGTGGAACTCTTGCTTCCTCTGTAACGGCTGGTCAGAAGGCCTTTCAACAAGGTTTCTCGCCAACAATGACCTTGTACGATGCTAAAGAGTTGGTTAAAAAGTGTGTCCAATGCCGTTTCATAGCAGTAAATACACCAACCACTCAAGCATTACAAACGTACCATTGTCTTGGCCTTTTATGCACTGGGTCTCGATATCCTAGGACCGTTTCAAAGCTCCGGGAGGTTTCGAGTTCCTTTTGTGGCTATTGATACATTCACAAAATAGATCGGGTTTAACTCAGAATCGATAACAACTAAGCGAAGAAATGGTTCATGATGAGATGCGTAATTACTCGATTTGGAGTTCCAAGTCTAATAATTACAGATAATGGTAAACAATTTTGAGCGCAAAATTTGTGAATTTTGCGACGAGTTGGGTACCAAGTTATGTTTTGCTTCATTGCCCATCCCCAAAGCAATAGTGCAATGAACGTGCAAATGTACCAAATAATACGGAATTAAAACCGAGTCTTCGACCCGGCTTGTCAAGCGCTCGGGGGCTTGGGTACAAGAATTACCCTCCGTATTATGGGCAGTTCATACGACTACTAGTCGGGCTACAGGAGAAACACCCTTTTTTCTGGTCTTTGGAGCTGAAGCCATGCTTCCTCCAGAACTAAAGATACGGTCAACACGAGTCGAAATTTTCAATGACTCCAACCAAGAACAACTTCGAGCAGGTGACATTAACCTACTCGAAGAAAGGAGAAACCAGGTCTTAATCCACTCAGCAGTCTACCAACAAGCCCTGCGCAGATACTACGATCGTAAGGTCCGGCCTCGCGACCTTCATCAGAGGTGACTTGGTATTGAGGCTCGCCAATCCAAGTCTAATCGGAATAAACTTTCTCCCAAGTGGGAAGGTCCTTACGCTAAATGGTCGGGTTAGTTACGGCGAGGTCAAGACGATTGGCAATGGAAGACGGCGAGTTCTCTCGAATTCTTGGAACATCGACCCGCCACGCAAGTTTTATGTGTAACAAACCATTCGCATAATAAAGCCTCGTGTTCTCTCTACCTCTATTGTCTTATTTTTGAGTAGTGCTTTCATAATCTTTCGACTACATTTCAAACACCCAGTTTTCTTTACACTAGTCGAAAGGCAGGTAACATCACCTAGTCGAAGCCTCTCCTCTCTGCACGTGGTCCTGCCCACTAGAAGGAGCTTCCTAGCGTCGACTCGTTACTCACTTTTGCTACCAATACAAAGAGCTTAGGTTCTATTTGGTCGAAATATTCTTAAGCCAGCTCTTTTCACCTTAGCTTATTTCTTCAGTTATTTTTAAAAATACTCTAAGCAGAGTGCACTTTCTTAGATTTATTCAACCGCCTTTGGTGTACTCATTCTGTCTCAACTGGTCGGAGGAAGAAATACATCTAGTCGAAACATTTCCTCTCTGCAAGTGGTCCTGCCCACTAGAAGGAACTTCCTAGCATTGTTCAGTTTCCTACTTTTGCTACCAGGACAGACTTATCGAGTCCACCAAAGAAGGACGAACGAATTTTTTAAAGTTCTCTAGACGTTTAACTAACTCAAGTTGCCGTTCTCGATTTGATTAATCTGATCGGAGATGGTAATATCACCTAGTCAAAGCCTTTCCTCTCTGCACGTGGTCTTGCCCACTAGAAGGAACTTCCTAGAGTCAATTCATTACTACTCTTTTGACCAATGCATGACAATCGTGATAAAAAACTACGAGTTAATCAAACCTCTCTGTTTTCAGAAACCCTTTTAACACTATTTACCTAGTTTATTTAAATAAACTAAGTAAATAGTCGGGGGATAGGATAAAGTTATTAATTTGCAGTTACTAACTACTTGACAAGATAATTTGCAGGAAACAAGATGGATTATATATTACATCAGCAAAAGCTTGTTTTCACAGGTTTTTATTACAAACTACTCTGAAGAGGGAGATCCCAGTTGCATCTCTTCCGAGACCTTCCTACCGACTTGTTGCATTTCTTCAATCAAACGACTTGCTTTTGCCTCAGGGCAGTCGATGTCGGCGTCGATTGGTTGCATATTAAGGCTGGGTTCATGAGCTTTAAGTTTTGCCAATACATAACTTACTGCACCTTCGACCGCCTCCTTTATCGAGTCAACTTGGTTAGCCTTCAGAGTGGTCACCAGTTCTTGCAAAGTCCCGACTTGTTCCCCAATAGTACTTATATGAGCAGCTATCGTGTCTTCTGGAGGAGTTTTTCCCTCACCACGCAGCTCACCAAGTATATTGTTCAGGAGCATGATGTTGCCTTGAAGATTAATCTTCATCGACTTCATCTCCTGTTGGTTACGAGTCAAAGCCTCACGGAGTTGTTCATTCTCGACTACTTGCTCTGAAAGGGGTAAGACCAGTCAAGCAAAAATAATTCCTAGAAGAGGAAAGAATTAGTTCACAGGTAAAGAATTTCTTACCTGCTAGTCGAGAATCTAACTTCTTGATTTCCTTATTATGGGAAGCAATGGTCTCAGCATGCCGCTCCTCCCATAATCTAATGTCCTTTGCGTTTTCCTTGGCAATGCGGATGGTCTCGTTAAGAATCATGGTTTTTTCCTGATCCTTAGTTTCGAGCCTTCCCAGTTCGAGCTCAATTTCTGAAAAGAAATGAGAATCAGAATAAGAAAAGAACTCGTGAAGGACTGTAGGTAAAGAATTGCTTACCTGCTTGCCGAGATTTCAGCCTTTCAACTTCTTGATCTTTATCTTTGGCGATATGAGAAATCTCGTGAACGACCAAAGTTTTATCTTTAACATCAATTTGGAGCCTTCTCATTTCGTCCTCTTTTTCTAAAAATAAGTAAGAGTTAAAAAGGTAAAGATCAACGACATAAGCAGTCTTAAATTCAGCACTTACTGTTTATCTCTCCCTGCAATTTTTGAATTGCAGAGTTACCCTCCTGAAGCTTCTTCAAGAGGACTTCTTTCTCTTCCCTTAGCTTTCTCGTCTCGTCTTTTTCATAATCGAGCAAGTCAGCCAAGGTCTTTTCGTCACTATTTAACCTATAAAGGTTAAAAGTAGACATGAGCACTATCTAACTAGTCGTAAGTCTTTCTACGACTAGTACCTAGTCGTGAGTTGTCAAAAGTTTTCCCTCTGTTGGGAATATCTTTGGGATGAGGGACTCGATCGCGAGATCTAAAAGTAGAAGACCCCACGATGGAAGCAGGCCCAAAGAAATCAGCACAGAAGTTGAAGTACTCCTCGTCTTCTAATTCTATAACTGTAGTTTCTCTTTGAAGACTGGGAGGTACGTCTGCAGCGACTTTCTTCCCGGCACGGTGGTCAGGTACATCACTACCTTGGCCAGAGGCTTCTACCGCTACCTCTGCTGTCTCTACGACCACCTCAGCGGTCATAGCAACTACCTCAGTGGTTGTAGCAACCACTTTAGAAGCCACGATTTCCTCCGCCACTCGGGTATTAGATGTTCCTTCGACTACTCCTATTGTCGTCTCTCCATCCGCTAGAGAAGCGGCAATGGGCTTCTCAATAGAAGCATCCTCGGGGGCTGAAGGAGTCGGGCTAAGAGCAACAAAAGGAAAGCACGTTAAATTGTGAAAAGCAAAAGGTAAATGCTATTCTTACATTTTAGTCTTTTTCACATACCTCTGCACCCTGGACCTAACCAGGAACTTAGGAGTCATCTTCCCAACGGAAGATTCCTTCGGCTTCTTTTCTACGACCACGTCTGGTCGAAGTTCAAGTTGAAGAATGGGCTCAGCCACGACCACGTTTGGTCGTGGATTTTGAATAGGAGCCATCTCTCTGGTCTCCTGACTTTCTGGATGGCTGAGATTAGTCTCGGCCACTCCAAGAGCAACACTACCCTCGACCGTAGGCTCTGCTGGATTAGCATTGTCCTTCACAAAAGACATAAAGTCCTTCCAGTTCTCCTTTTCTAGTTGCTTAACAAAACTAGGAGAGGCAGAAATTGCGAAAGTTTCCTTGTCATAATAGAAGGGTACCTTGGCCTTGCGGGCTTTACGCTTAAGAGGTTCGGCCGCTTCGATCACTTCACCAAAGCACTTCGACCTCCACGGCTTCGGTAGTGTGTTGCAGCAGATTTTGCGTAAGATCCGGTCGAAATAAAAGAACTTGAGCCTGCCCCTCCCTTGTTGGCGACTTTCACGAGTCGACGTTTCTTAGACGGAGGAGCTGGACTTTTTTCCGCTATCATCCCTGCGCCGATGGTTATCAGTTTGACCTCTTGGTCGTCCTGACGGTTTTCTATGCCTACTTTCTGTAAGAAAAACAGAAAGGTATTACTGACCAGTCGTAAGATTTTCTACGACAAGTATTAAGTCATGAGTTTTTCTACGACATTTCCTTGATCGTAAGGTTTTCTATGATCACTACCTAGTCGTATGTTTTTTCTACGACATTCCCTTGATCGTAAGTTTTTCTACGATTACTACAAAGTCGTAAGTTTTTCTACAACAAACAACCAGTCGTAAGTCTTTCTACGACTCTAAAGTCCTAAGGATAAAATAAACCCTTGATTACCTTTAGGCTCTCCATCTTCTCTTCTGCGGATAAAACCGCAAGGATTTGAGGAACTGCCCCTCCAAGTGGCGGAGATTTCTCACAAACAAGTTTGATCCGATTGTTGATCTCTGTTTGTGAAAGATCTGTGCAAACAGATAAGGCATTCATTAGACCACTTTGAGAAAGACCAAACCGAGGGCTAAGTCGAAGATTCACTTACCCGTCTCGTAGTCCCTGGTCGGGTCTTTTGGACCCGTGTACCTCCACATAGGAGGTACTCGTTTCTTCAAAGGGCTAATTCGGCGTGTGATGAAATCCTTCACCACATGCCATCCGGTCAGTCCCTCCTCTTTCAAGTCCTTGATGGCTTGAATGTAGGGAGAAATTCGACCAAGATCCCTGGGAGTCAAATCCCAGGAAGAATTCTTTTCGGCAGCCTTTCCCGCGAAAGTAAGGCTGTCATCTTGGGTGATTTTTCAGTAAAACCACCTCTTCCTCCATCCCGACCACGAAGACCGGGTAAACATCTGAATATACTCCTTTGACTTCCCATCATGGAGCTTCAGACCACAACTCCCAGCAATCCCAGATTGTCGAGCCATTCCATAGAAAGAGCTCGAGGTCCGCTGGAATTCCTAGGTATGCCTCACACAAATACATAAATACACTTAGCATAGTGATGGAATTAGGACCGAGGTTCACTAATTCCACCCTAAAGTGCTCGAGTACGAGTGTGAGAAAGCGGTGAGTAAGCAATCGAAGGCCACACTCACAATATACCTAGAAGACGGGGATTTGTCCAATCTCCCCCGATGGCCAATGCTGTCCAATCGCCGCAATCCATTTCACAAGAACCTTCTCTCGAATCTTCCGCGCCGACCAAGGCTTGAATCTTCACAAGATCCATCTCCGACTCGCCCACTCGTAAACCTGTCCGGCCATCTCTCTCGAATCGGGAGGTTTTGAATTAAGGAAGATCTTAGGAGAAGGCACGATTGGGTTGGCTATGAGAAGGCAAGAACTCGATGAACAATGGAGAGATTTGGGGAAAAGTAGAAACCCAAGTCTCACCCCCTGGTAAGTATTTATAACCATATGCTTGGGTTGAAGGGGTGGAAATCCAAGGGTTGCCACTGTTTCTGGAACCGCTCCAACAAAATGTATATATAAGAGGCGGCCAGATTCTCTAAGTTTGTGCGCCCAAGAAAATCAGTTCGTTTTTACACCTCAAGCAAAATTACTTTCTTGGCTAAGTCTTTATGGCCAAACGAAATATCAATCGGAAAAGTTTTACTTCCGATCACCATACTACGACTACTTCATGGTCGAAAAAGTGTTCTACGACTATCTGGTAGTCGTAAGCAATCTTATTGACCAAGTATATTTCTGGTCAAAGTAATGTACAATGTCGAAGAGTTTTTCCTTCGACCATATTTTCACAACCTTCTCGTGGTCATAGGACCATCTACGACTTCTTAACCAAGTAAGTTATTTTCACTTGAAGCTGGGGGGCTAGATGACGAGGATCTAATAATCCTCATTTTATCTTTTATCTATAATTCTTATTATGGGTAAATATGATGTCATGTGGTCCCTAGGTATACCCCTTATATTTACAAGGGAGAAGAAGCCTACCAAGTGGTCGTAAGTTCTTCTACGACCACCCCTATAGTCGTAAGTCTTGCTACGACTACCTTATGGTCGTAAATTCTTCTACGATCACTATCCAGTCGTAAGTTATTCTACGATTACCTCATAGTCGTAAGCTCTTCTACGACCAGGTCAACCACGACTACCTTATGATCAGTAAAACCTACAGCGAGTGGGTCCAATTGATTAAGGAATCCAAGCAGTTAGCATACGCTATTACTCTATGAAGTAACAGCACGTAATACCCCATTATCTCTGACAAGTAACTGCCAGGCGGCGTGAAGGGGTTACCACTCCGATGATTACTGCAAACATGCGCCCGTTACTGGATTTGATAAGGCGCCTCTTCACTAGGGGAAAACAGCTATTCCTTCACGACTATATAAAGGCAGCGATCAGAGAGGGAAAGGGGGCGATCGAAGGGGACAACAAGCAATCAGGAAGCCAGTTAGACACTATCTTCTGTAATAGCCTTAGTCTTTTCTCCCGATTGTACGAAACACACTCAATACCATACACACACAGGAGTAGGGTTGCTATTCTCTTTAGAGAAGGCCTGAACCTGTATAAAAATACCCGTGTCAATCTCTCTGCGTGATTCCATTCTAGGAGACCCCCCGAATCAAACAATCTTTACGTAAGATCGGTTCTAAAACACCGACAAGAATATATGCTACAAGATATCTCACCTTGACCCTGAGGAGAAGGTCAGTGAGGCGAGGATGAGGAGGATCATCATTAATGGCCTAAGACCTAAGTACAGTGGGTTTGTGGCCGTAGTGAGGGGATGGCCGATGCAACCATCATTGCTGGAGTTGGAGAATTCGTTGGCTAATAAGGAAACATATTAGTCAAGTGGATGGGCAGGATCACCTTTAAGGAAGAGGATGGAGAGGGGCACTCTTCATTAGAAAGAATGGTCCAATTAGAGGCCGAGGGGAGGCGAAGGAGAAGTGGACAAGAGGTGAATGGTGTTGCCCAAAGGAGAGTAGCTGTTAAGAGGGAGCTCAACAAGGAATGTTAAGGGGGATCTCAACAAGGAAGAGGATATCATCAAGAGCTAATAGAGGAAAGAAGAAAGCGAGGTGATTGCTTCAACTATGGCAACAACGAACATCTTGCTAGGGACCGTTGGATTCCAAAGAAGTGCTCATAAGGGAATGTTACCACTGCGAGGGATGTCATCATATAGGGATGCATCAGTGAAGAAGAGTGGGATGCTCAAGCTACAAATTCATTAGAAGATGATGTTTACTTCGCTGAAGACTTGAAAAAGAGTGAGCATCCATCGATTAGTGGCGTGACTCGGGAAGAAACTAGAAAAGAGGAGGAAGAAGAAGAATGTGAGCTGAAGTGACAAATAAAAATCTTCTTGATGAGGTTTTAGTATTTGGATATAATAGCTGTAACATCCCAAAGTTCTGTTACCAAAATAAAAATAAATAAAGATATTATTGTATTGAATTTTCTCGTCACAAAGTTCTTTCTTAATTTTCTATAATTTTTAAAAAGAGTTTTCCTTGTTAAAAAATTATTTAATTTCTTGATTTTAAAATCAAAAAGAAAATTTATGGATTTTTCTGGGATTTTATTGATTTAAAATGAAAAGTAAAATTTTAATTAATTTTGGAAGTTTAAAAGCTTTTCCTAATTATTTTAAAGCCAAATAAATTATTTACAAAATTAATTACCAGATATAAGTTGGAATTATTTTTATTAACTTCAAAATAAATCTAGGAATTTTTATGAATTTTTCTAGAATTTTTGGACTCTACTTGCTATCTTCTAAAAATCTATTTGAATTATTGCTTTATCTTGATTTCGAAATTAAAAAATATATTTTTTAAAAAAAATCAGATTTCCCATTTCGGTCAACCATCCTAGATTTCTGCATGGGCATGCTCACTTAACGTGAAGGCCTTCGCATGCATGCAGCCAACGTGAGCTTTTGCTCCCATTTGATAGTATACCCCGTCCAACTCTTTTATACCTATTTTCTTCTCCCTTTCCCAGATAGCTAGCTTTCTTCCTCCCAGCATTCTTTCTTTGTTGGTTTGGCTTTCTCTAACCGAAGGCATGGTGGCCACCACTGCCTTCCATGGCTGAACCACCAGGGGCTACCAACTTCGGTAACCTCGCCGCCGGCAGCGCCGCCCCGGCCCCACTCCACCGCGCCACCCTCTCTTCTCCTCTCCTGTCCCCTCCCTTGCTCCCAGCCGTGACAGTAGAGCACCAAGTGCCATTAATGGTTGTCAAATTCTTTTCCCTCATTCCTCTCCATTCAAAGCCTTAAATTCGATTTCTATTGATGAGAAACGGTTTCATTAAACTCGTCCACGATGCCACGCTCTCAATTGAACAACCATCTAGTGCACTGCCGTTCTTATGTTTCCAAAACCGAACCGACTCAGCTGTCCCGTAGTTCTTCGCCTTCCCAACGTTTCGGCTCCCGGTTGCAGCTATATAAGGGCATGACATCTCTTCATCGATCCTTCACACCTTCTCCAAGTCTCTGAATCACCGGTGTCACCTCCATCCTTATATTCCACCATTGCCACTGCTTTGGTAAGTCACCTCCCAGCCTCTGCCACCTTGAGCTGCCATAGCCAAAGCTCTTGCTGCCGACGCCTTGGTTCCAGTTCAACTTCGGCTGCATGCTTTGCTCCTTTTTTCATTCGGTTGCTTGAAGGGAGTGCAGCTTAGCCATTTAGCTTTTGTTCTCGTATTGAAGAAGATGAACAGTGCACTAATAGCTAGTTAGTTCATGCGTGTTCAAGATTTTTCCAACACATCTCTCCTCCGTTCTCTCCTTGGTCACTCATTTCCCGAGCCGACCGTGTCGCGGCGTGCCCCTCGGTTTTCTCTTCATCTGAATTGTTTATTATAACATGCACTCGAGTTAATACAAATACATGCAAACATATGTAGGCCAGAGGATGTATACTTAGTACATATGTTCTAGCAGTTTGTATTACATTCTTTTATGTACTGTGATTAAATAAAAATGTATGAGTTGAGCTCAAGCTTAAACTTATAGGTTGTACCTAGGGTCCTCATTCATTTGTGGGGAACTCACATCAGAAACACTACAATAAAAACGTCTCTCAACTCGATAAGTAAACCACAAAGTACCGGAAAGTGACCCTCAAACAAAATACAGAAAGAAAAATTTTAAACAAGAATAATATATGAACACTACTATCTTTCCTAGATAAATAATATGCTTCTTGTAAAATTATTTGAACAAGAGCATTGAACTGACAATTACTAAATTTATTAACACTGTAGCAAAGGTATAAGGCTGTTACAAGGTTCTAGACCATACTGATTGAGGTCTTACTTCAAAACAGTTAGAATGATTACTTCTATACGTAAAAATAGAATTACATGGGAGATGAACTGAAATAACACATTTCATAACATTGAAAATTTCTACGAAATAATGCTGTCGCTTTTACCTACCGGATATGTCCCATGGTTCTGGTTACAACAACAACAATACTAAAAGACATGAGCCCGATTTCAAAATTTTTTTTGCAGAGGCATGATCAAAACACAGCAAACAACTACCACAAGAGCTTATCAATCATATATCTAAAAGTATGTCATATAGAATTGTTACTAGCTAACAGCTGGTACCTACTACCAAACATATCTCCTAGGTAGTAATGACGGTTGCAAAATATCTATTGTTTACATACTTTTGAAGATATAGACCTGGCGATTCATCAGGTTAATCCCACAAATGTTACAAAGCTCCCTCACATGATGAAGGATACAACCAGAAAACTCCACTCGATCATTAAGAAAGAACCCATCAACTTGCCTCCACTCCTACTACCCATTGAGAATTAACCAAGCATAGAAGAATATCACAATTCAATCATGACTAATAGCTACACAAACATCACATACCCTAACTGACCAAACATCTGTCGGGGAGCTAAACATCCAAGAGTTGGAAATGACAAAACAAAAAGAATTATAGAACACAGCGCACCAAAATAACCCAAATAGTATCACTATACGGGAACTCAAATCACAAATCGAAATATTTGTTGCCCATGGAGAAACTGAAACCACGAGAAACCCAAAAAACCGAACATAACAAACTTAAATTACCTAAAGCTTTTAATGCGGGGATTTCAGCCCGATCTTCACCGTGTAGGATTGGAGATAATTGGACCCATGCAACCTGATGAATGACACCGCCAACCACCATCTCTATTATGGCAGCCTGCGGCACTCGATTACCCAACGACACGCTTCGATCCTTTGTCTACTCACTCACCTGGAGTAATCGTATTCTAGCAATCACCGAAGCAACCACAAGAATGACAGAGACAAGTACCCTCAGATAATTCTCAATTCTAAGGGGGTGGAAATGCTTCACTCAAACCCTAAAACAAAGAAGTTAATTTCTATAATTTCAACTCTACTTTAAATGGGAGGGTGTACCCCTCCTTATATAGCCCTTTTGAGTCGGTGCTATAGTACGCTAGTTGCGATAGTGTTTAGACTAAATACAATGTATTCATTGTGTAGGAAGCAAGCTAGTTGGTAGCACGCCTTTTGAAAAAAAAAATCAAATTGGGATTGATTTCCTCTCGATCGGCTTCTATTTGCTCCTTCCTTTGCTGATTCTCAACTATCTTCTCTCCCTTGGTTCCTTTGTTCTTGAAGTTGTAGTAGCATATTTTTCTTTGCCTCTAAAGTTTCTTCTTTATGAAACCTTATAAAAAGTAACGTAGAGGTGTATTAGGTAGCAATCCATTTTTATGGAAACCAATGCATATCTCATCGAGGAAAAGATTCACATCTTGATTAATTTGCTTGGCTCTAGCTCTGGTGATTGGCCCAGTTGGTGTTGGAGGAGTATTTGGGGAATGAGACAATATGTGTGTTATAGAGATGTCCACATGGTAGTTTGTTTGCAACTAGAGTTATAACTCAATTCGAGTTGTAAAGTTCACTTGATGCCCAAGAAAGATGATGACCTAAGCGCTGACATCATATATTTGCTGACATAAGTGATGATATTGTATACTTCTTGGCTAAGTATGCTGACACATGCGATGACCTCATCATGATGTTGACATGTGTGGTGATATCATGATATTATGTTGATGTGGAGTTGTTCATCTTATCTTCATACGGCGGTAGAGACTACATGCACCAGAGAGTGCACACAACTTTAATGTAGTAACTTGAGTTGGAAAAGATATACCTGTGCTAGGGATGTCCACATCAGCCTTAGTTTGGCAATAGCTAGCACAGATGAAAACTCCGGTAAGCCCTATAACACACAAAAATGGCCAAAGGGAATATATCTACTGAAAGCCTCAAAATCTAACCCATTGCGCACGAATTTGGCCAAATCGAATGGAACAAAAGCAAATTTTTGGGGGAAAATCAACCAATAACACATGAATTTGGGCAGATCTGAAACAACAGAAGCTACATTTATAAGACAAATCCAAAATAGGTTGTGAATTTGGGTTCAATTTTATGCCCTACACAGCCCAAAAACCTCACCCGTGACACCGTTCTTCGGCGACGATGCTCACCAACAGCAGATGGGCTAAGACGTCTTCCATGCCGACCACCTCCCTTCTCCCCTTCTCTCTCCCTCTTCCCCTCTCCCCCCCTCTCTCTTGAGTTTTAGCAGACTGCTGCTGCGGCTACGTACTGGGAAATGCTTCGAGACACCAAAGCACATGTCCTAACAAGTTAGGTTCATCGCGGGTCGGGTTCCAAAAAACAAACGATACTGAGAAAACGAGCCTGGAAACCCATCTCATGGCATACATATCCCAAGCAACATCTGACTGCTGAAAAATCGATCGAGATTTAAGTAGTTTTCAGGTGATTAGGAAATAGCAAACCCGATTAACTATATATTACGTCTTATGTTGGCCCCACAGCCCAACTCACGCTAACCCAAGAATCCTCGGTAGGCACACCACACACATGAAAAACGATGGATACGATCGAGAATCGATTTCAACCTCCGGTCATTGGGAAAAAGAATGAGAGGAAGTGTACGGATCATTGAGAGTTTGTGGAAAATTTGTGCTATTAATTACATAAAAATGAATATAATTTTAAGCAAAGAGGATATTCTGATTACATTTGCCAAAAAGAAAGCATGATCGATGCATTCTGGAGGAGAGGACAGTAGAGTTCTTGAGGCCTTGAGGATGCTGACACTCGTAGAATAAAATGAGGCCTTGGCTTGTATGGCCCGCTGGCCTATATTTTTTTTGCGAATTGGCTCCCTCGCGCAAGTAATTGTAAATTTAGCATTCTTACGAATCACGTCAGCAGCGATAGGCGACACCTATCTCCAACTGCACTCACTTCTTAACTAGCTCTTTAGCTTCATGGAGAGTTGTTGGCCAATAAAAACCTTATCGAAAAGCTTTTCTGGCCATCGTTCTGTAGGAAGCATGAGTTTCACAGATGCCTCTTACGGGATAAACGGTCAGCTTCAAGATCGTCATTGGACACTGTGCCCTTCTAAAAATACTCGTAGAAAGGGATCATCCAAGTTTCCTTGAATTCTAGGGAGATTGTCTCAACAGGAGATGTCTCTAGTGTTTCGACCTTGTTCCAAGAAGACTCCTTTTGGTACTTGGGATCGGGAAGGAGCCATTTGAGCTAACTGGTAAGCGAGAAAATTATCCTTTCGAGTATTATATTGTAATTCAAAACCGAAGAAATGCTTTTCAAGCTTCCTAACTTCCGATAAGTACTGAGATATGGTCGTATTGGAGCATTGATACTCTCTACCGATCTGATTCACGACTAGTTGAGAGTCTCTTCTCACGAGTAGTCGTCGAATCCCAAGAGCTTTTGTGGCTCGTATGCCGACGAATAAACCTTCATATTCTGCCACATTGTTAGTAGTAGGAAAGTTTAACTGAATATCGTACTTTAAGGTTTCTCTTGTAGGAGATTCCAGGACCACCCTAACCCCCGAGGCACTTAGCGTAAGTGAGCTATCAAAGTACATTGTCCACTGGTCATGAGACTCATACTGGGGATCCTAAACATGTTCAGGATTTGTCCATTCGGCGATAAAGTCTGCCAAGATATAGGATTTAATGGCATTCGGGACACGAAATAGAGGTCGAACTCCCCAAGTTCAACCGACTATTTTGCCACGCGTCCCGCTGCTTCCCTGTTCTAGAGGACCTCTCCTAAGGGAAACTCAGGCAGCACAATTATCTTGTGTATCTAAAAATAATGCCTTAGTTTCCGTGCTGCTCCTTAGGCCCGTATAAAACTTTTGGACATGAGGGTGTTGCTCCTTAGGCCCGTATAAAACTTCACTGACGTAGTAAACTGGTCGTTGGATGTTTTCACATTCAGTAACCAGTACTGCGCTCACTGCTTGTGGCATAGCAGCTAGATATATTAGGAGTGTCTCTTCTGATTTTGGAGAAACTAGAACATGAGCACTCGTAATATACCTCTTGATATCCTTGAAGGCATTGTTTGCCTCCTCTGACCATTCGAAGCCCTTATGTTTCCTCAGAAATTTAAAGAAAGGAAGTTATTTTTCTCCCAATCGTGCGATGAAACGACTTAAAGCCGCCATGCATCCTATTAGCTTCTGGACTTCCTTCTTTGTGGTTCAAGGGTGCATTTGTTCAATGACTCTTATCTTTTTAGGGTTTGCTTCGATTCCTCGTGCAAAGACAAGGAATCCAAGTAACTTTTGCGAAGAGACCCTAAACACACACTTCTTAGGATTGAGCCTCAAATGTTGTTTTCTGAGGTTGTCGAATGTTTCTTGTAGGTTGGAAATATGATTAAGGTTCTTGATACTCTTTATGACTAGATAATCAACATAGGCTTTTAAATTTCGGCCTAGTTGAGGAGAAAAAGTCATTTGCATCAAGCGTTGAAAAGAAGCGCCATCATTTTTTAAACCGAACAATATTTTGACATAGCAAAATATTCCGAAAGGTGTAATAAATGTGGTGTTTTATTCATCATCTAGGCACATACTTATCTGGTGGTAACCAGAGTATGCATCTAGAAAGCTTAATATTTCACAACCAACAGTTGAATCAACCAATTGATCAATACGAGGAAGATGAAAATTATCTTTTAGACAAGCTTTATTAAAATTAGTGAAGTCTATACACATACGCCACTTACCATTAGACTTTCTAACCATTACAGGGTTAGCCAACCACTCTGGGTGGTCGACTTCTCTTATAAAGCCTGTTTTAAGTAGCTTATCCAATTCAGATCTGATGGCATCTCGTTGATCAGGTGCGAATCTCCATAACATCTATTTTACGGGTTTGTTTTCAGGCCGTAGTGCTAGTATGTGCTCAATCACCTTCCTGGGGACTCCGAGCATGTGGGATACTTGCCACGTGAAGACATCTGCGTTTGTTCAGAGGAAGGTGGCGAGGGTGTTTTCCTATGTAGGATCAGAAGTGACTCTGATGCGAACGGTCTTTGAAGGTTCCTATGCATTCAGTGGAACTTCTTTGATTTGATCGTTCGGCTTTGGGGCAACTTTAGACTTCGACTGCTTGGTCGAAGGTTGCCCTATTCTTGCTTCTCGAGTAGGTATTTGACCAACCATCTCGAGGGACTTGCGATTGTATATGAGCACGATCTTTTTATCACAACAAACTGTGATTACTCCTTTGAGACCTAACATCTTAAGACATTCATAACCATAATGAGCAGCCATTAGGAATCATGCCAGAGTTGGTCATTTGAGTATGGCATTGTATGCCATGTCGAAATCGACCATATTAAAGGAGATTTTCTCTGACCTGAAATTGTTTGGAGAACCAAACATTACAGGAAGAGATACTTGACCAATAGATTTACCTGGGAACTTGCATTCATCCAGGGTACTCATGAAGAGTATGTTCAGCAAGCTCCCACCATTAACTAACACACGATTTACTCGACAGTTGTTGATGGTGAGCTCGACCACGATGGAAAACTAACCGGGTCAAGTAGGAAGGATCGGACAGTCACCCTTCTCAAAAGAGATGGTGACTTCTGACCACTTCAGTACTTTATTGACAAGAGAAGGATCAATGGAGTTTACCTCACGTTTGATAGCTTTTAGCTATCGTTTTGACTCGAATGCCAAAGACCCTCCATAGATGTGATCAATGGTATGTTCTGGATCCCAAAATGGCATCTCCTCATCGTCATCTGACTTCTTTCGATCACTTGTTTGTCCTACCTCTTCGAGCGTAGGAAATGGTCCTTTGTCGGTGTTGTAATCTATGAGTTTTTGCTGAACAACTCGGTAGTTGTGAAGATCGCGTCCTTCCTTTTTGTGGAAAGGACATCACCTAGTCTTGTTATATTTCCATTCGGGGCGTTTGCCTTTGCCCAGGTCGGAGTATGGTTTAGAACTCCGAGGCTCCTTATCGCTCACGGCCAGACCTCTTTAGAGTTTTTGACTTGTGTCTTTTTGCCTTTAGCTCACTCTTAAGCTTCTTAGCCTTTTTATCCTTCTTCTTGCTACTTTCGTCAGCTTCTTGAGTGCCTTTATCATCCCGATCGATGGTACGATTCCACTTGACTACTTTTGCAGTAGTTGCATTACGATCGGCCATCTCAAGAAGCTCGTCGACGGTAGTAGGAGGATTTAAAGTGATATCCTCTATGATCCTTTGACTGCAGACTCACTGTTTAAATGCTCTGATGACGAAAGAGTCAGAAACATTAGGAATCGAGTTGCGAACCTGACTGAAGCGCCTAATAAACTGGCATAGGGTCTCAAGAGAGTTCTCTCGCATGCGGTGCAGGTCGTCGTCCTTTCCAGGGCAGTTGTAAGTACCCTGAAAGTTAGCCAGCAGCAGATCAGAAAGGTGCTGCCATGAATAGATTGACTGTTGTGGCTAATTTAACAACCATGATTGAGCAGATCCTTCAAGCACAGTGGGAAGGTAGTTGGCCATGACATTCTCCCCTCCTCCTGCTGCTCGAACGGCAGTGGTGTATATTTGAAGAAACTCAATGGGATTTTGTGACCAATCAAATCTCTCCATATTTGCCAGTCGAAATCTCGGTGGCCAACAGACTACTCGAAGATCTGGTGAAAATGCCCGGCATCCAGTAATAATGTCATGATGCCTCCTTTGTAGGAAAGAAGGGTTGATGTCACCAGGTGGTCGTACATGACGATACCCAGTGGCAGCTGGACCTAGCCTACCATAGGTTTCAACCCTACGAGGGTAATACTCCTCGTATTTCATCTACTGTTGTAGATTCCTGGGGACAAGTGGTGAACAACCACTTCCCCTTGGAACTTGTCGATCACTGGCTGCTCGATGGACTCTCCTCTGACAGGAGTCGTTGTTACAAGAACGACCAGACCTGTTGCCTTAATGTTCTCTATGGGGAAGTCATTTGAATGACTGGCATTTGACGGAGTAGTTCTGGTATGACTTCCAGAATGGTGTCACCAAGTTTGCTCAAGCCTAACCATCGTATCCCGAAGTCTTCGTGCGATCTCTCCAATGAAGAGGTCGTAGCCTAGCGCTAGTCCAAGCTCTTAACACTAATGCAGAAAAGGTTATCACAGATGGTTTCGTGAGCCGTCTGAGTTTATAGGTCAGTAATGACATGAGGTCATCACAGACGGTTTTTGAACTGTCTGTGATACAGACTATCACAAATGGTTACTAACTCAGTACTGTATGTGATAGTTGACTATCACAGATGGCTTGTGGATGAAATTGTTTGTGATAGCTTATGTATCACAGACGATTTGTAGATGAAACCATCTGTGATAACTGATGTATCACAGACGGTTTGTGGATGAAACTGTCCGTGACAGCTGATGTATCACAGACGGTTCGTCCTAAGGAACCGTCTGTGATATTCTTTTGTATTGCTAAATCTATTTATGTTTATTGGCTAGCCTCAAGAAATGCTAACTATGCCATTTGAAACAAGCAGAAACACAACAAGTACATCTATACATCTAATTCACATTCATTTCATAAATAGGCACATCCATTTCACAAATCAATTAACTCAAATGAACTAAAATTAACCATTCATGAACAAATACACACATGTACCATTAAGTTCAATCTTATCCCAATCAAGTTCAATCTACATTGTGGAACTCCCCTTTTGGGTTTATGGCCTCATGCAACAAGAAGGATACAAACTGTCCTCGAATGCTTGTGAGCTCGCCCTGTTCTAATGTAGTTGTAGCGATAGTCGTAACCTGTCGCTAAGAAGATTAAAGTTGTACATATATAAATTGATAAGTATAAAATAATTATTGCAAGATTGACAAACCTGAGGATCATTGGTCATCGTGGAACCGAGGAGTAGTTACATGTTGTGGAAAACATAGTATCTAGGTGTTGCTCGGCGCCTACTAGTGGCGCTGCAAAAATAGAATTGATTAGTTCGAGAGGCATTACTACGAAGTGTTATATATGATTAATGTGTACTAGCGAATACCAGGAAATTTAGATCGTGTCACAGGATCCCTCTCTTGGATCTCCCTCCAGTAGCAAAGTACACGGCGAACGACCTACGTGATTCCAAAAAGTTGGCCTTAGCCATTGCAAAAGGAAGGAAAGAGTACAATAGAGTTATCTATAGATGAAATGTATTTACATATCGATTAATTGTCGGACAACTGTGAAGTCTTGTTCGGCCCTCTTTAGGGAATCAAGGTATATTACCTTGTTCCGTTTTGGTATAATTAGAATTAGAATCTAGTGGAACTTACAAGGTATGTCACCATGGTCATTAAAACTAAGTTCATGTTGCTTATAAAGTACAAATCAACAAGTATAGCCACTAGTGTAGCACTTACCCCTGGTTGTAGGGCAAAAGTATGAATTCTTTGTCGCGGTGAGCCGGCAATGACGTCGTCATGTAACTCTCAACGAAGAATGCATCATCCTCGATGCTTTGCATGGAGAACAAGTGTGGGTCGAGGAAACCTACCGGTGATTTCCTTGATTCGGCTTCAGAAATCATGTACACACACACACAACACACACACACACACAAAAGCAAGTAGTTATATATAACAGTTATTGGTATTACACGAACCTAGACCATGATTGTACACACTTATAGTATCCAGTATCGCATGAGTGAGGCGTCGAGAGCGTCGAGGTTGAAAAGTAAGAACAAGTCCTCGAAGGTCACCGTGAAAACATAGTCTTGAACCTCGTGGTGAAGATGATGCGGCCTAAACTTGACGTTGACACCCGAGCGTCGTTGTCCATCTGTCTTGTTGGCCTGTTTCACGTACCATGCATGCAATCTCTTGCAAGCCAATCCTAGGGTTTCGAGGCGCTCTACCGAGACAACCAACAGCTCACGTAGCACGAATTTCTGGGCCAACAGCAAGAAGGGGATATCATCGAGCTTCTTCGATTTGCCCTTGTCGCCTCGCTGTTTCAAGGCCGACTTCACGGGAGTCGACCGGGCACGAGGTGTAGATGCATCTAATGCACCAGGCCCTTACCGCATCGGTGGAGGTAACTCTAGTGCAGGTAGCTCCGATGCAGGTAACTATGGTGCAGGTAGTTCCCGTGGACTTATCACCGTTGCAGGACTTTCCCGTGAAGTTGACTCCGGTGCAGGTAGCTCTAGGAAGATGTCCCTCTTAGACCACTGGATGAATATTCCAATGGCTTGCCCTACTGTGACGACCTCATCGTTTGGGGGCATCTGCAGTGGGACGACCTCGAAATTGGCATGAACACCGTTCACATTCACTTTTGCGAAACCCAGCGCTAGATTTACACCTTGCACCAAGGCCCCAAAACCAGATGGATATGCCTGGCCCCAACCAGCGTCCAGGGCAACGAGGGCACATCTCACTTGGAGCTTGCACTTCGTAGCCACCTACATAATGATACAAAATTAGCTACTCCAACAGGCCTATCAATAGATCGAGCATTCCAGAGATAATAATTATTACCAGGATGTCATCGACAGGAAATCTAACATTGCTTTCAGAGGTAGGGTTGGACGCGTAGCTACTTCGATGGTTGGGGGGCTAGCTAGCACAGTAACAGTGGGGGTTTGCAACTAATTTTCCCTAAGCCTTTCTTCAATGATCTCTATCTACCATCGCATCTCATCTCTGATAGCATCAGTGATCTCCTCTTTGAGGAATTCATGAATCTCATCTCGTAGCCATGCATCGCGCTCGGTTTTGGCTCTCTTCCTACTCCGCTACGCTTCGGAGTCCTATGAGAATTCATGTTTCCATGGAACATAAAGACCAAGGCCTCTTGTGTGACCTGGGTGCTTCTTGTTTCCCAGGGTCGCGGAGAGTATATCTCTCTCCCTGACTGCCTGGAATGAGCCTTGGGGAGATTCTGCACTCAGCGCTTCCTATAAGAGCCCGACATGTTAGTTCACTTCCTATGAAGTTATGGAGTAATTGCAAACTAGGTAGTTCGATATCTTACCAAGCGCTGGGACACTTCCTCGTCTATGGGGTTTGAAAAGGAGATGGCCCCCGAAGACATGGTAGATGGCCTCGCTCTTATCTAGTTTCGGGCGTGCTTATTAGGGATCCCAGCAAATGGCGAGAAGGCCTCCCACAGTATTGCTTGCTTGTCCTACATCCTCCATTGCGGGATTTTACACATGTACCCAGCGGTGTTGAGTCTGTGGGGTGCGTGTTTTTTGCTTGGAGGGCCCTGTGCGCCACACTTTCACTCCTAAAATCATCTATCGTCTTCTTCGCCACAATGTCTTGCCAGTACGGTTCCACGAACGGATACTTCTGGAAGGGATACTTCTAGAAGGGCGTTAGATCCTTCTCCACGTATTGCTTGATAAGCGTGCTCTTGAAGTTCTTCCATGCTGTGCACACCGTTAGCAACACATATCGGCGCATGGAGGCCTAGTGTTCTTCCAGGATCTCGAACGATTAAAAAATTTCCGTCACCAGCGCACCATTCTGAGCTTTGTTCAACTCCTTCCACGAATCGTAGGTGATCCTGACCCATTCCCATGCAACTATTCTAACCGTTCTCTGGAATGCAGACGCTACTCGGTGAGGATTGAGAGGGGTCCCAGACGCATCGACGTCCGTGATGGAAAATCGGCCCTTGAGCCTTTTCGACATTCCTCTTCTATTGCGCTTGGATTTTCCAAAGGACAGAGCATCAGACGCATGAGGCGACGATGATGGAGAATGAGCAGACGACATCTTCACAAGAAATAGAAGTTCTAACACGCATGAACATATTATCATAAGATTCTCTGTGTATGGGTAACAAACTAAATGCTAAAGATCAATCAATAGTAGTAAGCATTCCAATTAGAGCTCAAGTTCAAACCGGATTATCAAAACAATTTCAGTACAAGACTATTATCATCACAGAGCATTCATCTCAAGCCCACCACACCACATTGCAATATATTCCAGTAGCAGTATCAAAACAAATACAATACGAATCACTAACTAGAACATATCAAATGCAACGGGGCAATTAATTCGAAATGTTGTGATTAGCAAGAGTGAGGGGAGGGGGCATCAGGGTCAGCAACTCAACATCGGTTACCTTCGGGTGTTGAGGAAAGGACAAGTAGGGAGCACCGGAGCAGCAGGGCGGTGTCAAAGGGGAGGCGTGCCAAGCTCGGGGGAGGAGGAGGCGACGCGTGCTCAGGGGAGGGGAGGAGGTGGGCTCGGGGAGGAGGCACGCCGTGCTCAGGGGAGGAGGGGCGCCAGGTTCAGGGAGGCGGCGGCTCGTGCTCGAGGAGGAGGCGGCGGGCTATAGGGAGGAGGCGCGCTGGGCTTGAGGAGGTGGCGGCTTCGAGGATAGTGGCAACGGGCTCAGGGGAGGAGGGATGTTAGAGAAACTTAATCGTTTGAGTAGGGGGCACAGGCAAACCCTAGAGTCCGAATATAAATAGGGCTGGACATCACAGGCAGTTCTAAAGTAGAACCGTCTGTGATAAATACACATCACAGATGGTTCCAATAAATAACCATCTGTGATAGCTTATGTATCACAGACGGTTTGTATATAAACCCGTCTGTGATAGCTGATATATCACAAACGGTTTGTAGATGAAACCGTCTATGACAGCTGATGTATCACAGACGGTTTGTCCTAAGGAACTATCTGTGATATTATTTTGTATTGCTAAATCTATTTTTGTTTATTGGCTAGCCTCAGGAAATGCTAATCATGCCCTCTAAAACGAGCAGAAACACAATAAGTACATGTATACATTCAATTCACATTCATTTCAGAAACAAACACATCCATTTCACAAATCAATTAACTCAAATGAACTAAAATAAACTATTCATGAACAAATACACACATGTACCATTAAGTTCAATCTTATCCCAATCAAGTTCAATCTATATTGTGGAACTCTCCATATGATACATTCTCATATACATAAATGCAAATTCACATATGACACATTCTCATATACATAAATGCAAATTCAGAACATATGACACATAAACATTTTATTCATCTGTAATAGCTCAAGATTCCTAAGTTGGATTAGTTAAGCATCTAATGTGCATTTGTGAAATTTCGGACTTTTTAAAACTTTTTCTTACAAAGCAACTACGTTAAAACTTGTTCTTCCAAATTCCTAGAAATGAATTTTCTAAGACAAAATGAAATTTTGTCTACATCATGAAACTTGTTTCCATAATAGAGGTGGAAACCATCTTGTGAAAATCCCCTAATTTTTGAAGCAATAAAATTAAATTTGGAAGTCCAATGCTCTGTTCCCCATCTCAAAAGTTTAATTTGAAATTGAAGCAAAACTAACAAGGTTTCAAGTATGGGAATGTATTTTGGGATTCAACTTAAAAACAGTAATACCTCAAATGCTTCTAGAATACTTGAGGTAATTTCAAAAGATTTCTCAAACTCAAACTTGAAAATACACTTTCTCTAGCTCAGAATTGCAAACTAAATTTTATTTTTAAAATATAGTAGGACCCATAGCTGGGAATATTTTAGTTGTCTTCTATATTCTTTGATATGCTTATTTGAATTTTTGGAATTTTTGGCAGTTATTTGGTTTCTTTTCAATTTGCATGTTCAAATTGAAATTGAATTTAACATTACAAGCAAATCACGTGAACAGTGCATAGAAATATTTTTCCTAGGTTCTAGAACACTTTATAAATTCACCTTCAAAATTTCACAATTATTAGAATTCAATTACTATTTTTAAGCAACAGTCAAACTAGACAATCCAAAGTCAAATACCAAAAACAGAAACTTAAAAGAATTATGGCGAAAAATGCAGCACATGAAAAATTCTAGAAACATTATACATTGATATACATAGTGTCAGGAACCTTTCATAAACATTTCATGAATTTTAGAGCTAAACAACTCTGTCTAATAATTTCCTAAACAATCTGTAATATCCCAATTTTCTGAGCTTTAAAAATCTTTTAAATAGTTAGTAGGGAGAAAATTCACCATTTGGATTTATTTGATTTTAATTTAAAAGCTTAATATTGGACTTTGGATATCAAAACAATTTAATATGATTAAAGTCAACATGAACACCATGTGCTTGGATATATTTTCTAGATTTTTCTAGAAAATTTTCAAGTTCATTTGCTATTTTCTATTGCCTTTTGGAATTTCTGCTAATTTCTAAAAAAAGAAAACCAATTAAAAATCTCAGAAATGGACTTGGGCCTAAACCCAAACTTATTCTCATCCCAACCCAATACTGTCCGGCCCAGAATCCCACGCACGCGCACCTCGCCTCTGACTGACATGCGTGCCCCGCATGTCAGCCTCCTCTTCTCTTCCGCGCACACAGCCGCCTTGGCCCCACCTGTCGGTCTCACCCGCACCGTTTGCGACGCGAACTCTCCTGAGTCTCCGTCGCTGATGTGTGGGCCCCATCGTTTTCCTGTTCTTCGTCTCCAAATCGTTCCCGAGCCAGACTCCTCCGCCGCGTGGGCCTTCGCCACCGTAGCCGCCTCGGACTCCTTAGTCGCCGTGTATAAAAGGGGAACGAGAGCCCTTGGCGTCCGCATTCCAGCCCTAGCCGCCTTAGCCCTCACGCCGAACCCTGGCGTCCGGGAGAACTCGAAGAAGGGTTTGCGCCGCTGCCAACTCCGACGAGCCCTTGCTCCGTCGTTAGTGCCGCTCGAGGTCCCTCGTTGCCGCCGTTGTCATCGCATGGAGCTTATCTACCTCGTGGTGGCCTTCGTTTCGCCGGAGTGTCACTGGAGGACCAATTCCGTTGTGCCCCAGTTGACTCCGTAGCTTCAACCTCGCCGCCGGCCACCACACTCATCCACGACCACCCGTGAGCACACCAACGTGTTCGCCTTCGCACTCTCTACCTCCCCGTACCATCCGCCGCCGACGAGCCGCCGCCGTTCGCCGGGTGCCATTGGAACCCGAGTGCCGCCCGCCTCGCCGTCGTCCACGTCAGCTGCCACATCAGCGCTGACGCGGCCAGTTCAGATCCAAACCCCAAGCCTGGTTCGGTGGACTTCGTTCCCTGTGAACCATCTCACTGACATGTGGGTCCCACATGTCAATATTTTCTTTTTATTTATTTTATTCCGGAAAATCCATTGCTAACGTCATCATTGTGCAATAATCCGATTTTTTATTAAGAAATAATTCAAAAATTTAGAATATTCCAAAATTAGGGTTTTCTTTTAGATTCAAACCTCCAAAGCCCATATCTTTTGCATTCGAACTCCGATTGAGCCCATTCAAATTTCTAAATTCATCTAAATTCAAGATCTATTTATCTGAGATTTTTATTTAATTTTTAGAGTTTGTCTGAGCAAGACCTAGGGGGCGGAAGGCTGACCAGCATTTAATGCTAGCAGCAAAAGAGCTGTTGGGAGGTGACAGGGCACTGCCCTCCCTCTGCCATGGCGCACGCGCGCGTGACCGAGGAAGGAGAAGAACAAGCGACAGAGATCAACCGTTGGATAAGAAAGGTTGGGAGGTCGGGACCATTGGATCTGAAACGGGGAGGTCTGAAGAGGAAGGGGGAGGTCGCGACCACAGTATCCTCAATTGGGGAGGTTGCAGCCGTTGGATTCGTATGGGCGGTTGTGAAATAGAAAGGGGAGGTCGTGCGCTGAAAGGAGACAGGAGGTCATGGCCGTTGGATTTGCATCCAATGGCACGGAACAGAGGTGGGGAGGTCTTGCCCGCTGCGCGCGACGCGGACAAGCGATGGGAGGTCGTGGCTGTTGGATTTTGATCCAACGGCACACAACATCGAGGGGAGGTCATGACCATTGGATTTACATCCAAGGACACACAACAAAGGGTGGAGGTCGTGGTGGTTGGATTTCAATCCAATGGCGCACAGCAAAGGTGGGAGGTCGTGGGCGTTGCGCACGACACAAAGGGAGGTCGTGGCTGTTGGATTTTGATCCAACGGCAACGAACAGAGGTAGGAGGTCGTGACGGTTGGATTCTGATCCAATGGCGCACAACAACGAGGAGAGGTCGTGGCGGTTGCACACGACGCAAAGGGAGGTCGTGGCCGTTGGATTGTGATCCAAGGGCACACAACATGGAGGGGAGGTCGTGGCTGTTGGATTTTCATCGATCGGAGCACGACATTGAGGGGAGGTCGTGGCAGTTGCACACGACGCAAAGGGAGGTCGTGGCCGTTGGATTATGATCCAAGGGCACACAACATGGAGGGGAGGTCGTGGCTGTTGGATTTTCATCCAACGGAGCACGACATTGAGGGGAGGTCGTGGCGGTTAGATTTTGATCCAACAGCGACGAACTGAGGTGCGGGAGGTCTGGGCCGTTAGGCAAGACAGTGAAAAGGGAGGGGAGGTCATGGTCGCGAGATCTGGATCTGACGGGGACGAGATGAGAGGGGAGGTCGTGGCCGTTGATTTGGATCCAACGGAGCACGACCTCCCGCGGGGGAGGAGCTCGGCTGAGCTGGGAGGTGGGAGGTCTTGTGGCGGAGGTCGTGGCCGTTGATTTGGATCCAACGGCGCACGACCTCGCGCGGGAGGAAGGAGCACGAGCTGAGCCGGGGGATGTGGTTGGGTTCGACCTGCTTTGGAAAGCGGCTCGGACCCAAGGAATAGTGCCAGATTTGAATTTAAATTTCAAGGCTCAGGTTGGAGGAATTTTTAGAGGTAGCAAACTAACTCCAAAAATTCCAAAATTTGAATTGGAGCTTCCTCACTCCAGGATTAACCTTACATAAAATTTCCAGAGGTTTTTGTGCACTGTATTTTTCTCCAGAAATTCATCAAGGCTGTTCTAGGGTTTGACTGACCTCCAAAATTTATCAAATAATTTCTAAAAATTATGAAATAACTCAGAGGGGTCACCCATCATCCCTAGAACCACGGAAAAATTATTTCCAAAGGTTGGCACAAGATTTGTGACAAAGTGGAATAAGGGTTTGACTTTAGTCAACAAGAGGTTTAGGTTTTTGAACTCCACAACTCTTGACAAGAATTATGGAAATGTTCAAGAGTTTCAAGACGTGAGAAAATTTTTAATTTATACACATTTTCTTACATTTGAAACACACACCCATTTATACATTTGGGATGTTACAGGTGCCGTAGCAGTTTAATTGTTTTCCACTGTAGAATTCTTTCAAGACACCTGCACTAACATCACCTTGTCTAGTTGCTCAGAACTTTCGCAACCCAGCGCCAACCAACCCCAACCCAGTGAACCACCAGTAGAATGGACCAAGAGTTGTTATTCTTGCCGTCAACCAGGTCACTTCGCCAACCAGTGTCCGCAGAAGGGAACAATCACTTCAGTCCACTTTAATCTTGGAGCTACACCCGCCAAGACACCAGCACAAAGCAATCAAGGAGTTTCTCAAGGTATCAGTCAACCAGGAGGAGCACCTCAGTTTGTGGTCAGAGGTCGTGTCAATCACGTCACTCTGGAAGGAGCTCAGGAAGCACCGGACGTCGTACTGGATAAGTTTCTAGTAAACTCACTACCTGCATCAGTTTTGTTTGATTCTGGAGCTTCGTATTCGTTTGTTTCTGGAGTTTTTGCAACTAAGAATAAATTGGAAGTTATGCATCTTAAGCATACTCTGTTAGTCCAGTCGCCTAGAGCAGAGCTAAGTTCTAAAGTGAGATGTTTAGGGGCTAAGTTACTCATAGCTGGAGTTGAGTTTCTAGCCAATCTTATTGTTCTAGACACCCAAATCTTAGATGTCATTCTTGGCATGGATTGGATATCAAAGCACAAAGTTGTGCTAGATATTGTGGCTGAAGAGCCGTTACAATCGAGGATACCAAAGGAAACAAGGTAGAGTTTCTAGCTACCTCAGTGCGTGATGGACATCTGTTAGTCAATAACCTGAAGACAGTTGCTTTGGAAGATGTGCCTATCATCAGAGAATATCTAGATGTGTTTCCGGAAGAGTTGCCAGGAATGCCACCAGACCATGACATCGAGTTTGTCATCGATCTAGTGCCAGGAATAGCACTGATTTCGAAGAGACCCTATCGGATGCTAGCTGATGAGCTAGTGGAAAAAGGTTTTGTGAGACCTAGTTCGTCGCCATGGGGAGCACCAGTTTTGTTTGTCAGTAAGAAGGATGGAAGTATGAGAATGTGCATCGATTATCGATCTCTCAACGAAGTCACCATCAAGAACAAGTACCCATTACCTCAGATCGATGATTTGTTTGGTTAAATGAAGGGAGCTGGAGTGTTCTCAAAGATTGATCTGCGATCAGGTTACCATCAGTTGAAGATTTGTCCTAAGAATATACCAAAGACCGCTTTCTCAACGCGGTACAGACATTATGAGTTCTTAGTCATGTCTTTTGGTCTGACTAATGCCCCTGCCTATTTCATGAACATGATGAATAAAGTATTCATGGAATATTTGGATAAGTTTGTAGTCGTGTTCATTGATGATATTTTGGTTTACTTCAAGTCAGAAGAAGAGCATGCTGAACACCTAAGGTTAATCCTAGAGAAACTTAGAGAGCATCAGTTATATGCTAAGTTTAGCAAGTGTGATTTCTGGAAAAAGGAAGTTGATTTCCTTGGTCATGTGATGACAGCCGAGGGAGTAGCAATTGACCCCGGTAAAGTTAAGGCAATATTACATTGGGAACAGCCCAAGACTGTTACTCAGATTTGTAGTTTCTTGGGAATGGCAGGATACTATCGCCGTTTCATTGAAGGATTCTCAACGATTTCTAAGCCCCTTACGCAGTTGTTGAAGAAAGAGAAAAAGTTTACTTGGACCCCAGCTTGTGAAGAAAGTTTTCAAGAATTGAAGAAGTGTTTGACTTCAGCCCCAATGCTGATTCTGCCTGATATTCGCAAGGATTTTGACATCTATTGTGATGCTTCGCATCAAGGATTAGGATATGTCCTGATGCAAGAAGGAAGAGCTGTCGCTTATACGTCTAGGCAATTAAGGCCTAATGAAGAGAATTATCCTACCCATGATCTGGAATTAGCTGCCGTAGTGCATGCTTTAAAGATTTGGCGTCATTATCGCTGTGAAGTTTATATAGATCATAAAAGCCTAAAGTACATTTTCACTCAGTCTGATTTGAACATAAGACAGAGAAGATGGTTGGAGTTAATAAAGGATTATAATCTTGGAATCCATTACCATCCTGGTAAAGCCAATGTAGTTACGGATACTTTAAGCCATAAGAGCTACTGCAATACTATAGGAGTAAAAGAGGTTTGTTCAGAACTTCAAGAGGAATTTCAGAACCTGAAGTTAGAAGTTGTTTCTGAAGGGTTTGTAGCCAGTCTAGAAGTGCAGTCTACTTTGGAGAAATAGATTCGTGAAGCTCAGCCAAAGGATCATGTATTATCAGATATCAAGCTCAAAATGGCAGAAGGAAAGTTCAAGGATTTCATTAAAGATGATCAAGGTATACTGTGGATCAATGGACGTATCTGCGTACCAGATGTTGATGGTTTGAGACAGCTAATTTTGAAGGAAGTCCATGATTCAAAGTATTCGATTCACCCTGGTAGTACTAAGATGTACCAGGATGTTAAGAATAAATTTTGGTGGCCAAACTTGAAGCGAGAAGTCGCAGAGTTCATTGCCTTGTGCGATGTGTGTCAGAAAGTGAAAGCAGAACATCAGAGATCAGCAGGTCTGTTGCAACCTCTGAAGATTCCAGAGTGGAAGTGGGAAGAGATCGGAATGGATTTCATCACCGGTTTACACAGGACTCAATCGGGTTATGATTCAATTTGGGTAATAGTTGATCGTTTGACCAAAGTTGCCCATTTCTTGCGAGTCAAAACCACTTACTCAGGAGATCACCTTGCAGAGTTATATATGTCAAGGATTGTCAGTTTGCATGGTGTACCTAAGAAGATAGTATCAGAACGAGGATCTTAGTTCACCTCTCATTTTTGGCAGAGTTTACATAAAGCCTTAGGGACTCATCTGAATTTTAGTACTGCTTATCATCCTTAGACAGATGGACAGACTGAAAGAGTTAATCAAATAGTAGAAGATATGTTGAGAGCCTGTGCTCTAGCTAATGCTACTAGTTGGGATAAGAGTTTGTCGTAGGCAGAATTCTCGTACAACAACAGTTATCAAGCTAGTCTACAGATGTCATCGTTTGAAGCTTTGTATGGCCGTGCTTGCAGAACCCCTTTGAATTGGTCAGAAACAGCTAAATGTTTGGTTTTTGGGTCAGATATTATTCAAGAAGCAGAAGAAAAAGTGTCTATGATCAGAGAAAGGTTAAAGATTGCTCAGTCGAGGCAAAAGAGTTATCCTGATAACCGTCGTCGTGATCTCAGCTTTGAACCAGAACATTTTGTCTATCTTTGAGTTACGCCACTCAGAGGTGTAAAAAGGTTTCATGCTACAGGGAAGCTTGCCCCTCGGTATGTTGGTCCGTTCAAGATTTTAGATCGTCGTGGAGATGTAGCTTATCAGTTGGAGCTGCCGCAGTCGTTAGTTGGAGTACAAGATGTCTTTCATGTCTCTCAGTTGAAGAAGTGTCTTCATGTGCTAGAAGAGCAAGCCCCGTTGGAATCAATTGAGTTGAAAGAAGATCTCACTTACAAGGAGCAGCCAATCAAGATTTTGGATGTCGCAGAGCGCCAGACTAGAAGCAAGACCATTCATTTTTGCAAAGTTCAGTGGAGCAACCACTCAGAAGGAGAAACGAAGAGCAGATAAAAGAATTGCTGGAGAAAGGTTTTGTGAGACCTAGTTCGTCACCATGGGGAGCACCAGTTTTGTTTGTCAGAAAGAAAGATGGAAGTATGAGAATGTGCATCTATTATCGATCTCTCAACGAAGTCACCATCAAGAACAAGTATAATTAAATTCAACATGAACAATGGTCAAAACTATTTTATTTGGATTCTATGTGCTTGGATATATTTTCTAGATTTTTCTAGAATTTTTCTAAGTTCATTTGCTATTTTCTATTGCCTTTTGGAATTTCTGCTGATTTCTAAAAAAGAAAACCAATTAAAAATATCAAAAATGGACCTGGGCCTAAACCCAACCCTATTCTAATCCCATCCCAGTACTGTGCGGCCCAGAATCCCCCGCACGCGTGCCTCGCCTTTAACTGACATGTGGGCCCTGCATGTCAGCCTCCTCTTCTCTTTCGCGCGCACAACCGCCTTGGTCCCACCTGTCGGTCTCACCCGCGCCGTTTGCAACACGAATTCTCATGAGTCTCCATCGCTGACATGTGGGCCCTGTTGTTTTCCTCTTCTTCGTCTCCGAATCGTTCCCAAGCCAAACTCCTCCCTCGCGTGGGCCTTCGCCGCCGTAGCTGCCTCGGACTCCTTGGTCGCCGTGTATAAAAGGGGAACGAGAGCCCTTGGCATCCGCATCCCATCCCTAGCCACCTTAGCCCTCATGCCGAACCCTAGCTGCCAAGAGAACTTGAAGAAGGGTTTGCGCTGTCGCCAACTCCGATGAGCCCTCGCTCCGTCGTTAGTGCCGCTCGAGGTCCCACGTCGCCGCCGTTGTCATCGCACGGAGCTTCTCTACCTCGTGGTGTCCTTCGTTTCTCCAGAGCGTCACCGGGTGACCAATTCCGTTGAGCCCAAGTTGACTCTACCGCTTCAACCTCGCTGCCGGCCGCCGCACTCATCCACGACCACCCGTGAGCACACCAACGTGTCGCCTTCGCACTCTCTACCTCCCCATACCATTTGCTGCCGACGAGCCGCCGCCGTTCGCTGAGTGCGATTGGAACCCGAGCGCTACCCGCCTCGCCGTCATCCACGTCAGCCACCACATCAGCGCTGATGCGCCCGGTTCGGTGGACTTGGTTCACTGTGAACCATCTCACTGATATGTGGGTCCCACATGTTAGTATTTCTCTTTTTATTTATTTTATTCCAGAAAATCCATTGCTGACATCATCGTTGCGCAATAATATGATTTTTCCATTAAGAAATAATTTGGAAATTCGAAATATTCCAAAATTAGGGTTTTCTTTTAGATTCAAACTTCCAAAGCCCATATCTTTTGCATCCGAACTCCGATTGAGCCCATTCAAATTTCTAAATTCATCTAAATTTAAGATCTATTTATTTGAGATTTTTATTTAATTTTTGGAGTTCGTTTTTCCTCTATTATTTATTTTGTTTGTTTGTTTGCTTCGTTTGTGAGTAGACGTCGATACTTTGGGAAGTTTTGAAGAAGGAGCACCTCAAGAGCAAGATCAGTACCTAGACCTATTCCAAGAAAAGTTATACCTTTGATCGTATTGAACCCAGTTTTCAAAATACTTTGATTCAACTTATTGCATTTACTTTAAGTATTTATTTAAGTGCTTTTGGGTTTAGTTATCAATCCACTTTGTTATATCCACCTTATCTATTGTTATGTCATAATCTTTTGTCACCCTAGATTGCTCTATTTAGTTGGTATTATCATAGCACCAACGTGGGTTGGTGCTTAGCCATGCCACGAGTCAGCATTTCATGTGAGTTGCAATTATAAACTTGACTAAGTGATAAAACTGTGTGTACAATGTGCTATTACTCGTTGATGGTATGCGTTGCACTTAACCAACACGGTGGGAAAAGATTTAGATGGAGGCAAGTGGTACTGTGTGCTACTTTGGGTGGAGCTGTGTGCACGGGATTAATAAACTGTGTGCATAGGGTTTTGTAATTAGTTTGGAAGTCTTGCCTTGGTCAATTAAGGACTTAACTTTGTGCTCCATTGAACTGAGCCTTAATGTACGACCACATGCCTGATGGAATGTGCCTAACTTAGTAAGTTATGGATCCTTGACATTGTTACTCAGGTAGTATGTAGGACCGGAAAGGCGACTAGAGGGGGTGAATAGGCGCTCAAACAATTTTTGCAACCCCTCAAGAAGCAGCAATAAAAATCAGAATCTCTGCTGAAAATAAACCGAAATCAGTACTACCGCCATTGTGAATGCGGTACTACCACATTGCGGTACTAACTCTATTCATAGAGCGGTATGACCGATTATCCTGGAGTTCTTGCCGACAGCAGAGTTTCAAACCTAAAATCGACACAACTTTTGATTCAACCAACCAAAACCTACCAAACTTGAAACATAACCCCTAGAGGATATCTCTAACCTATTCCAATCATCTATTCAACAGATCCACGTCAAAGTTTTGACCTTTTTCAGATTTGATGAAGAACGGTTCAAAAACAGGTCAAATACCCAAATCTGATCCTAGGCTTGCTCGTGGGCTATGGATGATCAAGATGACCTTAGATGGTGTCCCACAAGTCACAGCAAGCAAGATCAACAGAGGGATTCCAAGGAAAAGCAGTGGATCATCAAAACACCAAAACATCAAACAGGATGCAAGAACAGATAAAAGAACGAATAGAGCTCATCTCAGAAAACTTGCATAGATTGATTGATGATTGAAGATTTGAGGTTTAAAGCCACTCCATCTTGGAGGACACAACTCAATACATGAGCTTACAAGTCATCCATCCCTAAACCCTAGCTCTCCAAAACCCTAAGACCACACAAGGGCTTCTCTCGTGTTCTAAATTCTCATATGCAGCACACAGCACACAAGTGCTTATATAGCGGAGGCTAGATTCTAGGAATATTCCATTAGGGCACCCATTAAACCCTAACACACAATGGGTTTACTCACGCACGCATCTCAAAGCGTCGTCTCCGTCTTCGATCGACTTAAACCGTTTTTCCAAGCACCAACCCGCGCCGCGGTTTAGCCAACAAGTCACGAAGGCGGTATTTGGTGAAATGACCAAAATACCCCTTCTCGATTCTTCTCCATGAACCGAGTCCAATCCTGTCGAAGCAATCGCCTGCTCCACCATGTGTAGGTTGATCAACGGCTCTCATCATGTCGGCAAGTCTCTCCCATCCGAATCCCATCGGAACCTCCAAGGCACTTGCACCGACCCCCGCGCCGCTTGATCCAACCAGCTGCAACGAACTGCCCGTTCGATCAACCTTGTCCATTCTGCACCATGCTCGAGTCACTTGACTTCACCCGGCATCCATGATCGTTCTGGACCTCAGCTCTCCAAGCTTAGTCCCGATCCTCCTCGCTGTTGACAGTCGTTGACCTGCAAGCCACCTACACAGCAATAGACCAAGAAATCGTCTCCAGGAACAAGTTCTTCACAACTTGACCCACATTAGCTAAAAACATGCAATATGCAACACATATGCAATGGAAAACAAGGATATGACTTATCCCCAACTCAAACTTACAAGAGAATCAGCTTATAGTCCACATGCAATAAATCTCGGTACTACCGCTCCACGGTAGTACCGCTTCCAGCATTGCGGTCGTACCGCTTTCGAAAGATTCCCAAAAACTCCTAAAAACAAGCTCTCTGGAATTTTCATACCGCAAAACCACGGTCATACTGAATTGCGGTATTACCGCCAAGCAAGTTGCGGTCATACCACTCCACAAGAAAATCCAAGACCATTTTGCTCTTGTTCTGGTTTTTCCATACCGCTTAACGACAAGCGGTCGTCAGAATTCTGTGCAGTAGTACCGCTGACTTCAAGCCGGTACTACCGATACCAGAAAATTTCCACGCTCTCACAAAGACCTTCGGTAGCACCGCTCTACTTACACCGGTCGTTCCGCAATGCGGTATTACCACTGTTAACACACCGGTACTACCGATTATCCTAACACTTTGCTGAAACTTTCTGAAAAACAGGAATTCCAACAAACCTTCAACCAAATTGCCAATTGTTACATCACTTAGGATCATGAGCATATCCTCATGGTGTTCACATAGTAGGTTAGGCTGGGTTGCATGGGTGGAGGTGTGCTACCAAGTAGTTACATCGCGGGACGGTTCGCCGCTTCCCTATCCAACAGTGTGTGTTGAACCAATCACTGTGTATAGTTTGGTATGACGATTAAGCACACTGGGAGTATCAATGCTTGAGATGAAGTTTCTGAAATATTTTGTTATGATTAGTGCTAGCTACACTAGTTGTATCGTGTGGGTAAAGTGTACAACCTCTACAGAGTGTTTAATTAATCTATTCGAATAGCCGCGTCCGTGGTGATGGACATGCTCAGGGATTTCACACAAGGGGTAGATTTTCATAAAAACTCTGGGAAGGGAGCTATGTGATCTAAGTCATATGGATATGTGAATAACTTATTTAGGCTATGTGTCTTTGTGAAATAAAACTGCTAAATTAATATTGTCTATTCATTTTACTTTATTCTTTAATCTATTATTCGTATTCAAATTGCAAAAGTGGCATTTCTGCAAAAGAACCACAGAAGCCATTCCATTGGAATAAGCCATCATGTATAAATGCATTCTGTGGTATAACTTGCGAGTACGGTTGTGTACTCATGCTTGCTAAATCAAATCAACAGAAGTGGAGGAGTCATCACCTTCTTTCGAGGAGGAGTTCAACGAAGGTGCTTGATCGTAGGGTCGTGAACCCAGTCGTTTACCTGTGGCGAATTGATGGGATTCCACTGAAGTTATTTGTTCCGCTGCTATTTAATTCTCTGTTAGCCCTGCATGGCAAAATTAGTGTAAACTCAACCATAAGGTCAGAACCATTATTTGTTAATCAAATTACTTGTTTATGTTATTAATCGTCTTTTGTGGATCGATATTCATCTATGTAGATACTATGTGCACTAGCGTGATCCTAGACTAGTGCATTATACACAGAGGGTCGAGAATTGTATTTTTGGGTCCCGACACAATCTCAACCACTTTTGGAATTTTTGGAAACTTGTTTTTCCCTCACCCTCACTTACCTGCGGGCCCCACTCGCTAGGGCTTTCTTCTCCAAGGCTCCAGAGCTAGCGCGATGGCACGCAGCTACTTCCCCATGCTAGCGCAACGGACACATGCCCTCTCCTCGCGCCTGTGCCGCTCGCCCAGGCCGCCCCCGTGTCCTGGCCTTCCCTCTCCATCCTCCTTTCTTCTCTAGCCTTAATCTGAGCTCCAAAGTCGAAGGCTAGGGTCACGCCACCAAAGCCCCAAAGCCGTTCCGGCCTCCCCGGCTAACTCTGGCCGCTCCCGACCGCGTCACGGCGCGCCTTGCACCACAAGGAGCGATTTCCCTCTGTTAATTTGGGGATACATCCACAGTGGAGCTACGCAACTGGGTTCTTCAACTCCAGTCACCACCGCCACTTTCACCACCACACCTTCTCTAGGGACTCTGATGGGAACGGGGTCCCGATCCTCCAACAGGTTCTGGATATGTTCGATTTAGTGGAGGCGCGACACCAATCGATTCGGCTTCCGAACAACACGTTCGAACCCGCAATCGCAGCACCACGTCTCCTCGGGTTATCAACGTGCGCAGCCGGTTGACCTTGCCAAGAAGGCTAATCCTCGCTGCGAATCAAAGAACACAAGCAAGAACAAGGAAGAACACAGCGGAATTGCGGATGTATTGTTTTAGCACTCGAAAGTTGGGGTCTCACAAACCGATGAGCGGCGAAACTGTTCAAGACAGAATTAATCTAAGCAAAACCCCACCCTAATGGTGGGGGTGGCGACTGGATATAAAGGACTGAGGGCGTGCAAAACCCTGGGACAGCGCCCTAATGGGCTCCAACACGATACAAAGCGAGCGGCCCAAAAGAGCGATGGCGCAGCACCCGACAGATTCTGAATGCCCAATTGTTTCGACGATTCCCATTGACTCAGAAGGAATTTTGACATGGGACTAGAGCCATTGGAAAGGTCATCTTCTCAGCTTTCCATACATATGTGGAACGTCCAAAACGGAGCCCGGATGCGATCTGGGCGTCCGTTTTAGTGCGGCCTGGTCCTGGACTCCGAATTGGATTCGAAGTCGGCTTGAGTTGGGCCTCCAACATGATTCGACCACCCTCGCTGGACTTGTGCGCCTCGTAGCCCTTCTCCAAGTACTTCCAGGTCCTCTCCATGGTTCCTAATCATAATTAAATCATTTGGTAGCAATCGATTCTCAAAAGAACAAAAAGAAGTACTTAGGAACGAGCTCACCTGTAAATTCAATAGTCGGGCGCGAGCTCTAGTGATTGGTCCTTGAATGTCAAGTGGAGGATTGTTGTGTGTATCCGAAGAAGTGATGTCCTCATCAGACTCCCTTTCCAATTCCTCCCCACGTGAGCATCTCCTAGACTCCCTCTACTGCTCCCAACTTCTCACTTGGGCTCTCCCTCACCGCAGGTCGCCACCACCAACGGCCTACCCACGCCACCATCGGCTCGCCGTGGCCAGCTTGCTCCGACCACTCTCCGCCTTCGCTAACCACTCTGGCATGCTCCAGGTACTCCGTCGGTACTCATGCTCCCACTATTTCAGCCCCTATTCTATCCGAACGCCACCACACCATGTCACCCCCACGGCCGACCGCCGCTTGACCTCGCCGCGCCACCACAGCACTGGCTGTGCCTCAAAGCCAACTCCCCTAGCTCCCTTGACCTTCTAGCATTCCATTCTGTGCATCACTTTCACCTCCCCGCCGCTCAACCACCGGCGGCAAGCGCATCTCCGAGCCACCCTATGTCTCCTCTATTTTGCCCCCTTATGCTCACTGTGTATGTCTGTGTATGAGTCTTCCTCTCTCTGTTGTGTAGGAGACTAAATGCAATTGCTAATAAATCTTTTGAATGACTGATTGAATCACTCAACCCTGTTTGGCAATTGGATAAGTGAATTAGTGGGAAGAGTAGTTGACAAATCAATATAGTCTTTTGGTTGAATTGGTAAACAGAGAAGCTGTTTGGGTGAAAGAATTGAAATGTCAGTGAACCCTCTTGCACAACCAACTGCTGTCAAATTTTGATGAATGTCATTTTGACCACTAAAATGAACTATTAAAGTTGAAGTTTGAGTTCTGTAGGAAGTTGGGCTAGTATTTTTCAGTTTTGAAAGATGTTTCTATGCAAGATAGATGAGCAGAGAGTGTAACCTATAGATAATAAAAATTGGCATTAGGTTAATGACTTTACTGAGTCAAGTAGTTAAAAGGTTATTGATCCAATTAGCCTTTTAAACACTTGAGATATCAGGAGCAAACCTAGTTGAAAACAAATATGGAGATGAATATTCTGAAACCAACAAAGAACAACCAAATTCTTGTTATGAAATGTTGAATAGAGAAGAAAAGATGATTAGAAGGAAATTTTGGAATATCAATGGAACCCCTCGGAAAAATTATCTATCTAATGTTAACAAATATTGTGAATGTCAACTAGGTCATTCAATTGAAATAACTAATCTGAAAGTTGAAATCTAAGTGAAATTTGGCTAGTAGCTTTTCAATTCTGAGAGATGTCCTTTTGTAGGTTGTATGAACAGTAGAGGCAAATCAATGCTTAGTGTTGTGTTTAGCTTTTAGATTACTTAAAACTTGCTTGACAAATGAGTATCTGAATTTGTAAGAAGATTTGTTAACACCAACTCAACTCTGACCATTTCCCTTATAAAGATGTTTGAATAGTGACGAGGACATAATAATCCTCATTTTATCTTTTATCTATAATTCTTATTATAAGTAAATATGACGTCATGTGGACTCTGAGTATACCCCTTAATGTTATGAGGGAAGAGCCTAATGGGTGGTCATAAGTTCTTCTACGACCACCCCCATAGTCGTAAGTTATGCTACGACTATCCCATAGTCGTAAGTCTTGCTACGACTATCTCATAGTCATAGGTTCTTCTACGACTAGGTCAGCTACGACCACCTTATGATCAATTAAACCTACAGACAAGCGGGCCTTATTGATTAAGGGATTCAAACAGTCATCATACGCTGTTACTCTGCGAAGTAATGGCACGTAATACTCCATTATCTCTGGTATATAGCTGTTGAGCGACGTGGAGGAGTTAATACACCGGTGATTATTATCAACGTGCGTCCGTTACGGGATGTGATGAGGCGCCGCTTCACCTGGAGTAACTGCCGCTCCTTCACGTACTATAAAAAGGCGACAATCAGAGAAAGGAGGAGGGGCAATCAGGCCATCAGGAATACCAGTACTATCTGTAATAGTCTTAGTTTTTCCCCTGATTGTTCAGAATATACTCAATACCATACACACACAGGAGTAGGGTTGTTATTCTCTCCGGAGAAGGCTGAACACGTATAAAATCCCGTGTCAATCTCTCTGCGTGATTCCATTCTAGGAGACCCCCCGAATCAAACAATCTTTACGTAAGTTCGGTTCTAAAACACCGACAAATAGGTAAAGAAATTAGGGTGTAATTAAGAATAACAATAAATTTTTGTCAATCCTAATACATGTACTTAGAAAGTTATTATTTCATATAGCTTCTAAGCTAACTAAAGCAACCCAATTTGACAAAAATAGTAAAATCATGTTTATGAATTTGAGCAGAGAAGGTCTCAAGGTGAAAACTTGCATTTGATAGTGGACTTCCACTTAGCCTTTTGGCAACAACCATTTGCTGATTAGCTAAGCCTATCTTTCTTAATAGATTTGCTAAGGAGTTGGAGGATAATTAAAATAGGACTAATGAGCCAAAGCCTTGTCAAATGCCAAAACAAATGAATTAGAAAATATAATTATTAGCCATTAGCATCTAAGCTATAAGAGTAAAAATTAATCTTGAGGCAAGAGTTGAATTATTGGTTAGTAAATAACAATAGACTTATGCCCTAGTGTCAATTTCAATAATTCATAACTAGTTTTAATCAACTCCAATTGAGATGAATCCAATTGATTTGTTCCTAAAATTTTATTCTCTTGCTGATTATGTAATCTTTGTCTCCACCACTATTCCAGAAATTTTCACTAAAATATTTAATTTCAGCCGAAGCTACAGTAACCTAATTTTCAGGACTTTCTTTCTAATTGATTTTTGAAAGACTATAACTTTCACATAGGAACTCCAATTGAACTAAAATTTTCATCTAAAATCATAATCTCACTAATGTGTAAATTTCATGCATTTTTTTAGCATTTTGGATTTTCTCGGTGTTTTCAATGTTTATTCTGTATCGTTCTCTTTAGATTCCGAAGTGCCAGGCATGAATGAATACGAACCGAGAGTGAACAAGTGGACTTCCAACAAGGCAAGCATCCTCTTGCATCATCTTGATCCTAGATTTTATTAATCTAGTATTTTGAATTGCAATGATAATTGCTTGTATGCTATTTTGATCTACTATTAATTTGTGAGTCTAGTTAGTTATGTCCTAACTCTTGCAGGTTATCCTTGATGTTTCCATATAGCTATGCTTAAGTTAGTTGTCATGTGATGGTATTTATTCTTACTATTAATGCTTAGCCATGCAAGTCAGTAGATTCGGTAGTTTTGGATGACGAGGTTATCTCGTCGATCGTGAGAAACACTGAACATGTTATGCTTATGCTTTTGGTTTAGATCTTGAATATGATGTTTGAGTCTAAAGTTTGTCTATTTAAAACTGATTTTGATCTGGACAAGTGGCTAGTAGTGTGGGTGCCTTCGTGCACGAGAATCGGGTACTGTGGTAAGACTTGTCCGGATCGTTAAGGACCAAAGCTTTTGGGTAGTCACTCCAAGTGCCACTCGTATGGGCACCGTTTGGTTAAGGGGAGGGTTTTATTGGGTTGGAACACAAGTGGTGTGAGGGTATCATGTGTGTGATCATGTGTTCGCAGAGATCCAATTGCAATTTATAATATGCAAGGGAGCACTATTTTTATTTCTGTTCATTGGATCTACATTCCCAACACAACTTGTGTGCCCACTTAGCCAGTTCTATATATAGCTTGTACTGAGTTGGGGGCTCATCTCGCAAGGGTGATTCAGCTCAATAAGATCATTTTGCTAAAAAATACCGAGTCTTGATTTCCCCAGTCGGCTTACCAAAGGAAGTGTGTCATTATCTGGAGGCTTGCGGGCTGATCAAGTCGTGTGGGTAAAGATGCACCCCCCCTGCAGGGTGTTTAATCTATTCAAATAACCGTTTCCACGGTTATGGATGACACTTGGTTTTGATTGTCACCATTGTAGACTCAAAATTAAAAATTGTTGTGGGCAACAACATGGTATCGGCATGACTGGTTTGTCATGCATTTTAGTTTATCAAAGTGGGCTGCCACTTTGGTATTGTTTGATCTATGTCTATATCAATGTCACTTAAATTCTTTGGTCCAAATTGTGTTTGATAAATGGCATTTGCAACTTAGTTTGTGTAGGGCTGAAAGTTGGCTTTTGTGCAAAACTTATACCAATAAAGCCTTCCTTTGGATAGCCATTAGCATGTATCCTTCCATCTCCTTTGGATAGCCTCTATCATACAAATTCTTTTACTAGTTTGTGTAAGACTTGCGAGTACCTTTTGTACTCAACCGGATTGTCCACTTTGTTTTAGGTGAGTGTAATACTCCAAATTAAATTAATTGAGAAGAAATAAATTAGAGAGAGGGACCAATCAGAAAAGTGGTTTTAACAGAAGATTACAGGGGAATTTATGCATAATTTGGACAACCTGGGCTATGGGCTTTCGGCCCACAGCATATAGGCCCAAGGGGGAAGGGCAGCCGGCCACATAAGAAGGAGAGGGGGAAACCCTAGGGTTGCTACAGTACCACGACTACAGTACCACCACCATGCTACAGTGCTACGCCGTGCTACAGTACCCTCCCACGATTAGCTTTCGCTGCCGACCAAGAAGAAGGAAGGGAGAAGCCTTCGCGGGTGGTGTTCGGCCAAAGAGGAAGGAAGAGAAGGGGGGGGGGGGGAAGAAGAGAAGGAAGAGGGATCACCAGCGGGAGCTCGTGATCTTCAGCTGCTTGTCGAGGGTAACATTCGTTTCCCGTTGATTAGATGTTTAATTAGCTGTTTTAGCAATGCCGGTTGTGTAGATCCCAATCTGTCCAGAAGATAGAACGGCGGTTTTGATGGCTTTAGAGGCAGATTCCGTGGATCACATCTCTTAGAGATAGTTGAGTAATGTCCTTAGCTTTCCATGGCCGCCACGAACGCCCAAATCCGATTAACGGTCAGCGAGTTATGAATTCTTTAGTGTCGCTGTCCTGCTAATCTGTCAGTTTTCTGACAGTTTGTAGAAAACTGTGTTAAGCCATTAGTTAAGGACAAAATCAGAGGATCTCGATCTAACTAAAAATGTAGGTAATTTTCATACCTTTCCAGAAAGCTAAAGAACACAAGATTTGGATACTCGTAGCAAAATTTATGGTGGTTTTAGTGTACTATCAAGAGAACCCGACGTGAAAATTGATGTCTTTTAATTTGGCTTGGTAGGGGTTTTAGATTACCAATTCAGAAGGCCCCCCCAACTAGGTTTAGTTGGGGAATTTAATTAACTTTCCAGAAAGTCTTAGAACACCTTATTTGGACCTATGTAGTGAAAGTTATGATTTTTAGAAGTTGACTATCCACAGAGGGGACAGATCGATCGTTAGAAGTGGGACGTTTGGAAGGCGCTTGAGAGTTTGTCTTTTTTTCGTTTGAGCTATTAATTATGTCTTGGGTCCAGTATGGTTGTCTTAGCTTGGTTCATAATTATGTTTAGGTGGGGGATTGGTCCCAGAGGCAGCACTCTCTTCGCGTCTACCGTTTCCGTACGGTTGTGGCAACTATCCTGTTTGTAGCATAATTATGATTGGTTGATGTGATTGCTTGCGTTTACTCATATTAGTCATACATGGGTGATAGTGTGATGAATATGAATAGAATTTGGTGAATGCATGTTTATGGCTAAAGCTTTCCTATGTATGTTGTTAATGCCTTACATGCTATGTGAGGTCTGAAGTTGTGGTATGTACTTGTTGATTCATATGTATGAAAGATAGGGTCATAGTACATACATATCTCGAAAGATATACGAGACTTGGTCACGTGGTGACCAAGTATATCTGATTGAGGTCCCCATCATGTAAATGACGGGCTTAGGTCCCCACATTCGTGGAATGTGGGCATTGAGGAGAGGTCCCCATCATGAAGGTGATGGGCAATGGTCCCTATACTCATGGAGTATAGGCTCTTGGTCCCTGTGCCAAAGGGCACAGGCAAGGGTATACATCGACGGTTGTATACCCGCATTACCGTAAAATGCTAAAAGAGATAAAGATTAAAAGATGCATTGCATGTTCGCATTACATAAGCATGGGAGTTATTTTTAGTGTAATGCTTTTGACATGTTGATGCCATATCGTGTGTTTAATGCTTCTTTTATAGATACTTGCTGAGTCATTAGACTCACCCTTGCTTTGTTGTGTTTTAGGTACCACAGCAAGAACGGCATGCATGGGAGGGAGTAGTTTTGTTGGAATGCACTCACTACCATTCATCCTAAAGGAAGAATATAATTTAGTTCATACTCTATAAATAAGCAAACCGATTGAGATTCACTCATAGCTTTGGTTGAATGCTTTGGTTTATTTATAATAATGAGATTAGCGAATTTGGATTATGCTTATTCTTGTTTTATCGGAATAGACTATCTTGCATCTTTGGGATGAATTTGGATATTGAATTATTATTAATGTTATATTTAATTCTTTGAAACCTCGGTATAGTTAACTATACAAAGGAGGTTCTGCTGAAAAATTTGGTAAATGGTCTTAGTAGCATTGTTTAATTTTATTTTAGTAGCATTCCAGGCTCAATGTTGAGCTGGGGTGTTACAGTGAGAATGTCGCACAATCGGTTATAACTATCGCACCATTTTTGGGCGATAGAGGTAGATACATCGGTTTTAACTCCAGTTGATTGCTTATGGGTTTTGGGCATGCCAACTTGGTGATTTCCGTTAATTTCCATGTTTTATTCCACTGCAATTTATTGTCTTATGTTTAGATTTGACCAGTCGGTCCTCTTATGCAAAATCGGACCAAAAGGTTTTATTTGTTAATGTTGTAATAATAATGCTTCTAATATTTTTTTCATATTTGTCTATGGATGTGATCCATGTTGTGTTGGATATGTGCATGTTAGCCACTGATCCTTGGGAGCTAACATGAGACGCATATCCGGGGCTTGAAATCATTTTCGTTTCCGGTTAAGGGTTGTGCCTTCTGTGCAACCACTTGACTTGAAACAGATTCAATTTTAGGGTCCCCACATCATCATTCCACTTGCTTATCTCCTTTAAAAATTAGCCTTTCATGATGATCGACGTGTATGTAGCTAGTTTCGTCACGTTGCTCTTCCTCGACCCTTATGTCGTTTCTGAAAGGAGGCAACTCATCAAATTGATTGTATTCTTCCTCATTCACTACATTCTCAACACCGAAAATCCTCCTTTTTCTATGAAGAACTACGCGACGCTTCTTATTTGCCTGGTCGGTAATATAGAAGACTTGAACAACTTGGTTAGCGAGTACGAATGGTTCGTCTTTGTGTCTGACACGTTCGAGGTCTACGGTAATGACGCCGTACTTGTTGACCTTCACTTGTGGGAGATGGACCCAATGACACCAAAACAGGGGGATCTTGAAAAGCAAGTAGTCAAGCTCCCAAATCTCCTCTATGAACCCATAGTAGGAGCTCCTCAACCCATTGGTGTTGAACGCATCTATGTGGACACCGCTGTTCTGGTTAGTGCTCTTTATATCCTGAGCCTGCGTATAGAATGTGTACCCATTTATGCCGTATCATTGCCATGTCACAACTGTAAATGTTAGCCATTTTGCCAACAATGTTAGCATATCACTTAACGAGCTCCAAGCGTGTCGCTCTTTCAACCTTTGGTTGAACTGACTGTTGTGATGTCTTGTGGTCCAAACATCTGGCTGCTTCGGATTCTATTGCCAAAGCATGTCCTTGTACTGGTCGACATACGGGGACACGTCAGTCATATGTTGCAAGACCGTGAAATGGGCTTGAGCATAAGCATCCATATCTGGAGTGATTGCTTTCCTTCCAATGGTCCTGATACCCTCGAGCCTCCCCTCATGGCGAGATCGAGGCACACCTATCGGTTCGACCTGAGCCATGCAATCGACGCAGAACTCAATGACCTCTTCGGTTGCAAAACCTTCGACGATGCTGCCCTCCGGCCGAGATCGATTCCGTACATAGGACTTGAGAATTCCCATAAACCTCTCGAACGGGTACATGCTACGTAGGAACACGGGCCCGCACATCTTTATCTCCCTCACAATGTGAACAATGAGATGGACCATGATATCGAAAAATGATGAAAAAGAGTCATCAACACCTCGTCCTACAGAGCATGTAGTCCTTCGGGATCGATGACCTTCTGAGCAATTGTGTTAAAGAAATAACACAACCTCATGATTGCCTCTCGGACCTTGATTAGTAAAATACTTCTAATTACAACAGGGAGCATCTGTGTCATCAGCACATGACAATCATGAGACTTCATGCTAATTAACTTCAAATCTTCCATCAAAACCTTCATGTTGGCAGAGTAACCGAATGGAACTTTCACATCATGCAAGCACTAGCACTGTTCAGAGCTCTCAGCCTTGGATAGAGTGTAAGAAGTAGGAGGGAGGTATGTTCGTCCTTTATCGGTTTTTGTCGGTGCTAACACAGGTCTGATGTCCATATCAACCAAGTCAAGCCGTGCGTTGATACCATCCTTTTGTTTTATCATGAATGTTTAGTAAGAGACCAATCAAGCTGTCACATACATTCTTCTCTACGTACATGACATCAATGCAGTGGTGAACTTCTAGATGCTCCCAATAAGGTAAGTCCCAAAATACTGATCTCTTCTTCCAGATGTTCTACTCATGGGTTCTTGATTTACATCCCTTTCCGAGTACAATATCTAAATCCTTAACTGTATTATAGACCTATTTTTTGCTTAAATGCCTTGGAGCTGAACTACCATCCTTCTCTCCATCGAATTGTTTCTTCATCCTGGGGTATGGGTGAGCCCTCCGAAGGAACCTACCGTAACGCATGTACATGGTTTTGCGCGAGTGTTTTAGCCACACACTCTCGATATCATCTAAGCAGTGAGTACATACTTTGGCCCCCTTTGTACTCTAGCCCGATAGGTTAGTAAGGGCAGGATAATCATTTAAGGTGTAGAACAACAAGGAGTGTAAAGTAAAGTTCTCTCGTTTGTACGTATCTCATACCTGTACCCCTTCGATCTATAGTATTTTTAGATCTTCCATCAATGGTGCTAGATACACATTAATATCATTCCTAGGTTGCTTCGGCCCTTGGATAAGTATCGACAGCAAAATATACTTCCGCTTCATACACAACCAAGGAGTAAGGTTGTAGATACAGAGAGTCACAGGCCAAGTGCTATGTCGGTTGCTCATGTTACCGAAAGGATTCATTCCATCTGTACTCAATCCAAACCTTATAACCTCCTATCGATGTTTCTCTACTGGGTAGAATCAGCAAGGTATCTTAGCTTTCCATCCTTCTTACGCTTCTCTAAGTGCCAACGTAGTAGTTTTGGCTCCTTTGGGTTCGCAAAAAACCGCTTCAAACAGGGAATTACAGAAAGATACCACGCCACCTTAGCAGGAGGTCCTTTCTTCACCTCAATTCCCTTGCCTTCATCTAATTGATTCTTACGCTTGTACAGTTTGCGTACTCTTTACAGTAGAGGATACAATCGTTCGAACATACATTTATTCTTTCTACTTCCATTCCCAATGGACAAAGAACCTTCTTGGCTTTGTATGTGGTTTTGGGCAAGTCGTTTCCAGCTGGAAGCATGTCCGCTAAGAGACCTAACAGCGCTATGAAACTCTTGTCGAACCAACCATTGCTTGCCTTCAATTTCAGCAGTTCAAGCACAGATGACAACCTTATGTATTCCGGCTTGCAGCCTGGGAACAAAGGTTTCTCCGAGTCCTCCATTAAGCCCTTAAATTTACCAAACTCTCTCTGAGTATAATTCCCTTCTGCATCGTGAAGTATCTGATCCAGATTGTCATCATGCAACCTATCCGAATCGGAACCACAATCGACATCATCCGGCGGCATATCGTTGACTTATTGGTGAAGTCATTATTGTTGGAAATATGCCCTAGAGGCAATCATAGAGATGATTATATTTCATTATGTTCACAATATTTGATAATATGTTCCTTGAATGAATCATCAGCCATGAAGATTAACGAGTATGTGACTTGTTGGTGAAGCTCTTTTTAACTTATGATGATGTCGTTCTAAAAGTATCCCTGGTCGAAAGTCACTGGTCGGAACACTAGTGACTCTACGACTAGAACATGCATTGATTGATGACCATGTTTCACGGTCATGGATATAAGGATATCGAATCAATAATGTGCACGCTGTTAGAGAACGTGGTGTTGGATAAGACCCACCTTGAGACACTATTGAGATTGTTATGATTCTATGTGTCGTTAGTTGGTCTCAAGCAATGATGATGTATAATCCTTAGACCGAGATCAAGATGGTTTCCTACATGTGTAATAGCACTTTAGGGGTTGCCAAACGCTACTCAGAATCGGGTAGTTATAAAGGTAGCTTTCGGGTATGCTATGAAACATGCAGAGGATGTGATCGTCAAATATGGATTTGCCCTCCTAACATAACAGAGAGATATCTCTCGCCCTCAAGTGGTCGGATAAAGAAAGTGCATGGCCATAGCATCGTGGTCAAGAGTTCGACCACATAAGGTTATCCGATACTCGATCGAGAAATCATTGAATACCCATGGATGACACAACATCTCACCGAGTTCAACCAGATATCGTGAGGCAAAGGGAGAATACATGAGTAAATAAGCTTAGTTCGACCCGACACGGATGGTCGTATGGAGATACAAGCAAGTCGAGATCGGTCGAACGTAATCACAGAGTGGTGAAACCAAGTCGTAAGGAGTTACGAGTTGGTTGTGATCGAATCTGAACCGGTCAGATAGAGATAGGACTCAGTCGTAAGTGATGAGGACCTCGTCAAGATCATATTGCATTAAGGTTCGTCCGATATAATTTGTGTGTATTCGGGAATCGTTATGTCCTGCTAGGAACCGCTACGACTCGTGGCCGGAAAGGGTTTCGAATCACAACCGAACTACACATGAACCTAACGGGTCACACACTTAACGGGTTGGAACAAACCAGTATGAATACGATTCGTAAACGTGTTTGGATAGGATCCGTCACGGGCTCTATATAAGGAGATGCATGAGGCTATTGGAAAAGAGAGTTGACGTGAGTTGCCCTACCGAAACCCTAGCCACCATCTTCTTGAGAGCCTCCCCGTGCGATTTGGTGCTAGCACACCGGCGTACGGTTGTTCCTTCCCTGGACGTGTGGATACCATAGAGGCGCTTCTACGTTGTTGCGCTTAAGGACGATCCGCGATCTTCGCAAGGAACTGCAGAGGTGCTGGAGGAGACGATCAACCAACGAAGACGCTGGACGATCGACTACGACCAAGACATCGACACGCTCTTCGCCGCACTCAGCCGCTCGACACTTCTTTCGCTGCTTTGCGCGTCTAGTGGTAACGATCTATGATCATCTTCTTGCTTGGCTTCCTGGTTTACGTGGTAGAAATTTTGATTTGTCGCTATCGTAGCCTACCCGTATCTCTACAATTATTACTAACTTCCTGTATAATCTGCTCTTCACCGTGACTGGTCCAACATGTATACCTCTTTTTAAAACCCCTTCGAATCAAGTGTGCTTCGATCTGCGCTCGGATCTTAAACATCTTCAGATTCTCGTAGTCAATGTATGAACAGTACATATATTCCACCCCCCTTATTCAACATATCCTACTCGGCAGCTCTTGTAAAAGCAAACACACCATTAATGTACTCTTCACTTACACGATTCTCAGCGTACATCCAGCTTCAGTCCAACTACGCTGTGCATATAACAATTTAGTGTTAAATATTGAATTAATTAATTAGTATACTAATATGATCTAAAGTAGCAATATGTAGCAAGAATTAATTAAATTGAATTAAGTAGAAATATACTACGAATTGGCTAAACCCTAAACCATGCTAGATGTAAATAATCTTCTCTCTACATCAAGCTAGATCTAAACCATCTTCAATTCTCCCTTTACCAAGCTAGATCTAGACTATAATGCAATTAGGAATGAATTACTAACCATAGATAGTCAAGAACAAATGGATCTACCATCACTCTTCCCAAATTCGCGGTCTCCTTTCACCAAATAGCCTCAAGGCCCAACCTCCTCGAAGCAGCAGCCTGTGAGAAGTGAGAACAGATCTAGAATTTAAGACATATCTGTGAGAGTCGGGTGCGCAATAAGTGAAATTATCACAGATGGTTTTAATACAAACCGTCTGTGATGAGTTAATTATCACAGACGATTTTAAGAAAAAATTGTCTGTGATATTTAGTAATATCGCAGACGGTTTCTATTCAGAACCGTCTGTGATACTTTACACATGGTTTTCAACATGAACCGTTTATGATATTATCTCTTCACAGACAATTTTTAGCGCAGCCAGTAACACAGACGGTATCTAAACCGAAACCGACTGTGATTGTATTTAATGCTGACGGTTTTGGTCAACCATCTGTGATGAGATGTACAGTATTAGTCTTTTTGTAGTAGTGCTTCCTCGAGCCTGATGTTGTCTCCGAAAGGAGGCAACTCGTCAAATTGATTGTACTCTTCCTCATCCATGACATTCTCAACTCTGACAATCCTTCTTTTTCCATGAAGAACTACATTGCGGTTCTTATTTATTGGGTCTATTACATAAAAAACTTGAACAACTTGCTTAGCGAGTACGAATGGTTCGTCTTTGTATCCGACACGTTTGAGGTCCACAGTAATAACTCCGCACTTGTTGACCTTCACACCCTATGGAAATTTGACCCAACGGTATTGAAACAGGGGATCTTGAAAAGTATGTAGTCGAGCTCTCAAATCTCCACTACGATCCCATAGTAGGAGCTCAACCCACGTTTCATTATCTTTGGCCCTACGGTATTGAACTGCTCGTGAAATGCATCTATGCGAACACAGTTGTTCTGGACTGTGCTCTTCCTATCATGATCTGTCGTATAAAATGTGTACCCATTTATGTCATATCCTTGCCATGTCACAATTGTAAATTTTGGCCCATTTGCCAACCATCACAGCATATCATCACTTGATGACCTCCCAATGAATCACACCTTTAACTATTCGTTGAACCAACGATTGTACTCTCTCGTGATCCTAACCTCCGACCGGCCTGGATTCTGTTGGTGTACCATATCTTTGTGCTCGTTGATGTAAGGGGACACTTCGGTCATGTGTTGCAAGACCGTGAAATGGCCTTGAGTGTACGTATCCAAATCGAGAGTGATTGCTTTCCTTCTGATGGTCCCGATACCCTCTAGCCTCCCCTCATGACAAGATAGAGGCACACCTATCAGTTCCATATGATCCATGTAGTCGATGCAGAAATCAATGACATCTTCGGTTGCATAAACTTCAATGATGTTGCCCTCTGCCCGAGATTGATCCCATACATAGGACTTGAGAATTTTCATGTACCTCGCGAACGGGTACATATGACGTAGGAACATAAGGATGCATATCTTTATCTCTTTCACAAGGTGAACAATGAGATAGAACATGATATCAAAAAATGACGAAGGGAAATACATCTCAAGATGACATAGAGTCGTCAACACCTCGGCCTACAAAGCATCTAGTCCATCGGGGTCGATGACCTTCTAAGCAATTGAGCTAAAGAAATAACACAACCTCATGATTGCCACTCAAACCTTGTTTAGCAAAATACTTCTAATTGCAACAGGAAGCATTTATGTCATCAGCACATGACAATTATGAGACTTCGTACCAATTAATTTCAAATCTTCCATAGAAACAAGTTTCTTCATGCTGGCGGAGTAACCGGACGAAACTTTCACACCATGCAAGATCTGGCACAATTCATTTCTCTCGACCCTGGATTGAGTCTAGCAAGCTACGGGAAGGTACGTTTGGCCTTTATCGGTCTCTTTCAGTGCTAACTCGGTCCTTATATTCATATCAACCAAGTCACGTCGTGCGTTGACACCATCCTTTCTTTTGTCACAAATGTTCAGTAAGAGACCAATCAAGCTATCACATGCATTCTTCTCCATGTGCATGATGTCGATGCAGTGGCAAACTTCTAAGTACTCCCAACAAGGTAAGTCCCAAAAAAAATTATCGTTTCTTTCAGATGTTCTTCTGATGGGTCCTTAATTTGCGTCTCTTTCCAAGCACAACATCAATATCCTTAACCATATCATAGACCTCTTTCCCTCTAAAAGCCCTGAGAGCTGAACCATCCTCCTTATTTCCGTCGAATTGTTTCTTCATCTTGCGGTATGGGTGATACTTGGGAAGGAACCTACAGTGACGTATGTACATAGTTTTGCGCGAGTTGTTCAGCCACACACTCTTGGTATCATCTAACCAGTACAGATAAGCTTCGGCTCAGTTTGTACTGAACCTCGGCAGGTTTCCAAGGGCAGAAAAATCATTGATGCTGCAGAACAACATGGCGTGTAAAGTGAAGTTCTCTCGTTTGTACACATCTCATACCTGTACCCCTTCGTTCCATAGTGTCACAAGATCTCCCAGCAATGGTGCTAAGTACACATCATTATCGCTCCCAGGTTACTTCGGCCCTTGGATAAGTAGTGACATCAAAATGTACTTCTGCTTCATATATAGCCAAGGAAGAAGGTTGTACATACATAGATTCACGTGTCATGTGTTATGTCGGCTGCTCATGCTTGTATCGGGATGCTTTGCATACCGGACATACATGCATGTTTGCATACTCTTTGCAGTAGAGGATACAATCGTTCGAACTTGCATATATTCTTTATACTTCCATTCTCAATGGACAAAGAACCTTCTTAACTTGGTAGGTGGTTCTAGGCAACACGTTTTCCTCCAGAAGAATGTCCACTAGGAGACCTAACAACGCCGTGAAACTCTTGTCAGACCAACCGTTGCTTACCTTCAATTTCAGCAGTTCAAGCACGGATGACAACCTTCTCTATTCCGGCTTGTAGCCCAGGAACAAAGATTTCTCTGAGTCCTCCATCAAGCTCTCGAATTTACCAAACTCTCTCTCACTATAGTTCCCTTTTGCATCGCGTAGCATCTGATCCAGATTGTCAGCGTGCGACCTATCCTAATCGAAAGCATAGCCCACATCCAGTATATCGTTGTCTCCCTCTACGATGTTACTACCGTCCTATATAATCTGCTCTTCACCGTGACTGATCCAACATGTATACCCCTTTTTGAAACCCCTTCGAATCAAGTGCACTTTGATCTGCGCTGAGTTGGTAAATATCTTCATATTATCGCAATCAATGCATAGACAATACATAAATTTCATCCCCTACTTCAACATATCCTACTCGGCAGCTCTTCTAAATGCAGACATGCCATCAATGTACTCTTCACTCACACGGTTCTAAGTATACATCCAGCTTTGGTCCATCTACGCTACACATGTAACAAATTAGTGTTAAATTAGGTTAATGCCCCTATAGCTAGCTAGCAATAACACTTACACATATCATTCACCTTAAACTGTCCATCTAAAGTAGCTAGCTATGTACTATTCATGAAGCATATATATATATATATATATATATATATATATATATATATATATATATATATATATATATATATATATATATATATATATATATTGAAGTAGACTAGGAGTAGTGAGACCCATTCTTAAATTGGAGCAAACTCACATCCCCATTTATAATTATTAGAATTAGCATTGACGAGGATCTAATAATCCTCATTTTATCTTTTATCTATAATTCTTATTATAAGTAAATATGATGTCATGAAGTCCCTGGGTATACCCCTTAAATCTACAAGGGAGAAGCCTATTAGGTGGTCGTAAATTCTTCTACGACCACCCCCATAGTCGTAAGTCTTGCTACGACTACCTTATGGTCAATAAAACCTACAGGCGAGAGGGTCCAATTGATTATGGAATCTAAACAGTCAACATACGCTGTTATTATGCGAAATAATAACACGCAATACCTCATTATCTCTGACAAGTAACTGACAGGCGGCGTGAAGGAGTTACCATCCTGATGATTACTACAAACGTGCGTCCGTTACTGGATTTGATGAGGTGTCTCTTCAGCAGGGGAAAACGGCTATTCCTTCACGACTATAAAGGCAATGGTCAGAGAGGGAAAGGAGACAGAGCAATCGAGGCGTACACACACGCTATCGAGGGCTATCAGGAAGACAAGTGCTATCATCTGTAATAGTCTTAGTTTTTCTCCTGATTATTCAGAATACACTCAATACCATACACACACAGGAGTAGGGTTGTTATTCTCTCCGGAGAAGGCCTGAACCTGTATAAAAATACCCGTGTCAATCTCTCTGCGTGATTCCATTCTAGGAGACCCCCCGAATCAAACAATCTTTACGTAAGATCGGTTCTAAAACACCGACAAGTATGCATCTCATGGGCATGCATATCATTTCTAGAGCATTTGCACAAAATATTGTATTTGAAAATTTAGAATCAAAGATTAAACATACAACTCAAATTGAAGCTCCAAAAAAAACAGAAATAAATGCTTATAAAGTTCTATGGGAAATAATTTTTTTAAATATTACAATATTTATCAGGAATAAATATATGTTTTCCTAAATTTTTAGAACCAAATTCAACTTCAACAAAATTCAAACACAATCCAAAACCTTTATTGATAATGAATTAAAAACAACTAAAATAAAACATGAAAACTGAGGTTGGAAAATTCATATGTGTACTAGGTCATCCCATGCATCTCTCTGAAAAATTTCAGATTTTTAGGAATTTATTTCTATATTTAAACTCCCGGTCAGGGTCGAAGTGTTTAATTTTAGCTCAGTCAACACTGTTGGACTCAGGTGCGACTGACCGAACCACTTGACTTGACTCTACCGCACCCCACTTAAACCTGGCTCGAGCCACACTCTTACCCGCTACATGCTGAGCCACTAATGAGGTAGACCCACCTGTCATCCCCATCTTCAACCTCCCGTTGGCGACGCAGAGCGCGCGCACCAAACGGTCGAGCTTCTCTTCTGCGTGCAGGTGACGCCGTCAATCCACCACCCCCATCCACCACTCTGGTGCCTTCTCCACTTCATGCAGCTTCCGTTCCGTCTTCTCCTTGAGCTAAAACCCCCTTCCATGCCTCCTTTCTCCCTCATTCCTCCTCTCGGTGGCTGAGGAGGAAGAAGCATGTTCTTGTTTCTCGCTCGAGTAATCTCTATGCCACCTTGTCCCTCGTCTTCACCGTTCAACATCATCTCCATTCCTTCTAACCCCAGCTCTTGTCAATGCTTGTATCTCTCGAAACACCGTCGTGCCATTGTTGCCTCCAGAGCACGCCTCGAAAGTCACCACCGTGCCATTTCCATCTCGGGTAAGTATTGTCCTACCCTATGCGCGTCACCTTGTGCCTTTAGGTGTAAGAACGATTTCCCCTCAACCCATTTCTCCAATGTCTCGCAGGAGCTCCTAAATTTTGGAATTCCCCCTTTTGCGGCTGAAGTCACCTTCTTCTTCCCCGACGCCGTTCTGGTGAGGCATTCCCCAATTCCTTGCAATGTCACCTTCTCCTTAACTCTCTTAAGCTATGCCAACATCTCTTCATCCTTCCTTTTCTTTATGTTGCCACCTCCTCGTGGAACCCCCATCACCGCCGCTGGACACTCGTCGCCAGCCATCCTCCGAGCTTCCCCGACCACCATCTTCACTTGGGTAGGTTCCCTGGACCTTGTAGATGCACATGCACGCATCAATATGATCAATGCGTTGTCGGGTTGCCATAGCCACTTGCACCGTAGAGCCACCGCCACCTCTCGCCATCACGCCGCCGCTGTAGACCATCTCCGTCCCCACCGCCAGCACCTTAAGTTGTGCAAAGCTACTAGGAATCCATTTCTTTCTTTGGATGGTGCCGACGAGGACCACAGCACCGGCAAGCCACTAGGCAAACTCGCAAGCGCGAGCCCTCTGTTTCTGACCAGAACTATAGCAAACCCATTAGGGAAAATATGTGTCATTTAGAGCTAATGATTGCTTAGGTGTAATTAATGACTGTCTTAAAATGTTGATGAGTCTTTTAAATGTGGGTCCCGGGAACAGAAAATGGGGAGTTAATAAATCCGGTTTGCCTAGAGCCTATGACATGCGGGTCTCGCACCTTAAGTGCGTAGTGCACTGAATGGTGCACCGTGTGGACCGAGCTCATGGACCTTTGGTCCATGCACTATTGGCATGGACCATGTCAATGACATTTGGGCCCCACCTATCAGTGCGTTCTTAATTCAGAAGTTGAATGAAAAATGGCACTATGCAGTGGAACCCGCATGTTAGTGATAGAGGCTAGGATGGACTTGGGTATAAAAAGTATTAAATGTATTTAGAATTTCTGAAGTGAGTTATTTTTGCATTGTAAATTCAAATAATTTCAAAAATTCATAACTAGTTCAAATTAACTCCAAATTGAGTTAAACCAATTTTGTTGGTTTCCATTTTTATTTTAATTTATTTTGGAATAGGTTTTAAACATGTCACTTTCACATAAAATTTCAGAATTGGAATTAAATTCGGTAAAGAGTTATTTTTACACTAGAAATTGTTTTAGCTTCAAAAATCCACAAGTAATTCATATGAATTCCAAATGAGATGAACCATTTTTTAGTCATAAAATTTTATTCTCTAACTAACCATGTAATCCTTATCTCCACCACTGTTCTACAAATTTTCATGAAAAGTTCATATTCGGATTAACAGTGACCGAAGCTTGATTTTTCAACAATTTCTCCAATTCTGATTTTTCCAAAGGCTATAACTTTTGCATATGAACTCCAATTGGAACAAATATTTCACTGAAATTCATCTAAAATAATAATATGGATACTGTAGAAATTTCATGTATTTTTTAGCACTTTGAATTTTTGGCTTTTCTCGATGTTTATTCGGTATCGTTTTTCTATAGAATCCGAAGTGGCGGACATGAACGACTACGCTAATGAGAGTGAAGAATTGGAATTCTAACAAGGCAAGCATCATTTGAAATTTTTTTGCATCATATTGATCCCAGCTTTTGTTAATTAGTATTTTGAAATGCAATGATATTGCTTGCATGCTATGTTGGTATGTCGATATTTTTGTGAGTTAGTTAGTTATGTCCTACATTTGCTAATTATCCTTGATATTTCCATTACACATATGCTTAAGATTAGATGTTTGTGATGTTATATCTCTTATGTAGTAGAATGCTTAGCCATGCGAGTCTAGTAGTTGCGTTAGATCGGTTGGCGGGGTTAACCCGTGAATTGTGGGAAACATAGAACATTTTTTATCTATGTTTTTGTCCAGATCTTCATATTTGGTTCTTGAGTTAAAATTTAATTATTCAAATGATTTTTGGTTTGGACAAGTGGTTGATAGTGTGGGTGCCTTCGTGCACGAGACTCGGGTATTGTGGTAAGTCATGTCCAGATCGTTAAGGACCGAACCATGGGCTATCATTCCAAGTAACTATCGTACTACCACACACCGGGTTGGGAGCTGGCTTGGTCAAGTAAGGGGAGGGTTTTATTGGGTTAAGTCTCAGGTGGTGTGAGGACATTTGTGTTCGATCATCTGTTTGTAGGATCCGATGCAATTTTCTATAATGTGCATGGGAGCACTCCTTTTCTTTCTTTACATTGTATCGGTATCTCCAACACAACTTGCGAGCATGCTTAGAAAGCTCTATCAATAACTTGTACTAAGTTTGGGGTTCATCTCGCAAGGGGGACTCATCTCAATAGGGTCATCTTGCTGAAAAGTACCAAATCTCGATTTCCACAGCCAGCATACCTTAGGAAGTGTGTCATTATCCGGAGGCTTACGGGCTAATCGAGTCATGTGGGTAAAGTAGTACTCCCTATAGGGACTAATCTATTTGAATAGCCGTGTCCACGGTTACGGACGACCACTTGGTTTGGGAGTCGTTATCGTTATACTCTAATTAAAATTTGATGAGGGCAACAACTCGGTATCAGCATGAATGGGTATTCATTCAAAGTTTAGTTTACCAAAGTGGGCAGCCACTTTGGTATTGTTTGAGCTATATATGTATCTCTATTATTCATATTTCTTGGTTAAAAATCTGTTTGTTAAATGGCAAATTTCAAATTTGTATGTGTAGGATGAAAACTTGTGCGTTTTATGCAAAAACTAAACCAGTAAAGCCTCTCTTTTGTATAGCTTCTTAGCATGTGTAATTTTTTATTTGTGTAAGACTTGCGAGTATAATTTTGTACTTAACCCGGATATCTGCTTGTTCAGGTGAGGAAGATATTACACTCGATCAATTCGTTAGTGCTGATTTAGGCGACGCTAACGAATAGTATTGTTCTTTAATTCTCAGTTAGTTGCCTTGGGTTTGGGCACACCTTATTAGACCTTTTGGTTTATTTATCTTGCTTCTACTGCTACTTATTGTAATATTTTGAATTTGGCCAGTCGGCCACTTTTGTAATAGTTGTAGACTTAAGTCCTTTAATGTATGCCACTTACTTATTATGTTGAATGCCTTGTATGACTTTGAATGACGTTGACAAGGGTATCTGTGTGTTGGTCACTAATCTTGGGAGCCAACACGAGACACATACCTGCTGTTTTGAAATGCTCTTTAATTCTTTTAAGTGTGTACTTGGACTGTTGGAGAATCGGTCACCATGTAGCACCTGTAGAGTAGCGGTATGCATGGTCGCCGTCGCTCTAACTTAGCTAGGTGCTCTCACTTAAATGGAGTTAAATTGCATTTCATTTCTCTAAGACCCAGAGTTATTTTCATAAGACCAGGAAGGCCTCGGTCTAATGTGATGGTGGCCCGATCTTCCGGAAGGTAGTGATAAGTCAATTATGGAGAACACGACGTTGATGATTCAAAGGTTTCGACCAAAACAGATCAAACCCCTCGCAATCACTACACCACTGCTTCGATGGTTATCAACCGTGCCGAACACGGTTGACCTCGCCAAGAAGGCTATCTCCTGCAAGCGAATCGAGAACACAAGCTAGAGAGTAGAAGATACAATCTGAAATTGTATTGCAAATAAAGATTAAGTTCACAAGTTGGAGTTCCTCAACCGAACGTGTGGCGAGACTGCTAAGCAGAATAATCTCTTAAGAAAAACCCCAGGAAAACTAAAGGGGGGGAGGCCTCCTTAAATAGGGAAGGGGAAGCCGCACCTAGCTAAGAACTAAGGGGGTGGTACTATTCACATGGTACTGTTCACATGAACAGTACCACTGTGAATAGTGTGACCCAAAGTAGGGGTCCCACATGGGCCAAGTCAGCCCACTCATTACATAGCCCAATTTGGCCCAAACAGGTGACGCAGCATCTTTTTTTGATGATTGCAGTGCGCATAGAAAGAATTCAGAGGTGAGGTCGGATCCGTTGGAAAGAGGACGAGATAACTTTCCATCAAGTACTCTGGACCTCAAACGGACTCCGTATGTGAAAGTTATGCATATTTGAAGTCTGTGCTATCTCTGGAGGCCGAATTGGATTCCCAAACATATCCAGCTTGAACTCTTACTTGGTACGTGGAGTAGCACCAAGGTATGTAGATGTAGCACCATGGCATGTAAACATAGCACCATAGCATGTAGACATAGCACCATGGCATGTAGACGCAGCTAAGCTTGTAGGAGTAGACGTAGCTCGGTCCAATTGGTGAATATGGTAATGCAGTAGCCGAAAGTCCTATCGAAGAAGATGTGGTTGAAGTAGAGGATGTCGTGCAGCGGATCGAAGCAGTGGTTGCATCCTTAGGGTTGATGTCCTCATCATCCTCCCTTTCTTGAATTTGAGTCGTCCTCGACTCAATCGTTGTCTCCAAATCATCACTTTCCTACAAAAGGTTAGAGCAGTAGGAGGCAAAGAAACATGCATATCTTCTAATGTATCTCTATACGCCGCACGGTTTGGCAAAGTCGCTCCTGGAATTAAGTCAATTTGGTGTTTAACCCCTCTAATATGTAGCAGTCCCGAGGGTTTTTTAGCAAGATCATATTTGGTTGCAAGCATGACACAACCCTTTAATTTAATTCCCTCAGTCCTAGAACAAGGTTCCAACTTCTCTTTTTTAGGTGGGAAAATGTTGTTCACTACTTGCTAATTTTTAGATTCATGTTCATGTTCCTTCCTCTCATTTTTAGCTATATTTTTATCACATTTCACAATTTCAACAGGTGTCAACGGTAGCAAAATTATTTTCTTTCCTTTGTGCATAAGAGAGTACTTATTACTTCTACCATGATGAGTTGCATCGGTATCAAATTCCTATGGACGTCCTAATAAAAGTGAGTAGGCTTGCATAGACACTACGTCGAAATTAGCAACATCATGATAGGAACCAATGGAAAAATGCACTCTCGCAGATTGTGTTACTTTCCCCTTACCGCTGTTGTTGAACCACTGAATGTGGTACGGGTGAGGATGCGCAGGTGTGGTCAAGCCAAACTTCTTGACCAAAGCTGAATTCACCAAGTTATTACAGCTCCCGCCATCAATTATGACACGAACACGGCAATCCCTAACGATGAGGGACATCTGAAACAAATTATGACGCTGTAGCGTCTCCGCTTGCTCCCTTTGAGTGCTCAATACTCGCTGCACAATTAGGGTCCTATAATTCGTTATAGCAGCGGCACCTAAAATTTCTTCACCATCGCTATTTGCCTCATGATCATCATCATTACCTGCAAGGTTAGCTGCAAAAGCATATTCATCCTCAACATCACTAGCACTTACATAACCGCCGTCTTCTATAGCAATGTACGCTCGCTGACTTGGGCAATCTCTCATGAAGTGGCCCATCCCTTTACAACGGTGGCACACAATGCCCGTCGTACAACCCGTGGAGGCAACCGATGAAGAGCTCTGCGCTGGTGCTTGCACACTAGTAGATTTTCTCATCTCAGGTGTGCGTGACGGTGGTGGCGGTGCTGCTAAACGCATCCTACTCATAGAGGGGTCAGCAGACTGAAAAACAGGAGGTGGGGCTATCTTGGATTGTTCCGGAGTCGATCTTGATGTAGACGTACTTCCAAAGTTGCTCCTAGTCCTTTGTTGCCTACCCTGCAATTCTTTTTCTACCAAACAAGCAAGCTGGAACAACCTATTGATATCATTATAGTCTTTATAATCAATTATGTCCTGAATTTCATGCCTTAAGCCCCCATAAAAGTGAACCATCTTATCCTCCTCATCCTCAACAACATTACAACGCAGCATGCCTATTTGTAGTTCTTGATAATATTCCTCGACAGATCTATTACCTTGGTCTAAGTGCTGCAATTTCTTATGCATGTCACGTTTAAAAGCAGGAGGAACAAACCTAGCATGCATAGCTACCTTCAATCTATCCCATGTATCAGGTGTTAAGCCAGAATTAACTACTTGATTCCACCAAATGATAGCAAAATCTTTAAATTCACTAGTAGCTTGTCTGACTCTATGCACTTCAGGAACTAGATGGGCATTAATTTTTTGTTCAACTGTCATCTCTCAATCTAGATAAATTTTACCATCATAAACACCCGCAAAAGATGGTATGGTAAATTTAACTTTAGCAAATGGGTCATCATTAACATGAGCATTGTGGTGCTGAAAATTATTACCTCCCATACCGTGATGGTTGTGATGTAGGCGGTGTCATTAACGTGCATCTTCGGCAGCAAGAGCAGTGTCGTCGTTGTGGTTTTGCCTCTCGTTATCTTCTCCCTCCTCAAGATCTTGGCCTGCATCGTGATCATACTCATGTCCATTGTTTGGTGGCCGATTCACCATTCTTTCAAGGCGTGTAGTGAGCACTGCAATACTATCATTGATTGAGCGCTGCAATGTAGCCGTAGTAGCTTGAAGCTTCCTATCGATGCCCTCATTAATGGTAGTGAGTTGTTCATCCAAGAGCGTCATGAGCTCTCCCTTTACAACACACTCTTTCTCATCAAACGTCTCACCTGTCATGGTTAGTAGAAAACAAAAGACAACACAAAGGTATTATACCTATCAACTACTAGGTGGTGGAAAGTGGAATCACACACTCTCAAGCGTCTTACCACACTCTTACAAGTGTTCTTACCAATGCAAAGAGTGTATGTACCAAGGGTCGGTTCGTGATACCGTGTCGAGCGTGGGTACGATTGCAAGAGGGGACCTGTTCTGATCAAGAGAGGTGGAGCTTGGAAGGCTTCAATATGGTAGCAAGGATCAGCAATAATTAGATCAGTTAATGCAAGTTAAAAAATTGTTCAAAGTACTAGTCAAAGTTGCTGATCCTAACCTAATCAAAGCTAGCTAATCGAAACCCTACTAAGAGGTGTGTATGTACGCACACGCAAAGATAAATGTGACTTGATGTAAGCAACAGAATACCCTCACAACAAGTTCTAGGAGAGACACTAGCCACCTACTCAAACTTCTGTGAAGGGCACAAGATTGTTCGCACGACGTAGAGCACAAAAGACAACAATATCGGTGCAATGCAAACACCCCTCTAGATTGAGCAGAAACAACAGCTAGTCTCAAACACTGAAAAACAAAGTTTTATATGGCTTATATATGCTTGTTTGAAAGGTTTCGATGAGATCTACAACTTTGCAGTTGAGGTGAACCCCAAATTCCAAAGAGAAGACCGAAAGAATTGCCAAAAACAGAAACCGAAAACTTGTGATGCGAATTCGGAGCCGAAGATGGTCGCTTTTGTGGACCGGGTGACAATTTTCTTAGGTGGAAAGGATGTGCCTCGTCGTTAGCTTTCCAATGAGCACAAGAACGCCCAAAACGGACACCGTATGCAAAAGTTATGCTCGTTTTACTGAAAGTGTCTTGGAAACGGAATCCTACTCGGATTCGAAACCGACTCGGGTTCAATCTTGAAACTGCTATATCTTTTTATGCCATGCGCCAAACTTGCTAAATTTTTTTGTGAAATCTTGTGGCTATATGTAGAAGGGGTCCACCAATTTTCACTAGTTTTGGCAAAAGTTTGATGCGCTTTTTCTTTTCTTTCCTTTTGTTCTTTCTTTTTTTTTTCTACCGCTGCTTTTGTTCTTGCGGTTGCCTCTTTCTCCTTCTACTTGGCTAGCCCTAGTGTTTGCTGTAAATCACAAATAACATCAACTCTCCCAAAAGATCACAGCAATCCTCTCGGGTTTTTTCTTTCAGATTAACAATAGCATGAAATTTCTGTTTTTTGGTACGGATTAGAGGAGTTCTAACCCACGAATTTTCTGTTTTAGATGCAAAAACTAAGAACCCTAAAAGAATGATCAAGCGACGTGAAGGAAAAACATGAGAAGCAATCTAGACAACGACCAACTAGATAATAACTATAACTAAAGATCAGCAACTAGACACGACGATGCAACCAATGATTCAACAAGCAAAAAACCGAAAAGAAAAGTTGCAATGGCTCAAACGGTGATGGGACAGCGGAAGAACACGACGAACAAATTATTTTTATGGGGCTAATTGTGTGGAGTTTTTAGGACGATGAACACAAACTAATCTAAAAGGGGAAGAATTGTGATTACCTAATGGCCAACCTTTGCTCTGATACCACCTAATATGACGATGGCCTGATCTTCCAAAAGGTAGTGATAAGTCGATTGTGGAGAACGTGGCGTTGATGATCCAAAGGCTCCGACCAAAATAGATCGAACCCCTCGCAATCACTACACCACTGCTCTGATGGTTATCAACCATGCCAAACGCGGTTGACCTCACCAAGAAGGCTATCTCCTGCAAGCGAATCGAGAACACAAGCGAGAGAGTAGAAGATGCAATCTGAAATTGTATTGCAAATAAAAATAAAGTTGACAAGTTGGGGTTCCTCAACCGAACGTGTAGCGAGACTGCTAAGCAGAATAATCTCTTAAGAAAAACCCCAGGAAAACTAAAGGGGGTGGCCTCCTTAAATAGGGAAGGGGAAGCCGCACCTAGCTAAGAACTAAGGGGGTGGTACTATTCATATGGTACTGTTCATGTGAACAGTATCACCGTGAATAGTGCAGCCCAAAGTGAGGGTCCCATATGGGCTAAGTTAGCCCACTCATTACATAGCCCAATTTGGCCCAAACAGGTGATACAACACCTTTTTTTGATGATTGTGGTGTATACAGAAGGAATTTAGAGGTGAGACTAGATCCGTTGGAAAGAGGACGAGATAAGCTTTCCATCAAGTACTTGTGGACCTCAAACGGACTCTGTATGTAAAAGTTACGTATATTTGAAGTTCATGCTATCTCTGAAAGCCGAATTGGATTCCCAAACATATCCAGCTTGAACTCTTGCTTGGTACATGGAGTAGCACCAAGGCATGTAGATGTAGCACCATGGTATATAGACGTAGCACCATGGCATGTAGACATAGCACCATGGCATGTAGACGTAGCTCGGTCCAATTGGTGAATATGGTAGTGCAGTAGCCAAAAGTCCTATCAGAGAAGTTGTGGTTGAAGTAGAGGATGTCGTGCAGCGGATCGAAGCAGTGGTTGCATCCTTAGGGTTGATGTCCTCATCACGGTCTTAGGAAAATAACCTGGGGTCCTCATAGCGTTGGTTACAACCATACTTGAAAATCTGCAGTATGCTTTCACCAAATGCCCCCAAATCTAAATGGAGAGGGAGGAGGAAGAAATAGAGCTCGAGAAACAGAGCCGCTCAAGATGTATCACTCACTGCAAACAGATCTGTCGGGATGGGCTGAGTATTTAATAACAAAGTACATATCACAGACACTTCCAAATACAAACCGTCTGTGATACATAATTATCACAGACGGTTCAAGTTAAAAACCGTCTATGACATCTACAATTATCACAGATTGTTCTGTGTTAAGAACCGTCTGTAAATTATGACAGTCGGTTCAAATTAGAAACCATCTGTGATGTCTGCAATTATGATAGACAGTTCTTGTTAAGAACCGTATGTGAATTATCACAAATACTTCTATTTTAAAAACAATATGTGAACAGACGGTTCTATTTTAGAACCATCTGTGATACATATCAGAGACAGTTTGTTCCACTAAACCGCCTATGATAGTTCCTTCTATAGCTAAAAAAATATTCTGTTTTTCGTTTAGCCTCAGTAGTAAATATGTATGACTTGTTTTTCACCGGATTTTTTTTATCATTTTTGTATTTATATATGGCAGTAAGATAAGATAAACACGTTATTCAGTAAACATGTTCAACATAGACAGAAACTTCAACTCCAAACTGGATTTTTAATCATTTTTTTGTATTTATATATGGCCAAACAGCGTGGCTAGTTGCTTCTTATGAAATATTTTTTAAAAAAAGTAGAAATAAAAAAGATCAAATTTTTCTAGCGGCCCAAGTAGCCTGCTATCTCCGTCTTCAAAACTTCGTAGATGACGTCATCAGCATCGGAGGGTTCAGGATCAGCGCAAGTAGCCCGAAACACATATGTTCTTGAGAGTAGAGCAATGTGGGGATTCATCTTTGGTGGTAGATGATCATTTTTATAAAACAAGGAATAAATTAGGCACGTGAGACGAAGACACGCATCGGGGAGCCAAAGCGGCATTGATGCGTTTAAGAGATACATATCACAGACACTTCTAACCACAAACCGTGTGTGATACAAAATTATCATAGACGGTTCTTGTTAAGAACCATTTGTAAATTATCACAGACGGTTCTTATTAAAAATCTTCTGTGATAATTACGTATCATAGACGGTTCTAGCCATCGCTAGTGACATAGACGATCATGCTTGTAAAACCATCTGTGATAATTACAACACTAAAGTATTCTAGGGAACCGTTTGTGATGAGGCATCTAGTATAGCCTTCCCTATAGTAGTGAGTGTATAACATGTGGACCCCACCACTTAAAATCATCGTACAGACCTAGTCCGTAGACCGTAATCGCTGACAATTGGGCCCATGCCCTGTGAACCGTTGGGTGGTCCAAGTCCATGTGGACCGTGATCGCACCTATTAGTCTCTTGGATTTTTCCTTAATAAAAATAATTCTTAAAGAACTTAAAAACCCGGGTGGACCCCACCTGTCAGTCACAGAGAATTTTCTTAATGAACATAAATGAAAAAGAAAAAGAAAATGCCTACCGGTTCCACCTATCAGGATTTTTCGAATTTCTGCAATTTCCTCTTGGGTCAAAATTTGGAGAGCTCGTTCTCCCTATTTTAAATATTTTTAATTTTATTTTTGTTTCTAAATTCAAGATCCTTCCATCAGTACCAAAATCATAAATTTTGGAGTTCTTTTCAATTTTATTTGAATTTATTTGTGTTATGAGCATTTATTCGAAGTCGTCGTTTTTGCATTAAATAGATTGCAACGTCGCCGAAGACTTCGCCTCTACTTCAGGCCAAGACCAAGACCAAGAAATATCCACTTTTGAGCAAGGGAACTCCTTAGAATTGATCATGTTGAACCTACTTTTCAAATGCAATGTATTTCATTTCAAAGTATTACTTCCATGCTTATTATTATTTACGAAATGATATGTTAAAGTTTGATACCTAGCTATGCCAAAGGTTTATTATAATTCCCCTCCTTAAATGTTGATAACCCTTATACCTTGTCACCCTAGGATAATTATTACATGAGTAAACCTCGCACTATTGGTCGTGCTTAGACACTTTTTAGTGGATGAATTGAATAGGACACAAATATTGTCATAACAAGAACTTGGAATATGTTTGGAATTGTAGCATGGTACCATGGGTTACCACTAGAAACATGAAAATGATATTTAAAATGGTGGAGAGTTGGGCGAGTGGTTGGTTTGAGATTGGTATAGTATGCATGAGAATTGGGTTTGTGGACTGTCTCACCTAAGTCGTGTTATTTCCATATTCTGAACTATTAATTGTGCAATCACAAGTCTAGTATGGGATAGACCCTGATTTGCATCCAGAACCCTTTGTGTATTCTAAGCTAGTCCCATGATCAGTACCTAGCCCACACAGTACAGCTATCGGCGAATATCACATCCATACAAGCACATACATAAACGAGAAATTAATTATTACAGAACCTGGTGAATAGGCCTTAAGGCCAAAGTTTACAGGATGGGATGATAGGCCAAATAGTTCAGAGTAACAGAGTATCAGCAGAAAGAACATCATAAGAGAGGGGCCTCCATCCATTACCATAGGCAACCGACTAGGGCTAGAACCTATTTATCATCATCTTCATCATTCCCATAGCCAGATGCATAGAAATATCCATACATCGGGTCTTTGGCTTCATAATCTGAATCCACATAATTGAGCAACCATGAGTACAAAGGTACTCAGCAAGCCCTCACCGCGAATGCAATTACATAGATGCAAGGCTTCCAAGGGAGGGGTTGTATGTTTGTTTCAGCACAAACCTATGACTTAGCATATTTAACTTCAAAACCAAAGTTTCTTTTGTATAAGTAATTATTATCTCGACCATGCTAAACTAGCATGGCCACGTCCCAGCGACCATGCTTAACCAGATGTCGCAATTCCACCCAACATCTCTCAATTCCCAGCGACCAGGCTTAACCAGCATGTCGCAATAACCATGCTTAACCAGCATGTCCTAGATCCTACAACCATGTTTAACCAGCATGTCGCAGATCACAGTCACCATGTTTACCCAACATGTTTTAGTTCACAAATTTAATTTAATAAAACTAACCAGTGTGACTTTCTTCACAATGCCCATAACCGGGGACACAACTATTCGATATGATCAATCTCATAATGACTTTACCCATGATTTAAACACTATACAGAGGTTGAACGGCTTTACCCGTGAGATATGATCAATCTCATAATGACGGCCATGACACACTTCCTTAGGCAAGCGACGGAGCCGATCATAACAAGGTTGTTTCGAATACCCAAACCCAACACTAGACCCGCTCCGGTGGGGAACTCCCTCAACACTGGAACGGTGACCATTATGGGCACCCCTAGAATGCCCTTAAACTAGGTACATTTTCAATACCCCGTTGTTAGGGAGTCATGGCCCTTCTCGATGCATAAGTAACTAGGGGCATGGGTTTTCATGCCAAAGCTAAGTACATTAATTGGCCAGGTCTATCCCATACTAGACTTGTGGTTGCACAGCTTAGTAGTTTGGAATGCGACACAAGATTCGGTCCTAAAATGAGTCAGCCAAGACAATCCACCAACCCATTGCATGCACACTGCACCGATCTCATACCAACCACTCGCCCAAATCTCAACCATTTATAAATCCATTTTTCTATTTCTAGTCGTAGCCCATGTTACCACACTACGGTTTGATTGTATCCATACTCTTGTTATGGCAATGTTTGTATCATATTCCATGTTCAATTACTAAGTACACTACTACAAAAAGGTTAATACTGGACGCCTCATCACAGACGGTTGACCAAAACCGCTCAGATAAATACAATCATAGATGGTTTTGGTTTAGCGATCGTTCGTTATCGGTGCGCTAAAAATCGCTCGGAAGAAGAAGATCACGCACGGTTCGTATTGAAAACCGCTCGTGATACTATTAATATCACAAACGGTTCTTGTTCGTAACCGTCGTGATACTTCACGATGGTTTTCAATGTTGAAAACCGTCAGGAAGTATCACGACGATTCTAAACAAGAACCGCTCAGGATATTATTAAATATCACAGCCGGTTCTTATTCGTAACCGCTCGTGATACTTCACGTATGGTTTTCAACACGAACCGCTCAGGACTTCCGCCCTCATCACTGATGGTTCGTGTTGAAAACCGTCAGGAAGTATCACAGCGGTTTCAACAAGAACCGCTCAGGATATTTAGTATATCACGACGGTTCTTGTTCGTAACCGTCTATGATACTTCATGCATCGCTTTTCAACACGAGCCGCTCAGGATTTCCCATTCTCATCACAGATGGTTCATATTAAAAACCGTATGTGATAAGTATTTTTGATTTTACCATGGCTTGAAATCACTAACTCTCTGATTACCATGGATTGTAAAATCAGAGTGTTAGTGATTCTAAGCCATGGTAAAATTAGAGAGTTAGTGATTTCAAGCCATGGTAAAATCAGAGTAAGGAAAATTCAAAGCCATGGTAAAATCAGAGGGTTAGGCATTTCAATCCATGGTAAAATCAGAGAGTTAGTGATTTCAAGCCATGGTAAAATCTTTAAGCCATGGTAAAATCAGAGTGTTAGTGATATCAAGCCATGGTAAAATAGGCGTGTTAGTGATTTCAAAGCCATGGTAAGATTAGAGAGTTAGTGATTTCAAGTCATGGTAAAATCAGAATGTTAGTGATTTCAAGCCATGGTAAAATTTTTACCATGGCTTAGAATCACTAACACTTTGGCATAGCTAGGTATCAACCTTTAATAAAGCATTTTATAAATAATAATAAGCATGCAAGTAATAATTTGAATTGAAATACTTTGCAATTGATATGTAGGTTCAACATGATCAATAGTAAGGACTTGTCTTGCACAAGTGTCGATTGGTCTTGGTCTTGGCTTGAAGAAGTGACGAAGTCTTCAGCGACGTTCGAATCTATTTAACGCCAAAACGACTATTTCGAATAAATGCTCATAACACAAATAAATTCACATTAAATTCAAATGAACTCCAAAAAATATGATTTTGGTACTGTTGGAAAGATCTTGAATTTAGATGAATTTAAAAACACAAATCAAATTATTTGGATTTAAAATGACGGAAAACAAGCTCTTCAAAGTTTGACCCAAGAGGAGATTTCAAAAAAATCTGAAAATCCTGATAGGTTGGTCCCATTAGGATTTTCTTTTATTTTTAATTTATTTTTATTAAATAAATCTTTTGTGACTGAAAGGAAAGGTCCACCGAGGTTTTTATTTTATTTTATATTTATTTTTATTCAGGAAAATCCTCAGAGACTGGCAGGTGGGGGATGGTCCACTAGACATGCTCCACTCAACGGCGTACGTGGGCTAGGGCCCACTGGTCAGTGGCTAGGGTCTACGGACTCAATCCACACTCGGATTCTTAACCCTACAGATTTAACTTAACTCCTAATGGCATCGGGCCCACTGTCAGCAGCTAACTAACTAATCTAATTACCAACTTAACCTAATCGGTCCACATGGCGATGCCACATCAGCACCCACCTCAGAACAGAGTGCATAGAGTGGAACCCATTTGGTCGGGAGCTCGCCACCAGTGACGTAAGGCACAACGGACTCTTGGGATTAGAGCTGGGAATTGGGCCATGCTGCGTGCAAGACGGCCCGGCCCACGTGCTTGCGCGCTGCGCCGTCCGGCTTGGTTCTGGTCACCCGCCGTGCGTGCCGCGTGCCGCCCACCTCTCATTCGCCGTGCCCAGCATCGCCCAAAGCCCGTCAGGTCGGGTCTTTGTGCCGCCTAAGCCCAGCCCTAAGTAACTATTGACGGCGGAGGCAGAGGCAGTGATGGCGGTAGCGACCAGCATCTTCATTCCTCTCGTGCAGTCGTGCCCGCCTCATTAAAAATCTAGTTAAAATTGAATTAATTGCGTAAAAACATGGGCACGAAAATATTTCGGGGAAAAATTAAAATTTTCTTAATATTTTATAGATACAATGTTACTGCCTCGTTAAAAACCTTACGCCCTAGAGTGGGGTTCCCCGAGTAAGGAAAAGAGTACAGTAATAACATGTGCACATACTAACTACTCATCAATGTCGAGATCGTTCATGCGTTCGAGGTCAACGTACGCCTGCACGATCTCAAGATCCTCCAGTTGATGATGTTGCCGCTCTTTAGCCAATTACCAATCCTTGGCGCATGTGATTGCCTCCACCATCCTAGGCGTGAGGGATGATCTTCTTTCTTCAATTATTCTCCCTGCCATGCTGAACGTTGCTTCTAAAGATACACTGGACACCGGCACTAACAGAACATCCCGTGCGAAATGTGATAGCACAGGAAATATCCGCTTGTTGTTCTTCCACCACTCGAGCAAGTCTATCTTTCCACCGGAAAGATCAGGATCGATGTTTGCAAAATCATGCTCCAGGTAGTGGTTTAGCTCTGAGACAGAATTCCACAAGGGGGCTGCCTGAGACTGAGAGGACGAAGAACTGGACTTGCCCTTTAGCTTCTTCCACAAGTGGGATGTCAAGCTTTTCTTTCCTTGTTGCGTCATAGCGGTTCTAATCTCGCCGTCATTAACTTGTCATGATACATACGAAAAACATGAAAAAGCTCCTCTTTGACATGTGCAAAAGCTTCGAGTAATCAAGACCAAGGCATTCACCTATTCCTCCATACCCATCTCGCAAACTCGCAACTTTTTCAGAGGATCGAAAATAATAGCAAAGCAATACACATGTGAAATAGAACTAAAATATTTAATAAACTTTTCCTCCATTAGTGCAACAGCATGACCTAAAATGGGATCCTCCCTAGATTTGGCAATCTTGTCTACAATTAACCAAATATATTCTATAACTAAGCAAGAGGTAGGGTAATAAGCACCAGATAACATTTTTGTTGCTCTATAAAAAGGTTGTAAAAACTGTCGAAAATGACTAGCAATCTACCAATCTGAATTGGTAACTACCAATTCATTGTTTTGAGAGTTAGCATTGACAAAAACAGATATAACATGTTCATACCCTTGTAACTTCTTTAACATGATATAGGTCGAGTTCCACCTCACCTTCATGTCAAGACCGAATTTTCTTGGCTCCTTCCCATTGGCTACGCAGTACTCCGCGAACCTGGCTACCACTTGTGGGGTATTTGTGAGGTAGCGAACGGCGTCGCGGACACTGTTCAAATATCTGCCAATCGCTTGCATACCGTCTTGAACAACAAGGTTCAAGATATGGCATACGCATCTCTGGTAGAGAACATAACCACCAATATACGTCTGCAATCTTGGGGTGAGGATGTTCATAGCAGTCGTGTTCGCTAATGCGTTATCAAGAGTGATAGAAGCAATCTTATTATCTATCTTAAAATCATCAAGTACGTGTAGTATACGCTCGGCAATAGCCTCTCCCGTGTGTGATTCGTTAATTGGCTTAAACCCTATGACTCTCTTGTTTAGTTTGTAATTGTTGTCTAAATAATGTGCTACAACACTAAGGTAAGCACTTCTCTGGTGTGATGATGTCCAAATATCTGAAGTTATAGCAAAAGAGAACTAAATTTGTAGGAATTGTTCTTTTAGCTCTGCTAGTTCCTTATGATACAGCCGTAAAATATCAGATGTAGTGGTTCTCCTACTAACATGTTGGTACTGTGGGCAAAATCCGCGTTGGATCATTTTTTCGAATGCACGGCTTTCACCCATCCTAATTGGTTGATTTTCCGCAACAATATATCTAGCGATTTCTCACGCGTAAAGCGGTTGTATACCCAAGTACTTACAGAGCCATCGGCCTCAAGTTTAGTTGCGTTTGTACTCCTCCCCTCGGCTCTATGCCCCGATCTTGCATAAGCATGCCTTGTAGTGCCGGGTTCATGCCCCGTCCCTACAAATTGACGAAAGCAGATAATTTAGCTTGGCAATAATTACATGTTGCGATATCTACCGCTTGATGTCATGGATTTCTGCTCCAAGTCATGTGCTTCAAAGAATTCGCCCTTCGCCCGCACTCCGCCAATGTTGCCGATCAGGACGCGGGAGAACTCGAGTCCCATTGGCTCCGGATCGCCTGCACTCCTCGTAGCCCTCCGCATCTGGCCCATATGATGGTCACCTGCCGTAGTCTCCCATGCTTGGCGAGAGCTGGCGAGCATCAAGGAAAGTCGGAGCCGGAGGAGGACTAGGGGAGCGACGGCGAGAGGTTACACTAAGTCACCCTGCTGTCCTTTTAGTGCTCCGACTCCTCGGTAGCGTACCGCTCGGGAGCTCCTTGGTGCTCTGACTTCTTGGCAGCATAATGGATAGATGGTAAATAAATAGGGAGAGTATATGGCTGTTGATGAAATGAGAAGAGTAAATGAATGAAGAAGAAATGAGAGTGGATGGCAAATGCTGGGTGAGAGTTCAGTTTTATAGGCACGGTGAGTTGCTTCCGAACGTTGAGTTTCCTAACATTACTTCTGATCGTTGAGCTTTCGAACGTTGCCTTTCACTATCTTTTTCCTGTGATTCCCTCTACCTGTCTTTCGGTCTTTCCCAGCACCAATGGCCATGGCCCTCTCTTCCTTTCATTTAAATTTATTTACTTTTGTCATGTCAGCTCTCATCACCAGTCACCCGTTGGAGAAAAGCAGATAGAGACATAGAGTGCAGCTTTATTTGGGAATCCAATATTCCAATGCATAGCACGATCAATCCCATTCCCCACCCACCCCACAGTCCCACTTCCTTCAATCCTTCCCCAATATCCTCATTCTATCTTCCTTCCCTCAATCTTCCGGTCCAGGGGTAGGGCTCCAGCCGAGGCGAGCGCCCCTATCGCCGCCTCCCCTTGGTACGGTGTGCCCACGCGCCGCTCCTGGCCCCTCCGGCTCGCCTCCGCCTGCCGCGGCCTGCCCGCCCCGCCGCCTCCCAGGGCCTCTCCGCCCCGCCGCCGCCGCTCCGCCCATCGCTTCCTGGTTGTGCTCACCTGGGTCCTACGCTGCGGTGCGGTGCTCCCCATCGCCCGGTCCGGCGGTGCTCTCCGAGGGCTGGAGGAGGCGGCGGAGCGAGGCGAGGAGGCGGTGCGGTGCTCCCAAGATCGCCCGGTCCGCGCGGTGCTCCTCCCCATCGACGGGAGGAGGCGGCGGAGCCGAGGTGGAGGGCGCGGCGGAGGAGGCGGTGCTCCCATCGCCCAGTCGTAGGAGCGAGGCGAGCGGCGCGGGCGGAGGAGGCCAAGCAATGGGCGGTGGGAGGCGAGGCCGCCGCCAGCCAAGCGTGCCGAGGTCCCGAGGAGGTGGACGAAGCGCTCGCATGGCGGCCCGGCGCCGGGCGGAGGCTCGCTGCAGCAAGGCTATCTCGCTTGGCCGCCTCCGCCCGGCTAAGAACGCTTAGTGCTGGAGCTTGCCGCCGGGTCGCCAACCCGCCACTTTCCGGTCCTCACGAAGCTCGCTGCCCTACGATACCGGCTCGGCCTCCGGTCGCCGACCGCCTCGGCCTTCGCAAGATGGCAAGCCCGCCTCACCTCCCTCCTCGCTCTCCTCTTCTCCCTCAGGTGGCATGCCGGGCGTGCTGGCCAACCGAGCACGCAGACGCCACACCGGTCAGGCTGCAGTGCCGCCCGTCATGCCGCTTCGCAGCCCACCGCCCGCCGTCTGTGCCGGCGGCCACCGCCTACCACGTGGCGGTTCGGGCGTGCTTGGGGCGTGCCGAGCGGCACGGGCCTCGGCGGGCACAGAAGGGCCCGCCCGACTCCCACCTCTACTCGGGATTGGCAAAATGGAACAAGGCGGCACGGGCAAAGCTAACGGCTGTGGTGCCGCGTCAAGAGGTGGCCCGAGGCGATGGCACAACAGTGAGGGCAACGACAGTGCTACTGTCATGCGGGGGAAACTACGCCGCGGTGCTATTGGTTAGCAACCATTGTTCGAAACAACATCTACATGCTATGAGGAAGCTAACTATGGCAGCGACACGCTAAAAGGGTCTGAAGAATAGCACGGGCTACTACGGTCGGCAGCGAGGAAGAAGAACTCGCAGCGACGACGCTGCAGAGGCAACGGGTCAACACTATCTAGCCCCACTAGCTTGTGGCAACTAGGAACACGATATGACACTAAGAGAAGGGGAAGGAGCTTACCGAAGACAGAGCAAGGAACACGATATGACGCTAAGAGAAGGGGAAGGAGCTTACCGGAGACAGAGCAAGGAACATGGAGCATGGCGGCAGCACTGTACTGACGGCAAGGACGAAAGGGGCTCCGGCTGCTCCAGTACTCAAACTGGAAGAAGAATGAGAGCATCGGCATGAAGAGAGCGAGGCGAACTCAGGGCATGAACTTCAAGGTTGAAGCTCACTGAAAAGGTCAAAGAGTTCCGGGCAAATGAGTGAGAGAGAAGGAGGGTGGCTGGAGGCGAAATGCAGAGGAGGTGACGGCGGTTTCGGTGACGTGTTTGGGGTGGCATGTAAAGGGGAGAAAAGGGGAGGAGATGGCGGCAATGTGGCGGCCAGCTCGACGATATCTCGCGAACACTCGAGGTTTAACGCCCAGGGAGCTGGCGTGGCGACGGGACAAGGTCGCAGCACGACGATGCACTCGAGTTCTGCCGCAACAAAGCACTCGAGTGTCGAGGGTTTAATTGCGCTAAAAGGAAGAGAGAGAGCGACAGAGAGCACTAGCGAACGGACGAGGAAGGAGGAAGAAAAACAATGTCCCGGGGATGACAGGTGGGCCGGGGCGAGAGCGGGTGATGGAGCTGGTGAGTGGGTCAAGGCACTTGCAGCACGCAAGTGAGGTAGGCCGGATCACAAGACGGGGAACGAAGGAGAGGTGGAGAAGGTTGGCGCACTAGGCGGGGCAGCATGAGCAGGCTGGGGAAAAAAGAAAGAAGGTTGGGTCGGCTGGTGGATTGCAGCCCGAGGGGAAAGAGTGGGAAAGAAAGGCTTTGGAAATTTTTCTTGTAGATTTTTATTAATTCAATTTAATGCAAGGATTTTGATTTGACTTTTGAAATGCAACCAAGTTTTTGTAAATTCAGAAAATGCACCAAAAGGTTTTTTTTTTGAAAAACCATAAAATTCATGCAAATTCCAAATGTTTGAAAATTGAGCTGTTACACTAAGCGAGTTGCTGGAACACAGAGTTATTGTTCAAACTGTTTGGTCAAATTAATATGTGATTAAACTCGGTGCATTGAGTTTTTTTTTTTCTTCCAAGCGATATGGTCCAACTAGTTGCTACATGGCTCCTGAATATGTTATGGAGGTCATCTTTTCTATGAAACCCGGTGTCTATAACTTCTGCATGTCGCTCTTGGAGATTGTAAGTGGTGTTAGGATAAAGCTCTGCTGATCTCATCAGTGACTTCCCAAATCTTATAGTCTATGTAAGCATTCTATTTTATGAATTTCCAAGGACTTGGAAAGCTCCAAGTTAAGACACCTAAATTATTGATTCGATTGATACAGGTATGTAACCTATGGGAGTGAAGGAAGCGCAAAGGATAGAGCAGACTAATCTGTTGTAGAGAGTTGCTTATTGGATGAAGTTATGCTTTGCTTCATTTAGCACACTCGTTTGTTCAACAAAATCTAAATGACTGGCCACTCAAGTCATCCTTTGTGTTTATCTTAGAGAATAGGATCAGGGACCTTTCACCCCAAAACCGCCCTGCATATTTCGCACGAAGGAAAAATGTAATAGAACAAAAACACTAGCAGAAAGGGCACTCAGAACTCTCACAACACCGTAGCTCCTGGCAGTTGGCCTTTTAGCTCTAAGCACCCTGCGTATTGTAGCTCCTAGTTGATTCCTAAGGGGGGAAAAGCCAAATTACTCCCAGTCAAACATTCGAGCGAGCATGCTTAGTACAATCATCACAAATTGAAACAAACAGCACCATCACACGATTAGGGATCAGTTGGTATTTTCATTTCAGGATTTCAGGTTTCATCAATTCATACACATCCATTGCAAATGGAACCGAACACTCATCTCCTATAAGCACATTAAAAAATATTCTTGTTGGCCTTGGATGTCACAAAAATATGCATTATTATCTGCCAGCAGTGAAAGGAGTCGAAACTCTCAGAAAATGGATGACAGAATATGTAGGTCAGTGTGGCAGTTGATGTTGCCAATCTTTTAGCTCGGCTCAGGATTCCTGCTGCACCTGAGGAGTCTGTAGAAACAAGAACTGAGTGGAAAGGGACAAAGGTTAAGATTTACATGAAAGTCAATGATATCCAGAAGAGTTCTTCGTGTTGATCGAGGCCAGGCATGTTACCTCGAAGGACTTCCCTGATCTCTCGTACTCAAGCATGCTGAGAGCTACTTCACAGCTCTGGGAGACTATAGGCTCAGCGTCCTTCGCAAATTCCTCCAGAAGTGCAATGCTTTCTTGATCTATAGCACAGCATAAGCATAATCTCAGCGAACTCTTGAGATATATATGCATGGATTGGAGACAGTAAATGGCATTCTGACAAATCCTGTGGTATTAGTTACCTGCAATTGAACCAAGGGCCTCAGCAGCTTCATGCCTAACCATTGGGTGCTCGTCAACGTTCTTCAAGACAGCCGAAAGTGCATCTGAAGCAGCTTTGTTTTGCAGCTGACCTAACACATAAGCAACCTGCAGAGCAGTAGAAGAAAAAACGATTACGTTGCAGAAAACAACAGGCACTGAAATAATAAGAACAACATGAAACGGTTATCTCAAGGAATAGAACAAATTGATTAATACAGATGGCCTCATCAATAAATCAAGCAAAGCGCAGTCTGTAATTCGGAGCAGTTTCATCAAATACATCATGCCACCAATCTATCCTGATCTCTTGGCTTTCTTTTTTCTTCTCTGGAAGAAGGCACATTCCCAATTTCCATTATGAATGGCTAGCTTCTTACAGAAAACAATTTTGTTACAGGTTCTTTCTTTGGCAAGAAGTATCAGCGTCGCCATAAGGCAACAACGGCCGTGTTGCCATGAGCATGCGGCAAGTCAGCAAGCATGGGCAGCCAGGACTTCTTGTGCAGGGAGGGGAGAAGAGATAGGATTAGTCTATTCAGTATTAGTTATTTTAGGTAAATCCCTTATCGATACTTGAGATAATTTAGGTAATATCCATTAGGGATACTTGAGATAATTTAGGTAATATCCATTAGGGATACTTGAGATAATTTAGGTAATATCCATTAGGGATACTTGAGATTGTTAGCTATCCCTTCTGGATACGATTAGTTGGTTAGTCCTCCATATAAAGGACACACAATTGTACTCGAGATCAAGGAATAACAGAATTAGTCTCCCCCTACCTCCGGCCGGTTCAGAGCCGCGTTGCGCAGGCCGGAAATAAGTCCCGTCCGAATGAGGGCCGGGAATAAGTCCCATCCGACGCACGAGGGAGAACTCCATCGCTCTCCTTATCCGCTTCATTCCAACCCCAACTCTCGTTCCCATCTTGTTCCGGCTTTACATCAACACCTTAAGCAGAGCCGTATCAATTTGATATCAGCACCGTATCTCGGGACATCCGTCATGCCCGGTGACGATCCCGAATCACAAGTGGCTGCTGTCGTCAACGCGAAGGAGGACTCGGCCAAGCTCAACCAGATCCTTGCACAGCTATCAACGCTGAACAAGCGTTTGGAGCAATGATTTGCGCATCTCACGTACGGGAAAAGTTCTAGACGGAGGGCCAAAGTAGCGAGTTGATTGCTCCGCCCTTGCAGCCACTAGCGCCGGTGCCAACAGTAGGTGGTGGTCAGGTGGGCGAGGAGTTCCATGGCATGCCGCGATTCCACAAGTTGGAATTTCCAACGTATTATGGAAATGACCCCTTGTCGTGGCTCAATCGATGTTAGCATTTTTTTCGAGGCCAGCGTACTATGGAAGAGGAAAAAGTATGGCTTGCTGCCTACCACCTCACAGGTAACGCACAACAATGGTACTATCAGCTCAAGCGAGACGAGGGCATTCTCTCCTGGCCTCGTTTTGTCGACTATGTTAATATGTGCTTCGGGCCGCCCTTGCGCAACAATCTGTTGGGCGAATTGGCTAATCTACGACGCATGGGGACTGTCCAGGAGTACCAACAACAGTTCCTTGCATTGCTGTGCCGTTCCGAACAACTCTCGGCAAAACAGCAAGTACAACTCTTCACAGCAGGACTCCGTAACCCGCTGAAAACTGACGAGGAAATCCACAATCCATCCAATTTGCAAACGGCGATGAGTCTCACTCGTGCATATGAGCGTCACGGCGAGGAAGATTTGGCAGACGCCCTAGCTCCATTGCGCGGCACGACCGCCCCACGTTTCTCCACGCCGATTCCAACCAACAAAGGCAAGCTTCTGCCAATTTGTCCTGCGCCGTCCCCGCCCGTCGCCCACACGGCCAGCCCGACGCCGACAAGTGCACCACACCAGGGGTTGCTTCCGAGGCCTCCCACATCACGGTTTCGACACCTCACACCCAAAGAGATGGATGATCGCCGTCTCAAAGGCTTGTACAATAACTGCCCAGCGAAGTTCACTCGCAATCATGCCTGTTCGTTCGAAGGCATCTATCTCCTCGAGGTGGACGAAGATTCAGGCGATGAGACGGTTGACAGCGATGTACAGATTTCCTTGCATGCCGTCACGGGTGTGAGTATGGGCTGGACAATGGAGCTTCGGGTGTCCATCCAGGTCACCCTCCTCACGGCATTGGTGTTCTGGTTCGACGGATAATTTTTTGGCAGACAGGATGGCCAACCGTCTTGGGGAGCGCCTCACGCCGCTTCCGGGAAGGAGGTCACAGTGGCTAACGGCGATCGTGTCACAAGCTTAGGGGTGCACCGCAGCCTATGCATCAACATCAACCAGTCATTTGACGTCGACTGCTACGCATTGTCATTGGATGGCATTGACGTCGTTTTGGGCGTTTAGTGATTTCGTTCCCTACGGCCGATCTTGTGGGATTTCGACCTCCTGACCATGTCCTAGTGGCGGGATCACTAGGTGACATGGCAGGGCTTAGCTGCCTACCAAGGCGTTCCATGCCTTCACGTGTTCACTCAGGTGGACGTGCTGGCTGATCTTCTGCTTGCCTTTGCACCTATCTTCGACGTGCTGCATGGTCTTCCTGCGCCCCGCTGTCATGATCACCACATCCATCTCCTACCTAGGACAGCGTCGGTGGCCGTTCGACCGTACTGATACCCGCAGCTTTCGAAAGATGAGATCGAACAGCAGTGTGATGACATGCTTCCAAAGGGGATTATTCGTGGAAGTACATCGGCGTTCTCACCGGTGCTCTTAGTCATCAAAAAGCACGATGCTACTTGGCGTTTTTGTGTGGACTATCGCGCCCTCAATGATAAAAACAATCAAGGATAAATTTCCGATTCCAGCCGTCGATGAGCTCTTGGATGAGCTGAAAGGCGCATGTGTATTCACCAAATTGGACCTGCGCAGCAATTATCATCAAGTCCAGATGTATCCACCATACATTGAGAAGATGGCTTTCCGCACGCATCAAGGCCACTTTGAGTTCCTTGTTATGTCTTTTGGATTCATGAACGCACCGGCAACTTTTTAGGCTCTTATGAATGATGTTCTTAGGCCTTTTCTTCGTCGTTTCGTCCTGGCGTTTTTTGACAATATTTTGATTTATAGCTCGTCCTGGTCCGAACAGATTCATCAGGCACGCGCCGTGCTACAGTTGTTGTCCGAACATAACTTGTTCCTCAAACGCTCCAAGTGCTCCTTTGGAACCGATTCAGTTGCGTATCTGGGTCACATCATCTCTAGACAGGGTGTGGCCATGGATCCTGATAAGGTATCGGCTGTGGCGGATTGTCCAGTCCCTAGTTCGGTGTGGACTTTGCAGGGATTTCTTGGTCTCACCGGTTATTACCGCAAATTCATCCAAGATTACAGCGTCATTGTAGCTCCTCACCAAGCTGACGAAAAAAGAGGCATTTGTATGGAGTGACAAGGCGGCTCATGCTTTTGTCGCTCTTAAGACGGCTCTCACTTCCACACCGATATTACATCTACCCAACTTTAATGTGCAATTTACTGTGTATTGTGATGCGTCTGCCACTAGGTTTGGTGCCGTTCTCCACCAGGGGTTCAGCCTTTGGCGTTCTTCAGTTGTGTCATGGTGCCACAACACGCCAACCTCTTGGCATATGAACATGAGCTTATTGGTTTGGTCAAAGCTATTCGCCATTGGCATCCGTATTTGTGGGGGCACTCTTTTCGAGTTCGTACTGATCACTATAGCCTGAAATTTCTGCTTGATCAGTGGTTGTCCACCATTTCGCAACATCACTGGGTCAGTAAGCTTTTTGGTTGTACCTTCATGGTGGAATACCGGCCGGCCGAGTCGACAAAATGTCACGGCCGATGCCCTTTCTCGACGGACGAAGGACCAACCGACTCTCCATGCGGTTTCTACTACTCATTTTGATATTTTTGATAGCCTTCGTCAAGAAGGCTCACAGCCGACTTGGTCCAACAGCACGCTGCGCTATTGGCGGTGAAACCACGCCGGGATGGTTCATCGTGGACAACTTGCTCCTTTTCCGCGGGTGTGTTTTTGTTCCGGTTGATTCCGAGGCATGGGCTACTCTCGTGGCTGACACTCACAACTCAAGCCACGAAGGAACTCAGAAGATGCTTCATCGTCTTCGGTCTCAATTCTATGTACCTGGCATGTGCACACCGGTCCAGGAATTTGTGCGTGGTTGTGCGACCTGTCAACGCAACAAGTCCGAGCATTTGCATCCTTCCGATCTTCAACCATTACAAGTTCCACATCAGGTTTGGGACAATATTTCTATGGACTTCGTAGAAGGATTTCCCAAGGTACATGGCAAGTCTGTGGTGCTTACCGTTGTGGACCGGTTTTCAAAGTATGCCCACTTTCTGGCAATGGCCATCCGTATACAGCAAGTTCGGTTGCTTGTTTCTTCTTTGACAATATCGTTTAGCTTCATGGCATTCCGTCGTCAATTGTGAGTGATCTTGATCCTGTTTTTACGAGCTCCTTTTGGTCTAAACTATTTCGTCTTGTTGGTTCTAAGTTGCACCTCAATTCCGCTTTTCATCCATAATGTGATGGTCAAATTGAAGTCGTCAACCGCATCATTGGCATGTATCCTCGTTGTCTCCCTGGGGATCGCCCGAAGGAGTGGCTTTGTTGGCTTCCTTCGGCGGAATTTTGTTACAATTCCTCCTTCCAAAAAATTTCTACGAGCTACCCCTTCAAAGTCGCCGTCAGATATACCGTTGATCATCAACTTGTGGAACGTGATGAGTCTCTTGCTGAAATTCGGGAACGCTTGCTTTAAGCTCAAAATTTTATGAACATTATGATATAACTCATCGACCTGTCAGAGTTTGATGTGGGACATCGAGTTTGGTTGCGGCTTCATCACCGCATAGCGGCATCATTAGGCCGGCCAGCAATGGGCAAGCTTTCTCCTCGTTTTTTGGGCCTTATAAGATTCTACAATGTATCGGCTTGGTCGCTTGCAACTGCTCGTTCGTGCTCATCTCCACGATGCTTTTCATGCTGCATCGTTGAAGCCTTTCCATGGGGAGCCACCCGAAAAGATTGTACTGTTGCCCGATATTCATCATGGTCGTGTTGTCCCTAAGCTAGCTCAAGTGCTTTGGGGCCACTTTACATCCGACAGTTGGGAAGTTTTGGTTCGTTGAGAGGATCGGCCGGCCACAGAAACATCATGGATGCCAGTTTCGACGTTTCGCCAGTGTTATCCTTCTATGCAGCTCGATGACGAGCTGTTTCTTCAGGGTGGCGGAAATGTTACAGACTCTTTCTTTACCAAGAAGTATCAGCGTCGACGTAAGGCAACAACAGCCGTATTGCCATGAGCATGCGGCAAGTCAGCAAGCGTGGGCGGCCAGGACTTCTTGCGCAGGGAAGGGAGATGAGATAGGATTAGTCTATTCGACATTAGTTATTTTTGGTAAATCCCTTATGGATACTTGAGATAATTTAGGTAATATCTATTAGGGATACTTGAGATTGTTAGCTATCCCTTCCGGATACGATTAGTTGGTTAGTCCTCCATATAAAGGGACACAGTTGTACTCAAGAGATCAAGGAATAACAAAAATAGTCTTCCCCTACCTCCGGCCGGTTTAGAGCCTCGTTGCGCTGGCCGGGAATAAGTCATGTCTGACGTACAAGGGCGAACTCCACCGCTCTCCTTACCCACTTCGCTCCAACCCCAACTCTCATTTCCATCTTCTTCCGCCTTCACATCAACACCTTAAGCCTAGCCGTATCAAATTTCTTGGTGATCCTAGTTCTAGAAAATTGAGAAGGTGCAACTGGATAGTTTTGCTTTATTTATGTTCTTTCTCTGTCATAACAAGCATCGATTAAAACAAGACATTCCGTCTTGCATAATTTATTCTTGTGGAAAAAAGATGCAAACAGAGTTTAGTTAAAGTTCAAGCAAACCTCATGGCGTAGAAGAGCACTTTTGACACCTAGAGCTGCAACGATAGCAGAAACAGCAGCATCTCCGCCATCATTCCGAAGTGCAAAAAGAGCTGCATAACGTTCATACATGCTTTCTTGCTCATCGAGGAGAAGCTCCCTGAAACATATCAACCACGTTAGTAACATCAAGATAATGTCACAAAACACAATGAACACATATATGACTCTTGAAAGAAATACCTTAGCTGCTCTACCGAAAGTCCTTGCTTTGCAGGCAGTGCTGGATCAACTGAGAGAAAAGGTGAAATGGTTGTGCTTTCAGCACCAGTCACATTCTTCTGCTCTTCTATCCGTTTAAGAGCCAACTCACAAGTTTCTTGTACCTCCACGGCAGGATCAGCTGCTAAACTCTCCTCCAACAGGGGAATGCTCTTCTCCAGGCCAATAGCTCCGAGGGCTTCAGCAGCCTGATCAATATACAGCTTCTCAAATGGATAGCAAAGCATTAGAAGCACCGTATAACAGTAAATTCTGCCATAGTAACTACCTCATGGCGGACAATTGGATGCAGCGAAAGATCTTTGAGTACTGCCTCTAATGCAGGGATAGCCACAGCATCCTGCATTTGTCCAAGTGCAAATGCAGCCTCATGGGCAAGCAAGTTAGAAGAATCCCTTGCAGCTGAGCAATGCAGCAAATATGTCAGGTTTTCTTAAGCACTTTCTTTCTAGTACAGTTTTTGCAGTAATGGACTAACAAAACATTGATAGACAATTAGAGCTAGGATTTTTGTCAGTGATAGCAGACCTAAAGTAAAAAGTGCATAATCTCACAACTAAGCACTATCAACAAATAAATCCTAATGTCATCATATCATCTCGAAAGAAACCCACAAAAAAAGGGGGAAGACATCAGAACTTAGAGCAAATTATCATGTGCATAACCTACAAGAAGAAAACCACACGAGAATTTGGGATAAGAACCATAAACAACAAATATATCGATCCTAGGATCACTAATTCATGGGAAAGCTAGGTGCTAGATTTCATAGCTTTCTGGTAGATATCCCCCAAAATCTCGGAAGCACGGACACGGCTGCAAGGTGCCGAGTCCGTGTCGGACACCGTGTCGAACACAGACACGGCTCCGACACGGCTCGAACACGTATTCCAGGCGTGTTGGAAATTGCAACCACGAAAAAAAACAAAAACAAAATCGAACACGTATCAGACACATATAGGACATATATCGAACACTTGGGCCCATTCAATTCGGCACAAAACGAACCAGCCCATTCATCACCATCACCATTCACCGGTTAACCTACCCGACCCGAGCAGAGTCCGGGGCAAACCTTCGAGCTTCGACGCCGCCTGCAACGCCCGCCCGCCCGCCCCTACTACGTCGCCATCGCCAAATCCGGCGGCTCCCGATGACCACCGGCGGATCCCGATGGCCACCAACAAATCCCGACGCCGCTCGGCTTCTTCCGGCTCTGGTTTGCTTCTCCCCCTTTTACTTTCCCCTTTTACCTTCCTCCAAGGTTACCACCACGGCTCCTTTCCTCACTTGCCGGCCACGGCCAAGACCTCCTCGGCTCGCCTAAAGGCCGCTTAGCCTCCACCACCCGGCGCACAAGATGCGCCGCCTGCTTGCTTAGCTCACTCGGCGCCCTTCGCCCTTGGCTCAAGACCGCCTATGGTCGGCTTGGCCTCGTCACGCCACCTTGGTTCTCTCAAGACGCGCCTAACTTGGTTCCTCCTACTCGATCTTTTACGATTTCGTTGGATTTTTGTGTACTGAAATGGGCTTGTAGACTTGTACTATTGTTAGACTTGTAGTGTTGTACTGAGATGGGATTTTTGTTGGTTCCGAGCTTGTGGATATGCATGGAAAATTGGAAAGTGTAATCATGTAATGTTATGTTCCTTGCTGCAGATTTAGGAATTAGGACTTAGAAGATGGAACCAGGTGGTTCAAATTCAAGTGGCGAGCGGCAAAATGTGAAGACTCCGTTGTGGAATCATGTTGAGTTGCTAGAGAGGACTGGTGGAGGAGGGGGAGGAAACGTGAGATTCAAATGCAAGTATTGTAAACTTGGCTACTTTTTGTTGATTGTTATCATTTGTCAATTATTTGATGGTTGTTATAGTGTTGGGTACTTAGGTGTTTGTTGTTGCATTGCATTTGTTACATTGCTTACTTACATTTACTAATCAAGTTTTTTCTATTCACAGGTTAAAGGAATTTTGAATTTCTTGTATTAATATGAAGTTATGCTTTATGAAGAACTAAAAAGACCAGGAGCCGAGGATCATCTTTGAGGTACATATTCCTAACATTTTACACTTTCTGTTTGATAAACACATAGAAAAGCATTCAATAATACATAAAAGCATTCAATAATACATATGAATATATTATTATTATTATTATTATTATTATATATACAATCGTGTCCCCATATCGCCATTTTCTAAAAAATGGCGAATCCTGTATCCGATATGTGTCGTGTCCGACATGCGTGTCCGTGTCCGTGCATCCTAGCCCAGAATCACTGGTACAAGCCGAAAAATTAACACGCAGAACCTCCCAAGTCCAAATCTACTAATTAGGCCAACCAAAAACTAGTATTATCCAAAATTATCAGACAGACACCCGCATAAACAAAATGGAAAGGTGAAAGCTGCAAACACTACTCAACTAGTCAAATAAAGTAATAAACTACCAGATTTTATGGAGGGTGATCCATAGTACATCCTATATTAGCACAGGATCATCTAGTATAAGCTCATGAGATCCGTATTCAGTAAGGGGAAGAAGCTACTAGCAGACTGAACTATACCAGGACCAACACCGTAGTACCCTACTACCATAGCACCATTAGATAATTCGAGGGTTATTAAATTGGAGCAAAAACAAGTCCACTAATGTCTAAAACTTGCAACTATGTTGAATAAGTACCTAAAATAAATACTAAAAGCACAAAATTAGTGTGTTATGGCATAATAGCTGCAATATTAGTTCAAATAGGTCCGGAAAATACTAAAGATCGCAAATTTCTTGTACTGGTGGCTGAGATTGAGCAGCAAAGCTACTAAAGACTTTACTTTCCTGCAGTGGAACAACAGTCACTACTCGCAGAATACTACCATCAGCAGATAAAGGGATGGGGGGTGTCGCTGAGATGAGACCTTGGAGGAGGGCGCAGCGGGGGGCGTCGCCGCGGAGGTTGCGGAGGGAGAAGAGCGCTCGGAAGCGCTCAGCGATGGGCTGCGCAGCATCTAGCAACCGCTCGCAGAGGAAACGCTCCATCTCCGGGGACGGCTCGAACGCGGAAGAAGCTGTCACTGTTGGCGACTCCATGGAACTGGACGACGAGATGGTCACGCTGCTCAAGTACACGCCGGCGTCTGCTGCAAGTACTTCGCGTTAACTGGACTCCACATCACTATCCCCACGTAATCTCGGTCGTCTGACCGAAATAAGTGAGGATGCGATTGGGGAGGAGGCGCGGCGGCGGGAACAGCGTTGGTCCACGCGGCGAGGGAGGCGTCGGACGGACGGCGGCACCAGCGATAGGCGAGCGGAGGATGGCGCCGGAGAAAGGCGGGCGGAAATTGGGGGCGGCGTATGGCGAGGCGAAAGGAGGTCGGCGTTGAGAGAGGAACCGGACGGAGGCGGCGATGGGCGGGAGACGGCGCCGACGGGAGGCGGAGCCCTAGTCGCCTCCTGCGACTGGGTGGAGGAGCTGGGTGCCTGTGTGCGGGGTGATTCGGGAAGCTGTGGGACCGGATTGATTTGCATCCAGAACCATCTAGAACCACGTGTGTTAGCGTGTATTCTGAGCTAATCGCATGGCCAGCGGTTCAAATAGTACAGATATAGACAAATACCATATAAGTACATATATAAACAAGTAATTAATTATCACAGGACATAGTAAATAGGCCTTAGGTCCAAAAGTTTACGGGATGGGCTGACAAGTAAAATAGCAACAGAGTAGCGGCGGATATAAGTAGGATCGGAAAGAACATAAGAGCGGGGCATTCATACATTGTGGCAGGCAACCGACTAGAGTTAGAACCTAGTTATCGATGTTTTTATCATTACCATAGTCGGATGCATATAAGTATCGATACACTAAGTCATCTGCTTTATAGTTTGCATCCACATTTTTAGCAACTATGAGTACGAAGGTATTCACCAAGCCCTCAGTGCAAATACAATTATATAGATGCAAGATTTCCAAGGAAGGGGTTGTATGTTTATTTTAGCACAAAGCTAGTTCGCTTAAATGTTGTACCTACTTTCCAAACCTATGACTTAGCATGTTTAACTTCAAAACAAAGTTTCTTTTGTATAAGCAATTGTTATCTTGACCATGCTTAACCAGTATGATCACGCCCCAACGACCCTGCTTAACCAGCATGTCGCAAACTACAGAGACCCTGCTTAATCAGCATGTCCCCATCCTTAACTAGCATGTCGCACCTAACAGAGGCCATGCTTAACTAGCATATCCCAGATCTCACGACCATGCTTAACTAGCATGTCGCAGATCACAACCATCATATTTATCCAACATGTTTTACTTCACAATTTTTCAATAAAACTAACTAGTGTGACTTTCTTCACATTGCCCATAACCGGTGTTACGGTTATTCAAATAGATTTAAACACTCTGCAGATGTTCTACAGCTTTACCCATAAGAGATAATCAATTTGTAATGCCCGTTTGACACACTTCCATAGGTGTGCGACTAAGTGATTATCACAAAACTTTTCCAATACCTACTACCGACACTAGACCCACTCCGGTGGGGAATTCCCTCAACACTGGGATAGTGATCATTACAGAGCACCTCTAGAATGCCCTTAACCAGGAACATTTTCAATGAGGGACCCTCGGTTGTTACGGAGTCACGGCCCTTCTCGAAAGTATAAGTAACCAGGGGCGCGCGTTTTCATGCCAAAAACTAAGTAAAGTAATTAGTCAGGTCTATCACTCACTAGACTTGTGGTTACACGGCTTAGTAGCTTAGAAGGGAACACACGATTCAGTCCTTAATCGACTCGCGAGACAATCCACAAACCCTCGCGTGCACACTACACCGATCTCAACCAACCACTCGCCCAAGCTCCACCATTTATAAATACATTTTCATGTTTCTAGTGGTAACCCATGTTACCACACTACGATTCAAATGTATCGAGGTTCTTGTTAAGACAATGTTTGTGTCATGTTCAGATTCAATTACTAAGCAGTGAATCTAAGAGTGTATAAGCACAACCAATAGTCATTTTTGTTTTACTAACGAGAGTTTTACTCATGCAATAATTATTCTTAAGGTGACAATGTAGGACCGGAAAGGCGACTAGAGGGGGGTGAATAGGAGCACCAATTCATTTTTGCAAAGATAATGGATTCAACTCGCAAATCGCAAATCACTCTAATAGCTATGAGAGCTATGAAGATGAATACTTAAGCACAGTGGAAGACTTGAATGAATCCACTCCTAAACCCTCAAAGCATAGCAAAGAACTCCTCAAGAAATCTCGAAAAATCGTGGACAAAGGTACTACCATCATAGGTAAGTGCGATTATCAAGATCGCAGTACTATCAGTGAGCAAATGTCTTGGTACTACCGATCGCGGTACTACCTCGAGCAAAAGTGCGGTACTACCGATTATCCCGACGATGAACGAAATGACCTAAAACAAAATTGAAAATCGACGTAACTTTTAAACCGTAAGGCCAAACTCTACCAAATTTGGAACACACCTTCCTAAGGGTATTAGGAACCTATTCCAAGTGGCGATCGTCCAGATCTACGTCAAAGTTTCGATCTTTTTCAGTTTTACCTAAGAAGGGCAAAGAACCGAGCAAAACGAAAAACTTGATCCAACTCTTGCTCGTGGGAGATTGATGATCTAGGTGACCTTAGATACGCTCCCACATGTCACAAAGCAAGGAGTAAGAGTGCACAAGAACAACCAAAACCAATGGATCAAGGAAGCACCCAAAATCATCAAAAGAGAAGGAAGAACACAAGAGGGAGCTCATCTTTGGAAGAACATCCATAGATTGATTCATGATGTTCTTTGGTTCTGACCACTCCCTCAAGGAGGACAAGAGCTCCATCCAAGAGCATACACATCAATCCATCTCTAGAGCCTATGCCTCTCTTTTCTTCCCTAAACCCTAAAAACCAAACTAGGGTTTGCAAATGAAGTGCTTTAGCTGCGTGAACAAACCCTCTCTATTTATATGAGGCCTAGAGCTTCTAGAAGACTTAACCCTAATGGGCTCCGTTAGGCCCAATAACAAACAGGACACACACGCACGCATTTTAAAGCGCCGTCTTCACTTTTCTTGACCTAAACCACTTCTTGACGCACCGCCTTGCGCCGCTGGTTGGCATTAGGTCACCAAGGTGGTATTTGGTGAAATTACCAAAATACCCCTTCTCGATCCTTCTCCATGGACCGAGTCCAACTCGTCAAGCAATCGCCGCTTCTCATAGCGTGTAGGTTGATCAACGGCTCTCATCATGTCGGCAAGTCTCTCCCGTCCAATCCCATCGAACCTCCAAGGCACTTGCACCGACCTCGCCGCTTGATCCAACCAACAGATCGAATCACGGCTCGATCCACTCGTCCATTCGTGCCATGCTTGAGTCACTCGACTCACCCGGCATCCATGATCGTTCGACCTCGGCTCTCCTAGCTTAGTCCCGATCCTCCTCGCCGCTGACCGTCATTGACTCGCAAGCCACCGCACAAAGAATAGACCAAGAAATCGTCTCCGGAACAAGTTCTTCACAACTTGACCCACGTTAGCTCAAAACATGCAATATGCAACATATATGCATTAACAAACATGGAAATGACATAACCCAAAAACAATTCTCCAAGTTAAACGAAACTCGAAACCAAATCGGTATTACCGCCATGTTATGGCAGTATTATCAAGATCATGCAGTAGTATCAAGACCCATAATCGCGATCGCATCGCCTCAATGAAATCCAAAACTTCCCAAAAACACTTGTTCGGAAAAACCATACCACTCACACGCGGTCGTTCCGTCATGCGGTACTACCGAGAACCATAGCAGTACTACCGCTCAACGAGAAATCCAAAACACAAATAACACTCGCTCGAAAAACCATACCGCTTTGCTTGCGGTAATACCGACTGTGGAACTACCGTCAAACACAAGCTTAAGACGTTAAGATCAGCGGTAGTACCGCCAGATTATATGCCTAAGATTACCGATTATCCCGACACTTGTCAAAACAGATTTCAACAAAACCGAAAACGATCGCTTCGACAAACCAAAGAAGCTATTGCCAATTGTACCATCACATTAAGATCGTGAGCATATCCCCATGATATCCACAATCTCCCCTTGATGAACACATTGGCAATTTCCCACAAATGAATGTTTTGAGATTTGAAAGAGTAAGAACTCGACGTTTTGCTCAAATGCATAACTTGGTCCAAATGCAAGAAAAGCAAAGGAAATGACCAAGCTAGCTCGCAATAGTATCAAGAAGTGAGATACTGGCAAAAGAAGGCAAGAAAGCTTCATTTTCCGTAAACGGGTCAAAATCTCACTTAAGGTCCATATGAAAGAACAATTGTTCAAATGACCTTTGATCATTGTGAGTCTTCAAGAATTGCAAATCAACTTCGTAAAAGGCAAATAAGACCAAAAGAATGCAATAGAGATGATCCCACTCACTATGATCAATAAAAACCCTATGACTCCAAAAAGCTCTAAAACAACATTTTTACCAATCTTTCTCCCTTTGACAATGAATTCATCAAGGTGCATGGAAGAAGATAGAGCATGAAAGTAATGGAATGGCCGTAATTTTTGTAATTTTTCATTTTTTCAATTTTTGTTTGTTTGTTTGTAATTTAAGCAAAAGGAGCCATGAAGATTATCCATGAAGACTGTATAAGTATTACACCAAGCCATATTATGTGAAGAAGCTATAAGCAAGTATGGCAAAACATGTACCATAAAGCTAAGGCCAAAATAGCAATAATCGAGATTAAATGAATTGAAGGCATGACCGGTTGCTCAAGATCACAGTTTAACTAAAGGTATCCAAAAATGAGTCGGGCCATGTCTATAAGCAAAACGGAGCCAGAAGCTAGAAAATGAGTCAGTTTTGAGCACTTTTGAGATCAATTTTGAATCAATTTGTTCAAGCATTTAGAATTTAGCACATTGAGTACTTTGATGAAAATGATTGATTTTATCTTAGTAAAGCAAGTCTGGACTAGGAGCCATCCACAATCGCTTTCTAAGTTTCAACCAATTGCCAATTTATTTTCTTATCATTGTGCTAGATCTCAAGCCTCACTACGACCATCCCAAGCAACACAAGCTTAAGAGAATAGTCTGGTCATCCAAAACTCCCCGAGTTCATGCCTAGTGCAATGGCAAAGGCCTCATAAGAAAGAATTGGTGAGATCGGTTTTTTCGCACAAAAAGCTCATTTTTATTTGCTTGACTTGAGAATTAGCATAGCTCAATTTAACACTCGAAAAAGTTCAGACTCAATTAAGCCTATATGACATGGCATGAATCATGAGAGGATCACTAAAGCAAAACTAGTCACAAGATCCAACAAGTCATATTATAATTCAGGTTTGCACACGAGATAATAGAGCTAGCATGACAAAAGCTAAGCTATACATAAAAAGCCATAAAAGACATCTAGCAAGCTAGCACAAGACATGGCAGGTATAAAGTATGAAAGCATGTCACACAAGGATAATAATCAAAGCTCCATAAGGTTATATTACAATGCAAGTTCTTTGAAGTTTAAAATGCATTATGGTACAATGAATGCAAAAAGAGCAAACTCCCCTCAAAACAGGCCAAGAGGACTAACAACCCCAATTCTCCCCGCAAAAGCAAAACGAGAAGAATCAAGAGCTTTAGTGAAAATGTCAGCAACCTGATGCTCAGACTCAACAAAATGAAGCACAACATCACCCTTCTCAACATGGTCTCTAAGAAAATGGTAACGAATGTCAATATGCTTAGTCCTAGAATGTTGCACTGGGTTTTTTGCAATATTAATGGCGCTAGTGTTGTCGCAGAAAAGAGGAACACTACCCAAAAACAACCCATAGTCCCGAAGAGTAGATAAGATCCAGAGAACCTGAGAGCAACCATCGGTCGCAGACTACATACTCGGCCTCTAAGAATGGATCAGGCAACAGAGGACTGTTTCCTAGATGACCACGAGATGAGAGATGTGCCTAAGAAATGACAAGTGCTGAAGTACTCTTCCTATCTACTCTACACCGCAAAATCAAGATCGAAAAGGCCCGAATAGAGAGAGCAGAAGAAGAAGAATACCAAAGTCCAAAGTCAAGAGTGTCCTGGAGGTACCTGAATATGCGACGCACTGCTTGACGATGAGAAGCTCGAGGAAGCTCGAATCGAGCGCTGAGACACACAAATAATTGTATGTCGGCCTCGACACTGTGAGGTAGAGGAGGGAGCCAATCATGCTACGGACTTCTTCGGTCCACGGGCTCTCCATCCTCATCTGGGTCCAGCACGGTGGTCGTGGCAATGGGAGTAGACATTGGTCTACTGCTTCCCATGTCGAAGCGACGAAGAAGGTCCTTTGTATACTTACTTTGATGAATGAAGGTGCCTTCTTTCAGTTGCTTGACTTGAAGACCAAGAAAGAAGGTCAATTCGCCCATCATGCTCATCTCAAACTCCCTGCTCATAGAATATGAAAATCTAGACACCAAAGCATGAGAGGAACCACCGAATATGATATCATCCACATAAATCAACCAATAAGAAGTCAACGCCATGCTTAAGAGTGAACAAGGTTTTATCAACCATTCCCATTTTGAAATCATTACTAAGAAGAAAACTCTTAAGCCTATCATACCAAGCTCTAGGGCTTGCTTTGCACCATACAAGGCTTTGGAGAGTTTAAAACACGGTTTGGGAATTTGGGATTTTCAAACCGGTGGTTGCTTGACAAAGACCTCTTCTTCTATGAAACCATTCAGAAAGCACTTTTGACATCCATTTGAAAAAGCTTGAAACCCTTAGATGATGCAAATGCTAGCAAAATGCGAATGGCTTCCAATCTAGCTACAGAGCAAAAGTCTCTTCAAAGTCTAAGCCCTCTACCGAATAACCTTGAGCTACAAGCCTAGCCTTGTTGCGTAACTACCAACCCATCCTCACTTTGCTTATTTTTGAAAATCCATTTTGTTCCAATTACATGTTGATTAGGTGGAGGTTCAACTAAGGTCCGAGACTTGGTTTCTTTCAAAGTTTTCAAGTTCTTCATGCATGGCATTGACCCAAGAGGCATCGAGAAAGAGCATGGGTGATATCTCGGGGTTCAAAAGAAGCGACAAAAGCGTAATGTGCATGAGAATCGGAAGAATGAACTCGAGCGAGTGACTCGCTCATGAATATCCCCAATAATCTGCTTTCGGTGGATCTTTGTCATTTGAATGTGAAGAGGAGCTCTGGTGCGAAGTGGCCTCTACCTCATGGGTCGTGGAGGTAGGAACAGAGCCACTCGATCGTCGGTGAAGGTAGGAAAAGGCTACTCATCCAAGTGGTGTAGTAGAAGCGGGCTCCCCAACCCTCTCGAAATGGTGGAGGATGGATTGGGTCCTCATCCTCGAGTCATCGTCGACTTAAGATGCTTTCTCGAATATCGTGAACTGTGTACCAGAGCATCGGGTCTAGTACTGTGACTAGCCTCATCAAAAGTGACTTCGTGAAGTCTCAACAATTTTGTTAGTGTCAAAATTAAATACACGATAGCCACGAGAATGAGCGGGATATCCAAGAAATATGCCATCGTAACATCTAGATTCAAATTTATCAAGGTTGCCATGTTTAAGAATGAAGCACTTACAACCAAAAATCTTGAAATGAGAAACTTTGGGCTTATGACCAAATCTGAGCTCATAGGAAGTCTTACCAATAACAGATCTCAAGAACACCCTATTAGAAATATAACAAGCAAGAAGATAGCCTCATTCAAAACCTCCTAGGTGTGGAATGCTCATCTAGCATGGTCCTCGCCATCTCTACAAGGGTCCTATTCTTCCTCTCTACAACACCATTCTCATTGGGAACTCTAGGTGAAGAAAAGCGGTGATCTAGCCCCTATCGTAATGAAGGTGGCAAAGGAAGAATTCTTGAATTCTGTCCCATTGTCACTCCTAATGGCTCTCAAAGCTCCAGAAGATCAACAAAGAAGTCTAAGGACCAAATCTCTAAAGAAACCAAATGCCTCGTCCTTAGAAACCGTAAAATAAACCCATGAATACCGGAGTAATCATCTACAATCACAAGCACATACCACTTACCACCGCATTTGGACTCTAGAAGGACCAACAAAGTGTCTAAGTGCAAGAGTCGACCGTCCATCGGTCATCACTAAAGTAAGAGGTGGATGAGAAGCGTAAACCATCTTACCATGTCTATAGGTGTGCACACAAGGTCTCTAACCTTCACCTTGACCTAGGCAAACCTCTAATCAAGTCCTTACATCGACTCTAGTCAAGTGGTCGGGCCTATGTGACCAAGCCTCACGATGCCACAAAACTAGATCATGGGAATCGAAGCAACAAGACACCTAGGGCTAGAAGCGTAAGAGATACTAAATCGGCACAAAAGATCCTCTCAAACACTCGAAATCTTAAAGACAAGCTCACCAGAGGAATCTAAAACCTCAGACTCACCACTCTTAAATCTCACCTCTAGACCTCATCATCAAGCGGAGAAACGTAAAGCGATTATATTTCACTTACTTACCAAAGCGACGCCCTTGAGCATGAATTTGTTGTTGACGCGCACTGTGCTCTTTGGTCTCACGGCCCCGGTAGAAGCATCCCCAAATGTGATCAATTCATTGCCGGATGCATGTGTGGGGGGAGGAACCACTAAGATTCCCAGTCATATGTCGAGAACACCCGGAGTCAACAATCCATATGTCCTCCTTCCTCGCACGCCGAACCTAATGAGCACGAACATGAAACATATGTGCCTCAGTACTGGAGTTAGTGATAAAGGACTTGGGAATCCAAAGATCGAGTCACATGATGCTTAGGCAAAACAAGAGAAGCAAAGAAGAAAGCGGTTAGGAACAAAATCATAAGAATGCACACGTGAACCACCTAGACCTCTCCAAACGATCTACCAAAAGATCGGTACTCCTCTGTCTAGATGCTACCCGTGGTCTCTCCTCATGATATCCTAAACCAGTAGCGCCGCCTAGAGCCACCAAAGAGTCAAAGAAGTCATCTACAAACCTAGGCCTATGTCTAGTAGGAATGACAGTCGCTGGCTCTAGAGACTCTGAGAGGTGCAAAAACTCCTCTAATGGACCTCAAAGAACTCATCCTCTCCTTTCTCTCAAACTTGGCTCTCTGTAAAGAGTAACTCAACAATATGGCCATTCTTCTTGCAGAAGGTGCAATGGTACTTGACCTTTTGAGGGTGCGACCGATGAAGGAAGCACCTATCTTGCTAGAAAGGGTTTGAGCAAAACCACAGATTTAAAGACTATCTTGGATGACTTAGGTGGTTCTACCTCAATCAAAGCCACTCTCAACAACTCTAACAACCTTAGGTGGATGATTCTTGGAATGCTCTAGGAATCAAAACCTAGGCCACTATTATTCACACTCACCTTAGATTTGTCTAGAATCATGTTGAGTTTCTTCCTCCCACCAACAAATCTCTCAAGAGTCCCTTTGAGGTAATCATTTTGTATGGCTAGTTCATAACAAGAAGCACACTTATTTGACTTGCTAGCCCTATCAGACTTTTCCTTATAGTGAGCTACCTCGGCTTTCAAAGCCTCACAAGACACACAATAGTTATCCCTAATCTTATCCAACTGCTCTTTGAACTTAACTCTAAACGCTTCTTGTATCTTATCTACACTATGCCCAAGTTCAATACAAAGAGTACAAGAATCAGAATCAACAACTTTCTTGGAAGCAGTCATGGACATGGATTGTTCAATTTTAGCCTTTTCTTCTAGTGTCTTGTTTAAAGCATCATTCTCAAGTGTGAGTTTAACACAGTTTTCACATGAAGCAGTTTTAGAGTACAGAATCATTTCCGACATCTCCTTCATTTTAATCTTATTTTTCTCACAATGAGAGCAGGTGTGACTAGCATCAAATTTACTCAATTCTTTTGTAGCACTATCCAATTTTAGTTCAAGCAAAGCACAATTTGAACAAGGCAAAGGGATAGCATCAACAGTAGTCACATCTAAAGCAATGGCATTCATGCAAGCAGGACTAGACTTGAGAGTTTCTAGTTCATCCAGAGCATCTTTCAATTGATTTGTAACAGAGGAATGAGCAAGTCTTAGAGTTACCAATTCATCATACATTCCGAACAAGCATCACAAGCATCTTTAGGACTAATTGATTTGAGTGTAGCAACTTCTAGTTTCAAGTTATCAATCATGATGTCCTGATTCTTAAGCATTCTAGCTTGCTTATCTAATTTTCGTTCAGAAATGACCAAAGCACGTTTCATTTGAGCAGGTGAGGGACATACCTCATCGGGATCATTGAAAAGGTCGCCGTCGTTGGAGGAGTCGACGTCGTGGCTGTCCTTAGCCATGAAGCACATGCGGTGAAGTCTTGATCCTTCTTCTTGCCATGAGAGTCGCTGTCGCCCTCCGTCCCCGAGTCCACATCGCTCATGTCAGCAGACTCAAGAGCGGTAAGGACCTTGCCGACGAACTTGCGATAGTTCGCTTCTTGGGCTTTGCATCCTTAGCTTGAGGACGCCCGAAAGTCCTTCTCCTTCTTGCCCTTCACTTGGGGCAAGCTGGAGCGAATGTGGTTTGGCTCACCACACTCAAAGCAAGTAACAGGCCACCTCTCATTCATTCCTCACTTTGTTGAAGACTCTCGAGAATTTGGTGGTTAGGAGGGCTAAATCATCCTCGGTATTTTCTCTAGTCGCTCATCGCTCAAAAAATGCAAAGCGGACAACGAAAGACCAGATGAGCCAAAGTCCAAAGAATCAAGAGCTACCCCGAGATGGGTCAACCACTAAAGCCATCGACTGTTTGGGGAGTCGCGAGATGAAATCAATCTCATGCGACTTCAACCTCGAGTAAAGCTTATCCATGGTAAGCTCACTCATGTGATGTTGTCATTGATGGATGTGATCTTCATTCCCTGACTCTCACATCAAGAGGACCCAAGAACTGGCGTGCATTCTCGGACTCAATGAATGTGAGACCAAAGACGTAAATTATGAAGAATCTTGGAAAACCTTCCCAATAACTCATCCAAAGATTCACCAGGCTTTTGTTCGATCTTTGAGTATTCTTTCTTGAGTTGGTTCTGTCTCACTTCCTTGATAGCTGTAGAGCCCTCGTGGTAATCACAGAGGGTCTTCCAGATCTCATGAGCAGACTTCAGATGAGACACACGCTCAAACTCAGATCGACTAAGCCCTTGAATCAAGAAGTTCCGAGCCTTGCTGTTAGCCTCTACATCAGGATTGATTACATCTTCATCGGCCGGCACGACATAAGCATTTTTGACCTTAAGCCAAATTGCGTGCCCTTGAGCCTCGATGTAGGCTTGCATGCGAGCCTTCCAGTAAGCAAAATCAACTCCATCGAAAATATGAGGTTTGAGTGAATACTTGTCAGTCGCCATGGCTCCAAAGAACGGTTAAGATCTATGAGAAGAGCTAACCGGCTCTGATACCAATTGTAGGACCGGAAAGGCGACTAGAGGGGGGGTGAATAGGAGCACCAATTCATTTTTGCAAAGATAATGGATTCAACTCGCAAATCGCAAATCACTCTAATAGCTATGAGAGCTATGAAGATGAATACTTAAGCACAGTGGAAGACTTGAATGAATCCACTCCTAAACCCTCAAAGCATAGCAGCAAACTCCTCAAGAAATCTCAAAAATCGGGGACAAAGGTACTACCATCATTGTAAGCGCTGTACTATCAAGAGCAAATGTCTTGGTACTATCAAGATCGCGGTACTACCTCAGGCAAAAGTGTGGTACTACCGATTATCCTAACAATGAACAGAAACAGCCTGAAAACAAAATCGAAAATCGACGTAACTTTTAAACCGTAAGGCCAAACTCTACCAAATTTGGAACACACCTTCCTAAGGGTATTAGGAACCTATTCCAAGTGGCGATCGTCCAGATCTACGTCAAAGTTTCGATCTTTTTCAGTTTTACCTAAGAAGGGCAAAGAACCGAGCAAAACGAAAAACTTGATCCAACTCTTGCTCGTGGGAGATTGATGATCTAGGTGACTTTAGATACGTTCCCACATGTCACAACAAGGAGTAAGAGTGCACAAGAACAACCAAAAACCAATGGATCAAGGAAGCACCCAAAATCATCAAAAGAGAAGGAAGAACACAAGAGGGAGCTCATCTTTGGAAGAACATCCATAGATTGATTCATGATGTTCCGGTTACTGACCACTCCCTCAAGGAGGACAAGAGCTCCATCCAAGAGCATACACATCAATCCATCTCTAGAGCCTATGCCTCTCTTTTCTTCCCTAAACCCTAAAAACCAAACTAGGGTTTGCAAATGAAGTGCTTTAGTCTGCTGTGAACACACCCTCTCTATTTATATGAGGCCTAGAGCTTCTAGAAGACTTAACCCTAATGGGCCCCGTTAGGCCCAATAACAAACGGGACACACGCACGCATTTTAAAGCGTCGTCTTCACTTTTCTTGACCTAAACCACTTCTTGACGCACCGCCTTGCGCCGCTGGTTGGCATTAGGTCACCAAGGTGGTACTTGGTGAAATTACCAAAATACCCCTTCTCGATCCTTCTCCATGGACCGAGTCCAATCTCGTCGAAGCAATCGCCGCTTCCGCAACGTAGGTTGATCAACGGCTCTCATCATGTCGGCAAGTCTCTCCCGTCCAATCCCATCGAACCTCCATGGCACTTGCACCGACTTCGCCGCTTGATCCAACCAACAGATCGAATCGCGGCTCGATCCACTCGCCCATTCATGCCATGCTTGAGTCACCGACCTCACCCGCATCCATGATCGTTCTAGACCTCGGCTCTCCTAGCTTAGTCCCGATCCTCCTCGCCGCTGACCGTCATTGACACGCAAGCCACCGACAAAGAATAGACCAAGAAATCGCCTCAGGAACAAGTTCTTCACAACTTGACCCACGTTAGCTCAAAACATGCAATATGCAACATATATGCATTAACAAACATGGACATGACATAACCCAAAAATAATTCTCCAAGTTAAACGAAACTCGAACCAAATCGGTATTACCGCCATGTTATTATGGCAGATTATCAAGATCAAGCGAGTATCAAGACTCCATAATCGCGGTCGCATCAGCTCCTCAATGAAATCCAAAACTTCCCAAAAACACTTGTTCGAAAAACCATACCGCTCACACGCGTCGTTAAAATCATGCGGTACTATTGGCAACCATAGCACGGTATTACCGCCAACGAGAAATCCAAAACACAAATAACACTCGCTCGAAAAACCATACCGCTTTGCTTGCGGTAATACCGACCAGCGGAACTACCGTCAAACACAAGCGGTATTATCAAGATCGGTAGTACCGCCAGATTACACGCCATACTACCGATTATCCCGACACTTGTCAAAACAGATTTCAACAAAGACGAAAACGATCGTTTCGACAAACCAAAGAAGCTATTGCCAATTGTACCATCACATTAAGATCGTGAGCATATCCCCATGATATCCACAGACAAAGAATAAGAGTTATCAACAATCAAGGAGGCGAAATAATAACAATCAATCTCTTGGCATAGCTAGATGTTAACCTTTAATATAGTATTTCATAAATAGCAAATAAGCATGCAATAATACTTTGAAATGAAATACTTTGCATTTGAAACGTGGGTTTAACATGATCAATAGTAAAGACTTGCCTTGCTCAAATGTGGATGGGTTTTGATCTTGGCGTAAAGCAATGACGAAGTCTTCGGCGACGTTTGAATCTATTTAACGCAAAAACGATGACTTCGAATAAATGCTCAGAACACAAATAACTTCAAATTAAATTAAAATGAACTCAAAACAAATATGATTTTGGGACCGTTGGAAAGATCTTGAATTTAGATGAATTTATAAACAAAAATAAAATCAATTGGATTTAAAATGAGGGAGAACGAGCTCTCCAAAGTTTGACCTGAGAGAAATTCGAGAAAATCTGAAATTGCTGACAGGTGGGTCCCACTAGGATTTTCCTTTACTTTTTAATTTATTTTTATTAAAAAATCTTGTGTGACTGACAGGTGGGGTACACGAGGATTTTTATTTCCTTTCCTTTATTTTTATTCAGGAAAGTCTCGAGGGACTGACAGGTAGGGTCACGGTCCAATGGACTTGGTCCACTCAACTACGCACGGGGGCTAGGGCCCATTGGTCAGTGGTTGGGTGTATACTGACTCGGTCCACGCACGGATTCTTAACCCTACGGCTATAATTAACTTCTTATCGGTGTCGAGCCCACATGTCATACACTTACTAACTAACTAATTAACTAACTCTAACTACCGGATTAGCCTAATCGCAGTTCCACGTGGCGACACCACGTCAACGCCTTCGTTAGAAAAGAGGAGTACACCGAGAGTGGCCACGGCTGTTGGGACCCGAATATGCAAATTTGGACCCTTAGTGTATAATGCACTAGTCTAAGATCACGCTAGTGTATACAATGGCAACATTGATGAAATATCATTCCATATGCAAAGATAACTAAGACATATGAAATTAACAATAATTATCAGAGTAGTGACCTTATGGTCGAAGCTTACAATTAATGCCTGAGAAGGTGAATATCTCAAATAACTTCAGTGTAGTCCATCCATATGCTTACAGGCAATCGACTAGGGTAGTGCAACCTAGTTCTCTATGATCCTTCAAGTAGCCCTTGCTGACTAACGATGAACTGATATAGCCTTCAACAATTAAGCAACATTGTTTATAGCAAGAATGATTACACGGAGTACTCAACAAGTTGTACCACAAGATGCAAGTATAAATGATAACTTATTCCGAAGGACATGGCTTTTATGGTTATTTTGCAAAAGAACAACAGTTGCAATGGAATATGAATAATAGACTGAAAGCATAAGTTGAGACAATAATAATAATAAGTAAACAAGAGTTTCCACAAAGTTCGCACAACTTAAACCACTTCTTTCACACAGCTTTCCTTTCACTTTGTTTTTATAAAATCTGCCCTTTGAGTAAATCACTGAGCATGTCCATAACCTAGGATGCGGCTATATAGGTTTAACCACAAGATATAACCAATGTGGCCAACACAAGTCATAACAAAACCTGATAGAAACTTTATATCAACAATTGACCCTCCTAATGTGCATGCAGCCGACACCAAACTGCACTCAGCTCATTGGCCCATGCAAAGATGCGACCCACCGCAAAGAAGTCTGCAACTCCACCCTGGTGCAAAAGCTTTAACCTACTACCTGAGTAGCCAATATCGACACTCTGTAACTTACTAAGCTAGGTCTGTCCTATACCAGGCTTGTGGTAGTACGATATGACTTAGTTCAGTGACATACAAAGTTCAGTCCTTAATTGACCAAGGCAAAACTACCAATACTACACTAATTCACAAAGATTCACACAGCTCCCAAGCACAAAGCCCACCATGTCACACAGACCTTTCCACTCGTCTTAATCTAAATCTTTTCCCAACCTATTGATTAAGTGCAACACATGTCATCAACAGGTGACAACATACAACACACAACTTTTCATAAAAGATGTTCCATAATCACTTAGTCAAGTCAAGTTTGAGTTTAACATTCCAAAATGATAGCAATGACACATTGCAAGGCTAAGCATACTAATTGTGTCTAACCAACCCATGTTGGTGCTATGATAATACCAACTAGAAGTTTAATCAAGCTAGCGTGACAAATGATCATGGCAATACAATTCACAAGGTGGTTATAAATCAAATGAGCTGCATAACTAATCCCAAAATAGGTAAAACATTTGATAATCGAATTAGCATGTAATACTTTAAATCAAAGTTTTTCTAAAACTTGGTGCAATATGATCAAATCACAACTTGCCTTGCTGTAGCAATGTTATCGTTCTTTTATCTTCGGTCATCAACTTCCTTGACCTTCAGCTCATTTGGACAATTCTGGAACATCAACGTCTAATGAGAGAGAAAGCGCAAATACAAACAAAATTCAAAAAGACAAATAAAACTCCAAATTAAAATTGAATGGTACTGAAAGGTAGGGCTTGATTTTAGATGAATTTAGAAACTTGAACGGATTCAATCGAAGTTCGTATGAGGAAGAACGAGCCCTCGGAAGTTTGATCGGAAAAAAATGAGGAAATTAACAAAGGAGAGATAGTGTAAGTCATTAACAAGTGGGGCCGAGGACTATTCAGGAATCTTTGAATCACATGAATTTTGGAAAAAAAAATACTCGAGAGGATGACATGTGGGACCGACCGGATAAAATGAATTTTGGGAATTAAAATAATTCCAGGAAAAGGAAGAAAGGCTAACATGTGGGCATTACTCCATGGTGGACCAAGCTCATGGAGATGGGTTTGACCAAGGTTGACCTAACATATGGGGCCCTCATGTAAGTGAGAGGAAAATTCAGATCTAGGGTTTTGGATCGTGTGGATGACATGTGGGTGGTCAAGATGCTGACACGTCATGCACACGACCACCACGTGGCAACCAGGTGGCAAAGAGGTGGCACTGATGTGGCAGGTAGTTGCACTGACATGGCAGGGGTGGGGTGATGACAACGTGGAAAGAATGGTTGGCGGTGTGGCTACCACACGTTGCTAATGAGGCAGACACGTCACGTAGGACATGAGGTGGCGCCGACAGGGCAATGACATGGCTGCCACACGACAACGGCGCTCGAATTCTGATGGCTCATCGGCGGCAACGGCCGTGGTGGAGCACTCGGATGGATGCAACACGGAGAGGACGACAAGGAGAACGCGATGACGTGGTCAACATCGCTGGTGGCGACCTTGGGCGAACGATGGTGCGATAGAAACGGTGGCAGAGATGGGTTGCACGGCGGTGACGACGTGGGAGGATGCATCGGCAACGGGAAGGTGAGCACGAGGTAGAACATGGGGCAGGGAAGGAGATGATGGGGTTGAAGACGCAAGGTACTCACTAACATCAGTGAATTGAGGCAGTGAAGGTTGGTAGCCGGAGATGGAGGAGGAGTTGATCTCGGCGCATGGTGAAAGAAACATGAAATCAAAAGATGGGATACGTAGATCATAAGGTAGAACACGTGGTGGCGTGAACCAAAACATGAGGAACTCATCAAGGTGATAGGGAACGTGATGGAAAGCTTTTGGGGTGGTAGAGCGCGACTAGACATGATGAAGATGACCACTGCGATGACAAAACGGTGGCGTCCCAAGCAGTGACAGCTAGGGCATGGAGGTGGCGTGATGAAGCGAAGCAGATGTGCACATGGGTGGCACTATTTATGGCCTCGGGAGGCGTGGGCAGCATGGACACCGAGTGTGGCGGCGGAGGAGTCTGCGCCGCACACACGCGTAGCAGTGGCGGCAGTGACTGCCAGCTGGGCCAGGGGTGGCGCCACGGTGTGGGCTCGAGGTGGTGTTGGCCCGCTAGGATTTGGATCGTTGGGCCAATAGAAGAATGGAGGTGGGCCGGTGGCGAGGCGGGGAGTTAGGCCGAGGAACGGAGCAGGTGGTGGGGCAGGGAGACAGGGCTGTGCTAGGTGAAACCGGGGCAGTGGCTTAAGAAGAGGGGGAGAGGATTGATGAGTCGAGCCAATTCGACCCACAAAGATAATTGGAATTAGAATTGATTTCTGAATTTAAAAAAACCGAAAATTTAAATGAGCCAAAATAAACACCAAACGAACTAAAAAAAAATCCAACAACAATAAGGAAAATACCTTGAAACACAACGGACTCAATTGAAATTTACATTAATCATTTTTTTAATCTCAGAAATCCCCAATTAAGCTTTATTAACTCAAGGAAAATTGGTGAAAATTTTCGGGGACCTAATCTAAACAAAAATATTTTTAAAATCTCAAAATTTGGGATGTTACAATGGCGCTTGGTCTTGAGCTCGTAGCCTGCGAGGTGGGGCACAGCGGACTCCCTTGACCGGCAAAATGGAACGCGGCGGCACGAGCGAAGCTGCTGGCTGTGGCGGCGTGTTAGGAGGTGGCCCGAGGCAGCAGCACTGTAACGCCCTGATTTTTAGAGCCTTTTTGAAGATTTCAAAATAAAAAGAACCATTTTGTTTTGATGAGAATTCAAAGCTTAACTTGAAATTTTAGAATAGATTTAAATTGACTAACTCAAACTTCAACTAAAATCCCTTGATGGTTTGTTGAGTTGTTGGAGTTTTGGTAATCTTCCTTTTTCTGTCTAGGTTTTGTCCATCTTTGGACCGGACCTCCTTAGGTCTAAACCTTCCTCAAATTCATTCGAGTTCGCTCTCTGTATCTTTTGAACACCACTGTGTCCGTTTGGACTTGCCTCCGTTGCTTTAATCCTTGAAACTCTCTCTGGAGGTTTTCTTCGACGCCAACCCGGTAGTACCGCCCGCACCTTGCGGTGCTACCGTTTCTTAGGACCTCCCCTTACCTTTATTAGACCTCCCCAGGTCCTCTAGGACCTCCTCCTTGTCATTTGGACCTCCTTGTGTCCTTCAGGACCTCCTCATGTCCTCTAGGACCTCCCCGTGTCCTTCAGGACCCCTATGTCCTCCAGACCTCCCTCCTTGTAGATCTGGCTGTTAAGACCTCCCCCTTTGGAGATCTTAACCGTCCAGACCTCCCTCCTTGCAGATCTGGCTATTAAGACCTCCCCCTTTGGAGATCTTAACCGTCCAGACCTCCCTCCTTGCAGATCTGGCCGTTAAGACCTCCCCCTTTGGAGATCTTAACCGTCCAGACCTCCCTCCTTGCAGATCTGGCCGTTAAGACCTCCCCCTTGGAGATCTTAACTGTCCAGACCTCCCTCCTTGTAGATTTGGTCGTTAAGACCTCCCCCTTTGGAGATCTTAACCGTCTAGACCTCCCTCCTTGTAGATCTGGCCGTTAAGACCTCCCTCTTTGGAGATCTTAACCGTCTGCACCTCCTCCTGCAGATCTCGGCCGTTAAGACCTCCCTTGGAGATCTTAACCGCCTGCCTCTCCTCCTTGTAGATCTGGCCTTTAAGACCTCCCCCTTTGGAGATCTTAACCGTCCAGACCCCCCTCCTTGCAGATCTAGCCGTTAAGACCTCCTCCTTGGAGATCTTAACCATCCAGACCTCCTCCCTTGTAGATCTGGTCGTTAAAGACCTCCCCCTTGGAGATCTTGACCGTCCAGACCTCCCCTTTGCAGATCTGACCGTTAGGACCTCCCCTTTGGAGATCCTAACCGTTCAAGACCTCCTCCTTCGATTAGATCCTAACCCTCCAGACCTCCCCCTTGATTCAGTCCAACCGTCAGGACCTCCCTAGTGGGTGAGGACCTCCACTTGACCTCTGTAGACCTCCTCTTTTGCACTTGATCTTGGCCGTTGGACCTCCCTTTCAAAAATTCAATGGGTGAGGACCTCCCTTGTCCTCTGCAGGACCTCCTCAAGGTCTTCGCAGGACCTCCCCTACGGGTCTTGACTGGCCCCACTTGGTAGTCACACTCATTTTTCTTTATCCTTTGACTGTGTCCTTGTGCAAGGAAGTCTTCCCCACATTTAATGCATGTTGTATCATATTAAATGCTACCACTTTTGTAGTACCAATGTCATACTTTTGTCACATCGCTTGCCTACTCCCTTTGTCCTCTTTACCAACTCTTGAACACCCGTATCTTGGGGCATGCTTAATGGCTCCATCTATATATAGCTTGGGCAGCCCTTCCTCTCTCACTTTCTCCTCATTTCCACTCTCCAGCTCCACCAACCAGCTCTTGGACCACCCTCCAAGCTCTCTGGACCTCTCCAGCAAGCTCGTTGGACCTCCTCTTGATCTCCCAATCTCTGAGTTGGTTTTACTTTGGTGTTTTATTTGGAGTTCCTTTGAATCTTGCTTGAGCTCTGTTTGAGTTATTTTGTTTTTCCACCGTGTAGATTGCGACGGTAGTGAGGAGCAAGGGTCTCTTGAAGAAGAAGGAGCTCAAGACTTTGAGCAAGGCAAGTTACACTCTTGATCATATTGCACCCATTACTTCAAGATACCTATGTTGGTTTCAAAGATGTATGCATGCTTACTTTTACTAAGATATTTCAATGCCTATCTTTCGGTTCATAGCTATGCCTAGTTCCATTGTATGGCCACTATCTATGTTGAACCAACCCCATTGTCACCCTAGATAAAATCTGGTTTTTGCAATAGTAAGGACCAGAGGCTTTTGAAAAGTGAATGCTTAGTCTTGCTAGACCAAACATCTTGATTTGGGAAATGTTTCTTCCAACAGACCAAAATATCAAATGCTTTCAAAGCCATGACATTGGGTTGTCATGGAGGTTTTGACAAATGGATTTGAAAAACAGAAATGGAAAAATGGATTTGGTCTTGGGCGGATTGGTTGTTTGGCTGGTGCAGGGTATGCACGGGCTCAACTTGGGTAGGGTTGAGGCCTAGGGGTTTGTGTTAGCCGCCCAAGCCATATGAGGACCGGTCTTTGAGCTGCATCTTGCTATGCCTATAATGGGCTATGCCACCCTCGTACAAACCACATGTCCTGAGAAATGGGCAAAGGGACCTGGCTAACTTATTTGCAAAGCTCCATCGCGGTTGATCCTGTGGATGAAGTGGGTAATCATGTTACGACCTTTGTAGTCCCACCTGGCGCAAGAGAGGGCCTGAACCCTGCGGATGGGTAGTCCAAAGGGGGTGAAACCTTAGCGAGGGTGGACTGCGTTGGAGTAATGCTTTGTAAAGGCCTTGTCATGTGCTCTAGACCTCTCACCAAAGGAAGTGTGAGGTGGCATCGACGGATGCGAAACAAACTAGAGAAATTCATGTCATGTGGGTAAAGTGTACAACCTCTGCAGAGTGTAAATCTATTCGAATAGACGTGTCCACGGTCATGGACATGCTAGCAAAGCCACTCAAAGTTAGCTCTTGGTTTTGGTTTTCAAAGGACTTATGAAATTGGTTTTGGATTTCTATCCAAATGGTTATTGGGCGGGGAGCCATGTGACAGGAGGGTATCCTTCACCATCTTGATGATGAATATTATCCAACTGAAAAAGAGAATTTACAAAATGAATTTTTAGATATGGTATAACTGCCTTGAAACTTAGTACTTGTAATTGAAACAAACTTGGCTTTACGCAAATCAACCCTAATATGCCTTCCCTTGATATATCCATTATGCATGTTATATTGTTAATTGACGGGTGTAACTTGCGAGCACAGTTGTTGTGCTCACTCTTGCTTGATTGATGAATTAAGCAGGTGAAGACTTCTTTGAGGATGAGGAGGACCAAGTCAATTAGGCCGCGCTCTCCAGCCAATCACCTATGGTGTAATGGATGGAGTCTATCCTTTTGGTTGTTTCGCTGTGTATTTACCTCTCGGTTGCTGGAGCTTGTAAGCAACCCCCTTGTAATCAACTCTTTTTTTGTTGTTAATAAAGTCTTTTGTGGATGTGTATGTTATCACTTGCTTCCTATGAGAACCAGTTATTGATCTCTGGGGACTGGTTTAGATCACAGAGGACTTGAGGCTTGTCTCCAAGCCCCATGACCTCCTCGGGTTGGTTCCTCTCGGACCTCCCTCGGGTCAGAGCGTGGAGCTTGGGGAGGTCTGAGGTCCAAAGACCTCCTCGGGTCAGGACCCCAGACCTTCGAGTGGTCCTACCGGACCTCTCGAGAGGTCTGGGCGGTCCTACCGTGAGGCCCTACAGGATGTCCTGGGAGGTCCTAGCGGACGTCCCAAGAGGTCCTGGAGGTCCTCTTGGGTAGCCCCTGGGTCGGGTCGTCACAAGCACGACGGCGAAGACACCACTGTGATGCGGGGGAACACTACACTATGGTGCTACTGGCTAGCAACCAACGCACGGGAGAGCATGTACGCGCTGTTTTGAATGTAACCACGGTGGCGGTGCTCTAAAGGGTGCTTGACGAGGATAAAAATCTCTATGTATTTCTTTAATAAATAATTAAAAGACCATATGTCTTTGTGGTCGTAACCCCTAAGGCTAACGACCCCTGTAGCCGTAAGGATTCGAGAGGTTACATAATGGGTACCCTGGTCGGATGAGGTCCTGTACCCAGTCCCCGACCAAATGACTACTTGAAGAAGCAATGAACTGGCATCTGGATCTAACTCCAAGTATATTCCTTACTGTGAGATGATGGAACACATGTCATATTTTCTCCATACCACACGACGTTTCATGGTCCTAAGACACTGACAACAACCACTATATGGTTTAGTGTCTCACAGATACCAACCGACGATCAGTTACTGTTTCACTAACTGTAACTAACCCTCCGACCAGATGCGTCACTTCCAATAGGCGACTTCTCCAGGAGTAACTGCAAACTCTTCGATGGTTATTTAGCATGGAGGAACAAGATGATGAGGACATCAACCCTTTGGATACGACCGTTACTCCACATACTAAGCAAGAGTTCAAGCTAGACATGTTCTGGAATCTAATTTGGCCTCCAGCTCCTCCAGGACCTCTCCAAGGGAGGTCCAAGAGGATCTCCATACTCCAAGGAAGGTCCAAGAAGATCGACACGTTCTGGAATCCAATTCGGTCTCCAGCTCCTCCAGGACCTCTCTAAGGGAGGTCCAAGAGGATCTTCACACTCCAAGGAAGGTCCAAGAAGACCTCCTAGTCTTCTAGGACCACCCGGGAGGTCTCCTAGGACCACTCGAGAGGTCTCTGAGGACCACCCGGAGGTCTCCCAAGACCACCCGGGAGGTCTTCTAGGACCACCCAGAGGTCCTCCAGGCCCTCCCTCCAGGACATCTCTCTAGGACCTCCCCTCCAGGACCTCCTCGCTAGGACCTCCTCCAGGACCACCTCCCCTCCAGGACCTCCTCGCCAGGACCTCCTCCAGGACCACCTCCCTCCTGGATCTCCTCTCTAGGACCTCCCTCTAGGACCACTCCAGGACCAGTCCTAAGACAATCGATACTCAACATGAATAGTATTGGTTGTAAATAAGTTATAGTATATATCTTTTAGATGAAGTCGGTTGTTAACTGTATTAGGAAAGAATTTTTGTGTGATACGGGAGTTAGAGATAGAATCGACATTAGGTCGTGTGTGTGTTGGCCGCACCCTTAGGTGCCAATATAAGGCCAGACAACGCCCATCTAGTTCGGCGGGTTTTGTTAGATTGATTTCAGCTTAGGCTAGAAACATCATCGTGTGTTTGTATAGCTAGTGCAACCAGACATTGTCTTCGAAACCCCAAATTATTCACTACAATTTCAATTCCTATTCGTAATTTCAGATTGCTTATTTATCTTGTTCTTACGTGCTTCTTCGGTGTATGCAGGAATTGAGCTTCGTGATCAGGTCATTCGGGTATTCGTGCACGGTTGATAACGACTTATTAAGCAGTTCAGTGCTTGCGTGGTTTCGAGCCTTGCGAGTTTATAGCTAGGATCGTGAGAGCTGAGCGACTACTACCGAACTTACCTTCTCATCGAAAGATCGGGCCAAAACAGGACCTTCGTGGTTCATCAAGTGGTATCAGAGCTACAGTTCATCGGTGAGAGTTTCCAGTATTCTAGTAGTAGATTCATTTTCCGTACCTAGAGTCCAGAAAATTGCCTAATTTTTTTGCATCTATCATCCATACCGAGCCCTTTGAGCCCTTGCAATTTTTCTTTTCGGTTTTTCTTGTTGAATCATTGGTTGCATCGTCGTGTCTAGTTGCTGATCGTTAGTTCTAGTTATTGTCTAGTTGGTCGTGTCTAGTAGTTGATCGTTCTTTTAGGGTTCTTAGTTTTTGCATCTAAAACAGAAAATTTGTGGGTTAAAACTCCTCTAATCCACACCAAAAACAGAAATTTCGTGCTGTCTTTAATCCGAAAGAAAAACCCGAGAGGATTGCTGTGATCTTTTGGGAGAGTTGATGTTATTTGCGATTTGCGGCAAACCCTAGGGCTGGCTTGATAGTAGAAGGAGAAAGAGGCAACCACAAGAACAAAAGCCGCAGTAAAAAAAAGGAACAGAAGGAAAGAGAAGAAAAAGAGGAGAAACACAAAAGAGATAGAGTTAATCTGTTCCGAAATTTGAAAAAGGCATCAAACATTTGCCAAATCCAGTGAAAATTGGTGGAGCCCTTCTTCATATATCCACAAGCTCCCACAAAAGAAATTGAGCACGTTTGGCCCATGGGATCAAAAGTTATAGAAGTTTCAAGATTGAACCCGAGTCGGTTTCGAGTTCGAGTAGGATTCCGTCTCCGACACACCTTCAGTAAAACAGGCATAACTTTTGTATACGGTGTCCATTTTGGACGTTCTTGTACTCGTAGGAAAGATAACAACGAGGCGCATCCTTTCCACCTAAGCAACAAGTCGCTCTCTAGGGTCCCCAAAATTGGCCATATTTGGCCCCGAATTCGCGTCGCAAGATTTTGGTTTCTGTTTTTGGTGATTTTTTCGGTCTTCCCTTCGGAATTTGGAGTTCGTCTCAACTGCAAAGTTGTAGATCTTATCAAAAAATTTCAAACGAGCATATATAAGCCATATGCATCTTTGCTTTTTTATCGTTTGAGACTAGCTTCTGTTTCTACTCAATCTAGAGGGCTATTTGCATTGCACCGATATTGTTGTCTTTTGTGCTCTACATCGTGCAAACAATCTTGTGCTTTTAGAAAGAAGTTTGAGTAGGAGGCTAGCGTCTCTCCTAGCACTTGTTGTGAGGTTTTCCATTGCTTACATCAAGTCACATTTATCATTGCATGTGCATACATACACATCTCTTAGTAGGACTTTGATTAGCTAGCTTTGATTAGGCTAGGATCAGCAACTTGACTAGTACATTGAACAATTTTTCAACTTGCATTAACTGATTTGATTATTGCTGATCCTTGCTACCATATTGAAGCCTTCTGAGCTCCACTTCCTTCTAACTCAATAGGTACCGTTCCTCACAATCGTTGGGCTAATTGCAAGTGAGAGTATCACGAACCAGCCACCGGTTGTACCACTTCCTTGCTGTATTGGTAAGTGCTTGTAAGAACTTGGTATAAGCTTCAGTGTGAGCGACTGTTGAGCCTCTAGGACCTAGTAGTTGATAGGGACATATACTTGTGATTTGTTTCCTTGTTTTCTACTAACAATGACAGGTTGGTCGAAGTGGGTAGATTACGATGTCATCGCGGGCAGATTTAAACTCAAGGGGAAACAACTACTGGCATACATCTTGCCACTTACTGCTGAGAGTACGTCGTTGGACTATTTTCTGTGGGTTACTATGTTGGAAAGCTACTTTGAAAGACAGGTCCTTGATCCTGTTGAGAAGATGAGCATGGCAAGGATGGCGCTGATCGGTGATGTTCAACATTGGTGGTCGAATCTTGAGGACCACTTCGTGTACAAATGGGAGCAGATGAAGAAGAAATTGTAACATCGTTTTGTACCTCCACCACCCACGGTCACAAGCAAGGTGCAACATAAGATAACTGAAAATGCTGACATTGTTTTAGCTACTACTCCATCTACAGATACCGCCAAGACGCTTGAAGAGATGAAGGATGATCTGGCGCGTCTTTTGTCATTAGAGGAAAAGCTTGAGGTACCTACAGTATCTGATGAGGACGATAATGACAAAGGTACTGATTTGGTGCTACAGCAAGACATAGAGCAACCTTGTGAATATATACTTGCTGTAGTGCAATCTTTTGATATTCCTTGTGTTGCCTTGAACGAACCATGTGCTGATCTGAATTCTCATAATTTTGCGCATGTCGAATTAATTACACATAAGGAAATACTTGATAGAATATCCCCTACTAATGCTTTGTGCTATATCATGCTTAATGAGCCAGTTAGTCTGGAATATGCTATGGAGAAAGTTTCTGAACTTTCATCTCTAAATTCTCTTTCTAGCACCTACACCTACTATTTTAAATTAATTGGAGATTATGGTGTAGACAATCAATTTATGGTATATTGAATATGCATAACTTGTGATCACATGGATGAATTGAAGCTTGCTGTTTTGGACAACAATTCTTGTGTGCTGAATCTTGTTCAATATGAAAGTAAAATAAAATTTATTGCTCATCCATGCCTGTGTGTTCACCTTTTATTGCACTATCTAGTATGGACAATCTGAATAAAGATGTTGACTTATGGAAGAACTTACAAATATTTTCACCCTTGCTAGATGAATTTCCTATTACTCAATTGAAATCTGATTATATGAATGACTTGTGCTCTTTAAATTCAATTATTGTGCTGCCCATTCATAGAGCAATGAATAACTCTACTATATACTTCACTTATAATTGCAATTTGAGTTACAAACTGAATGCTATGAGAAAATATACCTTTGCTGATGTGATGCATGCCCAATCACCTTTAATTTCCAAAGTTTTCTCTATTTCTTTGCCACCTGCTATTGCTAACATTTTGCAAAAAGATGAGAATGCGTTGCTACAAGTTTTAAAGCTTCTCTTGCTGTTGGAGGATGAGCGTGAGTCGAGGACGACTCAAATGCAAGAAGGGGAGGATGATGAGGACATCAACCTTCTGGATACGACCGCTACTCCACATACTAAGCAAGAGTTCAAGCTGGACACGTTCTAAAATCCAATTCGGCCTCTAGCTCCTCCAGGACCTCTCCAAGGGAGGTCCAAGAGGATCTCCACACTCCAAGGAAGGTCCAAGAAGACCGACACGTTCTGGAATCCAATTCGGCCTCCAGCTCCTCCAGGACCTCTCCAGGGAGGTCTAAGAGGATCTCCACACTCCAACGAAGGTCCAAGAAGACCTCCTAGTCTTCCAGGACCACCTGGGAGGTCTCCTAGGACCACCCGGAGGTCTCCCAGGACCACCCGGAGGTCCTCCAGGCCCTCCCTCCAGGACCTTTCTCCAGGACCTCCTCACCAGGACCTCCTCCAGGACCACCTCCCTCCAGGATCTCCTCTCTAGGACCACTCCAGGACCAGTCCTACGACCAGGTCTTCGACTAGTCCTAAGACAATCGATACTCGACATGAATAGTATTGGTTGTAGATAAGTTATAGTATATATCTTTTAGATGGAATCGGTTGTAATCTTTCCATAACTGTATTAGAAAAGAATCTTTGTGTGATACGGGAAGATCATCGAATCATCAAAGAGGAAGAGCAATAACAAGGATAAACTCATCTTTGAGAAACTTGTTTGGATTGATTCGAGATAGATAGATGTTTACAGCCACTCCATCCTGGAGGACAAAACTCAACCCAAGAGCACATAATCAATCCACACCCTAGAACCCTAACCTCTCCATCTTTCTCTCCAAAACCCTAAGACACCAACTAGGGTTATGAAATGCAAGGGTTAAGAGGTGCTGGACAGCACCCTCTCCTATTTATACTAGAGGCTAGCATCTAGAGAATATTCTAATTTGGGCACCCGTTAAGCTCACACACACACACGGGTTTAACTCACGCACGCATCTTAAAGCGCAGTCTTCATCTTCTCTTGACCTAAACCACTTCTCCTTGCGTCTACTTGCGCCGGGGTTTAGCCAAAAGGTCACAAAAGCGGTATTTAGGTGAAATTACCAAAATACCCCTTCTCGGTCTTTCTCTGAAGACCAAGTCCAATCTTGGTGAAGTAAACGCCTGCTTCGCCACGTGTAGGTTGATCAACGACTCTCATCATGTTGGCAAGTCTCTTCCATCCGGCTCCCACCAAAACCTCCATGGCACTTACACCGACCCTCGCACCACTTGATCCGACCCGTCGCACCGAACTACCCGTTCGGTCATCCTTGTCCATTATGCGCCATGCTTGAGTCCATTGATCTCACTCGGCATCCTCGATCATTCTGAACCTCAGCTCTCCAAGCTTAGTCCCGATCATCCTCGTTGTTGACCATCGTTGACCTCCAAGCAACCTGCACAGCAATAGACCAAGAATTCGTTTTCGGGAACAAGTTCTTCACAACTTGACCCACGTTAGTGAAAACATGCATCATGCAACACATATGCACTAAAGTCCATGAACTTGACCTAACGACATACCAAAAATCCAAGCTAACAGACACTTGAAACACAATCGGTACTACCGCCATGTTACCAACGGTACTACCGCACTGTATTCGTACCGCTTTTCAATGAAGACCAAAACACCCCAAAAACACTCTCTCTGGAATTTTTATACCGCCAAGTAACATCCGGTATTACCGCATTGCGGTACTACCGCCATTCAACTTGCAGTTGTACCGTTCTGCGGTAGTACCGTAACTTACTTGCTGGTACTACCGATTATCCTGACACTTGTTGAAACTTCAATTTTGGCAAAACTTCAAAGCTATTGCCAATTGTCTCATCATCCTAAGATCATGAGTATATCCCCATGATATCCACTGTTTGTTAGATTGATTTTAGTTTAGGCTAGAAATACCATCGTGTGCTTGTACGGCTAGTGCAACTAGACGTTGTCTTCGAGACCCCAAATTATTCACTAAAATTTCAATTCCTATTCGCAATTTCAGAGTGCTTATTTATCTTGTTCTTGCGTGCTTCTTCGGTGTATGCAGGAATTGATCTTCGTGATCAAGTCATCCGGGTATTCGTGCACGGTTAATAACGACTTGTCGAGCAGTTCAGCAATTGCGTGGTTTCGAGCCTTGCGAGTTCGTAGCTAGGATCGCGAGAGTTGAGCGACTACTACCGAACTTACCTTCTCATCAAAAGATCGGGCCAAAACAGGACATTCATTGTTCATCACAAGGGCATTAGATTGAAGCATCACAATCAGCATTAGATTCATGTTTCAAATCTAATTCAATAGCATAGCAAGCATTACGCTTAATGTAATTAGGATTAGTCCATTGCCTTGTCGAGGGTACCCCCCGTAAAGGATCCAGTTTATAGCAATAAAGAGTAATCTCATTCTCTTCTAAGAACTCTTTGCCATTTTCCTCTATTTATTTCGTGAGATCAACGACTCGATCATCGAAAGTGCTCGTGAACAGCAAGGCTATGGCGGCTGACAGCGAGGAAGAATAAGCTTGCAGTGGTGGCACTACAAAGGCTACAAGGTCTCATCATCTAGCCTATTTAGCTTGCAAAAACTAGGAACATGATACGACGCGAAGAAAAGGGGAAGGGGCTTACTGGAGGCAAAGCAAGGAAGATGGAGCTCGTCGGCAACACTGTACTGTCAGCGAGGACGAAAGGGTCTTCGGCTGCTCTGGTGCTCGAACTAGAAAAAGAAAGAGAGCATCAACAAGAGGTGATCGAGGTGAACCCGAGGGACATGACCTTCAAGGTCGAAGCTCACTGAAACGGCGAGGAACTGGCAATGATGGTGGGGACAAAGGCAGATTTGGTGTGCGGCCATTGACATATTCCCGGCGATTGAGCAAGAGAGAGAGGTGGCGACTAGAGGGGAAAGGCAGAGGGGTCGATGGTGGTTCCGGTGACACGCTCGGGGCGACATTTAAAGGGGAGATGAGGGCACGGGAAGGCGAGGACGCATCCGTCTCGGTGATATCTTATTATTGTATGGGATTTGAAGATCGGCAAGATGGTGTAACATCCCAAAATTTGGTTTGTTTTTGAAGCTTTTAAAAAATTAACCATTTGAATTTTCTTTCGAAACTTAATTTGAATTTTCAAAAATAAAAAATATTTAATGTGATTAATCTAAACTTTAATTAAATTAAAAGTTGTTTTATTTGAGTTCCTGGTGTTCTAGAGAATTTTATGGAATTTTCTAAGAATTTCTGGAATTTATTTGCTATTTATTTGAGCTCAGTTTTATTTATCTCAATTTCCTAAATTTGGACCATTCCATTTCATCAAACTCTTTCATTTGGCCCATTCCATTTCTTTTACTCCCGGGCCTTTTCTCTTTTCTTTTCCTCCCGTCGACCCAGTTCCTTTCTTTTTGTTTTCGGCCGTTCCACTTTGCCCGCTTGTGCCGACCTGTTTGGCTTTGCCTTGCCGCGTTAGCCCAGCCCTTACCTCCCTCCTCTCTCTGCGTGTGGCCCCAACTGTCAGCGAGCCACACTTGTGCTTCTTATTCACAGCGCCGAGTCAATGTCTAGCTCGCACACACCGTAGCCGCCATGCTCCTCTTGGACTCCTCCTCTCTAGCCCTTTATAAGCAGAGGCCTCCGCATCAATTTGCTCGCCCGAATCTCCTCCCTTGTTTTCCATAGCCGCCGGAGTCGCTCTCGCTTTTGTTGCGCTGAATTTTGCCAAGGACGGAGCCGCCACTGAAGGTCTTCTTCGTCGAAGTTCATCGTCGTCGGTCCTCCTTAGCTCGTGCCGCCACCGCCTTTGAGTTTGCCTCGTGACGTTCTACGTGGTGCGCTCATCATCTTCCCCGGGGCATCATTGAGTCATCGTCGACCTCATCACCTCAAATCCAGCCACCGCCCACCATTGCTGATCTCCTTTTTGGTGAGTCCTCTCGCCCCTCCAAGTGCGTCACGTCATGTTCCACCTTCATCTCGTCCGATCCCCTCTCCTCTCGTTGCTTATCCATCACCGAGGTTCCCCGTCGCCTTGCTCCTTCCTCGTCACTGGTCAACTTCATTGCGTCGCCACCCTTGTTGCTCTCCGGCCTTTTTCCTTGTCCTAGTGTGTTCCTCATCGCCTCGTCGAGCCGGTGCTTCCTTCAATTCTCTTTGGGCGCCACCCAAACGTCGAAGTCGCGGTGAGCTGAAGCTCTCCCTGCCGCCCTTGTCGCTGCCGCTGCCGCATCACCATCGCCCATGCTGCACCACCACCTCCCAGAGGTTCGCCGTCTCCTCAAGGGTCCCGTTTTTGTCCTTCGCCGAAGTTGTGTCGCCACCATTGAACCTATGATTTCAAAAGTATATTGTTTTATATCAATTGCATGTTGTCTTTATATCACTTGTTTTGGGATTAGTTATCACTTGTTGTCATTATACCTCCATTGAATATTTGAATGCCATGAATCACTTGTCACCATAGAATGGTTAATTTTAGTTAGATATATTTGTATCACCAACATAGGTATCGTTTAGATGCTTAGTCAAGCTTAGTTACGATGGGTTCATTATCACTTGTACAAATAATATTGAATTTGACTTAATGAGATATGGAATTATGGCGGGTAGCCACTGTTATTAAAATTTGTGTACCATGACAGGGTATGTCATTGGTCTTGGTTAATGAGAGACCATGTGGAGGCCCTTTCCATGTTATGATGAATATTTGACATCATTTGGGATTTATTGATGGAGGTTCAATAGTTGTTAAAGTTTGCGAAGTCAAGTTTTGAGTTTCACCTAGGTTGCATGGGATTTTATGATGCATGTTTTCACTAATGATGGTCAAGTGCACGACGCTTGTGCCAAGGAAACAATTTCTTTGTCTCTATTGACAGTAGGATGACTTGATGGCTTGGATGATCTTCGACATGGGATCGGGAGCAAGCATGGAGAGCCTGGCATCCAGAACGATCATGTTGGTCGAGAAGATATCGGGGATCAAGTCCGGTCATAGAGATGGAGTCTTCATGAAGATGGCGCGAGACGAGTCCGTGCAGAGACTCAAGGTGACTTGGTAGCGTCCAAGTGTTGGTGTGGCGTTCCGAGGGTGTTCAGAGCTCGAGACACAATGCGGGGATGTGACAAGTCAACGAGGACCGAAGACCGTCAAGGTGGAGCAGCGTGGTAGCTCCAGGTGGCTTATGTTGACCAAAATCAATATAAGGGCATTGATGTAATTGCAGCTAGTCAAGAGGGGTATTCTAGGCAAGGGGTAGAGTTGGCTGAACCCTAAGTGGATATGAATGAGTGGAGAGAGTTAATCTTAGCCCTTGAGGTGATCCAAGGGTTGAGGTTGCTCCCATAGGGCTATAAATAGAGGGGTAGAGGTATGCCTCCACCACTAAGTCTTGGAGAAAGATTTATGCTCCTTTGAGCTTTGCCCACCATGAAGTGTGGCTTTGTAATCCTTCCTCTTGAAGCAATGAAAGTTCCTCTTGAAGCAATGAAAGTTTCAAGTTCTTATATGTTCTGAAATTTATTTTATTTCTTGCAATTTCTAGCTTTTCTTTGTTGCAACTTGAGCTTCTCTTCCCCTCCTTCTACTTGTTGTAGTTCTATTGGATCTAGGACGTGTAAGAGGTTGAGGAGTTCATCAATAACATGTTCCAACCCAACAAGATCTATTAGAATTCATTCTTGCACAAGTTGTGTTTGCATTAACCGTGTTCTTGAGTTGAACTTGCTATTCTTGATGCAGCTTGAACTATTTGCATGAAAGGTTGAGATTTTGGACATATCTTTGCAATTACTTTTGGAATCATAGCCCTAAGATCATTTCCTAGCCATGGTTCAAGTTTCATTAATTTTGGTTGAGTAGATCTTGAGTTCTTGAGATTTCTTAGCGTGCAAGTTTCTAAAAATTTCAGATTTGATGCAACGTGATCTTGAAGCATAATAGGTCTCTTTGTTGGGCTTTATTATGTAATTACTTTTGGAATCATAACCCTGAGGACCTCATCTTACTATGTTTCAAGTTTCATCAATTTTGGTTGAGTAGATCTTGAGTTCTTGAAATTTCTTAGCGGGGAAGTTTGTGAAATTTCAGATTTGATGCAACGTGATCTTGAAGCATGATAGGTCTCTCTCTTGGGCTTTATTCTGCAATTCCTTTTGGAATCATAACCCTGAGAACCTTATCTTGCTATGTTTCAAGTTTCACCAATTTTGGTTAACTTTAACTTGAGTTCTTGAGGTTTCTTAACAACTAAGTTTCTAAAATTCTTGTTTTGATTTTTTCTGTTCTTGGTGTGTTCTTGGTGTTCTTGAACCTAGTGTCTTCCTCATAGTACTAGAGTTCAAGAGAAGAAATACTTGAGTGTGGAAATTTAATATGCACCTATTCACCCCCCCTCTAGTCTCCATAACCGATCCTTCAATTGGTATCAGAGCCCGGTTTTGCTCTTTCTAGATCTTGACCGATCTTTGAGCTATGGCGATGGACAGGTATTCCACCAAGCCTTCCATCTTCGATGGGGTCGACTATCCCTTTTGGAAGAGTGGGATGGATTCGTATATTCAGGCACAAGGCTATTCTATTTGGAAAAAGGTTAAGATTCGGTTTGTGGTTCCTACCGATGAAAACATCAATGCTGCAAATACTCCGGATGTTGAGGCAAATGATAAGGCAAGGAATATCATCATTCAGGGGCTTAGCCAGAATGAGTTTGATCAGATTTCTCACTTGTCGTCGGCATACGACATTTGGGTGACCCTCGATGCATACCATAAGGGTACCACCCAGATCAAGACCGTCCAACAGGATCAATACAAAAGAGAGTACAACAAGTTTGAAATGCTTGCTGGTGAGTCTTTGGATGAGTGTTTTGGTAGATTTCACAAGATTTTGAGCAACCTCCGAGCTGTTGGTCTCACATACCCAGACTCGGATAATGCTCGACAAATGCTTGCTGCTTTAGATCTTAGAGTTTGGGAGATGAAAGTGACCACCATCAAGGACACGACTGATTTGTCAACCTTGAGTCTTGATGCACTATACTCACGCCTCAAGACTCATGAGATCAATGTCGTCTCTCGCAAGACGAAATCACAGTCGATGGCTTTGGTCACCGATCCCACAACTACTTTTGGACCATCTTCTGAAAGTGCTTCTGGTTTTTCTTTGGCTGTTTTATGCGAGATGAGTGATGATCAGTTTGAGCAGTTTCCAGAGAATGACTTAGCCCTCTTAGCCAAAAAATTCTCACATGCATACAAGAGGGTTAGAGAGAGAAAGAGAGGAGGTACGGTGATATGCTTTGAGTGTGGTAGCCCCAACCACATTCGGGCAAATTGCCCCAAGCTGGAGAAGGGCAAGAACGACTACAGCGGTGTGAGCAAGAATGACCACATCAATAAGAACCGTAACAAGAAGACTCCATCTAATGATCTAAGCAAGGAGAAGAAGTACCGCAATTTCGGCAAGGCGAAGAAGCTCTTCCATCGCGTCCTCACTGCCTTCGACAACTTTGACTTCAGTGACATGGAGGGCTGGAGCGACGATGATGGCGAGGATGATCCGCAAAAGAACACCAAGGACGGCGACGACTTCACCGGGATGTGCTTCATGGCTGACGCGAACGGCATCAGTGATGATGATCTCTACAGCGACTCCGATGAGGTAGGCCCCTCCTACGACCAGCTTAATGATGCGTTTCTTAAGCTAGGAAGGTTCTATGCTAGGTCTAGGGCTAAGTGTGGTGATTTGGAGAAGAAGGTAGAGAGTTTGTCATAGGAGCTTGCTTCACTTAGATCTGTTTCATCCCATGAAGATGCTGATTGTGATGTATGTTTTTCCTTGCTTGGAGATATGGAGAAATTAAGGACCTCTCATGATAGTGTGACCTCTGAGCTGGATTTGCTTAAGGTGGAGAATGTTAGTCTGTTAGCTAAATTGGAGATAGCTAGAGATACTCCTTGTCAGTCTTGTTCTGCTATTGTTGATATTGTTGATGTTGAGACTGCTATTTGCACCTCAAGTGAGGTTAAGGACAATGCTATTAGAGAACTGTATGATAGAAAGCTGTTACCGACCGTCCGATGCGTTGGAGGAGGAGCCGGCCATCGTTGGGTCGGTGAAGATGAAGGCAGTGACGGCGGCGTCGATCCGGCGACGGGACGCGGCATGAGCTTCCGTCACGATCAGGCGCCTCTAGATCGGTCTAGGGTTTTGTCGGTGGGGAGTTGCGGCTCAGGCCAACCTCGTCAATCGAGCCGCCGGCCCCCACCCTCTATTTATAGCCTTGTGCGACGGGGCCCATCGGCCGTTGGTGGCCGACGCCCCGATCGGTAGCGGATCAAGGCCCGATTAGCCGTTGGGCTAATTGGCTGAGATCAATCTAACATTCTCCCCCTTGATCTCCTCTATGCTTTAACTTTAATTACTTTTGACTTTACTCATTCCATCACAGATTAGTGCATAGAACACGTCTCATCGTCACGGTCAATTGCCGATAGATTCAACAGTTACAATACACATCTCTATTCTGAAATAGTTACTTTAATCTTTTGGGCCATCTTTTAGTTCAGAATCATAGGCTTTCCCTTAAACCCATGCCGCTACATGTTCTCTGAACACGTTGGGTGGTAAGCCTTTAGTAAGCGGATCCGCTAACATCTTTCTTGTACTTATATGCTCAAGACTTATAATTTGATCCCGAACTTTATCTTTCACAACATAGTACTTTATGTCAATGTGTTTGGCAAAGACCACTTGACTTATTGTTGTGGGCATACGTTATTGTGGGTTCATTATCGCGATTACAACTTAAGTGGTCTATTGATGTCGTCAACCACTTTTAAACCGGGTATGAACTTCTTTAGCCAGTTCACCGCCTGTAGCCTCATAACATGCTACAAACTCGGCATACATTGTGGACGATGTAGTGACGGTTTGCTTTGAGCTTTTCCACGATATAGCTCCTCCTGCGAGAGTGAACACATATCCGGATGTAGACTTTCTATCATCTCCCGCAAAATCAGAATCTGTATACCCCACTATATGGAGTGAATCGGATCTTCTGTATGTCATCATGAGGCCTTTTGTTCCTTGCAAATAACGCAAGACTTTCTTTATCAATTTCCAATGTTCTATTCCAGGATTGCTCTGGAATCTGCCAAGTAACCCGGTAACAAATGCTAAGTCAGGGCGTGTGCACACTTGAGCATACTGTAAGCTTCCGACAGCTGAAGCATATGGAACCGCTTTCATTTGATCGATCTCATACTGGTTCCTGGGGCATTGAAAAACCCCATATCTGTCGCCCTTGACTATAGGTGCAGGTGAAGGACTACATTTATGCATCCCAAATTTCTTTAAGACTTTCTCTATGTATGTCTTTTGTGATAGTCCCAATATCCCTTTGTTTCTATCCCGGTGAATTTCGATCCCTAGAACGAACGAAGCTTCACCAAGATCTTTCATATCAAAGTTTGAGGACAAAAACTTCTTTGTCTCCAGTAGCAGACTGACATCACTACTAGCCAGTAGGATATCATCCACATACAGGATTAGGAAGATAAACTTCCCATCTTTAAACTTTGCATAAACACAGTTGTCCTCTACATTCTCTTTAAACCCAAATTTTCTTATTGTACTGTCAAATTTCAAGTACCCTTGTCTTGAAGCTTGCTTTAACCCATAAATCGATTTCTTTAGGCGGCATCCCATTCTTTCATTTCCTTCCATGACAAAACCTTTCGGTTGTGCCATGTAAACATTTTCATCCAAATCCCCATTAAGAAATGCCGTCTTTACATCCATCGATGTAACTCTAAATCATAATGTGCTACTAATGCCATTATGATTACGAAGAATCTTTACATGAGACCGGAGAAAAGGTCTCATTGTAATCAATCCCTTCTCTTTGCGTAAATCCTTTTGCCACAAGTCGCGCTTTGTATCTTTCTACATTCCTTGGGAGTCAAGCTTTGTCTTGTAGACCCATTTCTGACCCTCTTGCTTTTGGCTCCTTTAGGAATAATTTCCAAGTCCCTGACTTTATTAGTCTTCATGGACCTCATTTCCTCTTCCATGGCTTCAAGCCATTTTGAGGAATTTTCGCTTCTCATGGCTTCTTCAAATGAGGTGGGATCATCCTCCATTTGAAATTCCTCTGATGATAAATCGATAATCATCGAAATAGCCGATCTTCTTACTCTTTGAGACCTCCTCGGGGCCTCCTCATTTGGTACATCTTCTGTTTGAGGCTGCTGTTGCTCCCCCTCATCTGTGGCAATAGGTTCTATAGGATCCTGAAGAACAGGTTCCTCATTATCATCCATTGTTGCCACGGGAGGAACAATAACAGTCTTGGCACCACGTTGTCTTACTGCTTGGCAATGACGGCAGCAGTATTGTGAAGAATGGCTCTTGAATCATCGGAGTGGGCGCATACACCCGCTTCTCTTCAAGATCAATCTCACGAGCTACCATACTTCCTCTCATCATTTCATCCTCTAAGAAGACAGCGTGTCTCGTTTCTACAAATTTTGTATATCTGCGGGACAAGAGAAACGAAAACCTTTTGAGTTTTCGGGTAGCCAATGAAATGGCAACTTCGCTTTGGGATCAAGCTTCCCAAGGTTTGGGTTAAATACTTTAGCCTCAAAGAGACTCCCCACACACGTAAGTGGTTTAATGAGGAACTCTTCCCGTCCACAACTCATACGGTGTTTTGGGCACCGACTTACTAGGCACTCTGTTGAGAATATGAATGGCGGTTTTCAACGCTCCATCCATAAACTCAATGGCGGTGTGGAATAGCTCATCATGCTTCGCACCATATCCATCGAGTGCAGTTGCGTCTTTCACCTACTCCATTTTCTTTGAGGTTCGGGTGTAGAATATTGGGCTACTATACCATTTTCTGTAAAACCTTGCAAAAGGTCCAGAACTTGTCCATATGGGGTATGTCGATCAGTAGTACTCCCCACGATCGATCGGACTATCTTAATCTTTAAATCGTGTTGGTTTTCAACTTGACCTTAAATATCTTGAATTTATCCAAGGCTTCATTTCTTTCTTTGATTGGATAAATATATCCATAACGGAGTAATCATCCGTGAATGTTATGAACGAGTCATAACCATCCACACTTTTCACAGAAAAGGACCACAAATGTACGTGTGAATAATTTGTAGAACTCCCCGTGCTTCTTTTGGCGTCTTTCTTAATTTTCTTTACATATTTTCCTTTAATGCATTCTCTGCATTGTTCTAAGTCCGAGAACTCTAATGGAGGAAGAATGTCATTCTTAACTAGTCTTTCTATTCTCCCCCTCGAAATATGGCCTAAACGACAGTGCCATAATTTCGACGACGCATCTAGAGTTCTCTTTCGTTTTCTATTTACATTTGTAGACGAGGATTCATTCACTTTCTCGCACATAACGCTCCCATTATCGCATTACGACATTCACATCATCACGTAATGATAACAAATAAAGCTCATTTTGTAAGATGGCAAGACCAACACATTCTTTATTAAACATTATTTCACACTTGCCGTTTCCAAAATGACAATCATAACCATTATTGTCCAAACATGAAACACTAATCAAATTCCTCTGTAAAGAGGAACATAAAGAACATCTCTAAGTAAAAGAGTGAAGCCATCAGCAAGCTCTAATGAAAGATCGCCAACGGCTTCAACTTCAGCTTGGACTCCATTTGCGACTTTAACGCATCTTTCTTTTCTTTGCATAGTCCTCGTCGAACGGAATCCCTGTAAAGAATTAGCAACATGAACAGTTGCTCCTGAGTCAATCCACCAAGTAGATTTCGAATATTGTACATACAGGGATTCATTTATAAAGGTAATAATGTTCTCACCTTTCTTTGCCATTATCATCTTTAAGTAATCGGGACAGTCCTTCTTGTAGTGTCCCGTCTTCTTGCAGGTGAAGACACTGATCTTTGTCTACTGCAAACTTATTTTGTTGAGGCTGATGGACATGAGCTTTCCCTTGTTCTTTGAGGAGAAGTTACTGTTGAAGTTCTTTTTCTTGTTGTCCTTCACATAGTTGATAGAACCACCATGTGAGGATTTAAATCTTTCCTCCTCTTGCACACACATAGCTATGCACTTTTCTAAGTCCCATTTCTCGGGCTGCATGTTATAGTTGACAACAAAGGTGTCAAACTTTTCCTAAGAAGGAAGCAAAAATCAAATGAATAAGGAACTCATCCTTGAGAGCCAAATCCATTGGTTTAAGCTTGGATGCCAAATTGCTCATCCTTAGTATGTGCTCTCTTATACCACTGCCACCACCAGAGTACCTTTCTATCACAAGCTGCTTAATCAGCTGTGTAGCATATGTCTTTGAAGAGCCAGTAAACTGACTCTTTATTTTCTCAAGGTACTCTGTGACAGTGTCACACTCTGCGATTGAGCCCAGAATTGCAGGCTCAATCGTGTTCTTTATCACAGCCATACATTTCTTGTTGGCTGTGGTCCATTTCTTATGCTCAAGGTCATAAGACATCTGTAAGGGAGCATGGTCCCTCTGTCTTTTCTGCCAAGCAGTGTCATCCTCATTTTCTTTTCTCACCAGCGCCTCAGGGCCAGTGGGGCGTGCTGTGGTGAGGACCCAGTCCACCTCAGCCAAGATAAACGCTAAGTCTATCTTTTTCTTCCACTCTCCATAGTTATCTCCTTTGAGAGTGGGGATTTCTTTGATACAACTCATCAAGTTGTATCACTTTGAAAAATAATTCAAATAAAAGTGAGAATATAACAAAGAAAATTATATGCCTTATTTCCAACGTTGGTCAAAAATCGACATACAATTTTAATCTATACATTAAATCTACATCACCGCTAAGTAGAAATAGAAATAATGTATAAAATCATCAATTAAAAATTATAATCTTTGTTATTATCAACGCTGGTCGAAAATAACAATGTCATAATTCACAATTCTCAAAAATTAAATTCTCCCGTTGGTTCAATTTAATTTAAAGAGTAATCAACATTAACTTTTGCAATGAAACTATGGAAATTATATCTATTTTTTCAAAATTAAATTCTCCGCTGGTTCAATTTAATAATGAAAAAAAATATAATATCAAAATATCTATCCAAGGTTCTTTGGTCATGTGATCTACCATGAGAAGTGGATGCATATTTCTTCTCAAAAAAAGCACACGGGGAATCTTTAGAACGAGGACCATGTGTATTATACAAAACGTATCCCACACTTATACTTTGTACGTGGAGCCGGGCATGGCCGCGTCCAGCATCCGATCCACGTCCAAGCTCACCGGCCGGATGAAGGCTCCTTGGCCCATGCTGGCCCAACACTAACCGAGCAAAACGGGCAGGGGGAAGGGTTTCCCCAGCCCTGTACAACATGGTGGCGGCGCATTCCTTGCGTGCGGAAGCCAAAACGGCGGCAAGTTTTTTTCTGCGGGCCCTACGGCGTACTCAAAGCGGCGCTGGTGCAAAGCGTGGGGGCGGCGGTTTGGGCGGCGAAGCGTAGCGCTTGGAGAGGCGCGCGTCTGTGTGCGAGGCAAGCAGCGGAGACAGAGCGCCAAAGAAAGCGGCGCGCTTATGGGCGGTACGCAGCGGCGGCAAGCTAGCGGCTTTCGGCAAGCAGCGACGGTTCGGGCGAAGGAGCCAAAGAAGCGGGCGCGGAGCGGCGATCGCAAGCGGCGCGACGACGCGGCAGCGAGCAGCCTTCGCAGGTTTTCCCCTTTTTGATTTGGGGATATAGGGTTTCGCAAGCAATTCGATTCCCTCCTTCTAAAAATCTACCCGAGCCCAAGAACAAGCATCGAGCTCGATACCATTGATAGAAATTTATTCACCGAGCCGTCCGTCGTTGGAGGAGGAGCCGCCATCGTTAGGTCGGTGAAGATGAAAGCGACGGCGGCGTCGATCCGCGACGGGACGGCGGCGGAGCTTCCGTCACGATCAAGGCGCCTCTAGATCGGTCTAGGGTTTTGTCGGTGGGGAGTTGCGCTCAGCCAACCTCGTCAATCGAGCCGCCCCCACCTCTATTTATAGCCTTGTGTGACGGGGCCCATCACCATGGTGGTCGGGCCGACGCCTCGATCGTATGCGGATCAAGGCCCGATTAGCCGTTGGGCTAATTGGCTGAGATCAATCTAACACTGTATACATTCCTCCTTGGTCTGCCTGAAACTTGTGACAGCTGTACCAACTTGAAAAATAATTTGAAGAATGCAGACTAGAAAAATGCTGTGATGTATGATGCTTTGAGTGAGCCTGTTACTTCTTGTGCTAATTGTCCTAAGTTGACTGCTGAACTTGAATCTGTATCTAAGCAACTTCAGGATATGTGTGATCATAATATGAAAATGGCTCAATATGCTTCTAAGGCTCCTGTTAGCTCACCATGCAACAATTGTGAAAAACTAAAATCTGAATTGATTGCTTTGGATGAAAAATGTGTGAAAATAACTAAGGACCTACTAGAAGCCACGACACTGTTTGTATGTTCTCAGGTCTTTGAATTGGAGGAGGAAATTGATGAAATGCATGAGACCTTTAGGAAAAGATTTGAGACCCAGATAGCTAGAGTTAGGACTACCCCGTGTGTGTCTTGCGAAGCCCTCAAGCTTGAGGCAGCCGTGCATAGGGAGAGATATGTACGTGCTATTCGATCTTCTCCTTCTGGCTCTTCATCTTCTTCTTTCCCATGTTCTTCCTGTGCTTCCTTCTTTCAAGAGTGTGAGTACCTCATGAGCACTCTTGAAAAATTTGTCAGAGGCAAGAAAAAGCTTAACCTTATCCTGGACAAATCCAAGATTTGCAAGTTCAATCAAGGTCTAGGATATGATTTTCTAGAGGATGTGAGGAAACATCCACCTGCAGTCGTTAGAGCTGTAAAGAAAGGCGTGATCGAGGTTGCACCCGAGTCTAGGAAGACCGTGTTTGAGTCTGCAGGTTTTGCCCAAGGGATTTCTGATAGTAAGGTTGCACCTCCTGCTTCGACCTCTCAGAAGGTGAATTATCATTGCACCTTTTGTCAGAAGGATGGACATCTATTTGAGTTCTGCTTTAGGTGTGCCAAGGTCACGCAACGTGACTGTGTTTGTGCTCTTGGGGGTATTCAGGGTTAGCCCCAGACTCGGAGTGCTCCTAAGACAGACACGAGGTCCAGGGTTGTAGTTGGCTCTTATGACTCTTTTGGTTTTGGGCAGCATCGAGGACTTGGTTTTCAGGCTTCTTCTGGTTTTGGTCCTTGAGTTGCTCCTGGTCAAGGTTTTCGCTGTCCTGAGGATAGACCTTGTTTTCCCAGTCGAGGTAGCTATCCATGGCGTGATGAGTATACTACTTTTGCTCCTGACCGGCCTATCAGGCTTTGGAGGAGCAGTCAGACCAGCCCTTCAATGGCAGTCAGACCAGGCAGAGGTTCGATTTTTGGTTCTATATCTTCTGGTTTTGTTAGAGGTGAGTTGCGTAGTGACGCTAGAGGTCAGTCTTTTGTTTCTTTGACTGGTTTTTCTGCTCGTCATGTGACTCAGTACTGGGTTCCTAGATCTACACTTATTTACCCTAGTATCGAGCCACTGATGTTTACTTCTCACTGACTCAGGTTCGTCGGGTTGGGAATGGAGATGTTTGGCTTGTAGACTCCGGTTGCTCTCGTCACATGACTGGAGATTCTCGTTGGTTCTCTTCCCTTGTCCGAGCTCCAGGTGATGAGATGATCACCTTTGGAGACACTTCATCAGGTCGAGTCATCGCTTAAGGTACTGTGCGCATTAATGATTCTTTCATTCTTAAGGATGTAGCCTTAGTGAGTAAGCTGCGATATAATCTGCTATCTGTTTCTCAGCTTACTGATGATAATTTTGAGGTAAGCTTCAAGAAAAATGCTTGTAGAATTCTTGATTCTTCAGGGAGTCTAGTTTGCAGGATTTCTAGGTTTGGGAGGATCTTTCGTGCTGATTTTGTCGAGTCTTCTGGTGATCCTCTCCGGTGCTTAATTGCTTCAGAGTCCTGTGATCTCTCCTTTTGGCACAGGAGACTTGATCACATTGGCTTTGATCACTTGACCCGAGTTAGCGGCCACGACCTCATTCGTGGTCTGCCTAAACTCAAAATGGTCAAATACTTAGTTTGATCTCCTTGTCGGCATGGCAAGATGGTTGCTGCTTCTCATCCTCCAATCACTGTGACTATGACTGACGCACCAGGATAGCTTCTTCATATGGACACTATTGGTCCAGCTAGAGTGCAGTCGGTTGGTGGGAAGTGGTATGTGCTTGTTGTGGTCGATGACTTCTCAAGGTACTCTTGGGTGTTTTTCCTAGCCTCGAAGGAGGAGACCTTCAGTCATTTTCGGGGGTTGGTTAGTAGGTTGTCTGTTGAGCTCCCTGGTGCCTTACGAGCAATTCGCAGTGACAATGGCACGGAGTTCAAGAACTCATACTTTGAGAGGTTTTGTGCTGAGTCAGGTGTAGAGCATCATTTTTCTTCTCCGTACGTCCCACAGCAAAATGGTGTTGTGGAGAGGAAGAATCGTACTTTAGTTGAGATGGTCAGGACGATGCTAGATGAGTATGGTACACCTAGGAAGTTTTGGGTTGAGGCTATAGCTACCGCATGCCATGTTTCAAACAGAGTTTTTCTTAGGGCACTCTTGCATCGCACTTCATATGAGTTGAGGTATGGGCGAAAGCCCAGTGTCTCGCACTTTCGTGTCTTTGGTTGCAAGTGTTTCATTCTGAAGTCTGGGAACCTAGATAAGTTCGAGTCTCACTCTTCTGATGGTATCTTTCTAGGTTACTCGACTTCTTCGTGGGGCTATAGGGTCTGGAACTGCGAGACGAGTAGGTTGTTAGAGACCTGTGAGGTTACGTTCGATGAGGCTAGTCCTGGCACTAGGCCAGATATCTCAGGTCCACTTATGAAGTCCGAGACCATCTTTGTCGATGATGAGGATAATGGAGATGAGAGTTTTCTACCTAATCCAGTCTCATCTGATCCTGAGGTGCCTGTTTCGACCACTACGGCTCAGGGAGATCAGCCCTTACCTTCTAGCTCTTCTACGGCTTGTGGCTCTGTTCCTACCTCCACAACTCATGAGGTAGAGGCCACTTCTGCATCACACTCAGGACCTTCATGACACATTCAACGTTCTCATCCTTCTGAGCAGATCATAGGTGGTCTCTTTGGGCGTGTCACGCGCTCAAAGTCTGGCTTGTCTCTCTTCTGTCTACATTTTGCCTATGTCACTACTTTCGAGCCCAAGGATGTTTGCCATGCACTGTCTAATGAGTCTTGGGTCAATGCTATGCATGAGGAGTTAGAGAATTTTGAGAGGAACAAGGTCTGGTCGCTTGTTGAGCCCCCTAGTGGTCATAATGTCATAGGAACCAAGTGGGTATTTAAGAACAAGCGGAGTGAGGATGGGGTAGTCATTCAGAACAAGGCTAGATTGGTAGCTCAGGGCTTTTCCCAGGTTGAGGGTTTAGATTTTGAGGAGACTTTTGCACCTGTAGCTAGGCTAGAGGCCATTAGGATTTTGCTTGCTTTCGCGGCGTCTAAGGGCTTCATGCTGTACCAAATGGATGTCAAGAGTGCCTTTCTCAATGGGTATATCAAGGAAGAGGTTTATGTTAGACAACCTCTATGTTTCGAGAACCCCAAATACCCAAACTATGTATTCAAGCTTTCCAAAGCCTTGTACAGACTTAAGCAAGCTCCTAGAACTTGGTATGAAAGGCTTAAGTCCTATCTTTTGAGTCATAAGTTTGAGATGGGTAAGGTAGATAAGACCTTGTTTACTCGTAGGCATGACAATGACCTTCTGCTCGTCCAGATTTATGTGGATGACATTATCTTTGGTGGCTCCTCTCATGCTCTTGTTTCCCAGTTTTCTGATGTCATGAGCACAGAGTTTGAGATGAGTATGATGGGTGAGTTGAGCTTCTTCCTCGGCTTCCAGATCAAGCAGACTCGGGAGGGTACCTTCTTGCATCAGGGCAAGTACACGTGAGACCTCCTGAGATGCTTTGACATGTCTGATGGCAAGCCGGTGTCGACTCCGATGGTGACCACAACCACACTTGATCCTGATGAGGGTAGTGATCCCATAGATCAGAAGGAGTACCGCAGTATAATTGGCTCCCTCCTGTACCTCACGGCTTCGAGGCCAAACATATATTTTGCTGTGTGTCTGTGCGCTCGATTTCAGGCCTCTCCTCGCACCTCTCACCGTCAGGCGGTGAAGCGCATTTTCAGGTACCATCGAGCTACTCTAGACTATGGTATTTGGTACTCTTCGCTTCTGTCTTTCCTTAGAGCCTTCTCCGATGCTGAGACTTTTTTCGTGTCAGGATAGATAGGAAGAGCACTTCGCACTTGCCAATTCATTGGCACTTCTCTCGTTCATGGTCTTCTAGGAAGCGATCGGTGTTGCCTGATCCAACGCAGAGGTCGAGTATGTTGCAGCCGCTAGTTGCTGTAGTCAGGTGCTTTGGATGGTTTCGACCTTGCGGGACTTTGGGTTAGCCTTAGATAGTGTTCCACTTTTACGTGACAACACTTACGCCATTAGCATTGCTAAGAACCCGGTCAAAGACTCTAGGACCAAGCACATAGATATTCGATATCATTTTCTTAGAGACCATGTGGAGAAGGGTAACATAGTGATCCAGTTTGTTGAGAGTGACCACCAGATAGCTGACATTTTCACCAAGCCTTTAGATAGCTCGAGATTCACGGCTTTGCGGGGAGAGCTTGGGGTTGTGTGTCCTTATGGCTTTCTTTAAGGGGGAGCTTACTAAGCAGCTTAGACTTCTTCCTCTCATCTTGTGGCTTTAGGATGCTGCTTATTAGCTGCTCTATTCTCACTAGGTTGAGTTCACTCACTTCTTATAGGTCTATCAGGTGTTGGGCCCCCTAGGTAGACAGGGAACGTGTTTACTCCCTTATTTTTAGATGATCAGCTAGACCTAGAGTCATATGGGGTGGATGAGAGTGAGTATGAGCCATAGTAATTCCACTATCCTGTCTATGCTTTTTGTTTGCCCTTTTTTTTCTTCTTCGTTTTCGAACTTCTTCTCTCTTTGTTATAGCTTTGGTTCAGGAGGAGTTCATTTGAGGTTTTTCTTGCGCTCAATTTTGACATAACTCAACTTAAACCAAAATGTCTCCAAAATCGATTCACTTGTTGAGGGGGAGCTTGGATCTTTATTTTTTTTATCATGCATATCATGCAGGCATTTGTGATATACTCTTTTAGATGATAAGGAGCTTTGTCTATTATTCACATTGGAAACTTGCTTCATATCATTCACACCTTGCTATCATAATGAAATACTTTGCTAGCTTGTTCATGCCTAGATATATGTCATTTAGCTTATCAATGCTTGCTGAAATTCAAATGTTCACATGTAGCTTTGTAGCTTTCACATGTTTTTTTACTCTTAATACTTATGCCATGTTTTTAGATAATCTGAATTTCTATTAGAGTCCCTAGAGCAACTTGGGCTTGTGCTATTTTGAATCATGTTTGAACCTTGTGTAAATTTGCTCATAGAAAAAGATGTGAGGTCAACCTGTGGATATCATGGGGATATGCCTGAGATCTTAGGATGATGTTACAATTGGCAATGTTGTTGACGGTTTGTCGAATCACGTGTTTTCGGCAAAGTTTAAGTTCTGTCAGGCCTCTGGCAGTCTGACCGGCCATGGTGGCGGTCAGACCGGCCATGCCTTGACTTGGTTTTCTGAATGTGTTGGCGGGTCGACTGCCAGAGTGGCGGTCGACCGCCGATGGCTGGCCTGACCAGAAGCCTTGCTTGAGCGGTCAGACCGGCCACTGCAACATTTTGGATTTTTGAGCTGGGCCAAAAATAGAAGGTGTAGGCAAGTGAGAGGGTTCTTCTGCACTTGGTTTCATAATTTTTGGAGCCTCTAGGTAAAAGTTCTATTGGTTTGAAAATCCCAGTAGGTTTCAGTTTTCCAGGTTGGAAATTTGGTTAAGTCATGGTGGCGGTCGGTCGACGGCTTTTGGTCAAGGGCGATCGGCCGGAGGCAATCGAGGCAAGCCAAAGTGGCGGGCTAACCTGTTTTGATGTGGTTCGTCGTCCTTCGTGGCGGCGATGTTTGCTTGTTAGGTCAAGTTCATGGGTTTCATGGCATATGTGTTGCATGATGCATGTTTTGACTAACGTGGGTCAAGTTGCGAAGAACTTGTTCCCGGAAATGATTTCTTGGTCTATGTTTGTGTAGGTTGCTTGGAGGTCAACGACGGTCAACGGCGAGGATGATCGGGACTAGGCTTGGAGAGCTGAGATCCAGAACAATCGGGGATGCCGGGTGAGGTCAATGGGTTCAAGCATGGCGCAGAATGGACAAGGATGACCGAACGGGTAGTTCGGTGCGACGGGTTTGATCAAGCGGCGTGGGGGTCGGTGCAAGTGCCATGGTGGTTTCGGTGGGAGCCGGATGGGAGAGACTTGCCGACATGAAGAGAGCCGCAGGATCAACCTACACGTGGTGAAGCATGGATATGTTTCACGCAGTTGGGACTCGGTCTTTGCAAAAAGATCGAGGAGGGGTATTTTGGTAATTCTACCAAATATCACCTTGGTGACCTTTTGCCAAGTCACGGCGCAAGATGGCGCAAGTTGAAGTGGATTAGGTCAAGAGATGAAGACGACACTTTAAAACGCGTGCGTATGTGACCCGTTTGTGTGTGGGTCTTAACGGGAGCCCATTAGGGTTCAATCTTCTAGAAGGTCTAAGCCTCCACTATAAATAGAGGAGGGAGGTGGCTGCACCCCCTTCAATCTTTTCATTGTTTTTGAAACCCTATTTGCTTAGGGAGAGGATTAGTGGAGGTTAGGGTTCTAGAGAGTTGGATTGGATTTTGTGCTCATGTATTGAGTCTTTGTCTTCCATTGGTGGAGTGGCTGTAAACCAATACTCAATCAAATCAATCCAAAGAGATTTCTCTCAAGATGAATCTACTATCTCTTTGTCTCTCTATTTGGTGATTTGATGCCCTTTTTGATTCTCAAGTTTTTGATTGGTTTCTTGGCTTGATCTAACTTGCTATGACTTGTGGGAGCCCATCTATGATCATCTTGATCATCAATTACCCACGAGCAAGTCTCTAGATCATATTTCGATTCTTACTCGGTTTTTGACCTTACTTTGCTCAAACTGAAAAATAGAGGAACCTTGGCTTGGATTTTTGCGATCCTTGATTGGAATAGGTTCACAATATCTTTGAGAAGGTGTGTGTCAAGTTTCGTGGAGTTTGACCACATAGATCAAAAGTTAGGCCAATTTGTGTTTCGTTTTTCGTGCTGATTTCACTGCTCGGGTCATTACGGTCTCGGTGGTCAAACCTCCAGTGTCTGCCGGCCAGACCGCCAAAGCCACCGGTCGACCGCCCTTGTACCGCTTGATCGACCGCTCAATACGATTTGATTCTGTTTTGATCTTTTGCTTTGGGGTTTGGATTGGATTCAATACTAGTCTTCCGCTGCACTGGTATATTGATCTTCATAGCTTCCATAGCTATTGGAGTGACATTTGTGTTGAATCCATCTTTTGTGAAAAAGTGAGCGTGCTCCTATTCACCCCCCTCTAGTCACCTTTTCGGTCCAACACAACCTCACAAAAATAAATGAAAAATGAATATTGAAAAGATGTGAAGCCAACCTCACCAAAAAAAAATGAAAAATGAATATTGAAAAGCTATGAGGTCAACCTCACCAATTTTTTTTTTGAAAAATGAATATTGTAAAGATGTGAGGTCAACCTCACCAAAAAATGAAAAATGTTGAAAATTGCAAAAGATGTGGTTCAATCCCACCTTGCAAAAGATGTGGTTCGATCCCACCTTGCAAACACAAATATGAAATAAAATGAGCTTTAGGTTCTTTCATGAACTTGTAGCACGCCCAAAGTGTTGACTAGGTTGAACTCTAGGTTTTTCTTTGCATCTTGGACATGGCTATGTTTTTTTAGTTGAAATTATGCTAAGAACTTGCTACTTATGTAATCATGCAAAACTTGGCCTTAATTTGTGTAACTTGCTTATCTTGCTAGCTAGTCTTTGCTTTATGCTATATATTTGGTCATGAACTAGTTTAGCAAGTTCTAAATTGAGGTGGCTTGGTGTAATACTTTGAGTTTCATATTCATGTTGAATAATATACAAAGATCTTTAGGTTTGCATTCCCATGCATTTCATGCATACATGCTCTCTTTTGCGCTAATTGGTATTAACTCGTTTCTTGATGACTAAATTGATAAAGGGGGAGAGAATTGTAGGCAGAATGCATGCTAATTAGGCTAAAAAAATTAAAACAAATTGACTTAATGCTAATCTCAACTATGATTGAGCTTAAATGTGCATTAAAATGATTTTCAAATGAAGTTTAGGTCATTTGCTTATCATCTTCTTCATTTGATCTTTTTTTTTATCTTAATATCTTTGGAGCTTTTGAGCAAAGTTTTTTTTTCAAGTGTTGAGCTCCGTTCTATTTTGGCAACTTGGTCATGATCTTCTTTCTTCTTTTTTGGACCTAGTCTGTTCGCAAACTTCTTTTCTTTTAAAACCTTCACTTTGCATTTTGATGTGGTTTGTCAACATATTCATCAAGGGGGAGATTGAGAGACCATGTGGAGGCCCTTTCCATGTTATGATGAATATTTGACAGCATTTGGGATTTATTGATGGATGTTCGATAGTTGTTAAAGTTTGCGAAGTCAAGTTTTGAGTTTCACCTAGGTTGCATGGGATTTTATGATGCATGTTTTCACTAATGATGGTCAAGTGCACGACGCTTGTGCCAAGGAAACGATTTCTTTGTCTCTGTTGACTGCAGGTTGACTTGATGGCTTGGATGATCTTCGACGTGGGATCGGGAGCAAGCATGGAGAGCCTGGCATCCAGAACGATCATGTTGGTCGAGAAGATCATCGGGGATCAAGTCCGGTCATAGAGATGGAGTCTTCATGAAGATGGCGCGAGACGAGTCCGTGCAGTGACTCAGGGTGACTTGGCAGCGTCCAAGTGTCGGTGAGGCATTCCGAGGGTGTTCGGAGCTCAAGACACAATGCAGGGACGTGACAAGTCAACGAGGACCGAAGACCGTCAAGGTGGAGCAGCGTGGTAGCTCCAGGTGGCTTATGTTGACCAAAATCAATATAAGGGCATTGATGTAATTGTAGCTAGTCAAGAGGGGTATTCTAGGCAAGGGGTAGAGTTGGCTGAACCCTAAGTGGATATGAATGAGTGGAGAGAGTTAATCTTAGCCCTTGAGGTGATCCAAGGGTTGAGATTGCTCCCATAGGGCTATAAATAGAGCGGTAGAGGTATGCCTCCACCACTAAGTCTTGGAGAAGGATTTATGCTCCTTTGAGCTTTGCCCACCATGAAGTGTGGCTTTGTAATCCTTCCTCTTGAAGCAATGAAAGTTTCAAGTTCTTATATGTTCTGAAATTTATTTTATTTCTTGCAATTTCTAGCTTTTCTTTGTTGCAACTTGAGCTTCTCTTCCCCTCCTTCTACTTGCTGTAGTTCTATTAGATCTAGGACGTGTAAGAGGTTGAGGAATTCATCAAGAACATGTTCCAACCCAATAAGATCCATTAGAATTCATTCTTGCTCAAGTTGTGTTTGCATTAACCGTGTTTTTGAGCTGAAATTGCTGTTCTTGATGCAACTTGAACTGTTTGCATGAAAGGTTGAGATTTTGGACATATCTTTGCAATTCCTTTTGGAATCATAGCCCCAAGATCATTTCCTAGCCATGGTTCAAGTTTCATCGGTTTTGGTTGAGTAGATCTTGAGTTCTTGAGATTTCTTAGCGTGCAAGTTTCTGAAAATTTCAGATTTGATGCAACGTGATCTTGAAGCATGATAGGCCTCTCTATTGGGCTTTATTATGTAATTACTTTTGGAATCATAACCCTGAGGACCTCATCTTGCTATGTTTCAAGTTTCATCAATTTTGGTTGAATAGATCTTGAGTTTTCGAGATTTCTTAGCAGGCAAGTTTCTGAAATTCCAGATTTTATGCAACGTGATCTTGAAGCATGATAGGTCTCTCTCTTGGGCTTTATTCTGCAATTCCTTTTGGAATAATAACCCTGAGAACCTTATCTTGCTATGTTTCAAGTTTCACCAATTTTGGTTAAGTTTAACTTGAGTTCTTGAGGTTTATTAACAGCTAAGTTTCTGAAATTCTTGTTCTGATTTTTTCTGTTCTTGGTGTTCTTGAACCTAGTGTCTTCCTCATAGTACTAGAGTTCTAGAGAAGAAATACTTGAGTGGGGAAATTTAATTTGCGCCTATTCACCCCCCCTAGTCGCCATAACCGATCCTTCAGTTAAACAAAATGATTTTCGCTCAGGCGAGAGGTTGTGCAGTGAGGGTGTGGATTTAACACGTTGTGGGTTTGTGGTAGACTCGCTTGAGTAACTTGTCAATGACTTAATCTTGTGCGCCATTAAACTGGGCCTTAACCGTACAACCATATGACCGGTATGGGACTCACTTGGCTAGTTAATTAGCAATATTTTGATTTAGTTCTATTTGAGTTGATGTTTGGCGCAAGAGGGGGCTGGGTGTAGGCGAAACCTTAGCGAGTAGAACCGGTTGAAAGCAAAGTTTTGTAAAGGCCTTGTGATGATCACTTAGTTGCACACCAATGGAAGTGTATCAGACGGATATTATAAGATGATTATCTCTTGTGGAAAAAGCTGTACAACCTCTGCAGAGTTAAAACTGTTTAAACACTCGTGTCCGCGGTCATGGACGTGCTCGGGGATTTCACACGAGAGGTAGAGTTTCTTCATAAAATGTGTCGGAGTGTGAATGGGAAGTTCACTTGATGAATATAATGTTCGTTTGGTGAATGGGTAATTCACTTGGTGGTTTGTGTTGGAAAGTGACTGGGGAATTCACTGGTTATTTCAAGGCAATGTTTATTTATTTATTATTCTTTTCAACTACGCATTTTAATTTATTTATTGTATTTATCGTTAATACTATTTTTTGCAAAAGATCCATACAACTAACCTTTGTTCTAGTCTTGCATGAGTATTAATTGCATACTATTTTTCTACGACTTGTTGAGTATTTTATGTGCTCACGACTTCAAATTCTGCTGCTCGGTTGAAGATTATCAAGCTGCTCAAGAGTTCTTTGAGAAGAGTACTATGGAGACTTCGTGGATTGTGATGCGTTCTCCACTCAATTGCCGGTGGACATGTTGATTGGCCTTTCCAAGTTTTTTCGTTCCGCTACAAGAGTTTATTTGTTTCTTTAGCCCTACGTGGCAAGTTAAGTAAACCTTGACCAGTTATTATTACAATTTGTCATGTTAAGATCTTTTTGGTTAAATCGAATAAATGGATAGTATTTCATCCATGTTTCCTGTGTGAACTAACTACTAATCTGAGGCTAGTTCAGAATACACAGAGGGTTCCTGAATTGCATTTTGGGTCCCAACAGATGGCACAGTGACAGACAAGGTCGCGACGCGATAATGCGCTTGAGGCCTGCCACAACAGAGCTCTCAAGCGCTCCTAGCTTAAATGTGTAGAGGAGAAGAGAGAGAGTGAGTGAGCATGTGTGAGCGAAGAAGGAAGAAGAAAAAATAGTGCCCATTGATAGGTGGGGCCGGGACCACTTATCCTGTCATGGCATAAGCGAGGATGGCACGATCTTTGGGCAGCAGTGCGATCGTGGGGATGGGAGAGTTAGGCCACGCTCGAGGGAAAAGAAAGAGAGGAGGAGGAGGCTAGCTAGTGCGGTGGCGTGTGGTAGGGCGAACGCTAGCGGGCCGGGGAGAGGGAGAAGGGAGCTAGGCCGACAGTGGATTGCGGTCCAAGGGGGAGAGAGAGAGAGAGAGGGAAAAGAAAAGCTTTGAATTTTATTTGGAAGTTTTTAGGATTGAATTCAGACAGGTTTTAGCACTTGAATTTTCTTGTAGATTTAATTTGGAGCACGTATTTTGATTTGACTTTTTGAAAAGCAACCAAGATTTTGCAAATTCACAAAATGCTTCAATTTTTTTTTTGAAAATTCAAGGAAATTTTAAAGTGATAAAAAATGACCTGTTACAGAAGCCGAATGGTGTAGAGACTATGAGAGCAAGAGAGGTGTGGGCCTGTGAGGTGGTATTTTACACTTTCTCTGTTCCTTTTGCCAGAATTGGATATATGCCACTCCAAAACATGACACTTTGAGATATGCCATCCATAATCCTGAAATTAGATATATGCCACTCTAAAACATGTTTGCTTTGATACATACCAATCTAGGGCACTTTTGCCTCTCCTAGGAGCTCTTCTTCCTCCCTTCCCCATCGATGTCCGACTCATCCTCATCGCCATCTCCTTCGCGTTCAACTCCTCCACACACACATCCTTGTCGAACTCACCACCCACCTTATCTCCTTCATCGCCATGCGCTGACACTTGCACAACGACCCAGCGCACGACATCTCATGGTCGAGCTCGGCCTCAACGTGCTCCCGCGCCTCTGCCACCGCACCACATTCTCCATCTCCTCCGACATCTCCTTGGTGGCTTGCTTGCGGGCACTGGCTTCTTCTTCACAGCTCTACGCTAGCGCTTGCACGACTCGACATGCGACATCTCACAGCAATCTTGTCAAGCTCGGCCTCCGCAGCAGCCTTGGCCTCCTTGCGGTGGCCGATTTCCCCAGTGGTGGGGAAGGGAGGAAGAAGAAGATCTAAAAGGGGCGATCTCGTCGAGCTCGGCCTCCACAGCGGCTGATTTGGCTAGTGATGGGGAAGGGAGAAAGAAGAAGAGCTCCCAGGAGGGGCGTAGACATGGTGGATGCCGTCGGTAGAGAGGAGTGGGTTGGCGGCGGGGGAAGAAGGAGGCCGGTGGTGGGAAGGATGACCGAACGGGCAGTTCGGTGCGACGGGTTGGATCAAGCGGCGCGGGGGTCGGTGCAAGTGCCATGGTGGTTTCGGTGGGAGCCGGATGGGAGAGACTTGCTGACATGATAGGGGTCGTTGATCAACCTACACGTGGCGAAGTATGAGGAGTGCTTCACGAAGATTGGATTCGGTCTTTGTAAAAAGATTGAGAAGGGGTATTTTGGTAATTTCACCTAAATACCGTCTTGGTGACCTTTTGCTAACCCATGGCGCAAGATGGCGTAAAGAGAAGCGGATTAGGTCAAGAGGAGATGAAGACGACGCTTTAAAATGCGTGTGTGAGTTAAACTCGTTTGTGTATGGGCTTAACGGGTGCCCAATAGGAATACTCTTTTAGAAGGTTTAGCCTCCACTATAAATAGAGGAGGGTGCTGGTTGCACCCCTTCAACCCTTTGGCTAAGTGAAACCCTAATTTGTTTTTAGGGCTTAGATAGGAAAGTGGAAGGTTAGGGTTCTAGAGAATTGGATTTGATTCTATACTCATGTGTTGAGTCTTTGTCCTCTTGGATGGAGTGGCTGTAAACCAACATCATATCAAATCAATCCAAGGAAAGATTTCTCAAGATGAGTCTCTTTGTGTTCTTGCTCTCTATTTTGTAATTTTGAGGCTTTCTTTGATCCGCAAGTTTTCTTTTGGTTTCTAGCCTAGATTTAGCTTGTTGTGACATGTGAAAATACATCTAGGATCATCTTGATCATCAATCACCCACGAGAAAGTTTGTAGATCATATTTTGGTTTTGACTCGGTTTTGGAGCAACCTTCACTCAAACGGAAAAAGGTCAGAACTTTGGTAGGGATCTTCACGATCCTTAATTGGAATAGGTTCCTAACATCCTAAAGAAGGTGTGTTTTAAGTTTCGTAGAGTTTGGCCTTGTAGATCAAAAGTTAGATCATTTTGTGATTTTGAACTCGGGCTGTTTTTCCCTGTTCATCGTCAAGAGCGGTCAGACCGCACCTTCAACACCGGTCAGACCACCAGATGCACGCCGGTCAGACCGCCTAGCTCAATTAGGGTTTGAGTTTTTGTGAGTTAGGTCTTTTGCTTCGGGGTATTGTTTGGATTCAATATAAGTCTTTCGCTATGCTTGTATATTGATCTTCATAACTTTCATAGCTATCGGAGTGAAATTAGTATTGAATTTGATCAAGGTGAAAAAGTGATCGTGCTCCTATTCACCCCCTCTAGTCACCTTTTCGGTCCAACATTATCCCTACGTCTATTTGACCATGGGTTTGACCCAATAAAGCCTGGTTTTATCCCACATGGCGTGCACATCGGATCCTAGTCTATCACTGACTCAGCCCATGTGCCCATGTGGCTGCCACATAATCTCCTTTCTCCTCCTCGTATTCTCTCTCTCTCTCTCTCTCTCTCTCTCTCTCCCCCCCTCCCTAGGGAGCAAGCGAGGGGCCAGCAGGCTACAGCGGCTGGGCGGTGGCGACGGGGCAAGCACGGCACGTTCCTGGGCACTACTGTCCCTTTTGTAGAAGCTTGTGAGGATGGGGAGGTCGGTGGTGGCCGAAACGGGGAAAGCAAAAGCGGCGACTGTAGGCAAAGGATCTTGTCGGTGGCGAACTCCGGCGGTTCCCAGCCCCAAAAGGCGAGCGCACGAGTACATCGCGGTCTCGGGGATCCCTCATGTAGTGGAGTCTTGGTGCATGGTGGCACATGCGTAGCTAGCGACGCGACGTCCATGGTGCCACGGTGGTCGCTCGACGACGGTGAGGTCTAGCGGTGGTCTGGTATTTTTTTTAGATAATGGAAGATAAAACTATCTCAGCCTCTGCGTCAAGGATGTATACAGCCTAGTTTATTACAAAGTTTCAAGTTCAAAAATAACCATAAAGTTGAAAGTGGCTCGAAGCCTTACAACCAAAAGATGACTGAACTTTAAATTCAATTATTACAAATCCTGTGACTAAACCGCCACCCATGGTTGTTGAAGATTTGCTTCGCCACATACTCCAATCTGGCACTTCCACTCATCATGGACTCTTTCTGGGCTGGTTTCTGCATACTTGCCCAAGCCCTTATCCATTGCCCACTCAATAAGATAACCTGCAAGGGATTAGTGATAACCTTTTTTTTTAATCAAAAATCATATCATTCCGACATAACCAAATAGACCAACATAAGGCACTGGCTTCCATAAGGAGTTGTGATTTTAAATTTTTTAGAATACCGGCTAACCAATTCCCAAACATGTCGGTCATATTTGCAGGAGCGGTGGTCTGGTATGGGCGAGCGAATATAGGAGTTCAGGAGGAGGAGGCGGTGAGGGGAATGGTGGTGGGGGGAGCCCAGCGGATGTGGTGGTGAGGAGGGAGCGCAGGGGATAGGGTGGTCTCGCCGCCGGACCGGGCGAAATGGAGATGGAGATTTGACATTTAATGGTTTCCATTGCTCTTGATGGATGTCAGGAGGGGCTTCAAACAAGTAGGTATGAGCTACAAACATAATAAACACAATGCAAATCTACAATGTGATTGATTAATTTCTCCAATGGAAGAAACATAAATTATAATGTCGATTTCTCATTTGTTCTTGTCATGCAGAGGAGTTCATCCCGGTGCCTCACACGAGGTGCAACTTCACCGACCCGAGATCCAACGTCTGCGAGATGGACGGCGCCATCCGCGTCCGCGGGGGCACGTCGGAGGCGTTCGTCGTCACGTCTAGCCGTGCCGTGGGAGCCGGAGGGGTGAACACCACAAGCCTAGACATGAACGCTACTAGCTGGAAGATTCAGCCGTACACGCGCAGGGGCGAGGCGCGCATAATGACAGGTATCAAGAGGTGACCGTGAGGCTGGCCGGCCACCGCCGACGAGGCCCCGGCGTGCGAGGTGATGCACGACGTGCCGGCGATCGTGTACTCCAACAGCCGGTACTGCAGCAACTACTACCGCGACTTCAACGATAACATCATCCCGTTGTTCATCACGTTGCAGCACCTCGGCGCCGAGGTGCAGGTGCTCGTGACGCAGAAGTAGGGGTGGTGGTTCGGCAAGTACAAGGAGATCGTGGAGGGGCTGAGCAACTACGAGGTGGTAAACCTCGACAGGGAGGAGCGGGTGCACTGCTACCGGCGCGCCGTCGTTAGGTTGCGCAGCCACAAGGACCTGAGCATCGACCCGCGGCGGGCGCCCAATAACTACTCCATGGTGGACTTCAAGCGGTTCTTGATGTGGCGCTACTCGCTGCCGCGGGAGCACGCGATCCGGACGGAGGTGCATGCCATTAGGTGTCATGGTAACAATTAACCAAGCATTTTTCCTCCACCAAAACAATTCAAGACCAAAATGCATAATCCCATGGAATTTCACCTATAAATAGGCATCACGAGCACCATAGAAATGGTTGGCATTCTTGCAAGGGTGAGCTCATCCCTCTACTTCTCATATTCTCCTTCTCTCAAGGATGATTCTTCCTTCTAGATCCGATCCTTCTCTACTCCTTTTTGCAGCAAGTATTGAATATACAAATTGCTGCAGATTTGGGGATCAAGGAGGAGTTGATTGGAAGCACAAGGGAAGCAAAAACCAAGAAGTTTCACATTTTGCATTTTCGGCCAGAACAAGCTGTGCATTCCTTTGCATCTTATTATCATATCTTTGATGTTGTAACTGTGTAGCACGCGCACTATTCATGTCGGGCCCACGGGTGCATTAGTAGTTAGGAAATATAGATAGAATAGTTGGTTTCCTTATTAGTTGGGTTTACTTCCTTATAGATGTATTCTATCTAATAGAGATAAGTTTCCATAGAAATAGAGATTGTTTCTTAGAGATCAAGTCGGGTCGTCCCTATAAAAGGGATAGCATGTATCCATTATCAAGCAAGCAAGAAACATGAATTAATTTAGTCTCCCTCCCAATGTTCTATCATCCCAGCCTATAGTCTAATCTCTCATCCCACAAAGCTGACGCCACCCGGCCTTCTTCCTGGCGGTGTTTACCCCGTTATGAACTAAGGTTCGTTACAACTTGGTATCAGAGCAATTGATCCCTTCCCACGGCTTCTACTACCATGGTTATGGCGACAGATCAAACCATCAGACCTACCGTCAAGTCGTTGGCTATGATAAAGGCTAACGCCAATAAGATGGCCATGAGTACCAGCGACAACGATAAGAAGATCGCGGCCATCTTCCTCGACATGTATGCCACTTTGGAAAAGATGAGCGTGGCGACGACAGCGAAGCCTCCTATGGCGGCGGCAGTGCCTTCTACAGAGGTGGTGACGCCTTCCACAGTGGCGGCAGAGCTACCTCCAGCAACTGCGGCAGCTGCCGCACTTCCACGTCTTACCGTAACGCTGTTGGAGCCCGTCGCGGCCCTGCCGAAGTCCGTCGTGGCCATTGTGGCGCTGCCAGGGTTGCTGCCATGCCCGCTGCAGCTACTAGTGAGTTTGCCGCAACCATGCATGGAGGCAACGATCTCCAAGGACTCATGCAGCCATCAAAACCTCTCATCAACTTGGGGTCTCATAGGGATTCAGCCATGACCGCCACCATAGCTCGAGGACGAGTTGCTTGTCGAGGAGCGGAGAAGTTGTCATGTGCTAGAATTACTGTTCATATGCATAAACAGTACCACGGTACTGTATCACTGGTATTAGGAAGGGATTACCTTCCCCAATAAGAATATCTATTTCCCTAAATAGTTGATTGGTTTCCTTGTATAGAGATTAGATAATTGGAAAGATCATCTATTAGTTAGGAAGGTTATCTATTAGTTAGGAAGGTCATCATTTAGAATGTTTTTATCCATAATTGTTAGAAGAACCCTCTATATAAGGATGCATATTGTAATCGTTGGCATTAAGCAATGAGAATACAATAGTCTAAGTCTCAATCCCCTTTGTCTCCCCAATCTATAGTCTTCTCTCTCCCCTAACAGCCGATGTCACCTGGCTATCCTCCCGGTGATATTTACCCTATGATCTAAGGATCATGACAACTTGGTATCAGAGCAGTCGATCCCTTTCCACGACTTCTGCTACCATGGTTATGATGACAGATCAAACCATCAGACCTGCCGCCGAGTAGTTGGCTATGGTAAAGGCTAACGCCAACAAGATGGCTATGAGTACCAACGACAACGACAAGAAGATGGCGGCCATCTTCCTCGATATGCATGCCACTTTGGAGAAGATGATCGTGGCGACGACAGCGAAGCCTTCCACGACGGTGGCGACACCTTCTGCAGAGGTGGTGACGCCTTCCATGGTGGCGGCGGAGCTACCTCCAGCAACTATGGCAGCTGCCGCACTTCTACGTCTTACCGTGACGCTGTCGGAGCCCACCGCGGCCCTACCGAAGTCCGTCGTGGTCACCGTGGAGTTGTCAGGGTTGCTGCCATGCCTGCCGTAGCAACTGATGAATTTGCCGAAACATGTCGCAGCAACCGATGAATTTGCCGCAACCACATGTGGAGGCAATGATCTTCAAGGACCCATGTCGCCATCGCAACCTCTCGTCAACATGGGGTCACCTAGGGCTGCAGCCATGACCGCCACCACAGCTTGAGGATGAGCTGTCGCGAAAGGAGGGGAGTAGTTGTCATAGGCGGGGTTACTGTTCACGCATGAACAGTAGCCCCCCGCCCATGCCATATGCATAATCATGTATTTAAATGTTGTGTAGTGTATGAGTTCTAGAATGCATGATATATGTTTTGCCATAAAAACTAGCATGCATAGATTGTACATGAGTCTTGCTCTCAGATTTAGTTCATCATTGAGCTAGTTGCTAGGATCTTTATGTAGTATCATATCCTTATCAGTTGTCATGTATTCATTTAGCAAGAAGATGCTAAATACCAAACTGACAATATCTAGCGTGTGTAGGTTGCTTAAAGTTTGCTCTCAGTAGTACATCATCGAGCCATTTCGATGCTTCTTGGTGCCCAATTCATGTCCATGTCATTTTGCCCTGGTTTATTTTACCAAACAGACTCATGTGTTTAGTACCAGGATATGCTGAAGTATTGTACCAACATGTAGTAAGGCTCAGATTTACATTGCTCATCATTGCCATGTTAATATGATTCTTCTTGAACCATGTCAAGTACTAGATCAATGCATATATCTCAGTGAGTAGCATGATCAGTTGTCTAAACATCATGGCTATGCTAGAGTTCAAGATTGCAACCCTGATCAGATAGTAGCTCCTTTTTACAAGAAACTAGTATATGTAAGTGTAAAACATGAACTATTTCAATTATCTACAAAATTGATAATTTCCTAGCATGCTCAGATTTCTTTATTCATCACTGTATGCTGTCATGTCCTGTTTCTTAGTTCAATTTCAGCAAGCAATTAGTCTGAGGACCCTTAATGCTAGTGTGACATTCTTGGCTCAGTCCATGAAATTAGTGCAATAAACTAGCAATAAGAATGTCAATTCATTTCTAGATCATCATCTAGCATTATGTGAGAATCATTCATTCATTCATCAATCATGCATTCCTCAAAGCACCCATAGCTATTCTCACACGGGCATAACACATGCACATTCGATTAAGAGAAAGTGGAAGGAATGAGAGGACTTAGAGCAAACCTGCAAGGCCACCACCATCTCGATGGCCAGCAAGGCGAGGAGGCTGAAACACCTGCAAAAATTTCAAAATTTCAAATTAGTTTGAGTTTGATTTGAATCTCAGTTTCAAAACCAAATTTACAAAATTCGGCCAAATTCAAAATCCAAAACCCAAAACCGCTTTCCCCTTTCTCCCTCCCGCTTTCTCCCTCCCGGTCTCGTCCTCACCCGAGCCGCCTCCACCTTGGCGCCTGGCCGCGCTTCGCCATGGGGGAGCACGGCCGCCACCGCCTCTGGCCACCGCTCCACGCCAAGACGCGCTAGTGCGCCGCCACCTCGCTGTGCCACCTCCCTCTCTGCATTCAATGCAGCGTCTGCCCCGAGCCGCCGCCCACACTGCGCCGCCCGCGCCCCGAGTCGCTGTTGCGCCACCTCCCGGCCTAGATCCAGTGGGAGAGGCAGGCCAGCTCCTCCTTGCGCCTTCAATGCGCCCGCGCCCCAAGCCTCTCCAGCGCCACCTCCCGATCCGCTCCAGTGAGGGGGTCACCGCCAGCGCGACACCACCCACGCCCTGCCCATGCTGCCGCCACTCCGTCCGGCACCGCCCAAGTGCCCTCACCCAACAACGTCGCCGCCCCGTCTGCGATCGCCGCCCATGCCGCGCCCTGCTCCCACCGCCTTCCCGGGGGCTATAAAAGCCACCCCCACCCGACTTCAACTCTTTGACCCTCTCCTCTCCCTATCCACCGTCGTCCCCGAAGCCGGCAAGAGTCACCGCCGCCTCGGTTCATCGACCCGTAAGCCCGGTTCACCCCTCCCTCTCCAGATCCACCCATTCAAGCACCCCCGACCCCTTCCCCTACCCCTCCGGCCTCAGATCCGCCAGATCTGCGCCGGCGCCGCCCTCTCCCTCACCGTCGTTCCCCAAAGACCCGAAGCCAAACCCGATGCAAAACCTCGCAAAACCCTAGGGTTAGAAGCCACCTACCTGGGAGGAGCCTTCCTCGTGCCGCCCTTCCCATTCATGGCATTGCCATCTGTCGCCGTCGCCGGTCTTGCCACGCCCGAGCCGCCCTCACCTTCGCCATGCTGCCGGCTCAAGGCGCTATGGCCGAAGGCCAACGTCCCAACCCTAAGGCCTTTTAAGGTCGTGTGTGTTTTGGCCCTTGAGCCATTTAATTTGGATGGGCTGCTGACCCGATCTTGTGGCCCAACACTTTATTCATTCAGTTTAAATCCAACACTGTTCACTACACAGTTTTTCTATTATTGTTCACAGCCTAGCACTGTTCATTCCAGATAAAACCCATACACTGTTCAAACAGTAAAATGTATTACTGTTCCTAAACCTAGATTAGTGATTAATTACTATTTGTATCTAATTAATAGGTATGAACAGTAAAATGGTCACTATTCATCGAAACCCTAATTTGAGATTATATATCCATTCTGACCGTCTCGAGCTCATAAAGCCCATTCCTAGCTCCGTTCAGCCATATCAAACTCCTATTAAATCTTTTACCTCTTTAAGTTGATTTCTTTATCTCTTTTTATATTTTTGTTGTAGTTGGATTCTATTTCTAGGCTCATTCCTTGTCGAGCCAAGTGTTTTATTGGTTTTTGTGTCTTGCGCTAGGTTTCGATGCCGACGAGCCAGCTCAGGACTTCACAGGACAGGACACAGAAGTAGCAGGACAGTTTGAGGACTTTGAGCAAGGAGGCAAGTTGCATACCTTGAACATATTGAACCTACATTCCACATAATTCATATTATTATCTTCATTAATATATTTTAGCCAATTATTTCAACAAAGAAATAATACTTTGGAATGCCATGTTGAATAGATAAAAACCCTTCACCCCACATATCAAACCACCTATTCTTGTAGGCCATGTTCACTTTGACAAATTTAGTCCACATAAAATAATAGCAAATATTCCGCAATGTTATGCAAAACTCATTCTAAATACTATTAAGGAAGGTTGGCTTTAGGCCAATAGGTTTTGGTGTAAGTTGAGGGTTGAGACCAAAAAGTTGGACAACCCAATATACTTGGTAAAATGAGTCATCAGTGAGATCTAGAGGTGGACAACCACGAGTTGGGCCATCGCCTCACTGGATGACAAGTGAGGACAAGAACCATGTGCCAAGTAACAGACACAGTAAACCGCTCAACCACATGCGTGGTCATTACTCCCTAGCTTAGTACACTGCTCTTCTAATTGAATATCTGCAATATCAAGGGCGAGACAGGGGTGGGCCTATAAGGACACTCGCTGGTCCACGCAACGGTATGGGCCCATTAGCATCAGAGCACAAATTCCACTATTGGCCGGTGGTGTCCCGAGGGCTGTATGGATTTAGACCTACCGGGTAGAGGCTAAAAAGGATAAGCAGTGAAAAGGCTTTGTTATCCTAACTTCGGTTATGCATAAACATGATGCGTGGCAATGTGAGTTTGAGATATCGTGTGGGTAAAGTTTGGCAACTCTGCAGAGTGTAAATCAATGTTATTCGAATACACCGTGCTTCCGGTTAATGAAGTTGTGTTCTTGGGTGATTCCAATATACAAGGCATAAGTAGGTTTTACAGATGTTAATTGGTAATTTCAGGTGTTGTAACCCCTGTGGCTATATTTATTACTGTTTTACTGTCTTTATTTATTGTAAAGCTTTTAAATTCAACTATTGCATTCCACATGTACCTGTATTGGTAAAACTGTACCATTCCTTTGATATTTCCAGCATATAATTAAATAGCATTCCCTATGCAATTTGTTGAGTACGGTAGTAGTACTCATTCTTGCTTAAACATCAACAGAAGAGTTTTGGGAAGATCCAGGTGTTCTTTACGAGCAGGAAGAACCAGTAGACTATGACGACTACTAGTACTAGGGTCTCTTTTGCGCCCAAGCTTGCCTGTGGTTCTGGCACTCTTTTGCAGTGTAATATATTAAATTTGGGCTTGGATGCCCGCTTCCGCCTTCAAACTGGCTGTTAAGCCCTATCTGTTGTAATAAAAGTCTGTCTTTTGCTGTAAACGTTTGCTTGCTTGTGAAACTACGACTTTACAACTGTACATCCTAGACAGTTGTAAGGATTCTAGCGGTCCCAATTTTGGGGCTATTACAAAAGTGGTATCAGAGCCAGCTTGACCGTAAGTTGAGACCTTAGCTTGGTTATAGGATTGAAGACCTTTAAAATGCTAACTTCAAAAACTACAAAAGGATTTCTCAAAACAAAAATATAAGTATTAAATTGATGTCCCTTTTCTTTCTCTTGCTACCTTACCTTACTTTAGACTTTGAAAAACTTGTGTTGTTTTTCTAAAAAAATTTATCTCCTCTTAACTAATTATTCAAACTTTCCGTCTGTCAGGAAGATGCAAAATTCTTATTCTGACCCTACAATGTTTAGAGGATGGGCCACAAGGCTGAAAAGGATGATACAATTTATTGGTGCAACAGCTGAGCAGCTACCTGTTTTTCACACTGAGGAACAGATCCTTGATGGCAAAAGATACCATTGGAAAGCATGGGTAGTTTTGACCCCGTTAGCTTATAGACCGGACGTTGAACGTCGGTTTGTGGGCCAATGCCGCAGGGAGAGGGAAGCAATTCAAGATGCTGCAAGGCAGGCAGTTCTACACCTACGTCAGCACTATGATCAAGAATTTGAAGACTCCGAGTACCATCTTATTCCACAGAAAGGGAATGATGGATTCAGTATCCTTACTCCCTACCCAAATGATGATGAAGATTCCCGCCTCCGTGAAGTTGCCACTCACATAGTATCTCAGGAAGTTTTGTATGCTAGAACTCTGAAGGAGTACCAGAAGATGCATGAGAAGTACTATATGGCCAAGCAAGGAATTAAGCATCTGCAAAGGGAGTTACATCTTCGTAATACCCCGGATCAGGGAGCTGGATCTGTTTGTGATGAGAGCCCCAACCCTCCTGATAGTCCAGCAGTAGACTATACGCCAAGGTCACCTAACTACACTCCATTGTCTCCTGACTATACTCCAGAGTCACCTCCTGGCGCTCACCCTCACCCAACGGGTATAGCGCGCAATTACCGTCGCCTTTTCCGAGGATCCGTCAAGGGAAAGGAGAAGGTTGAAGAGGCAAAACCCAGCCAGCAGGTGAAGGAAGCTGCTGAAGAAGAAGAGGAGGAGGATCCAGAGGAGTTAATCCATTATACCACCAGCAACCCTCCGTCTGATGGGTGGTAGAGTCCTCTGCAAGACGTCAGAATACGATAGTGTATTGTAGACCTACCCTAGTAGTACGACTTTTGTTTGTAATAAAAGTTGTGTAATGTACTCTAAGTAGTATATATCTAGCTTTTGTAAAATATTTGTATAATTTGTGTGAAATATAATAAAGTTGTTTTCCCTATCAATATCTGTATATCATCCTTGTCAAAAGTCATTTCCTTCTTTTCGTCTTAATCACTTACTTGTTTCCTACACCACTTATCTTAAAATCTGAATCTTACTTATCTTACTATGTTTGGTCAAAACCACTGCAGAATCACATCCACAAGATGTCTGGAAACAACAATGACCATGAAATTTGAATCGGTGGGGACAAACAACCAAGTTTGGCGAAGTCATGGCTATGATGGAAAAGAAAGTAAATCAAGCAGAGCAAAATCAGGCAAGAATGATGGAGCAACATACCCGGCTTCTTGAACAAATTGCCACTAGATCTCCAGCTGGACACATCTCTGGAGGCAATAATGGGGGAGCAACCCCAGGCTTCAGATGGACAGACTTTCAGAAGACAAGACCCCCAATATTCACAGTGTCACCAGAGCCTCTGGCAGCTGATGATTGGATAAGAGATATTGAGAGGAAGTTGGACACCATTCAGTGCAATGACAAAGAGAAGACTTTATTTGCTTCTCATCAACTTCAAAGACAAGCAGCAGCATGGTGGATGAATTATCAGACTCTTCATCCAGACAGAGACATACCATGGGCGAATTTAAGGAAGCATTTCATAAAGCCCATGTTCTCGATGGCACAATTGCGATAAGCAGAGAGTTTCTTGCTCTCAAGCAAGGGGCGTCTGATCCTGAGAATACCTTCACTAATTTAATCAATTGGCATGGTATGCCCCATATGAGGTGGATACAAAAGCTAAGAAAATGGAGAAATTTAAAGAAGGATTGCAAAAGTCATTGAAATTCCACATCTCAGCCCTTGATTTCCCTGACTTAGAACAAGTTGATAATCTCAGAAGAAGCCAGAGGTGATATGGAAGAAACCAAAAAGAGAAAAATGAAGCAAATGGTTCCAGCCATAAGTGCACCAAGGGGGAGAATGAGGCCCCCACCATCTTTCAGATTCCAGCCAAGACCCTCTATGAATTCAGCGCCAAGACCACCTATGAATCCAGCAGCAAGACCAGCTTTTAGTGGGAGCCAAACCACCGCAATTCAATGTTATAATTGTGGAGGAAACCACTATCAGAAGGATTGTCCTTAGAAATCCTCAAATTGCTATCATTGTGGACAACCCGGTCACTTCAAGGGGCAGTGTCCACTGAAGAATATGTCATTAGATGCAGCTAAAGCTCAAGCAAGAAACCAAGCACAAAGTAACCGGACTCCTCCCACCTTCCAAGCCAACAGAGGAGGAATGTTACAGCCCAGAAACCAACCTAGGCAGTCGGGAAAATTCTCAGGAGGAGGGCAATCTGCACCAGCACCATCACAAGGGAAGATCAATCACATAACTACTCAGGATGCAGCTGAGGCCACCGATATCATTGTCGGTATGTTCCTACTCAATGCAAGATCAGCTTTAGTTCTTTTTGATCCAGGAGCTACACATTCAGTTATTTCCTTGGATTTTGCTGTGGAGAGTTGTTTGCCTTTTATTGCTTTGCCAAATCCCTATGTGTTGCAAACACCCGGGATTAGAATGAAATCTTAGTATAAGTGTAGTAACCTGAACCTAGAAGTTCAAGGGGTCAGTTTCAGAACAGAATTATTGGTACTTCAGATGAAAGGCATAGATGTTATCTTGGGAATGGATTGGTTATCAAAGTATAAAGCCACAGTTGACTGTGAGAAGAAGACTGTAACATTGAAGAATTCAAAAGGTCAAGAAGTTTCAGTTACAACAGATCAGTCTTTGATGAAAGAATAGAAAAGGAAGGTTAACAGTGCTATTTCAGAAATCACTATGCAGATGTTAGTGATTGAAGAATATCCGGATGTGTTCCCTGAGAAACTACCCGGAAGACCTCCAGATAGAAAGATTGAGCTTACTATAGAATTGGTACTTGAGACCAAACCTGTGACTAAGGCACAATACAGAATGGCAACTAGTGAGCTAAAAGAGCTTAAGAAACAGTTAGATGAATTAGAAGAAAAAGGCTTCATAAGACCTAGTGTCTCACCTTGGTCAGCACCAGTTTTGTTTGTTAAGAAAAAAGATGGAACTTTGAGAATGTGCGTGGATTACAGAGCTTTGAATGCAGTAACTATTAAGAACAAATATCCTTTGCCAAGAATTGATGATTTGTTTGATCAGCTAAAAGGAGCCAAAGTATTCTCAAAAATTGATCTCAGATCAGGATATCACCAGCTCAAGATTATAGAACAAGACAGGGAAAAGACTGCATTTACTACAAGATATGGACTATTTGAGTTCACCACTACTACAAAAAGGCTAATACTGGACGCCTCATCACAGACGGTTGACCAAAACCATCTGTATTACATTCAATCACAGACGGTTTTGGTTTAGAGACCGTCTGTGGTACTCGGCTGCGCTAAAAACATCTGTGAAGAGGTAATATCACGAGGCGGTTCATGTTGAAAACCGTCGTGAAGTATCCTGAGCGGTTACGAACAAGAAATGCGTGATATTAATTAATATCCTGAGCGGTTTTAAAACACGAAGTATCACAGACGGTTTTAAAACACAACCGTGCGTGTAATGAGTATACGAGCGGTTCTAAACAAGAACCGTCATGATATTAATTAGTATCACAGATGGTTCTTAACAATAGCAAATGCGTGATAATATCGCTTCTGACTCCACGGTGAGTTTCTTCGCCGCCGTCGTCATTCGTTGCCATCCGCTTCGGCTCCCGTCGTCTCTTCATTGCATCGATCCGCTTCAGCTCCCGTCGTCTCTTCATCTCACTCTCGAATTTATTCCTTGTTTTATAAAAGGATCATCCGCCATCAAGATGATCATCCCCACATACTTATAAAAAAGCGAAATATTTGTCTCTTCCTTGTCACCAAAGCATTGAGGGCCTTTACGGCGCCTTGTCTGAGCACCTCTCTCGGTGTAAGTTGAACCGTCTTCGCGGAAGAACACTTTGTTTGATCAGCGGTGTCTTCACTCCTCTGCCGCGGAGAATTTGCGGAAGCGGTGGCGCCACCTTCCGCCGTCTTGACATCCTCCTCCGCCGTGTCTTCGGGTGATCTCCCACTTCGGCGAGTTTATCGCGTCATCGGCGTAGTCCTCAAAACGGCGTTGCCGTCTCCAAGAGGCTTGCCGTCACTTGGGCTGTAATGAGGCGGCAGCGATCGAGTCGACTAGGCGAGACCCTCAAGCAAGGAAGAGAGCCTATGGGCTCAATTCTTCTTAGTTCAACGATCTGAGGTCTTGGAGACACTTTCGAGCAAGCGCGTCAGCGAGTGGGCGCATTTGAGCTTCGTCACGATGATCGAGGAACCGTCCGATGTCAACACCGTCGCCTATGAAGTATTGCGAGATGGAGATAGCGACCTACCTCCGCCACTAGAAAAACGTTGTTTAATTATAGGTTTACGCTTTTTTAATATAAACATGTAATTTCTTCATGTCATGTAAGTGTATATACAAGATAAATATACTTGAGAAAAAACCATTTCACGAGCGGTTCCATTATGGAACCGTCAGTGATAATTATCCTGAGCGGTTCCACAATAGAACCGTGCGTGATAATCTCTTTATAAGTAGGAGCCCGGTAGGCCGCTAGGGTTTGCGCTCTAACTTCGTCACTCCCGGTGACCTTACTCTCGTCCGTTCCTCCCGTCCTTCTTGGCGCGCCATTCTTCCGTCACAAGCGGTTGCAGCCTCTGGTGACCTTGCAAAAGACACTAAATGCGATAAGAGTGTCTTACAGTAGTGTCACCGTTGTCTCCCTAACTTCTGATGACACCCTAACTTCTCTCGTCACTCTCCGGCTCCGCTAGAGGTTTGCGTCCACCTAACTCTGTTCCCCCCCACCCGGCCTCGCCGCCGACTTTGGCCAAGGCTTTGCTTTCCCCATCCTCCTCTATTCTCCTCTAGATCTGTTAGCTTAATGTCTTTTGTTGAGTTTGATTTTTATGCTTGAGCCTTAAGTTGTGTCTGATGTTTGTGTGATTTATGCAAGGTAAAGGAAATGGATGAGGGTTGTCTTTGGTGGTGGGGGCCACCGTGGTTCTTATTTGTACTAAGGTATCACCCTACCTTACTCCTCTCTGTCTCTACCGCCCTTGCTCTGTGATGAAAATGGCTAGCTAGTGCTCTGCGATGGATCTGAGGGCTACTCTTGGTGTGGTGGGTTTGGACACCCTTGGTCTTGTTCTCTTCTCGATGAAGCGCTCAATGATGTTAATAGTCTTATGCTGAAATTGAATTGATAATTAGTTCATATTAATAGTCCCCTTGCTCTGTGATGTAATGATGTCAATAGTCTTATCTTTGAAATTGAATTGATAATTAGTTCATATTAATAGTCCTCTTCTTTGTGTGATGTAATGATGTCAATAGTCTTATGTTGAAATTGAATTGATAATTAGTTCATATTAATAGTCCCTTGCTCGTGATGTAATGATGTCAATAGTCTTATGCTGAAATTGAATTGATAATTAGTTCATATTAATAGTCCCCTTGTTCATCTTTGGTCAAGTTCTCCTACCTCTTGCGTGCAGTCGTCCTACCATTCCATTCATAATCTCTTTTCTATAAAGTCTCCAAGCGGTGGTGCTTGTGCCATTAAACCGGCATCATATATTTTATATATATATATATATATATATATATATATATATATATTAAATAGTCCTAGCCACTTTAGGAATTCGTTCACACTGACATGAGAAGGATGAGATAGTATCCACGAGCAACCTCATTGAGCCTGTAAGTTTAAAGTATGGATGCAAGGAGGCGTCGGGACATCCAATTACGGATTGGGCGTCGCTATGTTGAGAAAGTGGCGTTGATCTTAACTTCTCCATTGGGAAGTGGCATCATCTATCGACAACCAACAATTCTTGAGCATGTAATTGTCTTTAAAGCCAACAAGAACACCAAGCAACAAGTTGAGAATTATTTTGAAATATGAGAATGGTTGCTTGGTGTTCTTTTGTTTAAAGATGATTACATGCTCAAGAATGGTTGCTGCTAATACATGGTGCCACTTCGACGGAGATTCACACATAAACGACACTTTCTCTCAACATAACGACGTCAATGATGATTACTGCTCATACTTTTTAAATGGGCTAATACGCTACTGCCTCATCCTTCTCCAAAGTGGACGATCCCCAAACACGAGAACAATATATATATATATATAATATATATATGATGCCGATTTAATGGTACAAGCAACCACCGCTGGGGCTTTATAGAAAAATCATCCTGACGGTTTTAGCCACAAACCAAATGCGTGATAGTACATATCACGAGCGGTTTCATCCTGGCCGTGCGTGATAGTACTATCACGAGCGGTTTGTGGATGAAACCGTCTGTGATATCTATCTCATGAGCGGTTTGAACCACAAACCGCTGCAGTGAAAAGTATGCATCACTGAGCGGTTCAAAACCGTGCGTGATGACCTCATGTCATCAACGACCCATAAACTCGAGGCGGCTCACTTAAACCGCTGCGTGATGGCGTTTGAACCGTCTGTGAAAGCCTTTTTTGTAGTAGTGCACAGTAGTACCTTTTGGATTGACCAATGCTCCAACATATTTCATGAATCTGATGAATCAAGTTTATATGGAATTTTTGGATCAGTTTGTGGTAGTATTTGTGGATGATATTTTGATTTATTCAAAAAGTGAAGAAGAGCACAAACAGCATCTCCATCTAGCCCTAACCAAGTTGAGAGAGCATCAGTTGTATGCAAAATTCTCAAAGTGTGAATTTTGGATGAAGGAAGTGTCCTTCTTAGGGCACATTATCACAGAAGAAGGAGTAAAAGTTGACCCAGAAAAAGTCTGTGAGGACCCCGGTTTATTTGGCTTGTAATGCTTAGTCATCCATTGACTCTAGCATCACAAACAAAATAACCCGTGTCTTCGAGATATGTATACTTCCTAGAAATGCAGTATACACACCCCTTTACAAAATCGTGCATCAATATCATACAAGACATAGAACCAAAGCACGAACTAGAATAAAACAACGACATACATAATATAGTGAGAGTTATTACAAAAGGGGCCGACCGGCCAAATAACAACTAAGAAAGATAAACACAGCGGAAGCAAGAGCCATAAGATGGCGATAAACAAAAGAAGGCCAAGAGGTGTGCCTTAGCCCACAAGGCAACCGACCGGGCCGCCTAGCTAGTCTTCCCAATCGTAGCACATCTCACAAAAGTAAAGCCCTTTGGGCTCTACCTCTTCTGCAACAAAGTTATTAAGCAAAGCAAATGAGTACAAAAATGTACTCGCAAGACTGACGTGTAAAGGTAATAGACCTATACATATGCTACATGCAAGCTTTATGTAAGTGGAAGGCTTTAGGCTCATTTTAGCATAAAGCAAGTTTTCATTTGCAATATTTAAATAGATTTAAAGCAGTTTTGCAATTCATTTTTAATTTGCAATTAACAACGAGACAATAACATAATAACAATAGATAGAAGACAACAACAATCCTGGAAGTGACTAACCCAATAGCCACCACAACAATAGCATGAATTACCCATTCATACCACCCAACAAGTTTTAATTAAATGGTTGAGTCTAGTTCTTGCACGACCTTACCAAGCATGTCCATAACCTAGGACGAGGCTATTCAAATAGTTTTAACCCTGCAGGGGTGTACCAATGTACCCACACGTTAGACCGCCTTTTCGCCACTAGATTTAGCACACTTCCTTAGGTATGCCGGCACGGCTAAGTCCTACGAGACATTTCCAATGGGTGATGCTAATTAAGAGTCATGACAACCCGGAGGGTAGGATACACCGGCCCAACCTAAGCAACTGCGGGTGCTCCCAATCCCTATAAAAACATTTTAACCACCATCGACTCAATAATTAACACCCCCAAAGTACTTAGTCAAGAGAGGTCCCATATCCCCCTCGTGTGGTTAGCACGCATAAGCACTTGGCTTAGTGACACAAGTAACTCGGTCCTTGGGGACTTAGGCACCATTCCATACAAACCCAACAAATCACACCAACTTCCATTGTGCCCAAGTCATGAAACAATTTTGTTTTCATTTTTGTTTTATTTGTTTACAAAGTAACCAAGCACAAGATGGACATAATGGAATAATAATTTTAGTGTGATCAAGGTTGACGAGGATATAATAATCCTCATTTTATCTTTTATCTATAATTCTTATTATAGGTAAATATGGCGTCATGTGGACCACGAGAGTACCCTTAATATTATGAGGAAGAGCCTAATGAGTGGTCGTAAGTCCTTCTCGACCACCCCCATAATCGTAAGTTATGCTACAACTATCCCATAGTCGTAAGACTTGCTACGACTACCTCATAGTCGTAGGCTCCTCTCGACTAGGTCACTCGACCACCTTATGATCAAATAAACCTCTGAGACAAGTGGGTCTTATTTGTTAAGGGATTCAAGCAGTCATTATACCTTTGTTATTATGGAGTAATAGCACATAATACTCCATTATCTCGGTATATAAATTTGTTGGCGGCGTGGAGGAGTTAATACACGGCGATTACTACCAATGTGCGCCGATTCACGGGATGTGATGGCGCCGCTTCACTGGAATGCTTGTTGTTCCTTCATGTACTATAAAAGCGGCATCGAGAGAAAGGAAAGGGGATCGATCGGGCCATCGGAATACAAGCACTATCTGTAATAGTCTTAGTTTTTCCCCGATTGTTGGAAGATACTCAATACCATACACACACAGGAGTAGGGTTCTTATTCTCTTAGGAGAAGGCCTGAACCTGTATAAAAATCCCCGTGTCGATCTCTTTGCGTGATTTCATTCTAGGAGACCCCCCCGAATCAAACAATCTTTACGTAAGTTCGGTTCTAAAACACCGCAGTTAGGCGCCGACCGTGGGGATCTTCGGTAATCTCTTGTCAACATACTCTCTGTTTTCCAAAACTCATGCACTCATGGCGGGAGAATGGAGCGAGGAGAATTGGTTCGACTTGGCGGTCTGTGACGTCGACATGGATGCGAATTCGATTCTGAACCAAGTGATGACTCATCCTATGGCATTCTTTGCCTCGGGGATCTTCCCACAGATCCGAGGAGACAATGTCGCCGGCGGAGTTGAGGAGGATCCTTATCCCCTGTGATGCGTCGAGAGAGAATCTACCCTCTCAAAGGACAAGGGTCAATCGACGAGGACCACACCAGTGGACTCACGACACTGACGAGAGTTTTTCCTCGAAGTGTCCAAGTCCCCTAAGGCGGTCCGACTTGGTGAAACAAGCTCTGGAAGCCACAATGCAGGACTTCACGGCATTTGGTGATCCTCTCTCTCGGATGGCCTTGAGAGCGGGATCAAGCATGCTTTTCCTACAAATTCGACCATCTCTCCCAGATCACACCTACCGACGGAGGCAGTTATAACCGAACTTCCCTACGGAGGATTACTCCAAATCGCCGAGATGGTGTCTCTCGGCGACTCCTCAAGCGGAGAGGCCTCGGCGCAAGTGAGAATCATCAGCGGAGGTCTTCGTCCTTCCCTCGAGATCAAGATCACTCTTCTAGAGACCGAGATGGAGACCCTTCGAAGATCACTCCTGCGCCCCTCGTGACGTTGGCAAGGATGCCACCATTGGCGGACACGACCAACACCTTCATGAACGCGAGAGAAATCCTCGACATTCTCGCACTTCATTAAAGCGATCTCAAGAGTCCGACATAGAAGCTCTTGAGGCTATTCGACGAAGAAAATTGAAGCTCGAGAAGAATGCATGCAGGCGCATCAATATCGATCGAAGGAAGCTCGAGAACTTCGATTACATCAATGACTTGCTTGAGAATCAACTCAAGAGCTAGCCGAGCACCGAGCTCGACCTCTTCGTTGAAGAGATCGCACAAAGGCTTCGGAACGATGGCAAAATTTGGAGCGCCTCGCCGACATCATTGAAGTCATAGCAATCGACTTTAGCCGGCTACGGTCGATCGAACATATCACCACGGAGGAATCGATGCAGCGATGAAGTCGATCGATCACCTACTCGGAGAAATGTCTTCGAACGAGCGGTGATGATCAACAAACCCATCGAGAGGTGATCGCTCACCATTCGACATGGGAATATCGCAAGACGAGATAAACTACGAGGAGTATTCCCTCGTGGGGTCGAGATCTATCATAGGTCCGGTCAACCTATTCTCGGGTATCGTCGAGTACGACCACGATGATATAAACCCTTCTTTCGCAAAGGAGGCGTCAAGAAGTCATTCTTGGATGTCGGGCATTCTCTTTGATCTCGAAGTACATTCATTGCCACCTCGTTTTCGACCCGGTGAACATGGAGAAGTTTGATGGTTCCCAAAATACCATCGAATTCCTTCAAATCTACTGGCAATTGTCCGAGCGGCGCAGGAGGAGGAGAGCATGTAATGGCAAATTATCTTCCAAGCGTGCTCGAAGGATCCGCTCGATCGTGGTTCTTGAATCAACCACTCGAGTCGATTTACTCTTAGCAACACCTCTGCGACCTTCTCTTGGCAAATTTCCAAGGCACTTACAATGCATACGGAAAGGAGGATGACTTGCACCGGATGAGACAGAATGACAACGAGACCTTGCGCCAATTCATCAAGCGCTTTAGTCGGTTCAGTAACTCAATTTGGAAGTTTCGATTCATCATCATCGGGGCATTCAAGCAGGGAGTCCGTAGTAGGAGAATAACAGAAGACATTGCTTTAAACCCACCTACTTCTGTTGCCGAACTCTTCGAGATGGCTGATCGATATGCCACTGCCTCTGAGGCGGTCGAGTGGAACAATACAATAGATCGAGAAGACAATACCTCTCGAGAGCCAGGCGACATTGGTAAGAAGAAGGATAAAAAAGCAAAAAAGTCCAAGAACAAGGCAAAGAGTCAAAAACTCCAAACCAGCGGTTCCAAGGAGGTATTGGCTGTGAATGATAAAGAACCACGCACATCCAAGCCGCACTCCGACAGAGGCAAAGGTAAAGCATACGATCGGAAAAATGATAAGCCTAGGTGGTGTCCTTTCCATAAAAAGGAAGGGCATGACCTTCCATATCGCCGGGTATTCAACGAAAGCTTGAAGACTACTACAGCGACAAGGACCACTTCCCACTCTCGAGCAGTAGGTCAAACAAGTGGTCATAAATCTTCGATGACGAAGAGGAGATGCCGTTCGGGATCCGCAACACACCATCGAACACATCTACGGGGATCATCGGCATATGAATCAAAGCGGCGACTTTAAGGTCTGCTGAGCGTGAGGTAAACTCCATAGACCCTCCTCTCGTCAATAAATTACGAAGTGGTGGAAGTCACCATCTCTTTCGAGAAGAATGATCGCCGATTCTTCGACTCGACAGTCGATATCAATCGTGGTCGAACCCACCATCAACAATTGTCGGGTCAATCGAGTTTTAGTTGATGGTGGAAGCTCGATAAATATTTTATTCTGAGTGCTCTGGATGACATGCAAGTACCGGGACCAAAGTAAGACCGATGCGATACTCCTTCCATGGGATTGTCTGGGATCTTCGCCAAACCAATTGGTCAAGTTTCTCTTCCTTTAACATTTGGTTCACCAAGTAATTTCGAGACGAGAAAATATCCTTTGATGTGGTCGATTTCGATCGGCATATAACGCCATACTCGGACGACCAACTTTGGCAAAATTCTTAATGGCTACTCATTATGGATATCAATGTATTAAGATGCCAGGTCTCAAAGGAGTAATCACTATCCATTGTGACAAGAAGATAGCGCATACTGCGATCAATCGATCCCTCGAGATGGTAGGACAAATACCAACTCGAGAAGAAAGTCGACCGACTAGCAAGTCGAAGCCTAAAAAGTCGCACCAAAGCCGAGCGACAAAGTCAAAGAGGTTCCTCACGGGCGTGGGGAGCCCTCGAAATCGTTCATGTCGGGATACTTCCGACCCCAAATAGGAAGACGCCCTCATCACCTTCCTCCGAGCTAACGCAGATGTATTAGCGTGGCAAGCATCCGACATGCCCGGAGTCCCAGGAGGTGATCGAGCACAAAGCTAGCTTACGGCGCAAAGTACCGTAAAACAAAAATTGCGGAGATTTGCCCCGATCGGCGAGATGCTATTAAATCGAATTGGATAAGCTACTTAAAGCGGGCTTTATAAGAGGTCAACCACCCGAATGGTTGGCTAACCTGTAATGGTTAGAAAGTCAAGCGGCAAATGGCATATGTGCGTGAGACTTTCTTGATCTTAATAAAGCTTGTCCAAAAGACGATTTTCCTTTACCTCGTGTCGATCGGTTGGTTGACTCAAGCTGCGGGTTGTGAAATGTTAAGTTTTTAGATGCATATTCGGATACCACAGATCAATATGTGTCTAGACGATGAAGAAAAGACCGCATTTATTACACCATTTGGTATATTTTGCTATGTCAAAATGCCATTTGGTCTAAAAATGCCGGCGCTTCTTTTCAACGCTTGATGCGAGCAACTTTTCATCTCAATTAGGCGAAATCTAGAAGCCTATGTTGATGATCTAGTTGTCAAAAGCATCAAGAGACTTAATCATATTCTTGACTGCAAGAAACGTTCGACAATCTCGAAAACATCGCTAAAACTTAATCACGAGAAATGTGTATTTGGAATCTCTTGAAATTACTTGGATTCCTAGTATCTATACGAGGAATCGAAGCAAATCGAAAAGATAAAAGCCATTTTACAAATCGCCCTCAACTACGGAAAGAAGTCCACAAACTCACTGGGTGCATGGCGGCTTTAAGTCGTTTCATCGCACGACTGGGAGAAAAGGGACTACCTTTCTTTAAACTTCTAAGGAAACACGAAAGTTTTGAGTGGTCGCAAGAGGCAAACGCTGCCTTTGAGGATGTCAAGAGGTACCTTATGAGTGCTCCTATTCTGGTCTCTCCGAGGCCACAAGAAACGCTCTTAGTTTACCTAGTTGCCACGCCACAGCGAGAAGCGAGAGTGGTCGTAGAAGCGTGAAAATGTACAACAACCGGTTTACTACGTAAGTGAAAGCCACGGACCTAAGGGCGTTACCCTCGGTCCAAAAGCTTCTATATGCCCTCCTCATGTCTTGAGAAGCTGCGGCATTATTTTTAGGCGCACAAACTAGTTTGTGTTGTCCGAGTTTCCCTTGGGAGCGATCCTCGTAATAGGGAAGCAATAGGCGCATGGCAAAATGGTCGGTCGGACTTGGGGAGTTCGACATCCATTTCGTGTCGAACGGCCATTAAATCCCAGATCTTGGCGGACTTTGTCGCCGAATGGACAAATCTGAACCTGCTGGGATCCCAATCTGATTCCCACGACCGATGGGCGATGTACTTTGACGGGTCGCTTACTTTAAGTGGCTCGGGTGAGGGTGGTCTGGTATCTCCTACGGAGAGACCTTAAAGTATGCCATACAATTAAACTTTCGGGCCACTAATAATGTGGCGAGAATCTGAAGGTTTGCTAGGTGGTATCTGAGCGTGAAGCGCTCTCGATTCGCCGACTACTCGTGAGAGGAGACTCTCAACTAGTCGTGAATCAAGTTGGCAAAAGTACCGGTGCTCTAACCCGACAATGTCTCGGTACTTATCGGAGCGCGTAAGCTAGAAAAGCATTTTTAGGTTTGAGGCACAATTCATCCCTCGAAAGGATAATTTCCTCGCGAGACCCGGCTTGCTCGAATAGCTTCTTCCCGATCCGAGGTACCAAAAGGAGTCTTCTTGGAACAACTCGAAGCCTTCTCTGGTCGACGAGCCGAGACACCTCCTATTGAGGCAGCCTCTCTAGAATGCGAGGATACATGGATGGTGCCCATCTATGATTATCTTGAAGGGTTACATGCGAAAGGCGATCTCGGCGGATCGCTTATCGAAAAGCCAAAATGTATACTTTGGTGAAGGAGTTCTCTATAAGCGAGGTACTCAAGGGTGCTCATGCGATGCATTCATGAGCGAAGGATTAACACTCCTTCACGACATACATGGTGGCATCTGTGGAAATCATGCTTCCTACAAAAGCGTTGGTCGGCAAGGCTTTTCGACAAGGTTTTCTCGCCAACACCCTATACGATGCTAAAGAGTTGGTTAAAAAGTGTGTCGATGCGGTTTCATAGCGAGCAAATACACCAACCAGCTCGGGCATTACAAACAATACCTCTATCTTGGCCTTTTGCAACACAGGGTCTTGATATCTGGGACCGTTCCCCAAAGCTCCGGGAGGTTTGAGTTCCTTTTGTGGCTATTGATCGTTCACAAAATGGATTGAAGCGAACTTTGTATTTGGAATAACAACGAGCGGCAAAATGGTTTATGATGAGATCGTAATTACTCGATTTGGAGTACCGAGTCGAATAATTACAGATAATGGTAAGCAATTTTGAGCATAAAATTTCAGGAATTTTGCGACGAGTTGGGTACCAAGTTGTGTTATATACATGGCCCATCCCGAGTAATGGGGCAATCGAGCGTGCAAGCGGCCAAATAATGAGAGGAATTAAGACTCGAGTTTTCGACCCAGCTCGTCAAGCGCTCGGGGCTTGGGTACAAGAGTTACCCTCGTATTATGGGCGATTCATACAACTACGGTCGAGCTCTGGGAGAAACACCTTTCTTTCTAGTCTTGGTCTTTGAAGCCATGCTTCCTCCGAACTAAAGATACGGTCAACACAGTGAAACATTCACAGAGACTCCAACCGAGGAACAAATTGAGCGAGATGATATTAATCTACTTGAAGAAAGGAGAAACCAGCCCTAATTCATTGGCGGTCTACCAACAAGCCTGCGAAGATACTACGATCGTAAGGTCAACCTCGCGACCTTCTTGAGGCGACTTAGTATTGAGGCTTTGCCAATCCAAGTCTAATCGGAACAAACTTTCTCCCAAGTGGGAAGGTCCTACACGATGGTCGAAGTTACTCGTCGAGGTCGATCACGATTGGCAATGGAAGGCGGCCGAGTTCTCTCGAATTCTTGGAACATCGACCAGTTACGCAAGTTCTATGTGTAACCAATCATTCGGACAATAAGACTCAGGTTTTCTCTATCTCTATTGTCTTACTTTTGAGTAGTGCTTTCATAATTTTTCGACTATGTTTCAAACACCCAGTTTTCTTTACACTGGTCAAAAGGCAGATAACATCACCTAGTCGAAGCCTCTCCTCTCTGCATGTGGTCCTGCCCACTAGAAGGAGCTTCCTAGTGTCAACTCGTTACTCGCTTTTGTTGCCAACACAAAGAACTCGGGTTTTATTTAGTCGAAATATTTTTGAAGGCCAACTCCTTTCATCTTAGGTTATTTCTTCACTTTATTTTTTTTTAAAAAATATTCTAAGCAGAGTGCACTTTTTAAGATTTATTCAATTGCCTTTGGTGTATTCGATTCGTCTTAACTAAGTCGGAGGAAGAAACACTTCTAGTCGAAGTCTCTCCTCTCTGCACGTGGTCCTACCCACTAGAAGGAACTTCCTAGCATCGTTCAGTTTCCTACTCTTGATAACAGGACAGACTTATTGAAGCCTCCAAAGAAGGGCGAACGAATTTTTTGAAGTTCTCTGGATGTTTGTTTAACTCAAGTTGCTGTTCTCGATTTAATTAATCTAGTCGGAAATGGTGACATCACCTAGTCGAAGCCTTTCCTCTCTGCACGTGGTCCTGCCCACTGGAAGGAACTTCCTAGTGTCGATTCGTTACTATTTTTTCGACCAGTGCATGACAATCGTGATCAAAAACTACAAGTTAACCAAACCTCTCTGTTTTGAGAAACCCTTTTTAACACTATTTATTTAGTTTGTCGAAACAAACTAAGCAAATAGTCGGGGGCTAGGATAAAGTTATTAATTTGACTTCAATTCTTAGTATTTCATTCGTTAATTATCTTTTGAGTTACTAACTACTCGACAAGATGATTTGCGTGAAACAAGATGGATTATATAATACATCGACAAAAGATTGTTTTTCGAGATTGTTACAAACTACTCTAAAGAGGAGAACCAGATTGCATCTCCTCAAAACCTTCCGCCAAGCGATTGCATTTCTTCAATCGACGACTTGCTTCGCTTGAGGCGATTAAAGTTAAACCGATTGGATGAATGTTAAAATTTGAGGTCATGAGCTTTAAGTTTTGCCAATGCATAACTTACGACAATTTCGACCGCCTCCTTTATTGAGTCACTTGGTTGGCTTTCGGGTGGTTATCGGTTCTTGCAAAGTTCGACTTGTTCCCCAATTGTACTTATGTGAGCGACCATCGTATCATCTTGAGGAGCTTTTCCTCATTATGTAGCTCACCAAGTACATTGTTCAGAGCGTGACCTTGCTTTGAAGATTGATCTTCATTGTCTCCATCTCTGTTGGAGTGCAGTCGAAGCCTCATGAGTTGTTTGTTTTCGATCGCTTGCTCAAAAAAAGAAAGACCGGTCAAGCAAAATAAACTTCTAGAGGAAAAAAAAAAAATAATCACGGGGAAAATATTTCCTTACACGCTGTCGAGAATCCAACTTCTTAATTTCTTCCTCATGGAGGCAACGATTTCAAAGACATGCTTCTTTTCCCATGATCTAATTTCTCCGCATTTTCTTTGGCAATGCAGACGGTTTTAACATAAATTATGGTTTTATCCTCGAGCTCATTTTCGAGAGGCGTCAGTTCACGGTCCATTTCTAGAAGAGAAATAAGAGTGAAAAAGGAAAGAACTCAGAAAAGATTGTAGGTAAAAATTGCTTACGACCTTCGGATTTTAATCTTGTAATTTCTTCATCTTTCTCTCTGGCGTCGAGAAATCTCGTGAATGACCAAAGTTTTATTTTGGACTTCATTCGGAGCTTTCTCATGTCATCTTCTTTTCCTAAAAGAAGTAGCGATCGAGCAAAAATCGAAAACATAAGCGATCTTAAGTTCAAGACTTACTATTTATCCTTTCTCGCATCCTTTCGGTTGCGAGTTAGCTCTTTAAGCTTCCTCGGGAGAAATTCTACTTTCTCTGTAACTCTCGACTCCTCTTTTTGATAATCGGCGAGTCGGCGGAGTTTTTTCATCATTTGTTTAACTTTGTAAAGGTTAAAAGTGGACATGAACATTATTAAATCGGTTGTAAGTTTTCCTACAACCATTGATCCAGTCGTAAGTTCTTCTACGACTATGGGTCTAGTTGTAAGTTCTCCTTCGACTAAACATCCGGTCGTAAGTCTATTACGACTAGTATATAGTCGTGAGTTTTTCCACGACAAACTCTGTAAGCACTATATAAGTAGTCAAGTCGAAAACGACTATGAAAATAGTAACTTACCACCTCTCGCTTGCTTGCAGAGTTCCTCTTTTTCCTGTCGCAGCTCTAGAAGTTGTCGATGATATTCACCGACAACGGCGATATGCTCTATGGCTTTCTGCAAAAGACAAGACAATGAGAAACAAGAGAAGATTATACCTGTATGTACAAGTATCGTCAAATACTTACATTCATGGTTGATCGAGCAAACCAGCTCTGGGTGCTTCAGCTCGTCCACTCTCTCAACTTGGTCCCACCAAACCTTCTCAAAGCGCTCATTATCAAAAGTGTTCCCTCTATTGGGAATGTCTTTGGGATGAGGGACTCGATGGCAGAATCTAAAGGCGAAGACCCCACTATGGAAGCAGGCCAAAGAAATCGAGCGAAGTTGAAGTATTCCTCATCTTAGATTCGAAATTGTAGTTTCTCTTTGGGTACCGTGAAGGAGTGTCTGAACGATTTCCTTCCCGCACGGTGGTCGGGCATATCACCACCTTGGGCAGAGGCTTCTGCGACTACCTCTGCTGGTCCTACGACCGCGTTAGTGGTCATGGTGGCTATCTCAGTTGTTGTAACCGCTATCTCAACAGGTGTAGCCGCTACCTCAGTAGTAGTAGCTGCAACCTCAGTAGTCATGGCGGTTACCTCGGCGGTTGTAGACGCCACCTCAGTAACTATGGCTGCTGCCTCAGTAGCCATAGCTACGACTTCAGCGGTCGTGACAACCGCTTTGGGAGCCACGACTTCTTCCACCACTCGGACCGAAGATGATCCATCGATCGCTTCTGCTGTCAACTCTCCAATCGCTGGAGAGGCGGCAATGGGCTTCTCGATAGAAGCCACATCGAGGATGGAAGAAGTTGAGCTAAACAAAAGGATAGCAAGTCAAATTGTGAAAAGCAAAAGATAAATGTTGTTCTTACACTTTAGCTTATTTCACATACCTCTGCATCTGGATTTGATCGAAACTTTGAAGCTATTTTCGAGGAAGGGTTCTTTGACTTCTTTGCTACGACCACGCCCAGGTCGTAGCTCAAGATGGGGAATAGGATCGGTCACGACCATATGCAGTCGTGAATCTTGAACGAGGACCATCTCTGGTCTCTGACTTTCCGGAGGGCGAGATCGGTCTCGACCACTCGAAGGGCAGCACTATCCTCAGCGGTAGGTTAATTTGGATCGGCGTTGTCCTTCACAAAGACATAAACTCCTTCAGTTCTCCTTTTCTAGTTGCTTGACAAATCTAGAAGTGGCGTAAAGCGTGAAAGCTTTCTTGTCGTAATAAAAGGTACCTTGGTCTTGTGGACTTTACGCTGGGAGGTTCTTCAACCTCCTCGGTCTCCTCAGCTGCAGCCGCTTCAGTCTCGGTTTCCGCTGAAGACGTGCCCTTGCCCTTACGGGTCTTGCGCACAAGAGGTTCTTCATCCTCCTCAATTTCAGCTATTTCGACCTCAGCTATTGTTGCAAGCGTGTGTGCGTTGCAGATTTTGCTGAGGACCTTGTCGAAATAAAGGAACCTAAGCTTGATCCTCCCTTGTCGGCGACTCTTGAAAGTCGGCGCTTTTTCGTCGGAGGAGATGAGCCCTTGTTCACCGGGCCCTGCACCAATGGTCATCGATTCGACCTCTTCGTGCGTCTGGCGGTTTTCCATGCCTACTTTACGTAAATAAAAAGCGAAAAAGAAGAATCAATTACCGATCGTAAGTTTTTCTCGACCCGATACTTAGTCGTAAGCTTTCCTCGACATGTCCACGGTCATAAGATTTTCTCGATCACTACCTAGTCGTAAGTTATTTCTACGACTATGAATTCCTAAGGATGAAATCAACTTTTGATTACCTTTAGGCGCTCAACCTTTTCTTCTGCGGATAAAACCGCAAGAATTTGAGGAACCGCCACACTAGGTGGCGGGGGCTTCTCACAAATAAGTTTGACTCGAACGTCAATCTCTGCTTGTGAAAGATCTGTATAAAACAGATAAAGATATTAAATTAGATAATTTTGAAGAAGACCAAACTGAGAGTTAAGTTGAAAAACTACTTACCTCCCTCGTAGTCCCTGGTCGGGTCTCTTGGCCCCGTGTACCTCCACATAGGAGGCACTCGTTTCTTCAAAGGACTAATCCAACGTGTGATGAAATCCTTCACCACATGCCATCCAGTCAACCCCTCTTCTTTCAAATCCTTGATGGCTTGAATATAGTGGGCAATTCGACTGATGTCCTGGGGAGTCGAATCCCAGGAAGCTTTCTTTTCGGCAGCCTTCCCTTCGAAGGTAAGACTGTCTTTGGAGGTGACTTTCCAGTAAAACCATCTCTTCCTCCACAACGGCCATGAGGACCGAGTGAACATCTGAATATACTCCTTTGACTTCCCGTCATGGAGCTTCAAACCACAACTTCCAGCTATCCCGGATTGTCGAGCCATTCCATAGAAATACTAAAAGAGCTCAAGATCCGCTGGAATTCCCAGGTACACTTCACACAGATACACAAATACGCTCAGCATTGTGATGGAATTAGGACCAAGGTTCACCAATTCCACTCCAAAATACTCGATGTATCGGTGTGAAAAGGGGTGAGCAGTAATCGAAGACCACACTCTGTACTTTGGAAGGCGAGATTTGTTCTTCCTCCCCCGACGGCCATTGCTGCTTATGCACCGGGAACCACTCCACAAGAACCGTCTCTGGAATCTTCCCAGCGTTGACAAGGGTTTGCATCTTCGCCGTATCCATCTCCGACTCGGCCCATTCGGAAACTCTCCCGGCCATTTTTCTCAGAAAGAGGAGATTTTCGATTGAGTTGGTGGCGGAGAAGACAAGAACTTGACGAACAGTAGAATGATTTGGGGAAAAGTAAGATCTTAGGTTTTACCCCCCGGTAGGTATTTATAACCGCGTACCTTGAGTCGGAGGCGTGACATTCCAAGGGTCACCACAGTCTTGGGAACTGCTTCAACAGACAGACTAACGGGCGTCATTTGAGATTCCCCAGTGTGTCTGTTCGAGAAAATCAGGTTTGTGTTTACACCTCAAGCGAAATTACTTCCTTGGTTAGATCTTTTCAACCAAAGGAAACGATAATCGGAAAGTTATTTCTTCCAATCACTATACTACGACCTTCTCGCGATCGTAGGAATGCTTTTACGACTACTTGATAGTCGTAGGTAATTTTCTTGACCAAGCACATTTCTGGTCAAAATAATATACAATCGAAGAGTTTTTCCTTCGACTATGTTTCTACAATCCTCTCGCGGTCGTAGGACCATCTATAACTCCTTTACCAAGTAAGTTTCTATCACTTGAAGCTTGGGGGCTAGATGACGAGGATATAATAATCCTCATTTTATCTTTTATCTATAATTCTTATTATAGGTAAATATGGCGTCATGTGGACCACGAGAGTACCCTTAATATTATGAGGGAAGAGCCTAATGAGTGGTTGTAAGTCCTTCTCGACCACCCCAATAGTCGTAAGTTATGCTACGACTATCCCATAGTCGTAAGACTTGCTACGACTACCTCATAGTCATAGGCTCCTCTACGACTAGGTCAACTCGACCACCTTATGATCAAATAAACCTCTGAGACAAGTGGGTCTTATTTGTTAAGGGATTCAAGCAGTCATTATATAATTGTTATTATGAGTAATAGCACATAATACTCCATTATCTCGGTATATAGTTGTTGAGCGGCGTGGAGGAGTTAATACCGGCGATTACTACCAATGTGCGCGATTCACGGGATGTGATGGCGCCGCTTCACCGAGTAATTGTTGTTCCTTCATGTACTATAAAAGGCGATCGATCGAGAAAGGAAAGGGGATCGATCGGGCCATCAGGAATACAAGAACTATCTGTAATAGTCTTAGTTTTTCCCCTGATTGTTCAGAAGATACTCAATACCATACACACACAGGAGTAGGTTTCTTATTCTCTCAGGAGAAGGCCTGAACCTGTATAAAAATCCCCTTGTCGATCTCTTTGCGTGATTTCATTCTAGGAGACCCCCCCGAATCAAACAATCTTTACGTAAGTTCGGTTCTAAAACACCGACAAAGGTCATCGACTTAAAGTCGACAACCACCCATTTCTACCGTTATCTAAGCATTTCTAAGCATCATCAACGCAAACTACTAAGTGATAAGAGTCCATCCATCGAACTCTACATCACAGCAAGATAATCCTAGGCTTAGTAGTAGAGAATGAACATTTACCTACAGGATATGCATCTATAGGATCACTAAACGATATAATTTAACAACAAAATAGCAATACATACATACAAGTTAAACAACATATTAGACTTTTAAAGTAATGGGACACAAGGGATATGATCAAACTGCTTGCCTTGCTGGGTATGCTCAGTTTTCTGTAGAGTATCGCTCACGGGATCAACACACTCGTCGACACCTAAACGAAAAAGGCGAAAAGAATCGATAAGAACGACGAAAACCAAGAAGACACCACAGCAAACTTTTTCCAAATGCTTTGAAATTTTTACAGCAGCAAGAGGATGATTTTTAGAGAATTTAGCAATGAGAACCAATTGATTTGGATTCTCAATGCAAAAGATATGAGCAAAACAAAACTGCTTAGCCTCTAAAAATGCAATCTGCTACTATTCACCATAATTAAATTGTTTAGCAAAAAATTTCTAGAAAGGTGGTGCAATTGAAATTTTTACAGTAAAACAAGCACCTCATAAGATGAACAACCCAATTGGATTCATATCATTTGGAGCTATTATGCACTTTCTATAATTTTTCAAAGACATGAAAATGAGCACAACTAAAATGCACCCACAATTCTTTTGAAAATAGTGAAATGTCTAAATCCTATTCTACCATTTAATGCACTAACAGAGGAAGCCAACAAAGTTGGATTCACTCAAAAATGATCTATAGAGAATTACTTATGCATTTTACAAGTTAAATGAATTTTTAATGTAACATTTAAAGTTAGTTTTGAAACCAATTTAACAAATCCATTTTTTGTAGCCGAATTGTGCTCACAACCATTTTTAGATTAGAGCTTAGGTCAAACCAGAGCTAACAAAATTGGAATCAACTCATTTGGATTTAAAATGAAATAGTTATGTATTTTTTAAGTTTATTACCTTTTTCAGTTTACAAAAAAACTCCATCGGGAAATTCTAAAACCCAAAACGACGCGGGAGGACATGAGCCGTTGATTCTCAATCGGACGGCCCAAGACCTCCCAGTGAAAACGCGCACGTGTCCGCGCGAGATCGAGGACGTGGGCCGTGGATCCTAGATCCAACGGCTCACGACCTCTGGCATCGCGTTAGCGCCCATGCGAGCTCGAGGACATGGGCCGTGGATCACGGATCCAACGGCTCACGACCTTGACATCGCCTTCGCGCGGCGTGTTTGGACCTCGTGCGCGCGAACGGGGAGGAGGTCGTGGCCGTTGATCGCGAGATGGACGGCTCGCGACCAACGCACACAGCGCACACGCACGCTCCGACAAAGATCCTAACTAATGATTAGCGCGGAAACCACGGGGATTGAGCATTAAACGTGTCCAAAACCGACAATGGCATGGCCCAGCTCGCGTCCGACAAAACCCGAGGGCGTTCCACAGCTTGTCGCCGGCGAGATGGGCCACGGCGGCGCACACTGAGGGCATCGACGGGACCACAATAGCCGTGCGCACCAGAGGGTGCCACTCACATCGGCGGCGACGGCCCAGAACGGCGGCGAGCCGGAGAGGGGCGGCGCGGTGACCAAAATGGCCAGAGGCAAAAATGAAAGGAAAGCTCCGCAACATCCATACAAGCGGGTGCCCAGCATCTAGGGACTACCAGGAGGTTACCTGGAGGTCTTGGAGGTGTTGAGGAGGTCGGAGGAGAGGAGGACCGGCGATGGTGAAGAAGAGGTGCTCCACGGTCGAAAAGCTCCAAGCTCCAAATTAGGCCACCTCTGAAAATGTCCCAACCAAATAAGTTAGGGTTTTGATCACAGAGGGGAGTGGCCCAAATTGAATGGCCCAAATTGAAGTAAGGAAATGGAGAGAAAACCCCAGGGACCCTGTGCCACCGAGGAGCTCCAAGCTCAACAATGGCGGTTGGGGGAGGTCTGTGGAGAAGGGAGCTCAGCCAAGCACAGTGGGTGCAAGGCAAAGCTCAATGGCGTGTAAAGGAAGCCAAGGGGGAAACCAGGGGAGGTCTTAAAGCCCAGGGTTAAGAGGTCATGAGCTAGGGCTAAGTTCCATGGTGAGCTTAGCCCATGGCTCGGTCCATGGCTCTACCAGGACGTGGAGGTGACGGGGGGGTAGGTCGAGCATGGCCTAGGGGCGAAAAGGTCGACACGCAATAAATGCTGACAAAGAAAGAGTGTTGGGGGCGTGACAGTCATCGACCTCCTCCTCTGCCATGGCGCACGCGCGCCCCCGAGCTAGGAGAAGAACAGGACCTGCCCCCAACCGTTGGATAAGAACATGGGGAGGTCGTGACCCTCAGATCCGCAACAGTGCGATCTGGAGAGGCACGGGGGAGGTCTTGACCGCCGGATCTGCATCGCACGATGGCGCAAAGGAACGGGGAGGTCGTAGCCGTGGGATCTCCATCGCACAGTTGCGAAAAGAAAGGGGGAGGTCGCGCGCGATAAGGGGATAGGAGGTCCAGGCCGTTGGATTGCGATCCAAGGGCGCGGAACTGATGGGGAGGACTTAGCCGCTGCGCGCGACACAGATAAGGGATGGGAGGTCGTGGCTGTTGGATCTTAATCCAACGGCACACAACAGAGGGGGAGGTCGTGGCTGTTGGATGTTGATCCAACGGCACACCATGATGAGGGGAGGTCATGGACGCTGCGCATGACACAAGAGAGGTCGGGGCCATTGGATTTTAATCCAAAGGCGCACAACCGAGGAGGGAGGTCAGGACCATTGGATTTTCATCCAAAGGCACTGAACAGAGGAGGGAGGTCATGGCTATTACGCATGGCGCAAGGGGAGGTCGTGGTAGTTGGATTTCAATCCAACGACGCACAACAGTGGTGGGAGGTCACGCTGGTGTGCACGATGCGATGGGAGGTCACGGCCGTTGGATTGCGATCGAGGCACGCAACTTTGAAGGAGGCTGGCCATTGGATTTACATCCAAGGCGCTAGCGGTGAAAGGAGGTCGTGGCTGTTGGGCACGACGCTAAGGGAGGTCGTGGCCAGTGGATCTTGATCCAATGGCGACGAGAGGATAGGGGAGGTCGTGGCTATTGGATCTTGATCCAATGGCGACGAGCTTAGGTGCGGGGGTCTTGGCGGTTAGGCAAGACACTGACAACGGAAGGGGAGGTCGTGGCCGCGAGATCTGGATCTGACGGCGACGAGATGAGGGGAGAGGTTGTGGCCGTTGATTTGGATCCAACGGAGCACGACCTCGGTGGGTGGGAGGTCTGGTGCGCGTGACACCCAAGGGAGGTCGTGGCCGTAGATTTTAATCCAACGGCGCACAACACAATGCGCTGGGGAGGACGGGTGTGTTTGCTAAAGGAGGGAGGTCGTGGCTATTGGATCTGAATCCAACGGCTACGACCTCGCGTATGGGGAGGACTTTGGGCTGGGCTGGGGGATGCGGTTGTGGCAGAGGTCGTGGCCGTTAGATCTTGATCTGACGGGCACGACCTCGCTCGGGAGGAGGACTGGGCTGCGTTTGGCTGTGGCGGAGATCGTGGCTGTTGGATTTTGATCCAACGGCTACGACCTCACGCGGGTGGAGGACCACGCGGTGAGCTGGGAAGGGGGTTGGGTTCGACCCACTCGGAAAGTGGTTCGGACCCGAGGAACAGTGCCAAATTTGAAATTGAATTTGAATGCTGAGGTTGGAGGAATTTTTAGAGGTAGAAAACTAACTCCAAAAATTCTGAAATTTTAACTGGAGCCTCCTCACTCCAGGATTAACCTTACATAAAATTTCCAGAGGTTTTTGTACATTGCATTTTTCTCAGGAAATTCGTCAAGGCTGTTCTAGGGTTTGATTTACCTCCAAAAATCATCAAATCAGTTTGAAAACTTATGACATTTTTCAGAGGGGTCACACATCATCTCTAGAACCTAGGAAAAGTATTTCCAAGGGTTGGCACAAGTTTTGTGACAAAGTGGAATAAGGGTTTGACTTTAGTCAAGAGGAGGTTCATGTTTTTGAACTCCACAACTCTTGACAAGAATTATGGCAATGTTCAAGAGTTTCAAGATGTGAGAAAAAGTTTTAATTTCTACACATTTTCTTATATTTGAAACACACACCTGTTTATACATTTGGGATGTTACAAAGTCAGAGCAGTGCAAGAGTGGAAGTAACCAAATACAGTGACTGAGATAAGAAGTTTCTTAGGTCTGGTGGGATATTACCGTAGATTTATAGAAAATTTCTCAAAAATTGCTCGCCCATTCACTCAGCTTCTCAGAAAGGATATTCCTTTTAAATGGACAGATAAGTGTGAGGAAAACTTTCAGGAATTGAAAGTCAGATTGACCACAACCCCAGTGCTCATACTTCCAAACCCTGAAACGGATTTTCAGATTTATGGTGATGCTTCAAATCAGGGATTAGGTTGTGTACTGATGCAAGATGGGAAAGTTGTGGCATATGCTTCAAGACAGTTGAGAACACATAAAGAGAATTATCCCACACATGATTTGGAGTTAGCAGCAGTGGTTCACTCATTGAAAATTTGGAGGCACTATCTACTTGGAAATCATTGTGAAGTATTTTCAGACCATAAGAGTCTAAAGTATATATTCACCCAGCCAGACTTGAATCTCAGACAGAGAAGATGGCTAGAGTTAATAAAAGATTATGATCTGGATATTCAGTACCACCCAGGAAAAGCAAATGTTGTGGCAGATGCACTTAGCAGAAAGGCATATCATAGTTTGAATGCATTACAAGAATGTCAGTCATAGTTATTGTTGGAAATGCAGCAGCTAAATTTGGAAATAGTTGAACAAGGATCAATATCAGCTTGGGAGATACAGTCAGATTTAGTTGATCAAGTCAAACAAGCACAACAGGAAGATCAAGAAATTCAGCAACTCTTGGCAGAAAATCAAGATAGAGACATGGTGGAATTCAAGAAGGATGGTTAAGGAGTAATACGGTTCAAAGACCGTTTGTGTGTACCAGACAAAGAGGAGCTGAAACAGTTGATTCTGCAAGAAGCCCACTCATCCCAATTTTCAATACATCCAGGGGGAACAAAAATGTACCAAGACTTGAAGAAGAGGTTTTGGTGGAAAAAGATGAAAAGAGAGATAGCTGAGTTCATAGCCAAGTGCGACATTTGTCAAAAGATTAAGATAAACCATCAGAAGCCTGTAGGATTGTTACAACCCCTACCAGTACCAGATTGGAAGTGGGAAGAAATTGGCATGGATTTCATCATAGGATTGCCAAGGACACAAAAAGGATTTGATGCAATATGGGTAATAGTAGACAGACTAACAAAAGTGGCACATTTCATACCAATTCAGCAAACATATGGAAAGAATAAATTGGCAGAATTATACATGACCAAGATAATATCATTGCATGGGATTCCAAAGAGAATAGTGTTTGATAGAGGAGCACAGTTCACATCTAAATTCTGGAAGAAATTACATGGAGCCATGGGAACAGATTTAGCTTTCAGCACAGCTTACCATCCACAAACTGGGGGACAGACAGAGAGAGTCAATCAGATATTAGAGGATATGTTGAGAGCATGTGCTTTAGCTTATGGAGCAACTTGGGATAAGTGTTTACCTTTTGCAGAATTCTCCTACAATAATAGTTATCAAACCAGCATCAAGATGGCACCTTTTGAAGCCCTGTATGGCAGGGAGTGCAAAACACCATTAAATTGGACAGACACTGGAGAAAGACAGTTGTTAGGTCCTCAGATAGCACAAGACTCAGAAGATCAAGTCAGAATGATAAGAGACAAGATGAAGATTGCTCAAAGCCGTTAGAAAGAGTATGCTGACAAACGCAGAAAAGATTTGAGTTTTGAGATTGGAGATCTGGTATACTTGAAAGTTACACCATTCAAGACAGTTCGAAGGTTTCAGGTAAAAGGAAAATTAGCCCTAAGATACATTGGTCCCTACAAAATTGTGAAGAGAATAGGAGAAGTGGCATACAAGTTACATTTGACACCAAACCCAACTGGTATACATGATGTGTTCCATGTATCTCAGCTCAGAAAGTGCTTGAGGCAACCGACAGAGCAAGTACCACTTGAAGACATAGAACTGTAGAATGATTTGACCTATGAGAAAGAACCCCTGTTGATACTTGACACTACAGAAAGACAATTGAGAGGCAAGAATATCAAGTTTTGCAAGGTTCTCTGGAAAAATCATACAGAGGAAGAAGCAACATGGGAAAAGGAATCGAAAATGCAGCGAGATTTTCCCAACCTGTTCCCCGGTCCTGTGTGAATCTCGAGGTCGAGATTCCTTTAAGGGGGTAGGTTGAAACACCTGCAAAAATTTCAAAATTTCAAATTAGTTTGAGTTTGATTTGAATCTCAGTTTCAAAACCAAATTTGCAAAATTCGGCCAAATTCAAAATCCAAAACCCAAAACCGCTTTCCCTTTCTCCTCCGCTTTCTCCTCGGTCGCGTCCTCACCCGAGCCGCCTCCACCTTGGCGCCCGCGCTTGTCGCCATGGGGAACACGGCCGCCACCGCTCGCCGCCGCTCACGCCAAAACGCGCTTGATCGCCGCCACCTCGCCGTGCCACCTCCCGCTCTGCATTCAATCAGCGCCGCCCGAGCCGCCGCCTGTTGCCCGCCGCGCCCAGTCGCCGCTTCGCCACCTCCCGGCCTAGCTCCAGTGGGAGAGGCAGGCCAGCTCCTCCCCGCGCCTTCAATGCGCCCGCGCCCCAAGCCTCTCTAGCGCCACCTCCCGACCCGCTCTAGTGAGGGGGTCGCCGCCAGCGCGACACCACCCACGCCCCGCCCATGCCGCCGCCACTCTGTCCGGCACCGCCCAAGCGTCCTCACCCAACCACGTCGCCGCCACCTCTGCGGTCGCCGCCCATGCCGCGCCCTACTCCCACCGCCTTCCCGGGGGCTATAAAAGCCGCCCACCTGACTTCAACTGACCCTCTCCTCCCCATCCACCGTCTTCCCGGGCACAAGCAAAGTCGCCGCCGATCGGTGCATCGACACAGAAGCCAGTTCACCCTTCCCTCCAGATCCACCCATTCAAGCACCCCCGACCCCTTCCCTTACCCCTCCGGCCTCAGATCCGCCGGATCTGCGCCGGCGCCGCCCTCTCCCTCACTGCCGTTCCCCAAAGACCAGAAGCCAAACCCGACACAAAACCCTAGGGTTAGAAGCCACCTACCTGGGCGGAGCCTTCCTCGCGCCGCCCTTCTCATTCCGATTGATGGCCGCCGCCGCCGCCGGTCGCCACGCCCGAGCCGCCTCACCTTCGCCATGGCAGGCGGCGCCAAAGGGCGCTATGGCAAGGCAGCCTAACCCTAAGGCCTTTTAAGGCGTGTGTGTTTTAGGCCATGAGCGTTTGATTGGATGAAATTTTGACCCGATCTTTGTGGCCTAACCTTTATTCATTTCGATTTAAATCCAACACATTCCTTTGCATAGTTTTTCTATTACTGTTCACAACCCAGCACTGTTCATTCCAGATAAAACCCATACACTGTTCAAACAGTAAAATGTATTACTGTTCCTAAACCTAGATTAGTGATTAATTACTGTTTGTATCTAATTAATAGGTATGAATAGTAAAATAGTCACTATTCATCGAAACCCTAATTTGAGATTATATATCCATTCTGACCGTCTCGAGCTCATAAAGCCCATTCCTAGCTCCGTTCAGCCATATCAAACTCCTGTTAAATCTTTTACCTCTTTAAGTTGATTTCTTTATCTCTTTTTATATTTTTGTTGTAGTTGGATTCTTTTTCTAGGCTCATTCCTTGTCGAGCCAAGTGTTTTATTGGTTTTTGTGTCTTGCGCTAGGTTTCGACGTGAGCCGACTCGAGACTTCACGAGGATAGGACACAGAAGTAGCAGGACAGTTTGAGGACTTTGAGCAAGGAGGCAAGTTGTATACCTTGAACATATTGAACCTACATTCCATATAATTTATACTATTATCTTCATTAATATATTTTAGCCAATTATTTCAACAAGGAAATAATACTTTGGAATGCCATGTTGAATAGATAAAAACCCTTCACCCCACATATCAAACCACCTATTCTTGTAGGCCATATTCACTTTGACAAATTTAGTCCACATAAAATAATAGCAAATATTCCGTAATGTTATGCAAAACTCATTCTAAATACTGTTAAGGAAGGTTGGCTTTAGGCCAATAGGTTTTGGTGTAAGTTGAGGGTTGAGACCAAAAAGTTGGACAACCCAATATACTTGGTAAAAAGAGTCATCAGTGAGATCTAGAGGTGGACAACCACGAGTTGGGCCATCGCCTCACTGGATGACAAGTGAGGACAAGAATCTTGTGCCAAGTAACAGACACAGTAAACCGCTCAACCACAGGCGTGGTCATTACTCCCTAGCTTAGTACACTGCTCTTCCAATTGAATATCTGCAATATCAAGGGCGAGATAGTGGTGGGCCTATAAGGACACTCGCTGGTCCACGCAACGGTATGGGCCCGTCAGCATCGGGGCACAAATTCCACTATTGGCCGGTGGTCTCCCGAGGGCTGTATGGATTTAGACGGGTAGAGGCTAAAAAGGATAAGCAGTGAAAAGGTTTTGTTATCCTAACTCAGTTGTACGCAAACATGATGCGTGGCAATGTGAGTTTGAGATATCGTGTGGGTAAAGTTGAGCAACTCTGCAGAGTGTAAATCAATGTTATTCGAATACACCGTGCTTCCGGTTAATGAAGCTGTGTTCTTGGGTGATTCCAATATACAAGGCATAAGTAGGTTTTACAGATGTTAATTGGTAATTTCAGGTGTTGTAACCCCTGTGGCTATATTTATTACTATTTTACTATCTTTATTTATTGTAAAGCTTTTAAATTCAACTATTACATTCCACATGTACCTGTATTGGTAAAATTGTATCATTCCTTTGATATTCCCAGCATATAATTAAATAGCATTCCCTATGCAATTTGTTGAGTACGGTAGTAGTACTCATTCTTGCTTAAACATCTACAGAAGAGTTTTGGGAAGATCCAGGTGTTCTTCTGGCGAGGAAGAACCGAAGAGACTATGACGACTACTGGTACTAGGATCTCTTTTGCGTCCAAGCTTGCCTGTGGTTCTGGCACTCTTTTGCAGTGTAATATATTAAATTTGGGCTTGGATGCCCGCTTCCACCTTCAAACTGGCTGTTAAGCCCTATCTGTTGTAATAAAAGTCTGTCTTTTGCTGTAAATGTTTGTTTGCTTGTGAAACCACGACTTTACAACTGTACAACCTGGATAGTTGTAAGGATTCTAGCGGTCCCAATTTTGAGACTATTACAGAGGCGATGACGAACTCAGTGGCAGCAGGGATTTGGGCTAGGGTTTGCTCAAATTGCCAAGTCCAAGCGACCAGGGGGAGCAAGAGGTGGCCGAGGAGGAGGTCGTCGGTGGCGGCTTCTCCTGGCGGGACGCCATTAGGTACAGCGGCGTCGAGGAGTCACTGGGACCAGACGGAGCCGAGGCGACGACGTCGGGCGCCAGGATTTGGTCGGTGAACAGACGGCTAGGGTCAGGCGTGTGTTGACCAAATCCAGACCAGGAAGGGCTAGAGGCCATCTCAAGGCGGCAGAGACCGAAGGCCGACGAGCCGAGACACGGCGGCGGAACTGACAGGCGACGGTTAATATCACTGCCAAGTTTCAGTCCAAAGAGGGTTCTCAGTTTCTCACTTCTCATTTCTCAGTAAAAGGGGGCACATAATCGGCAGTAACATTTCAACCCAAGTGAGCTTTTATTCAAAAGTAGGTTTAAATTCACTACATATATTTCCAAGGTTATTCACTTTCTGCACCTCAAACATAAAGAAGACATCATCAGTTCTATAGAGATCACTGAGAAGTGAGGGCAAGTGCCCAAACATGACCATTTACAAACTTTGTGGAAGAAACAGCAATGTTCCTGAAGAACTAAAATGCCACTAGGAAAATTTGGAAGGGCGTGTGGTGGCCATGACAACTTCCACATCTTGAGGATAACAGAACTACAGAAAAAACAAGGCAACTATTTGATTGAAATACCACCTTGATGGTTCTCGGACACTTAACCTTGAAGAGCAATTAAACAATGTCTTCAACTGAATGCTTGTACAGCCACTAACCTACAGATCGCCTGGGGTTTCCTCCTAAGAGCAACAAAACTCAGACCCACAGAAGAAACTACCCAGTAACCAAAACACAACTGACTGCTAATTCATACAAAACAAGCTGCATCGCTACAAACATAATAAAACACAGGCATGTTTTTGAGTGACAGTAAATTTGAAGCCTTGTATTACCAGCTGTTTATTGATGCTTGAACCCTCTCAATCTTGTTTCTTCTGATTCATATTACTAATCAGTAATCACAAGTCTAACCTTTCCTTGGGGGCAAAGGCATATCCAACCTCTCAAAGAGCCATTGTATATCAAGTACACAGATTACCAAAGGAAGCAGAAACTTGATGCTTCATCTTATTTCTGACGATCTCAGATTGGGACAGATTCTGATGTCATGGGTACATTAGCAGGCCCATGAGAATTAGAGCTGTTGACAGGCACAGCGCGCTGAGCAAAACTGAGCAACTGCTTGCGTTGATGCTCATTTGTATGAGGCAGGCTGGCACGCAAAAGTTCTATTGGCATCTCCCAGCTAATCACTGCTGTAGCAGCAGGTTGCACTTGCACACTATGAATCACACTATCAAATTTACTCATGCAATACTCCGTAAGCAGCCCGAAGAAGGCATCAAATGATGCCTGCCATAGAGTTCGGTTCTGCATGCTGTAGGTAGAGGCCACATGCTGATCAGTGAGAAGCTCTGTTGCTCTGTCCAGTACAGACTTTATGATGACAGAAGCCCCATCACCTGCAGCATATCCAAGGGGCCGAAGAGGTGGTTGCAATGACGAACACACAATAGCTGCAAGACAGGCACTGAGTCCACTCAACTCCATCCGAAGAACACAGGTGGATACAGCACTGGCAAGTTTGGTTGTTATCTCAGCTGCACTGCTATTGGAGGGCAAATTGCCAAATATAAATCTTAGATGCCGGAAGACTGCCATGCAAGCAATCCTTGCAAGCTCACTGCCTGAAGTCACAAGTTCAAGGTAACGCGAAAGTAGTTTTCGTCCCTTCGGTAGAGAGACTATGCGGAGAAACACCAGATCATCATTTGGCGACAGAGGTACATTCTTATCAGGTGTAAGTGGATCAACTAATTGCAGTGATTCTGCCAGCTGCTCGAGGAGAGCCTTTCTTCTGTTTCTCAGTTGCAAACCACCATCTTGCTGCTGGCTAAATTGCAGCAAACGATCAATATCATCTACATCAAGTAGTAGGCAAAGTCCATCTTCAATTGTGATCCTAGCGGCCAGCATAGGTTCTTGGTCAAGAGGTTTTGAAGCAGATTTTTCAGGAATGTTATCAGTTGGTCCAGTGGCTTGTTCAACATCAAGAAGCGGACGAGGCCTGCGGATGGAAGAAAATGGGAGCCTCCCAAGAGCATCAACCTGGAGATACGCATGTGGCTCATCCTTACTGCGTGCACGCGAAGATGGATCTCTGATCAAGGTTGGACAGAAGCGGTGCTTCAGTCGTGCCCCTGCTGATTTTCTAGCCAAACAAGCTTGATGGTAGTAATCGTCAATGTATGGATCATTGATGTGAGTGGCGACTTGCTGCATCCTTGCAATGTTCTCAATTTCTTCTGTGGACATGTACTTGGATCGAAACCATGGCAACCCATTATCCATCCTCTTATTGCCAAGCTCAAAACTTTGGGGAGGATAACGCAAGCCCTGCCTACCATGGTGCAACATTGATCTTGCTCTTGGATCACTCAAGTCAGGCATCCCAAAATTTGCATCAAACCTACCCATCATTTGTGATGAAGGATGCTGAGGACCAAACATCTGCAGGCTTTCTGGTGGAGAATGTTGGGGACCAAGCATCTGGGCATGTAGTTGTGAGAACTGTGGTGGTGACTGTTGAATTGGGAACATTCCATGTTGTTGACGGGGCGGTGGTATTTGAGGTGGCATCAATCCATTTGGACGCTGCAGTTGGTGCTGCATCAAAGCCGGTGTAAACCTTGAACCATTCCCACGAATTGGCCCACTATTTACAACAGGGTTTTGTTGCACATTGTTAGTTGATAAGCCTGTTGAGCCTACATGAGCCAGGTTCCTTCCAAACAGTGGCCCTGCAGGCATACCTCCAGGAGGGAACTGGGGAAAAGGTAGCTCATTTTGTGCGGACATTGGCATCTGGAATGCAGTGGGAGGAAATTGCATGTTCATGTGATGTGGTTGACCAGGTGAAGAATGAGATACTGCACCAGATGGAGGGTACGAAATGAATGATGATTTAGGTACAGGAATTGGTTCAGTATGATTGTATTGAGGCTCTTGTTGGGGGTCTGATGATGTTCTGTGCAAAGGAGACGGCTTTGGTCCAAGAATAGGTTCATTAGGATTGTACTGAACATCTTGCTGAGGGGATGAGGATGTCCTGTGCAGTCTGGAATCAGCGAAGTGGGCTGAATGGAGTGGTTGAGGCCACCAGTTCTTGTTATCCAGTTCTTGTTCAGCGTCCAGTACAGACTGAGCAGGCCAGTATGATGATTCAGGCTGTTGTACCCAGTCTGCAGTACAACCTATAAATTGCAGATATTAGAATAAAATGTTAATATATGAGAAACCGTGAAATGCATCCAGCACCCAACAAGAGAATAAAAATTTTCATTTTCATTCGTGAACTCAAATTTTACATTCTAGCAATGAAAGATAAACAGTCCTATAATATATTAATCCCATCAAAAATCTTCCTCTGAACCTATGTGCAGCTGCACCGCCTTTCATCACCGCTCGTTTTTCTCGAGATATGTGCTACAAGATTCAGTATAAAAACATGATTTGTCATTTGCAGAAGATTAACCCCTAACAAGCCTATGTGAATAGTAGGCCCTAGAGGTCGTGGGCATATTTTTATACTCGAGGACCGAGGCAAGTTGAAGCAAAATACAGCATGCAATATCACAGATCCCGATGCCGCTGTCTCCTCCAACTCATCCTTCTCCCCCTCATCGGTACAGAGATCTGCTTCAACTACTTAATCCGAATGATAACCAATCCTTACTGTACTCTGAACAGATTAATGCATGCGGCACAGTATTTAAAGCAGGAGAACCTACCGGATTCGCTATAAAACCCTATGAATGGCGAACCGGGTTCATCGAACCCGAACCGGTTTAGAGTACATGGTTCGTGTTCATAGTGGAAATTGGAAAAAAAAAAAGGTGACGAAATACGAACCCGAATCCTGTACCGCGACTCGGACAAACCACGTTTCTAGTAACTATGGGTCAGACATAACAAAGCCACTTGAAGTATTTCACAATAATTGTAGGTGTCGCAGAAGTTGCAAGGAATTTAGATAATATTGTAATATCCTGTTTAAGCTTTAGAAAATTCAATTGAATTAGAGAGGGAATTAAAGGGGAAATCCAGATTTTATGGCGGAATAAGAAAACTTGGGCCTTCGGTCCACGACATCTTGGCCCAAGTGGTTGATAAATGTTGATGTAGCACTTTGTGAAACCTTATTTTATAGAAGATTATGCTCTTAAATCTTTAATAATATTGTGCCCTAATTTCTGAACATAAGGCGGAATGTTGAATTTGTGTTTATAAATGTTTATGTAAATGCAAACAGAAGTAGGGTTATAATTGTTTACATGATTAATACAATCGTCAATGTAAATGATAATATCTAGAGTGCAATTAGTGTGCACTAAAGTTTGGTGTTAAGCAATACTAATAGTTGAATGGATGAATGTAATAAGTGATCTTTATTAGTGTGCCTTGCGAAATTGTTATATGATAGTATGTCCTTGTTAAAAGAGTTTTGTTTCAATGTAGTGGTTTGTGCATTAGATTTTCTCTAGAACAAGTTGATTGTTGCAATCTTATTGTGATAGCAAAAAAATTACGAAATAATTTATTGTGTTTCTTTTGGAAAGTTTTATGATGAGATAGTAGGGTAGACTAGTCGACGACTAGTCGATAAGTCGGCGGAGAAGAGCCGACTGGAGCTGGTGACTCGACTTGCGCCGGCAAGTCGGACGACTGGTTGACTAGTCGTCAACTTGTTCGTCGACCAAGCGGTGGCAAGTCAGGCGACTGGGGAGGAAGAACGTGGGGCCCAGTTGTCAGAGGCAGTGGACAAAGAGATAGAGGAAGCGAGTGAGGAGTTAGCGAGGGAGGGAGGGAGTGAGAGGCGGCGGCAAAGAGCTCCGGAGATCCCAGATCCCATGGCCTGGCGTCATCATCATCGCCTCGCCGCCGTCAAAGGCTCACAGCTTCCACCGCTCCCGTCGCCCTCGGCCGCTGCTCTAGATCCAGGTATGCCCTTTCCTCCAGGCCTCCCCCTCCCTCCCGGCTCCCCTCTCTCCCGGTGACCCCTTCTTCCTCCCCGGCTCCTCCTCCCTCTCGGCCTCCACCTCCCAACTCTCTCTGAGTTGGGAGGTGGAGGCCGAGAGGAGGGAGCCAGTGAGGAGAGAGGGTAAATGAGTAAAGAGTGTGAGGGAGAGGGTGCTTGGCCGCCACGCAGGGAGGAGGGAGCTAGGATCGCCGCCGAGAGAAGAGAACAGAGGAGGGGAGGGGCGAGTGAGTAGTGCTGGGGTGTGATGCTCTGCATCGCTATTTGTTTGTTGAGCTGCTACTGTGCCGACAAACTTATTTTTGTGTAAATTACCTAACACATTCCTTGTTGAAACACAAACTTGCCATTTAACAACATGCACATGTAAATATATGCACTACGTATATCCCTAGGAAAAAGGGAATTGAACACCCAAGCATGTGTATTGAAGAACCATATCAACGACAAGTAAAAGAACTCTAAAGAAAATTGAGCAAAACAGAGCATTACTCACTTTGTCTAGAAATTGATCCCCCACGACTAACTATTCCTGGTTGCATTGGTTCATTAACAGTTCTGGTCAGCTGAAAGTGAAGAGAAATCAATAATCTTTAATGGTCAAACAAGAGCAAATGCAATAGGACAAACATGCAAAGGTACACAGTTATTAAGGTAAAACCAATATGTGCAGCTCATGTGATGAATATAATACAATGGTCTACATTCGGCAATATTTGATGAAGAACTTAAATTCATCATGATTCTGTCAAATTAAATCCCAACAAATACACATTTATGTGCATGTACAGGATGTAGCCGCACAGTTTTAACTTTTCAAAGAAAGAAAACCTTTGAGAATGTTCCAGCAAGATCATCAACATCAGTAAATGAACCTACACCTTCATCCTGCGAAAGCAAAGATTGATCAATGTGAGCAGTTGGTATCTTCCTGTCTAACAGAAATAAACAATGCAGCAGCTTGCAATATTTTAAGTTAATCAGCAGCACACCATTTCTAAATCATTACTGAATCCATGGCTCCAACGGTAAGTGAAGAAACTAGAACTACAAGAGAATGCAGGACACGGTATTTTGCAATGTTTCTTATCAGAAGTTAATATAAGGAAAATGTCCATTTCACCCCCTGAAGTATTGCTGTCCAGACACTTAACCCTCTGACCTAAGAAACCGGCCCTTTAACACCCTCACACTGCAACCTTTAACACCCTCACACTGCAAAACCAATGCCCTTCACCACCTATGGCTGTTTTGTTCGGTGGTTTTGCTTACGTGGCACTCAGTTAGCCTGGTTTCACCACATGGCTGCTGTGTTGGCAAGATGAGGTGGCAGGAGGAGGGAGTTAGAGGCTACTGACAGCTGGGGCCCGCTTGCCAGCGACACAGAAACAGAGCACGCACGCGATTAGGCAGAGCTCTGACCTCGCCGCCGGCCATGGATTTCATCGACGACGACTGAGACTCCTAGCCTCGCGCGCCTCGTCCATTCCTGTGCCAATGCCAATGCCAACACCACCACAACCACCTCCTCCACGAACCATGCATCCCCTTCCCTTCCCCCACGCCGCCGTCTACGCCATCGCGTCTGTGCTCCTCCTCACCCTCTCGTTCTGAAATTCACCAAGCAGATTGTCCCATCCTCCAAATCAACGCCACCCAACCTTCCTTACCTCCCTGTAGCCGCACAGAGCCAATCCATCGACGAAATAGTCGCCAGAATCACGCCGGCGACCAATGCACCACCCATGCCCTAATCCCTGTCACCGCCGTAGGCATTCCACCGTTCCATGCCGTCCTGAACCATGCCATCCTCGTCACCGCAATCGTGCACCTCTCCTAAATCTTTGTGCCCACGCCTTAGCCGCACCGCCGCCAGAGCTCACCATTGTTGAGCTCCTCTTCGCCCATGGCGTCGCCGCCGCCAGCTCTCCCCGTCACGACCTAAGCCAAGCCATCACCACCAGAAGCTTCCCCACATCCATGCGGTGCTCTTGCACACGCAACACAAGACGAAAGACCATCGGAGTCCGCCGCCGGCGCCACTCTTTCCGCGGCCACCGCCCTCGCCGCGCCCATTTCGACCGTCATAGTTCTCCCTGCCACCCCGCGTCACCTCAAATGGGTTTTCAAGGCCCGAGAACACACCATGCGTGTGTTCGCATCACATCTTCACTACCGAAACTCGTCGTCGCCCGCAACTGCCGCCGCCTCTGTTTTTTCCTACACCACGAACCTTGGGAGAAAAAGCATAGTGCTGAGCCAACACTGTATGCACTCGGTTGAGTCAAGCCAGCCACCAAGCCCGACCTGAATCTGACTGAAACCGACCGAGCCACCCTCACGTCGCAGCTACGTCAGTCGCCATGTGGCAAAACCGCCTCCAAAACCACCTTGGGGGGTTAAGTGCACTGGTTTTGCAACTTGAGGAGGTCAAAGGGCAAGTTTTTTAGGCCGGGGGGGGGGGGTTAAGTGGCCAGACAACAATACTTCTAGAGGTCAAATGGACATTTTGCATAATATAAGGCTAAAAGTTTCTTACATGTTACAGATAGGACTGCCTCCAGCATAGTGCATTCAGCATAAACTTTATAATTCTTCCAAGTAATGTAGACAGGGTGCACTCCAGAGTTATTAATTAACAATTGCATTATTGAAAAAGAGATAATGCCAACTCCATCAGTTTACAAGGTGACGTTTTTGGTGATATGATAGTTACCCTAAAATACAATTGATGAATTGATTGCATTCTTTACCAGCCTTTTAACCGTATCATTGTACAGAGATTGCTAGCAAAGACAAGAGAGACAATGCCAGCTTTCTAAGTTTACATAACAATGTATTTGCCAATTTGGTGATATGTGTTTCCCTAAAACGAAATTGGTTGCATTCTCTACCAGGCTCCTGATGGCATGAACCAAAATGGAAAAAGAGACCTAGAACAGAATGATCAAAATAATTTCTAAGAGCACCCACTCACCTCATCTTCTGAACTCAAAAGGGGGTTTGCTACCCTTCCGAAATAAAAAGAAGCCTCATAATGATATCCAAAACTACTTATTTGGCTAATTATGTCATCAACATAGAACTTATTCACTGTGGTTTTTTTCTTTTTGTATTCTTTCTTTTGAAAAAAGGAAAAGAAAATGGACGATGGTAATCACGTCAAACATGAATGAGATATATCATCTATGCTACCTCTAACATAACCCTTCCATAAGTAGGAGGGTATTCTTCGTCACCAGGCCCAACAAAGGAAGCATCACCACCATCATCTTCTAGTCCACCTAGCTCAACCTCCTCCGCAACATTGTTACCAAAGAAAGCATACTGTGATGCATCAAATTTGGTATCGCCTGCACAGAGATAGTGAAAGAATCCAGTAATCACTGTCGGAGACTATAGTATAATAAAGCACAAAAAAAAACACTACATAGAGCACACTCAATGAAAACCGTGCTAGATTAAAATAGCTACAAATGGACTAACATTAGAACATCACGATAGAATGTTAATCATAGATGGCTCATAGTTAAGCAATCACCAAAATCAGCAATTAAAACTGCAAATATTAAATTAAAAGATAAAAAGTTCAGCTCACCACTGTGATTCAATCACTGCCAAATACCTTACTATAGCCCACTTAAAAACACAATCTTACAAGAGAATCACATCTGGTTAGCTCAAAGAGTCTCCAGCTATCAAGTTACTAGGGTGGTTCTAAACTACAAAAGACCACAGTCGATCCTACAACAGATAATAAGCTCAGTTAATTAGTATAATCCAATCAGTGCTGCAGATTTCAGCTACTCATAAAAACGTCAGAACAGCATAATTCTTTGAATAAATAACCACACGCTTTACTGATTCATTCACTCAACCACAAAACTAACCCAAACCAAGGTGGGCATCAGAACTAATCCCAACAGGTGAAATTAGCTTAATTTAGCACCATGACCAAATTGATTAATCAATTCGCGTCATATCCCTTGCAGAGAAAACCATGGTGGAATGATAGAATCTCAGCTGGTTTGAGTTCAAAATCACAGTTTATTGCCACTATAGAGAATCTGAAACCACCAGAACAGTCAATGATTTTTTTTTAAAAAAAAAACGCTTGGTTCACCAGAGCAATCCAATCGCTATCACAAAAACTTCTCCCTAGGAACAATGTACTCTCACGGGAATATAAATAAACTAAGGGAAAAATTGACTAATTGATTAATCACCTGATTCCATGGCGTAGGGGTTCAGTTGAACCCCCAAAATTTCTGGAAAACAAGCTGAGATCTTGAATAACCGAGTCAGACCGTGGAGATAAGCATCAGGCGGTAAACAAATTCGAGACTAACTGCATGGAGAAAAAGAACAAAGCGGATTTGGTTGCTCGCAGCAAAGAAGTAACCAGAACAAAAACTCTCGGAACAATCCAAGAAAGCTGCGCTAGGGCTTCCTTACCAACAGAAGAAATCAGCCTGGATGGATCTCCTGTCCACTTCACGCCAATCCAGTAGATTGGACAAGGAAGAGGAGGAGACAAGAATCCGAGGTGTCGCGCTACGGTGGAAGGAGGCCGGGAGGCCTGTACGGCGGCGCTGGCGAGGAGAGGGCTCTGACGGCGGCGCTGGATGTTAGAGAGGAGCTAGGGAGGGGAGGGGAGGGGAGGGAATGGGCGGGGGACCGTAATTAATGCCAGTGTCCGCGGAACTGTAGTTAGTGACGTGGTGTGATCCTTGTCGTCCAAACACTAATCCACGTCTAGGATTTATCTGCTTACAGATGGGAAAAATAACACGCAATAAAAAAAGTAACAAGAACACAAGTTTATATAACACTCCACTGTCAAGAACAGAGATTCAATCGTTTTTCAGCGAAAGAAAAACGAGCAAGATTCAATCTTTATTGCAGAGAGGGGCGATCATCTGTTCCTCACATGTATCTTCGTCATCTATTCATCGAATACTTGTTTGGCAGGCAGTTGTGGTTCACAATCTTCTCTCTACGGGAAGGGTTTGATTCTGGTAATCCTAATAGTGTGGCGTCTCTGGAAGGAGTGCAATGCGAGGACCTCGACTCGACGGAGAGGCCAAGTAACGGCACCTTGCAGGAGCGGTACATGTATTACTATAGAAAGGTTATTATAGACGATTCTAAAATGTTATCATAGACGGTTTACAAATGCGATTTTATGTGTCTGTGATAATGGCGGTTATCACGAGCGATTTTGAGTAAATGCGTGATAAGAACAACACGAGCAGTTTTATGGTATAAAATGCAGCGAAGACCAATTATCACAGACGGATGTATGTACCAACCGTCTGTGATTAGATAAATAACACAGACAGATAGGAAAAATAACCGTCTGTGATATCATAATTATCACAGATGATTTTTGGTAGTAGCCGTCTGTGATATCTGATATATCACAGACGGTTTTTGGTAGTAGCCGTCTGTGATATCTGATATATCACATACGGTTTTTGGTGGTATCCGTCTGTGATTGGATATGTATCCTGAGCGGTTGTTAGCGGCGATAAATGCGTGATTGAATCGTATCACATACTGATTTGTTGGTGGTAGCCGTCTGTGATATTATGCATTCATCGCTTTTTTGTGGTAACAAATGCGTGATAGTATGCATTCACATGCGGTTTTTAGGGTTTTCAGCTAGCCTCAGGTAATGCTAGCCATGCCTTCTAAAAACAAGCAAGCAGAAAACAGATATATCACAATTGATTTGATATAGAAGAACTCAAAGTGATTTAAAAACTCAATATCAATTACAAAGTGATTTGAATTACAACTCAAAGTGAATTACAATAAATCGGTGTCGCCTGGGTGAAACTCTCCATTCTGGTTAACAATCTCCCCCGTGATGAAGATGGCAAACTATCCTCGAATGTCCGCGAGTATATCCAGATAGTAGGCACTTTTTTTCATTGTCATGCCCTGTTGCTAGCAACAGTAATGTAGTAAGCATATATATTTAAATTCATAATTATATAGGATTGACTGACATAACTCTAGATCCTTCGTCTTAGCACTCATGATTTCCAGCATATGACGACAAGCATAGAAAGCACATATGTTGCCTTGTAGTTGTTCTTTGGTACCGCAAAAATAGAAGTGTGATATAGGATATATGTATAGTCAGTTCAAGAGGCGAATTACTGAAGTGTGATATAGGATTATTGTCTTTATGCGGGTGCGAAATTTAGTCTTGTGTCGCAGTGTATCGCTCCATTCCTTGTGTGTCCCTCCCTCGGCAACATAGGCGCTAAACGACCTACGTGATTCCAAAAAGTTACCCTCAGACATTTCAAACGAAGGAAGACTACAATAGAGTTACGTATGGAGGAAATGAGCATACCCGTCGAGTAATTTTTTGCACAATAGTGAAGTCGTGTGTTTTATCGACTAGGGAATCAAGGTATATTACCTTATTTCACTTTGGTACAATGACTACAAGAATCCAGTGGTACCTATGAGTATGTCACTATAGTCATTAAACCTAAGTTCGTGTTGCGTATAAAGAACAAATGAAATTTGTATAGCACTTACCCCTGGTTGTAGGGCACTAGTATATAGTCCTTGTCGAGGTGAGTAAGCAATCCTCTCGTTATGTACTTCTCGATGTAGGATGCGTTTTCAATGATGCTTTGCTCAGAGATCAACTGTGGGTCGAGGAAACTCACTGGTTATCGTGATCGCCGAGCTTCTTGCATCATGTGTCTATACATAAGCAATGAGTTATGAAATTTATCGGTATTGCATGAATGTAGAACTTGATTGTACACACTTACAGTGTCTAGCATCGTAGAAGTGAGGCGTCGTGGGCATCGAGGTTGAATATATCAAATAAGTCTTCGGAGCCCACGATGAAGTAGCCCGCCTTGTGAAGGAAATGGTTCTTCATGTAGCTGACAGTGAATCCAGTAGGCCGGTCTTCCCTCGCCTCGTCGGTCTGCCGCATGTACTAGGCATGTAAAGTCTGGCAAGCCAAATCAGCGTGGCGTAATATTGTGTCAGAGACCAACGGCATTCCGAGGGAGTACGTGCCGGGCTTGTGAGGCGCCTTAATCTTCTTCAGTTTGGCCTTAGCGCCTCGCGTGCTATTTGTCTTCCTGGAAGACAACTCGACACGTTTTTCTTGTTTCTTAGGCGTTGTCTCCACGGAAGCCGATACGGAGGCCTTCTGAAGCAGGGGTTGAGGTGGAGTCATCGATACTGTTGGAGAGGCATGGTCGTCGTGTGGAGATTGCGGCACTGCAGGGTCAAGGGCGATGTCCCTCTTGGGCCACTGGATATAAGTGTGCAAGGCATCCCCTAGTGTTATGATCTCTTCGTTCGGGGGTTTCTGCAAAGGGACATCCATAAAATTATCATGTACCATATCTACCTGGACCTTAGCGTAACCCTGCGCCAACTGGGCATCGTGCACCACTATCCATTCCTCGCATGGATACACCACCCCCCGCTCAGCCTCAACAGAAATGGACCCAACCGGCCTCATTTAGAGCCTGCAGGGCGTGAGCACCTACAAAACAATACACAATTAGCTAAGGCGTCCTACAGGTATATCTTTCGAGCATTCCAGATATGTACATTACCTGGATGAGGTCGATAGGTAATTGGATGTCGCTAAGTTTAGAAAGTACAGGCGTGGACGCGACGCTACTCCGATGTTGAGGGGGATTGGCTCCTAAAATCACAGGGGCGGCTTGCAACTGGTTGATGAGTTGATTCATTTGTTCCTGTAATGATGTTATATGTCCTTAAAATTGTGCACTGATCTCCTCTTTCAACTGTTCCTCGCGTTCGGCCTTGGATCTCTTTCGACTCCTTTACGCCTCGGAGTCACGTGGGAATCCATCCCTCCAAGGTACATACACCCCAAGGCCTCGCGTGTGACCCAGGTGTTCCTTGTTTTCCAGGGCCGTGGATAGTATATCCTTCTCCCTTACTACTTGGAAGGATCCTTGGGAAGATTAGGTACTCAATGTTTGCAGCAAGAGGTCATCATATTATTTTAGACCCTACAAAGTTATGGACTTATTAACAACAAGGTAGTTCGACATATCTTACCAGGCGTTGGGACACTGCCTCGTCTTCCGGGTTTGTAAAAGAGATGGCGCCAAACGGCGTGATTGTGGCCCTCCTCTTAACCGAGATTTGGCGCTTTCGTTTGTGATCTCGGCAAATGGCGGGGAGACTCAAGAATGGATTGCCACATTTTCCTCACTCATCCATCCTGGGAGTTTGCCCGCGTACCCAGCGGTGCCGAATCTATGTGGGTGAATGTTTTTTGCCTAGATAGCCTTGTGCGCCACACTTTGCTGTTGAAATTCGTTTGTCATCTTCATCCGCACAAAGGCATCCCATGTATCCGATGACACGAAACTATACTTCGTGCAGGACGTCCGATCCTTGTTCACGTACTCCATGACAAGCTTGCTCTTGAAAGTCTTCCAAGCATGTCCCATCGAGAGGAACACCTATCGTCGCACGAGATCGGAGAATAGTGCTAGGACATCGAACGACGTTGTAATTTCAGTCCACAACTGCGCTTTCTCTACGACCATCAGATCCTTCCATTTCTGTGTGGTGATGGGGACTCGTTCCCTTCCAAGTATACCGTAGGTGGTCCGGAATGGTGCCGCTGCTTTCTCGGGTAGCAGAGGGACCCCAGAGGTACTGACGGTCGTGATAATGATCATTCGGTCCATAGGCATTTTCGATATTCCTCTGGCATATCGCTTAGGTACCACTTTCCTCAAAGATCCAGACGCATTCGGTGACGTCAATGACGGTGGCGAAGACGGTGCGGACGCTATCTCGCAAGAGTAACAAATCAGTACTGTATCAATAAATGATATTACTGCAAGATCAACAAATCAGTACTGAATCAATTAGGATAAAATGCTCAAAAGATAGAACTTCACAACAAAATAAATCATCAATTGAGAGTTCACTGTCAATATTTCAATTGAACCAACTACATAATATTTCAATTGACAGGAATATAAATAATAATCACAGTGGACAGAAGCTACCAACAGAATGGAGCAAAATGACCAGACAATATCAACATAATGAAACAGAGGAATCTGATGAGCATGAATAACATGACACAATATTAGAGAATCTAACATTTGAAACTTCTACTAGCACAATCCAAAGTGGTGAGCTCGTACCTTGACAGGAGGCATTGAAGAAGAGGGAGTCGAGGTCGGGGGTCGCAGAGGGAGGATGCCGGCGTGAGGATGATGGTGCTGAAGAGTGGTTCTCGGCGTAGGCTATCGAAGACGAGCATGGCGCAGACACTACAGGGAGAAGGCGAACCGCCTCCTGCGTATGGTACGTGCTTCATGCTTTAGCGCCCGGCTTGGTCTTGATTATGGTTTTGATTTTAGTTTTGGTTTTGATTTGGTTGTGATTTTGCTCTGTGAAGCGGTCGGCGTTGGCGCATTGCTGTTTTTAGTAATATAGGGTTTCGGATTGTGGCAATGTGTTGAGCACGGATTCACAAAATCTTGTTTTTTTTTATCGCTAGTTTTCCTAAAATTGCTTCATTCTGTCAACAATGTAGGACTTGATGATGACGAATTCACAGCGGAGGTTCACCATGGTGGGGTTTTTTGCGAACAGGGTAGCAACCGGAGCTATGTGGGTGGGAAACGGAATTAGTTTGATCGTTGTGAGACAAATACGTGGTCTCCTCTCTAGATAGATGATTTTGTGGAACAACTCAGCTATGAGGAGAGTGAAATGTTGAAGCTTTACTGGTGTTTGCCGGGGAAACATGTTGGCGAAGGTTTGAGAATCATCAAAAAGGACGCTGACACTAACAGCATGGTTGCAGTGACAAACCGTCACAAGAACTTAATTATGTATGTTGATCATGATAATAGTATAGGAAGTGTCAACTCGGATGATATTGTAGCACAACCAGTTGCCCATTTGCCGAAGGTGATGAGTCCTAGGAAGGTAGCTATCACTGAGAGGATTGTTGATGAGAAGCTATCGAGCTTTTGTGATGATATCATCACCAAAAGCAAGAAGAGCAAGGACAAAGAGGAGGCAGGACCATCAAAGCAACATGAAGGAGATAGTGCTAGTGAAGGACATAGGGACAATGAGGAGGATGATTCTGATTTTTCTAGACAGTGACTATGAGATAGAAGATGGAGATGACGACCTGTTTGCTGATAATGTCGATGACGAGGTTAATCCTGATGAACCCAAAGACAATCTATCATCATATGAGGAAGAGTTGTTGCGGTTTCTAGATTCTTCAGATGATGATGACACACCCAAGTTCAATTTCAAGGCATTTAGGCCAGATGTTGACATGTTGGACCCTGTTTTCAAAGTGGGATTGGTGTTCCCATTAGTTGAGGTGCGGAGGAAAGCAATTTCTAAGTATAGTTGCATCCACAGAGTTGATATCAGGATGCCTAGAAATGACTAGAGAAGAATCCAAGCCCATTGTGCGAAGGGTTGCCATGGCAGATGTATCCATCGAAGGATAGCCGTGCCAATTCCTTTATGGTGAAGAGATATGTAGGTGAGCATACTTGTAGAAAGGAGTGGGTGTTGAAGAAATTCACTGCAAAGTTCATAGCTGAGAAGTACATTGAAACCTTTAGGGCAGATGACAAGATGACCCTCAGGAATTTTGCAAGGATTGTTCAGAAACAATGGAACATGACCCCTTCCAGGAGCAAATTAGAAAGGGCAAGGAGAATGGCACCGAGGTCCATATATGGGGATAAGGTTGGGCAATACAATCAGCTGTGGGATTATGCACAAGAGTTGAGGAGGTCTAACCCTGGAAGCACTTTTTTCCTAAGTGTTTACAATAGCTGCTTCAGCACCATGTACTTCTCACTTGATGCTTGCAAGAGAGGTTTCCTTGAAGGTTGTAGACCATTGATCTGCTTGGATGGATGCCGCATCAAGACAAAATTTGGTGGGATTATCCTTACTACTATGGGCATGGACCCAAATGACTGTATTTATCCAATAGCAATGGTTGTGGTGGAAGTGGAGTCAAAGAGTACATGGAAATGGTTTCTACAGACACTGAAGAATGACTTTGGAATTGAAAACACTTATGCCTATACTATAATAACTGACAAGCTGAAGGTAATTCATTACATGCTTATTCAAATTCAGCTTCATCAATTCTCTCTTGTTATGCATACTAAACACTATGTAATGTTACAGGGATTGATTCCAGCTTTGAGAGATCAATTCCCAGATTCAGAGCACAGATTTTGTGTGAGACATCTCTACTCCAATTTTCAGGTTTGCTATAAGGGTGAAGCACTGAAGAATATGTTGTGAGCAATTGCAAGGTCCAGTACTATTATTCAGCGGACTGAGAATATGGAAAAGATGAAGGCTCTTAGTGTGGATGCTTATGAATATTTAGAGGAGTTGGCACCTAACACATGGGTTAGGGCATTTTTTGGTGATTTCTGCAAGTGTGACATTCTGTTGAACAACAATTCTGAAGTATTCAACAAGTAAGTTGGAGTTCTATCTTGGATTTCTGCAAGCTAGTATTAGGTAAGTATGTTGCTAACATAACAATTCACACATGTGTGCAGGTATATCTTGGATGCTAGAGAGCTGCCAATCTTAAGCATGATGGAGAGGATCAAGAGCCAACTCATGACCGGGATATCTGACAAGCAAAAGGAAATGCGTATGGCAAAGAGACATATGCCCCAAGAGTAGGAAGAAGCTGCAAGGGAATGCTGAGATGGCCAACATCTGCTATGTTTTGCCATTGGTAGGGCATTTTCAGTGCGTGAAAGGGAATCACAGTACATTGTGGACCTAAATGCTAAGCAGTGTGATTGCAGAAGATGGAATTTGATAGGCATTCCATGCAACCATGCTATCTCATGCTGTAGGCATGAGAGGCTTGCACCAGAGGATATGGTCCATAGTTGCTACTCAATTGAAAGGTATACTAGGGCATATGGCCATAACATCATGCCATGTAGAGACCAAAAGAGCTAGCAAAAGATGAATGGTGTTGAAGTTAAACCACCTGTGTATGAGAAGAAAATGGGTAGGCCAAGGAAATGTAGAAGGAAGCAGCCACATGAAGTGTAGGGAAAATCAAGACCTAGAATGTCTAACTGTGGGTCTTCTACCCACAATGTCAGGGGGTGTGACCTTAAGAAGGCAGGGAAAAGGCCCAAGAAGCAAGTAATAAGGAAGCACAAAGCACTACCTGAAGAAGAGACTAAAGAAGATCATGTGATCACCCAGGCTGTTCTGCCCCCACTACCACCAGATGAGCACATGTCCTCCCAACTGAGCTCCACTATGATGTCTCAGCTACTCACTGAGGTAAACATGTTTTGTTTCATGCATTTTATGTCATGCCAATCTGTTTAATTGTTTAGTATTGAGCAAAATCATGACTTGTATCTTAGTGTCGATCTGTTATTGGAACATGCATTTTTAACATTTGGACTGCTTGATTCCTGAAAGAACACTAATGACATGCTATTTGATTATGTCCAGTCCACTCCATCCTTGAGGCAAACACAACAGGCTGGTCCAATTCCTGAATGTGCTTTCATTGTCGAGAATGTACCGACAACTAGACCAATTGCACTTACCACTGCAAGGATAGCAGGTAGAGCTAAGATGAGGAAACACAAGAAAGGTGTTAATGCTAAGGAGGCTACTGGAAACAAGTGAATGATGTCCTGGCAAGTATTTTGTGCAGACCAATTGCAGTAAGAAAATGATGCCTAGTGGTATGAAGTTCTTTTTTGTGTAGACAAAACAATAGTATTTTGTGATTTTGTGAAGAAATAAAGTGATCAGATCAGATGCAGTTATGTCAACCTAGAAAATATCCAGTTAGATGTTTACAAGCTATGAACTGGAGTTATGTCAATTACTCCAAAGACTTCTTAAGTTATTTCTGTAATGCTATGAATGCTTTATGCAATATTATGGCTGAACTAAACTTCTTAAGTTGTTCTGCAATTTAGCAAAAGAACAGCTTTTACTCATGCAATTCAATAATTCAGTCTAGTTGTTGCTTCTCCAAAATGCCTGCTTGCTTATTTTCTTTGATGTTGTACATAGGTTGATTAATTCCCTACTAATTTGCTTTGAATGGTGTTATATGGTCTTCTTATCTATTGTATGCAATTTTGTGTGCCAACTGCCAAATGGTTGAAGAATTCCCAAGTTTCAGGTTTCTCTGGTATGAACAAGACCTAGATGCATTATTGTGTTTCTTTACTAACATAAAAGAGAAAAGTATCCAGTTAGATGTTCAGTCTAGTTGTTCTGAAATTCAACAAAAGAACAGATTTCACACCATTATTTCCATTGCATACAACATCCATTTGTTGTGCAATTCAGCACAAGAACAAATATAATTGCAAAGAGAACAATGCGAAGCCATCCATTTCACACCATTCATTTCCATTACATACACAAAATTCAACATCTGCCATACATGCTCATCTTCAAAAACAGCAGTGCGACCCAAGTAACTAACTAACAACACACACACAATGAGCAAACCCTCCAGCAAAAATACAACTTCCTTTCCTACTTTTAACACTGCCGTCAACATGCAAACAAGCACAGATAACTTCTCCATGCCTTCTCTAACTAGTAATTCTTTCACCTTTGTTTCGGTCTTCATCACTGCCACATTGTATTCATCGGAACGGATCATGCCCCGTTCACACAAATACTTGCCATATTGTTCCTCCCACAGCCAAAAGCTACAGCCAGAACCATCTCACTAACTCAAAGACAGTCATACGAACAAGATCAGAACCAACTCCAAATCCCAAATCGACACAAGAACTCACCTAATGGTTCGAGCACCTGAAGAAATTGCAGTCGGGATTCTCTCTTGTTCTGGATGTCAACCGCACCACGTTCTTGCTCACACAACTTGGGCACACGATCAACGGGAGTGCAAGCTTTCCCCTGCACCGGCTTCTCGTCGAGGAGCTCGACGTCTCGGCCATGGGAGGAGAGTGTAGCCTTTGTCGCCGGAGGAGAGTGCAGCCTTCGTCACCGGACGAGAGTGCAGCCTTCATCGTCGCCTTCATCGTCGAAGGAGAGTGGACGCGAAGTGGAGAAACTAGGGATTAAGGATTGGGGCAGAATCCGGTGGGGGATTTTGTGCAGTCGGAGCCACGTAGGAGCCACGCTGGTCGGATTGGGTCGGGTCAACCTTCCACGTCACCAGTCAATGCTAGCCTAGGCTATTTTGGACCTGCTATGATCTACTTAAATAGTTTACGTACCAGATTGGACACTTTCATAGATTAGGGACCCAAGTGAACCCCCCTGCCAAGTTTAGGGACCCATAGTGTACTTTTCTCTTAATTTTATCTTTTATTCCAAATTTCAGTTATTTTTGTATTATACTTGACATTGATTCTTTCTTTTAATCTAAACCATTATAACATGGCCCCGCCAAATGGACAATTATATATTTTGTTTTTATTCCAAATTTTTCAGTTTATTTTTGGACTGTACTTGACAACTCTTTCTTTTAAGAGAAATTTTACAATATGCCACTCATTGCGAGGGCCACATGTCAATGAGACATTAGTGGCATATGGAAAACGGACATTCAAAGTTATTCAGTGACATATAATTAATGACTCTCTATGCATTTGCTGATTCATGTTTTTGTGAACTTTTCAATCCATCAAAGTCGTTGATACAATATTGATCGCTATTTATGAGTTGTTTCAATTTTTCTAGGCATACGTTCACCATGTCATTATCATTATCATGTCATCATCATTATGCTTATTTAAATGTCATGATAATGTTGATGACATGATAATGATGATAGTATGATAATGATGATGATATGACCATGGTGATGACATGGTATTAATGATAAAATGATGATAATGGATCATGTTAATAGATAATGGAAAATATTGCATAAATTGCATTCATCATGACAAGATTGCATGAGCCAGGTTGGTGAGAAAGCCACGTAACTATTTCGGTGAGGTCGGTGAGAAAGTTATGTGACTAGCCCGAAGAGCTCTAGATAAAATCCTACTTCGGTAGGGACTCCACAGGATGGAGGATAGAGTAGTTCATCAACGGGTGATCACTCTGCTATGCCGATATAAGCTGAAAAATGTGCACATGGACATGTAGCATAGGCAAGCATTCTTTACATGAAAAGATGATGATGTTAAATGATTACACGAAAGATGATGATGTTAATTGAGTATATGAATGATGATGATAATGATTGATTTGAATGATAAGCTGTTTGTTTATTATTCAATTATGTACTTGTTGAGTCTTAGACCCACTCTTGCCTTATTGTTGTTTTTAGGTGATCAATAAAGGCGACATGCATGGGATGAAAGTAGCACATATGCATCACATGCTATCACCCACACAGTTATCACTACTTAGTTCATATCATTAAATCTAGAGACTTAGCATTTGATTCCTCACTAACAAAGGATTTATTGGTACACTTGAAAGGTACTCCAGAAAATCGGTGCTTTCATCTAGAGTTGATTAGTAGACATGGGTATCATTAGCTTAATGATTGGAACTTGGTTGATTTAATTTATGGTTTGGTTATTTAGTTGTTTCTAATCAATGTTCCTGGGCGCATGGTTCTGGGCATTCTCGGGCATGTGGCCCCAAGCGTTCTTGGGCGCGTGGTCCTAAGCTATGTGAAAGTTAATCATTTATACATTTATAATGTTGTGATTGATGAAAGGTAACATGTTGTGAGATTTTATTCCATGCATTGCTTGCTATAATTATTAGTACTTGTGATTGATATTCTAGGCTCAGTGTTGGGCTGAGGTGTTACAGGCTAGCTTCAATGGAAGAATAAGAGAGAGAGAGAGAGAGATGCACTTTATTTTTAGGTGATTAATGACTAAGCTAGGGAGGACATTCACGCACGTAGTGTACGTATATAGTAGAGATGCATGTGCGTCAAGATCGAGCTAGCTAGCTGAAATGACTCCATTTTTCAAACATGGTATCCCTATCCTCAGTTTGCGCAATCACCTAGGATTTCGGTTGCAGACTGGAATGGCATCAAATCCATGCACGAACATTTAAAAAGTGTTAATTTGATTAAATTATGGTCTAACGTCTATTTTTTAGCAACAGAATGGGTATCTCAAGCCCAAAACTTTAACTTATATTCAGAAGAACCAAAGAGCTTCCACAAGAAAGCTTGAGTGTGGTCGCAACCCTTATACGTTCTCCAAGGTGTCCTTCAAACCTCTGATACACCTTCTGATGAAAATTAAGCAAGATTGAGCACACAACGTACTCAGCAAGCCACATGGGAAAGCTATTTAACTACATGCTAGGAGTTCAATTGATTATTGAGAGTTTACCATATCAGGTATATGTAGATGCATCATTTGTGTCAAAGCAGTTTGTCTTTAAAATAGTAAAACCATAGTAATATAACATCAAGGGTTTTATCAACATTTGTAATTACCATCTTAACATGTCAAAATCTCTACTTATGACTCATTTACTAGAATCACCCATGAACAAAGCTTCATTAACTGGAAGCATGGCGTATCCGAATACCATTGATAATACTCTATAGAGTTGCCCATCTTTACCCACAAGATACCTCAAACTCATAATGTCATGAAATATACTTGCAACATGATAGCATGCGACTGAGTTAAGATAACAAAGCCTTTTCACTGCTCAACCTTTCTAGCCTCTACCCGGTAGGTTCTTGGACAATACAATAATCAGGAAACCATCGACCAACAGTGGAATGCACGGTCCGATGCTGACTGTACCGATCGTTGTGTAGACCTGCGAGTGTCCTTCCAGGCCCATTCTTGTCCCACCCCCAATCTGCGGCTGCTCTATACAACAACAACAAGTGACATCCTCTAGATATTTAATTGGAAGAGCAGTGTACTAGGCCAGGTTGGATATACCAAACCCGTGGTTGGGCGAGTTCTGTATCTGGTACTTGGCACACGATTTTAGTCCTTACTTATATCAAATGAGGAGATGGACCCTCAACCAACTTGTGGTTGTCCACCTTCTTGGTCTCACTTTTGAATCACTTTTTTTGAGTATATTGGGTGAGGAGATGGACCCTCAACCAACTCGTGGCTACCCACCTTCTTAGCCTCAACCCTCAACTCTCCACCAAATCTATTGGCGAGGAGCCAATCATCTTTACATGCATTTGTGAAACATTGTGTGACAATACCGAATCATTAAATAGCACTATATTATATTTTACTTGTCAAGGTGAATATGGCCTACAAGAGAATGTGTGGGCTTGTATGTGGAGTGATATGGACTAACAATTCATTATGACATTCTAAAGTACTATTTCTTTAAAGAAGTAATCAACATAAATACTATAAATGAAAATAATAATAATAAATAATTAAAATGCAGGCTCAACATGAGCAAAGAATGCAACTTGCATCCTTATCCATAGTTCTTGACTGGATTTATTTATTGTGAGTCTTGGTCAACTTCTTCCGTAGCTTCGTCATCAAACTTGGGTTCTACCCTAAGAGGAAATCAAATAAATAAGTCTGGGATCAACATGGAGCGAGCTGGGAACAAAATGAATGAAATAATTCCAGAAAGAATTGAAAAGAGTGGTGATGCGGGTGGTTGGGGTTTATTGGGTGCTTGGTTAGGTCAAATGGAGCCGGAATGGACGTATTATGTCTTATTGGGTCTAGGATTGTGGTGAACTCAAAATCGAATCTGTTCCAAGCTAAGTGATTACACCGAAAACGCAGCACTAAATGAGAGACGAAAATGATTCTGAGTGCCCGGATATGTATCTCACGTTAGCTCACAAGGATCAGTGGCTAACTTGCACATATCCAAACACAACATTGCAATCACATCCATACACAATCATACAAGAGAATAGAATCATTAATACAACTTCAACAAATATAATCTTATGGTCCAATTTTGCATATGAGGGCCGACTGGCCAAATTTAAGCATAAGAGAATAAATCGCAGCGAAAGTAAATAAAGAAATAAAATTAGAGAAACCGAGTTGGCATGCCCAAACCCACAAGCAACCAACTAGAGTTAAAGCCGGAACATCTCACATACTACCTGATTCGAACGACTTTCACCTGTAGCTTGGACAATCTGATTGAGTACAAAAACGTACTCGCAAGACTTACAAATAGCAACATATAAAAAATGCATTCAAGTGTCAAAGGAAGACTACTACACTAGGCAATTTTTAACATAAAGCAAGTTTTTCATTGAGATAACTGATATAGATTCAAATTGCCATTTGTTAAATACTTAGAAAACATTATATAACAGTAGGTAATCCCAATTCATCATCAACAACAATAGATACTCCAATTATAATCAACACACGAACCTCCCATTCACGACACAATTCATTTATGAACCAATCGACAAGCGAACTTCCTGTTCGTGACAACATACAAGATTTGAATAATTCAACACATGACGTAACATTTCCAACATAACCCAACCCAAAGCCCATAATCTAACTATGCATGGTTTTACCAAGCGATGTCCTTAACCGGGGACACGACTATTCGAATAGATTTTAACTCTGCAGAGGTGTACAGCTTTCCCCACACGATATGAATACCTCATACTGTCGCCATGCACTCTTCCGTAGGAGTGTGACTGAGATATCATAACGAGGCCGTTACAATGTCATGCGCTAACTATCAAACCAACTGAGGATCCAAACCATGGTAGGCTATCGTTCGCGTTGAACCACGACACACCCCGTTATGTGAGTAAGTCCCTTGTGCACAAGAGACCCTTAAGGGCAAGTAAGACAACACTTACATTGCTCCCACTAGATTGACAAGACAACAACAGTAAAACACGAGCCATCGGTAAAGCCTCGGCAACTACCAATGCTCAAACAATAATTGTCAATCTAACTGTGTTTTGATAGCTAACACATAACAAATTATTTAGCCAAGCCATCGCCCATAAACCCAATGTGTGGTTGCACGTGTGACTTGGTTAGACACACCATAGACCAGTCCTTAATCACTCAGACGGGGCTACAAAAATCCGAGACAACCTCCCTTCATCAACTTACCACCTGTCCAACATGTCCACAAGAAACATATTCGAAGATCTGGACATATTACTCAAAATCAACATAATTCAATCCACACATTCATCAAATTTCATCAAGATTCAATTCAATCTATCGACCGATGCACTAGCTCCATCAACCGTTTTTGACTACAACTACTTGCTCGGCTAAGCATATCGTTCTACAAATTAGCAAACAAACCCATATAACATATAACCTTAATTATTCAAGGAAACATGGCAATCAACTTTCAAAGGAAGGCAAATGCAACAAGAGGATATAACTAATTCTACCCAATTGACATACAAGTATTTGAAATTAAGCAATGCATGTAATACTTGAAAATCAACATAGATACTTTTGAAACCAATAGGAATTCAACATGCATCAAAGGAGGGGATTACTTTCCTGGGATATGGATGGTCTAGGTGCTACTGAATACCACTCTCGATCACACTCGTATCTTCGAAAACTATCGAACGCACGGAAACATCGTATAAGAACAATAATGCCGAAACATCCAAAAAATTCAATATCTACCAATTTGTAAGAAATTTATACAATAGGTAGATTAAGATTTTAGAAGAAATTAGGTGAAATAATTATTTCAATTGGATTTAGTATGTGAAAGTTATAGCAGTTTGAAAATCGGTTTTTAGAAAAATGCTGAAAAATGGGCTTCGGTTACTATTCATCCAAAATCCTATTTTTAGCAAACATTTGTAGGACAGTGGCAAAGAAAATGATTACATAGATAAATAGAGAATAAAATTACAAGACCAAAATAACTTGTTTCAACTCATATGGAGTTCATATGAATCGGTTATGAATTTTCAAAGTTAATAGCATTTTCTAGTGTAAAAATAATTCGGTATTGGATCGATTTCTAAAAACTATATTCTCTGGGATAGAGACATGTTTGAAACCTATTCCATATTAAAGTACAATTCAAATGAAAATTATCAAAATTGGTATCACTTGATTTGGAGTTAAAATGCATTAGTGATGAATTTTTGAAGCTCTTTGATTTTTTAGTGCAAAATTAATTCGTTTCAGATTTTCTAAAAGAATTAAAAACTTTTTATACCGAGAACAACATAGCCATCACCTATGACAGGTGGGGCCCACTGCATAGTGCTTGTTTTCATTTTCCAATTAATTAACCGGTTAAAACCGATAGGTGGGACCCTTATGTCAACAACTCGGTCCATGCAAAAGTGCATGGACCGAGGGTCCACAACACAGCGCCATGGTCCATGGACCAGGCATCACTGTGCACTAATAGCCTTGTGCCCACATGTCAACGACTCTAAGGAAAACCGTTTTCTTTAATTGCCTCAATTTCTGATCATGGGGCCTGCATGTCAATCAAATAAGATTCATTTAATTCCGCGTAAATTAAACCTAATGATTGCTTTACCTAATCAAACCAAGATTTACCCTAATCACTGATCAACAGTGATGGTTGGAACGTGACATGCGTGCGTGTGGCGGGCGAACCACGCCGCCGACGTGAGCGTGGGGCTCCGAGCTCGGCGTCGACACTAACCGCTGCGCAAAGAGCTGCTGAACTCACCCGGGGTGGTGTGTGGTCCGATGGTCGCTGGTGTGGAGCCTGCGGTGGCTGGAGGCAGAGGCGACGGGGTGGCACTCATGGAGAAGATGCTACCAATGATGAGGGAGCTCAAGGAGGTGCGCGCCGGAATCCTCGCGCCATCAGGAACACGAATCTAGGGTTTCTGAAGACGAAGCACGATGGTGGCGCCCAGAATAGGAACGACGTCGGTAGGGCTTCACATCCAACCAAAGCACAAAGGAAGCCTAGGGATGAGAAACTAGGACCTTAGGTTCTCAAAGGACTTCAACATTAAAAAATGAGACTCACCAGAGCGGCTGAAACGGTCTGAGGTGGAGCTCGGTCGGAGCTGAGGAAGACAAAGGCTGTGGTGGTGATTGCTTGCACAAAAAACCAATTAAATTGGTGGGGACACTCCTTGGGGCAACGCGGAGCTCCTAGACAAGGTTAGGGGGACCAAGGCTCACCGGAGGAGAGGTCAACTCGGCGCGACGATTCGGACACCGCCATAGCGCGCACCAAAAGCGACAATGAAGCGGCCGTGTTTCGAGAGCCACAAGGCGAGAGAGAAGCTCGGGTTAGAGAAAATGGGGACAGCGGAGTGAGAGGAGAAGGACGGCACGGTGCGGCGACACTTACCGGGATAGAGGAGAGCTCAAAGCCTCCTTCTCTCCCACGGCGAAGGAGAGAAGTGAGGGGAGAGAGGGAGATAGTGCTCGTTTTGTGCCAGAAGGAGGACAGAGAGAGCTACGGCATGGGTGAGCGGTGTTTGGGTACTGGTCAACGAGGGCGGTGAGGGACGGCGTTAATAGAGCGGCGCAGAGCTTCCTCGGTATGTGGCACTTGTGCTCTGAGCTCGTCAGCGAGCTGGAGAAGACAGGATTGACGCGCGGGCCAGGCGCGTTAGTGGCTGCGGGAGCGAGCGGGTGCGGTGCAAACAAGTGCGGCTCGGTCTAGGTCGGAATCTGGTGCGACTCGAGCTGGGGTGCGGGTCAGGTTGGACCAAGTTGGGGTCGGGCTCAATACAGTGACTGGTTCGGAATAGTGCTAGGTTTTGATTTCAGATTTGACTAAGACACAACCGGTTTGACCGAGGCTTTAAAAATAGTAACAAAAATCTAAAAATCCTAAAATTTTTTGTGAGTGCTCTCAGTTTAAATTAGAACCTAGGTAAATTTGTTTTAGGTACTGTTGATTATTCAGTTGGTAGAATTAATTTATTTTCAGATCTGCAATTGTGAGTTGGTTTGAATTTTGGTGAGATTAGTACTTCTACAAATTTGGGGAAAATCATATCAATTCGAGATACATAATCTAGAATTTGAATTAATTATTTCCATAAACTTTCATGCAAACATTCTTCTTGATTCCAAAGGAAGCTTGAATTCTAGTTAAAAGTTTCGAATTCTGAGTGAACTTTATTACAATCAACAAAATTTTAAAAATTGCACCAAAAATTACACACTTACACATGATATTCTCTACTAAACCAACTTAAGGATTTTGGGGACGTTACAAACCTACCCCTGTTACAAAGAATCTCGACCCCGAGATTCCTACAGCTCGGCGAAGAGATGCAGGTACTCGGCTCAGAGGCGATCCTCACGTTACCAAGTTGCTTCATCTTCAGTATGGTTGCTCCACTGAACCTTCAAGAACTTGATGACGCGATTCCTTGTCTTGTGCTCCATTTCTTCAAGAACGCGAATCTGGTGCTCCTGATAAGAGAGATCGGGCTACAAATCGAGGTCTTCCAAATTGGTTGCTTTGATTGGGACCTGAAAGCACTTCTTCAATTGAGAGACATGGAAAACATTGTGCACATCTAAAAGTGAGGGTGGTAGTTCCAACTGATAGGCCACCGCTCCCCGTTTCGCTAGAATTCGGAATGGCCCGATATAGCGAGGTGCCAACTTGCCCTTTCACTTGAAAACATTGCATTCCTTTCATTGGGGAGACTTTAAGGTAAGCATGATTATCCACCTTAAAACTCAACTCGCGTTGACGGCAGTCGGCATAGCTCTTTTGACGAGATTGAGCCGTTTGTAGTCTCTCCCGGATCTCACGAACTTGCTCTTCGGTGTCGGACCCGGGATTAACACCCTAAATCCTCTGTGCATTTCTGAACTAGTCCCATGATCAGTAGCTAGTTCACATAGTAAACAGATATGGTAACATCCATAAATCGCACAATTTTATTAATAATCAACAGAGTTTATTACAAAAGAGGCTTACAAGCCAGCAATAAAGAACACAGCGGAAGACGAAGAAGTAGTGGAGTCCAGCTGATCTGCCACAAGCAATCGACTGGGGTAGCGGCCTAGTCGTCGAGATCCACACCAGTAGCGAAGTCCTTCTCCTTTGAAATTTATTTGCATTAAGTAAGGATGAGCACAACTTCCATGCTCACAAGTTACGCCCAATAACAGAGTTAATGCATGCTTAGAGATAACAAAAGAAAGGCTTATTGGTTAAATTTGCATAAAGCAATGTTTTCTTTAAATATTTGTACTAAGTTCCAAAGCAGTTATTCTATAACTAAAATTCATTTTATAAAGTCTCAGTTTTATAGTCAGATAACATTCACACAAGAATAGTGAAGGATACCCTCCTATCACATGGCTTCCTGCCCAATTTCCCGTTTGTATAAACCATTTGATAAAGTCTTTTCAAAACAAAATCAAAGTCTAACTTTGAGTGGAAAATGCTAAACATGTCCATGACCGTGGACACGGCTATTCGAATAGTTTTATACTCTGCAGAGGTTGTACAACTTTACCCACAAGAGATAATCAACTTGTACTGTCCGCTCACACACTTCCGTAGGTGTGCGACTAAGAGATTATCACAAGACCTTTACAATGCGCCATCCCAACGTAGTCCCGCCTCGCTCAAGTTTCACTTTCATTGGACTGACCATCCTCCGGAAGCCCCCTCTTGCGCCAGGTGGGAATAAAAGTAGGTCATAATAGACGCCCACACAACCAGATGGCACGACCACGGTGAAACGTTGCAAATTAGTTGGCCAAGTCCTCCCCACTCTGGACTTGTGGTAGTACGGTGGAGTTTAGCAAAAGCTGCTCTCAGGCCGGTCCTTAACTGACTTGGGCGACTTCCAATAAAAACCCTGAGCCTCAACCCTGACCAGGTTGAGCCCGTGCATAAACCTGCACCCACCAACCATCCATTTCGCCCAAGTACAAACCAACTTTTCCGTTTTTCTTTTCAAAATCATTTACAAAATCTTCCATGACAAACCAATGCCATAGACTTTTAAACAACATTTGATTTTTGGCTCAAAGTTCCCAAATTTAATAATTTTGGGTCTAAGCATCGCTAAGCATAATTTTTCTCAAAATGTTCTAGTTCATACTATCGCATAAACTAAATTTTCATCTAAGGTGTCAAGGTATGTCTGTTCAATGTCAAAATTTGGATGTACAGGAATTAGGAATAACTATAAATTTAAAACAGGGATTTAAATTACTGAATATAAATAAGCATGCAGTAATAATTTAAAACACAATTTAAATAATTTGAAATAGTGGGTTCAAATATGATCAAAGATGTAACTTGCCTTACTTGAAAGTATGGTTGTTGATTAATTCTGGTTCTTCGGACTCGTTGAAATCTATACGTGAAAATAAGCCAAATTCAAATAACATTCAAATAAAATCCAAAAATTACAAAATAAATACTGGAAGTAGAGAATGAATTTAGGAGAAATAATCGTTGGATTTGGAGTTTGTATGAGAACAAATAAAATTGTAGAAAATAAATTCTCAAAAATGAGATGCATGTGTAAAGCACCATGCATGATGGACTAGCTTGCATGGCACGTGAACGCAAGCAAAGCTTCAGCATAAACACAGTGCAAGGAGAAATGGTGACACCGACAAGTGGAAAGGAGAGGCGACCGGCGAACTAGCAAAAATAGAATCGCAGGAGCGAGACGGACCCAATGGTAATGGTTATGTCGCCGGCGAAGGTACGGTGCGGCGTTGGCGCTCAAAATAGTATTGGAGGAATAGTAGTGTTGGTGAGCCAGGGTGCTTTGGGGGAAAGGAAGGGAGCACCGTGTAGAACATTGCGAGGTGAAGCCAACGACGTGGATGATATCATTGGGGAATAAAAAATGGCACCAAAAATGACGACAGAAGGTGGTTTGGCCGCTGGCGGAATTTTTTTGCTTATGGCGAGATAGAGGGGCGAATTTCAGGGATATGAAGAGGAAGCCAAGGGGCACGCTGCGATGCGGTCGGCTCGGGAAATGAGTGACCGAGGAGAGAGAACGGAGGAGAGATGTGTTGGAAAAATCTTGAAAATGCATGTATAAAAGGTCCAGCATGAATTATCTAGTAGAATACTGTTCATCATCTTCTTTAAGCGAAACAGAAGCAAAACTAGCTAGCAGCCGAACTAGATCAACAAGCAGCTGAGCAAGAACATCAGCAAAACAGCATGCAGTCGCATGAAGTAAAGCAAGCAGAAGATGGCAGAGGGCTGGCCGGTGGTGTCGGCGGTGGTGGCCGGAGGTGGCTTACCAAGCTCTACAGCAACGACAATGGTGGAATATAAGGATGGAGGTGACACTGGTGATTCAAAGACTTGGAGAGGGTGTGAAGGATCGATGAAGAGATGTCATGCCCTTATATAGTTGCAACTGGGAGCTGAAACGTTGGGTAGACCAATAAGCACCGACAACTGTTCAAATTGGAAACGGTTGAAACTGAGCGGATGCACTGATGGCTACTCAAATGAAAGCATGACAACATGGGAGAGCTTAATAGGGACTTAGTGCTGCAAAAGGTTTCGAATAGAAAGCTTTAAATGGAAGAAATTAGAGAAGGGAGAAGGTAGCCATTAATGGCGATGAAGCTCAAAGGTCACGGTTGGGAGCAAGGGAGGGGATGGGAGAGGAGAAAGGAGGATGGCGCTGCCGGCGGTGGTGGCCGGAGGTGCAGCCATGGGACAGCATCGGTGCACTGCCATGGCTCACTCACGGCTAGAAAGGATACACAGAGAAGAAACTCACGGGAGGAAGAAAGCTATTTGGGAGAAAGAAGGAAATATGGTATAAAAGGATAGAGGGATGTATATAGTCAATATTCGAAAGGCCTACTGGCCAGCGCATGCAGCATAAGGCTTGGCTGGTTAAGCTAGCATTGGTCGGGAGGAAAATGGGATGAGTGATCAGCGGGAAGAAATTGGAAATTTTATTTTTATTTTTTAATTGAATGACTATTCATGTGGCTCTTTTTTTTAAATTGAATGACATTCACAGACCTCTTGTTTTTAATTTGAATGACTGTTCACATGGATACTGTTCAAAATCCGAACGTCACAAATGCTGTTCATAGGTTACTGTTCACGATCCGCACAATTTCCTATTTTCAGAAAAAAAACAATAAATCAAATAGGTTTTTTTAAAAAATTCGAATGACTGTTCATAAGCTACTGTTTAAAGTCTGAACGTCATAATTACTGTTCACGGTCCGAACAATTTCCTAATTTCCAAATTAAAACAACAATAAATCAAATAGATTTTTAAAAAATAGCAAATAGAGTCCAAAAATTCCTTGAATTATTTTGGACTTAATAAAAATAATCCCAACTTAAAGTCGGCTTTTATTTTTGCACATAATTTATTTTGGCTTTAAAATAATTAGGAAAAGCTTTTAAAATTCCAGAAATTAATTCAAATTTTACTTTTCGCTTTGAATCCAATAAAATCCCAGAAAACTCCGTAAATTTTCTTTTTGATTTTAAAACCAAGAAATTAAATAATTGTTTTTTTTTCTTTTAACAAAGAAAACTCTTTTTAAAATATAGAAAATCAAGGAAATCTTTGACAACCAGAAAATCCAACAAAATAATATCTTTATTTATTTTTATTTTGGTAACAGAACTTTGGGATGTTACCTTGGCTTCATTTATCAAATCCGATCCAAAGAATTGTATATCCCCAGACTCAAACTAGTTGAGTGGTGTTCTACACCTTCTCCCAGATAGCACTTCGAAAGGTGACATTTGGAGCATTGCTTGGTAACTATTGTTATAGGAGAATTCCGCGAACGCCAAGCATTTCTCCCATTTCTTGCCATAGGACAGCACACATGCCCTCAACATGTCTTCCAAAATTTGATTCACCCTCTCAGTTTGGCCTCCGGTTTATAGGTGGTAAGTGGTGCTAAAGGACAATTGAGTTCCCACAGCCTCGTGGAGGCATTTCCATAAATGCGAGGTAAATTGAGTACCTCAATCTGAACCAATCCTCTTTGGTACACCATGGAGATATACAATTCTTGAGATATATAACTCCACAAATTGGTTTCCTAAATAGGTGGTCTTGACGGGAAGAAAATGAGCAACCTTCGACAATCGGTCGACAATTACCCATATAGAGTCATACCTTTGTTTCGTCTTTGGAAGTCCAGTGATAAAATCCATCCCGACTTCATCCCATTTCCACTCGGGAATGGGGAGGGGTTGAAGCATGCTAACTGGCTTTTTGTGCTCGGCTTTCACTCGTTGACATATGTCACACTCTGCAACGAACCGTGCGATCTCCCGTTTCATCCGAGTCCACCACAATTTTTGCTTCAAGTCTTGATAAATTTTTGAGCTTCCCAGATGAATGGAGAAAAGAGAATCATGGGCTTCATGAAGGATTAAATCTTTAAGATTCATGTCATTCGGCACAACCAATCACTTTTTGAACCACAAAACACCTTGGTCATTTTCGGAGAAACAAACGGCTTTGCCGATCCTCATTTTCTTCTTAATCCTTCCCATACCCTTGTCATTTTTCTGGGCCATCTTGATCTGGTCCTCTAGGGTAGGTTTCACTTCCAAGACAGTGAGAAAACCCTCGCTAACCATCTCTAAGTTGAGCCGTTGAAATTCGTTGCATAGGGCCCTCGCTTCGGGTCTAACCGAAATGCAGTTACAATGCAATTTTTGGCTCAATGCATTGGAAACTACATTGGTTTTCCCCGGATGATAACGAAGTCCTATATCATAGTCCTTGATCAATTAAAGCAACCTTCTTTGCCTTAGATTCAGATAGGCCTAAGTGAAGACATATTTCAAACTCTTGTGATCAGTGTAGACTTCGTAGCGATTGTCGGTAAGGAAATATCACCACATCTTTAGGGCATGCACCACTGCTGCAAGCTCAAGGTCATGAGTGAGATAATTCACCTCATGAGCCCTCAATTGCCTTGACGCATATGCCACAACTCGGCCCTCTTGCATAAGAACGCAATCAAGACCATGATGGGATGCATCGCAGTAGATATCGAGTTTTTGTGGATGTCCGGCAGAACTAGCACTGGAGTAGAGGTTAGATGATCCTTTAACATCTGAAAGCTTTCTTCACATTTCGCTGACCATTCATACTTCTCTTCTTTCTTCAACAATTGGGTCATCGGCCTTGCGGTTTTCGAGAAGTTCTCGATGAAATGTTGTCTTGGGGATGTCTTCAAATCTGATGCTAACTTGATGGTAGCTCAATCTCAAGTAAATTTTGGAGAATATACAGGCATCGGTCATTTGGTCGAACAAATCATCAATCCGTGGAAGTGGATATTTGTTATTGATGTTGACCTCATTCAACAGACAGTAGTCAGCACACATCCGCAAACTGTGGTCCTTCTTCTTCGCAAATATAGCCGAGCATCCCCAAGATGAGGAGCTCGGTCTAATAAAACCCTTTTCTTGAAGTTCCGCGAGTTGTTTCTTCAATTCTACAACTCATTCGGTGGCATTCGGTATGGTCATTTTGATATTGGAGCCATTTTGAGCTACAGCTCGATCACGAATTCAATTGATTGTGTGGGTGGCACGCCCAGTAGTTCCTTGGGAAATACATCTAGGAACTCATACACCACATGAACTTTCCCCAATTCCGGCAATTCTTCACTGATAAGGGCATAGAGATGAGGATGCTCCAATTTTGGCACCATTTCGACTTGAAAACCAAGAGGACTTATGAGAGTGATAGACTTGCGGGCACAATCAATTTGACCGCGGTTCTTGGACACCCAATTCATCCCAAGAATAACATCAAGGCCTACTGAAGTTATCACAATTAGATCGGCCAAAAATTTCACCCCTTTAATCTCAATCTCAACTTCACAACATTCATGCATGCTTCTCATTTCTACGCCCCACGATTGAAGCACCGTAGGTGTCAGCATCAAGCTGAGTGAGACATTGTGAAGTGTAGTGAAACCTCTTGACGAGAAAGAATGTGAGGCCCCAGAGTCGCACAACACGGTTGCGGGAGCCAAATTTATTAGAAATGTGCCCAACACAACGTCGGGTGCTTCCTGCGCCTCCTCAGCAGTGACATGGTTGACATGAGCACAACTGGTGTTCTGAAAAGTGACATCAGACCTCTGAACAAGGGGTGCTTTAGGATCTTGACGTTGACCGGAAATAGCTTAATGCTTCTTCGGACAAAGATCCGCAAAATGCCCCGAATTGCCGCAGGTGAAACAAGCAGCTACTGTGTTTCGGTTGTGTCGGCTTCTATGCTTCTTTCTGGGTTGCCCTTGTTGGATCTCTTGCTGAGGTGGGTGAGAGACTTGCGTAGGAGCTCTTGGAGGTGCTAAAACTTGAAATTTAGGAGGGGCGGGCTGCCAAGCACACGGTTATTGAAAACTGTGGCTTGCTGAAATTTGTGCAACCTTCTGGCGTTTTCACAACTCCACAACTGGTTGCATCTTATTTTCCACCACAATGGACTTATCTACCAAATGTTGGAAGTCACGGAAGTCATGTACAATGAGTGTCAGCTACATCACTTCCGAAAGCCCATTCATGAATCGATCTTGCTTCTTTGCATCGGTGGAGACATCGTCCAGAGCGTCACGAGCCAAATGATTGAACTCGTAGAGATACTCCATCACGGACTTGTTTTCTTGCTTCAGCGCAAGGAATTCACACCTCTTGATACTCACAATGCTCGAGGGAACATGTGCCGCTTGGAAAGCGGTCCGGAACTCGTCCCATGATGGAACATGACTAGCAGGCTACATGGTGCAGCAATTCTCCCACCATGCACAAGCTGCCCCTTCGAGTTGGTTGGAGGCATAGAAGACCTTCTCGTTGTCGGTACACCGAGTGATGATCAACTTCCGTTCGATGGTCCAAAGCCAATCATCGACCTCGAGAGGATCCTCTGAATGAGAGAACACAGGAGGCTTCGTGCTCAGAAAATCAGTAAATTAGGAGCCATAAAGAGCGGCTCCTCCTACTACCATTTGAGCACCTTGGACACTGGTGGTGTTCTGAGCAATTTGATATTAGATGAGAGTTTGGTCTTGCCGACTCCGTTCCATCTGGGCTAGCACTACGGCCACGGATGGCTGAGGTGGAGCCACTTCTTCTTCTTGTCGACCCACGTGTTGAAATTGCGGGTCGGGGTGCTCCGGATTGCGCCGTTGAGGATTATGGGGCTGACCATCAGTGAGTTGGGAACCCACGAGCTGTGAGTCCTCCATTATCTACGACGTCAACCAATTTTTTCAACTTGACATCCTGTTGCCATACAACTTGTTAGCAACCGGCAAAAAGGAGCGAGGGAAAAAGCATAAGGTAAGCAATTGACATCGGGGGTAACTTAAAACTAGCATGAATGCACAACGAAAACACATTTATGCATCACGAAAATGGGGTGCTAGAGCCTAGGTGGACAACACAAGATACAAATGAAACATGGTTAGTTTTTTGACATAGTTGCGATATAACCCGTCCGTAGGCGATGCACAACTATTTGGAACAAAAAGAGGGCAAATGATCACCACAAAATCTAGCGTCTACAAGCTAAGTAATAATATCATTAGGCCATATATATTCTAAGAACAAACCCTAATTTAATCCTGAAATCGCAGTAAGGCGTCATCTTCTCGTCCTTCCACCGATGTTCTTCACTGGTGACTATTTAACGTTTCTAGTGTTGGCAGATAGATGAGCAATGGAGAAAACAATTTTTCTCAAATCAAATGAATAGTGAGGTAAGAAATAGATGCTAGGATGGGTAAGAAAGAAAGGAATTATATTACTTGCATTTTTGCCAATTTTCTGATAGTTTGAAAATATTCTTTTGCAAATCAAAATCCTAATAATATCCATTGCTACGGCTTTAACCTACAGCCAGCATGGCTTTGATACCAACGCTATGGCAACCTCGAAATTGGATCCGTTCAAAGCTACGTGATTACACCGAAAGTGCAACACTTAACGAGAGATGAAAACGATTCCGAGTGTCCAGATATGTGTCTCATGTTAGCTCCCAAGGATCAGTGGCTAATATGCACATATCCAAACACAACATTGCAATCACATTCATACACAATCATACAAGAGAATAGAATCATTAATATAATTTCAAAAAATAGAACCATATGGTCTAATTTTGCATATGAGGGCGGACCGGCCAAATTTAAGCATAAGAGAATTGACGGGGATATAACAATTCTTATTTTATTATATATCTATAATTCATATTATGGATAATAATGACATCATATAACTCTCGAGTATACCTCTTAATATTCATAAGGGAGAAGCTGGAAGTCGTAAGTCCTCCTATGACCACCCTGTAGTCATGGGTCTTCCTACGACTACCTCATAGTCGTAAGCCCTTCTACGACTATCCTGTGATCGTAAGCTCTACTACGATCGATCTGTGGTTGTAGGCTCTCCTACGACTACAACCTGGTCGTAAGCTCTTCTACGACTAGTCCTCAGTTGACAAGACTCACAGACGTGGGCCTAGTCGTTCAGGGAATTTCATGTACCGTATCCAAGGATATGAGCAATCAATTACGCTGTTATTCCCTGATATAACAGCACGACTTAACTCCTTGTTATGGTGATAATTTCCTGGTAATGTGGGAACATTATAACTCCCATAATAACCTCCGGTAACGGCTCCACGATCTGGTGCATTAATGTGATCTTTATACTGAAGATCCAACGGCGCACCCCAGAGACAGTATAAAAGGCAAGGATCATCAGGACAAAAAAGGGGAGGAGGAAAAAAGAAAAAGAGATCATTAGAAGCAGAATACTCTAGTCTTTTGTCCCATCCTGTAATCCAGCATACTCAATACATACACATAAGAGAAGGCCCGAACCTGTATAAAAATCCCCGTGTTTCCATCTCTGTGTGATTTTGAGCCTAGAGGAAACCCCGAATCAAACAATCTTTACGTAAGTTCGGTCCTAAAACACCGACAAGAATAAATCGAAGCGGAAGTAAATAAAGAAATAAAAAGAGAGAAACCGAGTTGGCATGCCCAAACCCACAAGCAACCAACTGGAGTTGAAGCCAGAACATCTGTCGTACTTAACCCGATTCGAATGACTTCTCACTTGCAGCATGGACAATCCGATTGAGTACAAAAACGTACTCGCAAGACTTACAAATAGCAATATATAATAAATGCATTCAAGTGTCAAAGGAAGGCTACTACACTAGGCAACTTTCAGCATAAAACAAGTTTATTATTGAGATAACCAATATGGATTCAAATTGCCATTTGTTAAATATTTAGAAAGCATTATATAACAGTAGGTAATCCCAATTCATCATCAACAACAATAGATACTCCAATTATAATCAACACACGAACCTGCCATTCGTGACACAATTCATTTCTTAACCAATCAACACACGAACTTCCTGTTCGTGACAACATACAAGATTTGAACAATTCAACACATAACGTAACATTTCCAACATAACCCAACCCAAAGCCCATAAGCTAACTATGCATGGTTTTACCAAGCGATGTCCATAACTAGGGACACGGCTATTCGAATAGGTTTTAACTCTACAAAGGTATACAACTTTCCCCACACGATATGAATACCTCATACTGTCTCCATGCACTCTTCCGTAGGAGTGTGACTGAGATATCATAATGAGCCGTTACAATGTCATGAGCTAACTATCAAACCACCCAAGGATCCAAACCATGGTAGGCTATCGTTCACATTGAACAACGGTACACCCCATTGTGTAAGTAAGTCCCTTGCGTATAAGAGACACTTAAGGGCAAGTAAGACAACACTTACATTGCCCCCACTAGATTAACAAGACAACAACGGTAAAACACAAGCCACCGGTAAAGCCTCGGCAACTACCGGTGCTCAAACACCAATTGTCAATCTAATTGTGTTTTGATAGCTAACACATTACAAATTATTTAACCAAACCATCGCCAAAAAACCCCGCATGTGGTTGCACATGAGACTTGGTTCAACACACCACAAACCGATCCTTAATCACTTAGACGGGGCTACGCGAATCCAGGACAACCTCCCTTCATCAACCTATCACCTGTCCATGTCCCACACACAAAAACACTACCCAACAAGTCCACAAGAAACAAATTAGAAGATCTGGACATATTCCTCAAAATCAACATAATTCAATCCACACATTCATCAAATTTCATCAAGATTCAATTCAATCCATCGGCCGATGGACTAGCTCCATCAACCGTTTTCGACTACAACTACCTGCTCGACTAAGCATCGTTCTACAAATTAGCAAACAAACCCATATAACATATAACCTTAATTATTCAAGGAAACAGGGCAATCAACTTTCAAAGGAAGGAAAATGCAGCAAGAGGATATAACTAATTCTACCCAATTGACATACAAGTATTTGAAATTAAGCAATGCATAGAATACTTGAAAATCAACATAGATACTTTTGAAACTAATAGGAATTCAACATGCATCAAAGGAGGGGATTGCTTGCCTGGGCTATGGATGGTCCAGGTGCTGCTAAATACCACTCTCGATCACACTCGTATCTTCAAAAACTATCGAACGCACGGAAACATCGTATAAGAACAATAACGCCGAAACATCCAAAAAAATCAATATCTACCAATTTGTAAGAAATTTATACAATAGGTAGATTACGATTTTAGAAGAAATTAGGTGAAAGAATTATTTCAATTGGATTTAGTATGTGAAATTTATAGCAGTTTGAAAATCTGTTTTTGGAAAAATGCTGAAAAATGGGCTTCGGTTACTATTCATCCAAAATCCAATTTTTAGCAAAAAATTGTAGGACAGTGGCGAAGAAAATGATTACATAGATAAATATAGAATAAAATTACAAGACCAAAATAACTTGGTTCAACTCATATGGAGTTCATATGAATCAGTTATGAATTTTCAAAGTTAATAGCATTTTCTAGAGTAAAAATAATTTGGTATTGGATCAATTTCCAAAAACTATATTCTTTGGGATAGATACATGTTTTAAACCTATTACATATTAAATTAAAATTAAAATGAAAATTATCAAAATTGGTTTCACTTGATTTGGAGTTAAAATGGATTAGTTATGAATTTTGAAGCTCTTTGATTTTTAGTGCAAAATTAATTCATTTCGATTTTCTAAAATAATTTAAAACTTTTTATACCGAGAAGAACCTGGCCATTGCTTATGACAGGTGGGGTCAACTGCATAGTGCTATTTTTTTCCAATTAATTAACAGCCCAATTAATTAACCGGTAAGACATGTGAGACCCTTATATCAATGACTCGGCCCATGCAAAAGTGCATGGACCGAGGGTCCAGTACACAACGCCATGGTTCATGGATCGAGCATCATTGTGCACTAATGGCCTTGGGCCCACATGTTAATGACTCTAAGGAAAACCGTTTTCTTTAATTGCCTCAATTTCTGATCATGGGGCCCACATTTAATTCTGCGTTAATTAAACCTAATGATTGCTTTACCTAATAAAACCAAGATTTACCCTAATCACTGATCTATAGTGATGGTTGAAATGTGACACACGCATGCACGGTAGGCGAACCTCGCCGCCGACGCGGCCGTGGGGCTACGAGCTCGGCGTCGACACTAACGGTTGTGCAAAGAGCTAGCGAACTCACCCCGGGTGGTGTGGGGGTCCGATGGTCGCCGGTGTGGAGCCTGTGGTGGCTGGAGGCAGAGTCGACGGGGCAACACTCGTGGAGAAGATGCTACGGATGACGAGGGAGCTCGGGGAGGTGCGTGCCGGAATCTTCGCGCCACCAGGAACACGAATCTGGGGTTGCTGAAGACGAAGGACGATGGTGGCGCCCAGAACAGGAACGACAGCAGCGTGGCAACGGAGCTTCATGTCGGTAGGGCTTCACATCCAACCAAAGCATGAAGGAAGCCTAGGGATGAGAAACTAGGACCTCAGGGACTCAAAGGACTTCAACAATAAAGGATGAGACTCACCGGAGCACCCGAAACGGTTTGAGGTGGAGCTCGGTCGGAGCCGAGGAAGACAAAGGCCGTGGGGGCGATTGCCTTCACCAAAAACCAATTAAATTGGTGGGGACACTCCTTGGGGCAACATAGAGCTCCTAGACAAGGTTAGGGGGACCGAGGCTCACCGGAGGAGTGGTTGGCTCAGCGTGACGATTCGGACACAGCCGGAGCGCACACCGAAAGCGGCGATGAAGCGGCCGTGTTCTAAGAGCTACAAGGCAAGAGAGAAGCTTGGGTTAGAGAAAATGGGGATGGCGGAGTGAGAGGAGAAGGACGACGCGGTGTGGCGACGCTTACTGGGACAGAGGAGAGCTCAAAGCCTCCTTCTCTCCCACGGTCGAGGAGAGAAGTGAGGGGAGAGAGGGAGATAGTGCCCGTTTTGTGTGAGAAGGGGGATGGAGAGAGCTACGGCGTAAGTGAGCGGTGCTTGGGGACCGGTCGACGAGGGTGGTAGGGGACGACATCAACAGAGTGGCACAGAGCTTCCTCGGCATGTGGCACTCAAGGCTTTGAGCGTCAATGAGTGGAGAAGACGAGGCCAGCGTCGCGAGGCTGGCTCGTCGTGATTCTTGAGGAGCGAGCGGGTACGGTACAAACAAGCACGGCTCGATCTAGGTCGGAGTTTGGTGTGACTCGAGCTGGGGTGCGGTGCGGTGCGGTGCAGTGCGGGTTGGGCTGGACCAGGTTGGGGTCGGGCTCGGTATAGTGACTGGTTCGGAATAGTGCTAGGTTTTGATTTCAGATTTGACTAAAGCACAACTGGTTTGACTGAGGCTTTAAAAATAGTAAAAAAAAATCTAAAAATCCTGAAATTTTTTTGTGAGTGCTCTAAGTTTAAATTAGAACCTAGGTAACTTTGTTTCAGGTACTATTCATTCTTTAGTTGGTAGAATTAATTCATTTTCAGATCTGCATTTGTGAGTTGGTTTGAATTTTGGTGAGGTTAGTTAGACTTCTACGAATTTGGAAAAAATCATATCAATTTAAGATACATAATCTAGTATTTGAATTAATTATTTCCAGAAACTTTCATGCACACATTCTTCTTGATTCCAATGGAAGCTTGAATTCCAGTTAAAAGTTTCGAATTCTGAGTGAACTTTATTAAACTCAACAAAAGTTTAAAAATTTCACCAAAAATTACACACGTACACATGATATTCTCTACTAAACCAACTTAAGGATTTTGGGGACGTTACTGGGATGAACAGTGATGTGTTCGGGTCAACAGTACTGGGTTTGATACTATTCACTAACGGGTTTGGGTGGACTAGTTACGGGTCTGGTGAATAGTATTAGGTTAACAATATTCATAGCGAGTGGGGTTGGTGTGAACAGGCACAGTGGGAAATAGTATTAGGCTGGCCCATTAGCTTGGCTAGGCCGAAAAGTTGGCTGGGCCTGGCCTTTGGCCCATTTGGGGCGGTTCACAGCCGCTCGACCCAGGAGCTAGGAGTTGGCTCCCATGGCACTCGAGCCAGACGCGATGATGGCGACTACGATAGCGTATGGCGGCACCGGGTGGTGCGATGGGCTTCATTGAGGTAGGACTAACCCATTTTTGGCACCCACGCGACCCAAGGTGGCCTAGAGAGGGGTCAGCGGTGGCGATGGCGCACGGCCAAGGTAGAGCATGGATGCGGCGGTGCTACAGGCAGGCTCCAGCCAAGGCGGCCGGTGCTTGAGCACCAGTGAACCAAGGGAAGTCCACTGGTGGCAATAGTGAGGCTTGGGGTGCCTTCTGGTGGTCTGGCATCTTGAGCCATGGGTGGCGCTACGGTGGAACACGGCGGCGGCGAGCTGGCGGCGAGGATGGTGAGCGTGGAGCTCGGGGATGGCTTGGCGGTGGTGATGTGAAGCTCGTGATGAGGTTGGCGGGGTGAGGGTGAAGACGGAGGAGTGGATCAGGGAGGGGCCTCACTGGGGAGGATTTGGGCGTGGTGGCGATTGAAGGCGTTGGTTGGTGTTGGGGACGAAGGGGTTGGTGCCATGGGGGTGTAGGGAGGCTAAAGGTGAGGAGGGAGTCATCCGGTTGGGCTTTATAGCCGGCAAGGGCGGTGACGGCAGGGGCGACACAAGATTTGGCACTACGCATGGGCGGTGGCGTGGGTGGCGAGGCAGAAATGACGCGGCACAAGGATAGAGCCAGGGTCGGTGGCGTCACAAGAGAGGGCGTGCGCCTCACTAGCGTTAGCGCAGGCGACAGAGGCGAAGATGGCGTGTCAACTAGCTAGCGGCAGCGGCACGGGCACAGCGCGAACGGGCGGTCGGGGCGCTGTGGCGCTGGCACGGAGGCATTAATGCATGGAGGCGAGGTTGCGAGAGGTGGCTGTTACTGGCGGGGTTTGGCTCAGCGTTGGTGACGCGGGAACGAGGCGGTGTGCGGGCGGACGAATGGCGGACCGACGCGACGCAACGAAAACAGGGAGAAGGCAGCTTGGTGAGGGGCACGTTTGAGTTGGGAAGGCCAAAAACGAAAAGAGGAAAGCGGAAACGGTTGGAACTTTCCGAATTTGGCAAGAAAACCAAATTGAAACAAACTTCATACAAGTTTTAAAAACTTGAATTTCTTTGGTCACTAGCTAGCGCATGCAATTGCAGGCCAGTCAACAATGATATACCGAGCTAGCAGTCGTCGGATCTGGTGCTCCATTGGTGCAAGAGGATGATGCTTTGCAGATTTGCAGTACGTACGTGCAGGCCGGGCTGGCCCTGCCCTGCCCGGATTTGAAGCCGACGTGTTTGCCAAAAGCTAGCTAGCAAAGGCATGCATGTATCACTCGGGCCCTTGCATCTCTTCAGACTTCAATTCATGCAGATGGATCCAGACCATCGGGAACAGCAAGCTGATGGATGATCCTTCGACGGAATGTCTTCCAAAATTAAGACAAACATGTAAATTAGCTGCTGTCACCAATCACTAGTAGTACTACGCTTCGGTAATTAACTTTGACACAGATCGATTGAAATCCTCTGATGTATATGCACATTTCATGATACAATTAAACTGCATTCCAGATTTTTTTTTCATTCGGCCCCATGCTGCTACCGTAAATGCAAAAATAGCTCTTTTGGTATTGTATTTGCAAATTTGACCCTCTCCCGAGCACGAAGGCACCAAATGCCGACACATGGCGCATCATGCGGTCGAGGAGCGCAGAAAGAAGGTGGCCAGCGCGAAAGGCTGGCCGAGCGCGGGACCAAGCGGCGCGGAGCGGAAGGTGGCGGGCCCAGCCTCCTTCCGCGCCACCAGACCGCGGGAGCTCGCTGAATAGCATTAATTGTGTGCTAATGCACCGCCCGAGCACATGACAAGGACATCATTAATTGCATGCAATGGAAAGCATTAGCATTTTGCATTAGCAGCTTCATGTGCACATTTTGCATTAGCAACTTCATGCATTCCGGCACCGCGGAAGGTAGCCGCAACCTCCTGCGATCCGGTAACGCGGAAGGAGACTGGGCCCGCCACCTTCCGCGCCGCGCCACTTGGTCACGCGTTCGGCCGGCCTCCCACGCTGGCCACCTTCTTTCCGCGCTCCCTGATAGCATGATGCGCGCACGTGTCGGCGTCTGGTGCTTCCGCGCTCGGGAGGGGGGCAAATTTGCAAATACAATATCGGGAGGCTATTTTTGCATTTACGTAGCAGCATGGAGCCAAATTTAAAAAAATTCTGCATTCCAACCAAGCAATTAATACATGCTTCGTACGTTGTAAATTTTTCTTACGGCCTTATTTTTTAGTCAAGGGGGGAAGCAGGTAGTACGTGCTGTTTTTCTTTAAGTTGATCAGCTAGCTCCATTGATCGACTAGTATTGCTCAGTGCTCACTGTTGAAACTTTATAGTCTCGTGTGTGTCTATATATATATATATATATACACCTTTAATATATCTCCAAAGAATAATTCCTTTAATTTGCAAAACATAAATTTTAATTATTGGCACGACGTATGACATGCAGAATAAAACACCCTTACACCGAGAAAAACATATATAATCACGTCAACAAGCATCATTCACTTGCTCAAGAAACTTTGATTAATCACCAGTTGGACATATCATCCTAATAAGCAAATCAAGCATCCTGCAGGATGAGGACATAATACATATAGCAAGCTGGCTACAAGCACCAACCTAGCTGAAAGTCCGAAACATCCAAAGAGATCGAGCTAGCAACTAAATTAATAAAGAGAGACATTCATTCAGGTGGCCTTCTCTCGTTGAATCAACTCTAGCTAGCTACCTAATTCTAGATCTTAATACTAAGGGGGAGTAATAAAGAAGATGGAAGCAAGAAATAAACAGATAGATAATGAAGCATGTAGCTAGCTAGCTATCTCACTTGATCAAGAGCAGCCGAGCCTAAGCTCAAGATCCAGATCATCATCTTCCAAACATACCCCGACCCCCAACTCCAAGTTCACCTCCAACGACGCCCTTGCCTTTGCCGCTGTTGCCGATGAGCGCTCATGATCATGGTCCTTGCTGCTTCTGTTGGGACGGTACTGTGGTGGTGGTGGATAGTTGAGGTTGGGAATAGGAGTAGCGGCTGTTGATATAGGGTTAGGGTTTGCAGTAACAAGAGGAGCAGGAGGAGGAGGAGGAGGAGAGCAGTGCCTGAGCCTGGCTCTTTCCCTCCTGTGGACGTTCATGTGGCCCCCAAGGGCCTGCGCAGACCTGAACTCCCTCTTGCAGAAGCTGCAACGGTACGGCCTCGGCGGCCATGCGAAGTTGGCCGCGAAGCCACAGCTGTAGCTCCATGGCTGCTGCTCTCTCGTGCTCCTGCTCTCCATAGTGTTGTGCCTTCCTGCAGTACTGCACTGAAGTATATAGCTAGCTAACTATACTAGCTGGGCCGAGATAGCCAGCCAATCAATTCAGAGGCGAGAAAGAATTGGAAGAGGTGGATATATGACAAGTGAAGCGAAGCGAAATGGTAGTAGCTAGTATTTGTATTAGCTAGCTATAGCTACCACGACTGCTGGTTGTTGGCTACTTTCATGGATCAATCCACTGTTCTTTCTCTCCCCTGGGCAGTGCTATCATCGCTTTGGACTAGACTAGTTAGCTACATGCATGACAGTCTCTCTCTCTCGTGCGAGAGTCCGGGCCGGCCGGGAACAGCGCTAGAGTATTGTAGATCATGCATCCATGTAGCAGTTGCATTTCACTGTTTTGTGCTGGACATGTGGGGCCTGATGTGTGTGTGTGACCGGGCCATTCTCTGATCCAGATATAGCTTCCTCGGTAATGCCATCTCTCCTTTGTCAAACGTGTGCAGTGAAAACCTTTCCTTAGATAACAAACTGCAGGCTGCTGGCCACTCCAGCATCAGCTTTACTCCTCCTCGATCTCTCAGCAGCTTGACCACGCGCAAATCTATGCATGCAATCCTGAATCCAATCCAAGCTTGTTGAGAGAGAAAAGGAGTGCAGGACTACTTGGACTGCCAAGAATTGAACATACATGAAGACCTCTCATCATCATGCATGGATCTAGTGTATACATATTCATTCATGCATATATCTTCCACTTTAATTTTTCAAGTGTTATGTAGCTAGAAACCAACATGGAAATGGGCAAACCCATGAGGCTGGCCCTGCTTCATTCTCTAATGCTATACTGATCAAACAACTCATTTCAAAACTCACGTACGCGGTACGTCAAACTGGTCTCACTGCACTCACTGTGGTATGTGCATGTCGTTATGCACGTGAGAGAGATCTGCTTGCATTGGAATTGGCACAAGCAGCTAGGACATATCATCAGATCACTACTTTTGATGCAATGATGTCCGTGCAGGAATTCGCCCCTCTACATTGGACAACACTGTTCCCCCATCTGTTAACCTAATATTCCAATGGTTGTTCATTAGTGATTGCTCTGATATCAATTGTTGGTCTAAACCGAAGAAAAAACTCACGTTCTAAAGTAGTTCACGCTTCGGTAGAACCTCTCGGCAGAGCGCACACGCTCACGTGATCACACTCGAAGCCACATGATCAAAGATGAAGACACCGCAGAAGGCCAGAAGCACACACATGTTGGATCAAAGATGAAGATACACGCACATGCTGGAGGCAATACACGAACACACGCATACGCTGCTGGAAACTCCGAACGGAAGAAGCGATAATTTTTTTTGTGCCGTCGGAACTACAATATTTTTTTATTTTCTCTTGCTCTATTGCTCTAGCTCGTTCACAAAATCTGATTACAGGGGTACCTTTTTATTGAGAGCAAACGACTATTTATATCCAGAAAGGATTCTACATATCCTGAAGGGATACCACACAAAATCTAGAATCCATAATAAATACTGCCTAAATATTACAGGACTACGTAAATAAACTTTACATAAAATCTAGATATACCATAAGCACAAAGATTACTAACAAATCACTCTCTAATCTTTGTGCACTTACTTATTGTGGCAGTCGGTCTCAACTACGACTTGCCCAACTGTTACTCAATATAGAACGGCAAATACATCTCCTCAACGTCTCCGACTCAACTCCACGGACTTGACTCAGGACGGCGAACACATCTCCTCAACGACTCGGACTTAACTCCATAGACTGGATTTAGGACGGCGAACACATCTCCTCCGCGTCCCACACTCCTTGAGCGTGCATGTACAACTTCATCCTGATTGCTCATACTGCATAATTGCTCTTCGTGAGCATTAGATAATGCAGTGAGATGGTAGAACTCTCCTTCGCCATCGCACCCGACATCGCCTCGTCACCGGTGACACCATTTCCCGAAGAGCGCGACATGATCTTGGGCATACACGGATCAAGAACTCAGGCTCTGATGTAGAACACGAACACACGTACATATCTGGACTCATTGCATCAAAGTGGCCACACATGAGAACGGAGACGAACACACGCGAACACAATGGAACCCTAGAGCAAGTCGCCACCGGTTCTCGTGGGCTCTAGCGACTACTCCGCCATTCTCACCCCATATAACCTGAGCATCGAGTGTGTCGCCTCCCCCTCTCCATTTCCCTAACCTCCCCTCTTCATTTCTCTCTTCCCTGAGCTCCATTCAAGCTTGGAGCCGAAGGTCAGTGCCGGGCATAGCTGCCGCTGCTCGCCAAGCCTCTCAGCCACATCGATGGACTCCAGCCCATTTCTTCATGTCCCTTTATACCTCCTCGATATCCCCTTTACATCCCTCATCACCTTTCTCTTCCTCTGTAGCTGAAGCCCCAGGAATGCATATTTCTTCTTCGCATTCGGCAACGCTCAGTATGCGGCCGCCACTTCCACTCGCCGTTCCGGCTAGACTGGTGAGACTCTTCCATGGTGGATCGTCTCATGACACGTTCCAACACCCGATGATCATTTCCCCTCATTTGATTTTGTCTTTCATCCACATGAGAACCTTGCCATCGTCTTCTTCCTCGTGCACGGCCAAAATTGCCTCCACCGCACCATTCCTTGTTGGGTGAGCCTTGTGCCAATTCTTCTCGCTTAGAGCATCTCGACAACACCCCTTAGCTTACCCTACCATTAATTTGGGTTGGTTTGCACCCCAGGTCGCCACCACTGTGGAACCCGCTGCGTTGCCTCAGGTTCGTGTCGCCAGGTCGCCTCGACACCTCGTCGTCTTCTCTGACCGCCCCGGTGAGCTCCATATGACTCCCAGTGCTCATTCTCCCCCTAATTTGCCCCCTATAACACCCTACACTGCCGTCCCCATTTTGCCCTGACAGTCGACAATCGTGCGCCTTTGCCGTGCCGCCACAGAGCTGCCGAAGCCACGACGCCGCCTCCCCTAGCACCCTTAGCCCATCGGCAACCCATTTTGGGCTTCCTCGACTGCTGCCATGGCTTGGCTCGCCGGCGACGAGCACCACCCGAGAGCCCCGTCCTAGCTGCTTTGCTTGGTCTGAAATGGGCTGGCCCTAAAGCAATGTCCGAAACAGACCGCCCCTGTAGCACGTAATGATGGTGGTAATTAGGGCAAAGCCATGATTAAGGATTGAATTAATTAACGCTAAGTTAAACAGATGTGTGGGCCCAAGAATTAATAGTAGTAAATAATTAAAATCGGTTTTGATTATGAGCCCATGACAATCATCCCCCACCACTTTAAGTGTACAGTACAGACCACATTCATGAACCAGTACAATGCTTGTGGATCTCTGGTCCATACACTATTCACATGGACTGAGCCCATGATAGATGGACCCCACCGATGAGAGAGAGAATTCTCAAACCGAACCAAACGAAAACATTAATAATTTTTGCATAAAAACTCCAAATAAGGTGATTCTTTTTTTATAATAAATTCATATAAAATCATGCTCATTTGAATATGCAGAAAAAGATTTGGATTTTGTTGCTGTTGAAATTATTTTATTATAATTAATTTGGTTCCGGCTCTTTTGATTAGACATCGATTGTTCGAACGAATTTCACGATGACCCTTCAAGTTCATATTCAGAGCAACCATAGCAAGGCAAGCATGCCCTTTGATTATGTTGATCCTACTATTTCAATTATTGTTCTTTTAAAAAAAAAATCTATTATGCATGTGTGTATGTTAATGCAAAATTGGTATGTTTGGGATAATGGTAGTTGTAATCCTAATTGATGCATGAATTTTCCTTGAAATATTGATTCCCTTACTGTTGTAGCCATTAGGATATGGTTTAGTCTATAGATAATGTCAAATTGGGAGTTTAAGTGCGAACATCGCGCTAATGCCTACTAGCGCGATAGTCTTTTTCTAAAACTTGTAAAAGGACGATATGGTGAACATGAATTTGAGAGTTTTGAAAAGAAAGTCCAGAGGGGTGTACCTCTGTTATTTTGTATAAAAATAAAATGAAAACCCTAGTTTTCGACGTGGACAAGTTATATTATATTCTGACAAGTGTGAGAGAGGAGTCCCACAAGTAGATAGGGGGAGATTCTCGTCCGGGTCAGTTAAGGACTGAACACTAGTATATCTGACCTAAGCGTAAACATACAACCACATCTGCTGGTATGAGACGACATTAGCTAATTAAGTCATTGAAAACTAGCCTCTCACGTTGGTAGGGTATAGTAGTGTAGGCATGGCCGGTGTAGGCATGTCCGAACGAGCTCCCATCACTAAGGCGTTGGACACAAAGCTTGCTGACACAATTGTGAATGCCTCACTGAGACGGAGGTGTACCTAGGTGAAGTGAGGGTGTTCATTCACTAGGCTAGCACAAGGATAGGACTAGATGATGTAAAGGCTTCGACACGTACTCTAGACTTCTTACCGAAGGTAGTGAGTGGTGGTATCAACGGATGCCAAACAAACTAGAGAATTCATGTGCTGTGGGTAAAGTTGTACCCATCTGCAGAGTGTAAATCTATTTAAATAGCCATGCTCATGGTGATGATCGTGCTAAGTGTAGTATTGCTGGGTATAGTCTTGAGTTTCATAAAAATAATTTCATTGGGAAACATGGGAAATGTTTTGTTGGTTTACATTTGAGTTGAGTGCCATGTCTATGGCTAAAAAGAAAATGTTCCTCACAGCCGAGGAGGGTTGCGAGTTGTTGTTATTATTCATTCAATTACTTACTTACTGTCCTTTACCTATTTAACAGCTCTTAGAAATTTCTGTTGCAAAATACTACGTATTGATATTGCAAATAAAACTTGCTTGATGCAAAATAACTTGTAGCATAGAGCCTCATCTCTTAAATAGCCTTGCATCTATATAAAATTTTGTGATACACTACAAGTCTTGCTGAGTACGCAATGTACTCAATCTTACTTAAATTGTTGTTCAGATTTAGCTGACGAGCCTACGCCAGATGACATCTTCTTCGCACCCAAAACCGGCGGGATCGGTGATGGGTCTTTCTAGGGCTAGTCTCTAGTCGGTTGCCTAAGGGTTTGGATGGGCATGACGCTGGAATTTTTTACTCTTACTATCTTTTGCTTTCGCTGTTGTATTTGTTATCTTTAACAGTTAAGCTTTTATTTGGCCGGTCAGCCCCTGTGAAGTAAATATTGTAATCGCTTAAGTTTGTACCATAACTTGTTTTATTTTGTACATATGAATGTATGGATGTGATTACCAATGTTGGAGGTGTGTGTACTAGCCACTGATCATGGGACTAGTACGGTACACACACGAGGGCTTCAGGTATTCAAAGCCTGGGGTCCCACACACACACACACACACACACACACACACACATATATATATATATATAGAGAGAGAGAGAGAGAGACACTACTACAGAAAAGGCCTTCACAGACGGTTCAAAAACGTCATCACAGACGGTTTCTTGAGCCGTCTGAGTTTATGGGTCAGTGATGCATGAGGTCATCACATACAGTTTTCAAACCGTCTGTGATGCATACTACCACTGACGGTTTCAGCCCACAAACCGCTCATGATGATTATATATCACAAAGCGGTTTCACCACAAACCCCTCATGATGACTATATATCCTGAGCAGTTTCAGCCACCAACCGTGCGTGATATCTATATATATGACGCATTTGTGGTCAAACCGCTCAGTGATGACTTCTTCTACAAAGTCTCCAAGCAAAGGATCGCTTGTGCCTTTAAAACCAGCATCATATATATATATATATATATATATATATATATATATATATATATATTATATTTCTATTGTTCCTAGTCCCTTAGCCACTTTGGGGTCGCCCACTTGACATGAGGGAGAGGAGACACAAACGAGGCAACCTCATTGAGCCCTTGCAATATAAATAAGTTGCACAGAAAGCGTCCAGACATCCAATTACTTGGTTGCTAATACAAGATGCCACTTCCATCGGAGTAAGCAAGGCCCACGCCACTTTCTTAACGCCAGGCCTAACCGAAGTGGCATCTTGTATTAGCAACTGGCAATTGATGTCCCGACGCTTCCAAGCAAATTGCATTTTATATTTGGTAGGGCTCAATGAGGTTGCCCCCGTTGTCGCCTCTTCCTCATGTCATGTGGACGCCAATTTCAAAAGTGGTGAGGATATATATATATATATATATATATATATATAGGAAAATGGTATGGTACTGAGAGTCACGTACTCCCTTCTCATATACCACTTAAATCGTATGATGATACCTCTTTATCTATTTGTGCATACTCCAATAATGATTATAAGATACCCCAAAGTGAGTTCCATGAAAAAATTCGTTAAAGTCCACTTTTTATAGCAAATTTTGTGTATATACTTCTTTTATATATGAAAAAAGGTATATAGCAAAATAAAGGACTCCAATGAAATTTTTTCAATCAAATCACATTGGAGTATCTTATAATTGATATTTAAGTATATTGAAAATGATAAAGAAGTATAATATGTTCGCTTAAGTGGTATATTCAATGGGAGTATGTACTCCTGAGTATCTAAACAAGGCCCTATATATATATATATATATATATATATATATATATATATATATATATATATATATATATATATATATATATATATATAATGCCGTTTTAAAGGCACAAGATCCTTTGCTTGGAGACTCTATAGAAGAGATTAGGAATGGAATGGTAGGACGACGTACCTAGGACGCAAGATAGGAGAACTTGACTGCATGAACACGCTATACGAGACAAATGTGAAATGAATGGCAAGAAGCAACAAATGACATCTTGACAAAATGACAAATCGACAAATAAGTCATAACATACATATCACACATTTTATACATCTATTTTTGCAAGTCATCAATCATACATATCAATTGCCCATGGTTCACCAAGCAAGTTTCCACTATCAATAGCAGACAACACTTGACACTTCTGAATAAGTCATAAGTCATAACAATATAACATATCAACAGCTCATACATTTCAACAACCCAATAAGTCATAACATATCAAGCCCCATCCGAACCCACAGCATGAACTAAGCAAGATGCATAGAATGCACATACACCAATAGCCCTCGGTTTACATCACGAGCAAGGGACTATTAATATGAACTAATTATCAATTCAATTTCAGCATAAGACTATTAACATCATTACATCACGAGCAAGGGACTATTAATATGAACTAATTATCACTTCAATTTCAGCATAAGACTATTAACATCATTGAAGCGGTTCAACAAAGAAGACAAAGAAGGCCAAACCCGCCACCACACGAGCACTAGCCATTTTCATCACGAGCAAGCGGGTAGAGACAGAGAGGAGTAAGGTAGGGTGATACCTCGATGCAGTGCAACCACGGTGGCGACCCCACCACCAAAGACAACCCTCATCCATCTCCTTCACCTTGCATAAATCACACAAACATCGAGGACACAACTTAAGGCTCAAGCATAAAATCAAACTCAACACAAGACATTAAGCTAACAGATCTAGAGGAGAATAGAGGAGGATGGGGAAAGCAAAGACCGCCAGGCCCGAGCGCAGGAGGCCGAAAGCAGAGAACCAAGCCATGGCGGTAGCAGGCGACGCGCGGGCCAAGCCCGGTGGCTTGGTGGCGGCGTTATCGTAGTTGTGGCACGACCACGACCGCAGAAGACACTACTATCGATGCAGTGTTTTCTGCGGTGCGTAGTGGTGTCACAAACCGATGGTGACGGCGGCGACGGTTGGGCGTGACGGAGTAAATGCGTCTGGCAAGGATTTAGTTAAGGCGGCAAAACCCTAGTGGAGCTGGGAGTGACGAGAGTTAGGCGAAGCGCAAACCCTAGCGGCGTGCTCGTATTAATAAAGAGACTTATCACGCAGACGGTTCTATTAACGAACCGTCGGTGATAATTATCACGACGATTCCATAATGGAACCGTCTGTGATATGGGCCATATACGCAGCGGTTCCATTATGGAACCGTCGGTGATATGGTTTTTCTCAAGTATATTTATCTTGTATATACACTTACATGACATGAAAAAATTACATGTTTATATGTCAATTTTGTCTTTTAAATATCAATGAAAATTTGCTTTAACTATATATAATATATATATCACGGATCGGATATATATATATATATATAATTAATTAATTTGTTCCACTAAACCGTCTCGACATAATTAATATTAATTGTAACTTCACCTCCAAACTAGATTTTGTTTTTCCACAAAACCGTCTCTATATATATATAGCAATAATTCAACATATAATTAATATAGTAACTTCACCTCCAAACTTTTTTTTCCATTTTGGAATTTTTCATATATATATATATATATATATATATATATATATATATATATATATATATATATATATATATATATATATATATATATATATATATATATATATATATATATATATATATATATACAAACAAATAGCGTATTTTACAAAAGATTAAAAAAGTAGAAACCTATAAATAAACAAAGTTTTTCTAGTGGCGGAGGTAGGTCGCTATCTCCGTCTTCAATACTTCATAGGTGACAGTATGCCATCGGACGGTTCTCGATCATCGTGAATGAAGCCTCGAAATCGCCCACCACGACGCTCGTTCAAGTGTCTCTCAAGACCCTCGATCGTTGAACCAAGAAGAATTGAGCCCATAGGCTCTCTTCCCTTGCTTGAGGGTCTCGGCACGGTCGACTCGATGGCCTACCGCCTCGACACGTTAGTCCAAGTGACAGCAAGCCTCTTGGAGGCGATGCAACGTCGTTTTGGAGGACTACGTCGATGACGCTGATAAACTCACCAAAGTGGGAGATCACCGGAAGACACAACGGAGAAGGATGTCAAGACGGCGGAAGGTGGCGCCACCGCCAGCAAATTCTCCGCCGCAGAGGAGTGTAGACATTGATGATCAAGCAAGTGTTCTTCAAGACAGTTCAACATACACCAAAGAGGTGCTTATGCAGGCGGCAGAAGGCCATCAATGCCGGCGACAAGGAAGAGGCGACTATTTCTTTTTTTTTATAAATATGTATGGGGATGATCATCTTGGATGGCGGATGATCCTTTTTATAAAACAAGATATAAATTTGGAGCGTGAGACGAAGAGACGCATCGGGGAGCCGAAGCGGATTGATGCGACGAAGAGACGCGCATTGGGGAGCTGAAGCGGATGGCGACGAACAGACTGTAATACTTCATTAGATTAAATAGTTGAGGACGAAATAGGAAGGGATTTAAAAGGAAGAGAATTAAGAGAAGGGAGAGGATTCAGTGGAGGTATGGGCCTCTGGCCCATAATCCAAAACCCTAGTTGAACTGTCCATACAAGAGGAAAAGGGGGGAGGATCAAAAACCCTAGCCGAGCTGCCCTCTACAGCCGCCGCCCAGCTTTTTTTCCTCCCGCTCCCCTCCCTGGCGTCGCCCTCTGCTCGCTCCCCTCTATGGCGCCGCACCTTCTAGCTCCTGGCTCGCCGCAGGCGCTTCCTCGCCCGGGATGCCGCGAGTCCTTGCTGGCCCAGCCGCCTCCGCTGCCACCGCCGCTGGTCTCCCCGGCTTCCCCGGCCTCCTCCTCACCGTCTCCGACCCTCGCGGGCCATTCCCACGCCACCGCCTACTGCCCAGCCCGGCTACTCCTCCCGGCGCGGCCGGAAGGTCAGCGCCGCCGTTGCCTAGTTCGGCTCGGACTTCCTAGGGCTGCCGCTCAGTCCCCTTCGATGTTGCGGATCGGCGCTTCTCGCTCCTCCAAAGACTTTGCGTTCGCGCCGCAGGCGCTCCGTCTCCCCTCGTGCTCGGTCCAAGCCGACCCGACGCCTTCCCCCTGAGCGGCCCCTTCGTGCTCACCCGCGACGGGTTCTCCCACAGCGACCTCGCCACCAAGGGCGTGCCGCCGCACCTCGTCATCCAGAACCCTGCATCCTGCGGCCGCTCTCACGCCGGTAAGTATTTTTGGTCCTGGAACTATTGTCAATGTGTAGTGCTACCCGAGGGCATCAGAGTCCAAGGAAGAATTAGATGCAGTTTCCGTTAATACGATTCTGTCTGGGATCCAATAGAGGAAGTGGAGGACGTGAGCTCAGCGAGCGGGATCCTTGCGATGCTGTAGGAGCCGACAAAGGAGCTCAATCTGCACGCGCTCACTGGCCTCAACTCCGTCGTCCACCTCTTCTACCCGGAGATCACCACCAGCATCCCCCCATTGAGAGCTAGTATGAAGACGAGGGGTTTGATCAGAGGCAGCTTGCTGCGCTAGTTGGTTCTAAGGTATTTTACCTTGCGCGATTTAAATGATTCACTGTCTTATGCACTTGGTGCTGGACCTCTATTTGATGTTTCTGAGGATTTAGATTATGCTCTTGCTCTTTTAGCCAAGGTGTTAGATGAGTATGCCAGTATCAAGACGAGAGCTTCTAAAGCTACAGAGGAGGAAGAAAATGTGGATCCCAGATTAGAGGCCATAGTGGAGAGGATGTTGGAGAAGTGTATTCTTGATGGGAAATATCAACAGACCATGGGTACGGCTGTTGAATGCAGGAGACTGGGTAAGTTGGAGGTAGCAATTGTTCGGTGTGATAATATTCATGGGGCTCTTTCGTATTGCATCAACCTTTCTCATCAATATGTTAATCACCGTGAATATCGCTGTGAGGTTCTTCACTATCTTGTTAAATTATACCAGACTTTGCCAAATCCAGATTATCTAAGCATTTGCCAGTGTCTTCTGTCTTTGGGTGAACCTGAAACCGTTGCAAACATATTGGACAAGTTTCTTTCTGGAAGCAAGGATGATGCTCTCCTTGCATACCAAATTGCTTTCGATATGGTCGAGAATGAATATCTGGCCGCCTTCACTGAGGTCTCGCGGGAGGAGGTGGTGGTCATTACTCAGTGCGCGTCGCCCGGTGGTGGTGAACTTCGGTGCTAGAGCGTTCTGCCTCTTATCTTCTGTCTCACGGTTAAGGCAAGTGCAAGTGCAAGTATTATTAATGAGTTGTCATATTATATACTTGATGAATGCCATAGTTGATTGATGTTGATTGTTGCTTGGTAATGTTGATAAACCTAAATGCCATAGTTTAATGATGATGTTTTTATGATGATACTTATGTGATGAAGCTTACATGAAAATGTTTACATGACGATGCATGCTAATGTTTATGTGATTACGCTTACATGGTGGAATTTACATGAGAATGCTTACGTGGCAATGATTAAACGATGATAATTACATGGCAATGGTTTCATGATTGATGGCAATAATGATGGGCCAAGGTGAGCAATGAGACTACCTTGGTAATGATGACAATGATGAGTTGGTATTGTGCTTTAAATGTTGCATCATGTCATTCATTTCTGAACTTGGACTACGTGGTAGCCAAGGGTTGTTTCCTTGAGGTCCCCGTCATGTGTTGGATGGGTATTAGGTCCCCATCATGCATGATGGGCTTTGGTCCCCACACCCGTGGAAAGTCATGTAACTAATCCGGTGAGGTCGGTGAGAACTGTTACATGACTTGGAGTGTGGGCTTTGGATCCCTGTGCCTAGAGGGCACAGGCTTAGAGTATGTATCGATGGATACACTACTCGGCATTACCGGTAATTGCAAAGAAGTGAAGTATTTTGCATTCATGACATATTCATTACATTTCTGCTTAAGAGATGGGGTTGTGGTATATAATGAGGTGTTCATGGTGGGATTGTTTGTTCCTTCTAACTGCTTATGATGCTATCATAAGAGATGGGTTGTGGTATATCATGCTGTTAGTTATGATGGAATTATTTATTCCCTTTGACTATTTATGATGCTATTGTTTTATTTGCTATTGCACCTTGCTGAGTCGTGGACTCACACTTGCTGTGTTGTGCTTGATAGGTACCTCTCGAGGCAGCGACATGCATGGGAAGGGGTAGACTTGGTGCACGTCACATAATCACTAACCACAATGAATAACCTAGTCCATTTATCCACAATTCATATTCTTGATAAGTGCTCTAGTTTCAGATTGTCACCATCCTTCGTGGTGGATGTTTTAATTGTGGTCATGGATGATCCATTTATGTTCTTATTCATTCGTTGATTGAGTTCAATTAATCCTCGTTGATGGGTCAGAATGTTCGGTTGATGGTTTATTGAGTTGTTGAAATTAATTGGTTCAGTAGGGTCTTAATAATTTGTAATAGGATTGATTAGAAGATTATGGATGCCCTTTTGATTATGCTATAGTTGTTTAGCTTATGCTGGATGTCCTTTGATGATTCGTTAAATTGGATGGTTTGATTGTTGAATGATGCTATATTAAACTGTTTTAACCTCCGGTATAGCCATCTGTACAAAGGAGGTTCTGCCGGATTTTAGAAAAATATCTTAGTTCTATTTGGTTAAAATATTATTGTTTGATAAATGGTTGAAATTTATTCCATTTAGTTTGTTGTATGTTAGTCTTTTAGGTAACATTTTGGCTTCCGCATAGCTAGGGTGTTACACAGACGCATCGGCGACGAAGAAACTCACCGTGGAGCTGTAGCGATATTATCACAGACGGTTATAACAAAAAACCATATGTGATATGTGGTAATATCACAGACGGTTCTTGTTGAAAACCGTCTGTGATATGTAGTATTATCATAGACGGTTATTAACAAGAACCGTCTGTGAAGTATCACAGATGGTTTTCAATATGAACCGTCTGTGATATTACCTCTTCACAGACGGTTTTTAGCTCAGCCAGTAACACAGACGGTCTCTAATACAAAACCGTCTGTGATTGAATGTAATACAGACGGTTTGGGTCAACCGTCTGTGATGAGGCGTCAAGTATTAGCCTTCTTTTATTTGGCCGGTCAGCCCCTGTGAAGTAAATATTGTAATCGCTTAAGTTTGTACCATAACTTGTTTTATTTTGTACATATGAATGTATGGATGTGATTACCAATTTTGGAGGTGTGTGTACTAGCCACTGATCATGGGACTAGTACGGTACACACACGAGGGCTTCAGGTATTCAAAGCCTGGGGTCCGACACACACACACACACACACACACACACACACACACCATCATCCATTGTAGGCAATACTAAGGCCCTGTTTGGGACGGTTTCAGCTTCTAGCTTCGCCTGGAAAAGCTGTAACAACAAAAAATCCCTAAGTTGGAGTAGTTAAGCATCTAATGTGTATTTGTGAAATTTTGGACTTTTTAAAACTTTTTGTCGCAAAGCAAATGGGTGGAAACCTGGTCTTCCAAATCCTAGAAATGAATTTTCTAAAACAAAATGAAATTTTGTCAAGATCTTGAGACTTGTTTCCATAATAGAGGTGGAAACCATCCTGTGAAAATCCCCAAATTTTTGAAGCAATAAAATTAAATTTGGAAGTCTAATGCTCTTTTCCCCATCTCAAAAGCTTAATTTGAAATTGAAGAAAAACTAAAAAAGATTCAAATGTGGGATTGCTCAATTAGAAATTTAAATGATGAACAGTAAAATCTCAAAAGGTTCTAGAATATTTGAGGTAATTTCAAAAGAATTCTCAAATTCGAAATTGAAAATATACTTTCTCTACCTCAGAATTGCATATTGATTTTTATTTTGAAAATATAGTAGGAACTGTAGCTGAGAATATTTCAGTTGGATTCTATCTTCTCTGATATGTCTGTTTGGATTTTTCTGGAATTTTTGGAGGTTAATTGGTTCCCATTTTATTTGCATGTTCAAATTTGAATTTGAATTTAAAATGCATACAAATCATGTGAACAGTGGCTAGAAATATTTTTCCTAAGTTTTGGAACACTTAGGAAGCTCACCTACAAAATTTCATAATTTTTAGAAATAAATTTCTATTTTAGAAAAGCCAGTCAAAGTAGTAATTCAAAAGTCAAACAACTAAAACAGGAACTTAAAATAATTCTAGATAAAAATATATTGCATGAAAAACCCTGGAAAAATTATACAAGGATCTTCTCTGTGTCTTAAGCCTTCCCTAAAATTCTCTTGATTTTTGGAGTCCAGCAACTATGTCTAATAAATTATTTAACCCTCTCAGCCTTTTTTTGGAAAAACTGGCAAACCGAATTTTTTCCGCCCTCTCGCTAACGACCCGGCCCCACTGGCGACGGTCCTTCATCCACATAGCATCGAGCCTATGCCAGCGCTCACAAGTGCCATGTCCACGTGGTGCAGCTCCTTGCGCCAGCACGCTACCTCCACCCATCGGTCTTGACTGCGCCCCTAGTTTTGCATCGCCTCGGCCGCATCTCCCGCGCTCGCCCATGCTCTGATTGCATCGTCCATCACCCATCCTCGCCACGCTAGTGCGTTGTGGGGACCCCCCTGGGTTATTTTTGTAAGACCAAGGCATTCCCAGCCTTATGGAGATAACTCTGGGTCTCCTATGAATGGATTCCAACTTAACTCCATCTAAGCGAGAGGCTTGACCGAAAACTAGAGCCCCGATGATCACGCATACTGCACATCTGCGAGTACTACATGATAATCGATTCTCCAACAGTCCAACCACTACACTTAGTGAGTTAAATTAGAAGCCACGAATAGCGAGCATGAGATCATGTTAGCTCCCAAGATCAGCGACCAACATGCCCCAAACTCACATATAGCATTGTTCACATCCATACAACATTCATACATTCATAGTTCAAAAGACATACATCATAATAGTTCAAGTCTACAACTATTACAAATGGCCAACTGGCCAAATTCAAATAAGAACATAAAGTGACAACGGAAATAATGTAAATAAACTAAAAGTCCAGCATGGTATGCCCCATAACCCATCGGCAACCGATTGGGAGTTAAATAATAGCACTACTCGTTAGTGTCGCCTAAATCGACACCAACGAGCTCATCAGGCTCAACATCTTCCTCACCTGAAATTGCAGCATCCGGATTGAGTACAAATGTACTCGCAAGTCTTACACAAATAAAAATTAGTTATGCTAGAGGGTGTTCCAAAGGATGGCTCATATTGGCTTAGTTTTGCGAAAGACGCAACAATTTTCAACCTACACATAGTAGTTTATCAATTGCCATTTTAAAAACAGATTTGAAGTAGAAGTAAAGCATGTGAATAAGTGATAAATTGAATAACAAATGAATTAAACAAACACCATAGTGGCAGTCCACTTTAATACAACAAAATGCATGAACATCCCATTCATGCCGAATACTAAGTTTACCCACAATTAAAATACAAAGTCTAATGATAGTAACTCCCAAACTCAAGCGGTTGTCCATAATTGTGGACATGGCTATTCGAATAGTTTATCTCTACGGAGGTGTACTACTTTACCCACAGGACTCGACTAGTCCGTAAGCCACCGGGATTAACACACTTCCTATGGTGTGTCGGCCGGGGAGAATCGAGATACGGTCATTTTTAGCAAGAAAATTCTATTGGGCTAAATCCCCCTTGCAAGATGGTCCCTTACTTAGTACAAGCGATGGATAGCACTTGCTAAGCGGCTCACAAGTTGTATTTGAAATACCGATGCAATGTAAATAACCGAAAGTGGTGCTCCCATACACACTATAGAAAATTACATCGGTTCCTAAGGACAAATGATCGAACACAAGTGCCCTTACACCACCTTAGGACTTAACACAATAAAACCTTCCCCTTACTTAACCATACAGTACCCATATCCCGCGTGTGGTAGCACGAGTTTTACTTGAATCAACAACGTTACCAAAGTTCGGTCCGTAATGGTCCGGACAAGACAACCACATACCCGATCTCGTGCACGAAGGCACCCTCACTAGCAACCACTTGTCCAGACCCCAAAACTCATTTAAAATGACAAAATTTATCTCATAAAACAGATACGAAGATCTGAATTAAAATGAATAAGAAAGTGAATGTTTCCCATAATTGTCGGGTTATTCCCGACAATCAAACTGTCGTTTCTAGACTTGCATGGCTAAGCAAACCCGAACAATATATTTCACACATTCCTATCTTAAGCATGTGGTATTGGAATAATTCAGGATTAACCTCAATGAATAGGATATAACTAATCTACACATCACAAAAATAGCGACATTATCAAAATAGCATGCAAGCAATTATCATTGCACTAACTTAACAAAACTGGGATCAAATATGATGCAAAAGAAAGTTCAAATGATGCTTGCCTTGCTGGTAGTTCAGTTGTTCACTCTCGGTGGTGCACGAGTCGATATCAATAGCCTTAGAATCTAAAGAATTAACAATATCGATAAACACCGAGAAATACCTCAAAAATCACAGTGCTAAAAAATGCATGATTTTTTCTACAATGGTTAGTGTATGATTTTATATTAAAATAGGTGAAAGAATTATTCCAATTGGAGTTATTATGTGAAAGTTATAGCATTTCAAATTTCAGGTTCCAATAAGCATTAGTTCATGTAATTCAATTGTTTGGTCAAAATTTGTAGAGCAGTAAGGGATACAAGGATTACACAGATATATAGAGAATAGTATTACAAGTTCAAAATATCTGGGTTCATCTCATTTGGAGTTTTTGTGAATTAGTTATGCATTTTTAAAGTTATCAGCCTTTTTCTATTGTAAAAATAATAGGTTTATGGATCACTCTCCAAAATTATATTCTTTGCTATAGAGACAAGTTTGTAACCAATTTTAAAATAAAGTTCATTAAAAATGAAAATTATCAACATTGGTTTCATCCATTGTGGAGTTAAGATGAATTAGTTATGTATTTTAGAAGTTATTCATATTTTTTCAGTGTGTAAAATAATGGATTTCGAATTTCCTAAAGTCTTTATGACTTTTCTTACCGAGGGATGCGCTAGCCACATTCACTGATTAGTGGGTCCGGTGAACAGTTCATTTTTCTTTTAACTTCCGGTTTAAACTGCGCACTAATAGGTGGGGTCCACCCATCAGCGACTCAGTCTCAAGAACTGAGTCCACGGGCGCATGCGCAAGGCGCACAACGCTTAAGTGGCTGGGCCCACAAGGCAGTCGCTGTGGAGTTTTACTTAACGTGTTGGATTTCTGTGCAAGGGGCCCGCATGTAAGTGACTTATTAGTGCGGCTAAGACAGTCATTAAATGCTAATCATCGCCCTTTACTCTTAAGGATCTTGCTACAGTGCATGTCCGAGTACGACAACGGGACTTTTTGTCCTGCGCATTTGCCCAGCGGCTCGCCGGCGCTACGTGCCATGGCGGAGCCGGCCAAGGACAGGGGTACTTGCGCAATAGCCGTGCGCACCTCCTGGAAGTGGTGGCAGGATCTGAGGTGGCCAGTAGCGGCGGCTAGCCGGAGATGGGCGGTGCTACAACTACGGCAACCATGCACAACACAAATAAGCTCCGCAGCGTTCAAAGAAGCAGGTGCCCAAGCATCTACAGACTACAAGTGAGCTACCTGAGCTAGGAGAGGGTCCGGAGAAGCTTGGATGCGGCCGGAGCATTGTCAGTGCCAAAGAAGACGATGGTGGCGGCGCGGTCCAACGATGAGAGAAAACCTTGAACAACCAGAAGAGAAGTGAATGGTCGGAATAGCTCAAGGATGCTAGTGGCAAGGTAAAGACAAAAGGAATTGGACAATACCTTACCAAATCGAAGTAGGAGATGAAAGGACTGTTCTTCGGCCGAAAATGCAATTTCTTCAAATTTGCAAAATCCTGCCATGCATTGTCCCAATAGGTTTAGGGGTTTTCAATGTCATATACTAAGACGTGATATGACGTGGAAGATTGGGGTCAATACCTCCCGGAGATGAAGATGGCTTGGGGATGTCTTCGTGCGCATGCTCTAGAACCGATGGGAGCACGACAGTGAGCCGAGAGCTGCAAAGCAAGGTGAGGGTCGGCATTAGCCAAAATGGAGACGACATGGAATCTAGAGAAAAGAGGAACCAAAAGCTTGAAGCTTACCCAACAATGGAGCTGGAATGAGCTTCCCTTTCCTCAGTCAACAGGAGGAGAATTGAGGGAGAAAGGGGTGCTGGGGGGGGGGGTATTATCCTCATGTGATGACGACAATGGAGGCGGCGTCACAAGGAGAAGGCTCCGGATTGGTTGCCATGGAAGGTGGCTCATGGTGGTGACGGAGCAGCTCAGTGCGTCGCGGCCGCTTGGCGAAGGAGCTCTGTGAGCGTGCCAGCAAAAGGAAAGAGAAGGAACTGACAAGCGGGCCCACCTTGTCAGCGAAACGAAATGGCGCGTGTGAGTGAAACGTTCGAAACATGCATGTGGATGGTCCAATTAAGATCCAACAATCCACAATCGAAGCACGTTCGGATGGTCCGAACAACCCTTTTGATCTGGACCGTTGATTTCACATCGGACGGTCCAAACGCGAGTGAACGTTCGGACTGCCCGAGCGGTCATGAGATCTGGGGCGTTGCTTTTCCATCGAACGGTCCAAAATGGCCCTAGTTACGTTTGGGCTGACCTGGTGCGGATTGGACCACTCATATGAGCCGCTCGATTAAGATCGGACGGTCCATATTGGCTCTAGTTAACTCAGTTGACTGAGTTTTAAATCTAGTTCCTCAACGTTGACCAGAGGTTAAGAAATAGGAATAAAATTCGTAAAAATATGAAATAAATCAGAGGTGTTCCTCGGATAATCTAGTGCCCATATAAAATTGGAAATCCCTCTGTTCATGTTATATAATGTGCAGTTTAAATTCAAACTTAACTTAGGTTATTGGATTGTGTTAGAATTTTCTGAGGGTTAAAACTAATCCCAAAAATTTGGGAAAAAATATATTAATTCATGATAATTAATGTAGTATTTGAATAAATTATTTTCAGAGGAACTTCAGTGGCATTTGTTTCAATTTTCTTTTGGAGTTTACTTCTTTAAGTGTGTGTTTAATATTTGAACAAGATTTTCCAAGTGCAATATATACTGTAAATACATGAAAACAATGATGCATGCTCATGAGATGCATAGTAATCCTGTTTATTAACTTGGGGATGTGACATGCGTCTTGCACCCAAGAGCACCGCTGGGACCGCTCACGTGCTCTTCTCACGAGCTCTCCGCCCTCGCCTATAAAAGTTGCCGAGAAGCTCCTTGTACCTCTTTTTCACCTCCACCTGCCACTCCCTCTCCATCCTCTTTCTTCTCCAAGCTCAAGAGAGCTCCAAGGCCCAAATGTCAAGCTCTGGCCATGGTCGCGCCGTCCCCGAGCTCCCCGGCCACACCAAAGTACTTGGGCCTCCATCTTCATGTCTTTCTATACCACCTTAACCTCCTCTTTCCATCCCTCACGATGTTTCTCTCCCTTTGCAGCTGGAGCACTGGAAACACGAAGCGTCTTCTTCATGTCCGACGGCATTTGGATCATGACCGTCGCACTCCCTCGTCATTTTGGCCAAACCGGTGAGGCCCTTACTGAATTATCAGCATCACCTCGCGTTCTAACCCCCAGAGGTCGTAAGCCCTCACTCAATTTGAATCTTAAACCTCAGGAACACCGCACCACCGTCATCCTCCCTAAAACTGGCTGAAAATGCCTCCCCCGTTAATCTCTTCCAGAGCTTCTAATTGCTATCCTGTAGCTATCCCTGGCATTTAATTTCACTCCTTTGCTCCATAGTGACCTCGCCACGGTGACGCCTCTACGCCGCCTCGGGAATTTCGCCGTCAGCCCAACTCCGGCGACCTCCGTCCTTCATCTCCACTTCGGTGAGTTCCTAGTAGCCACTAGCTACTTATGTGCACGCTACTTTTCCTAGGGCATCACCGAGTATCAAAATGGCAATGTTGTCCGAAGCTCGCCGCCGCTCATCTGTGGCATGTCGCCGCTTTACGCCACCGTGGACTGACTCGCTGGCAGCAAGCGTGGGAAGGAAAGCCCTGAGAGCACCCTATTTTGTCTAAACTTGGACAGCCATTGTAGCAATGTGTTAATGAACCAAATCACTGTCTTTAGGGTTTAATTAATGCAAAAAGTGTTTAGGTCTGTTTTAAGTGCTTCTGTGTTACACTACCTTGTGGACCCGCGAATAGAATTTGAGGGGAGTTAAGATCTGGATTTGCATCGGGTCAATGACACATGGGCCCAAGTAGTTAATGCATAGCACATGGTCGATAGACCGAGTGTGTGGACTCTAGTCCACGCACTATTCTCGTAAGTCGAGTCTATGACGTGGTCCCCACATGTCAAGAGAGATTTAACCAGAAATTAAATTAAAAAGGAAACACTGTTAAGTGTACCCCTCTGGTCAGTCTCTGTGGCTAGCTCAAACTGAGTATAAAAAGTTAATACATTTAGAAATTCCGAAATGAATTAAACTTGCACTAAAAATTCAAATAACTTTAAAAATTCATAACTAATTTAGTTTTACTCCAAATTGAGTGAAACCAATTTTGTTGGTTTCCATGTTTAATGAACTTTAACTTGAAATAGGTTTGAAACATGTCACTATCCCAGAAAATTTCGAAGTTCAAATTAATTTCTGCAATGAATTATTTTTACCCTAGAAATGGAATTAACTTCAAAAATTCAGAGAAAATTCATATGGACTCCAAATTGGGTGATTCCAATTTTGTTGTTCATAACATTTTACTCTATTCCAAGCCATGTAAAATTTATATCCACCACCACTCTAGAAATTTTTGGAGTTGTAATTAAATTTGGAATTGAGCTACAATAAGGTCATTTTCTGGATTTTCTCCTCCGAAAGAAATGGTTTAGGGCATAACTCCCACATACAAACTTCAAATAAAATGATTTTTATCTCTAAATTCATATAAAATCATAATATATCTTTTGTATTAATTTCATAATTTTTGAAGACTTTTGGAATTTTGGTGTTTATTTGATGCTTTCGCTTTGTCGATTCTTTTCGTTAGATGACGGTGATTCGGGAGTGCAACTAAGATGTTCATGAGAATGTCCAGAGTCCCAGCAAGCAAAGGCAAGCATCCATCCTTTGATCATGTTGATCCTATTATATTCAAAACTATTATCTTGTTTTGCAACTATATGTATGCATGCTTTATTTGTCATGTTGATCCTATTGTATGAATTCCCTAAAATTGTTCATCCCATACCACTATCCTAAGTTAATACTTGCGTTGGTGAATTAGAGCCCGGTGGATGTTGTATATTCTATTGTGCTTATTCGATGTGATGCTTAGCAATACTTAGCTCCCGGTAGATTGGACGGTTATCGACTTTGTCAATAACCTTGATCACATAAATTATTGTTATTATGCTATGTCTAGCACCCTGTGCTGTCATAATTTGAAAATTAAAAGTTCAAATAAAATGATTTGGACTAGAGCACATGGTTGAATGGAGTGTTTGTCAAGTGTGTGGTTGTGTGCCCATGTCAACAAGGACCGAACATCTTGTGTCACTGATCCAAGCATTATTGTGTGCATCCACATGAGGCTATATGGGACACCTCTTGGCTTTGTACTTTGTTGTGCATTGACTCTGAGTCACAGGTGGTAGTTGATAGGGAGAAAAATGTTCTGTTGTTGTTGGGAATGTGCGGGGTGGGATCCGCGAAGGTTCCCTCGCCTGAGGAGCATCAGTAGTTGCTAAGGCTTTACCAGTGGCTCCGTCACAACGTATGGGTCCTCCGTGGGAGCCCCGTTTGGGCGGTTCATGGAGGGTTTCACCCATATGGGTGGCTCATAGTTGATGCATTTCATTAAAAAACATCTCGTAGGATTTAGCTCTGTCGACATACCTTCAGAAGTGTGCTAAATAGCTTGGCAAAGGAGCAGTTTGGCGTGTGGGTAAAGCTGTACACCCCTATAGGGCATAATCTATTCGAATCGCTCACACAGGAAATAGTGATGAAATACCACCCATTTATTCGATTTAACTAAAAAGATCTCAAAATAACAAATAATAATAACTAGACCTTAGGGTCAACTTTTACTTAACTTGCCACGCAGGACTAAAGAAACAAATAAACTCTTGCAGCGGAACAAAACTCTTGGAAAGGACAATCAACATGCCCATAGGAGATCGAGTGGAGAACACATCCTAATCCACAAAATCTCCATAATCCTCCTTCTGAAAGAACTCTTGAGCAGCTTGATATTCTTCAACTGATCAACAAAAGCGTAAAGCCGTGAGTACATAAAGCACCCAACAAATCGTGGGGAAATGTATGCAAATAGTATTCATGCAAGGCTGGAACAAAGGTTAGCTGTATGGTTCTTTTGCAGAAAGTAGCATGACGATAAATACAATAAATAGATTGAAATGCATAATTGAAAAGAATAATAAGTACACAATTTCTTTGAAACAACCAGTGAACTTCCCATTCACTTCCTGACCCAACCAATGATAAGTGAATCTCCAATTCACCAATCGACACAAACCACCAAGTGAATTACCCGTTCGCCAGACAAACATTATATTCATCGAGTGAACTTCCTATTCACACTCCGACTCATTTTATAAGAAACTCTATCTCTCATGTGAAATCCCTGGACTTGTCCATAACCGAGGACGCGGCTATTCGAATAGATCAATTGACACTCTGCAAAGATTGTACACTTTACCCACAAGATGCAATCAACTGGATCAGAGTTGACCACAACAAAACCTTTCAGAAATTTCATCTCAACAATTGACTCTCCCGTTGTGCATATAGCCCTCCCAAAACATCACCGTGGGTTGACGCACAATATTGGACCTGGAGACGGTGAAAATGCCGCCCAAAGATGTGGCTTTAAAAAAGGATACACACCTCCACCCATATACTACCTGAGTAGTCAAAAGCAAAAACTCCATAACTTACTAAGTTAGGCCCGTCCCATCAGGCCCGTGGTTGTACGAAAGGCCCAGTTCAATGGCGCACAAGATTAAGTCCTTGACAAGTTACTCAGGCGAGTCTACCACAAACCCACAACGTGTTATAATCACACCATCCAATTCCACCATCCTCTCGCTCGAGTAAAAACCATTTTTTAGCTAAGACCAATGACACACCCTTTCATGGTACGCATATTTTAATAACAACAGTGGCTAGCCACCACGATTCCATATTTCATTAAGTCAAGATTAATCATTATGACATATGTGATGATGAACCCATCGTAACTAAGCTGAACTAAGCATCTGTACGATACCCATGTTGGTGATATGAATATGTCGAACTAAAATTATCCATGCTAGGGTGACAAAGGATTCATAGCATTCAAATAATCAATGGAGGCATAATGTCAACAGGTACTAGCTAATTCGAAAACAATTTGTATAAAGATAGCATGCAGTTGTATTGTAACACCCTGGCTATTCGAAAACTAAGATGTCACCTAAATAATTTAACATACAACCATAACGCTGAAGAATTTGAACAACATCTCATCTAATGACATAAAGAGATCAGTATTTAATAGAACCAATGCATGAATATAGTCTAAATCCAAGCAAGTATATCGAAGGGATGATCAAAGATCACAAGTAGTACTTAATCAACCATAACATAGCACTAGGTATCATTCACCATCTAAATTTATTTATTACAGTTCATCAACAACGAATGAAAGATAGAAACTAAATCATAATGTTGAACTTGAATATGGTGAAGTGAATGAGTAGTGCGTGTTTACTCCCTCCCAATAGAGCCAACATCAATGACCACCTAAAATAAACAAACAAAGCAAGAATGAGTCCGAGACTCAACAAGTACAGTGAATAATTGGACATACAACAATTATGATCAAGACAACATCATTGAAGCATATGAACATAACACCGAATGAATATATGAATGAATGGAGTGAATGAAATGAAAGGACTGCACACATGCTTATACCGGTATAGCTAGTGACACACCCGTCGGTGTTCACTTAAGCTCGTATTTAACAAAATACGGGGATCCACATCCCGTATGAAGAACGTTTCATACGGGTGTCCAAATCTGCCCACATTGGAATGGTGGGTCTTACGTGCCCATATTGGAATTGATGGGTCTTTATAATCCACTCCCGTGGATGAAACATGAATAATGGATGCATGGAATGAAATATGAATAATAAGCGACATCATCTCTAATCATGGAAATAACACATATGAAAGGAACATAAACTTTGAATAATCTCATAGATCATAGAAAAGCACAATACGAACATCAAGCATTCAGCATTCACTAATCATAAGAAAATCAAAGTACTTGCCTTCCGCAATGCGACGCGTTAGTAGGCAACGAAGGTGCCCCTAAACCCGAAGCCTCTCCGCCTACACAAGTAAGTACTCGAAATAAGAACAACATGGTATAGGGCACTACTAGCAACGTTTTACAACACCTTCCTGACAACCCATGAATTAACTATTAGATCTATTATGAAAACAGACAACACGATCACGGAACTGAATCTGGACAGCAGCACGGAATCACTCATATCTATTGATCTGGGACTCGGAATGGGGTGAACCCAGATCCTATGGAAACTTAACGAACATAACCACAAAATCCTAGTTGGTGAGATAATCCAATTCGGCCAAAATAATATGCTCACAGGTAGATGAAGATATAAGACAGATTCTGTCTAGACGAAAAAGACAGCAGTAAAGAATATAACACAACTTTTGATCTACAACTCCGATTAAGGCGTTCCTTATCATTCTGGAAAGGTTATAAAAATTTCTACAATAACCTAGTTGGGTGAAAACCCTGAATCTTCCAATAACATAATCATAATTTAGGAGACAACTTGACAGTTCACTCTCGTCAGGATCTCAAGACAGCGGTAAAGATCAGACCATAACTTTTGATCCGTATGTCGGAATTACGTGTTCTTGGCGGCTACGGAAAGCTAATAATATTATGTAAATATATATAGCAGATGGACACCTCCAAATAGGCCTCTAAGAACCCGAAATATACCACGCAATCTACTGGACAGAACTGAACTTACAACCAAACGAATTCGATCCAAACTAAATAATCTAATTTCGCATCTAATCAACATTAAACAGCGGGAAAACATCTCGTTACCCTTGAAGAACCCCGGAGAACGATGGACAAAACCCACGAAGAAGATCTCCTCTTCTCCTCCTTTCTCTCCCTTCTTCTTCCTCCTGATGGCCGGCAGCAAGGAGCAGCAACGGAGGCGACACGGAGGGCATGGCAGTAGGGGGAGGAGGGTTTGCTACAGTGGTGGTGTGCTACAGTAGCCGCGTGCTACAGTAAAATGAGCCTAGGGTTTGGTTGCCCCCTTCTTAAACCAACTTCCCACTTGGGCCAAACAACGTGGGCCGAAAGTCCAAGATTATTTCTCCTCTAAAAAAAAACTCTGATTTGTCTTTTTAATTTCTGTTAAATACCTTTCTCATTTTAATTAATTCTCTAATGTTAAACAGGATATTACATAATCGTTGTTGGATACTTTCTTTGTTAGGAGAAATCCCTCTCTAAACTGTATTGCACTCGAAAATTGAATAAATTTCCCTCTCCCGAATAATACATTCTCTCAAATTGATATTCGGGGTATTACATGTATAAAATAATATACTTTTGAAATCATAGGTTCAATATGATCAAAGGACCATGACTTGCCTTGGATTAAATCCTAGGATTGATCTTGATCTTGATGCACTCCTCCCTGCTCAAAACTTCCCAAAGTATCGATGTCTACTCGCAAACAGAGCAAATAAACTAAATAAATAGATAATAGAGAGGAAAAAAACTCCAAAAATTAAATAAAAATCTTAGATAAATAGATCTTGAATTTAGATGAATTTAGAAATTTGAATGGACTTAAACGGAGTTCGGATGTAAAAGATATGGGCTTTAGAATATTGAAATGACATAAAATCATGAAAATCATAATTTATGGATTTACTGGAATTGTTTTTCCGAAGGAAAAGACAATTATGACAACAGCTAACGTCAGCATGGAAATTCGGATGAAAACAAATAAAACAATTTGGGATTTGACAAGTGGGGCCCACTGTCAATGAGTTTGTGCATGGTGAACTGGATCCATGGACCTTTCGGATTGGGTGGGTTTTGGCTCACCACATGGTAGATGACTAGGAGACTAACGAGGATGCCACATAAGCCAAGAGATGACATGGCCGAAGAGGTGGAGGGTGATGTGGCAGGATGGATAGAAAAGAAGGCATGGCCGGCGGTAGGACTTGCTACGGCGAGGATGATCGGAGGCACTAGAGGCTCGATGAAGTACCCAAACGGGATCCTGGGAACACGGCAGTGCCGTAGGTGGTGATGGCTCAGCTCCAGCGGCGACGAGGTGATAGTGGTGACGACCTTGGCGACGGGGTAGCTTCGGCTCACGGTGGAATCGATGATTTAATGACACCCGAAGGAATTGAAGAGGAGCACCGCGAAGCTCACATCGATGCAAATCCAAAGGTGGTGGAAGCACAGCCGGAGGACCGAAGATGGTGGAGCAATTTGACAACGAAGAGCTTGCGGCGACGCTCGTTTCTTTGACAAATCCAACAAAATGAGAATAGCTCTGGAGCTAGAAGCTTAGGGTTTCAGAGAAAGTTAGGGTGAAGAGATTGACGCGAGGGAGCGGGTTTATATAGGGCTGGAACAGAGGATGTCCAAGAGGAGAATGGCACGGCCAGCCGTGTGCGACATGGACACAGGAGGAGCCTGGATTGAAGACGATGCGCAGGTGGCATGCGGGGCCCACAGTTAGTGAGAAGCAGAGGGAAGCTGGCATGCACGGCTCAGGCCAAAAGAAGAAAGGCCGATGGGCCAATGTAACATCCCAAAGTGTTGTTACCAAAATAAAAATAAATAAAGTTATTATTTTATTGGATTTTCCAAAATTTGAAAGAGTTCGATTGCTTTATTTCAATTTCTGAAGTTTTAAAAGCCAAAAATAAAATTTATTAAAGTTTTTGAAGTTTATTGGTTTTAAATTGAAAAATAAAAATTTAATTAATTTCTAGAATTTTCTAGAATTTTAAAAGCTTTTCCTTAATTATTTTAAAGCCAAAATAAATTATGTGCAAAAACTATTACCAATTTTAAATTGGAAATATTTTATTTAAGTCCAAAATAACTCTAGGAATTTATGTGAATTTTTCTAGAATTTTTGGAATTTATTTAGTATTTTCTAAAGCTATTTTGAATTAATTAGATTAAATCAATTGGAAAATCAAAAGAAATCCTCCAAATAGTATTTGGGCCTAAACTCCCTCGGCCCAACTCGTTTTCACGCATGCGCACGGCCTGCATGGCCCACTCGCTTGCGTGTTACACCCCAAGCCATGACAGCCGTCGGATCCGAGTTGAACGACCCGATTTCGTTGAGACGTTCGGACGATTCTGAACAACCGTTTCATTTTGACCGTCGGATCTGAATCCAACGGTTGGCTCACACCCGGTATTTTCCTATTGCCGTCGTCGCCAAAATGTGGGACCGCCAGCTACAAGGTCATCTCCTTCCTTCCTTTCTTCTCCGTGTCCGCGCTTTCCTTTCTCGCCGACCGCCATGGATGCTGATTTAACCTTCCAAAACCGGGCAGATCCGACTGCATCTCCCTTGATTCCGCACGCATTAACACCGCCGCGTCAATCCACCCCCAACACGGCCTCATCCTTTCCTTTCTCTACCCCAAATCCCCTAATTCTCGCCGGAAACCTGCTCGGGCCTTTGTGCTCTCCACACCGCCTTGGCCATGCCCGCGCCCTATATAAAGGAGCCCCGGGTGCGCCTTGGTCACCGAACCATAGCGCCACTACCAATTTCTCTCCTCCTCTCCCCTAGTACCCTAATTTCAAGTTCTTTCGCCGGCGACTGAGGAAGCTTTGACCTTCGATTCCACCACTGTCAAGCCCTCTCCGGCCCTGTCTCCGCCACCATCGGTATCGCTGCATCTTCGCGAAGCCCGTGCGCACCTTCGTTCGCCCCGAGGACCACCACAATGTCTTCTTCACCGATGACCCAATCTCGCCGCCGCTCATCCTCGTCACCGATGACCTTTCCGCCGCGCATTCTCGCAACCCCGATGAGCATCACGTTCAGTATCGTCCCCTCTTCCTTTTGCGCACATCCACTCCCCTCGCCGTGGCGCGTAGCGCCGACGAGCTCGTCACCGGAGCTCCGCCTCCGTCGGGCTTATGTGGCATAGCCACATCGGCGCCATGTCATTGCCATCTCAGCACTGAGGCTTACGTGGAGCCTACGTGGCGGCCACATCAGCCACACCAGCACCAGCCCTCCCCGTGTGTACTGTGATGTGCATCGGTTCACCACGGGCGTTTGACCGAGCGTGGATCGGGTCCATCGACTATGGGGCCCACCCGTTAGTGACACACCCGCACCTAGTCAGCGCTGATGTCATAAACCGGATTTTCCTTTAGGAAAATAATTCGGTAAAATCGATAAATTTTGAATTGGGCTTTAAATTAGGTTTAAAACTTCCAAGCGCTCGTATTTCTTCATACGAACTCCGATTTCGTCGATTCAAGTTTCTAAATTCATATAAATTCAAAACCTAGCTAACTAAACCAAAATTATTTGATTTGGAGTTCATTTGAATCTTCATTTGAATTTTGTTTGAATTTAGCTTATTTTCGCGTATAGATTTCGACGACTTCGGAGAGTCAGATTTCGACGCCGTTTGAGAGCAACTAATCAAGCAAGGCAAGTTATACCTTTGATCATATTTGATCCTATTATTTAAAATTATTTAAATTCTATTTTAAATTATTATTGCATGCTTATTTATACTTAAGTTAATTTAAATTCCTGTTTTAAATTATAGTTATGCCTAATTCCTTTGTACTGCCAATCTTGACATTGAAATAAACGTACCTTGACACCTTAGATGAAAATCTAGTTTATACAATAGTATGAACTAGAACATTTTGAGAAAAATTATGCTTAGCCATGCTTAGACCAAAAATATTTGATTTGGGAATTTCAGCCAAAAATCAAATGTTGTTTAAAAGTCTATGCCATTGGTTTGTCATGGAAGATTTTGTAAATGATTTTGAAAAGCAAAAAGGAAAAATTGGTTTGTACTTGGGCGAAATGGATGTTTGGATGGTGCATATTGATGCACGGAATCGAGTCATTTCTATGATCGAGACCCATGAGTTTTATGGAAAGTCGCCCAAGTCAGTTAAGGATCAGCCTCTGAGCGTTCCTTTGCTAAGCCACTTCGTACTACCACATGTCCTGAGAATGGGGAGGGGACCTGGCCAACTAATTTGCAATGTTTCACCGTGGCCGTTTCCTTCAGATGCGGTGGGTAGTCATGTTATGACCTACATTAGTCCCACCTAGCGCAAGAGGGGGCTATGAACCCGGCGGATGGTCAATCCAAAGGGGGTGAAACCTTAGCGAGGGGGGACTACGGTGGAATGACGCATTGTAAAGGCCTTGTAACGTGCTCTAGACTGCTAACCTAAGGTAGTGAGCGGTGGTATCGACAGATGCCAAACAAACTAGAGAAGTCGTGTCTTGTGGGTAAAGTTATACCACCTCTGTAGAGTGTTAAGAACTATTTGAATAGCCGTGTCCACGGTCATGTACATGCTTGGCCAAGCCACTCAAAGTTAGACTTTGGTTTTGATTTCAAAATGATTTGACACAAATGATTTTGGATTTCTATCCAAATGGGAATTGGGCAGGAAGCCATGTGATAGGAGGGTATCCTTCACTATTTATGTGTGAATGTTATCTGACTATAAAACTTGAAAATTTATAAAATGAATTTTAGTTATAGAATAAACTGCTTTAGAACTTAGTACAAGTATTTAATGAAAACTCTGCTTTATGCAAACTCAACTAATAAGCCTTCCTTTGATATATCCTTGCATGCATTAACTCTGTTATTTGGGTGTAGCTTGCGAGCATGGTAGTTGTGCTCATCCTTGCTTTATGCAAATAAATTTCAGAGGAGAAGGACTTTGCTACTAGTGTGGATCTCGACGACTAGGCCGCTTCCCCAGTCGATTGCCTGTGGCAGATTAGCTGGACTCCACTACTTCTTCGTCTTCTATTGTGTTCTTTATTGTTGGCTTGTAATCCTTTCTTGTAATAAACTTTGTTGATTATTAATAAAGTTATGCGATTTATGGATGTTACCATATCTGTTTACTATGTGAACTAGCTACTGATCATGGGACTAGTTCAGAAATGCACAAAGGATTTGAGGTGTTAATCCGGTAAAACTGACCAAGGTCAATGTGGAAGAAAGTAGGTGAAGCAGATCAGGCCGGAGAAGAGAAAAGAATGGGCCGGGGTTTAGGGATTTGGCCCAAAGACCAAACTGAGATTTATATTAGGTTTTTCTTTTTAGAAAAATACCAAAAATCCAAATAGCAACTAGAAAATAGCAAATACACTCAAAAAAATTCTAGAAAATATATCCAAGCACATAGAACCCAAATAAAATAATTTTGATAATAGTTGATGTTAAGATTATTCATAGTAAATTGTTTTTGATCTTTGAAAATTCTAATTAAGCTTTATCAGAAAAAAATCAAATGGCTATTTTTACTTTTAAAACTTCAAAACAAACCAAAATTTTGGGATGTTATAGTACCATTCACCGCCGTTCATCAGTTGCCATCGAGCCCAGAGTTGTTATCACCATCGATCACATGTGGACGTCCACATCTCCAACCACATCGGCGCATGCATCTACGTCATCGCCACGTGCGCACACACATTGTAACATCCCAAAATCCTAATTCTGGGATTATGTAATATAAATGCATTAGACAAAATCACTTTGATCATTTGCATATGAAATATAATATGTTGAATTTGGGTTTTGAATTAAAAAGGAAAACTTGAACTACAAACAAAAATGTGCTAAAAAGGAAATAGATAAAACAAAGCAAATAAATTCAAAGAATAGAATTATTTCAGGCATATTATCCCAGATATAATTCACGAAAGATTTTATATGAAATCTTGTTTAGGAAAATAATTACAAAAGCACAAAACAGAAATTTCTGTGAATTTTGTAGAAATTCACAGAAGGCCTAAACCTTTGAAAATTTTAAAGGAGCAACTACATTAGGTTATAAGGCTACACAAAAATTTTCATTAATTTTGGACTTTGTACGACAAGTAAATAAAATTGGCAATGAAATCAGTAGATAAATAAAAAATCAAAAACATCTGAAAATTTTACAAGAGAAACTACATTAGGTCAGAAGCCTACACAAAAAAAGTTTATTAATTTTTAACTTCATACGGCTAGTAAACAAAATCAGCAAAAAATCAGTAGATAAATCAAAAATCAAAAACCCTAACTCTCTCTCACCCTCACTGACCGGTGGGCCCCGAGCGCAGGGACCTTCGTCCACCTCGTGCTCGAGCGCGCCAGTGTGGCATCGCGAGAGCTCTACCGTGTCGCCCACTGTTTTGCTGCCCTGCCCGTGGTCTTGCCACCGGCCGCACCTACCTAGTCGCATCGCCTTCACGCTGCGCCCATTCCCCTGCCCAACCGCCCCTGCTCCTGCCCGTGCATCGTCGGGAACCTCCGAGAGCACTGCTGACCTACTTGAGCTCTCCTTGTTGATCTCTGCCCCCTCCACCAATAAATAGAACACCCCAAGCTTTGTCTCCTGTTTTGCAATCAAGTGCGCTCACTCACTCCTCCTCTACTCCAATTAATCAAGCTCTAGAGCTCAAGGAGCACGAGCCCTAATTCGGCCGTGCGCTGCCGCCTTTGTCCCCGACGCTATGAATGGTTTTGTATCACCCTTACCACGCCATTTCGTGTTCCAGCACGCCCTGAACCTTCTCCCTCATTCAATTTCATCATTGATTCATGGAAGGAGCCAAATCGAGTCGTCTTCCTCATCTCTGATCACTTCCTCCACCACGGTCGCCGATGAAGCTACAAGGCATCTTCGACCAATTCCTCATGTCTGGGGCATACCTGAGCACTAGGAAGCTTCCATGACCACGATACGAGGACCAACATCGCTTGAGCTTCTTCTTCGCGTATGACCAGCCTCGCCGCCTTGGCTCATCGTCGACTCGTCGACTCCGACCACCTCTGATGTCCTTCTAGCTTCTCGTATGCTCCTAGTAGCCCTTATAAGCTCATGCATGCATTAGTTTGACAAGGTTGTAGCTCAATTGAGCTCCTGCTCATTGCCTTAGCGGCTCCGCCACTCAATGCCGGTGCGCCACCACGTTAGACCATCTCCGGCCTTGCCGTTAATACCGGCTGGTGCGCAATAGCCCAGGGATGCCGTTTTGACCATTCTTTGACCTCTCCGACCACCACCACACCGGCAAGATGCCCGAGTGGTCACGCCACCGCACAATACAATGGTGACTAGCACTGTAGCTCATCATCAGTGTGTCTAATCACGTTCATTAAAGGCTAATGAATGTTTAGATGTCAGACTAGTTCTAATAAGTCGTTGACATATGGGACCACCTTAAGTTTAAATGAAAACTTAAATCAAAACATTATTTGATAATGAGTTGCTGACATGCGGGCCCCACAATCACTTAAGCGTGTAGCTCATCGTCCTGCGGACCGCGCACTGTGCGCATAGTCGAAACTTCCTGCCAACCAAATGTAGTTGAAACTTCCTTCTAACCACGTGTAGTCGAAACTTCCTTCCGACCAGGTGTAGTCAAAACTTCCTTTTGACCATGTGTAGTCAAAACTTCCTTCCGACCACATGTAGTCGAAACTTCCTTTCGACCATGTGTACTCGAAACTGGATTTATCAAACCAAACCAAGAAGAAACCTTAATAACTTTTTCTACAAAACTCCAAATTAAATGAAATTTGTCTCTAAATTTGTCTAAAATTATAATGTACCAGAATATGTAAAAATATTTAATTTTGTTCACTGTTGAATTTATTGGATGTTATTTAATTTGTTTTCGTCTCTTTTTAGACGTTGATTATTCATGTTATTATTGCGACGATCAATCAACTTTACCTCCAAAACAGCAAGAGCAAGGCAAGCACCTCCTTTGATCATATTGATCCTAGTATTTTACTTATTGCACTTTGTTTTGTAAATTCTATTATGTATGCGTGTATGTTTGTATGAAAATGTTATTGTTGGGAAATCGGTAGTTGTAAATCCTACATGTTGCATATATCTCCTTGCAATATTGATCCCTTACTGTTGTAGCCATTAGAATGTAGGTTAGACAATATGTAATATCGTTTGGGGATTTTTGAGTGCGATTATCGCATAAATGCAACTAGAACGGTAGGTTTTCCCGAAAAACTAATAAAAGGACAATATGATAATTTATGAATTTGGGATACTTTGAAAATGTCCAGAGAAGGTATCTCTATTATTTTCATGAAAATAAAATGAAAACTTTAGTCTTTAGACATGGACGAGTTATATTGTATTCTAAAAAAGTGACGATTGTGACTCACTAGTAGCTAGGGTGGAGATCTTGCCCGTAGTCGATTAAGGACTGAAGCCAGCAACTCCGGAACTAAGACTTAATCGTACAACCATATGTGCTAGTCTGGGATGGTCATAGCTAACTAAGTTATCGAATTTTATCCTTGCATGATAGTAGGCAGGAGTAGTGCGAGCAATTTCTATTGCTATCACAACTACGAATGGCTCACTCCCACGGGTTTCTATATGGGTGAAGTGAAAGACTCACCTAATGGGTTTCTATCCATCAAGTGAGGGACTCGCTCAATGGGTTTCTATCCATTTAGTGAGGACTCCTCATACTGCAGGTTTCTATCCGAGTAATTGAGGATAATCATTCACAAGGCTAGTGCAAGGTTAGGGCTAGATAATGTAAAGGTTGCATCACGAACTCTAGGCTGCTTACCTTCGGTAGTGAGTAGTGATATAGAGATATTCTAGGCAACTGGAATATCACGTACTATAGGTAAAGTTGTACACCTGTGTAGAGTGATAAACTATTGAATAGGCGCCATGTCATGAGCATGCTTAGTGTGGCTGGTATGGTGGCAGTTTTGTTTTTCCAAAAACTAGGTTGTCACAAAACTTGGGTAATGACATGGGATTTTCATTTGTTGAGTTAACTGCCATTTCTATAGCTGTATTGCTATGTATATAGCGGAACTACCATTTCTATGGCTAGATTTGCAATGTCTATAGCAGGACTACCATTTGTATGGTTGAACTTGAATTTGTCAGTGCCATTTCTATGGCTAAACATGATTATATTTTTTCATGCAACCGATTAGGATTGCAGGTGTTGTTGTTATTTGATTCAATACTTTACTTACTGTTCTGTACTTATTTATATTGCTCTTTCAAATTTTGTTGCAAATTATTACTTATGAATATTGCAAATAAAAATGGCTTTGAGCAAAATAACTTGTAGAATAGGGCCTGTTTATTTGACAGCCTTGCATCTAATATACTTTTTGCAATACACTACAAGTCTTGCTGAGTACACAAGTACTCAATCTTGCTAATATTGTTGTTCAGAGATGGAAGATACGTAGACGCCTAATGACGCGTTCTTTGCTCCCGGCACCGGAGGGTTTAGTGACGGGTCTACCTAAGCCTTGTTCCTTGTCGGTTGCCTACGGGATCGGATGGGCATGCTGCTGGACTTTTGCTACTATTACTATGTCTTCTGCTGCTATTTATTTTGCTTACTCTAATGATTACTTTTATTTGGCCGATCGGCCATTGTTGTAATAGCTTAAGTAGAATACCCATTTGTTTTACTTTAGTATGAATTGTACGGACGTGAATGCCAAATGTTGTGAATGTGTGTGCTAGCCATTAATCCTAGGACTAGTATGGTACACACATAAGATCTTCGGGTATTCCATGCCTGGGGGTCTGACACACGTGTCCAGCCCACCCACCCCAGTTCCAAAGCTCGGTGAATCCAGTCCACCGTGAGCCATCTCAATGATGTGTGGGTCCCACATGTTAGAAGGATTTTCCATTTTTTTATTTTTCTTTTTAGCTGAAATTCCAGGGCTGATGTCAGCTTGTGTCATTAATCGATTTTCCAGTAGAAAATAAATCGAGAAAATTCAGAAATTCTAATTTAGGTATTTCTTTAGATTTATAACTTCCAAAAGACATATCTTCCTCATCCAAACTCCGATTGAGCCCATTCAAATTTATAAATTCATCTAAATTAGAGCTATATTTTTTTTGATGTTTTATTTAATTTTTGGAGTTTTTTATCTCTGTTATTTATTTATTTTGTTTATTTGCTTCATTATGAGTAGACGTTGATTCTTCAGGGAATTTTGAAGAAGAAGGAGTTCACCAAGACCAAGAACAGTAGCAAGATCTATTCTAAGGAAAGTTGTAGCTTTGATCATGTTGAACCCAGTTTTCTAAAATTACTTTGATTCAAATTAATGCATTTACTTTAAGTATTTATTTAAATGCTTTTAGGTTTAGTTATTAATCCTATTTGTTTATATACACCTTGTCCATTGTTATGTAATGATCTTTTGTCACCCTAGATTGGTCATTTATTTTAGTTGGTATTATCATAGCACCAACGTTGGTTGGTTAGATATGAGTAGATTGCTTATCCATGTCACGAGTCATCATTTCATGTGAGTTGCTAATATGAATCTGACTAAGTGATTATGGAACTTCGTGATAAAATTGTGTGCTGTGTGTTATTACTTATTGGTGGCATGTGTTGCACTTAATCAACAGAGTGGGAAAGGATTTAGACTGAGGCAAGTGGTGGATACTGTGTGATGTGGTGGAGGTTTGTTAATAGGAATGGTAATTTTCGTGGCATAGTTAGAAATTGGAAGTCTTGCCTTGGTCAACTAAGGACTTAACTTTGTGCGCCATTGAACTGAGCCCTACTACACGACCACATGAACTGAGCCCTACTACACGACCACATGCCTGGTATGGATGTTTTGTTATGATTAGTTCTTGCTACACTGGTTATATTGTGGGTTAAGTGTACAACCTCTGCAGTGTTAAACAAATCTATTCAAATAGCCACGTCTGCGGTCATGGACATGCTTGGGGATTTCACACGAGGGTTAGATTTTCATAAAACACTAGGGAAGGGAGCTATGTGATCTAAGTCATATGGTTGTGCGTATAATTTGTTTAGGCTTTGTGTTCTTTGTGAAAACAACCATTAAATTAATATTGTTTATTTGTTTTAAGTTGTGTTTTAATCTATTATTCATATTCAATTACAAATGTTGCATTTCTACGAAAGAACCACATAAGTCATTCCTTTGGAATAAGCCATCATGTATACATTGCATTCTGTGGTATGACTTGCAAGTACGGTTGTGTACTCATGCTTGCTATAATCAATCAACAGAAGTGAAGGATTCTTCACCCGCTTTTGAGGAGGAGTTCTACGAAGGTGCTTATCGCTAGGTCTTGATCTCAGTCGGTTGTTTGTGGCGAATCAATGGGTTTTTGCTGAAGTTTATTTTGTTCCACTGCTACTTATTTAATTATTGTCAGCCCTGTGAGGCTTAATAAATGTAAATTTGACCATAAGGTCACAACAGTTATTTGTTATTCAAATTACTTGTTTATTCTATTATTTTGTCTTGTGTGGGTCAATATTCATCTATGTTGCCACTGTGTGCACTAGCGTGATGCTAGACTAGTGCGTTATACACAGAGGGTTCATAATTGCATTTTTTGGTCCCGACATTGATACTATTGGAGACTATACCAGATGGCTAAGCAACAAGTCATCTAACTGACATGATTATTAAAGCATTCTTATGCAAAAGCATGGTGATTGAGATCTTGCTTAAATTTAAATAAAATTATTAAAGAATTCCTATACCAGACTTTGTTTAAATTTAAATAACATAAATTCCTTGCTTGTGTTGTTAACAGATGTCATTCGTGGAGGTGAACTGATAAGAAAATCAGGTGAACCTATCCATTGCAATATTTTTTTTCCTTAGAATACTTGTATAATAGTAGTCTTGAGACAGTTTTTGCTTACTTATCATGACCGAGGTTCTGTGCCACTGCAGGTGTTGTCTATGGAGGCTCAAGAGGGAGGGCTAGGAGCTGGCCAAGAAGTGGGAGTTTCTTCGAGTAGCTTGTTAGTGGCGAAACGGAAAGCCCCTATGACGAAGCAGCAAAAGCCATTATTTAGATTTGTTTCTAGAACAACCCTCAAGGGTGAATGCATTAGTGCGTATGAGCAACAAAGGTTAGCTCTACAGGAGGTTTTGATGGCCTCAACTTCTAGGATGTCACTCACAGCAGATATGTGGACATCTAATAAAAAAATGGGCTATTTGTGCATGACATGTCATTTTATCGATAATAGATGGAAGATGCAAAAAAGGATCATAAGGTTTACTCTCATAGAGACACCACACGACGGTAGAACTATGTTTAATGCAATATTGAAGAGCATCCAAGATTGGCAAGTAGAAGATAAGCTCTTCAGTATTACGTTAGACAATGCATCAGTAAACGACTCTATGGTGAGTTCTTTGCAAGACAATCTTGTTGCGACAAATTTGCTACCTTGTAAAGGTAAAGTATTTCATGGTTGTTGTGCTGCCCATGTTTTCAATCTTACTGTTGAAGAAGGGTTTAAGGCCATGAGTGGTGCTACTAGGAGTATCAGGGACATCGTAAAGTATGTCAAGAGCTCACAAGCTCACAATCAAAGGTTTGAAGAGATGATTGAGCAAGTGGGCATATCATGTGAGAAGCAGCCCCCCTTGATGTATCTACTCGTTGGAATTCAACTTATCTCATGCTTAATTCAGCCTTGCAGTATAGGAGGGCATTTGAAGCTTTGGCACGGGAGGACACTCAATACATACATGTGCCCATTGTGTTACTTAATACTCCAATTCTACTAGCTTTGTTTTGAAACACTCTACTGTAGCACATGCTGATATCAACAACTTGGAATTGTTGGAACTCTAACCCCAAAAGGCAAATGTATCAGTAGGGAAGGAAAAGTGGTGATGTGTTGGTTGTTTTGCAAGTAAACGTAGCTTTCTAGTTCTGTTTTAATCAGGCAAAGCTGAATTCCAATAAGCATTTTGTATGTTATTTGGCCAAGTTAAGATGTTGTGGCAAGTATATATTTGGTTTAACAAGTGGTTTGGGAGGGCACAATATTTTGATAGTTGTTGCAGTGCATAGACAATAGAAGGGATAATATGAGTACCTACAGTATTGGTCTACATTTGGCATAGTTCTGATTTCCTCTTCCTTTGCAGAGTGATCTTGTGTATTTGTAAAAGAAGAGGAAAAGGCGAGACTAGTAGCCAAAGTTATCTGGTATTTGTTTCTTTTCTTCTTAGCTGGGTTTCTTATTTGCTGACATGAACTATATGATTTTCTTCACAGATAGGCGCTGAGTGAGGTGAAGGACAAGGCGGAATAGAAGGGTGCATTAGGAGGCTTGGGTTCTAGTTCCAAGAAAAGTGGGAAGAAACGATTCTAGTTACCCATATGTAATACCAAATTCTCTAGCTATTTGTGTTGCACTTCACTATGTGAGGTTGTAACTTGAATGCTGGTTCCCTATGATTGAGTTCATCACGATGGGCATGAGATGATTGAGTTCATCGGACCTTCATCTTTCGCTCCACCGGACCGACGACACCTAGTTCTGGACCGTTTAGCTGGAGCTCACCAGTAGGGACTTAGAGTGAGCTAATTTTGGGTATTTTGGTATGTTAAATCATGTAAGGTGCTGTTGTATGGTGATTTCTATTTGCTACTTGTGTTGGTTTAGTTGTTGGTTATATGTTCATGCATGGGATATGCAAACTGTGTAAAACTTAACTGTTATGTTAAAGTTACTTGCTAACCCACTTTACTTGTGCTTATTCCCCCTTATCTTGCACACAATTTGTTAAACTTATGTTCTATGGACAGGATGCCGGTAACTTGCTCAGTGAACCAGCTCATGACACTCGGTGATGCCTCCGGTTCATGACAACAGGGAGGCGAGGCACCCAACCCTCCGACCCCTAACCCGTTGCATCCACCTACAATGACGTCTCAAGATAAACATACCACTAAGGAAGCAGAAGTGTTGTCCCAGCTGCCCACGATGGTGCAAGTGCACACCATGATTGAGCAAGGGTGGCAGATGAATACCCTTCTACTACAACAATTGGTCTAGAACACCGCCACCCTCAGCGCTGTGACCACAAGAGGTAGAGTTGCCGCCATGCCGCAGTCGAGAACGGGCGAGTTCATGCGAGCTCGGCCAATGACTTTCTCGTCTACAGTGGATCCTCTCGATGCCTACGACTAGCTTTGCTCCATCAAGAGCAAATTGGTCATTGCATAGTGCAATGACGAGGAGAAGGTGCTCTACGCATATTATCAACAGAACGTGCTAAAGAAATGCAAGTAAGCGCAAAGAATTACCGGTGGAGAACCAACAGGCCATTCTTTCAGAAGGCCAGACCATCACTTGGGCCGCCTTCAAGAAGGCGTTCTGTGACGCTCACATACCATCGACCCTCATGGATATCAAGATGCGGGAGTTCTACAAACTCAAAATAGGGGAATATGATAGTGATTGAGTTCCTCCACCGCTTCAATTACCTTGCCCGATATGCCACCTCCGAGATACCGGACAAGGGGGAGGAAGGTTGCTCTCTTCCGGGAGCGCCTTAATGATGAGATAAAGTGGTTCCTTGCTGCCCACGACATCCCCACTTCCAAACCTTGAGTAGCAAGGCTATCCGGGTTGAAGATAGCACTCGAACAGTGCTGGAAAGCCACAAGCATAGGTGATTAATGCAGAAATATGCAAGCAGCGGCTCACCTAAACTGTGCGTTTGGCAACAGTCAAACGTATGTTCTTCGGCGTCACCACCTCTGAGGTGTCAAGCACAAGGCCCTCACTCATAGCAAGTCACGGTTCAGTCATATAATCAGAGAGAGGCGGCCGTGGTTAAACCGTAGCAACAGCAGTAGTCACACTTCTATTGTGGCTAAGCGCGCATTACCCAAATGAATGCCTGAAGAAGAAGCTTCCAACGCCTCACCCTCAACCCCAAGGCGTCCAGTAGTGACCCAGGACCTTGCACGATGTAACATCCCAAAGTTCTATTACTAAAATTAAAATTGATAAAGTTATTATTTTATTAGATTTTCTGAAATTTAAAAGAGTTTTCTTGCTTTTCTTGAATTTCCTAGATTTTAAAAGTCAAAAATAAAATTTATTGAGTTTTCGGGTTTTTCCTGGATTTAAAGTTAAAAAGAAATCATTTGCATTTTATTGAATTAATTTAAATCTTAAATTGAAATATCGAATTTAAAACATTTTAAATGATTAAAGTAAACCTCAATTAAATTCAAAATTTACTTATTCAAATTCTCCAGGTTTCGAGAAATTTTGTGGAATTTTCTTGAATTGTTTGAATTTATTTTATTTTTAGATTTTCTTTTCTTTTCTCCTTTTTCTTTCTTTCTTTTCTCTTTCTCTTTCTCTTTCTTCCTTCTTTCTTCCTTCTCTGTTCTATTCTTCTTCTTGCTCTAGCCAACGGTGCCGCCTTGTCGACCGCCGCCGCCCTCAACATCGGCCACCGCCAACCATCCGCCGCCCTTGCCTGTTCCCTGCATGCCAGCCAACAACCGCTTGGTGGCCACCACTTCCCGTCGCTGTTCTCCGCGCTCGAAGCACCATTTTCATTTCCGTTGGAAGCACCATGATCCCACCTTCATCACCCATGTTGTCTCGCCATCAATTGCACGCCATCAACATCTCTTGCAATCAATTTTACCATTTCCCCGTCGCACTTCAATGACAACCAAAACTGCCCACATTTCTCACGGGCATTCCCCGTCGATTCGAGTACAGCCTTCGCCCTATAAAAGGAGCACTGCATGTTCCTGGTTTCCCTCATCGATTCGCCCCAAACCTCATAGCCTAACTCCTCTTCATTTGGCTGAAATGCGTGACGCCACCTGCCTTCTTCTCCAAGTCCAGCCACCTCACCTTCGCATTGATCTTCTTCTCCAGTGAGTTTCGAGCCGAGACAGCCGCGTCATGCTGTGTTCCTGGCTAGGTGTTTTCTATCTCCCACCTCAATTTTGAGTTTCCCCTTGCCGGAGTATGCCGCCACTGTCACTCCATCTTTTTCCCTCGCCGACCACCGTTGCTACACCTTCTCAGCCACCCCCATGCCACCCTGACCCCGACACTACATTCCCCGTTCCATCGGCAACATCGTACTCCTGCCACCTTCACGCAAGCCTTCTTTGAGTGTTGCCGCCTGTCACCCACCTGTTGCCGGCGCCTTCCCAGCCACCGGGCAACTCTTGCCACACCACCACCTCCTACGGCATCCTCTAGAGGCCAGAGACCCTTTTTGGCCACTGGCCGAGCCGCTCGTGCCACCGGCTGCCCCTTGCCCATGCGCCTCTCCTGCTCTGCGCCTCTACTTTGTTTCTTCTTCTTTCTTTCTTTGTGTCACTTACAAGTGGGACCCCCATGGCAGCCATTCATTTAATCATTTAATCCTAAAAAAGAATCTTCTCTGGAATATTCCATTTTCAGAATTTCCATCATTATTTAATTTGGAGTTTTTTTTACTTTTATTTGAATTTTGTTTGAATTTGGATTATTTTTGCGTATAGATTTTGGACGACTTCGGAGAGTCAGATTTTGACACTATTTCAGACCAACAATTATTTGAGCAAGGCAAGTTACACTTTTGATAATGTTTGATCCCATTATTTTAAATTACGTATTCTGTTTCAAATTATTATTGCATGTTTACTTTTATTCAAAGTAATTTAAATTCCTATCTTTAAATTTTAGCTAAATCTCAACACCTGTATAGCCAATTTTTGTCAAGATAGGTAGTGTGGAGAATCATTCTGGGTGTGATATATTTTGGAGTTAGAAATTGAAAAGATTGGATAATACTTTTGCGGATTGAAAGAAAACAAAGGTATATTTGTGGATATCCATTGATTGTGAAGAATTATAGGAATACATTATTGTTGGATATTGGATTATACAAATTTTTTTTTGGATATTGGATTATAGGAATACATTATTGTTGGATATTGGATTTTAGGAGTACATTAGTTCTGAATTAAATAAAGAAGGGCATCTTGGTGGAATTAAATTGATTTTAGTGATTATTGGAAATTTAGTATTGACAAACTGATCGAGTGCAGGTGATGAATAAAGAATGAAGTTGACTTATATAGAAAGTTATGATTGGAATTCAGGTGTATTGGTTGAATTACAGGGAAATGATGAAATTGGTGGAGTTAATTGAATAGTAGTGTTTGGTTGATCTACAGTTGTTGGTGGACTAATGTAAACAATGACATGGTGGATAAATAGACATAATAGATTGATTTGGATAATATGATTCTAATATTGATGGTTGACTTACCGATCTTGGAGTTGATAATTCTTGGACATCGAATCCCTCACACCATGTCGACCTAGATAAAACTCTAGTCAATACAATAGTATTGACAAGAAACTTTTATAGAAAAATGTTCTTAGTTATGCTTAGACAAAAAAATGTTCAATTTGAGAATTTTAGCCAAATATTCAACTATTGTTTAAAAATGAGTCTGTGGTATTTGTATGCCATGGAAGTTTTGCAAATGATTTCGAAAAGCAAAGTAAAATGAAAATCTGGTTTAGACTTGGACGAAATGGATAGTTGGTGGGTGCAAATTTATACATGGGCTCGTCTTAGTGAATGGTTGAGTCCTAGGGGTTACTTTTGGGAGTCGCCCAGTCAATTAAAGACCGGTCTGCAAGTTGTGGATTGTAAAGCTCTTCCGTACTACCACAAGTCTGGAGTGAAACAGACATGGCTAACTAATTTGCAACGTTTTAATGTGGTTGTGCCATCCGATTGTATGGGTGTCAGAATGACATATTTTTTATTGTCCCACATGGCGCAAGAGGGGGCTTCCGTTTAGCGTAGAAACCTTACGGCAGCGAAACCTTAGCAGAAATAACTACTTTGGGATAGCGCATTGTAAAGACCTTGTGATAATCACTTAGTCGTACACCTACGGAAGTGTGTGATCGAACATTATAAGCTGATTATCCCCTATGGGTAAAGTTGTACAACCTATGCAAAGTGTAAAACTATTTGAATAGTTGTGTCCACGGTCGTGGACATGCTGAGCAAAGCCTTTCGCGAATTAGACTTTGGTTTTGTTTTAAAAATGGTTTGACAAAAGTAATTTCATGGATGTTTAATCCACGTGGAAAATTGGGTAGAAAGCCTTGGTGTAAGAGGGTTAGTCCTTTACCAAAAATGCATCTTGTACTAACTTGGCAGTTTAAAAACAAAGAATTTTAGATATCGTATAATGGCTTTGGAACTTAGTACAAATATTTAAAAAGAAAACAATGCTTTATGGAAATTCAACCCTATAAGCCATCCTTTGATAAATCCTTGCATGCATTATAATACGTTATTGGGTGTAACTCGTGGAGTACATTTTTGTACTCACCCTTGCTTAATAAAATATTGTTCAGAGGAAAAGAACTTCGCTATTGGTGTGGATCTCGACAACTAGACCACTACCCCAGTCGATTGCCTGTAGCAGATTAGCTAGGCTCTACTACTTCTTCGTCTTTCGCTATGTTTCTTTATTGTTGGCGTGTAAGCCTTTCTTGTATTAAACCCTGATTATTAATGAAGTTGTGCGAATTATGGAGAATTTTTTTAATAATCTATTTTTTTATTAAGAATTACAGAAATAATCACGTATCGACTTTATTTTTTTTGTCAGAAATAATCACGTATCACTCCACGGTTGGGCGACTTGGCCTAGTCGCCCAACTAGTGAGCGACAAATATCCAAGTCACTTAACCATGGAGCGACTGGACCTTTCGCCTACCAGTCGCCATACAGTAGTGCGATTGGATCCTAGTCGCCGAACGGTTGGGCGACTAGGACACCTGTCGCTCAACGCTGGGGCCTAGTTGCTCAACCGTTGGGCGACTAGGGGCCCTTTTATACCGTGTGCGTGCGACCAGTCGTAAAATAGTCGACATTCCGACGCTGAGAGGAGAGAAAGAGAGGAGAGGGAGAGGAAAAGAGAGGAGAGGAAGAGGGAGAGAGGGAAATAAAGTGTCTTCGCATCGACGACGACGATGGTGAGTCTTTAGCATTATTTTCTATGCTTGTATTTTTGAAACCATGGTAGGTTAGTAACACTACTACACACAGGCTTATCACAGACGGTTCGGAACCATCATCACAGACGGTTTCCGAACCGTTTGTATTTGTTCGTCTGTGATAACAGCGGTTATCATTGTGGTACTAAATATCACAGACGGTTTTTGTATTAAAACCGTCTGTGAAGGTGTAGTATCACAGACGGTTCTATCGACGAACCGTCTGCGTGATACGCGAGAATATCACGAGCGGTTACGTCTACTTAACCGCCTGCGTGATCGCAGAATTTCACGATGGTTCTATCTACGAACCGCTGCAGGATATTCACGTATCACGAAGGTTAAGTGAGACGTAACCGCCTCGTGATACTACGCCTTCATAGACGGTTTTAACACAAAAACCGTCTGTGATAGTTCATTATCCTAACTACATTTTTTCTGATTTTTGGCTATCCTTAGGAATTGCTAGCCATGCCCTCTGAAAACAAGCATGCAGACAAACAGATACATCATAGACAATCAAATTGTTGACAACTCGAAGTGATCATTACTTAAAATAAATTACAAAAGATCAAATTTGTTCAAATATTGTCGCTATAGTTACAATTGGATTACATTGAGTCAATTGTTTGCAGATGGTTGAGAGGAGTCGGCGGGGTGAAACTCTGGGTTGGTGACGGAGTGAAATTCTCCCTTGTCCTTAACGATATCTGATATGATAAAGGCGCAGAGCTTCTCTCGAATGTCCTTGATTTCATCCGCAAAGAGTTCATCTAATTCTATTATCAAGTCCTGTCGCTAGCAAGAGTAAAATGGTAAGCATACATATGTAAATTTATAATTAGGAAATAATTATTTCGAGATTGACAAACCTCGGGATCCTTCTTCCTAGCACTAATGATTTGGTGCATATGATGGCAAACGTAGATTGCACATAGCTCATCATTTTTTGCTGGCGGCACTGCAAAAATAGAATTACATATATATGTATAGTCAGTTCGAGACGCGTTATTAGGAAGTATGATATAGGATTATTATGCTGTAGCGCGTACCAGAAATTGCATCCTGTGTGTTAGTTTGGTGCTCGATCCATTGTATAATCCTTCGTTGGCAACATAGGTGATGAACGATCTACATGATTCCAAAAAGTTATCATCGGCCATTTCAAACGAATGAAGACTACAATAGAGTTATGTATGGAGGAAATGAGCATACCTTTTGAGTATTCCTTGCAGAACGCTGAAGTCGTGGTTTTTGCGGACTAGGGAATCAAGGTATATCACATGGTTCCTCTTTGGTATAATGACTAAAAGGATCTAGTGGTACCTACTCATGTATGTCGCATAGTTATTAAACCTAAGTTCATGCTGCGTATAAAGTACAAATGAAATTTGTATAGCAAGTAGTGACACTTACCCCTGGTTGTAGGGCACCACTATGTACTTCTTCTTCTGCTGATGAAGCAATGCCGCCGTTATGTATTCCTCGACAAAGGACGAGTCTGTTTCGATGGTTTGCATAGATACCACGTGTGGGTCGAGGAAACCCACCGGTTCTCACCATGCCTAGGAATTTTTTATCATGTATCTATACATAAGCAATGAGTTGTGATATTTATCGGTATTATATCAGTATTACGTGAATGTAGAACTTGATTGTACACACTTACAGTGTCCAACATCGTAGAAGCGAGGCGTCGAGGCCAACAAGGTTGAATAAGTCATATAAGTCGTTGAAGCCCACGACGAAGTTGTCCACCCCGTTGAAGAAATGCTCATCCTTGTATGCGATGGTGATTCCAGTATCACACCCCTTCTTTTCGGTCTTCTGCATGTACCAGGCATGCAAATCCTGACAAGCATATCTAGTGTGGAGTAATACTGTGTCGGAGCACAACGGTTTTCCGATGGAGTAATTCCCAGACTTCCCGGACTTGGGAGGCGCCTTAATGTTCATTGATTTCGATTTGGCCTTAATGACTAGTAGCGTCTTCCTGCGAGACGACTCGGGAACCGATATGGCGGGACACTTTTTTTGTTCCTTCGGCGTCTTCTCCACGGGAATCGATGGGGTGGCCTTCTGAGGCGAAATATGAGGTGGAGTCATCGAGGGTCCCGTTGGAGAGGAATGGTCATGTCGAGATTGCGGCACTACTGGGTCCAGGGCGATGTCCTTCTTGGGCCACCGGATAAAAGTGTGCATGGCATTCCTAGTGTTCTGATGTCTTCGTTCGGGTGAATCTCCAGTGGAACGGCCATGAAATTGTCATGTACCATATCCACCGACCTGGCGTAACCTGCGCCGGTGGGCCTCGTGGTTTGATCGCCTCTTCTGGTATGGGTACACCATCCCCCGCCCAGCCTCAATAGAAATGGACCCAACCATCCTCACTTGGCACTTGCAGGGCGTTAGCCCCTACAAAATGATACGCAATTAGCTAAGGCGTCCTATAGGTCTATCTTTGGTGCATTCCATAGATGTACATTACCTTGATGTCGTCTATCGGTAATTGGACGTCGTCATGTTCAGAATTATGCGTGGACACGATGCTACTCCGATGTCGAGCAGGACTGGCTCCCAAATGAACAAGGGCGACTTGCGACTGGCGCAGGAGTTGATTCATTTGATCCTGCAATATTACTAGCTTTCCTTCAAATTTTTCAGTAATCATCTGTACCAACCGGTCCTCGCGCTTGGCCTTGGATCTCTTCCTACTCCTATACGCGCCGTAGTCGTCTACAAATCCATGACTCCAAGGTACGTGAACCCCAAGGCCTCGCGTGCGACCCAGGTGCTCCTTGTTTCCCAGGGTCGTAGATAGTATATCCTTCTCCCTGTTTGCTTGGAAGGAGCCTTGGGAAGTTTGGGCGGTTAATTCACGCTGAAAGAGGTCATCATGTTATTATAGACACTATGAAGTTATGGACTTATTAACATCTAGGTAGTTCGACATATTTACCACACGTTGGGACACTTCCTGGTCTGCTAGGTTTGTGAAAGAGATGTTGCCCGAAGACGAGACTTTTGCCCTCACTTTTAACCAGCTTAGGGAACGTGGGTCTGTGATATCAGGAAATGGCCCAGTTGCATTCTCCTCCTCCGCCGCCCATTCCTCGTACTTATCCGCGTACCCAGCGGTGCCGAGTCTGTGCGGGTGAGTGTTTCATGTCTGGAGATCTTTGTGCGTCGTACTTTGCTCCTTAAATTCGGTCGTCGTCTTCATAGCCACAAAGGCGTCCCATGTTTCCCACGTCAAGAATCCAAACTATGTGAAGGGCGTCTGACCCGTGTTCACGTACTTCGTGACAAGAATGCTCTTGAAGGTCCTCCACGATTTATCCATCGAGAGCAACGCCGTTCATTCCACGTGTGCTAAGTCTGCTTCTGGGATAGTGAACTTGCTTGAAAGTTCTGTCCACAGCCCGCCTCTCTATTCTTTCGTCAGAGACTTCTAGCTTGGTGTGGTGATGGGGACCCATTCCCTTACAAGTATCCCGCAGATGGTTCGGAATCTCACCGCTGATCTCTTGGGACGCAGAGGGACCCCAAAGTCACTAACCTCCGTGATGATCAGTCAGCCCGGGCATTTTTGATTTTCCTCTGCCATCTCGCTTACATATCATTATCGTCGACAAAAATCCAAACGCATTAGGCGGCGTCGGTGACGGCAGCAAAGACGACGCCTCTGCCATCTGCGGCGTCGGTGATGGCGGCGAAGACGGTGCTTCTTTAATAGAACCGTCTATGATAAACTATATCACAGACGATTCCTAAATAGAACCGTCTGTGATTCCTTATCATAGACGGTTTCATAATAGAACCGTCTGTGATAACATGACATCCTAGTGAAAAATGAACAAGTCTCTTCATTTTCCCACGTGTGTCTCTTTGTCTCACGATCGCACGGCTTCATCTCTTCATTTTCCAACGTCGCTACAGCTCCCAAATATCTCTTCATCTCCCGCTCTGGCTTTAGTACTTGTTCTATAAATAGATATCCCCTTCTACAATGGATTTCACACAACCTCCTTGATCCCCTTTCTCCACAAACTCCAAATGGCTTCCCCTCTCGTGCCAGCTGTATTGGCCTACATTGTGCTTCTTTACTCGCACCTCTCTGGTCACAACCTGGTCCAAGCTGCGGACAAGCCTTCCATTCGCAATGTCATCCGTTGTAGGCCCTCCGATCTGTGATGTAAAAAGGATATGGTCTTTTTATCGTCTATTTATTACAAGCGCATAATATTATCATTCCACATTACAGTGAAGTCCACATTGACATCAAAATCAGAGATGACAATTCCATGTTGACATCAAAATATATAAGAGATTACAAGTCCATAACACATGGCAAGTCCACATTGACATGTCTCATGTTATGGAATAAATTAATTACAATGGAGTAAATTCTTAATTAAAATATAGCCCTTCATGATGATTGACGCGCATATAGCTAGCTTCCTCACTGGGTTCTTCCTCGAGCCTAATGCCGTCTCCGAAAGGAGGCAACTCGTCAAATTGATTGTATTCTTTCTCGTCCACTACATTCTCAACTCCGACAATCCTTCTTTTTCCATGAAGAATTACGTGGCGCTTCTTATTTGTCGGGTCGGTTATATAGAAGACTTGAACAACTTGGTTAGCCAGTACGAATGGTTCGTCTTTGTATTCAACACGTTCGAGGTCCACGGTAGTGACGCCGTACTTGTCGACCTTCACCTATGGGAGATGGACCCAACGGCACCGAAATAGGGGGATCTTGAAAAGCGCATAGTCAAGCTCCCATATCTCCTCTATTTGCCCATAGTACGAGCTCCTCAGCCCACCGGTACTGAATGCATCTATGCGGACACCGCTATTCTGGACTGTGCTCTTCCTATCCTGAGCTGCCGTATAAAATATGTACCCATTTATGTCGTATCTTTACCATGTGACAATTGTAAATTGTGGCCCTTTTGCCAACCATAGCAGCGTATCATCACTTGATGTCCTCCTAGTGATTCACACCTTTAACCATTCGTTGAACCGACGGTTGTGCTCTCTCGTGATCCAAACCTCCGCCAGATGCGGATTACATTGGCGTACCATGTCTTTGTGCTCATCGATGTACGGGGACACTTGGGTCATGTTGCAGGACCGTGAAATGGGCTTGAGCGTACGTATCCAAATCGGGAGTGATTGATTTCCTTCCGATGGTTCTGATACCATCCAGTCTCCCCTCATGATGAGATAGAGGCACACCTATCGGTTCCATCTGAGCCATACGCAGAACTCAATGACCTCTTCGGTTGCATAACCTTCGATGATGCTGCCCTCCGGTCGAGATCGATTCCGTACGTAGGACTTGAGAATTCCCATGTACCTCTCGAACGGGTAAATGTGACGTAGGAACACAGGGCCACATATTTTTATCTCTTTCACAAGGGGAATAATGAGATGGACCATGATATCAAAAAATGACGGAGGGAAATACATCTCAAGATGACATAGAGTCGTCACCACCTTGGCCTGCAGAGCATCTAGTCCTTGGGGATCGATGACCTTCTGAGCAATTGAGTTGAAGAAATAACACAGTCTCAAGATTGCCACTCGGACCTTGTTCGGCAAGATACTCCTAATTGCAACATGAAACATTTGTGTCATCAGTACATGACAATCACGAGACTTCATACCAATTAATTTAAAATTTGCATAGGAACAAGTTTCTTAATGTTAGCGGAGTAACCAGACGGGACTTTCACACCATGCAAGCTCTGGCACAGTTCATTTCTCTCGGCCTTGGATAGAGTGTAGCAAGCTGGGGGGAAAGTACGTTCGTCTTGTATCGGTCTCCTTTGGTGCTAACTTGGTCCTTATGTTCATATCAACCAAGTCACGCGGTGCGTTAACACCATCCTTTGTTTTGCCACTAATGTTCAGTAAGAGGCCAATCAAGCTATTGTTAGGTCGCGGGTAGGCTACGATAGCTACAAACAAAAATTCTACCACGCAAACCAGAAAGCCAAGCAAGTAGATGATCATAGATCGTTACCACCAGACGCGCAGAGCAGCGGAAGAAGGGTTGGAGCAGCCTGGTCAAACGAAGAGCGCATCGATGTAGTGGTCGTAGTCGATCGTCCAACGTCCAGCAAGTCAATGCGGTGGTCGTAGTTGATCGTCCCCTCCAGCAACCTCTGCAGTTCCTCGTGAAGATCGCGGATCGTCCTCAAGCGCAACAATCGTAGTAGCGCCTCTACGATATCCACATGTCCAGGGTAGGAACAACCATACACCGGTGTGCTAGCACCAAGTCGCATGGTAGAGCTCTCAGGAAGATGGCCGCTAGGGTTTCGGTGGTGTTTTTCATGCGTACCTCCCAACAGCCTCATGCATCTCCTTATATAGTGCTCGTGACGGATCCTATCCGAACACGTATTTAATCAGATTCGCATCTTGGTTTGTTCCAACCCGTTAAGTGTGTGACCCTGTAGGTTCATGCGTAATCGGTTGTGACTCGGAAACCCTTTCCGATCACTAGTCGTAGTGGCTCCTATTAGAACATAGCGATTCCCAAATACACACAAATTATATCGGACGAACCTTAATGCAATATGATCTACGATCAGGTCGTCATCACTTACGACCAGGTCCTATCTCTATCGACCGGTCAGATGTGGTCACGACCGACTGTAACTCCTCACGACCAGAGACACGACCACTCTGGATTACGCTCGACCGATTTACGACTAGCTCAGATCTCCATCGACGATTTATAATCGATCGAATCGAGTGACCTACTCGTGTATACTCCTTTTGCCTCACGATGTCTAGTTGAACTCGGTGAGATGTTGTGTCATCCATGGATCTGCTCAATTCTTTCTCGTCGAGTGTCGATAACTTTACGTGGTCGAACACTTCGACTACTAGTGGCACGGCCATGCACTTTCTTTATCCGATCAACGAGGGCCCGAGACATCTCTCTGTTATGTTAGGAGGGCAAATCCCATATCCGACCAGTCACATTCCTCTCCATGTTTCACAAAGATACCCAAAGCTACCTTTATAACTACCCGATTCACGGTGTAGCGTTTGGCAACCCCTAAGAGTGCTATTACACATGTAGGAAACCATCTTGATCTCGGGTCTAAGGATTATACATCATCATTGCTTGAGACCAACTAATGACACATGGAATCATAACAATCTCAATAGTGTCTCAAGGTGGGTCTAATCCAACATCATGTTCTCTAACATGTGTCCATATTATTGGTTTGATATCTCCATATCTATGACTCGTGAAACATAGTCATCAACCAATACATATGCTAGTCTATTCATATGTGTCCTCATATGTTTCCACCGAGGATCGATAAGAATAATTATCGCAGAAATATAGAGTTTCACAACCAAGTCACATACTTGATAATAAATATTAACAATATTATTCTAGGAACAAGATAACACATTATCCAATGTCATGAACATAATGAAATATAATAATCTCTATGATTGCCTCTAGGGCATATTTCCAACAGCTATCACATACATTCTTCTCCACGTGCATGACGTCGATGCAGTAGCGAACTTCTAAGTGCTCCCAATAAGACAAGTCCCAAAAAATTGACCGCTTCTTCCAGATGTTCTTCCGACGGGTTCTTAATTTCGCCCTTCCCAAGCACAACATCGATATCCTTAACCATATCATAGACCTCTTTCCTCTAAAAGCCCTTGAGCTGAACCGTTCTCCTTATTTTCGTCGAATTGTTTTTTCATCTTGCGGTATGGGTGACTCACGGGAAGGAACCTACGGTGGCGATATATACGCTGATTTTGCACGAGTTGTTCACCATACACTCTCTGTAGCATCTAAGCAAAGGCGATGTGCTTTGGCTCCTTTTGTCTTGAAGCTTGACAGTTACCAAGGGCAGGAAAATCATTGATGGTGTAGAACAATATGGCGCGTAAAGTGAAGTTCTCTCGTTTGTACGCATCCCATACCTGTACCCCTTCGTTCCACAGTGTCACAAGATCTTCCAGCAATGGTGCTAGGTACACATCAATATCATTCCCAGGTTGCTTCGGCCCTTGGATAAGTAGTGACATCAAAATGTACTTTCTCTTCATACACAACCAAGGAGGAAGGTTGTACATACATAGATTCACGGGCCAGGTACTATGTCGGCTGCTCATGTTACCAAAAGGATTCATTCTATCTGTACTCAACCTTAACCTTATGTTCCTCGGTTCCGCACTGAACTCTTCGAAGCTCCGATTAAAGTTTCTCCACTGGGCAGAATCAGCAGGGTGTCTTAGCTTTCCATCTTTCTTACGCTCCTCCTAGTGCCAACGCAGCAATCTTGCCTCCTTTGGGTTCGCAAATAAACGCTTCAAACGTGGGATCACAGGTAGATACCACAACATCTTAGCAGGAGATCCTTGCTTCACCTTAGTAGTATTCTGACGCTTGTATCGAGATGCTTTGCACACGGGACATACATACATGTCTGCATACTCTTTACGGTAGAGGATACAATCGTTTGAACATCCATGTATTATTTCTACATCCATTCCCAATAAACAAAGAACCTTCTTTGCTTGGTAGGTGGTGCTGGGTAACACGTTTCCCTCCGGAAGGATGTCTGCTAGGAGACCTAACAACGCCATGAAACTCTTATCAGACCAACCATTGCTTGCCTTCAATTTAAGCAATTCAATCACGGTTGACAACCTTGTGTATTCCGGCTTGTAGCTAGGGAACAAAGGTCTCACTGAGTCCCCCATTAAGCCCTCAAATTTACAAAACTCTCTCTCACTGTAGTTCTCTTCTGCATCGCATAGCATCTGATCCAGATTGTCATCGTGCGACCTATCCTCATCAAAAGCACAGTCCACATTCGGCATATCGTTGACTTCCTCAGCGATGTCATCATTATTAACTTCCGGTATAATCTGCTCTTCACCGTGACTGGTCCAACATGTATACCCTTTTTTGAAACCCCTTCAAATCAAGTGCACTTCGATCTGCGCCTGGTTGTTAAACATCTTGATTACATAATCAATACATAGGCGAAGACATAACATTTATCCTTCTTCAACATATCACCGCTTTCGTGGCTCTTCTAAAAGTAACCACGCCATTAATGTACTCTTGAATCACACGGTTCACACCGTACATTCAGTTTCGGTCCATCTACGCTACGCATGTAACAAATTAGTGTCAAATTAGATTAATAAACCACAAGTACGTACTCTTCCTATTTACCAAACATACTTAAATTGATTAGCTATTAATTTACAGCAAACATAAAGGGTTATAAATCGTTACCCTCGGAGCTCACGAAGAAAATACGATTCCTCTCCTCCTCCGATCCCTTCCTCCTCCCCTTCACCTCCTTTCCTTCTCCTCTCTAAGGTGGTGCAATAGGGGTGGAGGCACAGCAAGGTGCAGGTGGCGCAATGGGGAGGAGGCGGAGAGGTGGAGGAGGCGAGGGGTCCAACCTTCTCCTCTCTAGCGAGTGCAATGGGGAGGAGGCGGCGAAGTTGGAGGAGCTAGGGCAGGGAAGTGGCGCATGGGGAGGAGCAGCAGATCTGAGTGGAGCCAGCGGTAGGGTTGCGGCAGAGGAGCCAACGGCACGGTTGTGGCAGAGGTTGTGTCGGGTGCAAATATATAATGCCAGGATATCACAGACGGTTCTTCGTAAGAACCGTTTGTGAAAGTCATTATCACAGACGGTTCCTAATGAGAACCGTCTGTGATAATGACTTTCACAGACGGTTTGTAATATGAACCGTTTGTGATAGGCTGGCACGGCAAATGCCTAGTCCCGACAGACCCAACACAGACGGTTCCATTTTAATCGTCTGTGATGAGGCGTCTACTATTGCCTGTTTTGTAGTAGTATAAGCAACATCATGTGTATTGACATATTGTTAGCAAATGAAATAATGATAGGTTAATTATAAAAAAAATTAGATGTGTACTGTGTAGTGTCATATTATCAGTGGCGAAGCTAGAAAATTTTTTTTGGGGGGGGGGTGTAGCAGTGATGGTAAAGATTAGGCTATTAAGCAATTATCGGCTGAACGAATGTTAGGGTTGGGTAAACGATGCATTGTAAATATTGTATTCAGATGATACTTTATGTTTATATATAATTAGTTTTGTTTTTTCTCAATCGAGCGACTGCTTCACACATTTAGTTGCAAAAACAACTTAATTTTATGGAGTGTTGATGATAACAATTGGTAACATCGGTTAATAAGTTTTAATTATTTGTGAACATGTTATTAAAAACATTGTAGTCATTACATAATATTTTGTTAGAAAATGGTGGTGCCTGTGCATACTGGGCAGCCCACCTCGACAGGGTCTATGCATATTATTAATAGTTGTAAATAGCGTAGTCGTAGGTTTGCATATAAAATCATGGTAGGTTACTTTCGAAAGCATGGTAGGTTATGAACAAAAAATCACTAGACTTATGCAAGAATGCAACTTAATTCTCAGAATTTCTGAAGCTACGCTATAAGTAATTGAACCCACTAACTATGTCATAATTGCTAACTAAAAATTGATTTGCAGGTATGGCTCACAACCCTGGTGGTTTGGACTGGCATTTCGGCCTACTAGACCGGTTGATCAACGCGCAGCACAGCCCAAACCGTCGTGTCTCGCATCCGGTTTGCGTGGACGACGTGACTGACTTTGGGGTGGTTCGTATGCAGACACCTCGACGTGCTTGGAGACTAGATCCACGCTGGGTAGACAGGTTTGTCCGCAAGTCGTGCCACTTCTTTGTGTCATATGTCCGCTATGTAGTTACTTCTTCATGCTTTGCAGGCTGAGCCATGCCGGTCTTCTACCTCTAGTGTGGATGGTGGAGGTCACCGAAGAGGACGGCGCTCCGGTTGATGACGACGGGGAGGACGGCACCACCGAAGAGGATGGCGCTTCTAATGTATCGTAATTGCAAATTTTAACTATATTTGAAGTGTCAATCTCTCATCTTAATTGCAATGCATGACGTGACCTCGCTTGGCACCTATAACATCCCAATTTTCTGAGTTTTAAAAATCTTTTGAATAGTTAGTAGGGAGAAAATTCACCATTTGGATTTATTTGAATTTAATTCAAAAGCTTAAATAGGGACCTTGTGCATCAAAACAATTTAATATGATTAAAGTCAACATCAACAATGGTTAAAACTATTTTATTTGGATTCTATGTGCTTGGATATGTTTTCTAGAATTTTTCCAAGTTCATTTGCAATTTTCTATTACCATTTGGAATTTTTGCTAATTTATTAAAAGGAAAAACTAAATTGAAGTCTCAGATTTCTCTTGGGTCGAATTTCCTCCAATCCGGTCCAACCCTATTCACTTCTGGCCTTTTCCTGCGCGTCCCGCATCTCCTTTGCTTCGTGCGAGCTAGCCCAGCCGCCGGCCCGTTTTCCTTTTTCTCCGCGCGAAGCTGCGGATTTCCTTTTCTTCGTCTCATTGCACGTGGGCCCGCCTCAGTGGTCGTTGTCTTCACATAGGACTTGGGAGTACATGTCCATCATGAATGCGAGCGCCGCCGGCCCCAATTTGGAAACTTGCATCTCCAATGCTTTATAAGCTGAATCCCTCGCGTCGTTCTCTTCGCACGAAGCTCCTCGCTCAAAACCCTAAAGCGCCGCCACCAATTTGTTCTTCTCTCTGTCAAATTTCGTCCTAGAAGCTCCACACCACCAGAAAGCGTCTTCGCCGGATTTCTTCGCCGTCTGTCGATCTCTGACAACCCGGAGCAGCTCTCGGTGATCACTATGTCCTCGCTAACTCGGTGCTCTCATTTGTTGTCATTGGGAGCCCCTCTCTTGACGTTTTCGCCATCGCCCGCAAGCTCACCGCCACCGAAGTTGTTGTCGCCGCCATCTCATCGCCGTTGGAGCCAAGCCATTACCGATGGGAGCTTCGCCGTGTTCCCAGGACCTCATTTTGGTACTTCGTCGGAGCTCTATCGCCGTGATTTGCCCTCGCCATCGAGCTTCCTTGCCGCCGGCCATGGCCGCCCTCCCCTGCTTGTTGCTCCATGCCAAAACATCGCTAGCTAAGCCACCACGTCATCATTTGATCCCATGTGGCAGCCATGTCATGTCTTGGTCAGTAGCCATGTGGCGTGCCAAGATCGAACCCGAACCAGCCATGCTTGAACTTAGTCCATGGTGCACCCTATCTATGACAGTGGGGCCCACTTCCAAATCAATTTCTTTTCATTTGTATTCAGCCAAAATTCCTTGATGACATCAGCGCTACGTCATAAATATGATTTTTTTGAAAGATAATTCGGTTAAATCCAAATTAGGTTTTCTTTTAGATTCAAACTTCCAAAGCTCATATCTTTTGCATCAGAACTCTGATTAAGCCCATTCAAATTTCTAAATTCATCTAAATTCAAGATATATTTATATGAGATTTTTTTAAAAATTTTTGGAGTTTGTTTTGCCTCTGTTATTTATTTATTTTGTTTGTTTTCTTCGTTCGCGAGTTGACGTCGATACCTCGGGAAGATTTGAAGAAGACGGAGCATCTCAAGAGGAAGATCAGTACATAGACCTTTTCCAAGGCAAGTTATACTGAACCTAGTTTTCAAAATACTTTGATTCAAATTATCGCATTTACTTCAAGTATTTATTTAAAAGCTTTTGGGTTTAGTTATTAATCCAATTTGTTATATCCACCTTGTCTATTTGTTATGTCATAATCTTTTCTCACCCTAGATTGGTTTATTTAGTTGGTGTTATCATAGCACCAATGTGGGTTTGTTAGACATGAATAGTCTGCTTAGCCATGCCACGAGTCATCATTTCATGTAATTTGCAATTACAAACTTGACTAAGTGATTATGGAACTATGTGATAAAACTATGTGCACTATGTGCTATTACTCGTTGATGGCATGTGTTGCACTTAACCAACAGGGTGGGAAAAGATTTAGACGGAGGCAAGTGATACCGTGTGCTACTTTTGGTGGATCTGTGTGCATGTGAATGATAAATTGTGTGCATAGGGTTTGTAGTTATAAATTGGAAGTCTTGCTTTGGTCAATTAAGGACTTAACTTTGTGCGCCATTGAACTGAGCCTTACTGTATGACCACATGTCTGGTATGGGACAGGCCTAACTTAGTAAATTATGGATTCTTGATATTGCTACTCAGGTTGTAGTTTAGACTGTGTTGATTGGGTGGAGGTGTGCTACAAGTAGTCACATCGTGGGACGGTTCGCCGCTTCCCTGTCCAACAGTGTGTGTCATACCAATCACTGTGTATAGTTTGGTATGACAGTTCGTAAGCACACTGGGAGTGTCAATATTTGAGAAGAAGTTTCTGAAACGTTTTGTTACAATTAGTGCTAGCTACACTAGTTGTATCTTGTGGGTAAAGTGTACAAACTCTGCAGAGTGTTAAATGAATCTATTCAAATAGTCACGTCCGCGATCATAAACATGCTCGAGGATTTCACACGAGGGGTAGTTTTTCATAAAAATGTTGGGAATGGAGCTATGTGATCTAAGCGACATGGCTGTGTGAATAACTTGTTTAGGCTGTGTGTCTTTGTAAAATCAAACTGTTAAATTAATATTGTTATTTGTTTTACTTTATGCTTTCAATTTATTATGCGTATTCAAATTGCAAATGTTGTATTTCTGCAAAAGAACCACAGAAGCCATTCCTTTGGAATAAGTCTGCATCTATACATTGCATTTTGTCGTATGACTTGCGAGTACGGTTGTGTACTCATGCTTGCTAAATCAAATCAACAAAAGAGGAGGAGTCATCGCCTGCTTTCGATGAAGAGTTCAACGAAGGTGCTTGATCGTAGGGTCTTGATCCCAGTCGGTTGCCTGTGGCGAATTGATGGGATTCCGCTGAAGTTTCTATTCCACTGCTACTTAATTCTCTGTTAGCCCTGCGTGGCTTAATAAGTGTAAACTCGACCATAAGGTCAAACAATTATTTGTTAATCAAATTACTCGTTTATGTTATTAATCGTCTTGTGTGGATCGATATTCATCCATGTTGGCACAGTGTGCACTAGCGTGATCCTGGACTAGTGCAGTATACACAGAGGGTCCAGAATTGCATTTTTGGGTCCCGACTGAGGTGGTATCAGAGCCATACTGACTGTAGGTCTTGACCTTAGTTAGATCAGCCGTCTTAGAGTGTCCAAATTATTTTCTAAATAAAAAATTAACTTGCAAGATTAATTGAACTGCTAAACTCCTCTCATGTCTTTCTTGACCCAACTATTGCTAGAATCTTTTCCTCTCCACGCTGTTTTAACTTGGTTCTTACACTCTCATCTGTCTTGACAGATGCCTCATGTTCAGAGCTACGGTGAGCGCAAGGGAGGACTTACCGCAGAGCTTTGGAAGTTGTTGTAGGTACTTGGAGGCTTTGATTGTCCAATGTAACGTGGCAACCATTAGGTGGTCAACGGGCGAGATTGCGGAGTGATCTGCCGTCTGACTGTCTATGTGAGAAAAGATACCAAAGCCAGCCAACCTTTGAACATCTCCGTCAGAAGGTTCAACTTCACAGAAGGAGTCCAGGAGTCGTCACGCCTTACCATCCTCAAGATCTGCAATATCTATGCGCGTGAGCTACAAGATACTATCTTCTACTACCATCCCAGAGCTACAGCCGTGGATCTACCAGCACGCTACCCATCCACGAATGGAGAAGGCAATGCTACAGTGGTGCACCTTGCCCAGTTCTCAGCTGCTCAGGAGGAGTCGCTGGAGTTGGTCGCCACCAAGCTAGAGTGCGTCTACAAGACCTTGGACAGGGCAGAAGAAAGGATCGCTGTGCTAGAGGAAGCTGTTTACGAACAACACGATCCTGAGGGGGAACAAGAGGAAGAAGATCCGAAAGAGCCAGAAGAACCAAAGGAGGATCCCGAAGAAGATCCATAAGAAGGCCCGGAAGAGCTAACAGAACCTGCAGAGCTGGAAGAGCCAGCTATGCCTACACCAAGCATGCCTGTTCCTGTTGCACCAGTCCCGGGGCATTAGGATCATTTTGCGAGGATGCCAGCTCGCTTCTAGGTCTACAGCAGGCGGGAGCACCGTCGTGGCTGTGGAGGCTATCTTAGCGATTGAGTTCACTAGAGTCTTAGTTTTGTCAGGCTTGCTAGTCTAAGCTTAGGAGAGTCATCCTTTAGGCGGTAAATTGTGTGCTTAGGTTCATCTTGTTTTCTTGTGTGCGAGTATGAGCTGCAAAGGCCTATAGGCATTTGTTGCAGCCATGCTAAGACCCCTTAATAAAGTATTTTAGTTGTTTTTCTTGAAGCTGTGTTTGTTGGGTTTAACCTGCCCCCTCGACTAGTTCTTAACTCATCTTGTGCTTGCTACCTTATCTAACCCGTGGAGCTTCATCAGATGGTTTAGACTCGACATGCTGCTGCAAGTGGATCCGGAACTCAGGGATTAGAAGAGAATGAGCAGACTCCCACAGGAGCAGTACCGACACAAGCACCCCCTCTCGACTTGCAGAACTTTGGAGCCTTCATGGCAGCACAGACGCAGATGATGTACACCATAATGAGTCAACTGCAGAATATGAGCAATCAGAACAACAACAATCATCACAACGGAGCCCCAGTCACTCATGGTCACCATGGACCATCCAAACTTGCTACATTCATGAGGACTCGTCCACCAACCTTTTTTGGACATGGCTCACCAGTGGAAGCTGATAATTAGCTTCGTGTTATTGAAAGGAAGCTGCTGATCACTCAATACAGTGATCATGAGAAGGCCATGTATGCCACCTATCAGATGGAGGGAATAGCCGCTGAATGGTGGGAGAACTTCTGTGCAGCGCATGAGACGCTACAAAATATCACCTGGGAAGAGTTTTCCACAGCCTTTCGACAGTACCATGTGCCGGAAGGAATAATTGAGCTGAAGAAGGATGAGTTCCGTGCTCTCAATCAAGGAGCTATGTCAGTGACAGACTATCTTAACAAGTTTTTTCAGCTAGCTCGCCATGCTGCAGAGGATGTTGCCACTGACAAGGCTCACTAGAGTCGCTTCTTAAAAGGATTGAACACTGGGCTTCAAGTCGGTCTACTTGCCCACACTTTTCCAGATTTTTAGGAGCTGGTCAACAAGGTGTTGGTTCTTGAAGACAAACGCAAAGAACTGGAAGACAATCGCAAACGTAGGATGGCTTAGCAAGGGAGTCACCAATCACAGCAGAGAGCAAGAGTGGTGCCACAGCAGTCTAATTGCTTCCCACCATAGAATTCTTTCAGAACGCCTGCACCAACGTCAGCACCTCGTCCAGTTGCTCAGAACTTTCGCAACCCAGTGCCAACCAACCCCAATCCAGGGAACAACCGGTAGAATGAGCCAAGAGTTTGTTATTCGTGCTGTCAGCTAGGTCACTTCGCCAACTAGTGTCCGCAGAAGGGGACAATCACTCCAGTACGCTTCAACCTTAGAGCTACACCCGCCAAGACACCAGCACAAAGCAATCAAGGAGTTTCTCAGGGTACCAGTCAACCAGGAGGAGCACCTCAGTCTGTGGTTAGAGGTCATGTCAACCACGTCACTCTAGAAGGAGCTCAGGAAGCACCGGACGTCGTACTGGGTAAGTTTCTTGTAAACTCAGTACCTGCATCAGTTTTGTTTGATTCTGGAACTTCGCATTCGTTTGTTTCTGGAGTTTCTGCAACTAAGAATAACTTAAAAGTTATGCATCTTAGGCATACTCTGTTAGTCCAGTCGCCTAGAGCAAAGCTAAGTTCTAAAGTGGGGTTGTTTAGGAGCTAAGTTACTCATAGCTGGAGTTGAGTTTCTAGCCAACCTTATTGTTCTAGACACCCAGACCGTAGATGTCATTCTTGGCATGGATTGGTTAACCAAGCACAAAGCTGTGCTAGATTGTGGCCGAAGAGCCATTACAATTGAGGATACCAAAGGAAACAAGGTAGAGTTCCTAGCTACCTTAGTGCGTGATGGACATCTGTTAGTCAATAGCCTGAAGATAGTTGCTTTGGAAGATGTGCCTATTGTTAGAGAATATCTAGATGTATTTCCGAAAGAGTTACCAGGAATGCTACCAGACCGTGACATCGAGTTTGTCATCGATCTAGTGCTAGGAATAGCACTTATTTCTAAGAGACCCTATTGGATGCCAGCCGATGAGTTGGTAGAAATGAAGAAGCAAATGGAAGAACTTCTGGAGAAAGGTTTTGTAAGACCTAGTTCGTCGCCATAGGGAGCACTTGTTTTATTCGTCAGGAAGAAGGATGGAAGTATGAGAATGTGCGTTGATTATCGATCTCTCAATGAAGTCACCATCAAGAACAAGCACCCATTACCTCGGATTGATGATTTGTTTGATCAAATGAAAGGAGCCGGAGTGTTCTCGAAGATCAATCTGCGATCAGGTTACCATCAGCTGAAGATTTGTCCTAAGGATATACCTAAGACAACTTTCTCAACGTGGTATGGACATTATGAGTTCTTAGTCATGTCCTTTGGTCTGACTAACGCCCCTGCCTATTTCATGAACATGATGAATAAAGTATTCCTAGAATATTTGGATAAGTTTGTAGTTGTGTTCATTGATGATATTTTGGTTTACTCCAAATTGGAGGAAGAACATGCTGAACATTTGAGATTAATCCTAGAGAAACTAAGGGAGCATCAGTTGTATGCTAAGTTCAGTAAGTGTGATTTCTGGAAAAAGGAAGTGGATTTCCTTGGTCATGTGATGATAGCCGAGGGAGTAGCAATTGACCCCAGTAAAGTTAAAACAGTATTACATTGGGAACAGCCCAAGACTGTTACTCAGATTCACAGTTTCTTGGGAATGGCAGGATATTATCGCCATTTCATTGAAGGATTCTTAACGATTGCTAAGCCTCTTACGCAGTTGTTGAAGAAGGAGAAAAAGTTCACTTGGACCCCAGCTTGTGAAGAAAATTTTCAAGAATTGAAGAAGCGTTTGACTTCAGCCCCAGTGCTGATTTTGCCGGATACTTACAAGGATTTTGATATCTATTGTGATGCCTCGTGTCAAGGATTAGGATGTGTCCTGATGCAAGAAGGAAGAGCTGTCGCCCATGCGTCAAGGTAGTTAAGGCCTCATGAAGAGAATTATCCTACCCATGATCTGGAATTAGCTACCATAGTGCATGCTTTAAAGATTTGACGTCATTATCTCATCGGTAATCGCTGTGAAGTGTATACAGATCATAAGAGCATGAAGTACATTTTCACTCAGTCTGATTTGAACATGAGACATAGAAGATGGTTGGAGTTAATAAAGGATTATAATCTTGGAATCCACCATCTCGATAAAGCCAATGTAGTTGCAGATGCTTTAAGCTGTAAGAGCTACTACAATGCCTTGGAAGTAAAAGAAGCTTGTTCAGAACTTCAAGAGGAATTTCAGAAGCTGAATCTGGAAGTTGTATCTGAAGGATTTGTGGCCAGTCTAGAAGTGCAGTCCACTTTGGAGAAACAGATCCATGAAGCTCAACCCAAGGATTCTGAGTTTTTAGACATCAAGAAGAAGATGGCAGAAGGAAAGTTCAAAGACTTCATCGAAGATGATCATGGTATACTGTGGATCAATGGACATATTTGCGTACCAAATGTCGATGGCCTGAGACAACTAATTTTGAACGAAGCCCATGACTCAAAGTATTCGATTCACCCTAGTAGCACTAAGATGTATCAGGATGTTAAGAATAAGTTTTGGTGGCCAAATTTGAAGCAAGAAGATGAACTGAGATCCTCGATCTGACACTATTTTCTTAGGCACACCATGCAAACTAACAATCCTTGACATATATAACTCTGCAAGATGTATCAGGCCAAAATTTCAATACTGCTTATCATCCTCAGGTAGATGGACAGACTGAAAGAGTTAATCAAATTTTGGAAGATATGTTGAGAGCCTGTGCTCTAGCTAATGCTACCAGTTGGGAGAAGAGTTTGTCGTATGCTGAATTCTTGTACAACAACAGTTATCAAGCTAGTCTGCAAATGTCACCCTTTGAACCTTTGTATGGCCATGCCTGCAGAACCCCGTTGAATTGGTCAGAAACAACTGAACGTTTGGTTTTTGGGCCAGATATTATTCAAGAAGCAGAAGAACAAGTGGCTATGATCAGAGAGAGATTAAAGATAGCTCAGTCGAGGCAGAAGAGCTATGCTGATAACCGTCGTCGTGATCTTAGCTTTGAAGCAGAAGATTTTATTTATCTTCGAGTTACGCCACTTAAAGGTGTAAAGAGGTTTCATGCCAAAGGGAAGCTTGCCCCTCGGTATGTTGGTCTGTTCAAGATTTTGGATTGCCGTGGAGAAGTAGCTTATCAGTTGGAGCTGCCTTAGTCACTAGCAGGAGTGCATGATGTCTTTCATGTCTCTTAGTTGAAGAAGTGTCTTTGTGTGCCAGAAGAACAAGCCCTGTTGGAATCAATTGAGCTGAAAGAAGATCTCACTTACAAGGAGCAGCCAGTCAAGATTTTGGATGTCGTAGAGCGCCAGACCAGAAGTAAGACCGTTCATTTTTGCAAAGTCCAGTGGAACAACCACTTAGAAGGAGAAGAAATGTGGGAGCGTGAAGAAGAGCTGAAAGCCGAGTTCCCTAGCCTTTTCTCTAGCTAGCCTGAATCTCGGGGTCGAGATTCCTTTAAGGGGGGAGGTTTGTAACATCCCAATTTTTCAAGTTTTAAAAATCTTTTGAATAGTTAGTAGGGAGAAAATTCACCATTTGGATTTATTTGAATTTAATTCAAAAGTTTAAATATGGACCTTGTGCATCAAAACAATTTAATATGATTAAAGTCAACATCAACAATGGTCAAAACTATTTTATTTGGATTCTATGTGCTTGGATATATTTTCTAGATTTTTCTAGAATTTTTCCAAGTTCATTTGCTATTTCCTATTGCCATTTGGAATTTCTACTAATTTATTAAAAGGAAAAACTAAATTAAAGTCTCAGATTTCTCTTGGGCCGAATTTCCTCCAATCTAGCCCAACCCTATTCGCTTATGGCCTTTTCCCGCATGGCCCGCATCTCCTTTGCTTCGTGTGAGCGGCCATTTCTTGGCCCGTTTTCCCTTTTTCTCCATGCAATTGCGCCTTTCCTTCTCTTCGTCTCGCTGCACGTGGGCCCGCCTCGGTGGTCGTCGTCTTCGCGCAGGACTTGGGAGTCCATGTCGGTCGCGAACGCGAGCGCCATTGGCCCCGATTTGGAAACCTGCATCTCCGGCGCTTTATAAGCCGATTCCCTTGCGTCATTCTCTTCGCACGAAGCTCCTCCCTCAAAGCCCTAAAGCGCAGCCACCGGTTTGTTCTTCTATTCGCCGAATTTCGCCCTAGAAGCTCTGCACCACCGCAAGCTTCTTCACTGGATTCCTTCGTAGTCCGTCAATCTCCGACCGCCCAGAGCAGCTCTCGATGATCCCCGTGTCCTCGCCAACTCGGTGCTCTCATCCGTTGTCGTTGGGCACCCCTCTCTTGACGTTTTTGCCGTCACCCGCAAGCTCACCGCCGCTGAAGTCATTGCCGCTGCCATCTCATCGCCGTTGGAGCCAAGCCATCACCGCTGGGAGCTTCGCCGTGTTCCCAGGACCTCGTTTTGGTACTTCATCAGAGCTCTCTCGCCGTGATTCGCCCTCGCCATTGAGCTTCCTTGCCACCGGCCATGGCCACCCTCCCCTGCTTGTTGCTCCATGCCAAAACATCGCCAGCTAAGCCACCATGTCGTCATTTGATCCCATGTGGCAGCCATGTCATGTCTTGGTCAGCAGCCATGTGGCGTGCCAAGATCCAACCTAAACCAGCCATGCTTGAACTTAGTCCATGGTGCACCCTACCTATGACAGTGGGGCCCACTTCCAAATCAATTTCTTTTCATTTTTTTCAGCCGAAATTCCTTGATGACGTCAGCGCTACGTCATAAGTCGGATTTTCTTTTGAAAGATAATTCGGTTAAATCCAAATTAGGTTTTCTTTTAGATTCAAACTTACAAAGCTCATATCTTTTGCATCTGAATTCCGATTAAGCCCATTCAAATTTCTAAATTCAAGATCTATTTATCTAAGATTTCTATATTTAATTTTTTGGAGTTTGTTTTGCCTCTGTTCTTTATTTATTTTGTTTGTTTCCTTCGTTTTCGAGTAGACGTCGATACTTCGAGAAGATTTGAAGAAGAAGGAGCATCTCGAGGAAGATCAGTACCTAGACCTTTTCCAAGGCAAGTTATACCTTTGATCATATTGAACCCAGTTTTCAAAATACTTTGATTCAAATTATTGTATTTACTTTAAGTATTTATTTAAAAGCTTTTGGGTTTAGTTATTAATCCAATTTATTATATCCACCTTGTGTATTTGTTATGTCATAATCTTTTGTCACCCTAGATTAGTTTATTTAGTTGGTATTATCGTAGTACCAACGTGGGTTGGTTAGATATGAATAGTCTGCTTAGCCATGCCACGGGTCATCATTTCATGTATGTTGCAATTACAAACTTGACTAAGTGATTATGGAGCTATGTGATAAAACTGTGTGTACTATGTGCTATTACTTGTTGATGGCATGTGTTGCACTTAACCAACAGGGTGGGAAAAGATTTAGACGGAGGCAAGTGGTACTGTGTGCTACTTTTGGTGGATCGTGTGCATGGGAATGATAAACTATGTGCATTGGTTTTGTAGTTATAAATTGGAAGTCTTGCCTTGGTCAATTAAGGACTTAACTTTGTGCGCCATTGAATTGAGCCTTACTGTACAACCACATGCCTGGTATGGGACGGGCCTAACTTAGTAAATTATGGATTCTTGATATTGCTACTCAGGTTGTAGGTTAGACTGTGTTGATTGGGTGGAGGTGTGCTACCAAGTAGTCGCATCGCGGGACGGTTCGCCGCTTCCCTGTCCAATGGTGTGTGTCATACCAATCACTGTGTATAGTTTGGTATGATGGGTTGTAAGCACACTGGGAGTGTCAATGTTTGAGAAGAAGTTTTTGAAACGTTTTGTTACAATTAGTGCTAGCTACACTAGTTGTATCTTGTGAGTAAAGTGTACAAACTCTGCAGAGTGTTAAATGAATCTATTCGAATAGTCGCGTCCGGGGTCATGGACATGCTCGGGGATTTCACACGAGTGGTAGTTTTTCATAAAAATGTTGGGAATGGAGCTATGTGATCCAAGTCATATGACTGTGTGAATAACTTTTTTAGGTTATGTGTCTTTGTGAAATCAAACTATTAAATTAATATTGTTATTTTTTTTTACTTTATACTTTTAATTTATTATGTGTATTCAAATTGCAAATGTCGCATTTCTACAAAAGAACCACAGAAGTCATTCCATTGAAATAAGCTTGTATCTATACATTGCATTCTGTGATATGACTTGCGAGTACGGTTGTGTACTCATGCTTGCTAAATCAAATCAACAGAAGAGGAGGAGTCATCGCTTGCTTTTGAGGAATAGTTCAACGAAGGTGCTTGATCATAAGGTCTTGATCCCAGTCAGTTGCCTATGGCAAATTGATGGGATTCCGCTGAAGTTTTTGTTCCGCTACTACTTAATTCTCTGTTAGCCCTACATGGCTTAATAAGTGTAAACTCGACCATAAGGTCAAAACCATTATTTGTTAATCAAATTACTCATTTATGTTATTAATCGTCTTGTGTGGATCGATATTCATCTATGTTGACTCTGTGTGCACTAGCGTGATCCTGGACTAGTGCAGTATACACAAAGGGTCCAGAATTGCATTTTTAGGTCCCGACAGCAACGCACCACGTGACCACTCTCTACAAAGCAGGACATGACCACTCTTTGCAATGCAGGACGTGACCACTCTCTCCAAAAAAGGAGGTGACCACTCTCTGCAATGCAAGACGTGACCACTCTCTGCAAAGAAGGACGTGACCCGACGAGTCAGCTTTTTAGGATGACGTGACCCGATGAGGCAGCTTTTCAGGACGACATGACCCAACGAGGCAACTTTTTAGGACGACGTGACCTGACGAGGCAACTTTTTAGGACGACGTGACCCGACGAGGCAGCTTTTCAGGATGACATGACCCGACGAGTTAGCTTTTCAGGACGACGTGACCAAATGAGTCTTCTCGGGTACGTTGCCTCATGGGGATAAATTTCCTTCAATGAATTACAATTCGATGCGTGTACTGTGATCTTGGCCAAACATATAAGTACTACCCCTTCCACATCGGGTTCTCCTTTATCCATACTTCAACACAATCTCGCTCAGATGGACAAGCACTGGGAGGAGATCCGTAAAATGCAAAGGGAGTATGCGGCCCAGGAGGAACAAAGGGAGCATGCTAGGAGGCTACCTCCCCGCAATGATGCTGCCCGCCGTAGTAGCAACCCCTACCACAGCATCCCAACCGAGCATTCGCCACAACACCCACCTGAGGGGGAGACGCCACCCCTCCGTTGGTGCAGAGACAGATGCAAGTTCTTCAAGTCCAAGCATCGGCTAAGCCTGGGCATGCATTACTGGGGTTGCGTGAACTACTCCAGTGACTATCCCGACCGCCGTTGGGACACGAGCCGCTATCGGTAGCCGGTAAGGATAGGTAGCAGTATGTTCCCCTACCATTTCTCTTTTAAAGTCCACACTAACAACCTCTCTTGTCCCGTAGTCCTCGGACCCGCTATGTGGCTATCACAAGTGGATCGACCTAGAGATCCACCCACACGACCAGTGGACTCTTGACTGCGAGGAGTAGGATGTCAACAGGGACCGCGAGAGGAGGGAGGAGGAGCACCGCACTGAAGAGCACAACCAGCATATCCGACGGGAGACGCAGGCCTATCTAGAGGCGTGTAGGCGCATGGAGCGTGAGAAAAAGAGGGAATTGGCAGCCAAGGCCAAGGCGGTCGGCGAGGAGTATAATGCTGAGCTCACAAGGAAGGGCAAATGGCCTCGATCCATGCAGTAGTCTGACCATCTTCGTCTATGTGTTCCATGTATTTCTAATTCCCTAAAGGCATGCCTGTACCGTTCTTGGTTCATTAACCTGCTTGTCATGTAACCCCATATTGGATCAACTATCATGTTATTATCATTGCACTATTTCTCCAAAGTTCTCCACCATATATGAATTTCCTGGCGCATCGCAATATCACTTACCTTCGTACTTACGAATCATTGCTACCTCTATCGTCCTCACAAAATTCTTCAGAAATTTAGAGCACTACAACAACATGCGATGATCACAAAATATTGTTGTGAGTCTGAAAAATATCGTACCCTTGAGATTCTACGAAAATCACAAACGGACCAACCAACCTTGTCACTACCCTTTTATTTCCAAAAAAATAACATCATACAACAGGATTTGCTAAATGTAATACCTACAAAATGTAACATTTATTCGCACATAATTATTCCAATCGGATTTATTAAATAGTACAGTTGCTACTTAAAATCGCCCAGTGGTTGGGCGACTTGATATAAGTCACACAACCACTGGACGTCTTAGTAAAGTCACTCAACTACCGGGCGACTCTAACGCTTGGCGCTCTGTGGTTGGGCAACTATGGCCAGTCGCCCAATGGTTGCGCGACTAGGTATAAATCGCCCAATGGTACGACGACCGATGATTATTTCTGACAAAAAAATAAGGTAGTATTATTTCTATAATTCCGAATAAAAATAGATTATTAAAAAAATCAATTACGGATGTTACCATATTTGTTTACTTTGTACACTAGCTATTGTTCTAGAGACTAGTGTAGAATACACAGAGGATTTGAGGGTGTTACTCCCGGATCCGACACACGAGGTCAAGGAGTGCAGCAAGCCCCCAAACCGATGTAAGGCTTCGGGCATGATTGTCTGAACCATATGACCGCCGAGGAGGCCAATGCACTGCCTGATATGGTGATGGGTGTGATTTTTGTGCACTCAGTACCTACTTTGGTGTTATTTGATTCCAGGGCTTCTCATTCATTTATATCTAAGAAGTTTGCCATACAACAAGAGGAAAAAAACCACACATCTATACAACAACGTGGTAGTCTATTCCCCCAAGTCAGTCATGAGAGTGAAACTTGGTTGTTTCGAGGTCCAGATAGTGATCAATGGGGTAAAGTTCAAAGAAAATTTTATTATGATAGATATACCTAGGTTGTTCATAATTTTTGGGATCTATTGGCTGTCCAAGCACAAGGGATTTATCGATTGTGTGGAACAGGCCATTTCTCTTGTCAATTCTGGCTAAGAACGGGTTGTTTTCTCCTCTACATATGCCGCTCCATCGTAGTAGCCCATGCCCAAATCCATCTCAGTTCCAGAGCTTAATCAGGTGCTCGTGGTATGCGAATATCTCGACATATTTCCAACTGAATTGCCGGGAATGCCGCCAGACCGTGACATAGATTTTGTCATCAATTTGCTACCCAGGATGACACCTATATTCAAGCAACCCTATCGAATGGCCTCCGATCAGTTGGTCGAATTGAAGCAACAATTCAAGGAACAATTGGACAAGGGATTCATCTATCCTAGCTCCTCACTGTGGGGAAGTTCGGTGCTGTTCGTAAAGAAGAAGGACGACAGTCTGAGGATGTGCATTGACTACTGGTCTTTGAACTAAGTCACCATCAACAACAAATATCCTCTTCTGACGATTGATGATTTGTTTGATCAAATGAATGGTGCATGTGTCTTCTCCAAGATTGATCTGAGGCTCGGATATTTTCAACTCAAGATCAAGCTAGAGGACATTCCGAGGTCTGCATTCACCACCCGTTACGGCTTGTACGAGTACACCGTAATGTCTTTTGGCCTCACCAATGTTCCCGCAAGTTTCGTGAATCTTATGAATAATATTTTTATGGAGTATTTGGATTAGTTCATGCTAGTCTTCAATGACAACATCCTTATCCACTCTAAGAGTGCAGAGGAACATGAGCAACACTCGTGTATGGTGCTCGACAAGCTGTGTGAGCATCAACGGTACACAAAATTCAGCAAGTGTGGATTTTGGCTAAAGGAAGTTGGCTTTCTAGGCCATGTTCTTTCAGAAGGAGGTGTGGCCATGGATCCGAGCAACATACATGATGTACTAACTTGGGAACAGCCCTGCACCATTTCTGAAGTCCAGAGTTTTCTCAGTCTAGCCGGATATTATCGCCGGTTCATCGAGAACTTCTCTAACATTGCAAGACTGATGACCCAACTTCTTAAAAAGGAGAAGAAATATAAATGGTCAGCGGCTTGTGATGACAGGTTGCAAGAATTGAAGAAAAGGCTCACAACAGCCCTAGTGCTTACTATGCCTGACATACACAAAAGCTTCGTTGTGTATTGCGATGCATCTCGCCACGGCCTCGGTTGTGTTTTGATGCAAGAGGGAAAAGTGGTGGCCTATGCCTCGCATTAATTGCAACCTCATGAGGCAAATTATCCAACTCATGACTTGGAATTGGCAGATGTGGTTCATGCTCTCAAGATCTAGAGGCATTACCTCATTAACAATCGGTGTGAAATTTATACCGATGACAAAAGTCTGAAGTATTTCTTCATGCAACCAGATATGAACCTAAGGCAAATAAGATGGCTTGAGTTGATTAAGTACTATGATATTTGTATCCATTACGACCCTGGTAAAGCCAACGTTGTAGCCGATGTTCTCAGCCAGAATCTTCACTGCATAAACGTGTCGATGGAAGCAAATCAATCGGCGTTGCATGAAGAGTTGCAAAAGCACAACTTAAAAGTTGCTGAGGAGGGATTTGTTGCTTCCTTAGCACTACAACCTAACCCTCAAATATCATATTAAGGCCACCTAACTCGAAGATCAAGCAATCGCCAAAATCAAGCATGATTTGCATAACAGTGGAAAATAGAAGTTCACCGAAGATGCCAGTGGAATGGTTATACATGGACAACAACTATGTGTCCCGAATGATCATGATATCAAGAAGTGAATCCTTCGAGAGGCTCATGATTCACCACTCTCCATTCATCTTGGGTGCACAAAGATGTATCAAGACCTCCAGGAGCGATACTGGTAGCCTAGTATGAATCGGGACATCGCCGCACATGTTGCCTTATGTGACGTATGCCAATGCGTCAAGGCGAAACACCAACACCCAGCGGGGTTACTCCAACCTCTAAAGGTCCCTGTGTGCAAATGGGATGATGTTGGTATGGATTTCATTACCGGCTTGCCAAGAACCTAAAATGGGCATGACTCGATATGGGTTATCATCGACCGCTTGACCAAGGTGGCTCACTTGATTCCGGTTAACACCGCATACAAATGCCCTAAACTCACAGAACTCTAAATGAGCAACATCGTCCTCCTGCACGGTGTGCTGAAGATGACAACTTTCGATCGAGGTCCTCAAGAAACCTCACAATTTTGGGATAGCTTGCATGAGTTATTGGGGACCGAGCTATTATTTAGCACGGCTTTCCACCCACAAATGGGAGGCTAAACAGAGACGACAAATCAGATCCTAGAAGATATGTTGAGAGCTTGGGTGCTATCCTTCAGCACGAGCTGGGAGAAATGCTTGGCGTTCACCAAGTTTTCTTACGATAACAGCTTCTAGTCAAGCCTCTAAATGTCCCCATTTGAAGCAATTTATGGGAGAAAGTGTAGGACATGTCTTTTCTGGTCTAAGGTTGGTGAGAAGCAATTCTTTGGACTGACCATCATCCAAGAAGTGCAAGAGCATGTTGACGCAATAAAAAGCCGCTTGAAGGAAGCACAGTCGCGTCCAAAGAGCCATGCCGACCATCATCATCATGAGCTAAGCCTCGAGGTGAATGATTATGTTTATATCAAGATCTCAACGCTGTGAGTCATCCATCGTTTTCAAATCCATCGAAAATTGGCACCTCGGTACATCAGGTCGTACCGAATCGTCGAGAGGAAAGGTGAAGTTGCATGCCAATTGGAGTTGCCACCTCAACTTTTAGATGTATATGATGTTTTCCATGTATCGCAACTCAAGAAGTGTCTCCATACTCCAAGCGAGCTCTCTCAGTTATCGATCTCCAACCAAATCTTTCTTATCGGGAGCACCCGATTTGAATCTTAGACAAAGCCAAGCAACACACTCGCAGCCGTGCCATCAAGATATTGCAAGTCCAGTGGAGTAATCACACCAAAGATGAGACCACGTAGGAACGAGAACACCATCTTAGAGCCGAATTTACATATTTCTTTACCGAGCCCACTGAATCTCAGGGTCGAGATTCTTTGTAAGGGGGGTAGGTCTAGAACATCCCAAAAATCCCAATTATCAATAAGTGTATTAAAAATTAGTAAGGAAATAAAATTGAGCATGTTTATATGTCGGAAAGATATTTTGAGCATGTTTTTGAAGTTTGCACAAATCAAATACTGAATTTACGTTCAAACAACAACTTGAAGGACTTTTTGAAAATAATATAGAACACATAAAATTCTGGAAAATTTACACAAGAAATTAAACTGTCTCAGGAGATTACACAAAAAAAATTCATAACTTTTATGCCCTGTTTCCAATGTTTAGAAATTTGAATAACAATCAGCCTTTTATGGAAAATTCAAAACCTATTTTGAATTTCCCGCTCACCTAATGGGTCGTAAACTAGCTCGGCCCACTTCTCTCATGCTCGCTCTAGCCCACACTAGCGCCCCTCTCCCCTCTTGCTGACACACTGGGCCCGCATGTCAGGAACCTTCGTCCACCTCGCGTTGGCCTCCGTGCGCTAGCGTGCCAGCGCACTCGCCTGTTCTGCCCCCGGTTCACAACAGCCGCCCATCGTTTCACGATACAACTGCCCCTGTCGCCTCCGCCTACGTCGTACATCACTGTGCCCATGCTAATGACTCCCCTGTCGCCGCCTAACCCCGAACGGCCGAAGCCGCTAGAGAGAGCCACGAGTTCTCGCCACGCCCGCCATTTTCTCGCCGTCTTTATCGTGCCATTCTCAGCCGTACTGTAACATCCTAAAAATTTTACTTTTGGAAAAATAAATAATTTAATTGTATTTATGTATTTTCCAAAAAAAAATTACCCTTTTTTCTGGATTTTCCTACATTTATTAATGCTTTTAAATTAATTTTTGTTCAAAAATAAAAACTAAATTTGTGTTGAAAATATTTTCTTTAAGTTCAAAATACTCTATTTATCTACCACGAAATTTTATAAAATTTCTAGAATTTTCAAATTAATTACTATTTAAAAATAAAATAATTATTTTATTTGGACTCAAAATGTTGGATTGAGTATCCGAGATATTTCTTGTATTTTTCATAGTTTATTTGTTATTTTTCCCAAGTTAATTTATTCTCTCGAATTTTCACAAGAGAAATAATTGTTTTCCAGGTTAATTAATTATTTTTGAATGAAAAAAAATGTTCCTAACCGGATCCGAACAGTTTTGGTCGGGCCCACCCGTTAGCCATGCACCCATAATAGGCACATTAGTCGCAGCCGGCTGTTTCAACCGCTTCACTTCCGAAGCCGTCACCACTACTCTAGCCATTACTTCGGTGATCAATTTTGGCCAAACCGTCGCTCCTTAGCCCCTATAAATTGGAAGGTGTAACATCTCCAAGTTAATTAATGATAATTAGTATGCATCTCATCAGCATGCATTTGGTTTTTGAATCATTTGCATAATTTATTGCACTTGGAAAATCTTAATCAAAATTTAAACATACACTTCAAATTTCCGTGTTCTCGCGTTCAGAGGATCCTCTCGAGGCTGATGATTGGCTTCATACCATCGAACAAAAGTTGATTATCACTCAATGTGCTGACAACAAGAAGGTCTTCTATGCTTCCAACCAACTCGAAGGGGCAGCTTGTGCATGGTGGGATAATTTTTGTGCCATGCAGCCCGCCAGTCACGTTCCATCATGGGACGAGTTTCAGACGGCTTTCCGAGCGGCACATGTACCCTCAAGTATCGTGAGTATCAAGAGGCGGGAATTCCTCACGCTAAAGCAAGACAACAAGTCTGTGATGGAGTATCTCTACGAGTTCAATCATTTGGCTCGATACGCTCCGGATATGTCTCCACCGATGCAAAGAAGCAAGACCAGTTCTTGAATGGCCTAACGGAAGTGATGCAGCTGGCGCTCACGGTACATGACTTCCACGACTTCCAACAATTGGTTGATAAGGCTACTGTGGTGGAAAATAAGATGCAAGTGGTTGTAGAATCGCGAAAACGCAAGAGGGTTGCACAAATTTCAGCAGGCCGCAGTTTTTAAGAACCGTGTGCTTGGCAGCCCGTCCCTCTTGAATTCCAAGTCCCAGCACCTCCGAGAGTTCCTATGCAAGTGTCTCATCCACCTCCATAAAAGATCCAGCAAGGGCAACCCGGAAAGAAGTGTAGAAGCTGACTCCATCGAAACAAGCAAGTTACTTGTTTCACTTGTGGTAATCCGGGACATTTTGTGGATTTTTGTCCGGAGAAGCACCAAGACCTTGAAACATCCCTTGATCAAAGGACCGATGCCACTTTTTAGAACCCCAGTCGTGCTCATGTCAACCATGTCACCACCTAGGAGGCGTAGGAAGCACCCGACGTCGTGTTGGGTACATTTCTAGTCAACTCGACTCCCGCGACCGTGTTGTTCGACTCTGGGGCCTCTCATTCTTTCATGTCCAGAGGTTTTGCTACACTCCACAACATATCACTCAGCTTGATGCCTGCACCTATGATGATTCAATCACCGAGTTCAAAAATGAGAAGCATTCATGAATGTCGTGAAGTTGAAATTGAGATTAAAGGGGTGAAGTTTTCGGCTAATCTTATTGTGATAAATTCAGTGGGCCTTGATGTTATTCTTGGGATGAATTGGCTATCCAAGAACCATGGTCAAATTGATTGTGCCCGCAAGTCTATCACTCTCACCAGTTCTCTTGGTCTTCAAGTTGAAATGGTGCTGAAATTGAAGCATCCACATCTTTATGGCCTTAGTGGCAAAGAATTGCTGGAATTGCGTGAAGTTTCAGTGGTATGTGAATTTCCGGATGTGTTTCCTAAAGCACTACCGGGCATGCCACCTACACGAGAAGTTGAATTCGTGATCGAGCTGCAGTCCGGAACAGCTCCAATATCAAAACAGCCTTGCCGAATGCCGCCAAATGAGTTAGTTGAATTGAAAAAGCAACTCGTGGTCAAAACGTTTGGGATGCCCAGCTATATTTGTGAAGAAGAAGGACCACAGTCTGCGGATGTGTGTTGACTACAGTCCGTTGAATGAGGTCACCATCAAGAACAAGTATCCGCTTCCACGGATTGATGATTTGTTCGACCAGATGTCCGGTGCCCGTATATTCTCCAAAATCGACTTGAGATTGGGCTATCATCAAGTTAGGATTAGATCTGAAGACATTCCCAAGACGGCATTCTCAACTCGTTATGGCTTGTACAAGTACACCGTCATGTCCTTTGGTTTGACGAATGCACCGGCCTTGTTCATGAGTCTTATGAACTTGGTGTTTATGGAGTATTTGGATAAATTTGTGGTTGTATTTATTGATGACATTCTTATATACTCCAAATATGAAAGGGAGCATGAAGAAAATCTCTGGCTCGTGTTAGAAAAGCTCCGAGAACATCGACTTTATGCAAAATTCAGCAAATGTGAATTTTGGCTAAAAGAGGTCGCTTTTTTGGGTCATGTGCTATCCAAAGGAGGAGTTGTTGTGGATCCAAGCAAAGTCCAAGAAGTGCTTAATTTGAGATAGCCCAAGTCCGTCTCTAACATCCACGGTTTCCTCGGTCTTGCAGGTTATTACTGCTGTTTCATCGAGAAAATTCTGGAAAATTGCAAGACCAATGACCCAATTGTTGAAGAAAGAAAAGATGTTTGAATAGTCAGCAGAATGTGAAGCGATCTTTCAGACATTGAAGGATCGTCTAACCACTGCACTCGTGCTAGTCCTGCTGGATATTTACAAAAACTTCGATATCTACTGCAATGCATCCCACCATGGTCTTGGTTGCGTTCTTTTGCAAGAGGGCCGAGTTGTGCCGTATGCATCGAGACAATTGAGGCCTCATGAGATGAATTATCCCACTCATGACCTTGAGCTTGCAGCAATGGTTCATGCTCTGAAGATATGGCGGCATTACCTTGTCAACAACCATTGCGAAGTCTACGCCGATCACGAAAGCTTGAAGTACATCTTCACTCAGGCCGATCTGAATCTAAGGCAAAGAAGATGGATTGAATTAATAAAGGACTATGATATGGGACTCCATTATCATCCAGGGAAAGCCAACATAGTTGCCGATGCATTGAGCCGAAAATCGCATTGCAACTGCATTTCGGCTAGACCCGAAATAGAGGCCCTATGCAACGAATTTCAACGGCTCAACTTGGAGATAGTTAGCGAGGGTTTTCTCGCTGCCTTGGAAGTGAAACCTACCCTAGAGGACCAAATCAAGATGGCCCAGAAAAATAACAAGGGTATGTGTAGGATCGTAATGGCAATCAGAGGGGGGGGGGTTGAATGATTGGCGCAGATAGATTTGACCTTCAATTAATTCAGCCGAAACCAAATTGTTAAATCCCTCAGAGAACCTCTTTTAGATCAGCTCAAAGTTCTCTCCTGGATATCTTCAAGAACCTCCAAAAGCTATCTTTAAGATATCCACCAACAATCTCATGCACAGCAGCAACAAAGCAAAGCTCCGGAGACAATATAGAATAAATCTAAATTGTATTACTCAAGACTTTGATCTGTGGCTACAAGGTGCCTCTCAAAACACCCCTCAAAGTCTTCCACAGAAGACCTTACAAAGCTATCTCAACTTTACGCTCAAAATACAACTCAAAACCGTAACTCCAAAGCTGCGGCCAAAACTATCTCTCCCGTGTGCACAGGTTAGCTCCTAACCTGCCTCTATTTATACCCTAGAATCTTATCCATGTCCAACATGACACCGACACGGATTCTATCTCAAAAACATCAAGATTTGAAACTCCTTCCAAATCTGTAACAACCCACGCCGCAAGCCTCCAGGACTCCTCCTGTAGCTCCAGCACGAACCACCTTTGAACTCCACGTGCTCTAGCGCAAACTCAACCATCTCGCAACATCCACGACCACCAAGACCTCAGATCTCCCCAATCCTAGTCCGAGTCCTCCTCGTCACGATAATAGTTGCCTTCACACTCATCTTGCACATGCAAAGATCAAAGAAACAAAATCCGGCACTTCTCCAAACTTGACCAACATTATCTTAGACGCACGCATAAACACTATCATGCCTCATGCAACAACTAAAAACCATTATCTCAATCAATCCCGTAATCAATTCTTCAATCGAAACAGCGTTCAGTTCTGAAACGGTATTACCGGCATGTTATGAACGGTACTACATCACTAAGGTCGTACCGCACTCATAAATACGGTCGTACCGCACCACGAAGAACTCCAAAAACAAGCTCTCTAAAAAATCCATACCGTAACCAAACAGTACTACCTTGTTGCGGTACTACCGCCGTTAAAACAACGGTATTACCGACCTATGGTTGTACCGTTCCACAGCTGCGGTACTACCGTATTTCACTTGAAATCAAAGTTGTTAGAAAAACTCTCTCTGGAAAACCTATCGCGGTACTACCACCAACCATGGCGCGGTCGTACCGCTCAGCAAGAAGTCCAATGTTCAAAACAAGTGTTCTGGTTTTTCATACCGCCAAAAACAAAACGGTATAACTGATGTGCGGTACTACCGCAAATTACCAAACGGTACTACCGCACTCTTGAAAAGCATAAAGACTCGAGAACCATACGAGACATGTGGATGCTCCAGATGACTTGGCGGATCGGACCTTGCTTCAAAACCGTCGGATTTAGGAGTACTGTTCAAAGTCCGAACGTTCCTCTTGATGTCAACCGTCTGATTTCAATCCAAAGGCTCACGATCCTTTAAGATCTCGGACGGTCCGAACGTTCCTCTCAATGAGGGCTGTCAGATCAAGATCTAATGGTTCGAGCAAAACACGCATTCGGAACTCAGTGACTTGCGGTACTACCTCACTTCACAAGCGGTCCTACCGCAATCCGGTAGTTCCTCAAATACAAAGCCGGTACTACCGCTCTCAAGAAAATCCAAAAGCCAAACACAAGTCTTCGGGAAATTTCATACCACCAACAATCATGCGGTTGTTCCGTCCAGCGGTAGTACCGCGGCTACAACACCGGTACTACCACAAAACCTGACAAATGCTGATTTTTGACATAATTCAACAGAACTCGAAAGCATGTCAGCATCTAAGATCACAAGCACGTTCCAAAGACAATGTATTCATCTTAAAACACCAAGACTAAGTCTTTCTTATTGTCAATGTGTTCATCATCAAATATCATGACCAAAAACCTCCTGGTCTTACAGTATGGAAAGAATTAAGGAGGAAATGAAGGCTGGCAAAGCCAAGTGTTTCTCCGAGGACCTACAAGGTGTTTTGTGGTTCGAAAAGCGATTGGTTGTGCCGAATGACCCGAAGCTTAAATAATTAATCCTTCATGAAGCCCATGTTTCACTTTTCTCCATTCATCCGGGAAGCAAAAAAATGTATCAAGACTTTTAGCAAAAATTGTGCTAGACTAGGATGAAGCGGGAGATTGCACGGTTCGTTGCAGAGTGTGACATATGTCAACGGGTGAAGGCCAAGCACCAATGGCCAGCAGGCATGCTTCAACCCCTCCCCATTCCCGAGTGGAAATGGGATGAAATCGGCATAGATTTCATCACCGCGCTTCCAAAGACTCAGCAAGGGTACGACTCCATATGGATGATTGTCGACCATTTGTCGAAAGTTGCTCAGTTTCTCCCCGTCAAGACCACTTATTCGGGAAATCAATTGGCGGAGTTGTACATCTCCAAAATTGTATGTCTCCATGGTGTGCCAAAAAGGATTGTTTCAGATCGAGGTACTCAATTTACCTTGCATTTTTGGGGTTGCCTCCATGAGGCGATGGGAACTCAACTATCCTTTAGCACCGCTTACCACCCGCAAACCAGAGACCAAACTGAGAGGGTGAATCAAATTTTGGAGGACATGTTGAGAGCATGTGTGCTGTCCTATGGCAAGAAATGTGATAAATGCTTGCCGTTCGCGGAATTCTCCTATAACAATAGTTATCAAGTAAGCCTCCAAATGTCACCTTTTGAAGTGCTATATGGGAGAAGGTGTAGGACACCACTCAACTGTTTTGAGTCCGGGGAGAGACAATTCTTTGGACCAGACTTGATCAATGAAGCCGAAGAGCAAGTCCGTGTGATCCGAGAGCAACTGCAAACTGCTCAATCTCGTCAAAAGAGCTATGCCGACCGCTGTCAACACGAGTTGAGTTTTGAGGTGGACGATCATGTTTACCTTAAAGTCTCCCTGATGAAAGGAAAGCAACGTTTTCAAATCAAGGGCAAGTTGGCTCCTAGCTACATCGATCCTTTTCGAATTCTAGCAAAGCGAGGATCGGTGGCTTATCAGTTGGAGCTACCACCATCACTTTCAGATGTGCACAATGTATTCCATGTATCTCAACTGAAGAAGTATCTTCGAGTCCCAACCGAAGCAACCAACTTAGAAGACCTCAATTTGCAACCCGATCTCTCTTATCGGGAGCAGCCGATACGCATTCTTGAAGAAATGGATCACAAGACAAGGAATCGCGTCATCAAGTTTTTGAAGGTTCAGTGGAGCAGCCATACTAAAGATGAAGCAACTTGGGAGTGTGAAGGCTGGATGCGAACCGAATATCCCGACCTTTTTCCTTATGTCTGAAGTGCCTTCAAATCAAGAAAGGAAAGGTTAAATAGAGCAATGGAAAGGAAAATGTTATCGAAATTCTTTGTAACCTTGCTAGATTATCTTAGCACTATCTTTGAACGAAATCAAGACAACAGATGTTGTATCTTTTAGAACCTTCCTGTCCAACTTCCGACCTACCGAGATCTCGGGGACGAGATCTTTTGTAAGGGGCAGGTTTGTAACATCCCCAAGTTAATTAATGATAATTAGTATGCATCTCATCAGCATGCATTTGGTTTTTGAATCATTTGCATCATTTATTGCGCTTGGAAAATCTTAATCAAAATTTAAACATAAACTTCAAATTTAAGCTCCAAAAGAAAACAGGAACAAAAACTTATGATCATCTTCTAGAAATAATTTATTAAAATACTATAATATTTATCATGAATAAATATAATTTTTCCCAAATTTTTGGAACTCAATTTGACCCTCATAAAATTCAAACTCAAATCAACAACCTATTCCAAGTTTGAATTTAAAATAAGTAAATAAATCTAGAATAGTGAAGTTTAAGATTTTATTTGAGCACTATATCACCCCAGGAACCTCCCTGATTTATTTAGGAGTTTTAGGAATTTTATTTCTATTTTTCAAGCCTAGGTCAAATCTGTTGAGCTTTGGTCAAAACAAATTAAAAATCAAACCCTAGCACTATTGAACCAACCAGACCCCAACCTCAACTGGTTCAACCACACCACCTAGCTGCACTAGACCCAACCACATGAACGGACCAGTCCGAACGTCCACTGCATCTGGACCGTCAAATTTCAATTGAGTGGTCCGAACTTCACCAACCCGAGCCAAGCAGTGTTGCTCCGGCCTGGACCCATCGCGCCACTTGTTTTGGCTGGACCGTCTCGCCCGCACCTGTTTGCTCGCAGTCGCTGCCCGCAGGTGTAACATTCCATTTAAAAATAAAACAACTAAGTGATTAGTACTGAAATTACATAGATTTAGAATGGAAAAATTCAGAATTTTCGAAGGAGTATTAGAACTCGGGCCTTCGGCCCATAGCTTTTTGGCCCAAGTGGGGAATTGGCTTAAGAGGGGCGGAAGCCAAACCCTAGACACCAGCACTGTAGCTCCACCTTTACTGTAGCAATTCCCCTTCCCTACTGCTATGCAAAGTGGAGGAGGAGAGGAAGGAAGAAGAAGAAGAAAGGAAGAGGAAGAGGAAGAGGAAGAGGAAGAGGAAGAGGAAGAAGAAGGGGTGTGGGGACCCCCGGGTTATTTTCGTAAGACCAAGGCATTCCCGGCCTTATGGAGATAACTCTAGGTCTCCTGTGAATGGATTCCAACTTAACTCCATCTAAGTGAGAGGCTTGACCAAAAACTAGAGCCCCGACGATCATGCATACAGCACCTCTGCGAGTACTACATGATAATCGGTTCTCCAACAATCCAAGCACTACACTTAGTGAGTTAATCTGGAAGCCATGAACAGCGAGCATGAGATCATGTTGGCTCCCAAGATCAGCGACCAACATGCCCCAAATTCACATATAGCATTGATCACATCCATACAATATTCATACATTCATAGTTCAAAAGACATACATCATAATAGTTCAAGTCTACAACTATGACAAATGGCCGACCAGCCAATTTCAAATAAGAACATAAAGTGACAGCGGAAGCAATGTAAATAAACCAAAAGTCCAGCATGGTATGCCTCATAACCCATTGGCAACCGACTGGGAGTTAAATAATAGTACTACTCGTTAGTGTCGCCTAAATCGACACCAACGAGCTCATCGGGCTCAACTCCTTCCTCACTTGAAATTGCAGCATCCGGATTGAGTACAAATGTACTCGCAAGTCTTGCACAAATAAAAATTAGTTATGCTAGAGGTTGTTCCAAAGGATAGCTCATATTGGCTTAGTTTTGCGAAAGACGCAACTATTTTCAACCTACACATACTAGTTTATCAATTGCCATTTTAAAAACAGATTTGAAGTAGAAGTAAAGAATGTGAATAAGTGATAAATTGAATAACAAATGAATTAAACAAACACCATAGTGGCAGCCCACTTTGATACAACAAAATGCATGAACATCCCATTCATGTCGAATACCAAGTTTACCCACAATTAAAATACAAAGTCTAACGATAGTAACTCCCGAACTCAAGCGGTTGTCCATAACCGTGGACACGGCTATTCAAATAGTTTATCTCTGCAGAGGTGTATTGCTTTACCCACACGACTTGACTAACCTGTAAGCCACTGTGATTAACACACTTCCTATGGTGTGTTGGCCGGGCAGAATCGAGATACGATCATTTTTAGCAAGAAAATTCTATTGGGCTAAATCCTCCTTGCAAGATGGTCCTTCACTTAGTACAAGCGATGGATAGCACTTGCTAAGCGGCTCACAAGTTGTATTGGAAATACCGATGCAATGTAAATAATCGAAAATGGTGCTCCCATGCACACTATAGAAAATTACATCGGTTCCTAAGGACAAATGATCGAACACAAGTGCCCTTACACCACCTTGGGACTTAACACAATAAAACCTTTCCCTTACTTAACTGTACAGTACCCATATCCCGTGTGTGGTAGCATGAGTTTTACATGAATCAACGACGTTACCAAAGTTCGGTCCTTAAAGGTTCGGACAAGACAACCACATACCTGATCACGTGCACGAAGGCACCCTCACTAGCAACCACTTGTCTAGACCCCAAAACTCATTTAAAATGATAAAATTTATCTCATGAAACAGATACAAAGATCTGAATTAAAATGAATAAGAAAGTGAATGTTTCCCATAATTGTCGGGTTATTCCTGACAATCAAACTACCATTTCTAGACTTGCATGGCTAAGCAAACTCGAACAATATATTTCACACATTCCTATCTTAAGCATGTGGTATTGGAATAATTCAAGATTAACCTCAATGAATAGGATATAACTAATCTACACATCACAAAAATAGCTACATTATCAAAATAGCATGCAAGCAATTATCATTGCACTAACTTAACAAAACTGGGATCAAATATGATGCAAAATAAAGTTCAAATTATGCTTGCATTGCTGGTAGTTCAGTTGTTCACTCTCGGTGGCGTACGAGTCGATATCAATAGCCTCGGAATCTAAAGAATTAATGATATCGATAAACACCGAGAAATACCTAAAAAATCACATTGCTCAAAAATGCATGATTTTCTACAGTGGCTAGTGTAGGATTTTATATGAAAATAGGTGAAAGAATTATTCCAATTAGAGTTATTATGTGAAATTTATAGCATTTCGAATTTCAGATTCCAATATGCTTTAGTTCACGTAATTTAATTATTTGGTCAAAATTTGTAGAGCAGTAGGGGATACAAGGAATATATAGATAGATAGATAGAGAATATTATTACAAGTTCAAAATATCTGGGTTCATCTCATTTGGAGTTTTTGTGAATTAGTTATGCATTTTTAAATTTATCAGCCTTTTTCTATTGTAAAAATAATAGGTTTATGGATCACTCTCGAAAATTATATTCTCTGCTACAGAGACAAGTTTGAAACCAATTTTAAAGTAAATTTCATTAAAAATGAAAATTATCAGCACTGGTTTCATCCATTTTGGAGTTAACATGAATTAGTTATGTATTTTAGAAGTTGTTCATATTTTTTAGTGTGTAAAATAATGGATTTCGAAGTTGTTCATGTTTTTTTTCAGTGGGTCCGGTGAACAGTTCATTTTTCTTTTAACTTTCGATTTAAACTACGCACTAACAGGTGGGGTCCACCCGTTAGCGACTCAGCCTTAAGAACTAAGTCCACGGGCGCATGCGCACGAGGCACAGCGCTTAAGTGGCTGGACCCACAAGTCAGTCGCTGCGGCATTTTACTTAACACATTGGATTTCTGTGCAAGGGGCCCGCATGTAAGTGACTTATTAGTGCGGCTAAGACAGTCGTTAAATGCTAATCATCACCATTTACTCTTAAGAATTTTGCTACAATGCGTGGCCAAGGATTGGGGTAGTTACAATAATAGCCGCGGCGCACCTCGAAGTGGTGGCGAGTGCGAGGTGGCTCGTAGAGGCGGCGGTAGGAGATGGGCGGCGCTACAACTACGGCAACCATGCATAGCACAAACAAGCTCCACAGCATTCAAAGAAGCAGGTTCCCAAGGATCTACAGACTACAAGTGAGCTACCTGAGCTAGGAGAGGGTCCGGAGAAGCTTCAATGCGGTCCGAGCGTTGTCGGTGCTGGAGAAGACGATGGTGGCGGCGCGGTCCAACGATGAGAGAAAACCTTGAGCAACCAGAAGAGAAGTGAATGGTCGGAATAGCTCAAGGATGCTAGTGGCAAGGTAAAGACAAAAGGAATTGGACAATACCCTACCAAATCGAAGTGGGAGGTGAAAGGACTGTTCTTCGGCCGAAAATGCAATTTCTTCAAATTTGCAAAATCCTGCCATGCATTGTCCCAATAGGTTTAGGGGTTTTCAATGTCATATACTAAGACGCGATATGACGCAGAAGATTGGGGTCAATAGCTCCCAGAGATGGAGATGGCTCGGGGATGTCTTCATGCGCGTGCTCAAGAACCGATGGGAGCACAACGGTGAGCCGAGAGCTACAAAGCAAGGTGAGGGTCGGCATTAGCCAAAATGGATACGGCATGGAAGCTAAAGAAAAGAGGAACCAAAAGCTTGAAGCTTACCCAACAATGGAGCTGGAATGAGCTTCCCTCTCCTTGATCAACAGGAGGAGAAGTGAGGGAGAAAGGGGTGCTAGGTATTATCCTGATGCGATGACAGCAATGGAGGCAGCATCACGAGGAGAAGTCTCCGGATTGGTTGCCATCGGCGGTGGCTCACGGCGGTGACAGAGCAGCTCAGGGCATCGCGGCTGCATGGCGAAGGAGCTCTGCGAGCGTGCCAGCGAAATGAAAGAGAAGGAACTGACAAGCGGGCCCACCTTGTCAGCGAAACGAAACGGCACGTGCGAGTGAAACGTTTGGACCATGCACGTGGAAGGTCCGATTAAGATCCAACGATCCACAATCGAAGCGTGTTCGGACGGTCCGAACAACCCTTTTGATCTGGACCGTTGATTTCGCATCGGACGGTCCAAACGCGAGTGAACGTTCGGACCACCCGAGCGGTCAAGAGATCTGGGGCGTTGCTTTTCCGTCGAACGGTCCAAAATAGCCCTAGTTACGTTTGGGCTAACTTGGTGTAGATCGGACCACACGTTAGAGCCGCACGATTAAGATCGGACGGTCCCTATTGGTTCTAGCTAAACTCATTTGACTGAGTTAGAAATCTAAACTACTACTTTGACTAGGCCACTAAAAATAGAAATAAAAATCCTAATAATGTGCAGTTTAAATTCAAACTTAAATTAGGTTATTGCATTGTGTTAGAATTGTTTTAGGGTTAAAACTAATCCCAATAATTTGGGAAAAAAACATATTAATTCAAGATAATTAATTTAGTATTTGAATAAATTATTTCTAGAGGAACTTCAGTAGCATTTGTTTCAGTTTTCCTTTGGAGTTTACTTCTTTAAGTGTGTGTTTAATATTTGAACAAGATTTTTTAAGTGTTTTATATACTGTAAATACATGAAAACAATGATGCATATTCATGAGATGCATAGTAATCCTATTTATTAACTTGGGGATGAGACAAACCTCCCCCCCCCTTACAAATGATCTCGACCCCAAGATCTAGGTAGGTCGGAGATTGGATAGGAAGGTTCTCTAGGAATACAACATCTGTTGTTTTGATTTCCTTTAAAGATAGTGCTAAGACATCTTGCAAGGTTACAAGGAGTGATTACTCCGTTTTCCTTACCATTGCTTGGTATAACCTTTTCTTTCTTGATTCGAAGGCACTTCAAGCTGAAGGAAAAAGATTGGGGTATTCACTTCGCATATGGTCTTCACGTTCCCAAGTAGCCTCATCTTCAGTATGATTACTCCACTAAAATTTGAGGAACTCGATGTTGCGATTTCTCGACTTGCACTCCGTTTCTTCAAGAATGCGAATCGGGTTCTCTCGATAAGAAAGATCGGGTTGCAAGTTGAGTTCTTCCAACTTAGTTGCTTCAGTTGGAACGCGAAGGCACTTTTTCAATTGTGAAACATAGAACACATCATGTACATCTGAAAGTGATGGTGGCAACTCCAATTGATAGGCCATCGATCCCAACTTTGCTATAATTCGGAATGGTCCGATGTAGCGAGGTGCCAACTTGCCTTTAACTTGGAAATGGCGCATTCCTTTCATCGGAGAGACTTTAAGGTAAACATGATTGTCCACCTCAAAGCTCAACTCACGACGACGACGGTCGGCATATGATTTCTGACGAGATTGAGCCGTCCGAAGTTGCTCATGGATGATACGGACTTGCTTCTCAGCATCCTCTACCAAGGTTGGACCATAGAATGATCTCTCCCTGGCTTTGGACCAATTCAAGGGTGTCCTACAAGCTCTTCCATATAATGCCTCAAAGGGTGACATTTGTATGCTTGATTGGAAGCTATTGTTGTAGCATAACTCTGCAAACGACAAGCATTTTTCCCAGTTCTTGCTATAGGATAACACACATGCTCGGAGAAGGTCTTCCAAAATTTCATTCACCCTCTCGGTTTGTCCATCCGTTTGCGGGTGATAAGTGGAGCTGAAAGATATATAGGTCCCCATTGCTCTATGCAAGCATTTCCAGAAATGAGATGTGAACTGCGGACCTCTATCTGAAACTATTACCTTTGGCACACCGTAAAGACAAACGATCCTATAAAGCTCGGCTAGCTTGTCCCCGGTGTAGGTGGTCTTGATAGGAATGAAATGAGCGACTTTGGTCAAACGATCAACAATCACCTATATAGAATCCGATCCAGATTGAGTCCTTGGAAGTCCTGTGATGAAGTCCATACTGATTTCTTCCCACTTCCAGTTTGGAATGGGCAAGGGTTGGAGAGTACCCACTGGTCTCAAATGCTCAGCCTTGACTCTCTAACATACATCGCACTCGGCAACATATTGTGTGATCTGTCGCTTCATTTGGCTCCATCAAAGCCTCTTTTTTAGGTCTTGATACATCTTGGTGCTTCTGGGGTGAATGGAGAATTGAGAGTTGTAAGCCTTCTTGAGAATTAACTCTCTCAATTGACGATCAAATGGCACTACCAAACGGTTTCCGAACCAAAGGGTGCCTTGTGCATCTTCGGTGAAACATTTGGCCTCGCCTTGTTTCAGTTTCTCCCGAATTTGAGCTACTTCCATGCCAGTCTTCTGGGCTTCTTGGATCTGTTCCTCTAGTGTAAAATTCACACTAAGGGCAGCAAGAGACCCTTCTTCAATTATCTCGAGGTGCAGGTGTTGCAGTGTAGCACACAAGCCTACTGAAAAGGGGGTTACCGATAAACAGTTGCATTGAGATTTTCTGCTTAAGGCATCAGCTACCACATTGGCCTTCCCTGGATGATAATGGAGTCCCAAATCATAATCTTTGATCAACTCGAGCCATCTTCTTTGCCTTAAGTGTGGATCGGCTTGGGTGAAAATATATTTGAGACTCTTGTGGTCGGTATAGATTTCGCAACGATTACCGATGAGATAATGTCATCAAATCTTAAGAGCATGAACTACGGCTGCAAGCTCCAAGTCATGCGTGGGATAATTAACTTTGTGGGGCCTCAATTTCCTTGAGGCATACGCCACAACTCGGCTCTCCTGCATGAGCACGCAACCGAGCCCATGGTGAGATGCATCGCTGTATATATCGAAGCACTTGTGAATATCAGGCAGGATGAGCAATGGAGCTTTGGTTAGACATTCTTTTAAGATCTAAAAGCTTTACTCACATTCCGCTGACCATTCGAACTTCTTTTCCTTCTTCAGAAGCTGGGTCATCGGCCTTGCAATTTTTGAGAAATTCTGGATGAATCTGCGGTAATAACCCGCAAGTACGAGAAAATTGCGAATGTGGATGACGTTCTTGGGTTGTTTCCAATCAAGGACATCTTGTACTTTTCTTGGATAGAACATGACCCAAGAAACTAACTTCATGAAGGCAAAACTCGCATTTACTGAATTTGGCATAGAGTTGATGTTGACGAAGCTTCTCTAACACAAGTCGCAAGTGCTGCTCGTGTTCTTCATCAGACTTGGAGTAGATAAGGATGTCATCAATGAATAGAATGACAAACTGATCCAAATACTCCATGAAAATCGAATTCATGAGGTTCATGAAGTAAGCCGGAGCATTGGTTAGGCCAAAGGACATAACAGTATACTCGTACAACCCATAACGAGTAGAGAATGTAGTCTTTGGTATATCTTCAGCTCTAACCTTGATTTGATGATAGATCAATCATAAATCAATCTTGAAGAATACTTGAGCTCCATTCAATTAATCGAACAAATCATCAATCTGCGGGAGCGGATACTTGTTCTTGATAGTGACTTCGTTCAACGGACAGTAGTCAACACACATCCGCAAACTCTTGTCTTTCTTCTTGATGAATATAGCCGGGTATCCCCAGGGTGAGGAGCTTGGCCAGATAAAGCCTTTATCTTGGAGTTCCTTGAGTTGCTTCTTCAATTCTTCCAACTCATTGGGAGGCATACGGTATGGCTGTTTTGAAATGGGCATTGTACTGCGAGCAATCTCGATGACGAACTCAACTTGTCCATCAGGGGGCATGCCTGGGAGTTCTTCGTGAAATACATCTGGATACTCACATACCACTGGTACTTTCACAAATTCAAGGGAAGTACTAGCTTCCAAGGCATAGAGATGAGAATTCCCCACTAAAGGTGCAAAAATGACTTGATTGCCATTTTTGCTTGTGACAGAAATAGATCATTGAGCACAATTGATTTGCCCCTGGTTTTTGGACAGCCAATCCATTCCTAAAATCACATCAATACCCACTGAAGTTATCACTATTAGATTTGCCAAAAAAGTTAATCCCCTGAATTTCCACTTTAATGTCCCAACAGACTTGATTGGTTTGGAAAACTGATCCTAGGGACTGAATCTGATAAGGTGGCTGAAGTGTATGTATTTCAAATTGATGATGTGCAGCAAAAGACTTCTTGATGAATGAATGAGATGCTCCCGAATCAAATAAGACAGTAGCTGGAATAGAATTGACAAAGAGAGTACCCAAAACGACGTCGGGTGCGTCGTTTGCCTCCTTGGCAGTCACGTGATTCACTCGGCCACATGAAGGGACTTGAGGTGGAGTAGATGCTGCCCTTGGAGGTGGTGAGGGTCTTGCCGGAGCTGGTGGTGGTGTGGGAGCTTGATAAGTCTAGGGCATTCCTCGTTGCCTCGCAAGACATTGATGCGCATAGTGGCCAGGGCGGCCACAATGGAAACAAGTGACATTTGGCTTGAATGTGCTACTGTTTTGGGAGCTTTTTCCCCCATTACGCTGCTGTGCCGCTGGTGGAGAAGGTCGTGGAGTGGCCGTGGGAGGCCTCAGTGGCACTAAAGCTTGGGCACGAGCTGTCGGGGGCGGTCCGGTGCGCTGCCGAGGGAAACTACCGCTTGCTGAAATTTGGGCGGCCCTCTTCCTCTTCCTCGACTCATCAAAGGCTATGCTCTTGTGCTCCACCACGATGGCCTTGTTGACCATATGCTGAAAATTCCTGAAGTCATGCACAGCAAGAGCGAGCTGCATCTCCTCCGTCAGGCTATTGATGAACCGGCTCTGATGACAGGCATCTGTAGACACATCATCTAGAGCATAACGAGCCAAGAAGTTGAACTTGTGTAGATACTCCATAACACTCTTCTTTCCTTGCTTAAGGGCAAGAAACTGTTGCCGCTTCATCATTAACACACCCTCAGTGATGTGAGCCTCGTGGAAGGCCGCTTGGAACTCATCCCAAGTCGGGACTCGTCCCTCTGGTTGCATGGCAGAGAAGTTATCCCACCACGTGCTTGCGGCACCTTCCAACTGATAGCTAGCAAAGAGAACCCTCTCAATGCCAGTGCATTGAGCGATCGCCAGCTTCTTCTCAATGGTGTAGAGCCAGTCCTCCGCCTCCATAGGGTCTTCTGTGCTGGAAAAGGTCGGGGGATTAGTCCGCTGAAAATCAGCGAGTCCTCCATGAGCTCGTGGCCCCGATGGTACGGGTGTCAGAGAAGTATTGCGGGCAATGGCCTTTAGAATCCGTGTTTGATCCATGCGGTTTCTTTCAATCTGGGCCAAGACCTCCACCATAGTGGGCGGTGGTGGAAGCACTTCTTCCTATGGACCACCTCATGGATTTTGCTGATGGGAGGGCTCACCACCCTTTCCATGTGTGTAGAGCTCATCCATGGTAGCTAAGTGAGTACGTGGAAGTGGTGACCCTTCCTCTTGCCAAACCCTTGAACGAGTATTAGGCCCGGTCATCCTGATGTTACAAGGATGGTTAGAAAACAGACTAAGGATACACTCAAATAAGTGCGAAAGATAATTTGGACAGCAAGTAGAAGATCTTAAACTAGCATGCAAAATGGTAATGAAATGCACAAAACTTAACACCAAATGAAAACACAAGGGCACAAGGGCAAACATAAGATCCATTTAAAGCAATTCATAGTTTTCTAGTTACAATTACATCCATATAGGCCCGTAGACGAATGGTAATTGCCCGAAACAAAAATTCTTTCAAAGAAACACCAAGAGTTCAACAACTTCTAACCTATTACATGAATCTAAAGATACATGTTTGCTGGACACATGTCCAGATAGCAAGCTTACTACACTAACATCTATCTATTTTCCCGATCGAAGTTCATCGGGAACTCATCCAGAAGATGATATCCGGGTGACCCTGTGTCATCGGGGTCATTCGGATTGGTGAGGCGCAAGGGCGACCACTCATCAATCACATGGTTTTCCACTTCAGGGAGACGATACTCCGGTGGTGCAGATGCATACGGGGAGACCACGTTTGCGCCGTATACAACACGACGGTCAACGAGACCCATGTTGTATAGGTGCAGTAGACCCCCTTGTGCCGCTATGAGACGACGTCGAGTCTCCCATAGCTCACGTATGGTGCAATGGTGAATTTGGTTCATAATGCGAACCAATCTCGCTAGTTGCCTCACTTGGAGATCTTCCCTGTACTGAATCCTGACAAAAGTGTCCACTTCCGCGCCATGAGCTTGCACAGGAAAATGGCCATATGGTGGCTGAGACAACTCCGTTAGATCATAACGAAGACGACTCATGGCCATACGAGCCACTTCCTGCAATGCCATGGCCTCGGAAGTGCCACGTGCCTGAAAATGGTACGGAATGCTTCCCGTAACTTGTCTTGCAATGATGTGGATCACGGCCCAATAGTCTTCCATTCCAAGTCCTCTGTTGCGTCGGTAGATGGAGTAGGTTGGCTGATATGTGAAGTTCGCTCTCCACATCATGTCTCTAAGTAGCGCCGAGTATCCATCCACATTCTCCGCCTGGGTTTCCTTAACAAGATACTGGTGATTCATCTAAAGACAAGAAGGGCAAGATGAGTTAGTTTTGTAAATTGAAACAAGAATAAGGGGAGAAATGATACTAAGATGGATGAGGAATAAAAGAGATCCTAACTTAAGTTTCTCAAATTAGTTTGGTATTTGAAAAATAATTTTAGACCAATGGACTTACTAAACTTAACACCTGTGCTATTTCTAACCTACAATCAATATGGCTCTAATACCAACGCTGTGGGGACCCCCGGGTTATTTCCGTAAGACCAAGGCATTCCCGGCCATATGGAGATAACTCTGGGTCTCCTGTGAATGGATTCCAACTTAACTCCATCAAAGCAAGAGGCTTGACCGAAAACTAGAGCCCCGACGATCATGCATACTGCACCTTTGCGAGTACTACATGATAATCAGTTCTCCAACAGTCCAAGCACTACAATTAGTGAGTTAAATTGGAAGCCATGAACAGCGAGCATGAGATCATGTTGGCTCCCAATATCAGCGACCACCATGCCCCAAACTCACATATAGCATTGATCACATACAAACAACATTCATACATTCATAGTTCAAAAGACATACATCATAATAGTTCAAGTCTACAACTATTACAAATGGCCGACCGGCCAAATTCAAATAAGAACATAAAGTGACAATGGAAGCAATGTAAATAAACCAAAATTCCAGTATGGTATGCCCCATAACCCATCGGCAACCGACTGGGAGTTAAATAATAGAACTACTCGTTAGTGTCGCCTAAATCGACACCAACGAGCTCATCGGGCTCAACTCCTTCCTCACCTGAAATTGCAGCATCCGGATTGAGTACAAATGTACTCGCAAGTCTTACACAAATAAAAATTAGTTATGCTAGAGGTTGTTCCAAAGGATGGCTCATATTGGCTTAGTTTTGCGAAAGACGCAACAATTTTCAACCTACACATACTAGTTTATCAATTGCCATTTTAAAAACAGATTTGAAGTAGAAGTAAAGAATGTGAATAAGTGATAAATTGAATAACAAATGAATTAAACAAACACCATAGTGGCAGCCCACTTTGATACAACAAGATGCATGAACATCCCATTCATGCCGAATACTGAGTTTACCCACAATTAAAATACAAAGTCTAACGATAGTAACTCCCGAACTCAAGCGGTTGTCCATAACCGTGGACATGGCTATTCGAATAGTTTATCTCTACAGAGGTGTACTACTTTACCCACACGACTCGACTAGCCCGTAAGCCACCAGGATTAACACACTTCCTATGGTGTGTCGGCCGGGGAGAATCGAGATATGGTCATTTTTAGCAAGAAAATTCTATTGGGCTAAATCCCCCTTGTAAGATGGTCCCTTAATTAGTACAAGCGAACCATAGCACTTGCTAAGCGGCTCACAAGTTGTATTGAAAATACCGATGCGATGTAAATAACCGAAAGTGGTGCTCCCATGCACACTATAGTAAATTACATCGGTTCCTAAGGATAAATGATCGAACACAAGTGCCCTTACACCACCTTCGGACAACACAATAAAACCTTCCCCTCACTTAACCGTACAGTACCCATATACCGCGTGTGGTAGCACAAGTTTTACTTAAATCAATGATGTTACTAAAGTTTGGTCCTTAATGGTTCGAACAAGATAACCACATACCCGATCTCGTGCACGAAGGCACCCTCACTAGCAACCACTTGTCTAGACCCCAAAACTCATTTAAAATGACAAAATTTATCTCATAAAATAGATATGAAGATCTGAATTAAAATGAATAAGAAAGTTAATGTTTCCCATAATTGTCGGGTTATTCCCAACAATCAAACTACCGTTTCTAGACTTGCATGGCTAAGCAAACCCGAACAATATATTTCACACATTCCTATCTTAAGCATGTGGTATTGGAATAATTCAAGATTAACCTCAATGAATAGGATATAACTAATCCACACATCACAAAAATAGCGACATTATCAAAATAGCATGCAAGCAATTATCATTGCACTAACTTAACAAAACTGGGATCAAATATGATGCAAAAGAAAGTTCAAATGGTGCTTGCCTTGCTGGTAGTTCAGTTGTTCACTCTCGGTGGCGTACGAGTCGATATCAATAGCCTCGGAATCTAAAGAATTAACGATATCGCTAAACACTGAGAAATACCTCAAAAATCACAGTACTAAAAAATGCATGATTTTTCTACGGTGGCTAGTGTACGATTTTATATGAAAATAGGTGAAAGAATTATTCCAATTGGAGTTATTCTGTGAAAGTTATAGCATTTCAAATTTCAGGTTCCAATAAGCTTTAGTTCATGTAATTTAATTATTTGATCAAAATTTGTAGAGAAGTAGAGGATACAAGGATTATACAGATAGATAGAGGATGTTATTACAAGTTTAAAATATCTGGGTTCATCTCATTTGGAGTTTTTGTGAATTAGTTATGCATTTTTAAAGTTATCAACTTTTTTCTATTGTAAAAATAATAGGTTTATGGATCACTCTCCAAAATTATATTCTCTACTACAGAGACAAGTTTGAAACCAATTTGAAAATAAATTTCATTAAAAATGGAAATTATCAGCACTGGTTTCATTCATTTTGGAGTTAAGATGAATTAGTTATGTATTTTAGAAGTTATTCTTATTTTTCAGTGTGTAAAATAATGGATTTCGAATTTCCTAAAGTCTTTATGACTTTTCATACCGAGGGATACGCTAGCCATAGCCACTGATTAGTGGGTCCAGTGAACAGTTTGTTTTTCTTTTAACTTCCGATTTAAACTACGCACTGACAGGTGGGGTCCACCCATCAACGACTCGGTCTCAAGAACTGAGTCCACGGGCGCATGCGCATGGCGCACAGCACTTAAGTGGCTGGGCCCACAAGTTAGTCACTACGGTGTTTTACTTATCGCGTTGGATTTCTATGCAAGGGGCCCGCATGTAATTGACTTGTTAGAGCGACTAATACAGTCATTAAATGCTAATCATCGCCATTTACTCTTAAGGATCTTGCTACAGTGCGTGTCCGAGTACGATAACGGGACTTTTTGTCCCGCGTGTTTGCTCGGCAGTTCACCGGCGCTACACGCCGCGGTGGAGCTAGACAAGGACTGGGGTAGTTGCGCAATAGCCATGCGCACCTCCTGGAAGTGGTGGCAGGGTCTAAGGTGGCCCATAGCGGCGGCTAGCCGGAGATGGGCGGCGCTACAACTACGGCAACCATGCACAGCACAAACAAGCTTTGCAGCATTCAAAGAAGCCGGTGCCCAAGCATCTACAGACTACAAGTGAGCTACCTGAGCTAGGAGAGGGTCCGGAGAAGCTTGGATGCGGTCGGAGCATTGTCGATGCCGGAGAAGACGATGGTGGTGGCGCGGTCCAACGATGAGATAAAACCTTGAGCAACCAGAAGAGAAGTGAATGGTCGGAATAGCTCAAGGATGCTAGTGGCAAGGTAAAGACAAAAGGAATTGGACAATACCTTACCAAATCGAAGTGGGAGATGAAAGGACTGTTCTTCGGCCGAAAATGCAATTTCTTCAAATTTGCAAAATCCTTCCATGCATTGTCCCAATAGGTTTAGGGGTTTTCAATGTCCCAATAGGTTTAGGGGTTTTCAATGTCATATACTAAGACGTGATATGATGTAGAAGATTGGGGTCAATACCTCCCGGAGATGAAGATGGCTCGGGGATGTCTTCGTGCGCGTGCTCTAAAACCGTTGGGAGCACGACGGTGAGCTGAGAGCTACAAAGCAAGGTGAGGGTCGGCATTAACCAAAATGGAGACGGCATGGAAGCTAGAGAAAAGAGGAACCAAAATCTTGAAGCTTACCCAACAATGGAGCTGGAATGAGCTTCCCTCTCCTCGGTCAACAGGGGGAGAAGCGAGGGAGAAAGGGGTGTTGGGGGGGGGGTATTATCCTCATGCGATGACGGCGATGGAGGCAGCGTCACGAGGAGAAGGATCCGGATTGGTTGCCATGGGCGGTGGCTCACAGCGGTAATGGAGCATCTCAGGGCATCGTGGCCGCGTGGCGAAGGAGCTTTGCGAGCGTGCCAGTGAAAGGAAAGAGAAGGAACTGACAAGCGGGCTTGCCTTGTCAACGAAATGAAATGGCGCGCGCGCGAGTGAAACGTTTGCACCATGCACATGGATGGTCCGATTAAGATCCAACGATCCACAATCGAAGCACGTTCGGATGGTCCGAACAGCCCTTTTGATCCGGACCGTTGATTTCGCATCAGACAGTCCAAACACGAGTGAACGTTCGGACCGCCCGAGCGGTCAAGAGATCTGGGGCATTGCTTTTCCATCGGATGGTCCAAAATGGCCCTAGTTACGTTTGGGCTGACCTGGTGCGGATCGGACCACACGTTAGAGCCGCACAATTAAGATCGGACGGTCCCTATTGGTTCTAGCTAAATTCATTTGACTGAGTTAGAAATCTAAACTGCTACTTTGACTAGGCCACTAAAAATAGAAATAAAAATCCTAAAAATCTGAAATAAATTAGAGGTGCTCCTAGGATGACCTAATACCAATAAAAATTTTGAAACCCCTCTTTTCAAGTTATATATTGTGCAGTTTAAATTGAACTTAAATTAGGTTATTGGATTGTGTTAGAAATTTCTAAGGGTCAAAACTAATCCCAAAAATTTGGGGAAAATTATATTAATTCAAGATAATTAATTTAGTATTTGAATAAATTATTTTCGGAGGAACTTCAATAGCATTTGTTTCAGTTTTCTTTTGGAGTTTACTTCTTTAAGTGTGTGTTTAATATTTGAACAAGATTTTCCAAGTGCAATTAATAATGTAAATACATGAAAACAATGATGCCTGCTCATGAGATGCATAGCAATCCTCTTTATTAACTTAGGGATGTGACAATGGGAGGCCTCGCGGGGACTTCAGCGAGATCCAGCGGGGTTATTCTAGGGTAAATTCATGTTCCCCAATAGCTAGTTGATTCTTTTCTATGCGAATTGTTATTAGATATCAGTTTCATTCCCTACTGTGAATAGATTGATAATCTGCAGTCTTCTTGTTCGTCCGTTTTGGTCTAGATCAATGTGAAATTAGAGGTTCGGGCCTCTTAGAGAATTGTGGGGAATATCATCTGGTTTTCTTAGGATCTAAGTTCACTTAATTCGGAGTTGTAGTTTAGATGATACGTTAATTTCTTTACTGCTGTCCAGAAACCCTGTCACTTTACAGCAGTCGTATTAATTAATAGATAAGAATTTGATAATGGCCAAATCAGGGAGGTCTCCCAACACGACTTTTGTAGGAAATTTTTTTAGCTTTCCAGATTGTTAAAGAACGTAGATTTTGGTTGAGCCAATTGAAAGTTATAGCTATTCGTTTACTGCTGTTGTTTTTGTTAGTCAGTTTCTGACAGAAGGTTTTCATCTGTATGTTATACATAGTTCAAGGCAGATTTGGGAGATCTTGCCAACTAAGTTTTTGTAGATAGTTGTGTGCTCTTTCTAGAGAGACTAAGTATGCCTTTTTATGATTAGCGGTTGGAGAGTTACGAATTTTAGAAGGGTTGTTGTCCAGTTTAGGTTTCTGCTAGTTCGTCGTCATAATTGATTAGATTGAGTAATTGAATCATGGGTTTTGGAAATACGGTTGAGAGCGTTGCAATTAGCATTGTATTACCTTGTCAAGCTTGTTTTGAGTAAAATGCTTGTTGTAGGAGGAGAGGCTTCGGGGTTAATTGCACCTTCTCTACCTTCCAACATGTTACAACGCGAAAGGCAAGTATAGATTGAATTATTTCGAATGTATGTTTGGTTCAATTCAATAGTATGAGTATGTCATGGTTGAATTCCATAAATGATGAGTATTACCATTCTTACTTGATTATGTGCATTGTTGATATCCTTTTGCTTCTATGAGAGAACGCAATTAATGTTATTCATTTCATTCATTCATGCCTCGCCCACAGGAGTGGGTAATGAAAGTCCCATCATTCCAATATGGGCAATTGGATCCCTGTTTGAAATATTCTTCATACAGGCATTGGATCCCCGCATTTTGGTAATGCGGGCCTTAGTGAACACCGACGGGTGTTCATTGGCTATACCGGCATATGCAGAAGAGAAGTGGAATTCATATGCATGTTTGCATCAAGTGCATAGCTTTTTTATATGATATATTGAGAATGAATTGTCTTGATTTGCTGTTTCCTATGATATTCAATTGTATTTGCTAAGTTTTGGACTCACTCTTGCTTTTATTGTTTAGGTGATCGTCGAGGATAACATTCATTGGGGAAAGTAGCTCACGAATGCATAACATGTTGTTCCTCACTCCACTCTCAAAATAATAGTTCCTTTACCTCCTTTGGTTTTAGAAATAATTAATGTTATATATATTTGGTCTTTTGGGTACTTCAGCTGATTACGTTCAGAGCTTCAAATGTTAGATGTTATCTTATCTAGTTGATCGTTATCCATGATGCTTTTGATCTTGTTTGAGATGTAATAATTATGGTTTTGATACTATTTAACTACTGAAATCTTTATGTTAGCATTGTTCTAGAAAATGTTTTGTCGTTGTCTAGATGTCATTCGTTGTTAATTTGATTAAATAACTTGTAGTTTCGGTTTTGGCTTGTTAGTCTAAGTTACATTTTGGTTTCCGCATAGCCAGGGTGTTACAGTTGGTATCAGAGTGGGCTTTAGGTCCGTGGTGAATAGGTTAACAGCTTAGGTAACTTAATTTGCTAAAGTTTGTTAATGGTTAATTAACCTAAAACTTGACACACTGGTGCACAGTAAGATGGGATGGGTCAAGCGATGCATTTCTGTTTCCGTTATGTTGCATTATTAATCTATGATATGATATGATCTTATATATCTATCAATTTATTCTATGATTGTTATGAGATGATCTTCTATACTCATAATCGATTATATTGGTTGTGTATGATGATAGTTGATGTTGAGAGGTTGAGGTCGTGGTTGTGGCCGTGGGCTTTGCTAGGCTACACCACCGTTCGTGGTATGAGAATAGGGAAGTAGCTACTTCGATTACCATAGTTATAGGTGTTGAGGGTGACTTCCTTTAGAAAAGTTATTCTCTTCCTTGAGCTTGAATTTTGGCCAAATTTTGGTTATAGTTGTGGTTGATGAATTTTTCTTGAGTTAGTATTTACAATATAGCTGGTAAAGTTTTCATTGGTCTTCCTTGGTCCATAAAGCGATTACTTGTTCTCCTGACTGCTGATCTATTGTTGCTTTGTGTGATCGTCGGTTAACAGCAAGATTGATCTTTTCATGGGAGTTCTGCCCTTCTTATTGGAAAATATGACTCATTTATTCGTTTGGTATTCTAGATACTGAAAGTTTTCTGTTGCAAGTTCTTTAACATGTGGAAGCGTTGGTTTTATGTATTTCTTTTGGAATACTTCGAGTGTTGAAGTTGAATGCCTCTTTTTCTGAAAAGAGTTAAAATCCTTTTGTGATGTCTTGTTATGTTTAAGCGAGAGGTGGTAAACATAGAAGTTCATTGTTAAGGTATGAGTTATCAAGTCGGGTCTGTAGCGTGGTGCATGATTAGTCTTAACCCAGATCCTTGGGATTGAAGTTGATTAACTTGATGTTGTCATAGAGTAATTACCTGATGAGTAGTGACTAAGAGAATGCCCATACCTAAATGGAGTCAAAAGAGTTATTAAAAAGTATGGAATGTTGATGAACTAGTTTGGTCATTAAAATTGTTTAGTTTGCTGAATTTGTTAGATTATTTGGTCCCAATGGATTAATCTAATTGTGCGGAAAGGGAAACTTGACGAGATGCTAGGATTATTGCCTTAATAGATATTATTCGTGGGGTTATCTTTTTTGTAGATACTTGATGATCATGTATGGTTGCTAGCTTTAAATATACCTTAGTATGATTAATTATTGGAATTATGTACAAAAGGTTGAAGGGATTGAATACCAGTGGATCTAGAACTTATGGGATGAGTTTTGGATAGTTCTTCTTTATAGACTGGCGCGATGAATTTGGTTGTAGTGTTGTTGAGACTTTTGATCAATGGAATATTTCGATTCTTAAAGTTTTAGTGTGATTTTGCCGAAATCTAAGCGTAAGGAGGGATAGTTGAATAATTGTTTATAAATATTCGTGTAATTCACAGAGAAAGGTAGGTATCAACTAGACTTCATAATGAAGCCAATCGATAACGACGATGGTTGGAGAGCATTTGTTGTGTGTTACATTTTAGTGTTAAGCATTACTGAGAGTTGAACAAATGTGATTTAATAGGTGGCTTATGCCTTTTAAATTGCGTAGTGGATCTCCTCAAAAGTAAAGCGGTTGTTGTAGTGAGGTTGTAAGATTTTGGGATACTCTCAATTTGAGGATGGGGTGATAAAGTAGTATGGAACTATTTGATGAGATTTTGGAGGGCTTTATAATGGAAGGGTGGATGATAACGATTCTTGTTAAGAGTATATTATTCTTGATATTAGTAAGATTGTATGCAATAGATTGTGACTTATGAGAGTGGTGGTGATTCTTCAAGAGAGAAACTAAATTGATCGCCTTTTTGTAATATCGATTAAATGAAATGTTTGGAGTTTTACATTCGTGATCCTTTGGGAGTTCATGATTTATGTGGTATCTGAAATTAGTTTACATAGAGTGATGTATTGAAAGGTCCTATCGGTTCTTAAGTGATTCATGTGATTTGAGCTTAAAGGATATTTTGCTTGAGTTGGCCAAGTGATGTTTCAATCAAAGAAAATTATTTCCTTCGATAAATGGAAGGATGTAGTAGAGGTATTCGCAGTTGGATTCAAGTTTTGTAGCTTGCAGCTTATTGAAGCGTGCTTAACCTTGTTGGTTGGCCGCATAAGAGTTCTTCAAGTTTCAAAAGCAATGCTTTATTTCTATTGGCTGAAGTTTGATATTCTCTTCTTGTGGGACTCGTGCCCTTATCTGTGGTCTCATCTTTTGTTCTGAATGATTTTTGTGAGACTCTGGGTGTCAATTTGTTGAGATGCATTAAGTGATAAGTTGATTTCTTGGAGTAATCCTTGGAGAGGATTTGATTTAAATTGAATGTTTGTCTTGGAGCTAACTGATTACATTATTGCAACTAGTAGAGCCTATAGTGATTTGTGGTCCAAGATCTTTTGTTCATTTTGATGGAACATTAGAATTATCGAAGGTATGAGAATCTTGATCAATTTATTAGATTGTCATGATTTGGGTACTTTGCAAGGTTGTGTAGGAGAATTATGATGGTGTAGTTAATGAGAGTAGAATTTCGAACAAATCTAATCAAGATGATAGTTATTGGAATAGTAGGGATTGTTGAGTTTTTGTCAGGTATGACTTGGCTTAGTGAGTAACCCTTTGGGAGTTAGAATCTCTCTAAACATAATTTGGTCGAGAATATGTTTACATGTCAGTGTTAATGATTGAGTATGTTTGGATTGTGGGAATTTCAGTCATCGGATTTGAGAGTTTTCGTATCAGTTACACCGAAATATATTTATAGGAGTCTTGGAGATTGAGAATTGGTTTGGTGTTCTATGCTAGATCCTTAGTTGCCTAATGATTATGTGTAGAACTAGTAGAATAATAGTGAATTTCGAATAATGGGATGATCATTGATAGAACCCTTTTGATATAGTACATGAGAGTGTGTGATGTGAATTCTGAGTTGTTTATTCTTAAAGGATTGAGGTGATGTGATTACGTGTGAAATCTATTTTGAGATGCATTGCGAGTCATTTGTCAAAGTAATTCCATCAGTAGAGGAGTTGGCTAGAGTATGTTTTTTGTGGAGTCATTAGAGCCTCTCTACAAAGGTGTGGACGATGAATTCGATTTGAGCAGAGCGTTGAGGTTCCCAATTTAAGAGAAATGAGTTAGTGTGATATGCGATGAATTGGAATTCCAAAGTTTGAGAGGAATGTTATTCCTAAAAGAGATTGAAAAAAAATGTTGCATCGGGTAATGAAACACTCCCTTGATTATTGTTTGAGATGTGTGTTTATGACAGAGGTCATTTACAATTTGTGTTGGCTTTATGTTGGCATGGTGGTTCTTTCCGGTTTAGGAAAATAAAGGAAGTGTTTGATTTGGCCATTCGAGTGGTTTCTGCTTTGGCTTATGTGGTGTTTTTTTCCAACTTGGAAAGTGAAAAAGTTTTCATGATGAATCTTTTGATTTTGGATTGGAGTTTTTTGGAGGGAAGTTGGTTATGAGTGAGTTGCGTTGTGAATCATTTGTCCTCAGTTGGGTTCTGATTATAAAGAGTTTGTTTAAAACAAGTTCATTTGTGTGTCCCTAGTTAAAGGAGATGCTCCTTGTTAAGATGAAAAGGTTGATTAAGAGTTGGAACCAGAGTTCCGAGTGTTACATGCAAAATGTCTGGTTTGGTACCAAAGGAAAGGTTGGCCCAAGGTACATTGATTTGATTTTGGAAGCTAGCATTTCGTTAGGACCGTCTCGAGTCCATGCACGGGGTACACAACGTTTTGTGCGACCCGGTGTCGAGACAGTATTTGAGAGTCTGGAGTGTGAGATTTTGTTAGGGACGATGAACCATGAGGTCCATGAGTAAAACCTTATGTTCTAGTCTCGTCTGTTGAGTGTACCTGATAAGGTCAAGACGAGTGTTTAGGTGTAAGATGTTAGAATCCATCAAAGTGATGTGGTCCCATAAGTCCGAGAGGGAAGCAACTTGGGAGTTGGAGTCTCGCATACGCAAGCGATATCTAGCGTTGTTCGCATCGAGTATATGTTAAATTGTTGTGTAATCTTAGTTTTGGTGTTCTTGCGAATAGAACGATAAGTAGAATTCGGGGTCAAATTTTGTTTAAGGGGGGTAGAATGTAACATTCTGTTTAAAAATAAAACAACTAAGTGATTAATACTGAAATTAAATAGATTTAGAATGGAAAAATTCTGAATTTCGGGAGGAGTATTAGAACTCGGGCCTTCGGCCCATAGCTTTTTGGCCCAAGTGGGGAATTGGCTTAAGAGGGGGGAAGCCAAACCCTAGACACCAGCATTGTAGCACCGAGCACTGCAGCCCCGCCTTTACTATAGTAGTCCCCCTTCCCTGCTGCTATGCAAAGAGGAGGAGGAGAGGAGAAAGGAAGGAGAGGAAGGAAGAAGAAGAAGAAAGGAAGAGGAAGAGGAAGAAGAAGGGGAAGTCTAGGTGAGGACTTCAGCAAGATCCAACGGTGTTATTCTAGGGTAAATTTGTGTTCCCCAATAGCTAGTTGATTCTTTTCTATGCGAATTGTTGTTAGATATCAGTTTCATTCCCTACTGTGAATAGATCGATAATCTACAGTCTTTTTGTTCGTCAGTTTTGGTCTAGATCAGGGAAAAATTAGAGGTTTGGGCCTCCTAGAGAATTGTGGGGAATATCATCAGGTTTCCGTAGGATCTGAGTTCACTTAATTCGGAGTTGTAGTTTGGGAGATACGTTAATTTCTTTACTGTTGTCCAGAAACCCTGTCACTTTACAATAGTCGTATTAATTAATAGATAAGAATTTGATAATGGCCAAATCAGGGAGGTCTCCCAACATGATTTTTGTAGGAAATTTTCTTAGCTTTCCATATTGTTAAAGAACTTAGATTTTGGTTCAGCCAATTGAAAGTTATAGCTATTCTTTTACTGCTGTTCTTTTTGTCTGTCAATTTCTGACAGAAGGTTTTCATCTGTATGTTAGACATAGTTCAAGGCAGATTTGGGAGATCTTGCCAGCTAAGTTTTTATAGATGGTTGCGTACTCTTTCCATAGAGACTGAGTATGCCTTTTTATGATTAGCGGTTGGAGATTTACGAATTTTAGAAGGGTCGCTGTCCAGTTTAGGTTTCTGCTACTTCGTCGTCATAATTGATTAGATTGAGTAATTGAATCATGGGTTTTGGGAATGCGGTTGAGAGCGTTGCAATTAGCATTGTATTACCTTGTCAAGGTTGTTTTGATTAAAATGATTGTTGTGGGAGGAGAGGCTTCGGGGTTAATTGCACCTTCTCTACCTTTCAACATGGTACAACGCGAAAGGCAAGTATAGATTGAATTATCTCGAATGTATGTTTGGTTCAATTCAAGAGTATGAGTATGTCATGGTTGAATTCCATAAATGATGAGTATTACCATTCTTACTTGATTATGTGCATTGTTGATATCCTTTTGCTTCTATGAGAGAGTGCAATTAATGTTATTCATCGCTCACTCACGCTGCTTGTTTCTCCGTCCTCAGTTCCGCACAAAACCACATCCGTGCCCTCCTTTTTCCCCACTTCTCTTCCTGGTCGTGGAAGAGAAGGAAGCTCTAGGCGCTAGCTCTCTTGGTAAGCTTCGCCCGTGACCACTCCGACCACCTTTGTCTTCCTCACCGCATCCATTTTTGACGGTTTGAGCTCGTGGTTTCAGGTGTAGCACTCGGAGCACGGATGCCTCTTCTTCATCACCGGTGCGCGCTCTATGAAGCTCCGCCGAGCCGACTTCCCCTTTGGTGAGCCTCGGACCCTGTAGCCATGTCTAGGAGCTCCGAGTTACCCCATTGAGTGTTCCCACCAACTCAATTGGTCTTTAGCGCAGGAAATCGCCCCCCCGGCCTTCGTCTTCCTCGGCTCCGACCGAGCTCCGCCTTGGGCTAATTCGGCATCTCTGGTGAGCTAGCTTTGACCCTATCCCGTCCTTCAGGTTCCAAGTGTCATGCTCGTTCTTGTCTGAGCTTCCTACCCCTTCTCTTGTAAGGAATAACCGGGTCGCCGTGAAGCTCCATTGCCGCGCCGCCATCACCCATGTTCTGGCCACCGCATTGCCTCTCCGCCTTCATCGAGCTTGGATTCATGTTCCTGGAGGCGAGGCGACACTGATGCGTCCTTCCCCGAGCCTCCTCGACCACCAGAGCAGCCGGTCCATGAGCGCCGCCCCGTCGTCTCCGCCTCCGGCCACCGCACGCGCGACACCGCCGACCATCGGACCCCGCGCCACCCTAGGTGAGTTCACTAGCTCTTTGCGCACCTACTCATGTCGACGCCTAGCTTAGAGCTCCACTGCTACGTCGGCAGTGAGGTTCGCCCGCCACGCGCGTGCGCGTGTCAAGCTCCGACTGTCCGACAGTTCTTGTAGCCGGTCATTAGGGATTAATTGCAATGACTAACAATTAATGATGTAATCTGTGTCGGAAATCAGGATTTAACTGAGTAATGGTTGGCTTAGTACCTATGACATGTGGGACTGGCTTTTAAGTGGGATAGTTCACGGGTTGGTAAACCGGTGGACCTGGTGCACCTGGGATGGTCCATGCACTATTCCCGTAAGCCATCTCACTAACAAATAGGGCCCACGCGTCAGGAGCTGCAACCCAGGAAATAAATGGAAAAAGGAAATTAAAATCTGCATGGGTCCCACTGTCAGCGACTGAGGCTAGAATAGAGCTTGGTGAGAAAAAGGATTAAATGCTTATAGAAATTCCTAAATGATTTAATTGTACACTAAAAATACATTTAACTTCAAAAATACATAACTATTTCATCCTAACTCCAAATGCACTGAAACCAATTTTGATAATTTTCATTTTAAATGAAATTTATTTTAAAATAGGTTTCAACCTTGTCACTATCACAGAAAATATAGTTTGTGGAGAGTGATCAAAAACTGAATTATTTTTTGAACTAGAAAAGACTATTAACTTTGACAATTCATAACTAAATCACAAAAACTCCAAATAAGATGAATCAAGTTATTTTGATCTGAGAATATTATTCTCTATTTACCTATGTAATCCTTGTATCCACTACTTGTGGGGACCCGACCCAGGAGCACCCGGAGGGTTCTCCTAGAACCTCCCAGGAGGTTCAACAGAACCACCTGGAGGTCTGGGAGGGCCCCCAAGAACACCCGGAGGTCCTCCAGGACCACTTGGGAGGTCTCTAGGACCACCCGGACGTCCCAGACCCAGTGCATTGAGCTAGTCCCAAGATCAGCAAGCTAGCTCGCACAGATTCAACATTGGTGACATCACAACCATACAAAAACTTAAGATGAAGCAGACAAATTAATATTTATAGACAAAAGACCTTATGGTCAAGGTTGTTTACAGGAAGTGCCACGTAGGGCAAACAACAAAAGAACACTTGTAGCGGAAAACAAAATACAGCGCGGAGCCACTCGGCGAGCCACAGGCTATCGAGTGGAGGACGTCCCCTAGTCCACGAGGTCTTCAACAAACTCCTCCTCATAGTGCTCGGAGCACCCTGGGAGGCCTTCGGCTGTTGATTAACTAGAGGGCAAAAGCCATGAGTACTTTGAATGTACTCAGCAAGCCATAGGGAAAATAAATGCAATTACATTTATGCAAGGCTTGCCAAAGAAAAGTTGTATGGTTAGTTTGCAGAAAGCAACATTTACTGGAAATACCATAAGTAGATTGCAAAGCACAAGTTGAAAAGATAATACATAAGTAAACAAGTTCTTTGTAAACAGCACACGACCACCCGAAACCAACCACAACTTTTAGAAAACTCTACCCCTTGCGTGAAAGAACCGGGCATGTCCATTACCGAGGACGTGGCTATTCGAATAGATTTTACACTCTACAGATGTTGTGCACTTTACCCACAAGACACGAAGTCCTCTAGTTGGTTGGGCACCCGTCGATGCCCCTACTCACTTTCTTTGGAATACAGTCTAGAGCTCGTGACAAGGCCTTTACAAAGGTTAGTCCAGACTTGGTTCTGCCCACTGAGGATTCGCTTTTTAGGGCCCCCTCTTGCGCCATTCCGACCACCACAACAGAACCGCATAAGGACGTCGCTAATTAGTTGGCCAGGACCACCCCACCCTGGACTTGTGGTTGCACGAGAAAGACCCAGATCGATGGCGTACAAGGTTAAGTCCTTAGTTGCCTGCTCAGGTGAGACATTCCACGACCCAGTGTGCATAGCACCCACTACTCACTACCACCCACTCGCCCGAGCATAAAATATTTTCTGGTTTAACCCGACCAAATGACCATTCTGGTCTTGGCACACAAATTTTAACAATAGTGGCATTGCCACAATTCCATAGTTCATTAGTCAAGAATATCATTGTTGGGTTCAACTCAGCCAGAGGACCACCTAGTCCTAGCACACAAATTTTAGTTATGGTGACAACAAATGTCATAGCCTCACGCAGGGCCACACTTCATTTTAATCAGCAACACTGGCCGCTACTACACAAGCCACAACCAGTGTGCTGGGGGTAAATTAACATTGATGATTCATGGTGAGAACGACGTCTACTAAAGCATGGCCAAGCAATCTAGCGCACTCATGCTGGTATTCAAAGACATCCAACTAAGATAAACCATCCTACAGGTATCCAAGGGTACATGTTAACATGTTGTATTCAAACATACCAAGGAGTCATACTGGCAAGTGGTGCTTAACTATCTCCCAAAACCATTTTCTATAAAACTAGCCATGCATGTTTATAACAAAACAATATACTTTTGCAAAAATGCACTCAATATGATCTAAGGTCTATGACTTGCATTCGTTGTAGAACTAAGCTTCTTCTGTTGAGAAAGCTGGGTCCAAGTGGTCTTCGGAACAGCCGGATCCTACACGTTTTCAAAAGGAGCCAAGTCAAAAACAACTTCAAAAAGAAAACCAAAGAACTCACCAAACCAGAGCTAAAAGAAAGCAAAAATTTTGATGAAGGAAAGAGGTGGAACCACTTCAAAAGAGAGCTTGAACAAAGGTGGCCGGGAGAGCAAATGAGAGTGAGTGAGGGGGAGCAAAAAGGAGGGCAAGAAAAGCTCCTAGGCACTCTATTTATAGCGGAAAACGGGGCCTCGGGTGACCAGACAATGCGGCGAGACTTGCGGGGGGCTTGGTGTGGTTCAGCGAAGGCAACAGAATTAAATCCGCACGTTGCTAGGAGGCAGCGATAATAAGTGCGCACGTTGATACGGTGACGGCAGCATTTAAAGCGCGTGCCGCACGGAGAAAAAGAGGGAAGTCAAGACCGGGAGGAGTGGTCACGACCCAAAGGAGAGGTCTTGACCACCATGGAGGTCGTGACCGCAAGGGTGGTCTTCGCAAAAGACCAAGGAGGGTGGTCTTTATAAAAAGGCCATAGGGAGGTCCTGGCCAAAGGAGGTCGTGACAAAACAATAAGAAGAGGAGGTCGCAGCCTCAAGGGGAGGTCACAACAACACGACAAAAGAGGGGAGGTCACGAGCTCAAGGGAGGTCGTGACCCAGAAGGGTGGTTTCTGCAAAAAGACCAAAAGTGGTGGTCTTTGCGAAAAGACCACAAGGGCGAGGGGGGGGGTCCTGGAGCAAGGAGCGGAGCCATCCAATTTTGATTGGATGGTTCAACTGGGCGCACTCACGTGAAGAGAGAGAAAAGGGCTGATGGGCGGAGCGATCTAGACTAAGGAAAGTCTGGACCCTTAGATCCCAAACGAAGGAAGGTCTGGACCCTTAGATCCAAACGAAAGAAGGTCTCAACGGTCAAGATGGAGCCAAAGGAGATCCCGATGGTCAAGACCAACACAGGGGAGGTCTCAACAGTCAAGATGAACTTGAAGTTTGATTTAGTCATTTTAAACACTCACATTTTCGAAAATCTCAAGTTAAGCTTTGAACTCTCAACAAAACCAAATGGTTCTTTTTATTTTGAAAATTTTTAAGAACTCCAGAAAGTTGGGATGTTACAAACCTACCCCCCTTAAAGGGAATCCCGACCCTGGGATTCGGGCTGGCTAAGGAATAGGTGCGGGAACTCGGTCTTCAAGTCCTCTTCACGCTCCCAAGTGGCTTCTTCTTCAGAGTGGTTGCTCCACTGGACCTTGTAGAACCGGATGACATTGCTTCTTGTCACGCGCTCGGATACTTCCAGGATCTTGATAGGTTTCTCCTTGTAAGAGAGGTCTTCTTGGAGGTTGACAGCTTCCAGGGGCATTTGCTCTTCTGGCACACGTAAGCACTTCCTCAACTAGGACACATGGAAGACATCATGCACTCCTAACAACTGAGACGGAAGCTCCAACTTATAAGCAACTTCTCCTTTTCTAGCAAGGACTAGAAAAGGCCTGATGTACCTTGGTGCAAGCTTCCCACTAATCCTGGAACGGCGCATTCCCTTGAGAGGTGATACCTTAAGATACACATGGTCTCCTGGGACAAATGCTAGGTCTCGACGATAGTTGTCTGCATAGCTCTTCTGCCTGTCCTGAGTGGTCTTCAGTTTCTCTCTTATGGACCTGACTTGATCTTCGGCTTCCTTCAAGAGGTTTGGTCCGAGCACTTGGCCTTCTCCTGCTTCTGTCCAATACAGTGGGGTTCTGCCTTTTCTTTCGTAGAGGGCTTCAAATGGGGACATCTACAAGCTTGACTGATAGCTGTTGTTGTAGGAAAACTCTGCATAAGGCAACATTCGGTCCCAACTGCTCTGTTTCTCTAGAGCACAAGCTCTCAACATATCTACTATAATCTGGTTTATCCTTTCGGTTTGACCATCAGTCTAAGGATGGTAGGCTGTGCTGAAGTTCAGATTAGTGCCCAAAGCTTCATGTAACTTTTGCCAAAATCTTGAAGTAAACTGAGATCCTCGATCTAACACAATCTTCTTAGGCACTCCATGCTGACAAACAATCCTTGCCATGTATAGTTATGCTAGCTTGTCTCCTGAGTAGGTGGTCTTTACTGGAATAAAGTGGGTGACTTTGGTAAGTCGATCCACCACTACCCAAACAGAATCATAGCCAGCTTGGGCCCTAGGCAGACCAATGGCGAAGTCCATGCCAATCCCTTCCCACTTCCATCCCGGTATGCTCAAAGGTTGCAAGAGTCCAGGAGGTCTTTGATGGTCAGCTTTAACTCACTGGCATACATCACACCGTGCAACATACTCGGCGATCTCACGCTTCATGCTAGGCCACCAATAGAATTCCTTCAGGTCTTGATACATCTTCGTGCTTCCAGGGTGGATGGAGTACAGGGTTTCATGAGCTTCCTTGAGTATCAGTTGCTTGAGTTCTTTCTGATCCGGCACACATATGCACTTGTCGAACCAAACAGTCTCTTGCTCATCTTCTGAAAACTCTAAGCACCTGCCCTTCTTCATGTTGCTTTTAATCTCATGGATGTCCACATCTTCAACTTGGGCCTTCCTGACCTGGTCTAGAAGGGTGGGTTGGACTTCTAGAGCAGCCAGGAAGCCTTCTTCTACTAACTCGAGCTTGAGCTTCTGGAACTCTTCATGTAGTGCCGGCTGACTTTCCTTGATCATCAAAGTGTTGCAGTAGACCTTCCTACTTAGTGCATCGGCTACCACATTGACCTTGCCCGGGTGATAGTGGATTCTGATATTGTAGCCCTTGACCAATTACAACCATCTTCTTTGCCTCATATTGAGATCTACTTGGGTGAAAATGTACTTCAAGCTCTTGTGATCAGTGTACACTTCACAGCGATTACCAATAAGGTAATGGCGTCATATCTTCAAGGCATGCACTACGGCAGCCAACTCTAGATCATGCGTGGGGTAGTTGACTTCATGAGGTCTTAGCTGCCGGGAAGCATAAGCCACTACCCTCCTTTCTTGCATCAAAACACACCCAAGACCTTGACGAGATGCATCACAGTAGATCTCAAAGTCCTTTCGGACGTCTGGTAAGATTAGCACCAGGGCAGTGGTCAAGCGTTTCTTCAATTCTTGGAAGCTCTGCTCACACTCGGGCATCCAAGCAAACTTCTTCTCCTTCTTTAATAGCTGGGTGAGAGGTCTTGCTATCTTGGATAAGTCTTCAATAAATCGATGGTAGTAACCTGCCATGCCGAGAAAGCTCCTGATTTGAGGTACTGACTTGGGTCGTTTCCAGTTGAGGACATCTTGGACCTTACTGGGGTTGATAGCAACTCCTTTTTCAGACACAACATGGCCTAGGAAAGTGACTTCCTTCAGCCAAAATTCACACTTTTTGAACTTTGCATAGAGTTGATGATCTCTAAGCTTGCTCAAGGCTAAGTGGAGGTGCTCTTCATGCTCTTTTTCACTCTTAGAGTACACTAGGATGTCATCAATAAAGACAATGACAAACTTGTCCAGATACTCCATGAACACCTTATTCATCAGGTTCATAAAGTAGGCAGGGGCATTGGTTAAACCAAAAGACATGACTGTGCACACAAACAGACCATATTAGGTTGAAAAGGCTATCTTGGGGATGTCTTCTTAGTGAATCTTCAGCTGGTGATATCCCGATCTCAAGTCTATCTTGAAGAAGACTCCAGCTCCTTTTAGTTGGTCGAAAAGGTCATCTATCCTGGGTGAAGGGTACTTGTTCTTGATGGTGACCTCATTGAGTGCTCTATAATCCACACACATCCGCTGAGTACCATCCTTCTTGGGGACAAAGATCACAGGAGCTCCCAAAGGTGAGGAACTTGGTCTGATAAAACCCTTCTCAAGCATTTCCTCAATCTGCTTCTTCAACTCTACCAGGTCATCAACAGGTAGACAGTAGGGTCTCTTGGCTATTGGAGCAGTCTCTGGGACTAAGTTGATGACAAACTCTAGATCTCTGTCTGGTGGCATTCCGGGAAGATCTTCTGGGAAGACGTCCGGGAACTCACAAACCACTGGGACATCCTCTAAAGACATGGTTTGAACACTGCAGACCAAAACTCTCTCTATCTTCTCGGAAGTGGCTTCAAATTTCACTTTAACTCCCATTGGACTGACCAAAGAGATGCTTCTACCACCACAATCCAAAACTGCTTGATGACTAGCCAGCCAGTCCATGCCCAAAATCACATCTAGAGACTGGGTATCGATAAGGGTTAGGTCGGCTAGAAACTCCACCCCTTCTATGATCACCTTAACTTGTGGACAACCCTGGTTCGCACTTAACTCCGAACCGGGGGATTGGACCAACAAGGAGGTCTTAAGAGGCAAAACTTTCAACTGATGCATTGCAGCAAAATTCCGAGAAACGAACGAATGGGAAGCTCCAAAATCAAACAAAATAGTGGCTGGTGTTGAATGTACCAAGAACTTACCCAGCACGACGTTCGGGGCTGACTAGGCCTCCTCTATGGTGACGTGATTCACACATCCTCTCCCAGGGGGCAGGGAGGTCTTGGCGGGTGCAGGGGAGGTTTGGGGAGCTCCACGACCCGCTCCCAGCATGGAACCCTTGCTAGAGTGGCGCCTTGGTTGGATCGGACCTGGGCTGGTCCTAGCTTCTGTGGGCAGTTACTGGCATAATGCCCTAATTGCCGACAGTTATAACATGTAATTCCTGCAGCAGGGCTGCTTCTTCTGGGAGGTTGACTGACGGTGCTGCCGCTGAAGCTGGGGCTGCGGACACTGGAGGTTGCCAGTTAAGGAGCTGCTGGAGAGGTCCTGAAGGTGGTCGGAGTAGCAAAACAGACAGGGGACTGGGCACTAGTCCGAGCTCTCTGCGAGTGACCTTGACGAGCACTAGACTGTGACGTCTTCCTTTTGTAAGACTCGGCAAGCTCTCTGCGAGACTCTTCAACGAGCAAGGTCTTGTTCACCATCTGCTGGAAATCTGCATAGTCATTGCCGACAACTTGAACCTTCAAACTTGGAATGAGTCCCCGCTTGAACCTTTTCTGTCGGGCATCATCTGTGGCAACATCCTTTGGGGCATACCGAGATAGTTGAGTGAACTTGTTGAGATATTCACTCACTGACATGCTTCCCTTCTTTAACTCCCAAAACTCATTCTTCTTCATTTCCACCTTCCCATTAGGGACATGGGAATGGTAGAAGGCTTCAGAAAACTCAGCCCACGTGATGCTCTCGGGGTTCTCATGGGCAGCACAATAGCTCTCCCACCACTCTGCTGCTGGGCCCTCAAGCTAGTGCGAGGCATAGAGGACTTTCTCCCGGTCGTCACACCGGGTGATGGCAAGCTTCCTCTTGGTTGAGCGTAGCCAGTCGTCTGCGTCCAACGGCTCGGAGGAGCTAGAGAAGGTAGATGGACGGGTCCTCAAGAACTCTGCTATCCTTAACTGGGGAACAACTGGTGGCGGTGGTGGCGCAGCAGCGGCTTGGTTTCTCTGATTCAACGCTGCAAGCAAAGCCGCAGAGGTCTGGTTCTACTGAGCTACCAGTTGATTCTTGTTCTGCATCATGGTGTTCATAAGCTGAGTCTGGGTTGCCAAGAACTGACTCATGCTCGGGTCTACCTGGGCTGTTGGAGGAGGCGGAGGTGGTGGCAACAAGGGGTCCGCTGGTTCCTCTTGACTTGCTGAACTGCGAGTCTGGACCATCTGCAAGACACATTCTAGGCTTAATAGGTGAGAGGGAAAAGCACAGCATGTAAGAGGGAACAACACAAGGGATGAGAGAGAGCAAGGGAAAAGACAAAGCACCCTAATCGGGGAAAGACAGGTCAAACCCAAGAACAAGTAGCCAAAAAGCTACTAAAAGGCACAAAACTCCAACAGAAGGCCAAAGACATGAACTAAACAGCACTAAGCTAAGGAGGACCACTCTATGCACTTCTATTTTAACCTACAGGGGTGGGAAACTTAAACAAAGCTCAATCCTACAGAAATTCCTAAGGTAAGGAGGTCAATTTAAGTTTTTTTTTAAAAAAAAACACAGTTCCAGAGGGGGTAAGGGTGAGAATCTAAGAATAAGGTGAGAAGAGATTAGAATAAGATGAGAGAAGAACAGAGTAAGATGAGAAAGAACAGCTACTCAAATTAATCAGTTGGTTTGATTTAGAAAATATTTTTTTAGACTCTTGGACTAATCGACCATGCTAACTAAGGTTACGTCTATAGTCGATATGGCTCTGATACCACCAGGTGGGGACCCGACCCAGGAGCACCCGGAGGGTTCTCCCAGAACCTCCCAAAAGGTCCAACAGAACCACCTGGAGGTCTGGGAGGGCCCCCAAGAACACCCGGAGGTCCTCTAGGACCACCCGGACGTCCCAACCCTTGTGCACTGAGCTACTCCCAAGATCAGCAAGCTAGCTCGCACAGATTCAACATTGGTGACATCACAACCATAAAAAAACTTAAGATGAAGCAGACAAATTAATATTTATAGGCAAAAGACCTTATGGTCAAGTTTGTTTACAGGAGGTGCCACGCAGGGCAAACAACAAAAGAACACTTGCAGCGGAAAGCAAAATACAGCGCGGAGCCACTCGGCGAGCCACAAGCTATTGAGTGGAGGACGTCCCCTAGTCCACGAGGTCTTCAACAAACTCCTCCTCATAGTGCTCGGAGCACCCTAGGAGGCCTTCGGCTACTGATTAACTAGAAGGCAAAAGCCATGAGTACTTTGAATGTACTCAGCAAGCCATAGGGAAAATGAATGCAATTATGCTTATGCAAGGCTTGCCAAAGAAAAGCTGTATGGTTAGTTTGCAGAAAGCAACATTTACTGGAAATACCATAAGTAGATTGCAAAGCACAAGTTGAAAAGATAATACATAAGCAAACAAGTTCTTTGTAAACAGCACACGACCACCCGAAACCAACCACAACTTTTAGAAAACTCTACCCCTTGCGTGAAAGAACCAGACATGTCCATTACCGAGGACGCGGCTATTCGAATAGATTTTACACTCTGTAGAGGTTGTGCACTTTACCCACAAGACACGAAGTCCTCTAGTTGGTTGGGCACCCGTCGATGCCCCTGCTCACTTCCTTTGGTAAACAGTCTAGAGCTCGTGACAAGGCCTTTACAAAGGTCAGTCCAGACTTGGTTCTGCCCACTAAGGATTCGCTTTTCAAGGCCCCCTCTTGCGCCATTTCGACCACCACGACAAAACTGCATAAGGACCTCGCTAATTAGTTGGCCAGGACCACCCCGCCCTGGACTTGTGGTTGCACGGGAAAGACCCAGATCGATGGCGTACAAGGTTAAGTCCTTAGTTGGCTGCTCAGGCGAGACATTCCACGACCCAGTGTGCATAGCACCCACTACTCACTACCACCCACTCGCCCGAGCAAAAAACACTTTCTGGTTCAACCCGGCCAAATGACCATTTTGGTCCTGGCACACAAATTTTAGTTATGGTGACAACAAATGCCGCACCCTCACGCAGGGCCACACTTCATTTTAATCAGCAACACTGGCCGCTACTACACAAGCCACAACCAGTGTGCTAGGGGTAAACTAACATTGATGATTCATGGTGAGAACGACGCCTACTAAAGCATGGCAAAGCAATCTAGCGCACCCTTGCTGGTATTCAAAGACATCCAACTAAGATAACCCATCCTACAGGTATCCAAGGGTACATGTCAACCTGTTGTATTCAAACATACCAAGGAGTCATACTGGTAAGTGGTGCTTAACTATCTCCCAAAACCATTTTCTATAACACTAGCCATGCATGTTTATAACAAAACAATATACTTTTACAAAAATGGGTTCAATATGATCAAAGGTCTATGACTTGCCTTCGCTGCAGAATCGAAGCTTCTTCATTGAGAAATTTGGGTCCAGAGGTCTTGAACAGTAGGATCCTACACGCCGAAAGGAGCCAAGTCAAAAACAACTTCAGAAAGAAAACCAAAGAACTCACCAAACCAGAGCTGAAAGAGAGCAAAGATTTTGACGAAGGAAAGAGGTCGAACCACTTCAAAAGAGAGTTTGAACAAAGGTGGCCGGGAGAGCAAATGAGAGTGAGTGAGAGGGAGCAAAAATGAGGGCAAGAAAAGCTCCCAGGCACTCTATTTATAGCGAAAAACGGGGCCCCAGGCGACCAGACGAGGCAGCGAGACTTGCAGTGGCTTGGTGTGGTTCAGCGGAGGCAACGGAATTAAATGCGCAAGTCGCTAGGAGGCAGCGATAATAAGTGCGCACATTGATACGGTGACGGCAGCATTTAAAGCGCGTGCCGCACGGAGAAAAAGAGGGAAGTCACGACCGAGAGGAGTGGTCGTGACCCAAAGGACAGGTCTAGACCACCATGGAGGTCGTGACCGCAAGGGTGGTCTCCGCAAAAGACCAAGGAGGGTGGTCTTTATAAAAAGGCCATAGGGAGGTCCTGACCAAAGGAGGTCGTGACAAAACGATAAGAAGAGGAGGTCGCGGCCTCAAGGGGAGGTCGCGGCAACACGACAAAAGAGGGGAGGTCGCGGCAAATGACAAAAGAGGAAGTCGCGGCCTCAAGGGAGGTCGCGACCCAGAAGGGTGGTTTCTGCAAAAAGACCAAAAGAGGTGGTCTTTGCGAAAAGACCACAAGGGCAACCGGGGGGGGTCCTGGAGCAAGGAGCGGAGCCGTCCGATTTTGATCGGATGGTTCAACTGGGCGCACTCACGCGAAGAGATAGAAAAGGGCTGATGGGTGGAGCGATCTAGACTAGGGAAAGTCTGGACCCTTATATCCTGAACGAAGGAAGGTTTGGACCCTTAGATCCAAACGAATGAAGGTCTCAATGGTCAAGATGGAGCCAAAGGAGATCTCGACGGTCAAGACCAACACAGGGGAGGTCTCAACGGTCAAGATGAACACAAGGGAGGTCTCAACAGTCAGGATAAACACAAGGGAGATCCCGGCGGTTAAGATGAACACAAGGGAGGTCTCAACGGTCAGGACGAACACAAGGGAGATCTCAACGGTCAGGATAAACACAACGGAGATCCCGACGGTTAAGATGAACACAAGGGAGGTCTCAACGGTCAGGATAAATACAAGGGAGATCCCGACGATTAAGATGAACACAAGGGAGGTCTCAACGGTCAGGATAAACACAAGGGAGGTCCCGACGATTAAGATGAACACAAGGGAGGTCCAAGAGAAAAGGGGAAGACAACCCGAATTTAGTATTTCGAAGTTCAAGGATGTTTGAAACACAAACCTGAGCTGGGAACACCTCGGGGGTGGTCGTGACCCAAAGGGGAGGTCAAAATCAAAGGAAGATTCAAACAGAGAAGGAGGTCTAAATAGAGAAGGTGGTTTAGATCAAAAGGGAGGTCTAAATCCCGAAAAGAGATTCAAACCAACAAAGAGCTCTGAAGTAGGTCTGAACTAAAGGGAAGTCCAACCAGAGGAGAGGTCAAGGGAAATCTAGAGAGATCCCGACCAGAGGGAAATCGCGACCAACAGGGAGGTCGCTACTCAAAAAGGTGGTCCTTGCAAAAGACCAAGAGGAGGTCCAAACGGGAAAGAGAGTCAGAAGAGGTTAAGGGAGGTCCAGAGAGGACAAATCAAACAGAGAGAAAGGAAAGCAAGGCCAGAACTCGAACAACTCCAAATAAACCAAACTTACGCATTAGTTGAAGTTTGATTTAGTCATTTTAAACATTCAAATTTCTGAAAATCTCAAGTTAAGCTTTGAACTCTCAACAAAACCAAATGGTTCTTTTTTATTTTGAAAACTTTTAAGAACTCCAGAAAATTGGGATGTTACACTACTACTCTGCAAAATTTCACCAAAATATTTAATTGGATGAACAATAACTGTTTCTACTTAAATTGGTTTTTCTAGAAATCTGAAATTCAAACTGCTATAACTCTCACACACCAAATCCAAATGGAATGAATCTTTCACCTAAACTCATCTAAAATCATGAACTACCCACTATATAAATTCCATGCATTTTGGATGATATTGAATTTTTGGATGTTTTCGTTCGTTCAATAGTTGACGAAGGTTTGAGTGTGATCGAGAGTGGTATTTTAGCAGCACATGGACCATCCACAGCAAAGGCAAGCGGTTCTTTCCTTTGATGCATGTTGAATTCCTATTAATTTCAAAAATGTATCTATGTTGTTTTTCAAGTATTCTATGCATTGCTTAATTTCAAATACTGGTATGTTAAATGGGTAGTTTAGTTATATCCACTTGCTGCATTCGCCCTCCTTTGAATGTTGATTACCCTTTTACCTTGAATGATTGTCGGGACACAAAATTACACTTCAGGACCCTCTGTGTTTAATGCACTAGTCTAGGATCACGCTAGTGCACACAGTGTCAACAAAGGTGGATATCGATCCGCACAAGCGAATGATAGCATAAATGATAATTTGATTAATAAATAATGGTTTGACCTTACGGTCGAGTTTACATTTATTTAAGCCACGTAGGGCTAACAGAGAAATAAAGCAGTGGAAACAAAAGCGGTAGTGGCATCCCATCGATTCACCACAGGCAACCAACTGGGATCAAGACCTCGCAATCAGGCACCTTCGATAACTCGTCCTCAAATGCTGGTGAAGACTCCTCCTCTTCTGCTTGATTCGTCAAAACAAGCGTGAGTACACACCGTGCTCTCAAGCCACACCACAGAAATGCAATATATATACATGTTGGCTTTTTACAAGGGAAAGGCATTCTGTGGTTCTTTTGCAGAAATGCAATGTTTGCAATTTGAATACCATTAATAGATTGAAAACGAGTAAAACAAATAGATAACAATAATTTTAACAATTGATTTCACAAAGACACACACAGCCTAACAGCTTATTCACATAGCTAGATGATTTAATCACATAGCTCCCTTCCCACACGCTTTATGAAGATCTACCCTAGTGTGAAATCCCGAGCATTGTCCATGATCATGACGCTGCTATTGAATAGTTTAAATTACACTCTGCAGAGTTTGTACACTTTACCCACAAGATATAATTAGTGTAGCTAGCACTAATCATAACAAAGCATTTCAGAAATTCATCTTACTATGCTAGGCCCGTCCCATAACAGGCATGTGGTCGTACAGATAGGCTCAGTTCAATGGCGCACATGGTGAGGTCCTTAATTGACTAAGGCAAGACTACCATATGCCACTATGCCACACAGACATTCCCATGCACACAGCTCACAGCACACACACGATCCACCATATCACACAGTATCCACCCCCTTGCCTCAGTCCAAATCCTTTTTCCACCCGGTTGATTTAAGTGCAACACATGCCACAAAGACACATAGTACACACAGATTACTACAAGATTGCATATTCACTTAGTCAGGTTTAATAATTGCAGCCTCACATGAATAAGTGATTCGTGGCATAGCTAAGCAATCTACTCGTACTAACCAACCCACGTTGGTGCCACAATATTTACCAACTAAATATCAACTAGGGTGACAAAGGATCAAGGCATAACAATTACACAAGGAAGGCATAACAATTTGGAATTAACTACTACACCCAAAAGCATTTAAATAAATACTTCAATTAAGATGCAGTAATTTGAATTAAAATACTTTTAGCAAACTGGGAACAAAATGGTCAAGGGTATAGCTTGCCTTGGAATAGGTTTAGGTGCTGGTCCTGGTCTTGGAAAGCTCCTTCTTCTTCAACTCTTCCAACAGCGTCGAAGTCTACTCGCAAACGAAGCACAAAACAAAATAAATAAATAACAGAGGCAAAACAACTCAAAAAAAATCTCCATTAGGTAGATCTTGATTTTAGACGAATTTAGAAATTTGAATGGGCTGATTTGGAGTTAGAATGCAAAAGTTATGAGGTTTGGAAGTTTGAATCTAAAGAAAAACCCTAGAAATTGAATTATACGAATTTCCTGAATTATTTCTTAACAGAAAAACCCGAATTATTGCGCAATACTGGCGTCAGCGAAGGAATTTCCGAAAAAGATAAATAAAAAGAAAATCCTGACGTGTGGGGCCCACATGTCAGTGACACGGCTCACGGTGGACTAAGTCCACCGAGCCTTTGGATCTGAGTCGGGGCTAAGGTGGCGCACCCGCGCGCGTGGCGCTGACGCGGCGCGTATGTGGCTGTCACGCATGCGCCACGGAGGCGGAAACGCTGATGTGGAGGGTGACGTGTACGGCGGCGAGGGCGGCGGCGCACGGGAACCAACGGCATGGTGAACGGCGGCGTCTCACCGGCGGCGAGTGGTATGGGAGGGTAGCTAGCGTTATTGCGAACCTCAGGGTGCAGCTCCGGGTGGTCGAGAACAACTGTGGCGACCGACGGCGAAGTAGAAGCGGCGGCGAAGCTTCGGGCTCGACGGCAACAGCGGCGTTAAGCGGCGCCCGCCAAACGAAGGTGTCCTCGGTTCTCGCTTCGCGCGATGTCGACAGTGTAGGCGTTGAGGCTCCGGCGGCTTCGGGCTCGTCGGAATTGCTCGTCGGAGTAGGCGGCGGCGAGATTGAATCACCGAGCTCTAGTGGCGGCTAGGGTGCGGCGCAGGCGAGGAGGCGGCTAGGGTTGGGCGAGGCGCCGGGTCGGCCTCCCCTTAAATATGGCTTGGGAGAGTCGAGCGCGACGCTTAAAACGGCATGGGGGCGCGAACAACCTCCGCGACGAAATCGGAGACGAAGAACAAGAACGAGGTGGGGCCGCTTGTCGTCGTCTGGGGCTTGGGCGAAGCGAGTGGAAAAAGGGCGCGTGAGGTCGCGAGCGCTGGCGAGGATTTGGCCGCCCAACTCAGACGGACGGCTCACAAACAATGTGACGTTCGGATCGCTCCAATCGCCATCAAGATCGGACGTCCATTTGCGATCCAACGACTGCCATTGACCAAAGAAGAAAACACGCGGGAGGGAGAGAGAGAGGTCGACGGTGGGGTCCTTTGTCAATGGAGCGGGCGCAAGGTAATGCTGCACAGTGTTGGGCCGGGATGGGAGAAAGAGTGGATTTAGGCCCAAGGACTGTTAGGAGATTTTAATTAGCTTTTTCTTTTTAGAAAATAGCAGAAATTCCAAATGGCAATAGAAATTAGCAAATGAACTTGGAAAAATTCTAGAAAATTCTAGAAAATTCTAGAAAATATATCCAAGCACATAGAATCCAAATAAAATAGTTTTGACTATTGTTCATGTTGACTTTAGTCATATTAAATTGTTTTGCTATTCAAAGTCCAATATTAAGCTTTTAAATTAAATTCAAATAAATCCAAATGGTGAATTTTCTCACTACAACTATTTAAAAGATTTTTAAAGCTCTAAAAATTGGGATGTTACAATGATTAAGTATATAGGTTCTATGGGAAGGTTTACTAATGTATAGAACGAGGCTTAGCCATGCTAGTAGTTGTAGCCAAAAGCGGTTAATGGAGCTAGTCCATCGGCCGATCGATTGAATCAAATCTTGAGGAAATTTGAGGATTATATGGATTGAATTATGTTGAATTTGAGGAATATATCCAAATCTTCGCATATGATTCTTGTGGACTTATTGGGTAGTGTTTGTTGTGTGTTGGACTTGGACGGGTGATATGATGATGAAGGGAGGTGGTCCCGGATTCACGTAGACATGTCTGGGTATTTGAGGACCAGTCTGTGGTGTGATGAACCAAGTCTTACATGCAACCACACGCAGGGATAATGGCGAAGGCTTGGCTAAATAATTTGTTGTGTGTTAGTTATCAAAACACAATTAGATTGACAATTGTTGTTGTTAATATTTAATGGTTCTCTTGTCAATCTAGTGGGGGCATGTTAAGCATTTTCTTACTTTCCCTTAAGGGTCTCTTGTTTGCAAGGGACTTACTTACATAACGGGGTTCACCTGTGGTTCTAGGCGACCGTTCAGTCTGCCATGGGATCCTGTTCCTCAGGTGGTTTGATAGTTAGGACATGGCATTGTAACGGCCTCGTTATGATATCTCAGTCACACTCCTACGGAAGAGTGCATGGCGACAGTACGAGGTATTCATATCGTGTGGGTAAAGCTATACAACTCTGCAGAGAAATAAATCTATTCAAATAGCCGTATCCCCGGTTATGGACATCGCTTGTGGGAAAGCATGCACAGTTAGCTTATGGGAAATTGGGTTTGATTTATGGTTGGAAATGTTATGTCATTGTGTTAGTTTGTTCAGATCTGAAATGTTATCGCGAATGGGAAGATCGTGTGTTGATGTGTTACGGAATGAATTGTGTCACGAATGAGAAGTTCGTGTTGATTATATTTGGAGTATCAACTATTGTTGATCATGAATTTGGGATTACCTACTGATTATATAAGTTTTCTAAATATTTTACAAATGGCAATTTGAATCTATATCGTTTATCTCAATGAAAAACTTGCTTTATGCTAAAAATGAACCATGTAAGCCTTCCATTGACACTTGAATTCATTTATTATATGTTGCTATTCGTAATTCTTGCGAGTATGTTTTTGTACTCAGTTGCATTATCCATGTTGCAGGTGAGAAGTCGTTCAAATTGGGTTAAGTACTTCAGACGCTACGACTTTAACCCCAGTTGGCTGCTTGTGGGTTTGGGCATGACAACTCGGCTCTTTCTCTTTTATTTCTAAGTTTATCTTCCGCTACAATTTATTTGTGTTGTTTAGATTTGGCCGATCGGTCCTCTTATGCAAACCTATACCTTAAGGTTCTATTTAATGATGTTGTAAATACGATTCTATTATTCTTGTGTATTGTGTATGGATGTGAATGCAATGTTGTGTTTGGATATGTGCATGTTAGCCACTGATCCTTGGGAGCTAACATGAGACACATATCCAGGCACTCAGAATCGTTTTCGTCTCTCGTTAAGTGTGGCGCTTTTGGCGTAATCACTTAGCTTGAAACGGATCCGATCCCGGGTCACCACAGAAGGTAGCCTCTGTTGGTGATATGCCCTAGAGGCAATCATAGAGATGATTGTGTCATACTAAATGTTATTATGTTATTATGTTCCATCAATTTTAAAGATTAACAAGTATGTAATTTGTTGGTGAAGCACTTTAACTTATATGATGTTGTTCTAAATGTATCCCTAGTTGGATGTCACTGGTCAGAACACTAGTGACTTATCGACCAACACATGTATTGATTGATGACCATGTTTCACCGTTAATGGATATAGGGATATCAAATCAATAATGTGAACACATATTAGAGAACATGGTGTTGGATTGACCCACCTTGAGAGACTATTGAGATTTTTATGATTTTATGTGTCATCAGTTGGTCTCAAGCAATGATGATGTATAATCCTTAGACTTGAGATCAGCATGGTTTCCTACATGTGTAATAGTACATTTAGGGGCTGCCAAACGCTACTCCGTGACTGGGTAGTTATAAAGGTAGCTTTCGGGTATGCTATGAAACATGTGGAGGAATGTGACTGGTCGGGTATGGGATTTGCCCCTCCTAACATGACAGGAGAGATATCTCTGGCCCCTCGATGTGGTTGGATAAAGAAAGTGCATGACCTTGCCACTAGTGGTCAAAGAGTCGACCACAATATGTTATTCGACACTTGATCAAGAAAGTATTGACTAGTCCATGGATGACAAATTATCTCACCCAGAGTTCAATCAGATATCGTGAGGCAAAGGGAGAATACACGAGCAGGTCATTCAGTTCGATCAGATATGAACTAGTCGTATAGAGATACGAGCTGGTCGTAGACTAGTCGAACATGATCACTAACCGATCGTAAACTGGTCGTGAGGAGTTACAAACTGGTCATGACTAAATATGAACTGGTCGTATAGAGATACGAGCTTGTTATAAGTGATGAGGACCTACTCGTAGATCATATTGCATTAAGGTTCGTTCGATATAATTTATGTGTATTCGGGAATCGTTATATCCTGCTAGGAACTACTAACGACTCATGGTCAGAAAAGAGTTTCCGAGTCACAACCGATTATGCATGATCCTACAGGGTCACACACCTAACGGGTTGGAATAAACGTGTTCAGATAGGATCCGTCATGGGCCCTATACAAGGGGATGCATGAGACTGTTGGGATATACGAGACAGAATGTGAGTTACTCCACGAAACCCTAGTCGCCATCTTCTCGAGAGAGCCCTGTCGTGCGAGTTGGTGCTAGCACACTGGCCTACGGTGTTCCATCCCTGGATGTGTGGATACCGTAGAAGCGCTACTGCGGTTGTTGTTGCGCTCAAGGACGATCCACGACTTCGCAAGGAACACGATTGGTTGCTGGGAGAGACGATCGACACTGAAGACGTTGGACGATCGACTACGCTGGACGATCGACTATGACCACTACATCGACGTACTCTACGTTGGATCAGACTGCTCCAACTCTTCTTCTACTACACTGCGCGTCTAGTGGTAACGATCTATGATCTCCTACTTGCATGGCTTCCTAGTTTATGTGGTAGAATTTTTGAATTGTCAGCTAGCGTAGCCTACCCGTAGCCCTTTAGTTGTATCAGAGCCATCTTGCGTAGTTTTTGATCTAGATCGGTCGCATATACTTGATATGTGGTAGTAGTAGATTGGACCGCCAAGCTAGGTAATCGTTGTCGCAATATATAGTATTATGTGTTCATGTCGCCTGATAGAATTGGATTGTATGCATAACACTTTTTGCAGGGATTGATGTGAATAGTATGTCCCATTGTGGATGTGATGCATGTATGGATTTTACATGGCCTGCGTGTCATGCTGTGTGATAGCCATTGAGCTACATATTATTGTATAACGGTCTGTGTGCCGATATGTGATGCTTAATATCAATAGTTTTAACACCATTAGGTGCATCAACCAAGTTCCAAACTTGATTATCATGCATGGACTTTATCTCGGATCTCATGGCTTTAAGCCATGACTCAGGGTCTGGGTCCACCATCGTTTCCGCATAAGTTTTAGGCTCATCATTATTCAATAATAAAATGTCATGCCCATACCTTATAGGCAATTGACGTCGCCTCTTTGATCTACGTGGGGCCGATGCCTCATCTACAGGTCCAACAACATTTTGTTTATCCTGTAGAGATTCAGTAGGAGTTAAAATATTTTTAGATGGTTCCCGAATTTCTTCGAGTTGCACCTTGCTCCCACTGACTCCATTGGAAAGAAACTTTTTCTCCAAAAAGACACCATTACAGGCAACAAACACTTTGTTATCAACCCAATTATAAAAATAATATCCTTTAGTTTCCTTAGGATACCACCACAAAGAAGCACTTATCGGACTTGGGTGTGAGTTTATTAGACGTCAAAGTTGTACATAAACCTCACAAGCCCATATCCTGAGAAAAGACAATCCAAGACACTTCCTGGTCCATATCTCATATGGTGTCTTCTCAATAGTTTTTTGATGGAACACTATTTAAAGTGAAAGCAGTTGTTTCTATAGCATATCCCCAGAATTACAATAGAAGATCAAATTGGCTCATCATTGACTGAACCATGTCTAACAATGTTCAGTTCCGTCATTCAGACACCCCATTCCATTGAGGCATTTCCAGCAGAGTGAGTTGTGGAACAATTCCACACTTCTTTAGATGATCACCAAACTCATGGCTCAAATATTAACCTCCACGATCAGATCGTTGACATTTGATTGTCTTGCCAAGTTGATTCTACACTTCATTCTGAAACTCTTTGAACTTTTCAAAGGATTCCAACTTATGCCTCATCAAATAAACATAGCCATATCTACTAAAATCATCAGTAAAAGTTATGAAGTACTGAAAACCACCTCTAGTCGGAGTGCTCATTGGTCTGCATACATCCAAATATATTACGACCAGTGGATCACTCGTCCTCTCAACTCTTGTCATGAAGGGCATCTTTGTCATCTTGCCAAGTAAACAAGATTCACATGTTTCGAATGATTCGAAATCAAATGAGTTTAGAAGACCATATTTACAGAGCTTCATCATGCTTCTCACTTATATGACCTAGTTGACAATGCCAAATAAAAGTGGGATTCAATTCATTAGGTCGAAGTCTCTTAGCATTTATGTTATAGACAGGCATATCCTCAAGATTTAAAACATACAATCCATTCACCAATGGAGCATGGCCATGAAGCATATCTTCAAAATAAATTGAATAACAATTGTTCTTTATTCTGAACTCATAACCTTTTGCTCCTAAACAAGAAGTAGAAATAATGTTTTTGCTTAAGGCTGGAACATAATAACAATTATTTAGTTCTAAAACTAATCCTGAGGGTAAAGCTAATGGTAAAGTGCCAATAGCTAATGCAGCAACTCTTGCTCCATTGCCCACACGAAGATCAACATCTCCTCTTGCCAAACTTCTACTCCTTATCAGTCCCTGCATCGAGTTACAAATATGAGCAACCGATCCGTTATCAAATACCCAAGAACTGGTCAGAGAAGTGGTAAGATTAATTTCTATAACATTTATACCTGAACTAGAAGTCTTACTTTCTTTGTTCTTTTTCATCTCTGCTAAGTACTTCTTGCAGTTTCTCTTCCAATGCCTAGTCTCATGATAATGGTAACATTCTGTGTCGGGCTTAGGACCCAGTTTAAGCTTCTTAAGTGTCGAACCCCAAATATGGAACCTGGGTCCCACTGTGTATGGTTGTGTCATTCCCTGGATCAGTAGCTGATACACACAGTTACATTGTTGGTTCAAATACATATCCTAAAATTGTTCAATTATTACATAACATTAAACAAAGCACAAATATACCTTACGGCTTTAGACTTGCAAAATGGCCGAACAGGCCAAACACTCTCAGAGAGTCAGCAGTGGAAGAAGCGCCAAAGCACAGCGTGTGGAATCCCTCACGATATGCCCACCGGCAATCGACTGTGGGCTCGCGACCTAGTTCTTGGCCTTCTTGTTCCTCGGTCTTGATCAGAACTCATAACTATCCCTGTAGCCTTCTTGTTCCTTAGTCTTGATCAGCACTCTTTACTATCCATGTAGCCTTATTATTCCTCAGTCTTGGTTAGCACTCATAATCAACCGAAGGCAGGACTACGACCAGGTAATGGCCAGTGGTTGTGGCCGTGTTGTGCAGGAAACGCTGGTTCAAGTCTATGACCACACCTGGTTGTAGAAGGAGATCCAGAGGAGGTCCTGGGGTGGTCCCGGAGAGATCCTGGGGAGGTCTTGGAGAGGTCCTGGGATGGTTCTAGAGTGATCCTAAGGAGGTCCTGAAGTGATCTTTGAAGAGGTCCTGGGGTGTTCCTTCTGCCGGTCACTGCTTCCTTCGTGTACTGGTCCTGGAGTGGTCTTGAGGAGGTCGTGGGTGGTCCTGAGGAGGTTGTGGGTGGTCCTGAGGAGGTCCTGGAAGGTCTTTGCGGAGATCTTGGGAGGTCTTGAGGAAATCCTAGAGGTCAAGGGAAGTCCAAGGAGATCCTGAGGAGGTCCTGGAGATGTTCTAGAGGAGGTCCTAGAGGAGGTCCTCAGTGGTCTTGGGAAGGTTCCAAGGAGGTCCTAGAGAGTGATCCTGGAGAGGTTCCGAGGAGGTCCTGTAAGTTCTTTGGATGTCTTGGGACATCTAGTAGTGATCTTAGACCATATAGGGGTGGTCGTGAGACATCTGGTAGTGGTCTTAGACCGCATAGGGGTGGTCGTGAGACATCTGGTAGTGGTCTTAGACCGCATAGGGGTGGTCGTGAGACATCTGGTAGTGGTCTTAGACCATCTAAGGGTGGTCGTAAGGCATCTGGCTGGATGTGGTCCGGGAGGTCAGGGGAGTTCCTAAGGAGATCCTGTAGGTCTTGGGAGGTCTTAGGAGATCCTGAGGTGTCTTAGAGGAGGTCTAAGAGGAGGTCATGGAGAATCTGGAGGAGGTCTAGGTGATCTTAGGAGGTCCAATGGGAAGCCCTAGAGAGGTCTCAGAGGAGGCCCAGGAGGAGGTCTCGAGGTCTTAGGAAATCCCGAGGATGTCCTGGGAGACCCTTAGTAGTTCAAGGTAGGTCCCAGAGGTCTGGAGATGTCCGGGAGGAGGTCTTGTAGACCACACCCGGGGTTGGATGTATGACTACACACAGAGTGGACCGGGCGGGGTGCGATTAGTGTTCTTAGGGACAGTGCTGGTAGGGATAATGCAAAATCCGCAACATGATATACTAGAAACATACTTATATTCATAATAGGCCATAAGGCCAATTGTTTTACAGAGGGAGTCATGAGAGCAGAAACCTTACAAAAGCCAGAGTACAGAAACGAAGATGAGGGTGGAAGCAAAGCAAATCGAAGTGGATCCATTCACTCTTCCCATAGGCAAGCGACTAGGGTTCCCGGCCTAAGCTTCATTATCTTCAACACCATCCGGCTCAGCCTTTGGGTAGTAGTGGTCGCCGGGGTCTTGATCACATGGGTCTGAAAAGATTAAAATAGCAGAGCCTGAGTACACAACCGTACTCGCGAGCCAACACACAATGCAGTTGTATAGATGCAAGGCTAGTCAAGGGAAGCTTTGGAGTTCTTTTATTTGCACAATGCCAAGTTTGAAATAGATGAGTAGTAGGAAAATCCTGAGACTTAGCATTTTTAACAAATCGGTTTTCATAAATGAGTTTTCATTTGTAAAGTACTAGCGGAGGTCCCACCTCCTATACCATTGAGTGGCTCCATCCACTCAATGCTCGGGTATTCCCATAATTACCACTGGTCCCCGACCAAGCCTTTCTCAAATCCCTAGGGTCCCACCCCATCCTTCCTTTCTTTCACAAATGGTTTTATGCAAATGAAAACTATATCCAGCAAGTTCTTAGCACCGCTCTTGACCGTGAGCACGGCTATCTAGATAGTTTTCTTACTCTACAGAGTTCGCACACTTTACCCACAAAAGCTAATCATCTTGATATACACACACGTTTCCTTAGACATGTGAATCAAGGGGAGATTACCACAATGCCTTTACAATGCTCATCCTCAACGCACTCCATCCGTTCACTAAGGTTTCCACCGCACTGAGCCCACTCCTAAGGCTCTCTGGGAGGCCCCCTCTTGTGCCAATGCGGTTCCTATGGCTTCGTTCTCCCCCGGCTATCCACCCGCAATCAACCTAACAGCGGATCTACGTCGAGGCGAGCAAATTAGTTAGCTAGGTCGTACCCATTATAGACTTGTGGTTGCGATGTTTTTACTTGAGAGGTCATCACCAGCCGCCCAAGTCGAAAACAGTTTTCAGGTTTTATTTATTTTGGAAAATAACCATTTACTTCGACATACCAGCCAGGCTCCCAGCCTTACTGCCCAAATCATTTTCCAAAGTTTTTAAGGATTGTGGTCGGGCAACTTAATGCCCGCATGACAATGTATCTAAGCAAGGCTAAGCATGACACTTAGATATAGACTTATTAACTAGTATGTAATCTATTAAGTCTAGGGTGACAAAGGATAGTGTGCAAGTTCAAGGGTTGGAAGTTTATACACAATTACTTTTAAGGCATTAACTATGAGCTAGACCAATTTAGCTTGATAAAACATAGCAATGCAATTTCTTAATTTAAAGCAACATAATTTGCAAAAGGTAGGTGCAATATGGTCAAAGTGTTGACTCGCCTTGGTCATTGTCCTGATAAAGCTCTACATCCTGATATTCACCCTTCTCGATATCCTGGTAATAATCTCGCTCAACGTGCTGATAATCATCCTGTTCAATAGCCTGACCATCTTGATCTTGTTGGGATTGTGGTCCCATCACAGCGTCAAAGTCAAACTACGCAGACTACGATCAAACCCAAGAGCAACTGAAAACGACCAAATGAAATTCAATAAGTCCAACTTTATGCAAACAAACGAAACACTTCAAACGGGCACAAAACATACCTAACGACAACTCAACAATACAACCAAGCCATATCCTTAGATATGGCATGGAACAGTCCCTAGTCGACTAGGCCTACATGTTTGTAATCCCCCTCGACTAGAGACTGGTCGTAGAAGAATTCACGACCAGGTCGTGGTCGCAGAAAGGCTTACTACCATAGACTGATTATGGGAGGACTTACGCTTGGGGAGATAGATGTGGAAAAGCTTACGACCTTCTACCATATGGATAAGGGGTATACTCACGAGAAGTGAAAGGATATTGCTAGAAATTTTAGATAAATGAATAGGAGGGGGATTATTGGATTCCTCGATAATGCTCATCGAGTGTTCATGAGGGTAACACATCAGACGACATATAACTAATAGAAGTTGATGAATGGAATACTTGCATTTAAGTAAAACCAAAGAAGGCGATAGAGGAAGTACTTGCACCAAAGCGGGTAAATCTAATATGGAGTGAGAGAACATCCATAGGAACATTCTTCAATGTTTACCCAGATGGGAGAGATTACCTGGTGAGGTACTACTCTCATATCTACTCTTGGATAACCAGGGTTCCTATTGGAATTAGGTACATATGTGTAAAGGCCCAATTCATTATTATAATCCCAAAGAATGCAAATCCTTAGACCAAAAGTACTAGACCAGTGCGGTCGAAAGCTGAGACCAGTATGGTCAAATTAATCTGGTTGAAGCCGTAGACTATTGTGGTCGAAGGCATAGACCATTAAGGTCAAAGACTTAGTGGTCGAAGGATCCAGAGTGGGCGAAAGTGACTCACAAAGGTCGAGGGTTAGTGGTGGTCGAGGATTATTGGTGGTACGTAGGGGCTACAATGTTGCAAAAGGATACGACTGGGAGGTCGTGGAAATACTGTAACTAGGGAGGTCGTTGTGGTCGTACCACCTACGACCATGTAGTCGGAACTCTCTGCGACCAGCCCAAACTCTTACGACCAGGATGTAATCAATCCTCCCCTCCCTACAACTACGAGTAGCTCGTAACCTTTCAACCAACACCTGGGATGAACAGTGTTCGGGTGAACAATACTCGTATGAACAGTGCTCTAGGTGGAAAAAATACGCGATTGGTTTCGGGAGCAATTGCTCCACTTTTTGGTTTTACTGCTTTTCTCAACCCTCAACTTCTTACATCGATACAAGACTCTTATATAGGCTTGAGTACAAGGACTCAACACCAGACTTGGACACATTTTCTATGAGTATGTCTCGGCAAAATGTCCTTAAGTAAAGCTCAAAGATGCAGGCAAACGAACGACAATAGACATTGTACAAAAAGATTTTAAAAATCCCTCATTTTTACAATTATGAGTTTTTGGGCTGTTACATTAAGCTTAGCCTAGAGACTCTCGATCTCATCTTGAGTCTTTCCTTTGCCTTTTCCCTTTCCTGACCTACCCTTCTTCTTGAAGCTAGTAGTCTTTTGAACCATCATTACATAATTGGAACTTTTCTTGATACTCTCCTCAGCACCTTTAAGCATGCCATACAACTCGGTTATTGATTTCTCCATGTCATTCATATGAAAATTCAATATGACTAGCTCAAAGCTCGTAGGGAGCGATTGGAGAATCACGTCAATAGCCAACTCTTGGCTAAGGAAAAAACCAAGCTTTTCCAAGCTCTCAATGTGACCAATCATCTTGATCACATGAGGACTGACCGGGTTACCTTCTAACAGCCTACAAGAAAATAATGCCTTTGACGTATTAAACCTCTCTACCCTCGCTTGATCCTGAAACATACCATTCAGACCCACAATCATATTGTAAGCATCTGTGGTCTCATATTGCTTATGAAGCTCAAAGTTCATGGTTGCAGGCATAAGGCAGTGCACATCGACTGCGTCATTGCAATGCTTCTCATAAACATTATTTTCAGCTCGAGTAGCATCGGCATTCGGTTCCTCAGGATAGGGACCCTCTAGAACATATTCATTCTTTTCTTGTTTGAGAACAATACTCATATTACAAAACCAGTCAATAAAGTTGGTTCCATTCAGCTTTTCTTTCTCAAGAATAGATCACAAATTAAATGTAGGTGCAGAAGAAGTAGTAGGTGCCATGATCTACAATAGAAATATATGTAAAAATTCAACACTATATTTATGTAAGATCTTCTATTAGACACTCATGTTGGTGGTTATGTTCGACCAGTCTACGACTAGCCCGTATCTCTATACGACTAGTCTGAACCTGGTCGTATCATCATACGACCAGTCCATACCTGGTCGAACTAAACAATCAATAGTCAATAAAAGATACTCCCACTATATGTTCTAAACCATGTTTCCCTCTAACATCATATAGTGAGTTCAAGATCCATAAATCATTAAGTATTAGTGAGCTTTGGCATCACTGCTAGAAACTTAGTGATTTTAGGTAGGCAACCTCTTGCCAATCATATCACATATGACTGTTGATTGTTGCGCGGCATCTCTATGCCCTAGTGACCAACACTATGTCCCAAGGCCCAAAACTGTTTTAATAACCTTGTCAAGTTAAACCAATACTATGCATGTGGGTGTCCAACACCCACCCCATCTTATTAAGATAGTCAATGGCACCCTACTTTGGTAGACCTGCCAATTAACGATCAAAATCGTGATAGGCGCAGCAATTGGAAAGGCATCAAAATAACTAGATTTTTCTTAAGGGAACTATTCTACCATGTTAAAACATCTAATGATAAACATGATTAATAGCATGATAGGAATAAATATTCATAGATAATCATATTAAACTATGAAATAGTATGGCCCTTAACATGACGATCTCCATCACCATACTTCCTATCCTCCAACCATCATGCTTGAAATCTCCTACTGCAATCATCTACTAAGCAATTACTCCTAAAAGCTAGTAATGAATTACATAGGATAATATCAAGCATCACATGTCGACACGTAGACCGTTATACAATGATATGTAGCTCGATGGACCTAGGCCATGAAAAATCTATTCATGCATCACATACACAATGGGCCACACTATTCACATCAAACCCTACAAAAACGAGTTATGCATAGAATCCAATTCTATCAGGTGACATGAACACATAAAACCTATAACACTAGGTACGACTACCAAGCACAGCAGTGCGACTACCAAAATGAGTATAGCATTCAGATTCATGTTTTTCCAAGTCAATGCAATCAGATTTTGTAGCTAACATAACAGGTGCTTTCAATTTAATTTCATTTGGAGCTATAATGTTATGATCATCTTTTCTCTTCTCCTGACTTGTTCTCTTAGTTCTTTCTAATTCATCCTTTAATATGGTAACAGGAGACATTGGAAGCAAAGTGATTTTATTTCCTTTATATGTGAAAGTATAATGATTAGATCTACCATGATGTTTAGTATATCTATCATATTGCCAAGGTCTACCTAACAGTAACGAGCATGCGTTAGGTACGACATCGCAATCAACATAATCATGATATGATCCAATAGAAAAATACACGCGCACAAGTTTAGTCACCTTCAACTTACCACAAGAATTCTACCATTGAATGTAGTAAGGATTAGGGTGTTGAGTTGTGGTCAAACCAAGCTTCTCGACCATGTCTATGGTAGTAAGGTTTTTGCAACTTCCGCCACCGATGATGACTCTACATGAATGTTCGTTGATGACGAACTTTGATTGAAACAAGGTGTGGCGTTGATTTTGTTCTGCAAGCTCCATTTGAGCACTTAGCACACACTAGACAACTAGGCGTGGTACTTGTCAGATGTCTCATGGCCTAATTGTTCTTCTTCAAGTTCATCACCAGCATTGTTAGCTGCAACCAAAACATGTTTGTCCTCAATATCGCTAGTTGAAGTGTACTCACCATTGTCCTTGATAAGTAAAGCTTGCTGACTTGGACAATCGCGCATCAAGTGCCCAAATCATTTGCAACAGTGATATTGTACATCTCTGGATCGCCCTGTAGAAGCAACAGAAGAAGCACTTTTTGAAGGGATACGGGTAGGCCACACTAGTTGGCAATTTAAAAATCCTACCATGTAAACTAGGAAGCCATGCAAGTAGAAGATCATAGATGGTTACCACTAGACACGCAGTGCAGTGGAAGAAGAGTTGGAGCAGTGTGATCCAACGTAGAGCGCATCGATGAAGTGGTCGTAGTCGATCGTCCAACGTAGTCGATCGTCCTCGGTACCGATCGTCTCCTCGAGCAACCAATCGCGTTCCTTACCAAGGTCGTGGATCATCCTCAAGCGCAATAGCAACCGCAATAGCACCTCTACGGTATGCACATGTCTAGGGATGGAACACCATACGCCGGTGTGCTAGCACCAACTCGCACGATAGAGCTCGCTTGAGAAGATAGCAGCTAGGGTTTCGGTGGAGCAACTCACATCAACTCGTATATTGACCACCCCCAATAGCCTCAAGCATCTCCTTATATAGTGCCTATGACGGATCCTATTCGAGCACGTTTATTCTAATCCATTAAGTGTGCAACCCGTTAGGTTCATGCGTAATTGGTTGTGACTCGGAAACTCCTTTCCGATTACGAGTCGTTAGCGGCTCCTAGCAGGACATAACAATTCTCGAATACACACGAATTATATCGGACGAATCTTAATGCAATATGATCTATGAGTAGGTCCTTATCACTAATGAATAGCTCGTATCTCTATACGGCCAGCTCATATTTGGTCTCGACCAGTTCGTAACTCCTTACAAGCAGGTTTCAACCACTTAGTGATTATGTTCGACCAGTCTACGACCAGCTCATATCTCCATACGACTAGTCCATATCTGATCGAACTTAACGACCTTCTCGTGTATTATCCCTTTGCCTCACGATATCTGGTTGAACTCTAGGTGAGATATTATGTCATACATGAACTGTTCAATACTTTCTCGATCGAGTGTATGATAACTTCATGTGGTCGAACTCTTCGACCACCAGTGCCATTGCCATGCACTTTCTTTATCCGACCGCATCGAGGGGCACAGAGATATTTCTCTTGTTATGTTAGGAGGGGCAAATCCCATATCCGACCAGTCAGATTCCTCCGCATGTTTTATAGCATACCTGAAAGCTACCTTTATAACTATCCAATTACGGAGTAGCGTTTGGCAACCCCTAAGTGCACTATTACACATGTAGGAAACCATGATGATCTCAGGTCTAAGGATTATACATCATCATTGCTTGAGACCAACTAATGACGTATGAAATCATAACAACCTCAATAGTGTCTCAAGGTGGGTCAATCCAACCCCATGTTCTCCAACATGTGTCCACATTATTGATTCGATATCCCTATATCCATGACCGGTGAAACATGGTCATCAATCAATACATGTGCTGGTCAATAATTCACTAGTGTTCCGACCAGTGACATCCGACCAGGGTTACATTTAGAACGACATCATATAAGTTAAAGAGCTTCACCAACAAGTCACATACTTGTTGATCTTTATAACCAATGATTCATTCAAGGAACAGAATAACATTTATTCAATAACTCATAAACATAGATGTGATACAATCATCTCTATGATTGCCTCTAGTGCATATCACCAATACTTTTTGTGGGGACTTGTACCTTTGCTGATTTGCTGGCATAAGGGAAATGTGCAGGAGTGGAAGGAGCAGCAGGAGGTGCACGGCTTGAGGAGGGTGCTATATATGTGTTGTTGCTCAATTGGCTGACCTGCAAGAGATCCTCCAAAATTGCCCCTAGAGCAAGATTGTCGACACTACACTTCTCTTTCAACTTTGTAAGCAAGATGAAACAAGCGAGTGATAAAATTATATTCTTTATAATCAAGTATGTCCTGAATTTCACGGTTTAAACCCCCAAAAATCTAGCCATCTTGGCATCTTCAGTTTCATCTAAACCACAACGCAACAAACCAGTTTGCAATTCTTGATAATAGTCCTCTACAGAACTACTACCTTGTTTTAAGTGTTGTAATTTATTAAACAAATCACGAGAATAATATGAAAGTACAAACCTATGTATCATTGCTCTCTTCCAAGCATTCCATATTCTAGGTATGTTCTGATTAGTATGACCATATTCACTCTACCAAATAGAGGCAAAATCAACAAACTCACTAGTAGCAGCCCTAACTTTCTTATCTTCACAGAATTCATGACAAGCAAAATTTTGTTCTACAGTTAACTCCCATGTGAGATAAGCATCAAGATCATATTTTCTAGCAAAAGAAGTCATAGTGAATTTAATTTTACCAAATGCATAATTATGGTCACGTACCTCACATTGATTTATTCCCATACCTTGACGATTGTGACGAAGCCGACGATGGTTATGATCATTATGAACATTTAATCCATCTACTTACATATTAGCAGTGTAGTTATTCACATCTTCTTCTTCCACCTCATCTGCTCGAAGAGTGAGCAGCAGGTGGTGTGCGGCGAGCAGGAGGTGGTGTGCGGCGAGTAGGAGGTGGTGTGCAGCGAGCAGGAGGGTCCTCCATCCTTGGCTCATCATGGGCCATGGTTTCAGCAAGTGGCCAACATTCAAGGTGCTCAACGAGTGTGCCGAGTGCTGCAAGGTTGTCGTTGATTTGATCCAAGGCATTGTGAACGCTCTCACCGAGCAAGTGCTCAAAGTGCCGCACAATCCCTCTCGTGCGAGGTGTGATAGGAGCTTCTCTCTCATGCTCTAAAGAGTGGTTCTTGTTGTTCCCACCATGTGTAGATCCGCGTGACCCTGTCATTGTTAGTAGCAACAAGAAAAATACACAAGTGTATAAAATTCCCTATCAACTACTAGGTTCTGGAGGTTCAAAAGTCGCTCACACTCAAGCTCTTACCAAGTTCTTACCAAGCAAAACAGGTGGTGACCGGCAACTAGTGTCGGTGTCAAACGCTCTCCGAATGTTGACAAAGCGATTACAAGCAACTGATATCTGTGCAATGGTAGAAGTTAGAGCTAGGATAGGCTTCAATATGGTAGCAAGGATTAGCAACAAACAAATCAGTAAATGCAAGTCAAAAAATTGTTCAAAGTACTAGTCAATGTTGCTGATCCTAGCCTAATCAAAGCCTAGGAAGAGAAGTGTATGAATGCACACGCAAAGATCAATGCGACTTGATGTAAGCAAAGGAAAATCTCACACCAAGTGTTAGGAGAGATGCTAACCAACTACTCAAACTTCTGTCTAGGGCACAAGATTGTTCACACGATGTAGAGCATAAAAAACAGTATAACGTGCAATGTAAACAGCCCTCTAGTTTAAGTAGAAACAACAGCTAGTCTCAAAAGATAAAATAGCAAAGTTTTATATGGCTTATATATACTCAATTGAGAGGTTTCGACGAGATCTACAACTTTGCAGTTGAGGCGACCGCAAATTCTGAAGGGAAGACCAAAAGAAATGGCAAAAACAAAAACTATAAACTTGTGACGCAAATTCAGGGCCAAAGATGGATGATTTTGGATGTGTCTCATCGTTAGCTTTCCAACGAGTCCAAGAACGTCAAAAACGGACATCGTATGCAAAAGTTATGCCTATTTTACTGAAGGTGTCTTGGAAACAGAATCCTACTTGGACTCGAAACCGACTCGGGTTCAAATTGAAACTGCTATATCTTTCAAACCTGTGGGCCAAACTTGCTAACTTTTTTGTGGAAGCTTGTGGCTATATGTAGAAGGTCTCCACCAATTTTCACTAGTTTTGGTGAAAATTTGACGCGCTTTTCAATTTTTGGGAAGGTGGACACTCTTTTTTTGTCCTTCTGTTCTTCTTCTCTCTTTTTTTTACCTCTGAGAACTATTGAAAACCAAAACCCTTTTTTTTGCTTTCTTCTTTCTTCTTGAAACCGAAAACCAAAAAGCAGTGGTGGATATTGAAGCTTGCCGTGGCAGAGAAGACAGATTCTTGTGATAGTGTGACCAGCTTGCAATGTAGGGGTTTTATTTGGCGCGACATGAGGGTTAGGTGATCATGACAGCAAGATGGCGCGGCAAGATTACCACGGAAGGGGATTGTTTTGCCTACTTACTTGTGGCATGGATTGGTGGGCTTGATTGGGGCGGCAAGGAAGGTTGTGGGTGGCCGCGGCAGCAGGATGGAAAGCGGCGGCAGGGCTTGATTGGCGCAGCAGCCGAGAGGTGGTGGCTGCAAGGCACTACAGCTGCCGTGGTAGGAGAGGCAGCGGCGGCAGTCTAGGGTTGCCGCAGCAGGAGTGGCAGCGGTGGAAGGCCGCGGTGGCAGTGCTTTGGTTGCGGTGGTAGCAAGGAAAACCTAGCACAACAGATGCAATCTAGACAAAGACCAACTAGACTCCAACTAGAACTTGAATTCAGCAACTTGACACGACAATCCAACCAATAATTCAATAATGCAAAACCAAAACAAAAATTGCAAGGCACAGATTGGTTTGGATAGGATGAATGAACCCTAAATTTTTTTTGGTTTTTCATGGACCGTAGGTAGAGGAAAAAAAATCTCACCGATGAACGAAAGCTCTGATACCACCTGATGCGACAATGGGTGTCCCGATCTTTCGATAGGAAAGGATAATTCGATTTGGTGGAGACGACTCTCACGATTCGGCTACCAATCATACACGACCAATATGCGGCAATCGCTAAACCAACTCCGTGATTGTTATCGACCTTGCTAGAAGCACGATCGACCTGACCACGAAGGTCTATTCCTGCATGCAATCGAAGAACAAGCAAGAACACGATAGATAAGAAATCTAAAATTGCGAATCGAAATAAGTATTATATTGAAAAGTGGGGTTCTGAAGACAATGCCGTTGTTGATCTCATCAAACAAGAGGATAAAGTATAAAGTAGCAAAGCTAAACATTAATCTAACAAAACCTAAATTTTGCTAAAGGGGCGACGGCTCCTATATGAGGAGTGCAGCCAGAAGGTGGAAACCCTAGGGTGGGCTACTATTCACAGTACTGTTCATGCATGAATAGTACGGGCCTAGGGTGGCCGACAACCATATGGGCCAAGTTGGCCAATACATTACATAGCCCATGAGCCAACAATAGGTGACACAACACCATGGCATGTAGATGTAGTACAACCTAGTGAAGTAGAAGTAGCTCGGCTCGTAGGAGTAGACGTAGCTCGGTCGAGTTCCAACTAGGAAATATGGAACTGAAGTAGCCGAAAGTCCAATTAGAGAAGATGTGGTTGAAGTAGAGGATGCAGTGCAGTGGGTCGACGTAGTGGTTGCATCCTTAGGGTTGATGTCCTCATCATGAACTCAAAATTAAGTGAAATTTGTTTCCAAAATTTTCTAAAATCAACCTATTTTATATTCTACAAAAAAATATTTGGATTTTGCCTCTGTTTGAAATCCTTTTGGCTCTTATTGGGGTTATTTGATGATATACGTGTAGATACTAACACCACAAAAAATTTAATCGACGCTCCAGAGCAAGAATCATCATCCAACGAGCAAGGCAAGCACCCTCCTTTGATCATGTTGATCCCATATTTAAAATGTTTTGTATTTTGTTTTACAAGTATTTATGCATGTGTGTATTTCGATAAAAACTGTTATGTCAAGTAAGGTCGATAGTTAAATCCCTATTGTCGCCATAGTATTCCATGAAAACCTTATCCATCATATTCATGAAATGTCTAGGAGAATTAGTCAGACCAAATGACATGAGTAATAACTTATAATGTTCGTACCGCGAAGAAAAAGCAGTCTTCGGTACATCCTTTGGACAAATCTTCAACTGATGATAACCTGATCACAGGTTGATTGTCGGGACCCAAAATATGCACTCTGGACCCTCTGTGTATCTTGCACTAGTCTAGGATCACGCTTAGTGCACACAAGGGCAACATCGTGAAATATCATTTCCATATACAAAGATAACTAATAAATAGGCAAATAACAATAAACATCAGAGTAAAGACCTTAAGGTCAAAGCTTACAATTAGTGCTTCAGAGGCGGTAGCTCAATGAAGGCTGCGTGAACAAAATGAATAACTCGGTGATGCCCATCTATATGCCCACAGCAATCGGTCAAAAGTCGCGACCTAGTTCTCCACGATCCTTGAAGTAGACTTTGTTGACTGACGATCCCTTCACTTCTACTTGTTTTAATAAAGCAAGCACGAGTACACACCGTACTCGCAAGTCATACCACAGAAATGCAATTATAGATGCAGGCTTATTCCAAATGAATGGCTTCTGTGGTTATTTTGCAAAAATGCAACATTTGCAATTTGAATACGAATAATAGATTGAAAGCATAATTCAAAACAAATAGACAACAATAAGTTTTATCATTTGTTTTCACAAAGACACATAGCCTAATCAAGTTATTCACACAGCTGCATAAGTTATCTCACACAGTTGTCCCATCCCAAGTTTTATGAAAATCTACCCCTCATGTGAAATCCACGAGCATGTCCATGACTGTGGACGCGGCTATTCGAATAGATTGTTTAACACACTATAGAGTTTGTACACTTTACCCACAAGATGCAATCAACTGGATCAGAGCTGATCACAACAAAACCTTTCAGAAACTTCATCTCAAGCATTGATACTCCCAATGTGCTTACAAACTGTCAGACAACCCCACACAGGATGTCAGTCCGACACACACCGGTCGACAGGGACACGGCGAACCGCCCCGTGATGTGACTACTTGGTAACACACCTCCGCCCATACACACAGTCTAACCTACTACCTGAGTAATCAATGTCAAGACTCCATAACTTACTAAGTTAGGCCTGTCCCATACTAGGCATGTGGTTGTACGAGAGGCTCAGTTCAATGGCGCACAAAGTTAAATCATTAATTGACCAAGGCAAGACTTCCAATTAAACTACAAATCCCTATGCACACAGGTTATTAAGCCCACGCACATAGCTCCACCAAAATATCACACAGTCCACTTGCCTCCGTCTAAATCCTTTCCCACCATGTTGGTTAAGTGCAACATATGCCATCAACGAGCAATAGCACATAGCGCACACAGTTTCTATCACATAGTTTCATAGTCACTTAGTCAAATTTATATTTGCAACTACATGAGATGGTGACTCGTAGCATGGCTAAGCAAACTAATCGTATCTAACCAACCCACGTTGGTAATACCATAGCACCAACTAAATTAACCAAACTAGGGTGATAAAATATTATGGCATACAATTAGACAAGGAGGTCATAACAAATTGGATATTAACTAACCCCAAAAGCATTGAAATAAATAATTAAAGTAAATGCAATACTTTGAATCAATATAACTTTTGAAAACTGGGTTCAATATGATCAAAGGTATAACTTGCCTTGCTATAGCAATGATAATCTTTATTTATCTTTAATCTTATACTGTCTTGATCTTCAGCTCCTTCTTGATAAGCACTTCTCGCAGTATCAACGTCTACTCGCAAACAAGCAAATAAACCGAAACAAATAAATAACAGAAAGTAAACAACTCCAAAAATAAAATAATAATCTCAGATAAATAGATATTGAATTGAGATGAATTTAGGACTTTGAATGGACTCAATCGGAATTCGGATGCAAAAGATATGACTCTCGGAAGAATCACATGAAATGATGAAATTGATAGAGAAAATAAAATTCCAAGAATATTCCTTTGAATTAAAATAGATAAAAAGAGTTGCGGACATACAAGTGGGGTGCACTGGTAAGTGAGAGAGAACAAAGGATAGTGAAAGACATGTGGGACCAATTGGATAATTGAATTTCTAGAATTACAATAATTCTAGAAATAAGGTAAAGGGAAAGACAAGTGGGCCATTGGTCCATAGACCAAGTCCACAGGCTAGGGTTTGGGTTCACAGTGGATGAGGTCCACAGAACAGTGCAATGACACGCGGGACCGGCTAGGCATAAACTTCATTTACATGAGCCAAGTCTATACGGTTTGGTCTAGGGTGTAAGTTCATGGTGAACCTAGTTCACAAAACTGTATCTGACGAGGGGGGTCTAGGTGTCATAGACTAGGTTCATGATGAACCAAGTCTATATGGTTTCGGTGTTAGGGTTTGGATCGGTGTTGACCGAGAAGGAGCCCCGCAAGTCATAGCCTAGGTTCACAATGAACCACGTCTATACTGCTCCGGCTTTTGGTGTAGGGGTAGATGGGCACATGACGGCTTAGGTGGCTGCCACGGAGTACAAGGTGGTGATGTGGCAGCGGTGTGGATTCGATATTGAATCGGTGCATGGGTGGCGCCAATGCAGCGAACGGGGAGGTCTACGTTGCAGCGACGTGGCTCGAGGAGGCTCAACCGGTGGAGGACGATGCAGGGAACGCTCAACCGGTGGAGGACGATGAGGCGGTCACCGCGACGTGGCTCGAGGAGGCTTCACGGCGGTGGGACGGCGACGAAGGTGCAGCACCAGACTTGAAGGAGAAGGCTTCGGGGTGGTCGCTGCGGTGCCGGATCGATGACGAGGGCACGGATCCGGGACGAGGGAACCACGGGGGTCTTGAAGATGGCGTCATTGAGTACGGAGGGCACCGAGTCGGCGGGGAACGGTGAAGGAGTGCGCGGCGCCGGAGCTCGGAGAAGAACCCGGTGGTGCTTGGCGGCTCTCCGAGCGGCGGCGCTAGGGCTTAGAGGGCGGTGGCGTCGGGCGAAGCGGAGGCACCGAGGCGGCGCTTTATACGACCTCGAGGCGTGGGGCCCGGACGCCAAAGCGCCTGGCAGCGGTGGTGGATGTGCAAGACACGTGACGTCTGCGATTACGCGGCGACGGCGGCTGCTAAGCAGTGCCCAGTGGAATTAGGGTTAGGCGGCGGGGAGGCTTGGCTGGGCGGTGCGGGGTGGACCGGGTGGAGGAGGCCGCGACTGGGCCGGATGAGGCGGGAAGGAAAAACGGGCTGGACCCAATTCGGCCCAAGAGGATTACTGAGATTAATAATAGGCTTTTATTTTTTAGAAAATAGCAGTAAATCCAAAAAGGCAAATAGAAATTAGCAAATGCACTCGGAAAAATTCTAGAAAAATCTAGAAAATATATCCAAGCACATAGAATCCAAATAAAATAGTTTTAATAATAGTTGATGTTGAGATTAATCATATTAAATTGTTTTTGATTTATGAAAGTCCCATTTAAGCTTTATTAATTCAAATAAAATTGGTGAAATTTTCCAGGGACCTAAACTACTTAAAAGATTTTTGAAAAGCCAAATTTTGGGACCTTACAAACCTCCCCCCCCCCCTTAAAGGAATCTCATCCCCGAGATTCAGGCTGACTATAGAATAGGTTAAAGACTCCGCCTTCGGGTTCTCTTCTGGCTTTTAAACTGATTTGACTTTGATAGAACTGCTCCTTTGAACTCTTACGGAACAACACCTTGCTTCTTGCTGAACTTCTTGCTTCAACGGAAACTTGACAAAGTGGCTCTTGGTAGGAAAGTATCTTGAAACTCGATTGCTCCTAGCAGGCTACTTGATCGGTGCTCGAAGACACATCTGGAGTTGGGAAGATCCTGCTGCTGACTTGTAACTCAGGTTGACAACTAACTCTTCTTCTGAGCTTTAGAATCTGAACAGACTGACACATCACTGTCACCTCTGTCGTACAATCCTTAACACCGACCTTTAACAGGTATCATGACGAAAAACATGGCTGCGAGAGTGATAATTTGCATAATCCACGTAGCTTTTCTGCTTGAATTAAGCTACTTACAATCCCTTTAGGATTAATGACTATTGGTCTTTTGCTCCATGATTAATGCAAAAATCCACATACTTTGTGAGCCGTCTACTTTTAGTTGCTCGACCTGGTACCATGAGTTAAGGTACAACTCATCTTTCTTTCAATTTGTCCATTTGGTTCGTGGTGATACGATCGAATCTGGAATGAGCATCCAAGACTTCATAGACACTCTGTCGCTGACACGAGGTAAACTGGGATTCTCGGTCCGACACTAGCTTTTCTGACATATCGTGCAAGTTGATCATCTCTGTCGATCTGGCACTATACCCATTTCGGTGAATACCATCTTTGTTGTATACAACCTCTGCCATATACCACTCTGCTAGACGGTCTCCAAACTCAGTGATGTTAATAGGAATGAAACTGTAGATTTCTTTGACAACACTGTCTGGTCAAAACTGAATTTCCAGCATCAGTTTGAACTCTGGGCTTCAACATATATCCTCTTGCACTAACTCAAGACTCAACTTCTCACTTTCACAAGTAACTTTAGCTGACTGTACAACAGATTCTTGCGGTAGCTCTTCTGATTTGAAACATCCACCACAAATACTGATCTGACCTGAGGGAATGGGCTTTGACCTCGTGGTTCTCAATCCAATCACCATCTTTTTGCTCTATGAAAGCAAACTTTGAATTACGACTAGGATAATTCACTGCTTGAAACCTTAGTTGTTAGGAAGTACACGCAAAACTTCTTAACCTGCTGATTCTTGGCCATTCCGTGATAAAAGTTATCAAGGTTCTTTCTGATATCTGGCAATATGAACACTGAATTTGTGATTAATCCTTTCTGAACTCCTCACTGACTCATTTCACTTCTGGCGATCTGGGCGAACTGGTCCTTTTACAATGATGAGGGTCTTGGCTATCTTGAACTATTGTCTCGCTGATCTTCCACTGACACTATCTTGTTCAAAGATGATTCTGGGGAAAACTAAAATTCTTACTCCAACTCAAACAAACTGATTCTGAGGTCCTGAAGATTAGCTCTTAGATAGACTGAAATTCTCGCACGTCTTTTGCTAACAATTTTATAGTAACAACTCACACTGGCACATGACCAACTGAAGAACTCGATTTGATACTGCCTTTATCTGAGGGAAATCATCTGATCTGCTCTATCATTTTTGTAAACTCTTTTAACAACTTTTGGCATTCTTGCATCTGGAGTGAGTGACTGATTCTTCTGAGGACACTAGCTCAGGCAATGATCATCGCTTTCACATAAAAAAAAGCATGTGCTCTTGCTCATTGGGCATTCTCCAACGGAATGATTTCCTTCGCAACTAGAACAATTGATATTTTGCTCATCGGCACTATGGCCTATTTCTCCACAATGGATACACGCACAATCTTCTGACTTATCTGGCTGGTAGCACTTTGAGTAACAATGACTAGATTTGTTGTAGGATATTGGAATAACAAGTTTCTCTTGATCACCCTTGCTTGATGTCGCATGTTGTTGACAAAAAGCAGTGGTGAACTCTGACCAGGTGATGGTCTGCACGTCCTGATGGGCGGCGCGAAATTTTTCCCACCAATCCAATGCAACTCCTTCCAATTGATGAGCAGCAATGAGAATTTTCTCATTATCGTTGCATTGTACAATAGTTAGCTTTTCTTCTATGGTGCGAATCCAAGATTCTTCATTCTTGAGCTTGTCTGATCCTTTAAAGACAGGCAGCTTGGTCAACATGAACTTTGCAAGCTTGAACCGAGGGCGTGCTGTGGGGATGGCAACGAACTGTGCATCCTTGCAAACATTACTTCTGTCCAATGGTCAAATCGTCGCTGGCACAAGCTGATTACGGGTGGTGAAGGCGGCTCGGTCCGATGTATCACTACCGCACCGGAGATAGTTATTGGTTATCATCCGCCTGCATCGACCTTTGGTGACGGTGCGACGGCTTGCTTGATTATTCTGATCCATCAAATTGACCAAGGTAACGGTGGTCTGATTCTGCTGTGTCATCATGTTGTTCATGTTCTGCATCATCGTGTTCGTGAATTGAGTCTGAGCTACCAGGAATTGTTCCATGACCGGATCTCGCCACTCGACATCGCAATCGCCCTTTGGGGTTGATAAGATTGAGCTAGCACAGACTGTCTCAAGATTACTAACAAGGTCGGCTTTACTAGGGTTCTCCAACTACTGCTGACCGGGGCTAATAGATGAGAGGGAAAAGCATAGGGTAAGAGAAGATAATCTACTAAGAGGAGCAGGTTTAACCCAAGGAATACCAAAGAACACAAATAGCCGAAAAGCTATTAAGAAGCACAAAACTCACAAGCAAACAACACAGACCAAGGAAAACGAAAGTCCAATCGTCTAGTCGATTAAGCTCTAACTTAACTGGGTGACTTGGCTCAATGCACGGGAGGAACCAACACTGATTTATCATATATGGCTGGTCTGAAGAAAACTCGGACTGGTCACGGTCTTCATCAAACATTGACTGGTTGCAATCCTTGTAGGTGAATCTTGGAGAAGGCAGGGCGACGTAGGACTTCTTCTTGGTCTTCAATTCTTGCGACGAACTTTTCTTGAACACTTGGGGAGATACTGATACGTTGTTGTTGATTGCACAGTCTTCGAAGAGTTGCTCAAAACAGCTCTTGGGCATCCACCGAGATATTTGACACAGGTAACGACAACTATAGAAGTTATGAGGGAAGCGAGTCCAATTTAATACTCAAAACAGTGAGTAAGAATATAGATGAGAATGGAATAGATTGGAAGAGTATAGAAGCTAGACAAGATGAGATTAGCACATCATTAAGATTTTTCATTTCTAAAATAGGTTTTGAAATTTCCTTAAAACGGCCATTCTAACTAAGGTCACGACCTACAGTCGATATGGCTCTAATACCACCTCTGTCGGGACCCAAAATATGCAATTCTGGACCCTCTGTGTATACTACACTAGTCCAGGATCACGCTAGTGCACACAGTGGCAACATCAGTGAAATATCATTTCCATATACAAAGATAACTAATAAATAGGCAAATAACAATAAACATCAGAGTAAAGACCTTAAGGTCAAAGCTTACAATTAGTGCTTCAGAGGGCAGGTAGCTCAATGAAGCTGCAGCGGAACGAAATAGAATAACTTCAGTGATGCCCATCCATATGCCCACAGCAATCGGGTCAAAGGGTCGCGACCTAGTTCTCCACGATCCTTGAAGTAGACCTTGTTGACTGACGATCCCTTCACTTCTGCTTGTTTTAATAAAGCAAGCATGAGTACACACCGTACTCACAAGTCATACCACAGAAATGCAATTATAGATGCAGGCTTATTCCAAAGGAATGGCTTCTGTGGTTATTTTGCAGAAATGCAACATTTGCAATTTGAATACGAATAATAGATTGAAAGCATAATTCAAAACAAATAGACAATAATAAGTTTTATCATTTGTTTTCACAAAGACACATAGCCTAATTAAGTTATTCACACATCTGCATAAGTTATCTCACACAAATTGTCCCATCCCAAGTTTTATGAAAATCTACCCTCGTGTGAAATCCCGAGCATGTCCATGATCATGACGCGCTATTCAATAGATTGTTTAACACTCTGTAGAGTTTGTACACTTTACCCACAAGATGCAATCAATCGGATCGAGTGATCACAACAAAACCTTTCGGAAACTTCATCTCAAGCATTGATACTCCCAGTGTGCTTACAAACCGTCAGACAACCCCACACAGGAAGTCAGTCCAACACACACCGCTGGACAGGGACACGGCGAACCACCCCGTGATGTGACTACTTGGTAGCACACCTCCGCCCATGCACACAGCCTAACCTACTACCTGAGTAATCAATGTCAAGACTCCATAACTTACTAAGTTATGCCCGTCCCATACCAGGCATGTGGTTGTACGAGAGGCTCAGTTCAATGGCGCACAAAGTTAAGTCCTTAATTGACCAAGGCAAGACTTCCAATTAAACTACAAATCCCTATGCACACAGATTATTAAGCCCACGCACATAGCTCCACCAAAATATCACACAGTCCACTTGTCTCCGTCTAAATCCTTTCCCACCCTGTTGGTTAAGTGCAACATATGCTATCGACGAGTAATAGCACATAGCGCACACAGTTTCTATCACATAGTTCCATAGTCACTTAGTCAAATTTATATTTGCAACTATATGAGATGGTGACTCGTAGCATGGCTAAGCAAACTAATCGTATCTAACCAACCCACGTTGGTAATACCATAGCACCAACTAAATTAACCAAACTAGGGTGACAAAAGATTATGGCATACAATTAGACAAGGAGGTCATAACAAATTGGATATTAACTAATCCCAAAAGCATTGAAATAAATAATTAAAGTAAATGCAATACTTTGAATCAATATAACTTTTGAAAACTGGGTTCAATATGATCAAAGGTATAACTTGCCTTGCTATAGCAATGATAATCTTTATTTATCTTTAATCTTATACTGTCTTGATCTTCAGCTCCTTCTTGATAAGCACTTCTCGCAGTATCAACGTCTACTCGCAAACGAGCAAATAAACCAAAACAAATAAATAACAGAAAGTAAACAACTCCAAAAATAAAATAATAATCTCAGATAAATAGATATTGAATTGAGATGAATTTAGGACTTTGAATGGACTCAATCGGAATCGGATGCAAAAGATATGACTCTCGGAAGAATCACATGAAATGATGAAATTGATAGAGAAAAGAATATTCCAAGAATATTCCTTTGAATTAAAATAGATAAAAAGAGTTGGGGACTTACAAGTGGGGTGCACTGGTAAGTGAGAGAGAACAAAGGATAGTGAAAGACATGTTGGACCAATTGGATAATTGAATTTCTAGAATTACAATAATTCTAGAAATAAGGTAAAGGGAAAGACAAGTGGGCCATTGGTCCATAGACCAAGTCCACGGGCTAGGGTTTGGGTTCACGGTGGATGAGGTCCACAGAACAGTGCAATGACACGCGGGACCGGCTAGGCATAAACTTGATTTACATGAGCCAAGTCTATACGGTTTGGTCTAGGGTGTAAGTTCATGGTGAACCTGGTTCACAAAACCGTATCTGACGAGAGGGGTCTAGGTGTCATAGACTAGGTTCACGATGAACCAAGTCTATATGGTTTCGGTGTTAGGGTTTGGATCGGTGTTGACCGAGAAGGAGCCCCGCAAGTCATAGCCTAGGTTCACAATGAACCACGTCTATACTACTCCGGCTTTTGGTGTAGGGGTAGATGGGCACATGACGGCTTAGGTGGCTGCCACGGAGGACAAGGTGGTGATGTGGCAGCGGTGTGGATTCGATATTGAATCGGTGCATGGGTGGCGCCAATGCAGCGAACGGGGAGGTCTACGTTGCAGCCAACACGGCACAAGGTGGCACACTGACTAGGCACCAGTGACATGGCACTGTCCAAAATTGGATCTGGGGGGCAACACCGATCGCTATAGAGACAAAAAGGAAGAGAGAGGGTACTCGGTCCACATGGCAGAGACCCAACGACGGGGCAACCGTGGCTACGGGGCGGCACTCTCCGACTCAGATCTGGACCGTGGGACCCATCGTCATAGAGACAAACGGGAGAGGGGCTGCTGGTCCCACACGTAAGGGACACTGAGGTGGCGGCGTTCGGTCTCGTCGGCCAGCCGAAGCTGCGGCCACAACGACGTAGAAGAACGGCAAAACGGGGAGAGCGAGGTGAGACAAACAAGGTGACGCGGTTGAATTTAGAAGGAAATTACCAGGTGGTGAAGAACATGAAGAGGTGTTCTCGATTGTGCGGGCATGGTCGGATCCGATGAGGATGAAGTGCGTCGGAGACGGGGGCTCTGGATGGTACGCTCAACCGGTGGAGGACGATGAGGCGGTCACCGCGACATGGCTCGAGGAGGCTTCACAGCGGTGGGACGGCGACAAAGGTGCAGCGTCGGACTTGAAGGAGAAGGCTTCGGGGCGGTCGCTGCGGTGCCGGATCGATGACGAGGGCACGAATCCGGGACGAGGGCAGCACGGGGGTCTTGAAGATGGCGTCGTTGAGTACGGAGGGCACCGAGTCGGCGGGGAACGGCGAAGGAGCGCGCGGCGCCGGAGCTCGGAGAAGAACCCAGCGGTGCTTGGCGGCTCTCCGAGCGACGGCACTAGGCTTGAGGCGGCGGCGCGCGGCGGCCGAGGCACCCGAGGCGGCGCTTTATATGGCGTCGAGGCGTGGGGTTTTCGGACGCCAAAGACAAAGAATAAGCAATGATGGATCTGGACACGCCGCCAAGGCGACACGTTAGTTTGCGGCGGCGCTACTCTGCTAGCCAATGCCGGTGGAATTAGGTTAAGCGACGGGAGGCTCGGTGGCGGTCGGGGTGGACCGGGTGGAGGAGGCCGCGATTGGGCCGGATGAGGCGGGAAGGAAAAACGGGCCGGACCCAATTCGGCCCAAGAGGATTACTGAGATTAATAATAGGCTTTTCTTTTTTAGAAAATAGCAGTAAATCCAAAAAGGCAAATAGAAATTAGCAAATGCACTCGGAAAAATTCTAGAAAAATCTAGAAAATATATCCAAGCACATAGAATCCAAATAAAATAGTTTTGATAATAGTTGATGTTGAGATTAATCATATTAAATTGTTTTTGATTTATGAAAATCCCATTTAAGCTTTATTAATTCAAATAAAATTGGTGAAATTTTCCAGGGACCTAAACTACTTAAAAGATTTTTGAAAAGCCAAATTTTGGGACGTTACTTTGATCTTTGAGAACACTCTGACTCCTTTCATCTGATCAAACAAATCATCTATCTGGGGAAGTGTATACTTATCCTTGATGGTAACCTCGTTGAGGGCACGATAATTGATACACATCCCCATACTTCCATCCTTCTTTCTAGCAAACAAGACTGGCGCTCACCAAAGCGGCGAACTAGGTCTCATGAAACCTTTCTCAAAATGTTCTTAAAACTGTTTCTTCATTTCCACTAACTCATCGCTAGCATCTGATAGGGTCTCTTAGAAATGGGTGTTGTTCTCGGCACTAAATCAATAACAAACTCAATGTTACGATCTGGCGGCATTCCCAGCCAATCTTCTGGAAAAACATCCGGATAGTCTTTGACAACGAGCACATCCTCTAAAGATACGGTCTTCAGACTATTGATCACTAGATGTCCATTATGCACTGTGGTGGCTAGAAACTCTACTCCAAACGACTGGACTAACAAGGGGTGCTTAAGATGCATAGTTTCAAAATTATTCTTGCTTGCAAAAACTCGAGAAACAAATGAATGCAAAGCTCCAGAATCAAACAAAACTGATGCAGGTACTGAGTTAACAAAAAACTTACCCAGTACTATGTCGGGTGCTTCCTAAGCTCCTTCTAGGATAACGTGGTTGACACGGCCTCTAACCACGGACTGTGGTGCTCCTCCAGCTTGACCGGCAACTTGCAGTACTCCTCGGTTGTTGGTTAGTGCTTGCATCTTGGCTGGGGTAGCTCCAAGGTTGAAATGAACTAGAGTCACTGCTCCCTTCTAAGGACAATTGCTAGCAAAGTGCCTTGGCTCTCGGCAGGAGTAGCAAAGTCTTGGGCTGTTTTGTTGATGGCCTCCTAGATTGGGGTTGATTAAAGTAGAATTACGAAAATTCTAAGCAGTTGGACGAGGTGTTGATATAGGTGCAGACGTCTTAAACGAATTCTACGGCAAAAAGCGAGTAAATTGCTGAGGAACTGTCCTCGCTCTCTGTTGAGACTAATGACTTTCTTACTGAGCTATTCTGCGCTTGCAGTGGTCATCCAAATCCTTGCGTTTATCTTCAAGGATAAGAGCCTTGTTGACCAACTCTTGGAAATCTGGAAAAGTATGAGCAGTCAGACTGACTTGTAGTCCGGCGTTCAATCCTTTTAGGAAACGACTCTGTCTAGCCTTGTCGGTGGTGACATCTTCTGCAGCGTAATGTGCAAGCTGAGAGAATTTATTGAGGTAATTGGATACCGTCATACCTCCTTGCTTGAGTGCATGGAACTCATCCTTTTTCAGGTCTATGATTCCCTCCGGCACATGGTACTAGCAAAAAGTTGTAGAGAACTTCCAAGTGATGTTATGCGGAGTCTCATGCACAGCACAAAAATTCTCCCACCATTCAGCAGCAATGCCTTCCATCTGATGGGTAGCATAAAGAACCTTCTCTTGATCATTGCACTGAGTGATCAGTAACTTCCTTTCAATCACGCGAAGCCAATCATCAACTTCTACTAAAGAAACAGTACTTCCAGAAAAAGTTGGTAGGCAAGTCCTCATGAACTCTGCTAGTTTAGACTGTCCATGGTGACTATGAGCAACTGGTACTGCATTGTTGTTGGCTTGGTTATTGTTCATGTTCTGCATTTAATTCATCATTGAATACATCATCTAAGTTTAGGCGGCCATGAACGCTCCAAAATTCTGCTATCGACGGTGCTTGAGGTGGAACTCCTCCTACAGGGGTCTGTTCACTTCTCTCTGCTCCATTGGCTCCATTAGAAACAAAATTCAAATCATTTGGATTTAAAATGAGGGAGAACGAGCTCTCCAATGTGACCCGACAGAAATTCCAAAAAATCTGAAATTTCTAATAGGTGGGCCTAGTTGGATTTTCATTTCATTTTATTTTTATTAAGGAAATCCTCGATGACTGATAGCTGGGGTCCACCCCACCGGGGTTTTAATTTATTTTTGAATTATTTTCTGTAGGGAAAAGGCTTGATGGCTGACAGGTGTGGTCCACTTGGTTTTTAATTTCTTTTCTACTTAATTTTATTCAAGAAAATCCCGAGAGACTGATAGGTGGGACCACAGTCCACATGGAATCAGGTCTACCCGACTACTCATGTGGCAGGGAGCCCACATGTTGGCGACTATGGTCTACGAACTTGGTTTACACCGGGTTTTTAAATGGTGGGACTTGCATGTCATAGACTCCAACGTTAATCCACGTCTTAATTATATGTTCTAATTGCGTCAGACCCACTTGTCATATTAACATCAGCCACTGATTAACCATTCCTAATAACTAAATTAACTTAATCTAATACGAGTGGGGTCCACTTGTCAGCACTATAGTCTCCTTCACAGCAGAGGAGTGGGGAGGGAGCCGTGGCCGAGCGGCTAGACGAGCTCATCGATGGCGATAGGATGGCGGTGGGGCTCGGCCAACTGGCAAAATGGAACGCGAAGAGGATGGCGAGCTGTGGGTGGTGGTGTCAGTCGGAATAGAGGACAGAGGTGGTGGCGTGGCGGTGTTGAGCGGCACGATGGTTTCGGCCAAGCGGGGGATTCGGTGCAGGAAGGATAGGGGATGGCTTGTGGACACCACACGAGCAAGAGGGAGTAGGTGCGATGCTACAGGGATAGGCATAGGGACCTAGGGTCATCCGAGTCATGTCGACGGCAAAGAAAAGTGGCAACGCTAGCATTGGAATGATGGCAAGCGCATGAACCAAAGTAGGGTGCAACATTAAGCGGCACAAAGGGATCCTGGGGCTTTAGGGAACTCATCGGTGTGGATAATGGCGGCATAAAGGCATGGTGTTGGCCAGGTGACGAGCGGCGGCGGTGTTGGTGACAGGGCTCATGGCAATAGCCCTCCTCAGTGACAGATGGCTGAAACGCGGTTGAAGAATACCAAGACTTACCGGAGAGGTGGCAACGTCGAGGACAATGGTGGAAGCCAAAGACAAGGAAGAAGGTGGCGTTCGTGCGTTCCTATGAAGAAGATCCAAAGGTGAGTGAGGGGAAACAATGCCGATGTGGAACACCTCATGACGCGAACGGATTGAGGAAAAGCTCACTGGGTTGGCTGGAACACAAGGCGGAGGTGGCGGCCAGGGCGGGCGTAGCGTGCCTTAAAGTTAGATTCAAGCTTGGGGAGGAAGAAGATGGAGTGGAGGTGTTGCGGGAGGCAAGAGGGAGCTTGAGGCATGACTTTAATAGAGAAGAGGAGGATGAGAAAGCTGCAATGAAGTGCATTTTGGCCCAATTTCTCATGAGTGCACAGGTGCAGACCAACCAGCGAGGCTGACGTGATGATGAGACAACCTCGCGGCGCTGCAGCTAGAGGCTCTCGAGTGCCTCCTCGTCACATGTTTACGCGGAGAGAGCTATCGAGAGGAGGCCGAGAGAGGAAGAAGAGAAACAGTCCCCCGAGGCTGACACGTGGGGTCGGGCCCACCTATCGGCAAGAGCAAGGTAATTGGTGTCGCTTGTTGGGTTCTGGGCCGATGAAATGTAGAGAGGAAGAAGGCGACAACGAGCCAACTTGGCTACTGGGCCCCACGGAGAGGGAGAGGTTTGGAGTGGGTTGGGTCGTGGTGGGATTTCCCAAAGGGGAGAGAGAAGAAAAAGGAGATTTGATTTTGTTTTGAGATTTCATGGTTGAATTTGAATTTGAAATTCAAATCCTGAGGAGGTTTGGCAACCTTTTAGCTTCTAGATTTTTATAAATTTAATTTCAAGCAAGAAAAACTGATTTATATTTTTGAATTGCACGGCAGCTTTTGGAATTTCTCAAAATGCAACAAATTGAATCATTGCCTTTTCATGCAAGTTTCAACATTTTGAAAACTGAGCTGTTACAAGCTATAAACGCATCACCCAGGCTACACTATGCACTATGGGAAAGTTTTTGTCACATTGCCACACCATCAAATTAATGGCAACCATTTGAGGACCACATAATACTTAGGGCATGTACACCAGTAGCATGTCATCTAGAGACAAACGTAAAGACAACTTTTACAATGGGTTGTCTCTTAGTTTTGTTTTGATGGGACCCTCACAATCCTTTAATTATTGCATGAAACAAAGTGTTTGTTATAGATAATAACTCATACAATAGTGTTTTGTGTTGTCTATATGTCTATCTCTTCACGAAGAGACAACTGCACTCTCTCCTCCTCACTCCACCTCAGCAAAAATCTTACGTAACAAAGATTATATACAGCTAAAAAATCTTACATCGCAAAGATTATAAACAACTAACAACACACTATTGTACACGCCCCTATCTACTGACCATTAAACACTTCCTAAGTTAGGTTGGGCTCAGGCCAGGTTAGGACTGGACTGGGGTGGGCAAGGCTTGGATTGGGCTGTACCAAACTAGGCTGAGATTTTCTACTCCGTAGCGTCTCTATCTAGGATTTTCGGTGACGTAAAGGAGTGGTGGAGGGTAGATTATTGAGCCGTCTCTCCTTAAGCACTTCAGCTAAAAATGCATTGTAGTGTAGGCTCACTATAACATTAACATGTTCACCCTGCTATGTTTAGGAGACGCCACACTTCCATGTAAGGTCAATTTGACGAAAGGCAATTAAACAATTTTAAGTGAAATGTCAACATACCAATCAAGATCACAATGAAGAACGTACAAGTTCTGTAGAATGCGTTGGACAATTCAACCAATTTGTTTATTTCTCGCTACAAGCCATCCATATAAGTATATAACAAGGCAATGGATATGCCAGAGATCACCTTATTTTCGCAAGCACAAATTGCAGTTCATTCTGCTGTAAGACTGGAATAACCAAAATTCATGGGGTAAGGCAGTCTAAAAGATAACTCCACCCCACTTCTGTAGCATAAATGTATAGGTCAGCAAAGTGTGCTCCAGGTAAATGGAATATTGAAGGTAATGTTGTTATTTTCTCATCATTGTAGAGAAATCAAGGAAAATAAATTTTATTATTATGTCAGGAACTGATCAATATATTGACCACAGTTAGATCACACATTATTGTTGTCTGATTGTCTCACCACATCAAACAGGTCTACAGAGGTCATTAAAGTATGAAACACAACAAGTCAAGGCCCCGTCCAGAATCACCTGGTTGAGAGTCTTGCAGCCAGCGAGGCCTGTCCTGTCTTTGCCAGAAGCAGTTTAGAGAGCTCTTGCAGTATGAATTGTCATGTTGTCCTCTCACATAAAGTCGTCTTCAAGTTCTTGCAAGGTCTTGCTACCAGACGCGAACTGCTTGTTGGAAGTCATCTTTTCTTGGACCATCAGGCCCTTGTAGCTCCTGGTTTCAGCCTGCTTCTCCTTCTCAAGCCTCTCCATCTCTTCCTTGCGTTTCTGAAATAAAATGAGGAAAATAATCCATTCAATGTCAATGTCACAAGTTCGTCAATTTTATCAGGTGGTAAAAACACGTCATTCCATCAGTATCCATCCAGTGCCCAACAACACAATACAGAGCAACAGATTTTTGACAACCGGTTCTCTGTGCAAGTTAGCATAAGTATACATATGTTATCTCTAGTATTAGCTACAAAAATAAAAGCATAGAACTGATTAGCCTGATACTACTCGACAAAGAAGATGAGATGCTGAATTGCTGCCGCATAGGATGAGAAATAGCTTAAGCTTACCTTATCTCTAAGCTGCATCTTTCTTTCTGCTTTTTCAGCAGCACTTACAGCTTCTCTTTCAGCTGCAGCAAAAGACATCAAGCTGTAAATAGAGTATGTAACAGCAACAAACAAAAAAACACAGAAAGGAACAAGATAACAAAATCAATGTGCGCATGAATACAAAATGGATCAAATTTAGGCACGACCATCATATCAATCACGCCTTCTGTTCTTAGTCCTGAGTTCCAACAAATACCAACAAATATTGGGTGATGTTTCGATGGTGCTCCGCCCATGATGGGGATCTCTATTTTTAAGTTCTGGTAACTATAGTTTCTTTTTACAAGTCTGAGTTGCAACCTTTAGCAATCATAATGGTCTAGCCTACGATGACACACAAAAATGACTCCACACCACTTCCTCATTCCCCTTGACGCCTCCTCCAGAACTATAAGGTGCAAAACAAATACTATCTTTAGAAAAGTCTAAAATGAAAAAGAAGTTTAAAAAAACATGTCATCAAGCATGAGCATAACAATTTCTTCTTAAGAAAAGTGTTATACCCTTCAAGTCAGGCTTCCGCTCCACCTTTGTCTTATTCAACCGGTTCACAACCTCATTGATCCGCTTTTCTACTTTAACAATCCGAACCTGCAAACATGTCCGTCAATTAGAGACACATTTAGAAAATTAGAATGATCAAACCACTTCGGTTCAAATATTCCCATGAAAAAAAGGACTTTCGCGGTCGCCCTCACTGAACCGACTTGGATCTGAACTACGATTCAGATCAAGTCTTACCGAAATTGGATTTCAATGATCAAACCACTTCGGTTCAAATATTCCCATGAAAAAAAAACTTGAGCAAACAACAGAAGCAAGTGCATAAACACAAGTCAGAAAACAAACCCCTCAAATTTTCAACACGCTAGGACTTACAGAAAGAACTCACAATAAAATAAAATAAAAACTATCGAAAGTTAGTCTAAGGATTGCATAGTCATTACAAAAGATGTGCCACAAGTATACCGATGCAAAGTCAGAAAAAAGAACAAATAATATAATCAGTTTTACAAAGTATAAGTATGCAAGTAAAAATAAACATCAAAGTTTCTGAAAATAAACTCTTCCTGAAATGAATTTATGTAAATATTAAAGACCAATTCTGTGCTAAAATACTGGAAACCTGTTAGGGACTAGTCACAACTCACAACATGCATATTCCGTACAGGTTGTTACATAAATTTCAAGATAGTAGCTTATCAGTAGCAGGGAACCATATCAGAGTTATGCCTGATGAACTTACATACTAGACAAACTTTATATAACAAACGAACTTTTAAATTTTAAATATATAAGCTTTCTCATAAGTATACGATGTATACCAAATTATATGCATAGAATGCTGCAAAAATAGTTAACAAGGAGAAATATAAAAGGGAAATAACGTCTTCTCACCAATTTAGGGTTGTGAAAACCAACTTGACCCACATCCATGGATGGGGTCTTCTTCAGATTGTACCATGGTGTATAAACCACATCAATGTTATTCACCTTATTACCTATAACCAAAAGAGAACCATTACACGTGTCTGACGGCAAAACAACAAATTCATGTCAGATATAATACTGCTTCCTCAAGTAATTTGTCCAACCTTGAATGGAATTGGCTTTAACAAGCTGGGCACAATCTTCCAGCACACCTTCACTTATGTCATCCATTGTCTGACCTTTATTCAATCTCAAATATACATGTGCAGAGGACATCTTATCTACATGGAACCTGTGTTCAACACAAAGCAGGACAAGATGGTTCCATGTGTCTTCAAGAACTTTAAAAGAAGATCCAATGAGCAAATCACATCTAAAATATATTTCACATTAACCAAAAATTCAATTTCGTATGTAGCAAAGATGAAATATGAAATGAAGAAAGGAAGGCATGGAGATTATATTAAATGAGACAGGCTAACACGAATATCATATTACTTATGTTAGGGCACTTGAGACGCCTAAACAAAACTACACATGCAATCGGTCCCACCATTTACAGAACTAACTATGTTTGCAGTTAAAACTTCAAATTTCAATAGTTTAAATGGCTCAAAAAGCAAATTGGTTAAAAACGTTCAAATAGCAAAATAATATACTGAAGATTCATAATTCGTACTACCAAACTTGAGCATTTAGGAATGAGAGACTTGCAAAAAATCATTATTATATGCCAACAAATCCAATATCAAGATCTCACTAAGCATGCTACTTCACAACAAAAGGTTGTACTACCCAACACCCACCAATGAAGCAGACGAAATAGAACAAAATTACAAAAAAAAAATGCATAAGACTATCAAACCAACAAAAGCAAGCATTTACCTATTATTCAAAGTAATAGTTATAAACCTGCCTTATCTCATGGTTTACACAAGGCAGTCATCAGTAGTTCAAAACACAGAAAGAAGACTATTTCTGCACCCAACAGTACATTCATTACTACTGAATCTAAGCACACAAGTTTATCTATGGATGAATGAGACAATCACTTGTATTTACACCAAAATGAAACAAAGTTGGAGCAATTTTAATATCAAGAACACAACAAAATCCAAGGGAGAATGTACTCAGATTTTCATGGTCTGAAACCCAACAAGAACCCATAGTACTGTACACGTAAGTGCAGTGCAGAGTATCTTCAGTATGATTATCAAGCACGACATCCACAAAATACACCAATTACACGAAACTTACAGATGGTTTATGACCACACGGTCGCCAAAGTTCTTCACTATGACATCATCCACGGGTCACAATTAACCAAACTATGCAGAAAAAAAAGGCAAGGATTTCTGCAGGAATCAAGCATGTTTACTCTATAACAGCCCAAGTTACCGGTCAATCAAGCTATGTATGAGTTCTTGAATCAAGAATAAATTAAAACAGACTAATGAATCAAGATCTTCTCTCCTAAACAAGGAAACAGCTGCTAACTAAAAGCAAAATTTCAAGAACTGACTGAACAAACTAAATTTCTATCTGGCCGCCATTCATACACACGCGACTCATCCATTAAGAAAGCATCCTCTGCAAACTAGCGAACTCCTCTACAAAAGCTCAAATTACTATTACTCACGCGAGCTCCCATCAATTCTTGCGTCAGTATAGCATCGATTCGAGACTTACAGAGCTAACTCAAAAAATTCTGCACATGAAAAGAAAAAAAATCTCGGTGGAAGAAAGAGGAGGCGGTTACCAGATGTCCTCGGGGAAGCCATACTTAATGAGGTCCTCGTTCTCGTGCTTGTCGAGCCCCATGAAGATGGTGTAGTCGCCGGCCTCGGGCCGTGCCTTGAAGTAGAACACCATCCCGAGTGAGTCACTCGCCGGCCGGCTGCCCGAAAGGATAGGAAAAGGGCGCGGGGTCCGCGGTTCGGATGGCGGAATTGGGCGATTGGGGGTGGGAATTAGTGTTCGGAGGCGGGGGAGGTGGGATCCTGGCGAGGGGAATCGGGGAGATTTTAGGGTTTCGAGCGCGTGGAGGAGGGCGCGGCAGGAGGGGAGCGGCGCAGGGAGGAGATGGAGGCGGGGGCGGCGAAGCGACACGAGGAGGGGACGCCTTGGGGAGCAGGATGGAAATGGCGTGGGGCAGCGGCGGGGGAAAGCAGGAGTGGAGGAGGGGGAGAGAGAGAGGAGACGGCGGAGGATGGGAGGAGGCGAAGGGGAGAGGAGAGGAAACCGCGTCGGGTGAGAGAGGACGCGATCTCTCTCTCTCTCCTTTTAGCTAGGGCGACCATCCCCTCACCGAACCAGCCATTCATTCTTGATCGGACGGGTAAAAAGAATTGCACACAAGTGCACAAACTTTTGGTTTGCACAGTTTGGCGCACACAAGCCCATTTTAGGCTTGAATTGCTCATTTTGCCCCTCTCCTTCTTTCTACTCTTTTCTACTTGCCTTTGGAAATGGCCGCCACAGAGGCTGTGGAGGGAGGTGTGGATCTCGAACTCGCTATCGTCATTGTCGAAGATGATGACCACCGCCTCGCCCACTCCCTCATAATCTCCATCCACTCCGCACTCTCCCACTTGAGGCCGCGACAACCTCAGCTTGCCTTGTGTCGCCCTTGTCACCATCGTCGAGGTTCACTTCTTCTCCAACGACCTCAACATCGATTGGGTCGGGAATCACACATGTGCCTTGGAGAGCTTGTTGACGTCATCTGTCCCTCATTGCCAACCTCCTTACACTCCCATGTCCATCGTGAGCGAGGTCATCGAGCGTTGGTGGTTATTGGGGCAGCGACACGGAGACTATCTTGTTGTAGTTTGACAACAACATCTATTGTAAGATCGAGGAGACTAGGCTTTTAAAATATATTTGGCCAAAACTAGGTTTTCTATACAGAAGCCTAAATCAAAACTATTTTGCACAATTAAGAGCTAAATCAATTAGTCTTACTAAGTGCACCAACAAGTCTAAATCAAGAGATCACCGAGCATGACTCCACCAAGCCGTCTAGGGTAACCCAGACATGTCTGGCCTTTGCTAAAAACATGAGTTCAACTAAGTTTTTGATTCCCAAAGGAAAGATGCATGAACTTTAACCATTTGCATAACACATTTACAAATTGCAGTCACATGCCACAAAGATTAGATGCATGAACCTTAACTATTTGTAAAATACATTTACAAACTTTAGTATCATGTCACAAGAAGTAGGTGCATAGACTTCAATCATTTGCAAATCACATTTGCGAATTATAATCCCATGCTAGAAAGAGTAAATGCATGAGCTTCAACTATTTGCAAAATACATTTGTAAACAATAGCATCATATCGCAAGGAGTAGGTCAGCCATTTGCAAAACATATTTACAAATTATAGTCTCATGCTACAAAGAGTAAATGCACGAGCTTCAACTATTTGCAAAACACATTTACAAACAATAGCATCATGCCTAGAAGAGCTAGAGCAAGCGGGATTGAGCTATCAACACATGATGAGACTCAAGCTACTATAAGACCCCCCCCTAATAGTACGAAAACCTATACTAGCAATCCGGTCTCTGAACCAAACACCGAGACTGGTAAAATAATAGGAACACATCCTTAGCCTGTACTACTTATACTTTTGCCTTGCACGTCCTCTTGGAGCCTCAAGTCGATGACGCACATCGCTTTTCCAAGTCCAAGTCAACATTGTCTTGACATGCATCAACACATGATGTCATCCTGCACTTCAAGATCTTCACTTGACGACCATCAACACATCATATTGCCCTTCGCTTTAGGATCATGACTTGGTGGCCACCAACATTTGATGCCACTCTTCACTTCAGGACCTTCACTTGATGACCATCAACACATGATGACATCCTTCATCTAGAACCTTGATCTGATGATCATTAACTCATGATGTCATCCAAAGTCTTCATTATCATGGGACTCGTCCTATTTCACTACCTCATAGAAAATGTTAGTGCCATAAATTCGGTTGTCATTAATCACCAAAACTCACCATTAACACATAATGGAGGGACTAGATAATTCAATCTTCCCCTTTTTGGTGATTGGTGACAATCCAATTGCTAATAATTGAATTTAAATCGACATGAGTATATTACAACTATAAAAGCTTCATATACTCAAAGGATATGTTTCAAAGTAAAGATCATCAATATATATGGATAAAGAACATGATCAATACTAGTGAAACAACAAAACATAGCGTGAACTCCCCCTAAATGTGTGCATACATATATATGAGTTGGAACAATATGCACATATCCAAGTTAAGACTTTGGTGGAGTTCAACAAATATTTTGGATCCAAGGAATGCAATAGTTAAAAAAAGATGAAAATTAATCTCATAAATATGTAAAACATTCATTCACAAGATCCATAAAACATTTTGGGAAAATAATAAAATAGTTTTACCATTATTAATATTTTATCCCTTTTTTAAGCAAACCCATTTTTTATTTTCTTTTGAGAAGACCCAAAAAATTGAAATGCACTCCTCCTTACTCAAAGGTTATCTTTGTTTGACAATACAAAGGCTTCATTAGTTTCTTTTGTCTTGGCCATGTCTCTCCCCCTTTGCTCTTAAATAGGTCATGTTGGCTCATGTTGAATTTTCAATTTCACAAATTTCTCCCCCTTTGTCAGCAAACACCCAAAAACATCTATAGGCACCACATGTAACATCCCAACTGTATAAACAGGTGTGTGTTTCAAATGTAAGGAAATGTGTAGAAATAAAAACTTTTTCTCACATCTTGAAACTCTTGAACTCCTCTAAAATTCTTATCAAAAGTTGTGGAGTTCAAAAACCTAAACCTCCTGTGGACTAAAGTCCAACCCTTATTCAACTTGTCTCAAATCTTGTGCCTAACCCTTTGGAAATATTTTTTCTTGGTCCTTGAGATGTTGAGGGACCTCTCTGAAAAATATCATAAGTTGTAAAACTTGTTTGATAAATTTTGGAGGTAAAGCAAACCCTAGAGCAGCCTTAATGAATTTCCTGAGAAAAATGCATTGCATAAAAACATCTGGAAATTTTATGTAAGGTTAATCCTTATGTCAGCAAGCTCCATTTAAAATTTCATAAATTTTGGAGTTGTGCTGCTATCTGAAATAATTCTGCAAAGTCTCAGCTGTTAAAATTGAATTCAAAACAATGCACTGTTCCTTGGGCTGAGCCACTTTCCAATTTGGGTCAAACCCAACCACATCCCTGGCTTAGCAGACCTCCTTTCCACCTTGTTGAGGTCATAGCCGTTGGATTGAGATCCAAAGGCCACGACCTCCGCTACAAACCATCACAGCGAGATCCTCCCACCTCATTGAGGTCATAGCCGTTGGATCAAATCCAACAGCCATGACCTCCCTTCGTTATCAAACGCCCAAGTCCTCCCCCATCTTGTGTTGTGCGCCGTTGGATTAAAATCCACAGCCACGACCTCCCTTTTTCATTGCGCGCATCAGACCTCCCACCCACGTGAGGTCGTAACTGTTAGATGTAAATCTCACGGTCATGACCTCCCTTGTCCTCTCCTAGCCATTGGATCTCGCTTCAACGCGCGAGATCTGTGGGCCGTTCGGACCATCCTTTTTAAGCCGTTAGATTTAGATCGCGCGGTCTCTGTTGAATGGGCCGTTCGGACCACTCCTGTGAGCCCTTAGATCTAAATCTAAAGGCCATGACCTCCTTTGCGCTACGCGCAAGGCTCAGGATCTCCCCTCACTTGATCAGCACCATTGGATACAAATCCAATGGTCCTGACCTCCTGTGCGCTATGCGCAGCGCCTAAGACCTCCCCAATCATCGTGTGCCCATGGATTGAGATCCAAAGGCCATGACCTCCACATCTTTGGCTGTATCGAGCGTAGCGTTAAGTCCTCCTGTCAGGTCCGCACCGTTGGATGTAGATCCAACGCCCTGGACCTCCTGTCCCGTTTTCCTTTGCGCATCCGCGCAATGATAATCGGAGGGTCACGACCTCCCTAGTCCGAATTGGAGGGCTGTGACCTCCTCCCTTGTCTTTCGCTTAAGCCTTACAGTTTCAAAATCGCATCCGAGGGCCAGGACCTCCCTATCGTTTTCATCAAACGGTGGAGATCATGTCCTGTTCTTCTCATAGCTTGGGCACGCGTGCGAGAGCCATGGTAGTGGAGAAGGTCAGAGCCTTGTCTTGTCCAACGGCTCTGTGCCTGCGCGCATTAAATGCGTGTCAGCCTTTCCGCCCTCTAGGCCATGCCCTGACCTACCTACCCTGTCCTCTCCATCTTGTCCAAGCCATGGACCGCGCATGGGCTAAGCTCACCATGAGCTTAACCCGTGGCTCATGACCTCTTTTGCCCTAGCTATAAAACCTCCTGGGTATCACCCTTGGCTTCTTTTACACACTTCACCATATTGCTCTCGGTTTTGTGGAGCTCAAACCACATACCTCCCCTTATCGCCATTGATGACCTTGGAGCTCTTGGTGAAGGCAGTGCCCTGTGGCTCCCTCTCTCGATCTCTTACTCCTTTGTGCTCCCCTTATTTTCTGGAAGTTTTAACCCTAACTTAATCTGGGTTGACATTTTCAAGAGTGAGCCAAAGTGGAGCTGGAGCTTTGGCCGTGGAGCACCCTTCTTCACCACGGTCCTCCTCTCCTCCGACCTCCCAGCTCGCCACGACCTCCGTGTAATCACCCAGTAGTCCTTAGAGCCGCACACATTTGTATGAATCATTGCATGAGCTCATTTTAGCCGCTTGTCTTTTGACCGTGTTGGCCGTCGTGCTCTCTCCCGCCGCCGCCGTTGAGAGGAGGTCCATTGTGTGCAAGAACACTATTGCGCACGTTGGTGTCCTTGGTTGTCACCGGCGAGGTCGTGCATCGCGGCGATGACCACATCTTGGTATTGGAAGTTTTCTGGGAATGTGTCGCCCGGTAGCGTGCCGTTAAGATAAAGATTTGGGGCAGTAAATACTCCATCATTGGGAGCATTTACCGCTGTCTTAACGCTGGACCTCCTCGTTGTCTCATGCAAGGCGCTTTGAAGTCTTGTAACTTTGGATTCGGACCGTCAAGACCTCCTCTGGTGAGATCTTGACCGCCCAGACCTCCTCATGTGAGATCTTGGCCGTTGGGGTCCTCCTATGTCAATCACAGTCAGCAGACCTCCTCGCAAGACCTCCTCCGCGTAGGACCTCCCCGAGGTCATCTCAGCCGTTTGTGACCTCCCCGTGTTGATCTTGACCGTTCCGGTCCTCCCTCTATCGTTGTGGTCCGTTGGATGCAGCATCAATGGCCACGACCTCCCCTCTCGTTCGCGCGTGCGCGTTGCTGGGAGGACATGGACCGTTGGATCCAAGATCAATGGCCCATGTCCTCTAAACCTTCGCGAGTGCGCGTGCGCGTTATCACCTGAGAGGTCTTAAGCCGTTAGATCCAGGATCTATGGCTCATGTCCTCCCCCTGTCTTTTTGGTTTTTAGGAAATTCCTGAGAGCTGTTATTTTGCAACCTGAAAAAGGTAATAACTTCAAAAATGCATAACTAATTCATTTTAAATCCAAATGAAGTGATTCAAATTTTGTTAGATCTGGTTTGACCTGGGCTCTAATCTAAAATTGGTTATGAGCTTAGTCCAGCTCCAGAACTTGGAATTGCAAATAGGTTTCAAAACTAACTTTAAATGTTACATTAAAAATTCAATTAACTTGTAAAATGCATAAGTAAATCTCTGTAGATTATTTTTGAGTGAATCCAACTTTGTTGGCTTCCTCTGTTAAGTCACTAAATGTTAGAATTGGATTTAGGCATGTCACTATTTTCAAAAGCTTTGTGGGTGCAATTTAGTTGTGCTCATTTTCATATCTTTGAAAAATTATAGAAAATGCATAATAGCTCCAAATGAGGTGAACTCAATTGTGTTACTCATCTCATGAGGTGCTTGTTTTACAGTAAAAATTTTAGTAGCACCACCTTTCCAGAAAATGTTGCCAAAACAATTAAATTAGTAAATAGTAGCAGTTTGTATTTTTAGGGCTGAGCAGAATTATTTTACTCATATCTTTTGCATTGAGAATCCAAATCAATTGGTTCTTATTGCTAAATTCCCTAAAAATCATCCTCTTGCTTCTGTAGAAATTTCAGAGCATTTGGAGTTTGTTTGCTGTGCTGTCTTTTGGATTTTCGTCGTTCTTATCGATTCTTTTCGCCTTTCCGATGAGGTGTTGATGAGTGTGTTGATCCCGTGAGTGATCCTCAGCAACATTTTGAGCAAAACCAGCAAGGCAAGCAGTTTGATCATATCCCATTATTGTCCCATTACTTTAAAGCTTAATACTTTGTTTCACTTATATGTATGCATGCTACTTTGTGTTAAAATGTCGTTAGTAATCCTATAGATGCATATTCTGTAGGTAAATGTTTATTCTCTACTACTAAGCCTAGGATTATCTTGCTGTGATTTAGAGTTCGTTGGATGGACTCTTATCACTTAGTAGCTTACGTTGATAATGTTTAGAAATGCTTAGATAACGGTAGAAGTGGGCGGTTGTCGACATTATATCGATGACCTTGATCACACAAAACTATTATTCCATTATGTCCATCTTGTGCTTGTTACTTTGTAAATAAACAAAAATGAAAACAAAATTGTTATTGACTTGGGCACAATGGATGTTGGTGTGATTTGTTGGGTGTGAACGGAATGGTGCCTAAGTCCACAAGGACCGAGTTACTTGCGCCATTGATCCAAGCACTTTTGCGTGCTAACCACACGAGGGGGATATGAGACCTCTCTTGACTAAGTACTTTGGTAGGTGTTAATTATGAGCTGGTCGGTGGGTGTGTTAAAAATAAAATGTGTGTGTGTGGTGTTGGGAAGGGAGCATTAGCAGACCGGCTAGGCTGTCTAATGTGTCCTTATCCCCGTGGGTTGTGGCTCTTAATTAGCATCGTCCATTGGAAATGTCTCATAGGACTTAGCCGTGCCGGCATACCAAAGGAAGTGTGCTTAATCATGTGGCGAAAAGGCGGTCTAGCGTGTGGGTATATTGGTACACCCCTGCAGGGTTAAAACTATTCGAATAGCCTTGTCCCAGGTTATGGACACGCTTGGTGATTTCCCGCAAGAACTAGACTAAACACTTAATTAAAACTTGATGGGTGGTATGAATTGGGTAATTCATGCTATTGTTGTGGTGACTTGGGTTAGTCACTTCCAGGTTGTTCTTGTTGTTGTTATTATGTTATTATCTCGTTGTTACTTCAACAATTAAAAATGCTTTGTCAAATTGCTTTCAATTTATTACGTTATTGCAAATGAAAACTCGCTTTATGCTAAAATGAGTCCAAAGCCTCATCCACTTAAATAAAGCTTGCATGTAGTTATTTATAGTTCTGTTATACTACACGTCAGTCTTGCGAGTACATTATTTGTACTCATTTGCTTTGCTTAATAATTTTGTTGCAGAAGAGGTAGAGCCCAAAGGGCTTTACTTTTGTGAGATGTGCTGCGGTTGGGAATCTAGCTAGGCGGCTTGGTTGGTTGCCTTGTGGGCTAAAGGCAAACCTTGTGGCTCTCTTTTGTTTATTGCCATCTTATGGCTTTTGCTTCCGCTGTGTTATCTTCCTTAGTTGTATTTGGCCGGTCGGCCCCTTTTGTAATAACTCTATTATATGTATGTCTTTTAATCTTGTTCGTGCTTGGTTCTATGTTTTGAAGGGAATTGATGCATGATTTTGTAAAGGGGGGTGTATACTGCATTCTGGGAAGTATACATATCTCGAAGACACGGATTATTATGTTTGTGATGCTAGGGTCAATGGATGACTAAGCATTACAAGCCTAATAAACCGGGGTCCTCACACCACACTTGATACCAAGATATCCATGAAAACCAATTGAAGGCACCTTTAGACATCACTTGTTTTTTGGAGGCACTTTGAGCTTGATTTGAAAGATCTTCAATGAAAGCATCACTTAGGAGAGAAGGAAAAGATAGGAGCTTAGTCAAATAGATTTTCTCGGCAAGGAAGGAAGCAAGAGAAGCAAATGCCAAGGTCAATGTGATAAAAAAATACTACCACTTGTAAGATTACCACTTCAATGATGAAGACGGCATTGGGAATTAAATAAATCATTACATGAAACATTTTTCATGAATATATCATGCTCAAAGTCACAACCACTAAAGAGACATGTCAATTTCAATTCAAGTCGAGCTAAAAAAAGACATCACCAAATGGCTCTTTTATGCATTGGAAAACATGTGAAAACAAGCTCTAAAAATCTAAAATAAATTATGGATCTTGTCCTTAAAAATACACACAAGTTTTATTCTGGGAGGCACACCCAAATCGCAACCATTTTGAAGATATGAAAAATCACAAAGTTTCATAAAACTGAAAGTTTTAGGTTTTCTGATTTTTGACATTCCATTTGAGCTTTGAAGAAGGGCTAAAAAACAAACAAAATAATTCTTCAAAAATCTGAGAAACTTTTTCAACATATATCAACCATAGATGATAAAATCTCAAAATAAAACCTTCCTGAAATTATGAACCCATTTTGAGATACAAAAATCACAAATCGGCAAAAAACCATTCAAAAGTCTGAATTTTCATCATGATGATCAAAGTGATATCTTTTTCAAATAAAGCTTAAATTCTTTCAATTTTTCAGAAATAAGATTTTGACTCCTAAGAAACTTTTCCAAAAATAATTTTAAAAAAATGAGTCTCCATTAAAAAATTTTGCTAAATTTTGCTTTGTAGGCATGATTTTTACTATAAGAGAATAAAAGTCAAAACCTTTTCAAATCAAATCCAAATGGTTTGAAATTTTCCAGAAATGTACTTTGGACTGTTTAGAAAAAACTTAAAATAAGTTTTGAAAAGGGAATTTGTGAGGACCCCCGGGTTATTTTCGTAAGATCGAGGCCTTCCCGATCTTATGGAAATAACTCTAGGCCTCAAGTAAATGAATTTCAAATTAACTCCATCTAAACGAGAAGTCCTGACCAAACTAGAGCTCCGATGATCATACATACTAATCCTCTGCAAACACTACATGATAACCGGTTTTCCAAACAGTCCAAATCCACACTTAATGAGTTAAAAGAGAATTAAAAAACAGCGGGTATGTGACCGTGTTGGCTCCCAGGATCAGCGACCGACATGCCCATACCCTCATTCAACATCAATCATGGTCATACAACATTCATACATTGATAATCCAAAAGACGTACAACTATTACAAGGCAGCCGACTGCCAAATTCAAATAAGAACAATAAGTAGCAGCAGAAGCAATGTAAATAAACCAAAAGGTCTAGCAATGGTGTGCCCCATAACCCATGTTGTTGTCAAAGGCGAAAGTAATTCATGCGGTTACTCATGGAGAGTAACAACGTATATTAAGTACCCCACGTGTTAAACATGGTGCATAATACTCCCCGACTGATTAGGCCCACGAGTTAGCGAGCCCTATCAATTATAGGTTTGTCAAGCCAGGCTGGTCGAAACCAACCAAATCGTAGAAGAACTTACGACTGCTCGATTGTCGTAGAAATGCTTACGACTATACCATGGTTGTAGGAAGACTTACAACCCTGGAGTGGTTTACGACCAGGCAGCTTAACCTCTCCCTTATAAACATTAAGGGGTATACTCAAGACTAATATAGAGATATTAATATGTATAATAAGAATTACAAATAAACTAAAATAAATGAGGTTTATTAGATACTTGTCATCTAGCCCCTCAACTTCAAGTGGAAATAACTTACTTGAAAAAGGGAGTCGTAGAAAGTCTTTACGACCACAAAGTAGTCGTAGGAGGTTTTTACGACCACAAAGCCGTCGTAGAAGATCTTATGACTACATGATAGTTGTAAAAAAGCTTAAGATTATACCATGGTCGTAGAATGGTGGTCAGGAGTAAAAGCTTTTTCAACTGGTATTTCATTTGATCAAAAATAGACTTGGTCAAGGAGGTAATTTCGCTTGAGGTGTGAAGACAGACTCGGTTTTCTTGAATAGGCAAATTAAAGAATCTCAATTGAATCTCACAATCCTGTCCATTGGAGCGGTTCCTGAAGAGATGGCAACTGTTGAGTTCTCAATATCTTTAACTCAATCGTGCGGTTATAAGAAGACACTGTAAGCGCGGCTTAGGGCTTTTACTTTTCCCCATTTGCTTGCACTGTTCATTGAGCTCTTGCTCTCTCCGCCGCCAACCAAATTGCCTCCTTCCTCGAAACTTTTCCAAATCCAATCCAACCTCACCTAGAGAAAAAGACCGGAGCCGTTTCTAAGTGGGCGGAATCGAAGATGGATTCATCCAAGATAAAAACTTTGGTTGTTGCTCAGAAGATTCCGAAGAGGGAATTCGTGAAGTGGTGTAGGACCGGAAAGGCGACTAGAGGGGGGGTGAATAGACACTTTCTGTATTTTTCACCTTGATCGAACTCAACACTACTTTCACTCCAATACATATAAAAGCTATGAAGATCTGTATACAGACACAGCGGATGACTTGTGTTGAATCCGATCAAACCCCGAAGTAAAAGCCTAATCAACTCGCAGGATGTGCCGCAACAAAAGAACAAAGCTCAGTTGGATCATTAAAAGCAGCCACTGCAGTTGGGAATTAAAACCGAGTTGCAGCCAAAGCAGTAAGCCGCCACCCCCAGGTCAATCCAACAGAACCACATCAATGCATTTCAGAGCACAGGTATGATAAGTCTTACAAGAAGAAGCAAAACTGGAATAAAATAATCTAATCACCAGAGATTCTCCACTGAAGCAGATTGCACGCACAGCAATCAATAGTCCCACAAGCGTGTACAGGAACCTTGCATCAAAGAGGGCAATCTGCTGCCAAGCCTTCGGTCAAACAAGATCTAAACTAATATCACACAACACAGTGCCGAGCAGCAAATCGATGGGAGTTCAACCGAACCATTGGTCAGTTCGTTGATAGCAGCCAAAGCAAAGATTTAGATCATCATTTAGCAGCCACGTACCGAAAGCAAACACATGAGGCAAAAGCCGACTATTGTCGCGACGATACACAGGAGCAAAGACTCAAAGCAAAGAAGGAAAAATCGCATTCAAGAACCAAGAGCTCCAACCGATCAAGCCTTTGAAACAAAAAGTAGAAGGATAAATTTTTCAAAAGCAAATATACCTTACTTTAATCTCTCATGAAAATGACACACGCAACCCAAGACAATAAAAAAATCTAAAGCATTACACAACCGAATCTTGAATTTACTCACGGCAACAACAAAGCAAAAATGGCAAGAAGGTAAACCCTATGTACCGCCACTCGAATCTTGATTTCACGGGCACAAGATTTCTCTGAGAGAGCAGCCGCCCGGCTTCAAATTTTTTTAGACGCAGAACCGGATCAAATGGCGCCAAGGCAAGAATAAAAAGAGATCATGTAACATCAATTCAAACAGGATCACTCCACAGCTTTTTAGATCAAACAAAGCCAACAAGTAAAAGCCGTAGCTCATCTCTACACAGCGGCCGCCGCTCAGACAAGATTTGCAGGAGGAACCGCCCAGACTCTGATTTCAACAGCCTCCACAGGACTTGACGACAAGCAAGCAGAGAGAAGAAAAAAAAACGCAAGGCAAAACAGCGATCAAAACAACATCCGTTGGATTCTGGATTACATGCCTTCCAGACGAAACCACACTCGATCCACCGACCACTCACAGTTCTTGCTAGGTCTTAGGCCGCCGCCATGGAACTTTCCAGCAGCTACAGATTCACACAAAGCCGATCAAAGCAGTTTAAACATCAAAACGCCTGACAAAGAACAATTGAAAGCAAAGGAGAAGAAAGAAAAAAATCTTCAAATCAAACACATTTATCCCATGAACTGGCGCGCCCAACACACGAGATGTTTACAAGGCCGAGCAAGTCAAGATAAAAAATGCAGCAGAGCATTCATTTCTCAGATTTCTGTCAGCCACGGGTTTCACAAGCACAAGGCAGTGCACACACACCAGCGCCGCCAAGTTTTTCTACTGTTTCTCTACTCAAAGACCGGAGGGCCGCTAAACTCCAAGTTTTTTTCTCCAGAGCGGGCCGCCACTCCTCAAAAAGCACGCCCCATTTTTTCTTAATGACCCTATTCACCGTTGGTCGCCTTTAATCTCCAAAAGCAAAGACCCTAGAATATTCATCTCGGCTCCTTTTATAGGGTAATCCTAACCCTAAAACCCTAATGGGATTCCGTTAAGGCCCAACATCAACGGAACACACACGCACGCATCTCAAAGCGCCGTCTTCATCGTCGATTGATCTAAACTGCTTCACCATGCGTCGATCCACGCCGCGGCTTAGTCAAAAGGTCATCAAGATGGTATTTGGTAAAATTACCAAAATACCCCTTCTCGATCCTTTCCAAAAGACCGAGTCCACAGATCATGAAGCAATCGCCTGCTTCGCCACGTGTAAGTTGATCAACGGCTCCATGTCGTCAAGTCTCTCCCGTCCGGATCCCACCGGCACCACTGAGCACTTGCAACGACTCCCGCGCCACTTGATCCAACCAGTCGCACCGAACCGCCCGTTCGGTCATCCTCGTCCATTCTGCGCCATGCTTGAGTCCTCTGACCTCACCCGGCATCCATGATCGTTCTGGACCTCAGCTCTCCAAGCTTAGTCCCAATCCTCCTCGCCGTTGACTGTCATTGACCTGCAAGCCACCTGCACAGCAATAGACAAGCAAACACGAAACCGGGAACAAGTTCTTCACAACTTGACCCACGTTAGCCAAAACATGCAATATGCAACATATATGCATTAACACATATGGACATGACCTATCCCAAAAACAATTCACCACTTATATCAACAATCAGCACAAAAGCCGGTCAGACCGCCGCTGACCTGACAGATCTGAAACTTTGTCGAAAACACATGAAACTTCAAACCAAAAGCCACATTGCCAATTGTTTCATCATCCTAAGAACATGGGCATATCCCCATGATATCCACAATCTCCCCCTTGATGAACACATTGGCAATCTCTCAGAAAATGTAAGTTTGTGGTTTGAAAAGTAAAATACTCGCAGTTTTTGCACAAAGGCACAACTTGGTCCAAATGCAAGAAAAAGCAATGGAAAAGACCAACCTGGCTCCAGAATAGCATAAACAAGTGAGATACAGCAAGAGAAAGCAAGAAAGCTTCCAATTCCAGAGAATTGACAAAAATCTCACTTAAGGTCCATATGAAAGAACAATAGTTCTATTTGACCTTAGATCATTGTGAGGCTTCAAGATTTGCAATTCAAGTTCAAAAAAGGCAATAAGACCAAAAGAATGCAATATGAATGCAATATGAATGCTCTCCCTCACTATGATCATCATTTTAAAAGAGAGAATATGAAATTTCAATTTCTCCATTTCTCCCCCTTACAAAACTTCTCCTCCATAACCAAAAAGCTCTTTATTAACATTACATTTTCGCTATATCTTCTCCCCCTTTGACAATGGATTCATCAAGGAATCATCCTTTCCTCTCATCCAGAGATGACAAATGCACAAGAAAGGAAGAAGCAAAAGAAAGAGCATGCATGAAATGCAATAGGGTGGCTTCATTTTTGTTTTGATTTTTCAATTTTTAGTAAAAGAAGCTTTGGAGATTACTCAATTGTACAGGCTAGCATTTCTACCATTACTCAAGATACAACAAGCCTGACAAAGCTAGCAAGATCATGATAAAACATATATAGCAAAGCTAGGCTAATGAGCTCAATATATCACATGTTGTTGGATTAAATTAAGCAATGCATCAAAATTAGCAAGTTCAACAACAGTTATCCTAACGTGATAATGGCCATATCAGAATGTCATTGTGAGATCCAGAAGCTAGCAAAGACCATCTAGGAGACAAAAAGTCTGAATTGAATCATTTAGCTCAATTTTTGTCAAAAGCCCAAATTTTCAACTATTTTTCATTTGCAATGAATATTCAAGTTGATAAAAGGTCTATCTTAGTAAAGAAGGTCATGGACTAGGAGCCATCCACAATCTCTTCCTAAGCTTCAACCAATTTTGATAATTCATTTTCTTAGCCATGTGCTAGATCTCAAGCCTCACTACGACCATCCCAAGCAACAAAAGCTTAAAAGAGTGGTCTAGGTCATCAAAAACTCCCCCTGAGTTCATGCCTAGTACAATGGCAAGCCGTCTCATGAGAAAGAATTGGTGAGATCAGTTTTTTCGCACAAAAGAGATCATTTTTCATTTTGCACAAGGGCTATTTTAGATTCTTTAATGAACTGAAAGCTCAAAGATGTTCAATTCTAGATTCCAGAGCTAACAAAGCAATTTTGACAGGGCCAATGTCACAAAAGGATCACTAATTGTGCAACTAGCTAAAAGATCCACAAATTGCTATTTTCAGTTCAAGTTGTTTAAAAATTCTAGCTCAATTAGCAAAGACATTGCTGCACATGTGAAAGCATGATAATTCTAGCAAGTCAAAGAACTAGACACGATCTTGAGCAAGAATTTGAAATACCAAAGCTCAAGAGGGTAATAAGCAAAGCTTCATTAAATAAAAGAAAGAAGCAGTAAATCTTATATAACAAGTATCTTTTTGTGATTTTTCATTTGTATGTAATATGATACAATGAGATGCACAAAAGATGTAAAAGCCTAAAAAGATCACAAGGATCAAAAAGATCCAAAGAAGATACCACTTGAAAAAGGTATCAGAAAAGATCCACAAAAGTTCAAATGAACAAGGAAAGTTCAGATGAACAGAAAAGGTTCAGAAAAGAACTAAGAAAGTTCCGAAAAGAACCAACTCCCCCTCAAACCAACCCATACGGATAAATTACCCCAACTTGCTTCTCAAGGTGGCAAACCTTGTTGGGTCTAAAAAGTTTTGAGGGGAGATCTGCCAAAAGGCCTTGGACTCCACAAAAAACTAGCACAAAGACCTCAAACGCCACACGATCTCTAGGGACAGCAACTCAAAAAGCTAGGGAGAGAAACACCAACACTAAAAAGCTTACAGGCAACTCAAAAACCTGCTAACACTAGTGATTGGGAGACAAGCTCGACCTAGGCTGTGAGAAGAATGCATCCTAGAAAATCATGGGATAAGAAGAGTGCCTAGAAGAGACACGTGCTAGAACAAAGCCTCCTATCTACCCTGAACCCAACAAACCCAAATGCTATGCAAGGTAGACTAGGGATACCATACACAAAAGTAAGGTATAGAAGCTCGAACCTGAGTCCCACTGCTTGGCAGTGAGATGTAGTCATGATGGATGAAGATCCATTCCTTGAAGCTTCAGAAGGTAGTTACGCTCACCCAACATCCTCATCTCAAATTTCTTCGTCTCTAAGAAGTGATAGCCAGCATTGAATGCACAAACGAAGAAGAACCAACAGCTGGAGTCATGAATCACATGTTCTTCTTCTCAACTGAAAAGACTACACCAAGAGACAGAAAAATCTATGCCTTGGTACTGGGTTAGTGAGACAATATCTGAAGAAACAGTACCAAGACACATGACTAGCAAGGATAGCAAAAGATGATCCAAAGCTCATTTAAGCATATAATCAACAATTCAGGAAATGAGCATAAATAAAGACAAATCAATTGCAACACATGCTATCCAAGAAATGATAAAGCTCAAACTATCCTTGATCAACAATAAGGCATAGGAGCAAGCAAACAAGCACATAGCATATCACCCATCATATATACAGTCGAAAGTAAAGCATGTTAGTGAAAGCTATGGCAAGACTCATGCATCCACAATTAATCGTAAGGCACAATAACCATGTAAGCATAAAGCAAGTTATAGAACAAGACATGGATAAAGAATGCTAACATGGATATCAAGTGAACAAGTGGATACATAAGACAAAAATCAACAAGAGCAAGATGATAAAGGTACAAGACAGTACAAGCTCATGATGACAAAACAAAGCTCACATAACCATGGCAATAATGATCAACAATATAATACATGGATATATAAGCAAGATAAAAGAAAAGGCATGATAAAGGATATCAAAGGTGTGACACATGCCAATATTATACAAGTGAGCACAAAGCAAGTACAACATGCCAAGTATGAATAATCATGAAAATAAGGGCATGAAGGTATATGATTGCTCACAAAACAGGTGTAGATGCCGATCATTAAAGCACATGCCTCTTGGAGGCCATCGTTGAGGTGGAGAACCATCAAGTGTCCCGATCATGTGATGAAGCAAAAGATCAGAATCCTTTAAGTCCATGTTCTCCAACTCGCGTTCTCGGTACCTACACATGAGAAAGGCAAAGTGTCCGAGTCTTGGGTCCCGAATGGTTAGAGAGCAAATGCTTGGGAACCCAAACCTTGGACACACCACCACCAGAAGCAGTCGAAACATTATGTGAGTTAGCATGACGCAAATGATGGTCCATGCAAGAAGATCCAATCTCATCCTTGAAGGCACGCCGCGAGTGGACAGCTCGATGAGGAAAACGAGGTCCAACTCTAGGAAAGCGGCGATGTCCTTGCTTGAAAGCACCATGAAGAGAACCAACAGAAACATCAAAAGAACTCACACAACCTCGCATGGTGGGTGTGTACCTCGATGAACGAAACAAGGTCCACCTCTTGAAAACGGCGGAAATCACGCCCGGGCAGCTCGTGGACCAAAACCAAAACTATGCAAACCATGTCCTCGGTCTTTGTCCGACACCACTAGAAAAGGTGTCAAAGAAGCCATCAACAAATCGAGTCTTAGTGCTTAGCTCTTTAGTGTGCATGTCATGAGAAAGACTATGCCCACTAAGAGACTTAGAAGCATGAGCTCGACGATATATTTTGCACGCCGAAAAGCAAATCTACATGATGTCCATTCTTCCCACAAAATGAGCAATGGTGTAAAGGTCTACTAGTAGACACGGTCCAAGAGGACGAAGCACCATTATGGCTCAAAGAAGAAGTCTGGAAGAACTAGCATCATGACTCGTCCTCAGATCGACACTAGACCCACACATACCATGAGAAAGGCTATGTGTGTTCCTAGAGGTACGACGACGCACTCGACGCTCATGTTTCAAACGGCGAAAGCAAAACCCAAGAGTGTGTCCATTCTTCTTACAAAATGTGCAATGGTACTTCTCTTTTGAAGATTTAGTACCATTTGAGAAAGAAGCACATTTGTCTTTTGAAATCCGTTGGACAACACAAGAAGAGTCCGAAAGAGTCGAACTCACCAAAGAAGAGCTATCCAAAGCGATGCCACAAAAACCAACATCAAGTGACTCACGTTTAGCACAAAAAGACTCCAACTCCGAATGCAAAGATGCAAGAGAGATCTTTAAAACATCAATCTCGGAGTGAAGACAAATACAAGAGTCACATGATTTGACGCTCCTATCATCGCGCAAAGACTCAATCTCGCTCTTCAAAGAAATGCAAGATGTGCAAGAAATTAATGATGCATTTGAATTAAGCTTGCAGTTCAAAGCATCAATTTCAGTTTCTAGACAAGCACAATTCTTGCAAGAGACTAAACCATCCTTAAGCAATTTTTCATGTTCAAAGCACATGCTACAAGGGCTAGCTTCAATTTCAATAATCTCAGCCCTAGCATTTTCTAATTGCTCAAGGTGAAAGGAATTAGTCAATTTAAGCTTCTCAAAATCAGCAAGCATGCCTAAACAAGAATCACAATTATTTCTAGCCATAGAACTAAGATTGCCTATTTCTAACATAGCATTGTCAAGTTCATGATGTAAGGCAATACAAGAATCACAAGGCATAGAAACATTTGATTTCAAAATTTCATTTTCAGATTTTAGGCATGCAAAAGAATTGTTCAAGTTCTCCATGTCTACAAGCAATGAATCATAAGCATTCATGGAGGTTTTCAATTCAGAGAGCTCATGAGACAAATCACCCTTCTCTTTTTCTAACAATTTTACTTTCTTCCTAAGAGCAAACAGTTTAAGATCATATGAATATAAGACTTTTACAAGTTTTTCTTTGCTCACCTTGCTTAGCTCAAGTAGGGGATCGTCCTCATAAGAGTCATCACTATCATCAAAAAGCTCATCATCAGAATCCTCTCCATCATGTTCATCCTCAAAAGGCTGCTGTGCATATGTCACCGGGCTTCTTCTCCTCGAGCTCCAAAAGTGACTCATCCTCAAACTAGAACAATCAAAACAAAAGGATTCGCCACAAATATCACAAAAGAAATCCTCCTCCATCGCCATTAGACTTATCATACATTCAAATATTTTGTTACGGCCAACACCATTGGTAAAAGAACCACGACAAGATGCAAGGAAACACTCACAAGTCCTCATATTTGTCGCCATGCTCAAAGATCGGTTAAGATCACAAAAGAGCAAACTTGGCTCTGATACCAATTGTAGGACCGGAAAGGCGACTAGAGGGGGGTGAATAGACACTTTCTGTATTTTTCACCTTGATCGAACTCAACACTACTTTCACTCCAATACATATAAAAGCTATGAAGATCTGTATACAGACACAGCGGATGACTTGTGTTGAATCCGATCAAACCCCGAAGTAAAAGCCTAATCAACTCGCAGGATGTGCCGCAACAAAAGAACAAAGCTCGGTTGGATCATTAAAAGCGACCCATCGCAGCTTGGGAATTAAAACCGAAGTTGCGACCAAAGCAAGAAGCCGCCACCCCGTGTCAATCCAATGTAACCACATCAATGCATTTGAGAGCAGCATGTATGATAAGTCTTACAAGAAGAAGCAAAAGCTGGAATAAAATAATCTAATCACCAGAGATTCTCCATCAAGCGATTGCACGACAAAGAATCAATAGTCCCACAAGCGTCACAGAACCTTGCATCAAAGAGGGCAATCACGCCAAGCCTTGGTCAAACAAGATCTAAACTAATATCACACACCACAAAGGCGAGCAAAGAATCGATGGGAGTTCAACCGAACCATTGGTCGGTTAGTTGATAGCGACCAAAGCAAAGATTTAGATCATCATTTAGCGACCCACACCGAAAGCAAAGACATGAGGCAAAAGCCACTATTGTCGACGATACACAGGAGCAATGACTCAAAGCAAAGAAGGAAAAAGCGCATTCAAGAACCAAGAGCTCCAACCGATCAAGCCTTTGGAAACAAAAAGTAGAAGGATAAATTTTTTCAAAAGCAAATATACCTTACTTTAATCTCTCATGAAAATGACACACGCAACCCAAGACAATAAAAAAAATCTAAAGCATTACACAACCAGAATCTTGAATTTACTCACGGCAACAACAAAGCAAAAATGGCAAGAAGGTAAACCCTACAGCCGCCACTCGAATCTTGATTTCACGGGCACAAGATTTCTCAAGAGGCAGTAGCCGCCGGCTTCAAATTTTTTAGACGCAGAACTGGATCAAATGGCAGCCAAGGCAAGAATAAAAAGAGATCATGTAACATCAATTCAAACAGATCACTCCACGACTTTTAGATCAAACAAAGCCAACAAGTAAAAGCCGAGCTCATCTCTACACAACGCCGCCAAACAAGATTTGCGGGAGGAACCGCCAGACTACGATTTCAATGACCTCCACAGGACTTGACGACAAGCAAGCAGAGAGAAGAAAAAAAAACGCAAGGCAAAACAGCGATCAAAACAACATCCGTTGGATTCTGGATTACATGCCTTCGCACGAAACCACAGCTCAGTCCACCGACCAGCTCTGGTTACTGCTAGGTCTTAGGCCGCCGCCATGGAACTTTCCAGCAGCTACAGATTCACACAAAGCCGATCAAAGCAGTTTAAACATCAAAACCAAGACAAAGAACAATTGAAAGCAAATGGAGAAGAAAGAAAAAAATCTTCAAATCAAACACAATTTATCCCATGAACTGCGCGCCCAACACACAGATGTTTACAAGGCCGAGCAAGTCAAGATAAAAAAATGCAGCAGCAGGCATTCATTTCTCAGATTTTTGGCATGCGCCACGGGCTCTACAAGCACAGTGCACACACACCCAGGCGCCGCCAAGTTTTTCTACCCTGTTTCTCTACTCAGCACCGGAGGCCGCCGCTAAACTCCAAGGTTTTTTTCTCCAGGCAGCGGGGCGCCGCCACTCCTCAAAAAGCACGCCCCATTTTTTCTTAACAGCCCTATTCACCAGTGGCTGCCTTAATCTCCAAAAGCAGCACCCTAGAATATTCATCTCAGCTCCTTTTATAGGGTAATCCTAACCCTAAAACCCTAATGGGATTCCGTTAAGGCCCAACATCAACGGAACACACACGCACGCATCTCAAAGCGCCGTCTTCATCGTCGATTGATCTAAACTGCTTCACCATGCGCCGATCCACGCCATGCTTAGTCAAAGGTCATCAAGATGGTATTTGGTAAAATTACCAAAATACCCTTCTCGATCCTTTCCAAAAGACCGAGTCCACAGATCATGAAGCAATCGCCGCCTTCGCCACGTGTAAGTTGATCAACGGCTCCATGTCGTCAAGTCTCTCCCGTCCGGATCCCACCGGCACCACTGAGCACTTGCAACGACTCCCGCGCCACTTGATCCAACCAGTCGCACCGAACCGCCCGTTCGGTCATCCTCGTCCATTCTGCGCCATGCTTGAGTCCTCGACCACCCGGCATCCATGATCGTTCGACCTCGGCTCTCCAAGCTTAGTCCCAATCCTCCTCGCCGTTGATCGTCATTGACCTGCAAGCCACCGACAAAGAATAGACAAGCAAACACGAAACCGGGAACAAGTTCTTCACAACTTGACCCACGTTAGCCAAAACATGCAATATGCAACATATATGCATTAACACATATGGACATGACCTATCCCAAAAACAATTCACCACTTATATCAACAATCAGCACAAAAGCCGGCCGATTGCGTGACGACCGACAGATCTCAAACTTTGTCGAAAACACATGAAACTTCAAACCAAAAGCCACATTGCCAATTGTTTCATCATCCTAAGAACATGGGCATATCCCCATGATATCCACAATCTCCCCCTTGATGAACACATTGGCAATCTCTCATAAAATGTAAGTTTGTGGTTTGAAAAGTAAAATACTCGCAGTTTTTGCACAAAGGCACAACTTGGTCCAAATGCAAGAAAAAGCAATGGAAAAGACCAACCTGGCTCCAGAATAGCATAAACAAGTGAGATACAGCAAGAGAAAGGAAGAAAGCTTCCAATTCCAGAGAATTGACAAAAATCTCACTTAAGGTCCATATGAAAGAACAATAGTTCTATTTGACCTTAGATCATTGTGAGGCTTCAAGATTTGCAATTCAAGTTCAAAAAAGGCAATAAGACCAAAAGAATGCAATATGAATGCAATATGAATGCTCTCCCTCACTATGATCATCATTTTAAAAGTGAGAATATGAAATTTCAATTTCTCCATTTCTCCCCCTTACAAAACTTCTCCTCCATAACCAAAAAGCTCTTTATTAACATTACATTTTCGCTATATCTTCTCCCCCTTTGACAATGGATTCATCAAGGAATCATCCTTTCCTCTCATCCAGAGATGTCAAATGCACAAGAAAGGAAGAAGCAAAAGAAAGAGCATGCATGAAATGCAATAGGGTGGCTTCATTTTTGTTTTGATTTTTCAATTTTTAGTAAAAGAAGCTTTGGAGATTACTCAATTGTACAGGCTAGCATTTCTACCATTACTCAAGATACAACAAGCCTGACAAAGCTAGCAAGATCATGATAAAACATATATAGCAAAGCTAGGCTAATGAGCTCAATATATCACATGTTGTTGGATTAAATTAAGCAATGCATCAAAATTAGCAAGTTCAACAACAGTTATCCTAACGTGATAATGGCCATATCAGAATGTCATTGTGAGATCCAGAAGCTAGCAAAGACCATCTAGGAGACAAAAAGTCCTGAATTGAATCATTTAGCTCAATTTTTGTCAAAAGCCCAAATTTTCAACTATTTTTCATTTGCAATGAATATCCAAGTTGATAAAAGGTCTATCTTAGTAAAGAAGGTCATGGACTAGGAGCCATCCACAATCTCTTCCTAAGCTTCAACCAATTTTGATAATTCATTTTCTTAGCCATGTGCTAGATCTCAAGCCTCACTACGACCATCCCAAGCAACAAAAGCTTAAAAGAGTGGTCTAGATCATCCAAAACTCCCCCTGAGTTCATGCCTAGTACAATGGCAAGCCGTCTCATGAGAAAGAATTGGTGAGATCAGTTTTTTCGCACAAAAGAGATCATTTTTCATTTTGCACAAGGGCTATTTTAGATTCTTTAATGAACTGAAAGCTCAAAGATGTTCAATTCTAGATTCCAGAGCTAACAAAGCAATTTTGACAGGGCCAATGTCACAAAAGGATCACTAATTGTGCAACTAGCTAAAAGATCCACAAATTGCTATTTTCAGTTCAAGTTGTTTAAAAGTTCTAGCTCAATTAGCAAAGACATTGCTGCACATGTGAAAGCATGATAATTCTAGCAAGTCAAAGAACTAGACACGATCTTGAGCAAGAATTTGAAATACCAAAGCTCAAGAGGGTAATAAGCAAAGCTTCATTAAATAAAAGAAAGAAGCAGTAAATCTTATATAACAAGTATCTTTTTGTGATTTTTCATTTGTATGTAATATGATACAATGAGATGCACAAAAGATGTAAAAGCCTAAAAAGATCACAAGGATCAAAAGATCCAAAGAAAGATACCACTTGAAAAAGTATCGAGAAAAGATCCACAAAAGTTCAAATGAACAAGGAAAGTTCAGATGAATGTAAAAGGTTCGAAAAGAACTAAGAAAGTTCGAAAAGAACCAACTCCCCCTCAAACCAACCCATACGGATAAATTACCCCAACTTGCTTCTCAAGGTGGCAAACCTTGTTGGGTCTAAAAAGTTTTGAGGGGAGATCTGCCAAAAGGCCTTGGACTCCACAAAAAACTAGCACAAAGACCTCAAACGCCACACGATCTCTAGGGACAAAGAACTCAAAAAGCTAGGAGAGAAACACCAACACTAAAAAGCTTACAGCAACTCAAAAACCCGCTAACACTAGTGATTGGGAGACAAGCTCGACCTAGGCTGTGAGAAGAATGCATCCTAGAAAATCATGGGATAAGAAGAGTGCCTAGAAGAGACACGTGCTAGAACAAAGCCTCCTATCTACCCTGAACCCAACAAACCCAAATGCTATGCAAGGTAGACTAGGGATACCATACACAAAAGTAAGGTATAGAAGCTCGAACACGAGTCCCACCGCTAAGCGGTGAGATGTAGTCATGATGGATGAAGATCCATTCCTTGAAGCTTCAGAAGGTAGTTACGCTCACCCAACATCCTCATCTCAAATTTCTTCGTCTCTAAGAAGTGATAGCCAGCATTGAATGCACAAACGAAGAAGAACCAACAGCTGGAGTCATGAATCACATGTTCTTCTTCTCAACCTGAAAAGACTACACCAAGAGACAGAAAAATCTATGCCTTGGTATCGGGTTAGTGAGACAATATCTGAAGAAAGCAGATTCAAGACACATGACTAGCAAGGATAGCAAAAGATGATCCAAAGCTCATTTAAGCATATAATCAACAATTCAGAAATGAGCATAAATAAAGACAAATCAATTGCAACACATGCTATCCAAGAAATGATAAAGCTCAAACTATCCTTGATCAACAATAAGGCATAGGAGCAAGCAAACAAGCACATAGCATATCACCCATCATATATACAAATCGAAAGTAAAGCATGTTAGTGAAAGCTATGGCAAGACTCATGCATCCACAATTAATCGAAGGCACAATAACCATGTAAGCATAAAGCAAGTTATAGAACAAGACATGGATAAAGAATGCTAACATGGATATCAAGTGAACAAGTGGATACATAAGACAAAAATCAACAAGAGCAAGATGATAAAGGTACAAGACAGTACAAGCTCATGATGACAAAACAAAGCTCACATAACCATGGCAATAATGATCAACAATATAATACATGGATATATAAGCAAGATAAAAGAAAAGGCATGATAAAGGATATCAAAGGTGTGACACATGCCAATATTATACAAGTGAGCACAAAGCAAGTACAACATGCCAAGTATGAATAATCATGAAAATAAGGGCATGAAGGTATATGATTGCTCACAAAACAGGTGTAGATGCCGATCATTAAAGCACATGCCTCTTGGAGGCCATCGTTGAGGTGGAGAACCATCAAGTGTCCCGATCATGTGATGAAGCAAAAGATCAGAATCCTTTAAGTCCATGTTCTCCAACTCGCGTTCTCGGTACCTACACATGAGAAAGGCAAAGTGTCCGAGTCTTGGGTCCCGAATGGTTAGAGAGCAAATGCTTGGGAACCCAAACCTTGGACACACCACCACCAGAAGCAGTCGAAACATTATGTGAGTTAGCATGACGCAAATGATGGTCCATGCAAGAAGATCCAATCTCATCCTTGAAGGCACGCCGCGAGTGGACAGCTCGATGAGGAAAACGAGGTCCAACTCTAGGAAAGCGGCGATGTCCTTGCTTGAAAGCACCATGAAGAGAACCAACAGAAACATCAAAAGAACTCACACAACCTCGCCGTGGGTGTGTACCTCGATGAACGAAACAAGGTCCACCTCTTGGAAAACGGCGGAAATCCTGCCTCGGGGCAGCTCGTGGACCAAAACCAAAACTATGCAAACCATGTCCTCGGTGCTGTCCGACACCACTAGAAAAGGTGTCAAAGAAGCCATCAACAAATCGAGTCTTCGTGCTTAGCTCTTTAGTGTGCATGTCATGAGAAAGACTATGCCCACTAAGAGACTTAGAAGCATGAGCTCGACGCATATATTTTGCACGCCGAAAACAGAAATCTACATGATGTCCATTCTTCCCACAAAATGAGCAATGGTGTAAAGGTCTACTAGTAGACACGGTCCAAGAGGACGAAGCACCATTATGGCTCAAAGAAGAAGTCCTGGAAGAACTAGCATCATGACTCGTCCTCGTATCGACACTAGACCCACACATACCATGAGAAAGGCTATGTGTGTTCCTAGAGGTACGACGACGCACTCGACGCTCATGTTTCAAACGGCGAAAGCAAAACCCAAGAGTGTGTCCATTCTTCTTACAAAATGTGCAATGGTACTTCTCTTTTGAAGATTTAGTACCATTTGAGAAAGAAGCACATTTGTCTTTTGAAATCCGTTGGACAACACAAGAAGAGTCCGAAAGAGTCGAACTCACCAAAGAAGAGCTATCCAAAGCGATGCCACAAAAACCAACATCAAGTGACTCACGTTTAGCACAAAAAGACTCCAACTCCGAATGCAAAGATGCAAGAGAGATCTTTAAAACATCAATCTCGGAGTGAAGACAAATACAAGAGTCACATGATTTGACGCTCCTATCATCGCAAGAAAGACTCAATCTCGCTCTTCAAAGAAATGCAAGATGTGCAAGAAATTAATGATGCATTTGAATTAAGCTTGCGCTCAAAGCATCAATTTCAGTTTCTAGACAAGCACAATTCTTGCAAGAGACTAAACCATCCTAAGCAATTTTTCATGTTCAAAGCACATGCTACAAGGGCTAGCTTCAATTTCAATAATCTCAGCCCTAGCATTTTCTAATTGCTCAAGGTGAAAGGAATTAGTCAATTTAAGCTTCTCAAAATCAGCAAGCATGCCTAAACAAGAATCACAATTATTTCTAGCCATAGAACTAAGATTGCCTATTTCTAACATAGCATTGTCAAGTTCATGATGTAAGGCAATACAAGAATCACAAGGCATAGAAACATTTGATTTCAAAATTTCATTTTCAGATTTTAGGCATGCAAAAGAATTGTTCAAGTTCTCCATGTCTACAAGCAATGAATCATAAGCATTCATGGAGGTTTTCAATTCAGAGAGCTCATGAGACAAATCACCCTTCTCTTTTTCTAACAATTTTACTTTCTTCCTAAGAGCAAACAGTTTAAGATCATATGAATATAAGACTTTTACAAGTTTTTCTTTGCTCACCTTGCTTAGCTCAAGTAGGGGATCGTCCTCATAAGAGTCATCACTATCATCAAAAAGCTCATCAGCAGAATCCTCTCCATCATGTTCATCCTCAAAAGCTGCTGTGCATATGTCACTGGGCTTCTTCTCCTTGAGCTCCAAAAGTGACTCATCCCTGAAACTAGAACAATCAAAACAAAAGGATTCGCCACAAATATCACAAAAGAAATCCTCCTCCATCGCCATTAGACTTATCATACATTCAAATATTTTGTTACGGCCAACACCATTGGTAAAAGAACCACGACAAGATGCAAGGAAACACTCACAAGTCCTCATATTTGTCGCCATGCTCAAAGATCGGTTAAGATCACAAAAGAGCAAACTTGGCTCTGATACCAATTGTAGGACCGGAAAGGCGACTAGAGGGGGGGGGGTGAATAGACACTTTCGTATTTTTCACCTTGATCGAACTCAACACTACTTTCACTCCAATACATATAAAAGCTATGAAGATCTCAGATCTGCACACACGGATGACTTGTGTTGAATCCGATCAAACCCAAGTAAAAGCCTAATCAACTCGCAGGATGTGCCACAACAAAAGAACAAAGCTCGGTTGGATCATTAAAAGCGACCACTGTAGCTTGGGAATTAAAACCGAGTTGCACCAAAGCAAGAAGCCGCCACCCCTGTGTCAATCCAATGTAACCACATCAATGCATTTGAGCACGGTATGATAAGTCTTACAAGAAGAAGCAAACCGAATAAAATAATCTAATCACCAGAGATTCTCCATCAAGCAGATTGCACGCACAAAGAATCAATAGTCCCTGGCAAGCGTACAGAACCTTGCATCAAAGAGGGCAATCACGCCAAGCCTTCGGTCAAACAAGATCTAAACTAATATCACACAACACAAAGGCCGAAGCAAAGAATCGATGGGAGTTCAACCGAACCATTGGTCATTCGTTGATAGCGACCAAAGCAAAGATTTAGATCATCATTTAGCAGCCGACACCGAAAGCAAAGACATGAGGCAAAAGCCGCTATTGTCGCGACGCATACAGGAGCAAAGACTCAAAGCAAAGAAGGAAAAATCGATTCAAGAACCAAGAGCTCCAACCGATCAAGCCTTTGAAACAAAAAGTAGAAGGATAAATTTTTCAAAAGCAAATATACCTTACTTTAATCTCTCATGAAAATGACACACGCAACCCAAGACAATAAAAAAATCTAAAGCATTACACAACCGAATCTTGAATTTACTCACGGCAACAACAAAGCAAAAATGGCAAGAAGGTAAACCCTCTGTACCGCCACTCGAATCTGATTTCACGGGCACAAGATTTCTACAAGAGGAGCCGCCACGGCTTCAAATTTTTTAGACGCAGAACCGGATCAAATGGCAGCCAAGGCAAGAATAAAAAGAGATCATGTAACATCAATTCAAACAGATCACTCCACGACTTTTAGATCAAACAAAGCCAACAAGTAAAAGCCGTAGCTCATCTCTACACAGCGGCCGCCGCTCAGACAAGATTTGCAGGAGGAACCGCCCAGACTCTGATTTCAACAGCCTCCACAGGACTTGACGACAAGCAAGCAGAGAGAAGAAAAAAAAACGCAAGGCAAAACAGCGATCAAAACAACATCCGTTGGATTCTGGATTACATGCCTTCAAGACGAAACCACAAATACCGACCGACCGGCCGTTATCTTGCTAGGTCTTAGGCCGCCGCCATGGAACTTTCCAGCAGCTACAGATTCACACAAAGCCGATCAAAGCAGTTTAAACATCAAAACCGCACAGCAACAATTGAAAGCAGCCGGAGAAGAAAGAAAAAAAAATCTTCAAATCAAACACAGCTATCCCATGAACTGGCCGCCGCCCAACACACAGATGTTTACAAGGCCGAGCAAGCCGCATAAAAAAATGCCGCGCAGGGCATTCATTTCTCAGATTTGCTGGCCGCCGCCGGGGCTCTACAAGCACAGTGCACACACACCCAGGCGCCGCCAAGTTTTTCTACCCTGTTTCTCTAAAGACCGAGGCCGCTAAACTCCAAGGTTTTTTTCTCCAGGCAGCGGGGCGCCGCCACTCCTCAAAAAGCACGCCCCATTTTTTCTTAACAGCCCTATTCACCAGTGGCTGCCTTAATCTCCAAAAGCAGCACCCTAGAATATTCATCTCAGCTCCTTTTATAGGGTAATCCTAACCCTAAAACCCTAATGGGATTCCGTTAAGGCCCAACATCAACGGAACACACACGCACGCATCTCAAAGCGCCGTCTTCATCGTCGATTGATCTAAACTGCTTCACCATGCGTCGATCCACGCCGCGGCTTAGTCAAAAGGTCATCAAGATGGTATTTGGTAAAATTACCAAAATACCCCTTCTCGATCCTTTCCAAAAGACCGAGTCCACAGATCATGAAGCAATCGCCTGCTTCGCCACGTGTAAGTTGATCAACGGCTCCATGTCGTCAAGTCTCTCCCGTTCGGATCCCACCGACACCACTGAGCACTTGCAACGACTCCCGCGCCACTTGATCCAACCAGTCGCACCGAACCGCCCGTTCGGTCATCCTCGTCCATTCTGCGCCATGCTTGAGTCCTCTGACCTCACCCGGCATCCATGATCGTTCTGGACCTCAGCTCTCCAAGCTTAGTCCCAATCCTCCTCGCCGTTGACTGTCATTGACCTGCAAGCCACCGCACAAAGAATAGACAAGCAACACGAAACCAGGAACAAGTTCTTCACAACTTGACCCACGTTAGCCAAAACATGCAATATGCAACATATATGCATTAACACATATGGACATGACCTATCCCAAAAACAATTCACCACTTATATCAACAATCAGCACAAAAGCCAGTCAGACCGCCGCTGACCTGACAGATCTGAAACTTTGTCGAAAACACATGAAACTTCAAACCAAAAGCCACATTGCCAATTGTTTCATCATCCTAAGAACATGGGCATATCCCCATGATATCCACAAGTGGATTAAAACTGCCGGGCAACATTGGCCATTGGGGGAGATTGGTCAGATCCATGTTTTTTAGGCACACTATGAGTGTGGCCTTCGACTGCCTGCTCATCCCTTCCTTATACTCGTACTCAAGCACTTTGGGGTGGAGTTGGTGAACCTTGTTCCTAATTCTATCACAATGTTGAGTGTGTTCGTGTATTTGTGCAAAGCTTACCTTGGAATCCTTCTAGACCTAGAGCTGTTCCAATACTACTATAGAATGAGCACACAGTCTAGAATCGCTAGGAGCTACGGTCTAAAGCTCCATGATGGGAAATCCAAGGAGTACATTCAGATGTTCACCCGGTCGTCGTGGCCGGGGTGGAAGAAAAAGTGATTCTACTGGTTGACGACTAGTGGAGATAGCATTTCCTTCGTAGGGAAGACTACCGAGAAGATCCCTTCTTGGGATTCGACTCCCAAGGATCTTAGCCGGATCGCCCCTTACATTCAAGCCATCAAATACTTGAAGGAAGAGGGGCTCACCGGATGGCACGTGGTGAAGGATTTCATCATGCGCCGCATTAGCCCTTTGAAGAAATAAGCACATCCTATGTGGATGTACTCAAGGGCTAATGATTCGACCAGAGATTATGAGAAAAGTAAGTAGTCTTTCAACTTAGCTTTCCTTTGATTAATCTCAATCCTAACCACTGAGTGTTCTATCTATTTGCGCAGATCTTCCTCAAATAGAGATTAACGCCCGAGTCAAGCTCATTTGTGAGAAGGCCCCGCCACCTGATGCGGTGACTCCTAAAATTCTGGCGGTCGTATCCGATAAGGACAAGGAGGAACGCCTAAAGGTAGTCAAGAATATATTCCTTCTTTGGGCCCTCGAAGTCATAGAATGTATTATGACCACAAATTAAAGTTTCTTTTTCTGACTTCTGCAGAAAGTAGGTATGGAAGACCATCAGGACGACCAAGAGGTCGGACTGATGGTCATCGGCACGGAGGCGGAGCAAATGAAAGCTCATTCAGCCAAAAAAAACATCGACTTGAAAATATCGTCGGCAAACAAGCGGTGGACTCAAGTTTCAATTCAACTAGACCCTTGACAAAATTTTTTACAGACATTGTTGCTGTAGAGAAGGCCAAGGCGATCGAAGCGATTGGAGCCCATAAGCAAAAAGCCCCCAAGACCAAGGTACCCTTCTACTATGATGACAAGACTTTTTCAGTCCCAGCTTCTCACGGCTTTGTTATGCGACTAGAAAAGGAGAACTGGAAAAGCTTTGTATCTTTTGTGAAGGATACTGCTGCGTCAGCAGAGCCTATGGTCGAGGAAAGTGCTGCTTTTGAGGTGGTCGAGACAGGTCTTGACCATCAGACGAGTCAGGAGGGTCAAGGAGCGACATCTCTCGCTCAAGACCCATGACTAGACGTGGTCGTCACAGACCCCATCCCTCTACTCGAATTTCGACCAGATGTGGTCGAAGAGAAGAAGTCGAAGAAATCTTCCTTAGGGAAGGTTTCTTCTAGATTCAAGATCAAATATAGGAAACGAAGGTATGTAAAAAAAACAAAAGTATAAGAACGACATTTACCTTTTGCTTTCTACAATTTTGACATGTTTTTCTTTCTGTTATTTTAGCCCGACTCCTCCAGCCCTCGTGGGCGCCCCCCTCGAGAAGCTTGTCGCCACTTCTTTTGCAGTCTAAGAGGCAGCACATGTTTCTCCTGCAGTCGAAGAGAGGACAACAGAGGCAGTTGAGGGTTCGGCCCTTGCACCTATGGCGGAAGAAATTGTTGCCGCTGAAGGTGGTTGTGGTGGCAAGTGTGGAGATGGTTGATAAAGTGGTGGAAGCACCTAACAGAGATGGTGATGGAGCCTCCACTACTACGCCGGGAAGGAAGTCGTCAAAGACATTCCTCCCGGTCCTCTAGGAGAAGCTACCATTACAGAAGAAGAATAAGAAGAGTACCTCAACTTCTTCTCTGAGTTCTTTCGACCTGCTTCCGTTGTGAGATCTTCTGCATTCAGGTCTCGTAACCGAGTTTCTCACCATAAGGATATTCCTAATAGAGGGAATATTTTCGATGATGAGCATCTCGAAAAGGTGTGGTGGAACCGAGTCGAGGAGATTGATGAATTGAAGGATCCCATAAGGATATTATCCATGTTTGCTCGAACGAGCATAAATATAAGCATCTGATACCAAACATTTACATGTGGTTTGTTTTTTGCCTCTCATTGTCTTTCTTTATGCAGAAAGTTTTGAAACAAATTTTCACTGTAGTTGAATATAATTGACAACTTGTACAACTACGACAACAAAAAGCGGAACTCTGCAAGCAGGTAGAGAGATGGTAAGCTACTGCCATTCGTAATCATTTTTTACCCGATTACTTGTACAGTTCTTATGTCTATCTTTAACCTTTGCAGGTTTAAGAGTGATTAAAAATCCCTAGCTAACACACTCGACCACGAGAAAGTCGAGACGGAGAGGCTAAGGGATGAAATACTTGTCCTGATGAAGAAACTTCAGGAGCCTAACTCTACAACTCTCGATTTGCAAAGTGAGATAAGCAATAAGTTTTGAACTTAAGACTGCTTGTAATAATGATCTCTAGTTTTTTTTCTAACTCTTGTTTTTTTTCAGAAAAAGAGGTCGAAATGGGTAAGCTCCGAACCGAGGTCAATGAAAAGGCCTTGGTTGTTCACAAGCTATCCCAAATGGCCAGAGAAAAAGACCAGGAGATTAAGTTGTGGGAAGAGCAATCTGCAAAGAAAGATATCTCCCACGACAACAAAGTTAAGCAACTTGATGCTCGAATGGTGGGTAAGTAATTCTTTAGCCACGACCAGTGTTGCTTACAAGTTATTTAAGGATATGCTTCTGACTTGTTGCACTCTATTTCAGAGTAAGTAGTTGAAATCAAGCGACTCTATGAAGCTTCGACTCGTAGCCAAGAGGAGATGAAGTCGTTGAAGATCAACCTTCAAGACAACATATCCCTCCTGAACAATGTACTCGGGGACTTGGTGCTAAGGAGGTGACTCCTCTTGAAGTTATGCCTTGGCAAAGCTTAAGGCACACGACCGTAATCTCGATCTTCAACCCGTCAAGGACGATTTTGACTGCTCGGAAGCAGAACCAACTCGTCTGATCGAAGAGGTGGAGCTAGTCAGCCAGAAGGTCGCGGAGGAGATGCAAATTGGATCTCCTTCATCAGAGTAGATTGTAATGGGAAAACTTGTAAAGACAAGTCTTTTGGTTATAAATATATATACCTGCTTTTTTTCTTGCAAATTATCTTGTCGAGTAGTTAGTAACTCATAAGATAATAAATAGAAAAAGTAAATTGAATTTAAGACTAAGAATTGAAGTCATATTAATGGTTTTATCCTAGCCCTTGACTATTTGCTTAGTTTATATAGATGAACTAAGTAAATAGTGTATATAAGGGTTTGCTTAAAAATGAAGTTTTTCTTACTTGTGTTGTTGATCTTGATTATCATGTTCTGGTTGTAAAAGTTTATAGCTGATAGACACTAGGAAGTTCCTTCTAGTGGGCAGAACCATGTACAGAGAGGAAAGACTTCGACTAGTGAAGCTACATTCTCTGACCATAGTAATCGAATCAAGAACATCAGCATGAGTGGGATAAACTCTTTGGAGTACCTTAAAAGTTTATTTAACCATTTCCAGTAAACTCAATTTGTTTGACACTGATAGCGAGAGTTGGAAACAGTACGACGCTAGGAAGTTCCTTCTAGTGGGCAGGACCACATGTAGAGAGGAAAGACTTCGACTAGGTGTTGTATCTTTCTCCAACCAACTTAAACGCATGTGAGGTTACTAAAAAGGAGTCAAACAAACTATAAAAGTATACTCCACTTAGAGAATTTTTCAAAAGTAATGGAAAAATAAACTAAGGTTAAAAAAGAGCTGTCATGAGAACGTTTCGACCAGATTTGTGAAACCCAGTCTCTTTGTATTGATAGCAAAAGTGAGGAACATGGCGACACTAGGAAGTTCCTTCTAGTGGGCAGGACCACGTGTAGAGAGGAAAGACTTCGACTAGGTGATGTTACTCTTCTTCGACTAGTGTAAAGAAAAACTAAGTGTATAAAAAATGATCGAAAAATTATTCAAGCATTACTCAAAAGTAAGACAATAAAGAGTGAAGAAACCTGAAACTTTATTAATATAGTAAGGAGTTACACATAAAATTTGTGTAACTGGTCGATATTCCAAGAATTGGAGAGAACATAGCCGTCTTCCATTGCTAGTCGTACTGAACCTGGTCACGTAACTTCGACCACTGTGTAAGAATCTTCCCACTTGGGGGAAAGTTTATTCCGATTAGACTGGGATTGAATTTTCTTCAACACCAAGTCACCTACAGCAAGGCTGCGAGGTTGGACCTTACGATCGTAGTATTTGCGTATGGCTTGTTGGTAGACCGCTGAACGGATCAAGGCTTGATTCCTCTTTTCTTCGAGCAGGTTGATGTCATCCGCTCGAAGTTGTTCTTAGGTAGAGTCGCTGAATGTTTCGACCCTTGTCGACCGGATCTTTAGTTCTAGTGGAAGCATGGCTTCAGCACCGAAAACTAGAAAAAGGGTGTTTCCCTGTAGCCCGACTTACAGTCGTGCAAACTGCCCATAACACTAAGGGTAATTCTTGTACCTAAGCCCCCGAGCGCTTAACAAGTTGGTCGAACACTCGGGTTTTTGTGCCCTGCATTATTTGGCCATTTGCTCTTTCGACTGGCCTATTACTCTGTGGGTGGTCAACAGAAGCATAACATAACTTGGTACCCAACTCGTTGCAAAATTCCTGAAATTTTGTGCTCGAAAATTGCTTACCATTATCTGTAATTATTTGACTAGGAACACCAAATCGAGTAATCACGCTTCTCATCATGAACTTTTTTGTGGCTTCCGTTGTTATCCCAGTTACAGGTTCGGCTTCAATCCATTTTGTGAACGTATCAATAGCCACAAAAAGGAACTCAAAGCCCCCTGGTGCTTTTGGGAATGGCCCTAAGATGTCGAGACCCCAGGTCACAAAAGGCCATGAAAGAGGAATAGTTTGTAATGCATGAGCCGGTTGGTGTATCTGCCTGCTATGAAACTAGCATTGTACACACTTATTAACCAGCTCTTTGGCATCATAAAGGGTTGTTGGTTAGTAGAAACCTTATCAAAAGGCCTTTCCGACTAGTGTTCTGTAGGAAGCATGAGTTCAACAGATACCCCTGTGTTTGTCGTGAAGGATATTTAATCCTTCTCTCTGCGATATACATCGCATGAGTACCCCTTGAGTACCTCGTTTATATAGGACTCCCTCAACCAAAGTATATATTTTGGCCTTCTGGGATAAACGATCTGCCTCGAGATCATCATCGGGTAGTGTACCCTTCTGAAGATACTCGTAGATGGGATTCATCCAGGTATCCTCGTACTCTAGAGAGGCTGTCTCAATAGGAGGTGTTTCTGGTGTTACGACTAGAGACGGCTTCTGGAGCTGCTCCAAGAAGACTCCTTGCGGTACTTGAGATCGGGAAGAGACTATTCGAGCTAACTGGTCAGCGAGAAAATTATCTTTTCGGGGGATATATTGCAACTCAAAATCGAAAAAAAAATGCTTTTCAAGCCTTCGGACTTCCGATAAGTACTGAGACATGGTCGGGTTAGAGCACTGGTACTCTTCGCTAACCTGATTCACGACTAGTTAAGAGTCTCCTCTCACGAGTAGTTGTCGAATCCCGAGAGCTTTCGCTGCTCGTATGCCAGCCAATAAACCTTTGTATTCTGCCACGTTGTTAGTGGCAGGAAAGTGTAATTCAATGCATACTTTAAGGTCTCTCCGGTAGGAGATTCTAGGACCACCCCAACCTCTGAGCCACTTAACGTAAGTGACCTGTCAAAGTACATCGTCTACTAGTCATGGGTATTGTACTAGAGATCCTGAACAAATTCAGGATTTGTCCATTCGGTGACAAAGTAAGCCAATATCTGGGATTTAATGGCCATTCGGGACACGAAATGGAGGTCGAACTCCCAAGTTCTACTAACCATTTTGCCATTCGTTCCGCTACTTCCCTGTTCTGGAGGACCACTTCTAAGGGAAACTCAGACGACACAATTATCTTGTACCCTTGAAAATAATATCGCAGTTTCATCAAAGACATGAGGAGGGCATATAGAAGTTTTTGAACCTGAGGGTATCGCTCCTTAGGCCCTTGTAAAACTTCACTTACGTAGTAAACTGGTCGTTGGACGTTTTCACGTTCTATGACTAGTACTACGCTTACTGTCTGTGACGTGGCAGCTAGATAAATTAAGACCGTCTCTTTTGGTTTTGGAGAAACCAAAACAGGAGCACTCGTAAGATACCCCTTGACATCCTTGAAGGCTATGTTTGCCTCTTTTGACCACTCGAAACCCTCATATTTCCTTAGAAGTTTGAAGAAAGGAAGACCTTTTCCTCCTAGTCGTGCGATGAAATGACTTAAAGCCGCCATGCACCCTGTGAGCTTCTGGACTTCTTTCTTCATGGTCGGAGGGTGCATTGTCTCAACGACTTTTATCTTTTTAGGATTTGCTTCGATTCCTCATGCAGAGACAAGTAATTCAAGCAATTTTCCTGAAGAGACTCCGAATACACACTTTTCGGGATTGAGTTTCAACGGTGTTTTCTAAGGTTGTCAAATGTTTCTTGCAAGTTGGAAATATGATTAAGTCGCTTGATGCTTTTTACGGCTAGATCGTCAACATAGGCTTTTAAATTTTGGCCTAGTTGAGGTGAAAAATTAGTTTGCATCAAGCGTTGAAAAGATGCGCCAACATTTTTTAGACCAAATGGCATTTTGAGATAGCAAAATATTCCAAATGGTGTAATAAATGCAGTCTTTCTTCATCTTCTAGACTCATACTAATCTGATGATAATTAGAGTATGTATCTAGAAAAGTTAATACTTCGCAACCAGCAGTAGAATCAACCAACTGATCGATATGAGGTAAAGAAAAATCATCTTTTGGACAAGCTTTATTGAGATCAGTAAAGTCTACACACATACGCCACTTGCCGTTAGACTTTCTAACCATTACAGGGTTAGCCAACCACTCTGGGTGGTCTACTTCTCTTATAAAGCCTGCTCTAAGCAACTTGTCCTATTCTAATTTGATGGCTTCTCGTCGATCAGGTGCAAATCTGCATAATTTTTGTTTTACGGGTTTCTTATCAGGCCGTAGAGCTAGCCTGTGCTCGATCACTTCCCTGGAAACTCCGGGCATGTCGGATGCTTGCCACGAGAAGACATTTGTGTTAGCTCGGAGGAAAGTGATGATGGTGTCTTCCTATTTGAGGTCGAAAGTAACCCCGATGCGAACAGTCTACGAGGGCTCCTCTGAATTCAGAGGGACTTCCTTGACCTGATCGTTCGGCTTTGGCACAGCTTTAGGCTTTGACTGCTTCGTCGAAGGCTGCCCCTTGCTTGCTTCTCGAGTTGGTATCTGGCTAACCATCTCGAGGGACTTATGGTCGCTTGTAAGCGCCATCTTCTTGTCACAGCTTATTGTGATCACTCCTTTGGGACCTGGCATCTTAAGACATTGATACCCGTAGTGAATAGCCATTAAGAATCGTGCCAAAGTTGGTCGTCCGAGTATGGCATTATACGTCATATCAAAATCGACCACATCAAATGAGATTTTCTTTGTCCTGAAATTGCTTGGAGAACCAAACGTGACAGGAAGAGAAACTTGGCCAATGGGTTTGGCCAAAGACCCAGGTACAATCCCATGGAATGAGTTTCGTACAGGTTTTATTCTAGTCCGAGGCACTTGCATCTCGTCCAGAGCACTTGTAAATAGAATATTTAATGAACTGCCACCATCAACTAACACGCGATTCATCCGACAGTTGTTGATGGTGGGCTCGACCACGATCGGATATCAACCTGGCCAAGTGGAAGGGATTGGACAGTCCGCCTTCTCAAAAGATATAGGAACTTCCTACCACTTCAATGTTTTAATGACAAGTAGAGGGTCAATAGAGTTTACCTCTCATGCGACGGCTTTGTACTATCACTTTGGCTCGTATGCCGAAGATCCTTGAAAGATGTGGTCGATGGTATGCTTCAGATCCTAGAATGACATCTCCTCATCATCATCCGACTGCTTACGACCACTCGTTTGCCCTACCTCCTCAAGTGTAGGGAGTGGTCCTTTGCTAGTGTAATGGTCCTCGAGTTTTCTTTGGAAAATCCGGCAGTTGCGAAGGTCATGTCCTTCCTTTTTATGGAAAGGACACCACCTGGGCTTATTGTTCTTCCGCTCGGGACGCTTACCGTTGCCCCATTCGAAGTATGTCTTGGAACTTCGTGGCTCCTCATCGCTTACGGCCAAGACTTCTTTTGAACTGTTGGCTTGAGGTTTTGACCCTTCGCCTTGTTCTTTGATTTCTTGACTTTCTTATCCTTCTTGTTGCTTTCGCCTGCTTCTTGAGGATCTTTGTCATTCTGATCGATGGTTTTGTTCCACTCAACTGCTTCAGCTATAGTCATGTATCAATCGGCCATCTCGAAGAGCTCAACGACAGTAGCCAGGAGAGCTCAGCGACAGTAGCCGGTGGATTCAAAGCGATATTCTCTATAATCCTTCTGCTACGGACTCCCTACTTAAAGGCCCTGATAACAGATGAGTCAGAAACCTCTGGAATCGAATTGTGAACCTGACTAAAACGCCTGATGAATTGGCTCAAAGTCTCGTGGTCATTTTGTCTCATCCTGTGTAGGTCATCCTTCTTTTCAAGGCGATTGTAAGTGCCCTAGAAGGTGGCCAGTAGAAGATCTCAAAGTTGTGCTACGAATAGATCGACTCAACTGGCTGGTTTAGCAACCACGATCGAGCGGACCCTTCGAGCATAATTAGAAGGTAATTCTCCATGACATGCTCTCCTCCTCCTGCTGCTCGGACGGCGGTCATGTAGATCTGAAGGAATTTGATGGGATTTTGTGACCCATCAAACTTCTCCATATTCACTGGTCGAAACCGCAGCGGCCAGTGAACAACTCGGAGATCAGGTGAGAATGCCCGACATCCGGTAATGACATCATATTGCCTTCTTTATAGAAAAGAAGGGTTGATATCACTAGGTGATCGTAGATGCCGATACACGGTTGTGGGTGGACCCAACCTATGATAGGTCTCAGTCCTACGAGGGTAATACTCATCGTATTCCATTTGCCGTTGCAAATTTCTGGGTCATATCGGTGAATGATCATCTCCCGTGGGAGCTCGTCGATCACCGGATGTTCAATGAACTCTTCTCTGGCTGGAGTTAAGGTTAGGGGAACAACGTAACTTGTTGTCGCACTGATCTCCATGAGGCGAGTTGTTCGAATGACTGGTAGTCAACGGAGTCGTATCGCTACGACTTCCAGAATGATGTCGGGGAGGATGCTCAAGTCTTGCCATCATGCTTTGGAGCCTTCGTGCGATCTCTTCAGCAAAGAGGTCGTACCCTAGCTCTCGTGCGAGCTCTTGAGTTAGGTTCTCGAGCAAATCATTTATATGCTGGAGTTCTCCGGCTCCTCTAACTGATATTGAAAGCGTCCAAGTAAATTTCTCTGAGCCGTCTTCCTTCTCATTCGGGGTGCCTTAGGATCATCTATATTTGATCCCTGAGTTTTCCTTAATGGAGTGCGATCATTTCAAGGATTTCTCCCACGTTCATCAGAGTGCTGATCCCGTTCATTGGCGGAGGCATGCTCATCGCCAGAGGGGCTGTAAGGTGTGATTGGTAAGGAGCATCCTCAGGCCTGCTTCTAGGAGAGAGATCATGATCTGAGGGGAGGGTGAAGACCTCCTGTGTATGATCTCCACTTGCGCTTGAGGCCTCCTGCCCTTAAAGAGTGGTTAAATAACACCGTCTGGTGACTTGGAGTAAACCCCTCCAGGAAGGGGAACTCCGGGTTATAAACGTCTCTGTCCGTAGGTGAGCCTTGCGAACGTGTGGTCGAACTCATAGGAATAGGGTGCTCCCCCATATCCTCTGCGAGGGTAGCCGCAGAGTTATGACCTCCAAATGTTGATGGAGTCCTGAAATGATGGCTTCCAGGATTTGCCTTGCCAGGTCGGACTGCCTCAGGCGGACTTGAACATTCGGAGGGAGAACCCTCGTTATGTTGTGAGCTTGCCTGGTTGCACTCCCAAATCCCAATCTGTCCAAACAAACAGCTATCAAAGGAAAATCCATAACTTTTGAGTCAAAACTCTAAAGGTCATGAATCCAAATTTCCTATAATCTTCACAAGCATAGCTACAACTTCTCAGGTGACCGAGAGATCGAATTATCTCATCTAAGCCTTTATTTTTACTCCCGAAGACTGTTTTGTCATCTTCGGTACTGCTGACTTGGGAATTTCGTAACCTTTATGTGGTACATCCAAATCCACTGTTCTAAGACTCTCTTGAAACTACAGAAAACTAGATTTATCAATAAATTTATCACAATTATCCCCACTGTGCAATAACGGTTGCAAACAGACAAGCCTTTCTCTACTGTCCACAATAGAAGGACAAACTACAACATTAACTTCAAAAATTCATATCTTTCGTTCTAAATGTCCACAAATTATGAACTTTATCTTCCTAGAATCATCATAAATATATATACATAACTCATGGATACCAACTGACCAAATTCGCCCATCTACAAACCTTAATTCACAGAACTACGTTCGCTACCCAAATCTTGAGACTGAATAAGCACCCCGACTTGCAAAAATCATAAATTATTCATTATCCATCCAAAAACTATAAATTAATACTTTCTAGAAAGCCCACGCGAAACCCCACATAAGTCTAGGATACACTAAACACTGGATCCACATGGAACTAACTCAATTACGCGCGTCAACAGAACAACAGAAACAATCGATCTACAACAGCAGTTACAAAATAACTATTGACGATGAATCGCATAAGAAAGTTCTACTAAATCTAATGGGGAATATGAAATTACCCACGAAACCAATGCTGGACAGCGCTGAAGTCCTCGTGATGTACTCCCTTCTTCTACCTCTTCCTCTTCCTCTCTTCCTTCCTCTCCTTCTCCTTCCCCAATGGCTAGCGGCACCCGAAGGGTTCTTCTCGCTCCCTCCTTCATCTTGGATAGCAGCAAGGGTGGAGGGGGGCACTGTAGTAGCGGTGGTATTGTAGCACATGCGTGCTATAGTAACCCCTAGTGTTTTTGGCTTCCCCTAATGGGCCAAGGCTATGGGCCTTTGGCCCAAAATTTAATCCCTCTTCTAGAGAAATTCTGAAATTCCATTTTAAATCCCGATAAAAAGGTTTGAAATTCAATTATAATTCTAAAGATTGAACGAGGTATTACAGTGTAGTCGGCCAAGTCGAATCAACTCTCCTCTCTCTAATCTCCTGCCATGGAAGCATGAGGAAGAAAAGGAGAATTTGTTGACAAGGAATCACCAGAGAAGTTCCCACGGATGGCGCCAGTTGTCGATGATCTAGAACCGATCTTACGTATGATTGTTTGATTCGGGGGGGGGGGTGGGGTGCTCTCCTAAATAAGAATCACACAAAAAATGACAAGGGGATTTTATACAGGTTCGAGCATTCTCCGGAGAGAATAACAACCCTACTCCTGTGTGGCTATATTGAGTGTGTTGATTACAATCAAGAGAAAGACTAGGTCTTGTGCTCTGGATTGCGCTTGTCCCTTTCTGCCTTTTGACTTTAACCTTATATAACGTATGAAGAGGTAGCAGTTCCTCCAGATGAAGAGGCGTCCCAACATTCTAATTGACGAACTGCTTGATGGAAGTTGCTGCCAGCAACGTGGCACCCCCATGTTGCTAGGCGGTTGTTGTGAGAGGCGGAACTAATTCATGCGGTTACTCATAGAGAGTAACAGCATATATTAAGTACCCCACGCATTAAACATGGCACATAATACTCTCCGACTGATTAGGCCCACGAGTTAGCGAGCCCTATCAATTATAGGTTTGTCAAGCCAGGCTGGTCGAAAACAACCAAGTCGTAGAAGAACTTACAACTGCTCGATAGTCGTAGAAATGCTTACGACTATACCATGGTCGTAGAAAGCCTTACAACCCTAGAGTGGTTTATGACCAGGTAGCTTAACCTCTCCCTTATAAACATTAAGGGGTATACTCAAGACTAATATAGAGATATTAATATCAATAATAAGAATTACAGATAAACTAAAATAAATTAGGTTTATTAGATTCTCATCAAGTACAAATGTACTCGCAAGTCTTACACAAATTTAAAATTTTTATGCTTAGATGATAACAAAGGATGGCAATAGTGGCCTACTTTTGCAGAAAACGCAACAATTCTTATTCCTAGACCATCTAGTTTGAAATTGCCAATTTTGCAAATATTTGTTTTGTTAAAAGAAATAAAAAATACATAGATAATTATATAGATCAATGAATACCAAAGTGACTGCCCACTTTGATAAACTAAAATGCATGAACATCCCATTCATGCCGAAACCAAGTTGTAACCATGTCAAGTTTTAATGACAAGTCTAACGATGACGTCTCCCAAACCAAGTGATGTCCATTACCGTGGACACGGCTATTTGAATAGATTTAACTCTACAGAGGTGTACTACTTTACCCACACGACTCGATTAGCCTGTAAGCCTCCGGATAATGACAAACTTCCTAAGGTATGTCAGCCAGGGAAATTGAGATTCGATACCTTTTAACAAGAAAGCCCTATTGAGATAAATCCCCCTTTGCGAGATGAACCCCAACTTAGTACAAACGACCGATAGCACTCGCTAAGTGGGCTCCCAAGTTGTGTTGGAAACACTGATGCAATGTAAATAAAGAAAAACAGTGCTCCCATGCACATTATAGAAAATTGTATCTGGTCCTACGAACAAATGATCGAACACAAATGTCCTCACACCACTTGGGACTTAACTCAATAAAACTCTCCCCTTACTTAACCGAACGATATCCATATCCCGCGTATGATAGCACGACAGTTACTTGGAATGACAGTCCATGGCTCGGTCCTTAATGGTCCAGACAAGACAACCACATACCCGAGTCTCGTGCAGAACAGCACCCACACTACTAGCCACTTTTTCGGACCTAAAAACCATTTAAATAGCAAAGTTTTTGACTCAAGAACTAGATACAAGGATCTGGACAAAATGAAGATAAGAAAAGTTATGTGTCTCCCACAATCGATGAGCTAATCCCATCAATTGAACTAATGCGTATACTAGACGTGCAATGGCTAAGCACTCAATACACAATAAAAATCATCCCAAGTACCTAGCTTAAGCATATATATAATGGAATTATCAAGGATAACCAGGAAGTGTAGGACATAACTAACTACTGATAACATAACATTATACAAAATAACATGCAAGCAATATCATTGCATTTCAAACACTAACTTATTAAAACTGGGATCAATATGATGCAAAAAGAAAGTTCAAATGATGCTTGCCTTGCTGGAAGTCAAGTTGTTCACTCACAGTGGCGTAGAAGTCTACGTCGACCATTTCGGACTCTACAGAATTAACAACATCGAATGAACACTGAGAAATACCATAAAGTTCAAATTGCTCAAAAATGCATGAATTTTCTACAGTGGCCAGATGATCATTTTAGATGAATTTAGGTGAAATAATTATTTTATTTGGAGTTAGTATGTGAGAGTTATAGCAGTTTGAAATTCAGTTTTCTGGAAAATCCTAAAAATTGCATTTCGATTACTATTCATCCAAATTTAATTATTTGGTGAAAATTTGTAGAGTAGTGGTGGATAAAAGGACTACATAGATAAATAGGGAATAAAATTACAAGACCAAAATAGCTTGGTTCATCTCATTTGGAGTTCAGAAATATTTTCTATGATTTTTCAAAGTTCATAGCCTTTTCTAGTGTGAAAATAATTCAGTTTTGGATCAATTTCCAAAAACTATATTTTATGTCATAGTGACAATTTTGAAACCTATTTTAAATTAAAGTTCATTTAAAATGACAATTATAAAAATTGGTTTCACTCATTTTGGAGTTAATTTGGATTAGATATGGATTTTTGAAGTTACATGAATTTTTAGTGTACAAATAATTGATTTCTGGATTTTCTTAAGCATTTTATACTTTTTCTACCGAAGTCTATCCTAGCCGAAGTCACTGAAGAGTGGGGTCTAGCGCTCAATACCATTTTGTATTTAAACCTATGAATTAAAACGAACTAACATGTGGCCCCATCCATCAGTGGCACGGTCTACGAAACAGTGCGTGGACCGAGCCACATGTATTGGTCCATTGGTGCACAGCCCCGTGAACTAAACCACTTAAACCCACGGGCCCACCTGTCATCCACCGAAGACCATTTCTTAACACGGCTAAACACGTTTTTCCGACAAAGATTCGCAATTAAAGACTAATGATTGCACTTAAGCCCTAATGACAAAGCTACAGTGTTGGTCGAAGTTTCGACAAAATGAGCTCTGGTTTCACCAGAGCCTCACCGGCGTTCCCGACCACAGTAGCACGAACCAAGGGCATGGATGGGTTCCTAACAGTATTGCACACCTAATGGAAGTGGTGGCGGCGGCTCAGGTGCCCTATACCGGCGCTAGCCAGAGGAGGGCGGGCTAAGCTACGACCAAACATGCATGCAATAAACGAGCTCCGCATTGTCCACTTTAGTGGGTGCAATAGCATCTAAGGGGTACAAGGGTGCTACCGGAGCACGGGAGAGGTTCGGGGATGGTCGGTGCTGCCTTGTCGACGGTGAGGTCTACATTGGCGAAGAGGTTCAATGTGGAGAGGATGACCTAGAGATGGAGAGAGGTCAAAGCATGTTAGAGAAGCTCAAGGGAACCCAGTAGATGGTAGAAATGAAAGGAATTGAGGAATGCTTTACCGGGTCAGTGTGGAGGAAAAAGAATAGTATTTTTTGGCTGAAAACGGCAAGATCCAAATTCACGAGCTCCTGTGCATCAAAGCAAGAATTGTTTGAGGGCTTCTCTTACTCATGCTTAGACACACAAGATGATGTGCAAAGGTGAGGAGAAAACTCACCTGATGTGAGAATGACCACGATGGACACGGCGCGAAGCTCTGGTGCGCGCTCTAGAAGCCAAGGAAGACACGATGGTGTTCTGGGTGTTAAAAGCAATGAAGAGAGCCCACATTAGCCAAAATGGAAACATCATTTATCAGAGACGAAGAGGGACGTAAAGGCTTGAAGCTTACCTGAGAGAGGTGCTCGAGTGGGCATCTTTTTCCTCAGCCACCGAGAGGAAGAATGGTGAATTGAGAGGGGTGCGAGGAGTATTATCCTCAAGCAAGAGACAGAAATGAGAATGAGATGAAACGATGAAGCATTGGATAGGGTGGAATGGGCGGTGGATTAACAGCATTGGTGGGCGCGGCACAGAGCGGCGCGACGACGTGGCGCGCAGCTTCTACGCTCGCCTTTTGCCTGAGGAAGACGAAGGCCTAGCGTGTGGGCCCAGGATGGCAGCGACACAAAGCAGTACAAGCCGGACTCAAGTTCAGACCTAGTGCAACTAGGTGGTACGGTCGAGTTGGGTCAAAGTGGTCTGGTTCGAGTCCAAGGAAGAGTGCAAAGTTTGACTGATTTAATCCTAAGTGATTCTACTTTGACTGGCTACTAAAAATAGCAAATAAATTCCAAAAATCCTGAAATTATTCAGGGAGGCTCCTAGGAAGGTCTAGTACTCAAATAAAATCTTAAACATCACTATTAAAGATTTATTTGATTAATCTAAAATCAAACCTAACTTAGGTTGTTGAAAAGATTTATTTGTGAAGGTCGAATTGAGTTCCAAAAATTTGGAACAAATTATATTTATTCGTGATAAATATTATAGTATTTGAATAAATTATCTCCTAGAGGACTTTATAAGCATTTGTTTCTATTTTCTCTTTGTAGCTTAGATTTGAGCTGTAGGTTTAAACTTTGATTGGTAGGTTTAAACTTGGATTGAGGTTTTCCAAATGCAATAATAATTCAAATACTTCCAAAAATAATATACATGCTGATGATATGCATACTAATTATCATTAATTAACTTGGGGATGTGACAAACCTCCCCCCTTACAAAAGATCTCGACCCCAAGATCTCGGTAGTTTAGAAGTTGGACAGGAATATTCTAAAAGATATAACATCTGTTGTCTTGATTTCCTTCATAGATAGTGCTAAGATATCTTAACAAGGTTACAAGGAGTGGCTTTTACATTTTCCTTTCCATTACTTTGTTTAACCTTTCCTTTCTTGATTCGAAGGCACTTCAGACAAAAGGAAAAAGGTCAGGATATTCGGTTCGCATTTGGTCTTCACGCTCCCAAGTTGCTTCCTCTTCAGTTTGGTTGCTCCACTGAACTTTCAAGAACTTGATGTTGTGATTTCTCGTCTTGCGCTCCGTTTATTCAAGAATGCGAATCGGGTGCTCCCGATAAGAAAGATCAGGTTGCAAGTCAAGTGCTTCCAACTGAGTTGCTTCAGTTGGGACTCGGAGACATTTCTTCAGTTGTGATATATGGAAGACATTATGCACATCCGATAGGGATGGTGGAAGCTTCAACTGATAAGCCACAGATCCTCGCTTATCTAGAATTCGGAATGGTCCGATATAGCGTGGTGCTAACTTGCCCTTGACTTGGAAGAGATGTGATCCTTTCATCAGTGTGACTTTAAGGTAAACATGGTCATTCACCTCAAAACTCAACTCGCGTCGACGACGGTCAGCATACGACTTTTGACATGATTGAGCTGCTCGAAGTCGTTCTCGAATCAGGCGAACTTGCTCTTCGGCTTCTTGTACCAAGTTCAAGCCATAGAATGGTCTCTCTCTAGACTCGGACCAATTCAATGCTGTCCTACAAACTCTCCCATACAATGCCTCGAAAGGTGACATTTGTATGCTTGATTGGAAGCTATTGTTGTAGGAGAACTCCGCATACAGCGAGCATTTATCTCAATTCTTGTTGTAGAACAGAACACATGCACGGAGAAGGTCTTCTAATATTTGATTGACCCTCTCAGTTTGTCCTCCCGTTTGGGGGTGGCAGGCGGTGCTAAAAGAGAGATCGGTCCCCATTGCTTGATGGAGACATTTCCAAAAGTAGGATGTGAACTGAGCACCTCGATCTGAGACGATCACTTTCTATACACCGTGGAGACAAACAATCCTTGAGATGTATAGCTTTGCAAACTTGGCTCCGATGTAGGTGGTCTTGACGGCAATGAAATGGGCAACCTTCGTTAGACGGTCAATGATCACCCATATGGCATCGGACCTAGTTTGAGTCTTTGGAAGGCCGGTGATGAAGTCCTTCCCGACTTCCTCCCATTTCCACTTGGGAACGGGTAGCAGTTGGAGCGTACCCACTGGCTTCAAATGCTCGGCCTTCACTCTCTGACAAACATCACACTCGGTAACAAACTATATGATTTGTTGCTTCATTCGGCTCCACCATAGTCTCTTTTTCAGATCTTGATACATCTTGGTGCTCCCAGGATGTATAGAGAATCAAGAGTCATGAGCTTCTTTGAGGATTAACTCTCTCAAGTTGTGGTCAAATGGCACCACCATACGGTTCCCGAACCATAGGGTGTCGTGTGCATCTTCGGTGAAGCCTTTGGCTTTGCCTTGCTTCATAACCTCCTGGATTCGAGCTACCTCAAAATCCATCTTCTGGGCTTCCTTGATCTGGTCCTCTAATGTGGATGTCACACTAAGGGAAGAAAGAGAACATTCTTCAATCATCTCAAGACTCAACCGTTACAATTTGACACACAAGCCTGCCGAAGTGGGGGTTACGGATAAACAGTTGCATTGAGATTTTCTGCTCAACACATCGGCTACCACATTGGCTTTTTCTGGATGATAATGGAGTCCCATATGATAATCCTTGATCAACTCGAGCCACCTTCTTTGCCTCAGGATCAGACCGGCTTGGGTGAAAATATATTTGAGGCTCATGTGATCGATGTAGATCTCGCAACGATTACCGATGAGGTAACACTACTATAGCAAATGTCATCACAGACGGTTCGGAACCGTCATCACAGATGGTTTTCGAACCGTCTGAAAAAGTTCGTCTGTGATAACAGGCGTTATCACAAACGGTTCAAAAACCGTCTGTGATATGAATATTACAGACGGTTTTTAGTTAAAACCGTATGTGAAGGCATAGTATCACGGACGGTTTCTATTAAAAACCATCTGTGATACGAGAATATCACAGACGGTTCTATTTACGAACCGTTTATGATACGAGAATATCTCGCACGGTTCGTCAATAGAACAGATCGTGATATTTCAGATCACGCACGGTTCGTAAATAGAACCGCTCAGGATATTCTCGTATCACGCACGGCTTTTAATAGAATCCGCTTGTGATATTATGCCTTCACGCATGCTTTAACCGAAAACCGTCTGTGATACTCTGAGAACCCTAACTACTTTTTGCTGATTTTTGGCTAGCCTCAGGAATTGGTAACCATGCCCTCTGTTGACAGATACATCACAGATAATCAATTGTTGACAACATCACAGATAATCAATTGTTGACAACTCAAAGTGATCATTACTCAAAATAAATTACAAAAGATCGAATTTGTTCAAGTATTGTCGCTATAGTTACAATTGAGTCAATTGTTTGCGTGAAACTCTGGGTCGGCGATGGAGTGAAACTCTCCTTTGTGGTTAACTATTTCGACATGATAAAGTTGCAGAGTCGCCTCGAACGCCCACGATCTCTTGCGAACGAGTCCATCTAAGTCTATCATCAAGTCCTGTCGCTAGGAAGAGAAAAATAGTAAGCATATATATTTAAATTTACAATTAGAAAACAATTGTTTCGAGATTGACAAACCTCAGGATTCTTTGTCTTAGCACTAATGATTTGTCTTTGATATGATGGCAAACGAGATTGCACATAGCTCATCATTTTTTGTCTTTGGCGGCACCGCAAAAATAGAATTACATATATACGTATAGTCGGTTCAAGACGATTATTATGAAGTATGATATAGGATTATTGTGTTGTAGCGTACCGTAAATTTCGCCCCTGTGTCTTAGTTGGTATTTGGATCCATTGTATGGTCCTTCTTCGCCAACATAGGCGATGAACGAACTACATGATTCAAAAAAGTTATCCTCGGCCATTTCAAACGAAGGAAGACTACAATAGAGTTATGTATGGAGGAAATGAGCATACTTGTCGAGTATTCCTCGAGCACGTCAAGTCGTGATTGTTTCGACTAGGGAATCAAGGTATATCACCTTGTTCCTCCTGGGTATAATGACTAAAAGGATCCAGTGGTACCTACTCATGTATGTCATTAAACCTAAGTATAAATGAAATTTGTATAGCAAATAGTGAAGCACTTACCACTGGTTGTAGGGCACCACTATGTAGTCCTTGTTGTCCTGACGAAGCAATGCCACTGTTATGTGGTTCTTGACGAAGGACGGGTCTGTTTCGATGGTTTGCAAAGATACCACGTGTGGGTCGAGGAAACCCACCGGTTCTCACCCTTGCCGGGCATTTTTCATCATGTATCTATACATAAGCAATGAGTTGTGATATTTATCGGTATTACATGAATGTAGAACTTGATTGTACATACTTACAGTGTCCAACATCGTAGAAGCGAGGCGTCGAGGGCTTCGAGGTTGAATAGGTTGAATAAGTCGTTGAAGCCCACGACGAAGTTGCCCGTCCCGTTGAAGAAATGCTCATCCTTGTATGCGACGATGATTCCAGTATCGCACCCCTTCTTTCCGGTCTTTCGCATGTACCAGGCATGCAAAGCCTGACAAGCAAATCCAGCGCGGCTAATTCTGTGTCGGGGCACAACGGTTTTCCGATGGAGTACTTCCTGGGCTTCTAAGACTTGGGAGGCGACTTAATGTTCATCGATTTCGATTTGGCCTTAACGATTGGCAGTGTCTTCCTGCGAGACGACTCGGGAACCGATACGGTAGCATGCTTTTCTTGTTCCTTCGGCATCTTCTCCACGGGAACCGATGCGGTGGCCTTTTGAGGTGAAGGATGAGGTGGAGTCATCGAGGGTCCCGTTGGAGAGGAATAGTCGTGTCGAGATAGCGGCACTGCTGGGTCCAGGACGATGTCCTTCTTGGGCCACTGGATAAAAGTGTGTCTGGTATCCCCAAGTGTTCTGAAGTCTTCGTTTGGGCAAATCTCCAGCGGGACGGCCATGAAACTGTCATGTACCATGTCCACCGCGACCTTGGCGTAACCTCGCGCCACCGGGCACCATGTCAGATCGCCTCTTCCCGGTATGGATACACCATCCCCGCCCAAATTTCAATAGAAATGGACCCAACGAGCCTCACTAGGAGCTTGCAGGGCGTCGGCTCCTACAAAATGATACGCAATTAACTAAGGCGTCCTATAGGTCTATCTTTGTCGCATTCCAGAGATGTACATTACCTTGATGTCGTCAATAGGTAATTGGACGTCGTCATGATCACAATCTTTCATGGACGCGACGCTACTCCGATGTCGAGGAGGACTGGTTCCCAAAGTAACAGGGGCAGCTTGCGTCTGGTTGAGGAGTACTTGCTTCAGTCGATCCTCGAATCTTACTATATGCCCTTGAAATTTTGCAGTAAGCACCTGTTCCAACACTTTGTCATACTCGGCCTTGGATCTCTTCCTAATCCTATACGTACAGTAGTCGTCTGTGAATCCATCCCTCCAAGGTACGTTAACCACCTTGCCTCGCGTGCGACCTAGGTGCTCCTTATTTCCTAGGGCCGTAGATAGTATATCCTTCTCCCTGTCTGCATGGAAGGAGCCTTGGGAAGTTTGGACAGTCAATTCACGCTGCAAGAGGTCATCATGTTATTGTAGACACTATGAAGTTATGGACTTATAAACAACTAGGTAGTTCGACATATTTACCACACGTTGGGACACTTCCTGGTCCGCCGGGTTTGTGAAAGAGATGCTGCCCGAAGACGAGACTTGTGCCCTCGCTTTTAACCAGCTTAGGGAACGCGGGTCTGTGATATCAAGAAATGGATTCTCCTCCGCCACCCATTGCGTGGATTTAGCCGCGTACCCCGCGGTGCCGAGTCTGTGGGGGTGAGTGTTTCATGTCTAGAGAGCATTGTGCGCCACACTTTGCGCCATAAATTCGGCCGTCGTCTTCATAGCCACAAAGGTGTCCCATGTTTCCCGCGTAAAGAATCCATACTTCGTGAAGGGCGTCTCACCCTTGTTCACGTACCTCGTGATAAGAATGCTCTTGAAGTTCCTCCACGCTTGACCCATCGAGAGCAATGCATGCCGTTCCACGCGTGCCATGTCTGCTTCTGGGATAGTGAACTTGCTTGAAAGTTCTGTCCACAACGCGCCTCTCTGAGCATTCGTTAGAGACTTCCACTTTGGTGTGGTGATAGGGACCCGTTCCCTTGCAAGTATCCCGCAAATGGTCCGGAATCTCGCCGCTAATCTCGTGGGACTCAGAGGGACCTCAACGTCACTGACCTCCGTGATGATTAGTCGGCCCACAAGCAATTTCGATTTTCCTCTGCCATCTCGCTTACGTATTATTATCGTCGGTGACGGCGGCGAAGACGGCGCCTCTGCCATCTGCGGCGTCGGTGACGACGGTAAAGACAGCGCCTCTGCCATCTGCGGCGTCGGTGACGGCGGCAAAGACGGCGCCTCTGCCATCTCGCTTACTTGCTATCTATATAAGGTACAAACGCTCAACATGTGCAATATTAGCAAATAATCATAATTAATTCCAATATAAATATGAAACAATAAAGCATTAATCCAACAGCATTTAAATGACCAAATTAACATAATCAAATGTAAATCATTCAAGTCATTTAAATTGATTGAAATGCTAAACATATACGACATGTATATGAATGAAATTAGCACAGAGTTGCAAAAGATTGATGATAGTTTGTGCTCTCAGAAGGAGAGTTGCAAAAGAACCAGAAGAATTAGAATAACTAGCTTTCAACCGAAAGTAACCAATTAACAGTATATCAAATTGACAGTAGCAAGTAATACAATAGAGCTCAAGAATGAACTAACTATCCCATTCAGTCTCAATATAAGACAGAGTTCATCACAGAGCATGTCAACAAAGCCCACTAATCAATTTGCAATATCTTCAGTACTAGATTCAGTTCACAGATTATCAAAGACTATCAGAGTCAACATATCCACCGAGACAACAGAAGACAATCTGTTATGAAAAACAGAACATAGCAATTGTATCAAGATAATCACAATATCATTTCAGCAATAAGCCTTATCAAAGATACAGATTATCAAAGATATATAATTAACATTCTTTTGTCTATTCAATTCACAGATTATCAAAGATTATCAAAGACTATCAAATTCACAGATTATCAAAGATATATAATTCACATTCTTTTGTGCATACATGGATCAGATTATCAAAGATATATAATTAACATTCTTTTGTTCATTCAATTCATAGATTATCAAAGACTATCAAATTCACAAATTATCAAAGATTATCATAGATATATAATTAACATTCTTTTGTTCATTCAATTCACAGATTATCAAAGATATATAATTAACATTCTTTTGTGCATACATGGATATAGATTATCAAAGATATATAATTAACATTCTTTTGTTCATTCAATTCATAGATTATCAAAGATATATAATTAACATTCTTTTGTTGCAATAGTCACAGTGCAAGGAGGAGGCCGGTGCAGGGGAGGAGGACGACGAGGGGAGGAGGACGGCGTGGGGGAGGAGGCCAGTGTAGGGGAGGGGCCACGGGGAGGAGGCCAGTGCAGGGGAGGAAGCTGACACAGGGAGGAGGACGGCACGGGGAGGAGGCCGGCAGAGGGAGGACACCGACACGAGGAGGAGGCCGCACGTCGAGGCGGCGACTGCGTCGTTGATGTCAGGGATGGCAGCGTCGTCGAGGTCGGGGGCAGCGGCGTCGAGGTCGGAGGTGGCGGTGTAGGGGAGGAGGCCGACACGGGGAGGTGAACGGGCGAACCCTAGAGGAGGCGAAGAAGCGCGCGAGAGCTGAGCGGGCTAAGTACTGGGGAGAGGAATGTGCGGCACTAGGGATATAAATGGAGGAGGCGTAGGGTTATGAAGGCCTATCATAGATGGTTCTATTCTAGAACCGTCTGTGATAAGGAATCACAGACGGTTCTATTAATAAACCGTCTGTGATATGCCCACATCACAAACGGTTGTATTAAAGAACCGTCTGTGATACGTCACCGCCCAATCGGAATCGCACGGACCCGATTAGAGGAGACGTTCAGATGTTGGCATATCATAGACGTTTTATTAATAGAACCGTCTATGATAGGCCCATCCATATATGAACTTAGTGGACAAGCTACTGATGACAATAATGACAAGTCCATATGAACCTGGTCACAAGTATGATGACAAGTTCATAACACAACTCCAAATAATTTGACTGAAAATCAATTTATCCACTGACAATTCGTTTGACTTCAAAAATTCATATCTAATTCAACTCAACTCCAAATCAAGTGAAACCAATTTAATTTGATACTCCACATTACAATGATCATCCACATTGACATCAATATTAAAGATGACAAGTCCATAACACATTAACACATGACAATGGAATAAATTAATTACAATGGAGTAAATTCTTAATTAAAATATAGCCCTTCATGATGATCAACGCGCATATAGCTAGCTTCTTCATTGGGTTCTTCCTCGAGCCTGACGCCGTCTCTGAAAGGAGGCAACTCATCAAATTGATTGTATTCTTCCTCGTCCACTACATTCTCAACTCCGACAATCCTCCTTTTTCCATGAAGAACTACGTGGCACTTCTTATTTGTCGGGTCGGTTATATAGAAGACTTGAATAACTTGGTTAGCCAGTACGAATGGTTCGTCTTTGTATCCGACAAGTTCGAGGTCCACGGTAGTGATGCCGTACTTGTCGACCTTCACCTGTGGGAGATGGACCCAACGGCACCGAAATAAGAGGATCTTGATAAGCACGTAGTCGAGCTCCCATATCTCCTCTATTTGCCCATAGTACGAGCTCCTCAGAATGCATCTATGCGGACACCGCTGTTCTGGACTGTGCTCTTCCTATCCTGAGCTGCCGTATAAAATGTGTACCCATTTATGTCGTATCCTTGTCATGTGACAATTGTAAATTGTGGCCCTCTTGCCAACCATAGCAGCGTATCATGACTTGATGACCTCCCAGTGATTCGTACCTTTAACCATTCGTTGAACCGATGGTTGTGCTCTCTCGTGATCCAAACCTCCGACCGTGCGGATTACATTGGCACCATGTCTTTGTGCTCGTCGATGTACGGGGACACTTGGGTCATGTGTTGCAAGACTGTGTAATGGGCTTGAGCGTATGTATCCAGATCGGGAGTGATTGATTTCCTTCCAATGGTCCCGATACCATCCAGCCTTCCCTCATGACGAGATAGAGGCACACCTATCGGTTCCACCTGAGCCATGTAGTCGACGTAGAACTCAATGACCTCTTTGGTTGCATAACCTTCGATGATGATGCCCTCCGGTCGAGATCGATTCCGTACGTAGGACTTGAGAATTCCCATGTACCTCTCGAACGGGTACATATGAGGTAGGAACACAAGGCCGCATATCTTTATCTCTTTCACAAGGTGAACAATGAGATGGACCATGATATCGAAAAATGACGGAGGAAAATACATCTCAAGATGACATAGAGTCGTCACCACCTTGGCCTACAAAGCATCTAGTCCTTGGGGATCGATGACCTTCTGAGCAATTGAGTTGAAGAAATAACACAACCTCAAGATTGCCACTCGGATCTTGTTCGGCAAGATACTCCTAATTGCAACAGGAAGTATTTGTGTCATCAGCACATGACAATCATGAGACTTCATACCAATTAATTTCAAATCTTGCATAGAAACAAGTTTCTTAATGTTAACGCAGTAACCAGACGGGATTTTGACACCATGCAAGCTCTGGCACAGTTCATTTCTCTCGGCCATGGACAGAGTGTAGCGAGCTGGTGGAAGGTATGTTCGTCCTTTATCGGTCTCTTTCGGCACTAACTCGGTCCTTATGTTCATATCAACCAAGTCACACCGTGCGTTAACACCATCCTTTGTTTTGCCACTAATGTTCAGTAAGAGACCAATCAAGCTATCACATACATTCTTCTCCACGTGCATGACGTCGATGCAGTGGCGAACTTCTAAGTGCTCCCAATAAGGCAAGTCCCAAAAAATTGACCGCTTCTTCCAGATGTTCTTCTGACGGGTTTTTAATTTACGTCCCTTCCAAAGCACAGCATCGATATCCTGAACCATATCATATACCTCTTTCCCTCTAAAAGCCCTTGGAGCTGAACTGTCGTCCTTATTTCCGTCGAATTGTTTCTTCATCTTGCCGTATGGGTGACTCCTGGGAAGGAACCTACGGTGATGCATATATACGCTTTTCTTGAGTTGTTCACCATACACTCTCCGTAGCATCTAAGCAATTGAATGAGGCTTTGGCTCCTTTCGTCATTGAAGTCTGACAGTTACCAAGGGTAGGAAAATCATTGATAGTGCAGAACAACATGGCGCGTAAAGTGAAGTTCTCTCGTTTGTACGCATCCCATACCTGTACCCCTTTGTTCCACAATGTCACAAGATCTTCCAGCAATGGTGCTAGGTACACATCAATATCATTCCTAGGTTGCTTTGGCCCTTGGATAAGTAGTGACATCAAAATGTACTTCCGCTTCATACACAGCCAAGGAGGAAGGTTGTACATACATAGATTCATGAGCCAGGTGCTATGTTGGCTGCTCATGTTACCGAAAGGATTCATTCCATCTGTACTCAACCCTAACCTTATGTTCCTCGGTTCCGCACCAAACTCTTCAAAGCTCCGATCGAAATTTCTCCACTGGGTAGAATCAGCAGGGTGTCTTAGCTTTCCATTTTTCTTACGCTCCTCCGAATGCCAACGCAGCAATCTTGCCTCCTTTGGGTTCGCAAATAAACGCTTCAAACGTGGGATCACAGGCAAATACCACAACATCTTAGCAGGAGGTCCTTGTTTCACCTTAGCAATATTCTGATGCTTGTATCGGGATGCTTTGCACACAGGACATACATGCATGTCTGCATACTCTTTACGGTAGATGGTACAATCATTCGGACATGCATGTATTCTTTCTACTTCCATTCCCAATGGACAAAAAACCTTCTTTGCTTGGTAGGTGGTGTTGGGCAACACGTTTCCCTCCGGAAGGATGTCCGCTAGGAGACCTAACAACGCCGTGAAACTCTTATCAGACCAACCATTGCTCGTCTTCAATTTCAGCAGTTCAATCACAGTTGACAACCTTGTATATTCCGGCTTGCAGCCAGGGAACAAAGGTCTCACCGAGTCCTCCATTAAGCCCTCGAATTTACAAAACTCTCTCTCACTGTAGTTCTCTTCTGCATCGCGTAGCATCTGATCCAGATTGTCATCGTGCGACCTATCCTCATCAAAAGCACAGTCGACATCCGGCATATCGTTGACTTCCTCTGCGATGCCGTCATTACTAACTTCATGTGTAATCTGCTCTTCACCGTGACTGGTCCAACATGTATACCCTTTTTTCAAACCCCTTCGAATCAAGTGCGCTTCTATCTGCGCCGGGTTGTTAAACATCTTGAGACATAATCAATGCATGGATAGTACATAAATTTTATCCCCTTCTTCAACATATCCTGCTCGGCGGTTCTTCTAAAAGCAACCACGCCATTAATGTACTCTTGACTCACACGGTTCACACCGTACATCCAGTTTCGGTTCATCTACACTACGCATGTAACAAATTAGTGTCAAATTAGATATCAAGTACACCTTACCAACCTCAATTAGGTCATAAACTGATCAAGCACCGAATTGTAACATGTTGCACGAATTTCTCCACCATGTGAATCAAGGATATGTGTATTAATCAAGAATAGAACATTTAATCATAGTCGGAAACAGTATTAAAAACACCTGCTTCATTCAAATGCTTTTACAGGTTTCTTCCAACTCCAAAATGATTAACAAGATGCAGTGTATAATGAATTGAGATAATTAGGTTTGGGATTCATGAGATAGCTTCTTGTTATGCGAATGGTTACACGTTCAATTTTCATGGGAAAATGATTCGTGATTTGTCAAGGTACTACAAACCTCCAATTTTCCAAAGAACAAAAAAGGTCAGAAAACTAGATCTCATCCAAAGCAGGGGTAAAAGAACTTTATTTTTCTAGTAATCCTATAGAATAATGTAATAGCCAATTATTATAACAACAATATGCTCCTTTTACAACTTTGCATTGAATTTCCACTAATTCTTGGTATTCATATAAACCTTCTAGTGGCTCCATTTGAGGTACGTACTTCTAAAAAGACTGATTTCTTCAAGAGCATTTCAACTGTAAGCTACACAAATGAATTTGTAGAGTATTTCTAAAGGTCATATATTTCAGAATAACAAGGTCATTCTTCAATCCCAACTAAAGCAAAGCTATTGTATAAGATAACTAGCTTGACAACAGGAATTAATAATTATCTAACTTAATTGTAGATAACAAACTTGCTGAAGGAGGAGATGATCTTAAGAAAATTTCCTATGTCGGCGGCGCAACGGGGGGAGGACCTTGTGGCGGCGGCTCAAATGGGAATGGGCTAGGGGCGCGGTCTGTTGGAAACTTTATGTGCTGAGGATATCACAGACGGTTCGAATTACAAACCGTCTGTGATACGTACTATCACAGATGGTTCTTTAGTAGAACCGTTGGTGATAGTTCACAGACGGTCTTTATTGACAACCGTCTGTGATACTGGAGACCATCATAGACGGTTCTATTAAAGAACCGTCTGTGATACTATCACCGACGATTTTTTAATACAACCGTTTGTGATACTAGAGATTATCATAGACAGTTCTATAATAGAACCGTCTGTGATACTATCACCGACGGTTCTTTACTAGAACCGTCTGTGATACTGAGTATAGACGCAGTATCACAGACGGTTTGTAGATCAAACCGTCTGTGATAGGCCCGATAGGCCCAACACAGACGGTTCTATTTTAACCGTCTATGACAGGGCGTCTGCTATAGCCTCTTTTGTAGTAGTGTAATATCGCCAAATCTTCAGAGCATGGACCACTGCTGCTAGCTCTAAGTCGTGTATAGGATAATTTACTTCGTGAGGTCTCAATTGCCTTGATGCATATGCCACCACTCGGTCCTCTTGCATAAGCACACAACCGAGCCTATGGCGAGATACATCACAGTATATGTCGAAGCTCTTATGAATGTTAGGCAGAATGAGTACTAGAGCTTTGGTCAGACATTCTTTTAAAATATGAAAACTTTCTTCGCACTCTACTGACAATTCAAACTTCTTTTCTTTCTTTAGAAGTTGGGTCATCGGCTTTGTAATTTTGGAGAAGTTCTTGATGAATTTGCGGTAGTAACCCGCAAGTCCGAGAAAACTGCGGATGTCGGTGACGCTCTTGGGCTGTCTCCAATTCAATACATCCTGCACTTTGCTCAGGTCAACTGCGATACCACCCTGGGATAGTACATGACCCAAAAAGCTAACTTCACGAAGCCAAAACTCGCACCTGCTGAATTTAGCATAGAGTTGATGTTGACGAAGTGTCTCTAACACAAGCCTCAAATGTTGCTCATGTTCTTCATCAGACTTAGAGTAGATGAGGATGTCATCGATAAACACGATGACGAACTGATCTAAGTACTCCATAAAAACTGAATTCATGAGGTTCGTGAAGTATACCGGTGCATTTGTTAATCTGAAAGATATGATAGTGTACTCGTACAAGCCGCAACGACTAGAGAATGCTATCTTCGGTATGTCTTCAGCTCTGACCTTGATCTGATGATAGCTCAGTCGTAAATCAATCTTGGAAAACACTTGAGCTCCACTTAGTTGGTCAAACAATTCATCAATCGGAGGAAGTGGATATTTGTTCTTGACAGCTTCGTTTAGCGGACCGTAGTCAACGCACATCCGCAAACTCTTTTCTTTCTTCTTGGCAAAAAATAGCCTGACATCCCCATGGTGAGGAGCTCGGCCAAATAAAACATTTATCTTGAAGCTCCTTGAGTTGCTCCTTCAATTCTACCAATTCATTGGGAGGCATCCGGTATGGCCGTTTTGAAATAGGCATAGTACCAGGTGCAAGCTCGATCACAGACTCTATTTCGTAATCAGGAGGCATGCCTGGGAGTTCTTCAAGGAATACATCTGGGTACTCACATACCACTGGTACCTTCTCTATTTCAAGAGTGGTATTCCCTTCCAAAGCATATAGATAACAATCGATAGTTTGTGGAGTAAATACAACTTGATCGTCATCTTCACTTGTGACAGAAACTGATCGCTGAGCATAATCAATTTGATCTTGATTCTTGTACAGCCAATCCATCCCTAATATAATCATCAATACCCACTGAATTTATCACTATCAGATGTACCAAAAATTCAATCCCTTGAATCTCCACTTTTACGTCTCGGCAGACTTGATCAGTTTGCAGAACCGATCCCAGAGACTGAATGTGGTAAGGGGGTTGAAGTGTATACATTTGAAACTGATGTTGTGCAGCAAACCCCCTTTTGATGAATGAATGTGATGCCCCTAAATCGAACAAAACAGCAGCTGGATGCGAATTAACAAGTAACGTACCCAAAACGACGTCCAGTGCGTCGTTTGCCTTCTCGGCGGTGACGTGGTTTACCTGCCCATGTGCTGGGACTTGAGGAGGTGTAGACGTTGCCCTCGGGGGTGGTGAAGGCCTCGCTGGAGCTGGTGGTGGAGTTGGAGTTGGACTGGTGTAGACTCACAGCATCTCACGTGCTTTCGCTAAGCACTGATGCGCGTAGTGTCCCGGGCAATCGCAGTAAAAGCATGTGACACTCGGCCGGATGTGGCCACTATTTGGGGGCCAATTTCCCCCATTCTTTCTCTACCCAAAAGGTAGTGGAGGTCTTGGTACAAACGTTGGTGGCCTTGGTGGTGCCAGAGCTTGAAATCGGGGCGCTTGGGGTGGCCCGGTGTGCGGTCCCGGAAAATTGCCGCTTGTTGAATTTTGAGCGGCTCTTTTCCTCTTCCTAGCTTCATCCAAAGCTTGACTTTTGTTCTCCACCACTATGGCCTAATTGACCATATGTTGGAAGTTTTTGAAGTCGTGGACGGCCAATGCAAGTTGCATTTCTTCGATCAAGCCGTTCATGAAATGGCTCTAACGGCGGGCGTCGGTGGAGACATCATCGGGAGCATAACGAGCTAGGAAGTTAAACTTGTGTAAGTACTACATGACACTCTTCTTTCCTTGCTTGAGAGTGAGAAATTACTGTTTCTTGATCATCATCACACCTTCTGGGATGTGGGCATCTCGGAAGGCTGCCTTGAATTCGTTTTAAGATAGAACGTCCCCGTCGGGCTGCATGGCGGAGAAGTTGTCCCACCACGCACTTGCAGCTCCCTCCAGTTGGTAGCTAGCGAACAAAACCTTCTCAATGCTGTCACATTGAGCAATCGCTAGTTTCTTCTAGATGGTACAGAGCCAATCCTCCGCCTCCATGGGATCTTCAGTGCTTGAGAAGGTTAGGGGATTTGTAAGTTGAAAGTCAGCGAGTCCCCCATGTGCTCTTTGAGCTCCCGCTCCTTCGGATGTTGTTGGAGCGGGGGAGGTGTTGCGGGCAATGGCCTCGAGGATCCGAGTTTGATCCATCCGGTTCCTCTCGATTTGAGCAAGAACTTTTGCCATTGTGGGTGGCGGGGGAAGCACTTCTTCCGGTTGACCGGCTTGCTGATTTTGACGGTGGAAAGGCTCATCATGTTCTCCCCATGCATAAAGCTCACTAACAGTAGCAGAGCGAGTGCCCGGGGGTGGTGATCCCTCATCTTGTTGAGCCCTAGAACAAGTATTAGGTCTTGCCATCCTGTTGTCACACGGATGGTTAGAGAACAAACAAAAGATACGCTCGAATGAGTGTGAAATAAAATCCGGACAGCGGGTGTAGGTTACTTAATCTAGCATGCAACAAGACATAAAATGCACAAAAACTTAACACCAAATGAAGATACAAAGGCACAGAGGCCATCATAAAATCCATTAAAGCAAATGATAGTTTTCCAGTACAATTACATTCATATAAGCCCATAGGCGAATGGTAATCGCCCGAAACGAAAAGTTCTTGCAACAACACATAAAGAGTTCAACTCTACTAGCCTATTACATAAAGTTAAAGATACATGCTCGCTGAACATAATTCCAGACAGTGAGCTCAAGATACTACAACCCTAGTGGTTCCGGTTAAAATTTACCGGAAACTCGCTTAGCCAGTAGTAGCCCAGTGATCCTGAGTCCTCGAGGTCATCCAGATTGGTAAGGCGCAGAGGGGATCATATGTCAATGACGTTTCCTTCTGCGGGTTCCGGCCTCTGGGCATGAGAAAAACCCACTAACATGCGGGCTTGGCATCTTGGCCCATACTTGGGTACTCGCCCTCCCACTTCGGGAAGACGGTACTCTAGTGGTGTAGACGCATATGGAGAGACCTCGTTTGCGCCATATAGCACATTGCAGTCAATGAGCCCCATGTTACACAGGTGCTGCAGGTTCTCCTAGGCCGCTATGAGATGACATCGTGTCTCCCATAGCTCATGCATGGTGCAGCAGTGGATCCAGTCCATGATATGCACCAATCTTGCCAATTGCCTCACTTGGGGATCTTCCCTATACTGGATCTCAGCGAAGGTGTTCACCTCCGCACCATGAACTTGCTGTGGAAAATGGTCGTATGGTGGTTGAGCTAACTCTGTCAAGTCATTATGAAGATGGCTCATGGCCGCATGAGCCACTACCTGCAATACTGTGGCCTTGGAGGTGCCACGTGGTTGGAACCCGTATGGGATGCTTCCCGTTACTCACCTGGTGATGATGTTGGCTACATCCAGGTATTCTTCCATCCTTGGTCCTCAGTCGCTACGGTAGATGGAGTACGTTGGTTGGTATGTGAAGTTGGCCCTCCACATCTTATCTCGAAGTAACGCTAGGTATCCATCAGCATCTTCAGCTTGGGTCTCCTTGACGAGGTATTGATGGCTCATCTAAAGATAGGAAGGACAAGATAAGAGAGAAATTAGTTTATAAAACCAAATGAGAGTAGGGTAAGAAAAGGATTCTAAGCTGGACGAGGAATAAAAGAGATTCATAACTTAACTTTCTGAAATTACTTTGATAATTCAAAACATTTTGCTCAAAAGACTTGCTAACACTAACAATAGTGCTATTTCTAACCTACAGTCAGTATGGCTCTGATACCAAACGCTTTGAGGGCCCCCGGGTTATTTCTGTAAGATCGAGGCCTTCTTGATCTTATAGAAATAACTCTGGCCTCAAGTAAATGAATTCCAAATTAACTCCATCTAGGTGAGAAGTCCTGACCGAACTAGAGCTCCAATGATCATGTGTACTGCTCCTCTGCAAGCACTACATGATAACCGGTTCTCCAAACAGTCTAAGTCCACACTTAATGAGTTAAAAGGGAATTAAAAACAGCGGGTATGTGACCTTGTTGGCTCCCAGGATCAGCGACCAACACGCCCATACCCTTATTCAATGTCAATCGTGGTCATACAACATTCATACATTGATAATCCAAAAGACGTACAACATAGTAGTTAAGTCTACAACTATTACATGGCGGCCAACTCACCAAATTCAAATAAGAACAATAAGTAGCAGTGGAAGCAATGTAAATAAACCAAAAGGTCCAGCAATGGTGTGCCTCATAACCCATGACAACCAACTGGGAGTTAAAGAACAACACTATTCGTTAGCGTCGCCTAAATCAGCGCTAATGAACTCATCGGGCGTAGTATCGTCTTCACCTGAATTTGCAGCAACCAAGTGAAGTACAAATATACTCGCAAGTCTTACACAAATTAAAAATCATTTATTCTAGAGGATAACAAAGGATGGCAATAGTGGCTTAGTTTTGTAGAAAACGCAACAATTCTTATTCCTAGACCATCTAGTTTGAAATTGCCAATTTTGCAAAGATTTATTTGGTAAATAGAAGCACACAAGACATAGATACTTATATAGATCAATCAATACCAAAGTGGCTGCCCACTTTGATAAAAAAAATGCATGAACATCCCATTCATGCCGAAACCAAGTTGTAACCATGTCAAGTTTTAATTACAAGTCTAACGATGACGTCTCCCAAACCAAGTGATGTCCATAACCGTGGGCGCATCTACTTGAATAGATTTAACTTTGCAAAGGTGTACTACTTTACCCACACGACTCGATTAGCACGTAAGCCTCCGGATAATGACACACTTCCTAAGGTATGCTGGCAGGGGAAATCGAGATTCAATACCTTTTAGCAAGAAAGCCCTATTGAGATAAATTCCCTTTGTGAGATGAACCCCAACTTAGTACAAATGACCGATAGCACTCGCTAAGCGGGCTCGCAAGTGTGTTGAAAACACCAATGCAATGTAAATAAAGAAAAACAGTGCTCCCATGCATATTATAGAAAATTGCATCGGGTCCTACGAACAAATGATCGAACACAAATGTCCTCACACCACCTGGGACTTAACTCAATAAAACTCTTCCCTTACTTAACCGAACGGTACCCATATCCCGCATGTGATAGCACGATAGTTACTTGGAATGACAGCCTATGGCTTGGTCCTTAATGGTCCAGACAAGACAACCATATACCCGAGTCTCGTGGATAACAGCACACACACTACTAGCCACTTGTCCAGACCTAAAAACCATTTAAATAGAAGTTTTTTTGACTCAAGAACCTGGTACAAGGATCTCGACAAAATGAAGATAAGAAAAGTTATTTGTCTCCAACAATTGATGAGCTAATCCCATTAATTGATCTAATGCGTATACTAAACGTGCAATGGCTAAGCACTCAATACACAATAAGAATCATCCCAAGCATGTAGCTTAAGCATATATATAATGGAATTATCAAGGATAACCAGTAAGTGTAGGACATAACTAACTACTCATAACATAACATTATACAAAAATAGCTTGCAAGCAATATCATTGCATTTCAAGCACTAACTTATTAAAAATGGGATCAATATGATGTAAAAAAGAAAGTTCAAATGATGCTTGCCATGCTGGAGGTCAATTTGTTCACTCTCGGTGGCGTAGGAGTCTACGTCAATCACTTCGGACTCTAAAGAATTAATAATATCGAATGAACACCGAGAAATACCATAGTATTCAAATTTCTCAAAAATGCATGAATGTTCTACAGCAACTAGATGATGATTTTATATGAATTTAGGTGAAATAATTATTCCATTTGGAGTTAGTATGTGAGAGTTATAGCAGTTTGAAAGTCAGATTTTTGGAAAATCCTGAAAATCGCATTTTGGTTACTATTCATCCAAATTTAATTATTTGGTGAAAATTTGTATAGTAGTGGTGGAGAAAAGGACTACATAGATAAATAGAGAATAAAATTACAAGACCAAAATAACTAGGTTCATCTCATTTGGAGTTCAGAAACATTTTATTTGAATTTTCAAAGTTCATAGACTTTTCTAGTGTGAAAATAATTCAATTTTGGATCAATTTCCAAAAAAATATATTTTCTGTGATATTGAAAAGTTTGAAACCTATTTTAAATTAAAGTTCATTTAAAATGAAAATTATAAAAAAATGGTTTCACTCATTTTGAAGTTAATTTGAATTAGATATGGATTTTTGAAGTTACATGAATTTCAGTGTACAAATAATTGATTTTCAGATTTTCTTAAGCATTTTATACTTTTTCTACTGAAGTCTATCCTAGCCGAAGTCGCTGACGAATAGGGTCTAGCGCATAGTACCATTTTTTTATTTAAACCTATGAATTAAAACAAACTGACATGTGGGCCCCACTAACCCATACGTTAGTGGCACTGCTTCTCTGAAACCGAAGCGTGGATCGAGCCACGTATTGGTCCACCGATTGCCTGACTCGTGAACTAAACCACTTAAACCCACTGGCCCACCTGTCATCCATCGAAGACCATTTCTTAATGCGGCTAAACACATTTTTCCAACAAAGATTCGCAATTAAAGACTAATGATTGCACTTAAGCCCTAATGACAAAGCTACAGTGCTGGTCAGAGTTCCGACAAAATGAGTTCTGGCTTCACCGGAGCCTTGCCGGCGTTCTCGGCCACAACGACGTGAACCAAGGGCATGGATGGGTTCCTAACAGTATTGCGCACCTAATAGAAGTGGTGGCGGTGGCTGAGGTGCCCTGAATCGGTGGCTAGCCGGAGGAGGGCGGTGCTAAGCTACGGCCAAACATGCATGCAATAAACGAGCTCCACATTGTCCACTTTAGCGGGTGCCATAGCATCTAAGGGGTACAAGGGTGCTACCTGAGCACAGGAGAGGTTCGGGGATGGTCGGTGTTGCCTTGTCGATGGTGAGGTCTATGGCGGCGAAGAGGTTCAACGTGGAGAGGATGACTTGGAGATGGAGGGAGGCCAAAGGATGCCAAAGGAGGCCAAAGGCCAGTAGATGGTAGAAATGAAAGGAATTGAGGAATGCTTTACTGGGTCAGTGTGGAGGAAGAAGACTCTAGGTTTTTCGTTTTAGAAATATTTTGAATATGAGAAATGTTAATAATGACCAACTCTAGGTTTTTCGTTTTAGAACCATGTTCAAAATCCTTTTACAATTAGAACTAGGGTGTGTTTGGTTCAAGGCTCGTAATGTAAAGGTAATGAGAATAGGATTGCAAAGGTATTTGGTGGATGATTGGATCATTACCAAATTTGTTTCGTTCCACAATGGAATGGTATTAGATACCATTACAGTTTTTTTTGCAACAATGTTATTAGAATACATGATGCAGTAAAAAACAATGTCCAACAAATTAGTGACTGGTCACTCCACTGATGCACACAAACAAGTTTTGAACTAGAAATTATGAGATCAGATCGAAAATTGAAAAATAAAACCAGATCAGATCGAAAATCAAAATTAGTAGCTCCGATTAGAAGAGTACTCCTCTTCTTGGCCTAAAAGAGTATACATCGAAAGCATCAGATCAATGTTACAAAAAAAGAGAACAAATCAGATCAAGAATGTAACATCCCATGTTATTCCATTATTCCAAAAAATTATTCAAAATTAAGTAGTTTCAAATATTTGGATTTTATTTGGCGTTCTTGCATATATTAAAATCTAAATTGAAATTCCATCTCAAATTCGAATTCAAATCTCTCTCCAAAATCAAATCAAAACTCAGTTGAGATTCTGAGAGACCATGTGGAGGTGTCCCCATGTTTGTGATGAGTAATTGACGGTCGGTTTAGTGAGTTTGAGTTTGTTTCGGGTATTCGAGGGTTGAGTACCTTTATATGTGCTAATGTGGATTACACTGTTTCGTGCGGTGCTATGTGATGGTTTGCTTGTCTGTATGACTGCAGGACTTCGGAGCTAGGTCATGGTGAGGCGAGGTGGACCGGGACTAGACACAGGAGGTGTCGAGGTCCAGACGATCAAAGATGCCGAAGATGATCGAGTCTCTTTGAGGTGGTTATGAGTCGAGACGAGCGATCGAATCGTCTGTGATTTAACACGACGGGCGATGACCAGCGGACCGGGACTAGACACAGGAGGTGTCGAGGTCCAGACGGTCAGGATGCCGGGTGCGGTCGTGTGTCGACAGGAAACTTCCGGGAAGGTGCTTGAGGGCGTTTTGGTATTTTGACTCAAGCAATGTGAGGAGGGGCTGGTTTTCCCTCCAATTCCTGGTGTTGACTTATTGCCTCATTTGTGTGTGGAGCATGCATGTGAGTCATGTATGCCACTTCTTGAATTTCCTTTTGAGGTAGTGGCTGTCTCGAGAAAGGGAGTTCCATGCGTGTATTGTTGTGCTCCTGGCTGTGTGTAGAACTCTTGGTGGTGTCCTCTTGGTGAGCTTGTAGTCTGCTTGTGTGGTTGTGCGTGTGTTCCCAAGTGAAAAACAGTGCTGGGTAGTGAAGATATGTGCCGAACAGTGAAGGTATGAGCTGTGTCTCGAGAGGTGTAGAGCTAGTGCATGTGTTTTACTCCCTCTCAAGCTTGTAGTCAAAGTGAGGGTATGAGTTGAGCTAGTGCGTGTGTGTCTGAAATGGAGAGTTGGTCTGTGTAAGTTCCAGAGTAATCATTCCTCCGTAGCTTACATGGTTATGTAGCAATTTTTGAGTCTCTTGTGCGTGTGAAGCTTTGTTATCGCTGTGTTTTGCAAATCGAAGTTCGGATTTTCTTTTACCGCCTCTTCTTTGCCTCATCTTGTGAGTGTTTGTTTGGTCGCTCCAGGAAAATCCTTGGCGGCGCTTTGCCGAGTCACCGAAAAAAAAAAATCGAGCTCGGCAGCTAGCGCCTCTGCCTCCAAAGATCTGGTCTTTCGCTTTGAATCTCTTAGCTCTTGTATTGAGTTCAGATCTTTAATTGCTTTTGATCAAGAATCATGATGGACCGAAGCTGCTTAGTGTCCTGCCCATGCTTGTTTAATCTCGCCGCAAAAATCCGGTTGTCTTTTGCATGTGTAGCGATCGCAACCGGATCTCGGCGCCGCCCGAGACCCGCAGAAAAGATGAGGTCTAGGCGCGCTTGAGGGCATCCGTGAGTTCCGATGAATTCGGTTGCTTGCTCATAGTCTATTTTATCGCTTGTTTTGATGCGCTTGGCGCCAGGCGAGGTGTTGTTTCCTGTTGAGAGCCCGCACAATCCGGAGCTTGTGGCGGCAAGAAAATCTGTGGTCGCTTTTGATGCGTAGATGAGCTCGCCGACAACTTGCAACCATCGCCGCAATTGTGTCTCGAGTTCGGTTTGATGTTGTGCTTTATTTCTTCTTGCATTGTGGAGAAAAATCAAGAGCTCGTCTGCTCGAAAAGAAAATTGAAGCCACTACTTGATTTGTTGATACAAGATCCATGTTATGTGGTGCCAATTTTATATATATATATATATATATGCTCAATGGGTGTTTCACATGCATCGTCCTTGTTTGTCAGATCATGTCTTGTGAATTGTTTTGGTCGTGCTAGTGTGTGCGTGCGGTCTTGAGACGTTTGTAGTCTTGAGCTTCGGGGTTTGATCGGATTCAACACAGGTTATCCGCTGTGCCTGTTTACAGATCTTCATAGCTTTTATAGCTATTGGAGTGAAAGTAGTGTTGAGTTCGATCGAGGTGAAAATAGAGAAAGCGCCTATTCACCCCCTCTAGTCGCCTTTCCGGTCCTACAATTGGTATCGAGCGGTTAGCTCTTTTCAATAGATCTTAACCGTCTCAAGAGCCATGGCGATGGACAAGTACTCGACCAAGCCGCCTGCTGATGGCATCGACACCCTTCCGAAGAGCCGAATGGAGACATACATCCGTGCCTGTGGGTATGCCATCCGCGGAAGGTCAAGGTACGATTCATTGTTCTCGCCGATGAGAACATCAATGCCGGAACATGGCTGATGTTGAGGCAAATGCAAAGGCAAGGAACATCATCATCCGTGGTTTGAGTCGAGTGAGTTTGACCAAGATATCTCACCTGCCGCCCGCTATACGATATCTGGGTGACCTCGACGATATCATGAGGGCACCACCCAGATCAAGACGGTTCGACAGACCGGTTCAAACGAGAATACAACAAATTTGAGATGCTTGTCGGTGAGTCCCTAGATGAGTGCTTCGACGTTTCACAAGATCTTGAGCAACCTCCGAGCGGTCGGTCTCACATACCCGACTTCGGACAACGCCGCCGATACTTACGGACTCGATCTGCGTGTGTGGGAGATGAAAGTGACCACCATCAAAGACACGACAGACCTCTCGACCCGACTCTTGACGCGCAGACTTCGCGCCTCAAGACTCACGAGATTGACGTTGTCTCTCGTCGGTCGAAGTCACAGTCGATGGCCTTGGTCACCGATCCCGTTTCTTCTTCCGGGCTTTCTTCTGATTCTTCTTGTGGTTTCTCCTTGTCGCTGCTCTCGTGACGAATCGATGATCGCTAGAGCAATCGAGGATGAGCAAATGCCCTCCTAGCTCGGAAGTTTTCCCATGCTTACAAGAGGAGGAGGGATGAAAGAGGGAGGACTGTGATTTGCTTCGAGTGTGGTGGCCCCAACCACATTCGGCAAACCGCCCCAAGCTTGAGAAGGGCAAGAACGACTACTGGCGGTTCGGGCAAGAACGACTACACCGACAAGAACTGCAACAAGAAGCCTCCACCAGGGCGCCAAAGAAGAAGAAGTTCCATAACCTTCAAGAAGCCAAGAAGCTCTTCCACCGCGTCCTCACCGCTCGACGACCTCGACCTCGGCGAGGTGGAGGGATGGAGCGACGATGACGGACGGGTGATCAAGAGCCCAAGGATGGCGGCGACGACTTCCCAAGATGTGTTTCATGGCCCTCGAGGGCTAACTCAGCGACAACGAGCAGATCCGACTCTGACGAGGTATGTCCCACCCACTAACAGCTCAATCATGCTTTTCTTAAGCTAGGAGGTTTTCATGCTAAAGCTAAGGCTAGGTGTGTTGAGTTAGAGAAGGAAATAGATAGACCGTCACTAGAGATTATTGCTCTTACATCCGCCTTCTAGTGATGATTGTGATACATGCTCGCTTTGTCAAGTTGATATGGAGAAGTTAAGGACCTCACATGATAGTGTGTCCTCCAAACTTGATAGTGTTAAGGTGGAGAATGCTAGTGCGCTTGTCGAGTTAGAACTGAGTAGGATGGCTGTTACCCTACTTATTACTGATGAGACTACTTCTCCCACCTCATGTGAGGGTAAGGACATTACTGCTAGAGGATCTTATGCCATGCTCCTTGATCTGCCCGAGTCTTGTGAAAATTGCAATAACTTGAAGATGAACTTAAAACGGGCAGATCATAAAATTACTGAACTACAAGCTTCTTTACTTGAGCCGATTGATTCATGCCCGAACTGTCCTAAGTTAACTGCTGAACTTGAAGCTGTCTCCAAACAGTTTCAAGATATGATTGATCATGAAAGGAAGTTGGCTCAGTTTGCTTCTAAGGACCCTGTTAGCTCACCATGCATTAAGTGTAACAAACTAAAATCTGACTTGATTGCTTTGGATGAGAAATGTGTGAAGCTAACTAAGGACCTTCTAGAGAAGCCACATTGTGCTTGTAATATGATTGTGGAGAAGGGAGAAGTCCTGTGGTAAGGTTGAGACGCTTAGCGACGTGAACCAACCTGCTATGAAGAGGATCTGTCCTTCAGAGTCGGCCAGGCGTGCACAAGCCATTCTTCCCTCTCTTTCTTTGGTTCTTCTTTTGCTTCCTTACCTTCTCATTGTCTCTCCTTCCCCGCTCTTCTTGCACCTCTCTCTTTCGGGAGTGTCAAGACCTTATGAACACTCTCGAGAGATTTGTAGGAGGCAAGAAGAAGCTCAATCTTATTCTAGACCAATCTAAGATCTGCAGATTTAATCGTGGTCTAGGATATGACTTCTTTGAGGACATGAGGAAGCATCCACCGCCGTGCTCGCACTCCATAGCACGTGTGTGATCGAGACCGAGCCTGTGACCGAGAAAGTCCATTTCGAGTCGGCGGGCTATGTCCGTGGGAGTTTGACAAGAAGGTAATTTCACATGTCGCTTCTACCTCTCGAAGGTGAAGTATCACCGCACCTTCGTCGGAAGGATGGACACACAATGATCGATGCTTCAGCGCGCCAAGATCGCGTAGAGACTATGTTGAGTCTCTTAGGCGCATTCGTGGTCGGCCCTGACCTTGAGTGCACCTAAGACCAACACGAGGTCTAGGCTTGTTTCTTCGATGGGTTTGTGCAAAGATCGAGGACTTGGTTTTTCCAAGTTTTACGGTTTTCGATCCTCAAGTCGCTTTCGACCGTGACTTCCGCCGCCCCGAGGGTAGATCTCGCTTTCCCCATCGAGATAGCTACTGCATGGCGTGTTGATCTGTTGCAGTGCTCGACTCGCTCGCCTTCAGCGAGGGCCGGACTCAAAGAATGACTTCGGTCTGCGCTTAGACCTTCTGCTGTGAGTGACAGAGAGCGAGGGTAGATAGAGGTCATCGGGCTTGACTACTTCATCCGCCGACGTGTTACTCAAGATTGGGTGCCAAAATCATCGTTGATTTATCCCAAGATCGAGACTTTACTCTGCTTGACTTCAGTTCGCGGGCAGGAAAGGGAAGGTTTGGCTCGTTGACTCGGGTGTTCACGACACATGACCGGAGATTCTGTTGGTTCTCTTCCCTTGCCCGTGCTCCGGTGATGAGAAGATCACCTTCGAGATGCTTCATCCGCGCCATCGCCAAAGGTACTGTCGGCATTAATGCTTTTTTATTCTTAAGGATGTTGCCTTGGTTAGTAAGTGCAAAGACAATTTGCTTTCGTTTCTCACCACCGATGACGGTTTCGAGGTGAGCTTTAAGAAAACAATTGCAAAATTCTTGACTCTTGGGTAGTCCGGTTTATGGATTTTCGTTATGGGAGGATCTTTCGTGCTGATTTTTCTCGATTCTTCCGTGATCCTCTCGGTGTTTAGTTGCTTCGAGTCCCGCGATCTCTCTTTTCTCGCATAGGAGACTTGGTCATATTGATTTGACCATTTGACCCGAAAGTTAGCGGCCATGATCTCATTCGTGGTCCGCCAAACTCAAGATGGTCAAAGATCTTGTTTGCACTCCATGCCTTAAGACACAAGAAGATGGTTGCCGCTTCTCATCCTCCCCACAAGCATTATGACCGATGCTGGAGACATTGCCCACATGGACACGCTTGGACCCGGCTCGAGTCTTGATCGGGAGGGAAGTGGTATGTTCTTGTTGTGGTCGATGACTTCTCGAGGTACTCTTGGGTGTTTTTCTTAGCCTCAAGGATGAGACATTTACACATTTCCGAGGTCTTTTTAGTAGGCTGTCTGTTGAGCTCCCGGGTGCCTTACGAGCGATCCGCAGTGACAATGGCACGGAGTTCAAGAATTCCTATTTTGAGAGTTTCTGCGGTGAGACAGGTGTAGAGCACCAGTTCTCTTCTCCATACGCCCCTCAAAGAAATGGCGCTAGGAGAGGAAGAACCGTACCTTGGTCGAGATGGCGGGACGATGCTTGATGAGTACTCTACACCGAGGAAGTTTTGGGTGAAGCCATTGCATTGCAAGGCCATGTTTCAATCGAGTTTTTCTTGGGCACTCTTGCACCAAGACTTATGAGTCGAGATACTGCTAAAGCCAGCGTCTCTCATTTTCGTGTGTTTGGTTGCAAGTGCTTTATCTTGAAGTGCGGGAACCTAGACAAGTTCGAGTCACGTCCTGTGGCGGTATCTTTCTAGGCTACTCGACTTCTTCGGGCTTATAGGGTCCAGAATGCGAGTCTAGCAAAATGGTAGAAACTCGTGAGGTGACCTTTGACGAGGCCATCAGGGGACTAGGCCAGATATCTCGTGTTCTTTAGAGCAGTCCGAGACCATCTTTGTGGATGATGAGGACGAGGAGACGATGGTTGTTTACTCCGATCCAGGCTCCTCTTCCTCCCCTTGAGATGCCTTCTTCCACGGCACCTCAAGGTGATCGGCCTTGCCTTCCGCTTCCTCCCGAGCTAGTGGCTCTGCCCCGCCACGCCCGCACACGAGGTAGAGGCCACTTCTTCTTCTCATCCAGACCTCCCGACATATCCAGAGAAGGCATCCTTCGAGAGCAGATCATTGAGATCTTTTGAGCGTGTCACACGCCAAAATCTGCACTCTCTTTTTCTGTCTCCATTCTCGCTTTCATTGCCTCCTTCGAGCCCAAGGATGTTGATCATGCTCTTTCGATGAGTCTTGGGTCAATGCCATGCATGAGGAGTTGGAAAACTTTGAGAGAAACAAGGTTTGGTCGCTTGTTGAGCCCCCACGAGGTCACAATATCATTGGAACTAAGTGGGTGTTCAAAACAAGCAGAGTGAGGAAGGGTAGTCATTCAAACAAGGCTAGGCCGGTAGCTCGTGGGTTCTCCTGTGTTGAGGGTCCGGATTTTGAGGAGACCTTTGCCCCTGTTGCTAGACTTGAGGCCATTAGAATTTCGCTTGCCTTCGCAGCCTTCTAAGGGTTTCAAGCTTTACCAGATGGATGTCAAGAGTGCCTTCCTCAATGGGTTTATTGAGGAAGAGGTCTATGTTAGATGTACCTCCGTGGTTCGAGAACCCCAAATACCCAAACCATGTCTTCAAGCTCTCTAAAGCCTTGTATGGACTTAAGCAAGCCCCTAGAGCTTGGTATGAAAGGCTCAAGTCCTATCTGTTGAGTCATGGTTTTGAGATGGGTAAGGTAGATAAGACCTTGTTCATTCGCAGGCATGGCAGTGACTTTCTACTTGTCCAGATTTATGTGGATGATATCATCTTTGGTGGCTCATCTCATACTCTTGTTTCTCAGTTCTCCGATGTTATGAGCTCAGAGTTTGAGATGAGCATGATGGGCGAGTTGAGCTTCTTCCTTGGTTTTCAGATCAAGCAGACTCGGGAGGGTACTTTCTTGCATCAGGGCAAGTACACCCGTGACCTCCTGAGACGCTTTGATATGAGTGATGGTAAGCCGGTGTCCACACCGATGGCTTCATCGGCTTCACTCGACCAGATGAGGACGGCGAGCCGCTTGATCGAAGGAGTATCGCAAAGATGATTGGCTCCTCTTGTACCTCAACGCTCGAGACGGACATACACTTCTCTCGTGTGTTTGTGTGCTCGATTTCAGCTTCTCCTCGCAGATCTCACCGCCAAAGCGGTGAAGCGATTCTTCGATACCTTCGAGCTACCATTGACTATGGTATCCGTACTCTTCCTCATCCCGCTTTTTCCTTAGAGCCTACTCTTGACGCAGACTTTTGTCGGGTCAGAGGATAGATAGGAAGAGCACTTCGCACTGTCAATTCATTGGCACTTCTCTCGCTTCTTGGTCTTCTAGGAAGCAATCGGTGTTGCCTGACCCACCGCAGAGGTCGAGTATGTTGTCGCCGCCATTGTTGCGGCCAGATACTTTTGATGGCTTCGACCTGCGGGACTTTGGGTTAGTTATAGAAAGTGTTCCACTCTTTTGTGATAACACTTCGCTATTAACATTGCTAAGAACCCAAAGCAAAGACTCTCGGACCAAGCATATTGATATCCGATATCACTTCCTTAGAGACCATGTGGAGAAGGGTGATATAGTGCTCCAGTTAGGAGAGGACCGCCAGTTGGTGACATCTTTACCAAGCCTTTGGATAGCTCTAGGTTTTGACCTTTATGGGAGAGCTTGGGGTGGTTTGTCCTTATGGACCTGTAGTGAGGGAGCTTTGTGCTTTATCGCTTATCTTGTATATTATGTTGTTGCTCCTTCATCGTCGCATTGCTTCTGGATGCATTTTGGGTTAGTCATCCTAGCATAGATTAGAGTGTTTCTCTCGTCTAGTTGCTTAGACTTCTTCCTCTCATCTTATGCTCTAGGATGTTGCTTATTAGCTGTCTCTTCTCACTAGGTTGAGCTTACTCACTTCTTATAGGTTCTAGCAAGGGTTGGGCCACCCTTGGGTAGACAGGGAACGTGTTTGCTCCTTAGTGTGTTAGCCGGGCAGCTGATAGTCCTAGTGTCATATGGGGTAGATGAGAGTCAGTCTGAGCCATGGTATTCTCTATATCTTGTCTATGCTTTGAGGACTGTCTGTTCCTGATTTCTTTGCCAGCTTCTCGTTTTATTGCTTTGGTTCAGGGAGAGTTCATTTGGGAGCTTCTGGAGTTTAATATTGATATAACTCAACTTGAACTAAACATTGCTTCACATGTTGAGAGGAGCTGGATTTTCTTGCTTTTTAGCATTGTGCATTGTAATATAACTACATGGAGCCTTGACCATTATCCATATATGACATGCTTCAATGCATTACATCTTGCCATGATTATGCTTAATCGCTAGACTTATCATTGCTTCATATGTGTCGTCAAGCCTTTGCCATTGTTAAGTTAATTAAAATTGCACAACTTGAACTAAGACATGTCATGTTAGCTCTTGAGGCTAGACTATCTTTAGTTATCCTCTTCTGATTCATGCCATGTCAAATAGGCTAAGTTGAGTCTTGAATCTTTAATTGAGCTTTAGTTTGAGCTATGCTAGTGTCATGATGAACCATGAGTGAGTACACTTATTTAAGAAAGCAAAAGATCTTTTATGTGCGAAAGAACTGATCTCACCAATTCTTTCTCATGAGACTGCTTGCCATTGCACTAGGCATGAACTCAGGGGGAGTTTTGGATGACCTAGATCATCTCCTTAAGCTTTTTGCTTGGAATGGTCGCATAAGGCCTGAGATCTAGCACATCACCAAAATTATGAGTTTCAAATGAAAATATGTGATTTGGGCTAAATTTGCTTAATTACCAAAAGAACCAAGTACTTGTGCAAATGATTCATTCTTGAACTAATAGCACTCTAAATTGACTCACTTCTAGCTTCTTGGTTCCACTTAGGTTATTGACATGGTTTGCATCATCTTTGGATACCTCTAGCTAGACTATACTCTTGAGTGGCTTGACATGCTAAGAAATTCATCTAATCTTCATATTGTTACTTACGTGGCTTGGCTTGATTATGCATCTCTTGTAATGATATTGATAGTTTTCATATAATGCTATGGCTTGGTGTAATACTTAATAGTCATTTTGGATAATCTCCATGGCTCTAATTGCTTAGCATTGCATATTATTCAACCACACCATGCTATATTCTCTTTTGCATCTTGATGACTCTATTGCCAAAAGGGGGAGAATATTGGAGAAAAAGTCACTTTTGGGAGTTTTGGGAGCGTTTGAGGAAAACTTGCTCTTTCTTTTACTCCTTGCGTCTACATGGTCATTAGCATCAATTTCTTCTCTTGGACCATGTATGACTTTCAAACAAACTCAACTTATGCTTTTTCGGGGTTTGTCAATATACTCATCAAGGGGGAGATTGAGAGACCATGTGGAGGTGTCCCCATGTTTGTGATGAGTAATTGACGGTCGGTTTAGTGAGTTTGAGTTTGTTTCGGGTATTCGAGGGTTGAGTACCTTTATATGTGCTAATGTGGATTACACTGTTTCGTGCGGTGCTATGTGATGGTTTGCTTGTCTGTATGACTGCAGGACTTCGGAGCTAGGTCATGGTGAGGCGAGGTGGACCGACTAGACACAGGAGGTGTCGAGGTCCGCACGATCAAAGATGCCAAGATGATCGAGTCTCGCCGAGGTGGTTATGAGCCGGAGACGAGCGAACGGAATCGTCCGTGATTTAACACGACGGGCGATGACCAGCGGATCGACTAGACACAGGAGGTGTCGAGGTCCGACGGTCAGATCTTGCAAAAGTGGTCGTGTGTCGACAGAAACTTAGGGAAGGTGCTTGAGGGTTTTGGTATTTTGACTCAAGCAATGTGAGGAGGGGCTGGTTTTCCCTCCAATTCCTGGTGTTGACTTATTGCCTCATTTGTGTGTGGAGCATGCATGTGAGTCATGTATGCCACTTCTTGAATTTCCTTTTGAGGTAGTGGCTGTCTCGAGAAAGGGAGTTCCATGCGTGTATTGTTGTGCTCCTGGCTGTGTGTAGAACTCTTGGTGGTGTCCTCTTGGTGAGCTTGTAGTCTGCTTGTGTGGTTGTGCGTGTGTTCCCAAGTGAAAAACAGTGCTGGGTAGTGAAGATATGTGCCGAACAGTGAAGGTATGAGCTGTGTACTGAGAGGTGTAGAGCTAGTGCATGTGTTTTACTCCCTCTCAAGCTTGTAGTGCAGTGAGGGTATGAGTTGAGCTAGTGCGTGTGTGTGCTGAAATGGAGAGTTGGTTTGTGTGTAAGTTCCAGAGTAATCATTCCTCTGTAAGCTTACATGGTTATGTAGCAATTTTTTGAGTCTCTTGTGCGTGTGAAGCTTTGTTACTGCTGTGTTTTGCAACTGAGTTCGGATTTTCTTTTACCGTCTCTTGCTGCCTCATGCGCGAGTGTTTGTTTGGCTGCTCCCGGAAAATCCTTGGCGGCGCTTGCTGAGTCACCGAAAAAAAAAATCTGGAGCTCGGCAGCAGCGCCTCTGCCTCCAAAGATCTGGTCTTTCGTTTTGAATCTCTTAGCTCTTGTATTGAGTTCAGATCTTTAATTGCTTTTGATCAGAATCATGATGGACCGAATCTGCTTAGTGTCCCGTCCATGCTTGTTTAATCTCGCCGCAAAAATCCGGTTGTCTTTTGCATGTGTAGCGATCGCAACCGGATCTGGCGCCGCCCGAGACCCCGCAGAAAAGATGAGGTCTAGGCGGCGGCTTGAGGGCATCCGTGAGTTCCAAGTGAATTCGGCAATGCTTGCTCATAGTCTATTTTATCGCTTGTTTTGATGCGGCTTGGCGCTGTGCAAAGGTGTTGTTTCCTGTTGAGAGCCCGCACAATCCGGAGCTTGTGGCGGCAAGAAAATCCTGTGGTCGCTTTTGATGCGTAGATGAGCTCACGACAACTTGCAACCACCGCCGCAATTGTGTCTCGAGTTCGGTTTGATGTGTGCTTTATTTCTTGCCGCCATTGTGGAGAAAAAATCAAGAGCTCGTCTCGCTCGAAAAGAAAATTGAAGCCATCGCTGATTTGTTGATACAAGATCCATGTTATGTGGTCGCCAATTTTTATATATATATATATATATATATATATATATATATATATGCTCAATGGGTGTTTCTCATCATTCCTTGTTTGTCGATCATGTCTTGTGAATTGTTTTGGTCGTGCTAGTGTGTGCGTGCGGTCTTGAGACGTTTGTAGTCTTGAGCTTCGGTTTGATCGGATTCAACACAAAGTTATCATTTGTGTCTGCTTACTGATCTTCATAGCTTTTATAGCTATTGGAGTGAAAGTAGTGTTGAGTTCGATCGAGGTGAAAAATAGAGAAAGCGTCTATTCACCCCCCCTCTAGTCGCCTTTCCGGTCCTACAGATTCAAATTCAAATTTTCCCTCTAGTTCCTTGGGCCGAAGCCCATCTCATTTCTTCTTTGGGCCGCATCCCAGTCGTCCAATCAGCCCACATCCCTGGCCCAACTCAATCTCTACCTTGCTCTACTTTTGCCCGACACGCCGCACCCACATCGCCCAGGCCATGCCTGCTCCTGCACCCACATCCGCGCTGCCCTTGTTGCATTTCCCGAATGGAAACCACCGCATTCACGCCCCGCCATCAAATCCCTTGCCGTTCCTCCAGTTTTCAAATCAGAGCCAAAACTATTGCACGATGCTGTCATGGCTGCGTACGTTTCTTTGCATGTCTCGCCCTATAAATGGGAGCATCGCAACTGTGTTCCACCCCTTCACACTCCACCCAAACCCCATCGTCTCTTGTGCTTTGTCGCCGCCGCGCAAGCCTTCTTCCTGAGCGTCGCTGCTACCCTGTCTCGTCGTTTCCACCGCCCCGGTGACTTCCCGAAGAAAGTATTCGTGTCATCTCATCTTCCCAAGCCCCACAAATCTTTCCCCTCATTCTATTACACCTTTCGCCTCAACTCGCCGCTAGATTTCGCTGTCTTCCCCGTCGCTGACCTAACAGCCGCTGTCGTCGAGTTCACCGTCCTTGGTAAGCATCTTTCCTCCTCGCACCAGTAACATCGCATCACCCTCCTCTACCTTTTGCGCACACCAATTCTGTCATTGCGCCACCGTAGTCGTCACCACCGCTGCCCCGCCTCTGTAACACCCGGGCTCAACACTGAGCCAAGAATGTCACATAAACTATTGTAGCTACAATTTAAACCATGATTAACATTAAATTTTCAGCAAGCATGCATAGATTAAAATCTCATCAATGGATCACAAAGGATACAAATAATCAAAGTAACTACATAACAATAAAAGTTCACATCTTGGTAACATGTTACCAAGACTGCTTAGGGCACACGCGCCTGAGAAACGCCTGGGATATCCACACTCGAGAAACGCTTGGGATGCCGCACCCAAGTAATGCTGGAACCATGCTCCCGGAACATAGGACAACAGTAATAATAATAAACTACTATTAAAGCGAATAAGAATTCAATCACTAAGCTAAGCATTTTAATAGATTAATCTGAATCTAACAATGATAAATCAAGCCAAGATAATCAAGTCCCAACAAGAAAAAGTCTTGAATGAGGTAATCATGTCACTAGATTATATAGAGTAATCTGAATGATAAATATGAGATATATACATATACATATATACATACATACATATATATATATATATATATATATATATATATATATATATATACACACACACATACATATATATATTATACATACATACATATGCATGTGAAGTGTTGTGAGCTACTCCATCCCATGCATGTTGCCATCAACAGTTACCTAAAAGCAACAACAAGCAAGAGTGAGTCCATGACTCAATAAATACATAATAAAACTATAAACAACAACTTATCAACCATAATCAATAATATCATCATTATCCATTTATTTATTGTCATGCTCATTCTCAATTAATCAAATCATCTCTCATATAGTTAATTTGCACATTTAACTTCTCATGTATTCAATGCTCCATTATGCTCATGCTCATATGCAACTCAATCAACTGATATCGGTATAGCAGAGTATTCACCTGTCGATTAGTGTAACACCCTAGCTATTTGGAAGCCAAGATGTCACCTAAGAACTCTAACATACAGCACATTGCGGAAGAATCTGAATAATATAACATCTAAAGGCATAAATAAATCAACCATAACATGGAGAAGATATCCTTCCCTCACCGTTTAAATGTATTTATTATAGTTCATCATTAACAAGGTTCACAAGCAATAATAAATCAACCGTATCATGGAGAAGGTATCCTTCCTTCTCTATCTAAACTTATTTATTACAGTTCGTTAATAATGAGTGAAGGATAGAACTAATTTATAATCTTGAACTTGAATAGGATGATGTGAATGAGTAGTGCGTGTCTACTCCCTCCCAAAAGAGCCAACGTCAATGATTACCTATAAAACAAACAACGCAAGAATGAGTCCAAGACTCAGCAAGTACAATAAGTAAATGGAACATACCACAAACATTAACGAGTCAACATCAGTGAACAATATGAAGGAATCACAGAACGAGTATTTGAATGAATGCAATGAATGGAGTGAGTGGAATGGAGGGACTACACACATGCATATACCGGTATTGCTAGTGACACACCCGTCGGTGTTCACTTAAGCCTGCCTTTAACAAAAGGCGGGGATCCAAGTCCCGTATGAAGAACATTTCATACGGGTGTCCCAAAACGCCCACATTGGAATGGTGGGGCCCACTTTGGAATGGTGGGTCTTACGTGCCTATCCTAGAATTGATGGGTCTTTTTAATCCACTCCCGTGGATGGAATATGAATAATGAATGCATGGAATGAAATATGTATATTGAAAAGACACGCTCTCGAATCATGGAGATAACACACATATGGAAGGAATATGAACTTAAATATTATCATGGATCTTAGAAAAGTACAGGATCAACATCAAGCACTCAACATTTCCTAAACATCAAAACATCAAGGTACTTGCCTTCCGCGATGTGACACGTTGTGAGGCAATGGCGGTGCTCCTAAACCTGAAGCCTCTCCGCCTACACAATATATATATATATATTCGAAATAAGAACAACATAAAACATGACGCTTCCATTAACGTACTACAACGCCTTACCGACAACCCACAATTAACTAGATAGTTCTAATATGAAAACAGATGACACGACCATAGAACTGATATTGGACAGCAGCACGGAATCACTCATAACTAACGGTCTGGAACTCAGAACGAGGTGAGCCCAGTTTCTGTGGATTCGTAACTGACAAATCTACAATACTCTAGTTGACACGATAATCCAATTCGGCCAATTTAGTATGCTAACAGATAGATGAACTTTCAGAACAGAAACTGCCTAAATGAACAAACAGCAGTACTAAATCGATCATAACTTTTAATGTATAATTCCGAATTGATCGTTCTTTAATAATCTGGAAAGGTTATCGAATTACCTACAATAACCTAGTTGGGTGAAAACCCAGATTCTTCCAATTACATTTTCATATTTTACGAAATAACAAAACAGATTAATCTCGTCAGAAATCTAGACAGCAGATACTAAATCTACCATAACTTTTGATCCGTATGTCGGAATTAGGTGTTCTTGGCGGCCACGAAAATCTAAAAACATTATCTAGATGTCACTAGGAGATCATCATCCCCAATTCAGCTTCTAAGAACCTGAAATCGACCCCGCAAGGTACTAGACAGAATTGAACATCTACCGGCAGCAAAACGATCCAACCCAAATAATCGAATTCACAACTAATCCTCATCAACTAGCAGGGAAAGCACTTCGTTACCCTTGTAGAACCCCAGGAAGATGCTGAACAAAAACCCACGAAGAAGCTCTCCTTCCTCTCCCTTCTCCCCTTCCTTCCTCTTCCTTATGGCCGCCAATCTCTGGGAAACTCGGAGATAGCAATGACGCCAAGGGCATGGCTATCAGAAGGGCGCGGGCACTGCAGCAGGGGTGGCGGCACTGTAGCTGTACGGAAATACTGTAGCAACTAGGGTTTGTGGCTTGATCCCCCCTTCCTTGCCTTCAAGTGGGCTACTAACCTTCCATGGGCCATGGGCCTCTAAGGCCGGCTCTTTCCCCCGCGACTATGGATTGGCGGCCCAAAACTCTCTCAAAAATCTGAATTTTGAACTTATTTCCATCTCTAAACTTTGTTGCATTCGATATTGAATAAATTTCCCTCTCCCGAATAATATTCTCTCTAATTGGAATTTAAGGTTCGGAATATTAACACTAAAGCCGGAGGCCCAAGCTCTAAGTTTCCCCCAAACTCTGAATTTTGAACTTAATTTCGAATCTAAAATTTGGTTGATTTTGAAATTGAATAAATTGTGCTTTCCCGAATGATATTTTTCTCCAATAAATGTTTGGGGTATTATATTCTACCCCCCTTAACAGGATTCGACCCCGAATCTACTCACTGACCTTCCCGAAAGAAAACTACGACTGGAGTGAAACAACGACAAACACGCACCCATTGCAAACAAATCCGAATATTGTTCGCGCATGCGAGACTCCAACTTCCTAAGTTGTCTCTCTCTCGGACTGATTAGACCACAACACAACGACGCAAAACGACGTCCGTCTTAACACTCAACCCGGCGTTCCCAAGTACACTCATCAGAAGAGAATCGAAGATAAGACCCTACTCGAAGGTCAACGTCTTTAACGAAATCCCAAGCTTTGAATCGCTCAGCTACTCTCTTAGTACCAGAACACACTAGACGTTGCGTACGTCGCGTATGGACTCGAGACGATCAAGGCGATACGCCAACTTCCTAATTTCTGCAACTGTCGAAAATGAACCAACGTACTTGGACCAAACTCCCCTTTGGTATGAAAACACACAGCAAAATGCCCAGAACCACCCCTCGGTACACATCTGTGCGTCTAGTGCTGGCACATATGCCATGCCGTATGTCCACTTCGGGACCACATGCGCCATGCCCCATATGCCTATGCCCTTGTCCCGCACGCGCTCGTGCAGCGAAGGTTGATGCTCAAAATCAAACTCTTCATCCAACAAGGGTCACCTCCTTTAAACAAGAATGCACAACAGAACTGGTTCTTAAACCATTGATTCACAAAGAGAATCCAACTGGAAATAGAGAGTTCTCGTCGTATTCACGCAATACTAACTCTCCAACAAAAGGGTAAAACCCCAAATTTGACAATTCATCACGAAAACAATCCTTGCTGCACACATTTTCCAAAAGCGTCCTTCATAGTTGGCTGAGCTAGCTCCTGCATTTTGTCAAAAAGTGCACATTCAGCCATCGAAAGAGTGTCATACATGGTAAAGTGACAAATGCACTAAGCATAGCGACAAGAAAAAGTATTTATAATCCATTGGCCACAAAAGCTCTAGCTCATACAAATTAATATTACAAAGAAATAGCGATTGGAAAGTGAAGAGTATGTTATCAGGACCTGGATTTACACATCCGAAAACCCTCTATGTATTCTAAACTAGTCCCAGATCAGTAGCTAGTTCACATAGTGAAACATCGATGAAATATCATCCATTTATTGATTTAACTAAAAAGATCTCAAATTAACAAATAGTGATAATAACTAGACCTTATGGTCAACGTTAACTTAACTTGCCACATAGGGTTAAAGAAACAAATAAACTCTTGAAGCAGAACAGAAAACTTGGAAAGGCCAATCAACATGTCCACAGGCAATCGAGTGGAGAGCGCATCCTAATTCGCAAAACCTTCAAAGAACTCTTCATAGAACTCTTGAGCAGCTTGACTTTATTCCACTGAGTAGCAAAGTTTAAAGCCATGAGTACATAACGTACTCAGCATGTCATAGGGAATAGTATGCAATTAATATTCATGCAAGGCTTTAACAAAGGAATAGTTGTATGGTTATTTTGCAAAAAGCAAATATTGACAATAAATACATTAAATAGATTGCAAAGCATAATTTGAACGATAATAATGACGAGGATTGTAGACTAGTCAATTATCTGAGTATATCTTTAATTGCTTATTTATAAATAAGCCAGGTTTCTTACTAGGCCCAAATTGGCTTTCTAGGACTAAGATCAATTAAGCGGTGAGAAAGTGGGCCCGAAAGCCTTTTTCTTTGACCATTCTCAAAACCTCTTGCGGACGTTCGGTTGGACCTCCTATATAGGTTTCTCTAGGACCACTCTAGGACCTCTCCCTCGCAGAGGAGGTCCTGGAAAGCGGTTACCCACGTGTGGTTAATAATAACTACACATGGAGAGAAGATATTGGCTGTAACATTCAGAGATATATAACAGTCATCACGAAGATACACGACTAATGGCTTGAAGAGACGCGACTATTTGCTTGAAGAGGCACCACTACAACAAACTGCCAATGTTTTATAGACTATAAAAACCCGCTCTACATGCCTTTGTAATCCAGATCCTGATCTAGATTCAGATCCAAGCCCTAATCCATCTGTATTCATAGTCATTTTTCCCTGTAATCAGAGCATACTCTTTGCAATATACATCACCGTTTCGAGTCCTTCGGCGAATAGATAACAATCTCCATTTTTTCTTCATATTCTTGTTTGTTCGTTCTGTGATGAGAGTCCCAGATGTCGATAGCTAGCACCGTCTGTGAGGTGCGTTATCACCATTTTCGCCGACTCAGTTCTAGTAATGTGTCATGTGTTTTGCTCATGAATCAAAACTTGCATGCATGGAGAGAAGAAAGCATCCTCGACATTTCCGACTACAATGACGACATGGGGGAAAACTCCATCCTCATATCCGGCAACATCCATGGTTTATCCGGCGCCATTGCTGAGGCACCGTCACCCACCGAGTCTGCATCCGCTAGCTCTACTCTGGTTGTGCCTTCGTCCACAAGTACCACTGTGGACAAGTACTATCCTGATCCTGTCTCCCTAGGAGCAAGAGATTTGGAAGGTTCCTGGAGCCCAACGTATCATGATGATCTCACTAGCAGCCTCCACACTGAAGGCCTGGAGAGAATATCTAGGAGAATCTTCTCTTCACCCTACAATACAACTCGTCCTCTTCCTTAGAGGATGACAGCATGTTCACCCCTTCTGCCTGTTCCGGCGGTCGTTAGGTTACTGCAGTAAGTGACAATCAACCCAATATCAGCGATAATCCTGAAGCATCAGGGCAACGCCAAGAACGGGAAGAGTGGGAACGCCTCCAACAAGAGGAAGAGGCCTGACAAGCCGAGATACGTGCCACCACACAAGTGCACATCTTGTAGGTTCGCGACCACTGCTACCGAGGAGCCACTGGCTCCTCAACGAGGGCGCCGCCACGGGCGATGCATACACCGCCGCTGCGGGCAACGATGGTGAGAGATCTAAATGCCTTACCAACCCCCATGCAGGAGGATTCCCCTACAGAGTGCATTCGTTACTTAGCAAGTGCCATCGCACGCCCTCCAAAAGGATTAACTCTAGAGCAAGGAGTGCAAGTAATGTGTGCTATTACACAAGAGCTACAGGATGCAGCAGAGAATATTTCTACCGGATCACCTACTGTGCTTTCCCAAATGGACTCACACATAGAAGGGTCCTCAATTGGATGCCGAAGGCAAACCCGAAATTATGGTGCTACTGACCGTCACGTTCAAGGCCAAGGTGAACATGACACCCATTTTTTTGGTACGCAGTAGACGTCCTAGATCTCCTGTTGGTCATAATAATCATCGTAATATACGACAATGTGCTAGACCTTATGCAGGTTGCAAAGCTTTTTCTCCTAGATTAAGAGATGTTACCTCGACGGAGAAGTTCAAACCAGGGAGTATGGAGACTTTTGACGGGATGCAAAACCCGTCAGAGTTCCTCCAAGTCTATACTATCGCCATTCAGGCTACTGGAGGCGATGATAAGGTAATGGCTAATTATTTGCCTACAGTTCTGAAGGGTTCCGCCAGGACCTAGTTCTTCAACCAGCCTGAGGGATCCATATATAACTGGGAGGTGCTTTGTAATGCATTACAAAACAACTTGAAAAGTTGTTATACAAAGCCGGAGAAGGAGGATGATTTGCATCGGCTCCACCAAACCCCCGATGAAAATTTACGACAGTTCGTAAAGCATTTCATAGAAGTCCGTAATACTATCCCAAATGTTTTTCTGATGATTGTGATTTGAACTTTTAAACAGACGGTAAGATATCGAAGGTTCACAGAAGACCTCAACATCAACCTGGCCAGGTCCGTGTCAGAACTCTTCGGCATGGCCGATCGGTACTCCGATGCCAATGAGGCAGTGGAGTGGAACCGAATGGTGGATAAGGGGGCCACTCCTCCTCAGCCAAGCCTCGAGGATGTCAAAGAAAAGAAGTCCAAGAGGTCCGAAGGCTCCACGAGCAGTACAGGGAAACCCAAGAAGAAGTAGAAGGGAAGGTCCAAGCAGTCTACTAGGGAGGTCGCAGCAGTTGACCAGCGACCACCCTACGATAAAAACAAAGGTCCTTGGACCAAAAGGAGACAAGGAGGTCGTTCAAATGATCATATTGCCCCACAATTTGCGAATACTTCTAGGAGCAATGAGCGTTGGTGCCCGTTGCACAAAGTTCCTAGTCATGCCCTCTACAACTGCCATACTTGGAAGAAGCAGACGGAGGAATACTACGATGGGAAAGGTCCAATGCCTGTCCCACCAAAAGATAGCGGACCACCAGTGGTCCAAAACAATGACAAGGACACGGAAATGCCGTTTCAAAGGACGGATCACCACGTCAATGTCATTTACGGGGGTTCAGCTGCATACACCTCCAAGCGGCAATACAAGGCGGATGGATGGACATCAACAACATTGAGGTCCCACCTGGTCATCCCTAAAGGTATGTCTTGTAAATTACCATTAGTAGTTTCTCCTACCATAAGTAGTTGCAGAGTAGGGAGAATATTAATAGATATCGGTAGTTCTTTAGACCTGCTATTTATTAATACCTTACATGAGATGTAAATTCCTCATTCTAAGATTAAACCAATAACAAATCCCTTCTATGGGATAGTGCCAGGTATGTCTGTCACACCAATAAGGCAAGTAGTGTTAACAGTAACCTTCGGTACGGCTACTAATTTTCGAACTAAATTGATCACTTTCGAAGTGGTTGATTTTGAGTCTACCTATAATGCAATTTTGGGAAGACCATCTCGAACAAAGTTCATGCAGCTACACACCACGTCTACCAGAAGATCAAGATCCCTGGGCCAAAGGGTGTAATTGTGGTGCAAGGTGACTAGGCCGTCACACTTTCATGCGATCATAAGTCGCTAGAACTTGTCGGCCAGTTACCTCTAAAAGATCTTACTTTAGAGGATAAAACAGGGAAGGCTGTGAAAGTCAAGGCTAATCCTTAGCCCAATGAATAGGTAAAGATAGTACCACTCAGCCCCGAAGACCAATCCAAGACAATCCGGATTGGCGCAGGATTAAGTGAGAAAGAGGAAGACGAGCTCCTCACCTTCCTTTGAGCCAACACGGATGTCTTTACATGGAAGCCATCTGATATGCCCGGAGTCCCAAGGGAGGTGATTAAGCACAGGCTAGCCATTCAGCTTGAGAAAAAAACCAGTCAAACAAAGACTGAGACACTTCGCCCTGGATCATTAAGAAGCCATCAGAGTAGAGCTCGATAAGCTCCTTGAGGCTGGATTTATTTGGGAGGTAGATCACCCTGAATGGCTTGTAAATCCGGTTCTGGTCAAGAAATCTAATGGTAAGTGGTGCATCTACGTAGATTTTACCAGTTTAAATGTTGCTTGCCCAAAGGATGACTTCTCTTTGCCTCGCATTGATCAGTTAGTTGATTCTAATACGGGTTACGAATTGATGAGTTTTCTTAATGCTTATTTTGGATACCATCAGATCAACAAGGCGAAAGAAGATGAAGAAAAGACTGCCTTCATCACACCCTTCAGTGTCTATTGCTATGTCAAGATGGCATTCGGGTTAAAAAAAAGGCTAGAGTCATGTACCAGCATTTGATGCAAAAAAAACCTTCAATAGTTAGCTGGGGCGTAATTTAGAGGCCTATGTAGACGACATCATTGTAAAAAGTAGTACTAAATATGACCATTTGAAGGATCTCGCAGAGACCTTCGAAAATGTAAATAAACATGGAATAAAGCTTAATCCTGAAAAGTGTACTTTCAGGGTTAATTCTGGTAAGTTGCTTGGTTTCTTTGTTTGTTCTCGTGGGATTGAAGTTAATCCCAAGAAAATTCGAGCCATTGAACAATTACGACCACCTTCCACTGTGAAGGAGGTCCAAGCCTTAACTGGTTGAATGGTGGCTCTCAGTCGTTTCATTTCTCGATCAGGTGAACATGGTTTATCTTTCTTTAAGGTAATCCATAAGGGTAACAAAAAGTTTTAATAGTCCGAAGAAGCTAACAAAACCTTTGAAGGCTTAAAAGCTTATCTTTCAAATCCTCTAGTATTTGTTTCGCCTTTAGAAGGTGAACATTTACTAGTTTACTTGGTAGCAACGCCAAATGTGGTCAATGCAGTACTTATCGTGGAAAGGGAAGGGTCTCAACGACCCATCTGCTATGTAAGTGAGGTCTTACATGGACCAAAGGGAAGATATCCTGAGGTCCAAAAGCTAATTTATGCTCTTCTGATGACTTTTAGAAAACTGAGACATTATTTTCAATCTCAAAAAATCACAGTACCTTTATCTTTCCCTCTTGGAAATATACTTCATAACCAAGAAGTGACAGATCGCATAGTCAAGTAGGCAGTAGAACTTGGAAAGTTTGATCTTCATTTTACTACCCGAACGGCCATAAAAAGCCAAGTCCTAGCTAACTTTGTGGCCGAATGGACGATCACTGAGGATCAATCTCAAATAAGTGCAGTGCCAGACGACCATTGGACACTGTATTTTGATGGTTCCTACGAGCTTAAGGGCTCGGGGGCTGGGATTTTGTTGATAACACCACAAGGTGATCAACTTCAGTATGTCATACAGTTTCTGTTCCCTACCACTAACAATGTGGTAGAGTACGAAGGACTTCTAGCCAGGGAACAAGCAGCCAAATCCCTCGAAGTCCGTCGGCTTTTAGCGAAGAGAGATTCACAATTAGTCATAAACCAGGTAGCAAAGGAATATAGATGTTCCGATGATATAATGGCTCAATACCTAGGTGAAGTGAGGAAGTTGGAAAAACACTTCAGGGACTTTGAAGTCCAATATATACTGCGTAAGGAAAACTTTTTAGCAGACCAGTTATCGAAATTGGGTTCCTCACGAACGCTAGTTCCAACAGGTGTTTTTCTCGAATACCTTACAAAACCTTCAATAGAAATGGGTTCGACCACCTCAGAGGTCGGAGTCATCGAGTAAGATACGGAGTGGATAAAACCATTGACCACTTATCTTGCGTCAGGGACATTGCTCGATGATCCTCAACAGAAGGATTGGTTAATTCGAAGAGCACGCATGTACAAGCTAGTCAAAGGATCATTATATAGGAAGGGAGCACATGGTGTTCTTATGTGTTGCATATCCAAAGACTCCGGGTTAAAATTACTAAAATAAATCCATGGGGGCTTGTGTGGTACACATGCATCCTATAGAACATTGGTTGGCAAAGCTTTTCGGTAAGGATATTACTGGCCCACCGCTGTACAAGGTGCCATGCACCTTGTTAAGATATGTGAGTAGTGTCAATTCCATGCCAGGCAAGTGCACCAACCATCTTATCAATTACAGACCATTCCCTTGTCATGCCTTTTTCGACTTGGAGCATTGACATAGTTGGACCACTGCTGCAATCACCTAATGGGTATAAATAGTTGTTCATGGCCATTGATACATTCACTAAGGGGATAGAAGCTGAGCCAGTCATTCGTATAACGGCTGCAACAGCAAAGAAATTCTTCATACAAAGCATTGTTACAAGATTTGGAGTACCCAATCGTCTTATCACAGACAACGGGAGCCAGTTTATTAGTGACGTGTTTCAAGATTATTGCGATGAAATTGGCACTAAAATCTACTTTACTTCCATGGCACATCCATAGTGCAATGGAGCAGTAGAAAGGGCCAATGATCAGATTATGCAAGGTATAAAAAAGAGAGTTTTTAATCTCCTTAAGGCACGCTCAAAGACTTTGATGGAAGAGCTCTTCTCTGTCCTATGGGCATTATGCACTACTAACAGTAGAGCAACTAGTGAAACACCATTCGCACTAATCTACGGTGCAGAAGTAGTGCTACCTAACGAGATTCAGCTAGGTTCAACACGTATAGACCTCCTAGATCAAATAAATCAGGGAGATTTATGCGAAGATGGCATCAATATGCTGGAAGAAAGACATGATCAAGCACTATTAAAATTGGCTGCCTATCTGCAAGGGCTGAGACGCTACTGTAATAGAAGGGTTCGTCCAAGAACACTTCATGTGGGTGACCTGGTCCTGAGACAAATCTACAACCAAGCCAACTTGAACAAGTTGTCCTCTAGATGGGAAGGTCCATATATTGTAGTCTCTGTCACTAGGCCAGGATCAGTTAGATTAGCCATGGAAGATGGTCGTGTTTTATCTAACACATGGAACATTGAACATCTTCAAAAATTCTATGTATAAATATCTTTTTTTCCATATTATATAAATTCAATTGTCATTTTACTGTCAGTATCATATTAATTTTTCAGCATAAATTTTTTCTTTCATACTTTTGACAAATAATTAAAATTATCATACACCAAATCCTTTCATCATTTAATACACTAAAAATGTGTCATTACATTATTACTGTTGAACGCTTGAGCTAGGAGCACTTGTGGGAATGGTAGAAGCACTAGCTTAAATATTTTTGATAATCTCCGCTACCACTGGTGTGATATTGGCCTGAGCCGCCATACCTACTTCTTTTGTTTTGAACTTAGGCATAGGAACAAGCTTTTGGAGATCAACGGAGTCTCCGTAAAGAAGATCAATCTTTAATAAAACTCGGTTTAAAGCTTGACTCATTGCTCTTGTCAAAGATTGATATATGGTAGTCTTCATAGTAGATATGTGTTTTTGAATGTATATAATCTGAGTATAAATATCATTCCTAAGGTTATCCAAGGTCATTTTAGTTGCGAGAGGAGTTACCGGAGCCTTCAGATGCTCTACGATTTCTCGTTGAGAAGCTGAGATTCGAGAAAAGCTATTTCTCGTAATCGTGGTAATTTCCTTGCTAGCCTTCATCGAGGTATCCACCTTCTTCTCAAGTTCTTGGACGACAGTGTGGCTCCTTGTTTCCACTTCCTTCAAGTCTCGAATCTGAAGATCTTTGTTAAAAGAGATCTTCTAAAGATCCTCTTTTGTCTTTTCTAGTTCTAAAAAGAATGGAAAAAGATAATAGAATTTATGCATTACAAGTAATAACCAGGTCAAAATGCTCTGTAAAAATAAAAGAGAAGTTCCTTACCTTCCTTCTCCTTAATGAGCATCTTGTTCTGTTCAAAGAGATTATGGCTTTCTTTAGATTGTCTGCCCAGGATCTCTTGTAACTTTCATTCTTATGAGTCAAGAGGCGGAGCTCTTCGGTTTTCTCTATCATAATCATCGCACTCCTCTTAGATCTTTTCTCCGTCTCAGATAGTTTTAATCTGAGAGCATGAAGTTTAGACTCAGCATTTTCTTGTCCGGCTTTCACCAGTAAGCACTCCCTATGAAGTAAACAAAGGCATAAGTTAATTATTTAATTAGAATCTTACGATTGAATAATAACTTCCTGTACTTACTTCTCTTTCTCCTCTGCAAAAGTTTTAATCTCCCCTGTCATGTCAATATTGACTTTCCAACACCTTTTGACAGATGTCATGAGGTTCTGGAGGTCTCTCTTTTTAACTCTGGGAAAAGAACTTTCCAAAGGAATCTCATCCTCAGGTTGATCCAATTGAATCAGACGAAAAACTCCTCTTGTTAGATCAGTGCTGGTATCTTGCGACTCCTAAGATATTCTTTGAGTTTGGTCTATACTGGTAAATTCAAAATAAAATTACCAAGATAAAAAGTTTACCAAGATATGATCGTCTTCATCTTGAGTTTCAATGATCTCATGGACCACCTATTCCGTCTGATCCTCTTGGGAGGTCCTTTTAGTTTGAACCTCCATGTCCTGTGGTACCCCCTTGGATGTCCCGGTAGCCGTCGTTAGAACATCCTGGACCACTTCCTCAGTGGTCCTAGGAGGTATTTCCATTGGCAGAATCTCTTCTGCCAGGGATTCCTCTGTTGCTAGTACAATTGGTGGCGAAGTTTGTTCCTAAGCTATCAGTTGTCTACTTTTCAGGTCTGATGGCAAAGAAAGGCTAAAAGGAAAAGAGAGGATTTTGTTGGGTCACGGGTAGGCTATGATAGCTACAAACAAAAATTTCTACCATGCAAACCAGGAAGCCATGCAAGTAGATGATCATAGATCGTTACCATGACGACGCAGAAATGGAAGAAGGGTTGAGCAGCTGGTCCAACGAGCGGTAAGGTCGATGTAGTGGTCGAGTCAATCGTCTCCTCTAGCAACGCTCATGCGGTTCCTTGTGAAGATCGCGGATCGCCCTCAAGCGCAACAATCGTAGTAGCGCCTCTACGGTATCCACACGCCCAGGAAGGAACAACCGAACGCCGGTGTCCAAAGACCAAGTCGCACGGTGGAGCTCTCAAGAAGATGGCGGCTAGGGTTTTGGTGGTGTTTCACGATCCTCCCAACATGACCTCATGCACCTCCTTATATAGTGCTCGTGATGATCCTATCCAACATGTTTACGAATCAGATTCGTCCGGGTTTGTTCCAACCTGTTAAGTGTGTGACCTCAGAGGTTCATGTGTAGTTCGGTTGTGACTCTAAACCGCTTCCGATCACGAGTCGAAGCGGCTCCTAGCGAACATATCGATTCCTAATATACACAAATTATATCGGACGAACCTTAATTCAATATGATCTACGACCAGGTCTTCATCACTTACGACTGTGTCCTATCTCAGATACGACCGTTCAGTATGTGGTCACGACCATTCAGAACTCCTCACGACTGTGTTCGACCACTCAGGATTACGCTCGACCAGCCACGACTAGCTCAGATTTGCATACGACGACCAGAATCGCTCGACCGAGCGACCTACTCGTGTATACTCCCTTTGCCTCACGATGTCCGGTTGAACTCCTGTGAGATGTTGTGTCATCCATAGACTGCTCAATACTTTCTCGATCGAGTATCGATAACTTTACGTGGTTGAACTCTTCGACTACTAGTGGCATGGCCATGCACTTTCTTTATCCGATCACAACGAGGGGCAGAGACATCTCTCTGTTATGTTAGGAGGGCAAATCCCATATCCCACCGGTCACATTCCTCTCCATGTTTGAGCATACCCGAAAGCTACCTTTATAACTACCCGATTCACGGTGTAGCGTTTGGCAACCCCTAAGCGTGTTTCTTACACATGTAGGAAACCATCTCGATCTCAGTGTCTAAGGATTATACATCATCATTGCTTGAGACCAACTAATGACACATAGATTCATAACAATCTCAATAGTGCCTCAAGGTGGGTCTTATCCAACATCATGTTCTCTAACATGTGTCCATATTATTGGTTTGATATCTCCATATCTATGACTCGTGAAACATAGTCATCAACCAATACATATGCTAGTCTATTCATATGTGTCCTCATATGTTTACGACCGTGGATCGATAAGAATAATTATTGCGTAAATATAGAGTTTCACAACCAAGTCACATACTTGATAATAAATATTAACAATATTATTCTAGGAACAAGATAACACATTATCCAATGTCATGAACATAATGAAATGTAATCATCTCTATGATTGCCTCTAGGGCATATTTCCAACAGATCTCCCACTTGCACTAGAGTCAATCATTTTAGGTATCTAATACCGATAGCTCTTGTGTGTGCCTCATGCTTTGGTCAGTGTGAGAGGCTTTGTCAACGGATCGCAATATTTAAATCCGTATGAACTTTGCATATCTTAACATCTCCTCTATCCACCAATTCGCGGATAAGATGATAACGCTCGAGTATGTGTTTGGACTTCGATGGGATCTAGGCTCCTTAGCTTGAGCAATGGCTCCATTGTTGTCACAATAGAGATCCATTGGGCTCGAGGCACTCGGAACCATTCCCAATTCAAGAATGAAATTCCTTATCCAAACACCTTCTTTTGCGACTCGGCGCAATGTACTCAAACCTCCGTCGTGGAATCAAGAACCGCCTCTTGCTTGAACTTTTCCGACTCAACGCTTCCTCCATTCAAAACGAATACAAAACCAGATTATAACGATAATCATCTTTGTCGGTTTGAAAGCTTGCATCGGTGTAACCATTTACAACGAGCTCTTCATCACCGCCATAAACTAGGAACACATCCTTAGTCCTTCTTAAGTACTTAAGAATGTTTTTCATGGTCGCCCAAAGGACCTTCACCGGATCACTTGGTATCTTTCGAACACTTAGAGCATATGATACATCGGTCGTGTACATATCATGGCATACATGATAGATCCAATGGCAAGCATATGGAATATCACTCATTTTGTCTCGCCATCGCTGGTCGAGGACACCGATTCTTGCTAAGATTAATGCCATGTGCTATGGGCAAGAATCCTCTCTTGAATTTTGCATGTTGAACCGATTCAACACTTTGTCTATGTACATTTCTGGCTTAATCCAATTAGCCTCTTAGATCTATCTCTATAGATCCTTATTCCTAAGATATATGTTGCATCTCCTAAATCTTTCATTGAGAAACTTTTTCTTAATGAAGATTTAACATGATTCTAGCATTGGAATGTCATTTCCGACCAAGAGTATGTCATCTACATACAAGATCGTAATAACAAGTGCGCCTCACTAACCTTCATGTAAACACAAGGTTCTTCTTTGTTCTTGATTTAAACCAAACCTTTTGATCTCCTCATCAAAACGTATATTCCAACTCCGAGATGCTTGCTTCAACCCATAAATGGACTTTTGAAGTTTGCATACTTTACTAGCATTGTTTGGATCGACAAAACCTTCAAAGTTGTGTCATGTACACATCCTCATCTAGGTTTCCATTAAGGAAAGCTGTTTTGACATCCATTTGTCATATCTCATAGTCGAAATATGCAAAGAATTGTTAGAATGATCCTAACAGATTTAAGCATCGCCATCGTGAGAAAGTCTCATCGTAGTCAACTCCTTGAACTTGTCGAAAACCTTTTGCGACTAGTCGAGCCTTATGAATGTGAACATTTCCATCCATATCAATCTTTTCTTATAGATCCATTTGCACTCAATGGTTTTGACACCATCAAGTGGATCGACTGTGTTCCAAACCTGATTTTCTCTCATGGAATCTATTTCGATTTCATGGCTCCAAGCCATTTCTCGAGTCCGGGTCCATCATCGCTTCCTCATAAGTCTTAGGCTCACCATTATTCAATAATAATACGTCATGCCCATACCTTGTAGGCAATTGACGCGCCTTTTAGATCTACGTGGGTGGTGCCTTATCTCTGTGTTCAACAACAATTTGTTCATCCAAGAGAGGTTCAAGAGGAGTTGAAACAATTTCAGATGTTTCCGAATTTCTTCGAGTCGCACCTTTCTCCCATCGACTCCTTTTGAAAGAAACTCTTTCTCCAAAAGACACCATTTCGGCAACAAAACTTTGTCTTCTTCCCGGTTGTAGAAATAATATCCTTTGGTTTCCTAGGATATCCTATAAAGAAGCATTTATCCGATTTGGGTGTGAGCTTATCGACGCCAAACGCTTAACATAGACATCACATCCCCAAATCCTTAGAAAAGACAAACTAGGACTTTTCCTAGTCCACATCTCATATGGTGTCTTATCTCCGATTTAGATGGTACCTTATTTAAAATGAAAGCTAGCTTCTAGAGCATAACCCCAAAAATATAATGGCAGATCCGATTGGCTCATCATTGATCGAACCATGTCCAACAAGGTCCTAAGCCGCTCGGACACCCCATTCCATTGTGGAGTGCCGGTGGTGTAAGTCAGGAACAATTCCACATTGTTTCAAATGATTACCAAACTCATGGCTCAAAACTCACCTCCACGATCGATCGTAAAGATTTGATTGTCTTGCCAAGTTGATTCTCAGATTTCATTCGAACTCCTTGAACTTTTCAAAGGATTCCGACTTGTGCCTCATTAAGTAGATATAACCATATCTACTATAGTCATCGGTGAAAGTAATGAAGTAATCGAAAACCACCTCTGGTCGTCGTGCTTATTGGTCCACATACATCAAGATGTACGAAGTTCCAATCGGAAATGCGCCCTTTCACTACGACCGGTGAAAGGTGTCTTGGTCATCTTACCGACCAGGCAAGATTCGCATGTTTCAAGTGATTCCAAATCAAATGAGTTTAGAGTTCCATCATTATGGAGCTTTTTCATGTGTTTCTCACTTATGTGACCCAAACGACAATGCCAAATAAAAGTGGAATTTATTTCATTAGGCCGAAGCCTTTTAGCATTAATATTATAGACTGATGCATCATCAAGATTTAAAATAAACAACCCATTCAAAATAGGTGCATAGCCATAAAACACTTTATTCAAAAATATAGAACAACCATTGTTCTCTATAATGAACTTATAACCCCTCGCCATCAAACATGAGGCGTAGATAATGTTTCTACTAATGGTCGAACGTAATAACAATTATTCAATTCCATAATAAACTCAAGGCAAAAGTAGTGGCATAGTCCCGACGGCTAATGCAAAGAACCTTTGCTTTATTCCCGACGCCGAAGATCCATCTCGCCTTGCAATCATCCTACTTCTTGTTAGACTCGATCGAATTGCAAATATGAGCAACCGATCCCAGATCAAATACCCATGAGTTAACGTAAGAGTCGCAAGAAAAATGTCTATAACATTAATACCAGAGTGGAAGTTTTAGTCCCACCATTCCTTTTCTCGATCGGCCTGTATTTCTTGCGTTCCTCTTCCAAATGGCCTAGTTCTTTGCAAGAAAAGCATTCATTCTCTTGAGTCGGGCCGACTTAGTCTTGGGTTTAGGTTTGTCGGTTTGGATCTCATCCAAACTTTAGCCTTGCCCTTTTCTTGACCCAAGTCTTAGCCTTCTTCTTGAAGCTTGTACTCTTTTGCACCATCATCACATGATTGTTGCATTTCTTAATCTTGCCCTCTCATTGCCTTAAGCATCATATGATTCGGTGAGATTCTTGTCTAAGCTGCTCATATGGAAGTTCAAAATGAACTGCCATAGCTTTCGAAGCGAAGCAAGAATCAAATCAGAGCCAATTCTTGGCTAAGTGGAAAACCAAGTTTTTCCAAGCTCGTGTGTAACCAACCATTTTGATTACATGAGGGCTCACCGAACCACCCTCGGCTAGCTTACATCCAAACAAGTTCTTTGAGATCTCAAATCTCTCAGTTCTTGCTTGTGTCTCAAACATGCCTTTGAGCGCCACGATCATATCGTGAGGCCTCTATGTTCTCAAACCGCTTCAAGGTGCGAGTTCATAGCAGCAAGCATGAGACGCCTAACATCAAGGGACTCATCACATGCCCTTTTATAGGCGGCTTTAATAGCAAAGCAGCAGATTTTCTCAGAGGCACTTCTCGAATTGGTTCTTCTAGAACATGTCCTTTTATCTTGCCCGAGAACAATTCTCAAAGTTGCGGGACCAATCCGCAAAATTTGTTCCATTAAGTTTTTCCTTTTCAAGTATCGAACGAAGCAAAACCGATGTAGGTACACAGATTGGTGCCATGATCTACAACAAAAATATATGCAAAACTAAGACATATGTTCATTAAAGTAACTTCTATTAAACAATTTAATAAAGATACTCCCACTAAACACCATATCCTCTTATGACATTTAATGATTCAAGATCCATAATCATTTAATCAACTAGTGAGCTTTGGCTTCACCGCTAGAAGACTAGTGAAAACGGTAAGCAACCTTTGCTAATCATATCTACTATATGACTCTTGTTGTTGGGCAACATCTCTATGCTTCTAAGACCCAACCTTTATGCCCCAAGGTCCACAATCTGTTATGATAACCTTGTTAAGTTGAACCAATGCCACTGTAAGTGTCGACACAAACCCATCTAGTCAAGGAGAGTTAATGGCACTGCTTTGGCAAGACCTACCATTAAAAATACATGACTTTTGATGGTGCGGCATATTTGGGAGGGCATCAATTTAACTTAATATTAAGTGAGGGAATTTTACTTCTATCATATTAAAAGCAATTAAAGCAAAATATCATGCATAGAAATAAATGAACAGGAATGTAAAGGCATTCACAAACAATCAAATTGCATTGTGATATAGCATGACCCTTCTTCATGGTAATCTCCATCGCCATGTATCCTGCTCACCATGTCTTCAAGTGGTGGACTCCTCCAAGCACTCTCACTAAGCCATTATTTCTAATAGCACTAGTAATGAAACACAAGGAGTAAAGAAGCATTACAAGTCCACACGCAGTCGTTATACAATTATAGATGACCTTGGGTTGCAATTAATATGACACGCAGTCATGAAAATTACAAGCATACATGCATCTCATACATGAAACAAGATGGGTCATACTATTCACATCAATCCTCGCAAAAACAAGTTATGCATGTAATCCAATTCTAACGGACGACATGAGCACACACTACCTATAGCGCGGTATTTAATACCCAATGGTTCGAAGGCGGCGCCCTATTGGTCGAGGGCGGTGGCGCTCAAACTTTTTCCAAACATGAATCTTATTCACGTATCCGAACCTTGGAAATCATCGGGTTAATCAAATTAGCCCTATTCTGAACCAATCCGATCAATGCCTTGATACGACCACATATCGCGGCATACTCCGATGGCGGAATTCGACCAGTAGGAGTGATATGCGATCCGTCGTGGACAAGTGCAATAAACCATCTGGTCCTTATAGCTCATACCTCCTCGTAAACCCATCTACTACCACCGAGAAACCGACGATCTTATCGACCTGTGGTCTAGGTCGCTCCATCTATATGAACCGATCCAGTTACCAAAATCGACCAAGAATAGATCCAATCTACTACTACCACATATCAAGTATATGCGATCGATCCGGATCAAAACTACGCAGATGGCCCCGATACCATCAAGGTCACGGGTAGGCTACGATAGCTACAAACAAAAATTTCTACCACGCAAACCAGAAGCCATGCAAGTAGATGATCATAGATCGTTACCAACAGACGCCAGCAGAGCAATGGAAGAAGGGTTGAGCACCTGGTCCAACGAACAATAAGGCCGATGTAGTGGTCGAGTCAATCGCTCCTCCAAAGAACGTCTGCGGTTCCTTGTGAAGATCACGGATCGCCCTCAAGCGCAACAATCGTAGTAGCGCCTCTACGGTATCCACACGCCCGTGGAAGGAACAACCGAACGCCGGTGTGCCAGCACCAAGCCGCACGGTGGAGCTCTCAAGAAGATGGCGGCTAGGGTTTTGGTGGTGTTTCACGATCCTCCCAACAAAGCCTCATGCACCTCCTTATATAGTGCTCGTGGACGGATCCTATCCAATACGCCATTTAATCGATTCGTCTTGGTTTGTTCCAACCTGCTAAGTGTGTGACCAGAGGTTCATGTGTAGTTCGGTTGTGACTCGGAAACCGCTTCCGATCACGAGTCGAAGCGGCTCCTAGCGTAACATATCGATTCCCGAATACACACAAATTATATCGGACGAACCTTAATGCAATATGATCTACGACCAGGTCTTCATCACTTACGACCAGGTCCTATCTCAGATACGCATCAGTTCAGATGTGGTCACGCACTCGATTCAGAACTCCTCACGACCGTGATTCACGACCACTCTGGATTACGCTCGACCGATCACGACTAGCTCAGATTTGCATACGCATCACCAGAATCGCTCGACCGAGCGACCTACTCGTGTATACTCCCTTTGCCTCACGATGTCCGGTTGAACTCCTGTGAGATGTTGTGTCATCCATGGATCTGCTCAATACTTTCTCGATCGAGTATCGATAACTTTACGTGGTCGAACTCTTCGACTACTAGTGGCATGGCCATGCACTTTCTTTATCCGATCACAACGAGGGCCCAGAGACATCTCTCTGTTATGTTAGGAGGGCAAATCCCATATCCCACCGGTCACATTCCTCTCCATGTTTCAGAGCATACCCAAAGCTACCTTTATAACTACCCGATTCACGGTGTAGCGTTTGGCAACCCCTAAGCGTGCTCTTACACATGTAGGAAACCATCTTGATCTCGGTCTAAGGATTATACATCATCATTGCTTGAGACCAACTAATGACACATAGATTCATAACAATCTCAATAGTGCCTCAAGGTGGGTCTTATCCAACATCATGTTCTCTAACATGTGTCCATATTATTGGTTTGATATCTCCATATCTATGACTCGTGAAACATAGTCATCAACCAATACATATGCTAGTCTATTCATATGTGTCCTCATATGTTTACGACCGAGGATCGATAAGAATAATTATTGCGTAAATATAGAGTTTCACAACCAAGTCACATACTTGATAATAAATATTAACAATATTATTCTAGGAACAAGATAACACATTATCCAATGTCATGAACATAATGAAATGTAATCATCTCTATGGTTGCCTCTGGGGCATATTTCCAACAGATTTATCATTTTTAAAACCAAAATTATAAAGTTATTATCGAAGAACTTACTCGATCTCAAAACTACTTTCGCTAAAGAGCGATATAAAGTCCTCATTCATAGTGAAAGTAGGCTCTCTCGTTTGCTCTAAGGAGAAGGGAACCAAGGCCATGGAAGTCCTTGACCATGAAAACCTCTGAAGAGGAACCTCCTATTCGGACTCTTCTAACGAGCCTTCACCCTAGACCACCCCAGCCAAGAAACTTGATATAGAAGACATTGGCGGGGGTTTAGAGACATATCAAGAAACTGAAGTCTTAACTTTTGTTTTCAATACCTCACGAGTAGAAGGTCTCAAAGGAGTTGGGACTGAAGAAAGAGGTCTTGGAGGAACTAAAACTAAAGTCGTTGTGGGTTTCATTTTATTTGGCGCAATAGGAGGTCTGGAAGTAATCCTTGCACTCTTTGCCAAAGGAGGAGAAGAGCTCGCACCAGCATCTGAGATGTGATGTTTTTTTGGTGTTGTCTGTCTAGAACATACAAATTAGACATGGGCAAATTTACATTTTATGTCTAATTATTTCTATGAATGCTTACCACTGTGCGATCTTTCCTAAGTGATAAGGTAGCCCCAATCAAGCTTGGGGGCTGCGCTTCTATATTGATTGGTTCCTTTTCTGGAACCCGATCCTTTAACAGGACTAAGGCCCTAGCTAGAACCTAATCATTTAAAACCCACTACTTCTAAAAGAGTAACAACTACACCTCGACTAATGGTGACATGACAACTCACATCTGGTCAAGGAGGTTGTTCCGCGCATCAGAGATGTGTAAGAAAAGTAGTTAATTTTTTTTCCCTTTTATCAAAGTTATCTCCATCCCGTAACCATCGTGGGTAGAAAGGTACAAAAACGCTCAACATAAGAACTGCTTCGACATATGTTCCAAAAAGTATTCACTTGATCATCAGGATTTTCTCTTTACCAATCTCTTGAAGACTTTAATCCATAGAGCAAACTGACTGTTCGACAACCTTAAAATAAAGGTGATTGAAAAGTCAATTTAGTCTGTGGATATTGTTTGTTGTATGCTCCAATCATAGGAAGAGAAATGCCAAAGCAATATGAGTTCGTACTCATGAGAAACTTTAAGTATAAAAATTTGATGGAAGTCTCTAAAGGAATGTTTCTTGTTTTCGCCCTTCTAGTGGTTATTTATAGACCAGTAACTTGCGGTAGAATTAAATAACCAGACGAAAGTTTTACAGATAAGATTTTATTAGAGTTTGTTCCTAATAAATCGCTGAAGACTAAAGTGTAATCGTCCCTTTGGGAATTGCTTTCATAAATATATACGACTGACGTTCCTTCTTCTTAAGGAAAATAGTTATTTACAACTCAAGTAAAACTATCTTCTTGACCAAGTCTAATTCCGGTAAAAAAAACCTCTTCAAGTAAGTTATTTTCACTTGAAGTTGAGGGGCTAGCTGACGAGGATTGTTGACTAGTCAATTATCTGAGTATATCTTTAATTGCTTATTTATAAATAAGCTAGGTTTCTTACTAGGCTAAATTGGCTTTCTGGGCCCAAGATCAATTAAGCGGTCAAAAAGTGGGTCCGAAAGCCTTTTGCTTTGACCATTCTCAAAATCTCTTGCGGACGTTCGGTTGGACCTCCTATATAGGTTTCTTCAGGACTACTCTAGGACCTCTCCCCCGTAGAGGAGGTCCTAGAAAGTGGTTACTCACGTGTGGTTAATAATAACTACATGTGGAGAGAAGATATTGGCTATAACATTAAAAGATATATAACGGTCATCACGAAGAGACGCGACTATTGGCTTGAAGAGACGCAACCATTGGCGCTAAGAGGTACCACTGCAACAAACTAATGACGTTTTGTAGACTATAAGAACCTGGCCTATGTACCTATGTAATCCAGATCCCGATCGAGATTCAGATCCAAGCCCTAATCCATGTGTATTCATAGTCATTTTTCCCTGTAATCAGAGCATACTCTTTGCAATATACATCACCGTTTCGAGTCCTTTGGTGAATAGATAACAATCTCCATTTTTTTCTTCATATTCTTGTTTGTCCGTTCTATGACGAGATGTAACATCCTAAAGTGTCATACCAAAATAAAAATAAATAAAGTTATTATTTTGTTGGATTTTCTGAAATTTGAAAGAGTTTTATTGGTTTTCTTGAATTTCTGAAGTTTTAAAAGTCAAAAGTAAAATTTATTGAAGTTTTTGAAGTTTTATTTGAGTTAAAGTTGAAAAATAAAAATTAAATTAATTGCTGGAATTTTCTGAGATTTTAAAAGCTTTTCCTAATTATTTTAAAGCCAAAATAAATTTATATGCAAAAACTATTACCAATTATAAGTTGGAAATATTTTATTTAAGTCCAAAATGTCTCTAGGAATTTTTGTGAATTTTTCTAGAATTTTTGGATTTTATTTGCTATTTTCTAAAGCCTTTTCGAATTAACCGAATTATTTAAAATGTTAAATCAAAGAAACTCCTTCAACAGTGCGTGGGCCGAATCTAACTCGACCCGTTCCTGTACACACACTTGCGGCCCAAGCAGGCCTCACTCGGCCAAACCTCCCCCTCTCTTGGTCGTTGGATCTCAATCCAACGACCCACACGCCTCCCTCTCCCTTCATCTCATCCACGCCGTCGGATCAACATCCAACCGCCCGCGCCCTTTCTTCCTCCTCACTCTCCTCCTTCCTCACGCAGCCGCACGCCTCCGCCATGGCCGCCTCACAAAGCTCCTTCACCGCCACGTTTCCCCCCTTCTTCATGCGCATTCATGCACATTCAATCTGCAGCATGCCGCCTCCCTTGGCCGTTTCCCCTCACGCTACAGAACCAACGAGATCGCATAACGGCCACCATTAATGCTGCCCCACGATCTCCCTCTCCCGTGCCCCTCCGCCCCTATAAAAGGGAGCACCGTGCCTACGTGGCATGGCCACATCAGCCCTTGTGTAGCACCCGCACACAGTCACCGCTGATGTCATAAATCAGTTTTTCCTTTAGGAAAATAAATCAAGAAATTCGGGAAAATCCTATTTCATCATTTCATGTGAATTGTTAATTCCCAGGGTTCGTTCTCCTTCATACGAACTCCGATTTCGTCGATTCAAATTTCTAAATTTATATAAATTCAAGATCCAGCTATCTAAACTAAAATTATGTCCTTTGGAGTTCATTTGAAGTTATTTTTGAATTTTGTTTGAATTTGGCTTATTTTCGCGTATAGATTTCGACGACTTCGGAGAGTCAGATTTCAACGCCGTTTCAGAGCAACCAATAATGCAAGGCAAGTTATAGCTTTCATCATATTTGAGCCCATTATTTAAAATTATGTAAATTCTATTTTAAAATTATTATTACATGCTTATTTCTATACAATAATTTAAATCCATGTTTTAAATTATAGTTATGCCTAAATCCTTTGTACTGCCAATCTTGCCACTGAAATAAACCTACCTTGTCACCTTAGATGAAAATCTAGTTCATGCAATAGTATGAACTAGAACATTTTGAGAATGCACTCAACATTGGATCAGGCTGCTCTAACTCTTTTTCCACTGCACTACGTGTCTAGTGGTAACGATCTATGATCTCTTGCTTGCATGGCTTCCTGGTTTACGTGTTAGAATTTTTGAATTACTAGCTAGTGTAGCATACCCATATCCCTTCAGTGGTATCAGAGCCATCTTGCGTAGTTTTTGATCTAAATCGGTCACATATACTTGATATGTGGTAGTAGTAGATTGGATCTGTTACTGTTCTATTTTGGTTACCTAGATCAGTTCATATGGATGGAACGGTCTAGGAACTGGTTGATAAGATCAATCGGTTTTCGACGATAGTAGATGGGTTTGCGGGAGGTATGAGTTGAAAGCACCAGATGATTTACTCCACTTGTTCACGGTCGCATTGCATGATACTCCTACCGGTTGGAATTTCGCCATCGGGGTATGCTACAGTGCGTAGTCGCATGGAAGCGATGATCAGATTGGTTTGAAATAGGGTTAATATGATTAATCCGATGAGTTTCCATGGCTCAATTACATGAATGAGATTCATGTCCTGGAAAAAATTCCAAGCACGCTGCCCCTTCAAACCCCGCTGCTAACCGGCTAGCGGGACTGTCGTGCTAGATAATTATTATTGTGTTATATAGTATTATGTGTTCATGTCACCTGATAGAATTGGATTCTATGCATAACACCTTTTGCAAGGATTGATGTGAATAGTATGGCCCATTGTGTATGTGATGCATGTATGGATTTTTCATGGCCTGCATGTCATGTTGTGTTATAGCCATTGTGCTGCATATTATTGTATAACAGTTTACGTGTCGATATGTGATGCTGGATATTATCATATGTAATTCATTACTAGCTTTTAGGAGTAATTGCTTAGTAGATGAATGTGGTGATTTCAAGCATGATGGCTCGGTGGACAGGAAGCTTGGTGATAGAGATTGTCATGTTAATGGCCATACTATTTCACAATTTCATATGATTATCTGTGAATGTTTATTTTGTTCCTGTTATGCTATCGATCATGTTTTAACATTAGATGTTTTAACATGGTAGAGTATCCCTCAAGGAAAATTAAGTAAATTTGATGCCTTTCCAATTGCTGCGGCCATCACGATTTTGATCATTAATTGGTAGGTCTACCAAAGTAGGGTACCATTAACTATCTTAATAAGATGGGGTGGGTGGCGGACACCCACATGCATAGTATTGGTTTAACTTGATGTAGCATTCTAAAGTTCTGTTACTAAAAATAAAATTAATAAATTTAAAGAGTTTTTGGGATTTAATTTTTTTAAAAAAGATTATTATTTAATTTATTTATTTTTCTAATTTAAAAGGTTTTTTTTTTTCCGTAAATTAAAAATAAATTACGTGCAAAAATAAAAGCCAACTTTAAGTTAAAAATAATTTTATTTAGTTCAAAAGTAACATCCCAAATTTTAGAGTCTTTTGAAGCTTTAAATAAAATAAAAGGAATCATTTGCAATTTATTAGATTAATTTAAAGCTTAATTTGAAATTTCATAAAATGAAAAACATTTTAAATGATTAAAATAAACTTCAATTAAATTAAAAATTATTTTATTCAATCTTTTGAGGTTCCAAGGATTTTTTGTGGAATTTTCTTGAATTTTAAGAAATGTATTTTATTTTTGGATATTTCCATGCTTTCGTTGCTTTTTCTTTTCTTTCTTTCTCTCTCTCTTCCTTCATCTTCTTCCTCTGAACGCCGAAGATTTCTGTTCTCTGTCCGAAAACAACAGAGCAACACCTCCATTTTCCAATCTTTGCACTCGAGCATCCAAATTCAATTTCGTTTGAAGCATTTCGAGCCTCTCATCATCACCCACGACATGCTACCATCAATTGCATGTTTCATCCCACGACTTCATTCAATTTTACCGTTTCCTGTCATTCTTCATTTTCAACTGAAATTGTCCATTTATTTCCGTGGAGTTCCTCATCAACTCAAGCGTCTCATTCGCATTATAAAAGAAGCACCGCGTGTTCCCATCATACCACTTTGATTCTCCACAAGCCTCATCGCCTAACTCCCCACCATTTGCTCGGAATGTGCGACGCCACCCATTGTCTTCCCGAAGTCCGGCGATGATGCAATTCAATTGATCTCTCTCTCCGGCGATCCTCCGACCAAACCAAGCACGTCATGTCGTGTTCCCGGTATCACTCTATCTATCCCCTACCTCAATTTTGTTTTTCTCGTCGCTGGAGTATGTCGTCACCGTCGCTCGCCAATCGTTGCTGATGGCCGCCATGGAGCCACCTCCTCGGAGCTCCCCGAGCCTTCCCGAGCAACCCATAACCATCCCCTCACCCGGGCTCAGCCCGTGCTCGCGTCATTTTCCCCAGAATGCGGCCGGTTTGCCGGAGCACCGTGCCACCTGCCGCCACCGTGCGCCCCTACCTCCGCTGCTGCCGCCTCGCTCCGTCTCCAGCACTACCGCCACCACCATTGGGTGAGGACCTCACCAGGGTTCCATTTTGCCCTCCCCGTTGTTCACCGCCTCGCCTTCTCTTGCCGGGCCACCACCATCTCCTTGCGCTTGGGAGCTCTACGTGTTCTGCTCTGCTGCTTCTTCTTTCTTTTGTGTTCAAGTCACTTACACTTGGGTCCCATTAGTCATTGTGTTGCACATCCAGTCAAAAGCTAAAACAATAATTTCTAGATAATATTCTCTCTTTTTCTATTTTCATCATTTCATGTGAGAATCAAACTTCCGCATGTTCGTTCTCCTTCATACGAACTCCAATTCCATCGATTCTTATTCCTAAATTCATATAAATTCAATATATATCTCTCAGAACCTAAATTATTTAATTTGGAGTTTATTTGAATTTCATTTGAATTTTTTTTTGAATTTGGCTTATTTTCGCGTATAGATTTCAACGACTTCGGAGAGTCATATTTTGAAAGTGTGATAATCACTTAGTCGCACACCTATGGAAGTGTGTTAGACGAACATTACAAGTTGATTATGTCTTGTGGGTAAAATTGTACAACCTCTGCATAGTGTAAAACTATTCGAATAGCCATGTCCACGGTCATGGATATGCTGAGAAGGGCCCTCAAAGTTAGACTTTTGTTTTTGATTTCAAAATGATTTTGACTCAAATGTTTTGGATAGTTTATCCAAATTGGGAAATTCGGCAGAAAGCCTTGGTGTAAGGAGGTTAGTCCTTCACCAATAGTGCAGGTTGCACTAACTTGATATTTACAATCAAATTCAATTTTACTTATAATTTAAACTGCTTGAAAACTAGTAAAGATATTTAAAACAAAATGTCGCTTTATAAAAACTAAGCCATATAAGCCATCCTTTGTTATACCCTCATGCATTATAATATGTTATTGTGTGTAACTTGCGGAGTACATTTTTGTGCTTACCCTTGCTTAATAAAATGTTGTCCAGAGGAGAAGAACTTCCTACCATTGTGGATCTCGATGACTAGGCTGCTACCCCTGTCGATTGCTTGTGGTAGATTTGTTGGGCTCTACTATTACTTCTTTGTCTCCCGCTGTGTTTGTTTATTGTTAGCTTGTAAGTCTTTCTTGTAATAAACTCTGATAAATATTAATAAAGTTGTGCGAATTATGGATGTTACCATAACTATTTACTATGTACACTAGCTACTGTTCCAGGGACTAGTGTTGAATACACAGAGGATCTAGGGGTGTTACTCCCAGGTTCGACACTTGACAAGGCTATCTGATGAGGACATCACTCCTTCGAATACACGCACTACACAACATCCTCCAGATCCGGTTGCTAAACTACAAGGTCCTATGACAAGAGCTTGTGCACGTCACTTAAATTATGAGGTGAGCTCGTTTCTAGGTGCTAATAATTTATCCATGCAGAATGGTATGCTACCTAAAAATTGTGATCTTCTGTTACTTAGGAATAATGGGGAGGATCCAAACCGTCTACGCCCAGGTTTCCAAGGGCTACGACTAGTCCTACGATCTGCAAGCTCTACGACCAAGTGTACCCGCTCTACGACCAGATCTGCGCCAGATCTCACGACTGTGTCTTAAGCTCTCACGACGATCCCACGACAGTGCCAGATCTATGACTGTGTCTCAAGCTCTACGACTAGTCCTACGACCAGGCCCACGACCAGTGACGACCACGTTGGGTGTTGGTCAGAGACATTGAAATAAGGTGTTGTGTCACTGTTTTGGGCCTAATAAGGCCTTGTAAGCGTGGCGAGGTCAAATCCCAGGATGTGTACGCCTCTCCACATGGCAGCACAACCCTAGGTCAACCTCCTCATGTTCTCCCCCCTATATATTGCAGCAGCCGCCATAGTTTAGGGTTGGGTTTTTCTTAGATTATTCTGCCACTTGTAGTTTCGCCACTTGTTCGGTTTGAGAAACCCCACTTGTGAACTTCATCTATATTCGCAATATAATTCAGATTGCATCTACCTTGTTCTTGTGAGTTGCTTCGATTACTTGCAGGAATCATAACCCTCGTGGTAAGGCCGATCGCGTGCAAGCGTGGTTGATAACGACAGTCGTGCGGGTGTAGCAAATTGTGAGGTGACGATCTACGGGTCGGAAGCCTCAAAGCGTCAACGTCCTCACGACGAAATCAATTGAACCTATCGGAAGATCGGGCCACCGTGTTTCATCAAGTGGTATCAGAGCACCAGGTTGCCCGTTAGGTAATCTCATTTATCCCCTTTTGTTAGTTGTTTTCCATCACCTAGAGTCCAGAAAATTGCCCCACAAAAAGTTTTAGATCTTAGTTCTTCCACTGTCCAAACCACTTTGTGCCTTTCGCAGTTGTGTTTTCAGTTTTCGCGTTGTTGAATTCGAGTCCATCGTCGGTGTGTTTGTTGCTGGTCTAGTCGTCGTGATCTAGTTTCTAGCGTCGAGTCTTCGTTGTTTTGGTCTTTGTGTATCTCGGCCTACCCTTAGTTACAGCCTTTGATTTGTCTGGTATAGCCGACATCGTGACCCCCTCCCCATACGACCACCTCCTCGGGTTCAACCACCCAGTCGGATTCGACCACCCACTCGGATTCGATCACCTACTTGAGTTCAACCACTACAACCACCTCCTCGGATTCGACCACCCCCTCGAGTTCGACCACCTCCCCTTTCGACCACCTGCTCAGATCTTTTTATTACCTTTATACCCCTGCTCTCCGGAAACAGTTTGTGACCCACTCACCTCTTTGGACCTAGAAAAGGTAGCAGAAGAGTTTTGAGCTTGTGTCACATTTGCAAAAAAAAAAGAGGAAAAGAAAAGAAAAGAAAGCAAGGAGCAAAGAGTGCAAAAAAGAAAAAAGGGAATTCAAAAAAAGAAGAAGAGGAATTCAAAAAAAAAGGAAGAAGAAGGAGAAATTAGTTGCTTTGTGAATTTTGTTCCATTGTGCTTGTACCTACCCTATTTTTCGGCTTGCTTGAGCTAGTTCTAGGAACACGTTTGGGCCAGCAACTATGACGAGTACCGTGGACTTTGATTCAGCTTTGCTAATCTGTTTTCATTACTGCTATTCCTTGCTACAAAATTTTGCCTGTCCGAGCTCCACATACTTTCGGCCCTCAGATTTGGATCCTCGCATTCGCCATCCGCCGCGGTCGTACATCCCACCTTCTCCGATCATACCACCTGCTTCAATTGGTAAGAAATTCATAAGAGTTTGGTAAGACGCTTGAGAGTGTATGATCCCACCTCCCACCACCTAGTAGTTGATATGGATAATATCTTTGTGTTGTCTTTTGTCTTCTACTAACCATGGCAGGTGAGGAATTGGAGGCGCAAGAGTGTGTTTTGAGGAAAGAGCTAACGAGAGTGTTGGATGAGCACCGCCATGCTATTAATGACGACATTGATAGGAAGTTTGCAGAAACAAATGCTACACTGCAGCAACTCAACGATAGTATCGCAATGCTCAACACACGCATTGATGGTTTGGCCAATCAACCACCGAACAATGGGCGTGTGGATCCTCATGGTGCAGCCCATGACCGTGAGTTTGATAATGAAAATGAGATGCACAACCACGATGCCTTTGATGCACGACAACGGAACCGGTTGAACTTCAACCGTCAAGGTATGAGAGGTAATAACGCTCAGCAACATAATGCACGTGTTAATGATGATCCATATGCTAAAGTCAAGTTTACTATACCATCTTTTGTGGGTGCTTATGATGCTGAAACATATCTAAATTGGGAGTTGACGGTAGAACAGAAATTTAATGCTCACTTAGTTCCTGAAGTGCATAAAGTTAGACAAGCCATAAGTGAATTTAAAAACTTTGCCATCATTTGGTGGAATAGGGTATGCAATGATGGATTAGCGCCTACTACTTGGGATGCTTTAAAGGTTGCTATGCGTAACAGATTTGTTCCACCTTCTTTTGAACATGACTTGCTTAAGAAATTGCAGCGCTTAAACCAAGGCAATAGATCCGTAGAAGAATATTATCAGGAGCTACAAATTAGTATGTTGCGTTGTGAAATTATTGAGGATGAAGAGGCTGCGATGGCACGTCTTTATGGAGGATTAACACGTGAAATTCAGGACATAGTTGATTACAAAGAATATGATAGTGTCCTTAGATTGTTTCAACTTGCATGTTTGGCAGAAAAGGAATTGCAGGGACGACAGCAGAGGCCAAGGAACAATTTTGGAAGCACATCTACACCAAGAACAACGTCGGGGCAAGTTAAAACAGTCCCACCTTCGGTTACACGGTCTGCTGCCCCCTCCTCGAGTAGGGCGCGTTCAGAAGCACCTCCGACACCATCACATACACCCGAGGTAAGCAAATCTACTAGTGTGCATGCCCCAGCCAAGAGTTCTTCTTGGTTGCTTCCACGGCCGTCTGTTGGGATTATTTGCCACCGTTGTAAGGGAATGGGCCACGTCATGAGGGACTGCCCAAGTCAGCGAGCATACCTTGCCACTACGGACGGAGGTTATATAAGTGCTAGTGATATTGAGGATGAATATGTACTTGCAGCTAACATTGCAGGTGGAGGAGACGAGATGCAGAGCGGTGATCTTGATGATGTAGAGGAACAAGTAGTCATTGTTGACACCGGAATCATATGAGCCTTGTTGCATAGCGAGTCTCGAGCACACAAAGTGGAGAGAGCGGAGCAAAATCAACGGCACAACTTGTTTCAAACCAGATTCCTCGTGAAGGAGAGAGCCTGCAGAGTAATCGTTGATGGAGGGAGCTGCAATAACCTTGCAAGTTCCGAGATGGTCAAGAAGCTTGGCTTGGCCACACAGCCACACCCACGTCCCTACTACATCCAATGGTTCAATTTGTGTTGTAAGTTAAAGGTAAACCAAGTTGTGGGAGTGCAATTTTCAGCTGGTAATTACAAAGATAGTACCGACTTTGATGTAGTGCCTATGCAAGCATGCTCTTTGTTGCTCGGTAGGCCTTGGATATATGATAATGATGTTTTGCACTATGGTAGAGCTAATACCTACTCGTTCTCATATAGGGGTAAGAAGATTAAATTGTTGCCTTTGACACCAGCTGAAATTGTGAAAGATGAAGTAGAGCGTGCTAAAAATGAAAGAAACACCAATGAACATGATTATGAAAATCAACAAGTAGCAAAACGTGTTTTCCCACCTAAAGGGGAGAAAGTGGCGCCTAGTGCTAAGTCCGAGGATTAAATTGAAGGGTGTGTTATGCTTGCTACTAAATCTGAACTTGCTAAAATTTGTAACAATGAGTCGCCATGCTATGCTTTGTTATGCAAAGATGCTTTATTTTCACTTGAGGATATATCTAGCTCTTTGCCTCCTCTTTGTTGCTAACCTTTTGCGGGAGTATGTGGATGTATTTCAATTGAGATATACCCCGGGATTACCACCTATTCGAGGGATAGAGCATCAAATTGATTTGATTCCGGAGTGACTTTGCCAAACCGTCTCGCATATAGGACCAATCCGGAGGAGACTAAGGAAATTCAGTGACAGGTCCAAGATCTTTTGGACCGGGGGTACGTATGAGAAAGCCTTAGTCCTTGTGCTGTTCCTGTCCTTTTGGTTCCTAAGAAAGACGGTAGTTGGCGTATGTGTGTTGATTGTCATCCTATTCCTAGGCTAGACAACATGCTTGATGAGTTGAGTGGTTCTATTATTTTCAAAAAGATTGACTTGCGGAGTGGTTACCACCAGATTAGAATGAAATTGGGAGATGAATGGAAGACTGCTTTTAAAACTAAGTTCGGACTATATGAGTGGTTAGTAATGCCTTTTGGTCTAACTAATGCACCTAGTACTTTTATGCGATTGATGAACGATGTTTTACGTTCTTTCATTGGAAAATTTGTGGTGGTATATTTTGATGATATCTTGATTTATAGCAAGTCACATGAGCTACACTTGAATCATATACGTGCTGTTTTTAATGCTTTGAGAGATGCACGTTTGTTTGGTAACCTCGAGAAGTGCACCTTTTGCACCGATCGAGTTACGTTTCTTGGTTATGTTGTGACACCACAGGGAATTGAGGTGGATGAGGCAAAGATTGCAGCCATCCAAAGCTGGCCGACGCCTACCACTGTGTCATAGGTGTGGAGCTTCCACAGTCTTGCTGGATTCTATCGACGTTTTGTGCGGGATTTCAGCACCATTGATGCACCTTTGAATGAATTGACAAAGAAAGGAGTGCCTTACCAATGGGGACCTGCGCAAGAAAAGGCATTCAATTTATTAAAAGAGAAGTTCACCACGGCACCCCTACTCCAACTCCCTGATTTTGGTAAGACTTTTGAGATTGAATGTGGCGCTAGCGGGATTGGGATAGGTGGTGTCTTGATTCAAGAAGGTAAGCGGTTGCATATTTGGTGAGAAATTAAATGGGCCTAGTCTGAATTATTCTACCTATGATAAAGAATTGTATGCTTTAGTTCGTGTGCTTCAAACTTGGCAACATTATCTATGGCCCAAAGAATTTGTTATACATTCCGATCATGAATCGCTAAAACATATTAGAAGTCAAGCTAAACTAAATAAATGACATGCTAATTGGGTAGAATTTATTGAGTCGTTTCCATATGTCATAAAGCATAAGAAAGGTAAGGACAATGTGATTGCCGATGCGCTTTCTAGACGTTATACCATGTTATCTCAACTTGATCATAAGATTTTTGGCTTAGAGACCATTAAAGATTTATATGCTACTGATTTGGACTTTAAAGAAGTGCTTGAACATTGTAAAGGAGGAAAACATGGAATAAATATGTCTTTGATTGATGGTTTGGTCTATCGTGCTAACAAGCTATGCGTTCCAGCTAGCTCCGTTCGTCTTTGGTTGTTGCAGGAGGCACATGGAGGAGGTTTGATGGCGCATTTTGTAGCAAAGAAGACTAAAGATGTGCTGGTCGCCCACTTCTTTTGGCCAAAGATGAGGCGCAATGTCGAGCGCTACGTGGCTCGCTGCACTACATGCAACAAAGCTAAGTCCCGTCTTAATCCACATGGACTTTATATGCCTCTTCCTATTCCTAGCGCCCCTTGGGAGGATATTTCTATGGATTTTATTTTAGGATTGCCTAGGACAAAGAGGGGGAGGGACAATATATTTGTAGTAGTGGATTGGTTTTCTAAAATGGCACATTTTATACTTTGTCACAAGAGCGATGATGCCACAAACATAGCTGATTTGTTTTTCAGGGAAATCATTCGCTTACATGGAGTGCCCAATACTATTGTCTCGGATCGCGATGCGAAGTTTTTGAGCCACTTTTGGAGATCACTTTGGAACAAATTGGGGACAAAGCTGCTATTTTCTACTACGTGCCATCCCCAAACTAATGGACAAATGGAGGTTGTCAACCGCACGTTATCCACCATGTTGCAGGCTGTTTTAAAGAAGAATTTGAAGATGTGGGGAGAGTGTTTACCGCATATTGAGTTTGCTTACAATAGGTCGGTACACTCCACCACCAAGGTAAGTCCGTTTCAGGTAGTGTATGGTTTTAACCCCTGTGCTCCTATTGATTTACTACCTTTGCCTACCTCTAAAAGAGTTAATTTAGATGCTAAGAAGCGTGCTGAATTTGTTCTTAAGTTGCATGAAACAACTAAAGAGAATATAGAGCGTATGACTGAAAAGTATAGAGTTACTGGAAGTAAAGGTAGAAAAGAAATAAAATTTGAACCATGTGATTTAGTTTGGGTGCATTTGAGAAAGGATAGGTTTCCGGAATTAAGAAAATCAAAGTTGATGCCTAGAGCTGATGGACCATTTAAGATAATTGCAAAGATAAATGACAATGCATATCAATTGGAGCTACCTGCAGATTTTGGGGTTAGCCCTACATTTAACATTTCAGATTTGAAGCCATACGTAGGAGAAGAAGATGAGCTTGAGTCGAGGATGACTCCAATTCAAAAGGGGGAGGATGATGAGGACATCACTCCTTCGGATACACGCACTACACAACATCCTCCAGATCCGGTTGCTAAACTACAAGGTCCTATGACAACAGCTCGTGCACGTCACTTAAATTATGATGTGAGTTCGTTTCTAGGTGCTAATAATTTATCTATGCAGAATGGTATGCTACCTAAAAATTGTGATCTTCTGTTACTTAGGAATAATGGGGAGGATCCAAACCGTCTACACCCAGGTTTCCAAGGGCTACGACCAGTCCTACGATTTGCAAGCTCTACGACCAGGTGTACCCGCTTTACGACCAGATCTGCCAAATCTACAACCAGGTCTTAAGCTCTACGACCAGTCCTATGACCAGGCTGCTAGATCTATGACCAGGTCTCAAGCTCTACGACCAGGCCCACGACCAGTGACGACCACGTTGGGTGTTGGTCAGAGACATTGAAATAAGGTGCTGCGCCACCGTTTTGGGCCTAATAAGGCCTTGTAAGCGTGGCGAGGTCAAAGCCCGGGATGTGTACGCCTCCACATGGCAAAGACAACCCTAGGTCAACCTCCTCATGTTCTCCCCTATATATTGCAGCAGCCACCACAGTTTAGGGTTGGGTTTTTCTTAGATTATTCTCGCCACTTTGCGCTTAGCGCTTGTTCGGTTTGAGGAACCCCACTTGTGAACTTCATCTATATTCGCAATATAATTCAGATTGCATCTACCTTGTTCTTGTGAGTTGCTTCGATTGCTTGCAGGAATCATAACCCTCGTGGTAAGGTCGATCGCGTGCAAGTGTGGTTGATAACGACAGTCGTGCGGGTGTAGCGAATTGCGAGGTGACGATCTGCGGGTCGGAAGCCTCAAAGCGTCAACGTCCTCACGACGAAATCAATCGAACCTTTCAAAAGATCGGGCCACCGTGTTTCATCACTATCAAAATGGTTTTGGGCCTTGGGGCATAATGTTGGTTGTTGGGGCATAGAGGTGCCACCCAACAGACAAGAGTCATACAAGATATGATTGGCAAAGGGTTGCTTACGTAAATCACTAGGTTTCTAGCAGTGATGCCAAAGCTCGCTAGGTCTTAATGACATATGGATCTTGAACTCACTATATGAAGTTAGAGGGAAACTTGGTTTAGAATATATATAGTGGGAGTGTCTTTTATTAAAGTGTTTAATAGAAGATCTTACATAAACATAGTACTGAATTTTTGCATATACATATTTTTTTCTGTTGTAGATAATGGCACCTAATACTTCCTCCACACTTACCTGTAAGTTGCGATCTATTCTAGAGAAAGAAAAGCTGAATGGAACAAACTTCATTTACTGGTTTCGTAATATGAGAATAGTTCTCAAACAAGAAAAGAATGAATATGTTCTAGAGGGTCCCTATCCTGAGGAACCAAATGCAGATGCTACACGTGCTGAAAAGAATGCTTATGAGAAGCATTGCAATGACGCAGTCGATGTACACTACCTTATGCTTGCCACTATGAAATCTAAGCTTCAGAAGCAATATGAGACCACATACGCTTACAATATGATTGTGGGTCTAAAAGGCATGTTTCAGGGCCAAGCAAGGGCAGAGAGGTACAATACCTCTAAGGCACTGTTTTCTTATAGGCTGTCAGAAGTTAGCCCGGTCAGTCCTCATGTGATCAAGATGATTGGTCACATTGAGAGCATAGAAAAGCTTGGTTTTCCCCTTAGCCAAGAGTTGACTACTAATGTGATTCTCCTATCGCTCCCTGCGAGTTTTGAGCCCGTCATATTGAATTTTCATATGAATGGCATGGAGAAGTCAATGATTGAGTTGCACTGTAAGCTTAAAGGTGCCGAGGAGAGCATCAAGAAAAGCTCTAATCATGTAATGATGGTTCAAAAGACTACTAGCTTCAAGAAGAAGGGTAAGTCTTGGAGAAAGGGAAAGGGCAAAGGAAAGACTCAAGATAAGATCGAGAGTCTCAAGGCTAAGCTTAAGAAGCTCAAGCTGGGTCCTAAGCCTGATACAGAATGCTACCATTATCCTGAGACTAGGCATTGAAAGAGGAATTGTAAGAAGTACTTGGCAGAAATGAAAAAGAACAAATGAAGTAAGACTTCCAGTTCAAATATAAATGTTATAGAAATTAATCTTGCCACTTCTCCTACATGTTCTTGGGTATTTGATACCAGATCATTTGCTCATATTTGCAATTCGATGTAGGGACTGATAGGGAGTAGAAGTTTAGCAAGAGGTGAGGTTGATCTTCACGTGGGCAATGGAGTAAGAGTTGTTTCATTAGCTATTGGCACTTTACCATTATTTTTACCCTCAGGATTAGTTATGGAATTAAATAATTGTTATTATGTTCCTGCCTTAAGCAAAAACATTATTTCTGATTTATGTTTAGGAGCAGAAGGTTATGAGTTCAGAGTAAAGAACAATTATTGTTCAATTTATTTTGAAGATATGCTTTATGGCCATGCTCCATTGGTGAATGGATTATATGTTTTGAATCTTGAGGATGTGTCTGTCTATAACATTAATGCTAAAAGACTTCGACCCAATGATTTGAATCCCACTTTTATTTGGCATTATCGTCTTGGTCATATAAACGAGGAGCGCATGATGAAGCTCCATAAAGATGGTCTTCTAAACTCATTTGATTTTGAATCATTTGAAACATGCGAATCTTGTTTACTTGGCAAAATGACAAAGGCGCCTTTCACAGGTATAGGTGAGAGGGCAAGTGACTTATTGGCCCTTGTATATACGGATGTATGTGGACCAATGAGCACTTCAGCCAGAGGTGGTTTTCAGTACTTCATAACTTTTCCTGATGACTTTAGTAGATATGGTTACATCTACTTAATGAAGCATAAGTCTGAATCATTTGAAAAGTTCAAGGAATTTCAAAATGAGGTACAAAATCAACTTGGTAATACAATTAAATATTTATGATCAAATCATGGAGGTGAATATTTGATCCATGAGTTTGGTGATCATCTAAAGCGATGTGGAATTGTTCCACAACTTACTTTGCTGGGAACGCCTCAATGGAATAGGGTGTCTGAACGACGGAATCGAACATTGTTAGACATGGTACAGTCAATGATGAGCCAATATGATATTCCATTTTATTTCTAGGGATACACTCTAGAAACAACAGCTTTCACTTTAAATAGGGTTCCATCAAAAATAGTAGAAACGACACCATATGAGATATGGACCAGGAAGTGTCCTGGATTGTCTTTTCTCAAGATATAGGGTTGTGAGGTATATCTAAAACGTTTGACATCTGACAAACTCACACCCAAGTCGGATAAGTGCTTCTTTTTGGCGTATCCTAAGGAAACTAAATAATATTACTTTTATAAGTGGGATGATGACAAAGTGTTTGTTACTTGAAATGGTGTCTTCTTGGAGAAATAGTTTCTTTCCAAAGGAGTCAGTGGGAGTAAGGTGCAACTCGAAGAAATTTGGGAAACATCTGAAAATATTTCAACTCCTACTGAACCTCTATAGGAAGAACAAAATGTTGTAGAGCCTATAGATAAGGTATCAGCCCCATGTAGATATGAAAGACCACGTCAATTGCCTATAAGGTATGGGCATAACATTTTATTATTGAATAATGATGAGCCTAAGACTTATGAGGAAGTGATGGTGGACCCAGACTTAGTCATGGCTTGAAGCCATGAGATCCAAGATAAAATCCATGTATGTCAATCAAGTTTGGAACTTAGTTGATCCACCTCATGGTATTAAAACCTTGAGTGAAAATGAATTTTTAAGAAAAAGATAGATATTGATGGAAATGTTCACATTCATAAGGCACGACTGGTAGCGAAGAGTTTCAAACAAATTCAGGGTGTTGATTATGATAAAACCTTTTTGTCTGTCGCTATGCTTAAGTCTATCCGGATCATTCTAGCTATTGCTATATATTTCAATTATGAGGTATGACAAATGGATATCAAAACGGCTTTCTTGAATAGAAACCTAAGTGAGGATGTGTACATGACACAACCTGAGGGTTTTGTCGATACACAGAAAGCTAGAAATGTTGTGACATGTTAGTGCATTTTGTGAGTATTTGACAAAAGTTTTTATTCTTCTATCATGTGACCATTGCAACTACTTTCATATGACCATCGCAACCAGCAAAAACATGCAAACTACAACTGCATTTCTTGCTTTTGAACATTCGATTTCTGCCAAAACACCGACCAATTCATGCTTCTGAACATTCAGTTCGCGCACATTACCAACCATTTCTTGCTTCGCGCATTAATTTCCTTCACAACCTCAATCATCTGATACTTCATCTCATTGTTAATCGAACTCGACATCTGCATTGTTCACACGGATAGGTCAGATTGGGCAGAATCGGTGGTGGAGAATAGCGACAGGAGCAGTACGTTCTCCATGGCAAATGCAGAGGTGGAGAAAATTGGAGTAGCGAGAGCAGATGGAACCACAGTGGAGAACAAGATGGCAAGGGGTGGATGTGGTGGTGGAGAAAGGGGTAGCAGTGGCGGTAGACGGACAGATGAAACAACGATGGAGGGGACAGGGATGGGTGTGAGTGCAATCGGGTTAGATCGAGCTGTGTAGGAGCAGTAAGCAGTGAACAGAGGCAATTTGGTCCATACAAAAATATGGGTTGGAATACGAGGGTTGTATTTGGTGAAAATGGGATTAAATCCAAATTTTTGGCAGTATTAACAATTTTTGGCATCGTATTTACAGAAATGGTCGTGCTCGAATTTTTTTTTTTGCAAAAATAGCACCCCATCCACACGGCCACCATGCAAAGGTGCTCCACGCCTGCCATATCGCCACTGCCACAAGATGACCATGCAGTGGCCCCACCGCCCGCCACATGTCCCCTCCCGATTAGGGTTAGGGTTTCAGCCGATTTAATCTGTGTATTTTGTAGCATTTTTAAAATCTAGCAAATTAGTTTAAAAAATTATGAAATTTTACGTGAACTCTCATAACATGGTGTACTTTCTTTTGCAAAATTTTCCATTATTTTACTCATTTTGATTTTATGTAAATGGTCCTAACACCGATTAGGGTTTCGGCTTCGGCTGTGGTGGTGGGATTTTTTAAATATAGCAATTCAGTTCAAAAAATGGTAAAATATTACATGGAGCCTCTCAACATAGTATAATTGCTTGTGTAAATTTTTCATAATTTTATTCTTTCATTATTGTTCTCGCAATTTCATATAAGTGTACTGTTTGCACGAATTTGTAAATGTAGAAAATGAGGTCCAAAAATTATGAATTTTTTTATGATCCTCATGCAGTGGACTTGATTGCGTACTATTTCAACAATTTTATATGTCTCAAAAATGAAGGATTTAGGTTGCAAATATTAGGAATTTAGGTTTCGGAAATTAGGGTTTCATGATTTCATGTGAATTGGAATGTATGGAAAAAAAGTTGTATTGCAACTCCGTTGGAGACATCGATATACAATATGTTGCTTTCTGGAGACGTGATTATATGTAAACATCCTGGGTTATATTTTGGTGATATACATGTCTTCACAACAAGTTCTTGTGTCATTTGGATCAATCTAGGATCATGCATGCACTTAGAGTGTTTAAAAGGTTTAGTCTCGATGATGAATATAACAACCTGGAGATACATGCTAAAGGTCAACATGAAGATCAATATGGTTCAAAGACAAGATACAAGTAGTCTAGGATCCTTTTTGTATTTACCAGTCTTAGGAGAAAAGGATGGTTGTGAGAAACAAAGCGAGATTGGTTGCTCAAGGATTCTCTCAAGTCAAAGGTTTGGATTTTAGTGAAACTTTTGCTCCCGTAGCTAGACTTGAATCAATTCAGATATTACTTGCCTTTGCATCATGCTTTGATATTAAATTATTTTAAATGGATGTTAAAAGTGCTTTTCTAAATGGAAAAATATCTGAACTTGTATTTGTTAAGCAACCACCCGGTTTTAAAGATCCTAAGAATCATAATCATGTCTATAAACTCTTCAAGACGCTCTTGTTGGTGATATGCCCTAGAGGCAATCATAGAGATGATTGTATCACGTCTATGTTTATGAGTTATTGAATAAATGTTATTCTGTTCCTTGAATGAATCATTGGTTATAAAGATTAACAAGTATGTGACTTGTTAGTGAAACTCTTTAACTTATATGATATCGTTCTAAATGAATCCCTGGTCGGATGTCACTGGTCGGAACACCAGTTACTCTACAACCAACACATGTATTGATTGATGACCAAGTTTCACCAGTCATGGATATAGGGATATCGAATTAATAATGTGAGCACATGTTGGTGAACATGGTGTTGGATTGGCCCACCTTGAGACACTATTGAGATTGTTATGATTCGAAGTATCATTAGTTGGTCTCAAGCAATGATGATGTATAATCCTTAGACCTAAGATCAGCATGGTTCCCTGCATGTGTAATAGCACTCTTAGGGGTTGCTAAACGCTACTCGTAACTAGGTAGTTATAAAGGTAGCTTTCGGGTATGTTATGAAACAAGCGGAGGGATGTGACTGGTCGGATATGGGATTTGCCCCTCCTAACATAACATGAGAGATGTCTCTGGGCACCTCGAAGTGGTCGGATAAAGAAAGTGCATGGCCATGCCACTGGTGGTCGAAGAGTTCGACCACATAAGGTTATCCGATACTCGATCGAGAAAGTATTGAATAGTCCATGAATGACATGATATCTCACCTGGAGTTCAACCAGACATCGTGAGGCAAAGGGAGAATACACGAGTAGGTCGCTTAGTTCGATCAGTTATGGACTGGTAGTATGGAGATACGAGCTGGTCGTAGACTAGTCGAATGTAATCACAGAGTGGTCGAAACCTGGTCGTAAGGAGTTACGAACTGGTTGTGACCAAATACGAACTAGTCATATAGAGATATGACCTGGTCGTAAGTCATGAGGACCTGGTCATAGATCATATTGCATTAAGGTTCGTCCGATATAATTTGTTTGTATTGGGAATCGTTATGTCCTGCTAGGAACCGCTAACAACTCGTGATCGGAAAGGGTTTTCGAGTCACAACCGACTACACATAAACCTAACGGGTCACACACTTAACGGGTTGGAACAAAACATGTTCGGATAGGATCCGTCATGGGCACTATATAAGGAGATGCTTGAGGCTATTGGGAGATAGATGAGATTGACGTGAGTTGCTCCACCGAAACCCGAGCCGCCATCTTTCTAAGAGCTCTACCGTGCGACTTGGTGCTAGCACACTAGCGTATGGTTGTTCCTTCCCTGGACGTGTAGATACCGTAGAGGCACTACTGCGGTCGCTGTTGCACTTGAGGATGATCCGCGATCTTCGTAAAGAACTGCAGAAGTTGCTGGAGGAGATGATCGACCAACTAGGACGCTGGCCTATCGATTACGAGAACTACATCGATGTGCTCTACGTTGGACTAGGCTGCTCCAACTCTTCTTCCTCTGCTCTGCGTGTCTAGTGGTAACGATCTGTGATTATCTTCTTGCTTGGCTTCCTGGTTTACATGGTAGAATTTTTGAATTGTAGTTATCGTAGCCTATCCGTATCCCTTCAGCTCTATGGTCTTAAACAAGCAACTAGAGCATGGTATGAACGCCTTAGAGATTTTCTAGTTTCAAAAGGATTCAAAATTGGGAAAATTGATTCAACCTTGTTTACTAAAGTTTTAGATGATGATTTCTTTGTATGCCAAATTTGTGTTGATGATATCATTTTCGGGTCTACTAATCAAGACTTTTGTAAAGAATTTGGTGATATGATGTCTAGGTAATTTGAAATGTCCATGATCAGAGAACTTAGCTATTTCCTTGGACTTCAAATCAAGCAACTCAAAGATGGAACATTTGTGAGTCAAACAAGATACACAAAAGATTTGATCAAGAGGTTTGGCATGTATCGGACCTGGGAGTAACCCCCCAAATCCTCTGTGTATTTCTGAACTAGTCCCATGATCAGTAGCTAGTTCACACAGTAAACAGATATGGTAACATCCATAAATCGCACAAATTAATTAATAATCAACAGAATTTATTACCAGAAAGGCTTACAAGCCAACAATAAAGAATACAGCAGAAGACGAAGAAGTAGTGGAATCCAACTGATCTGCCACAAGCAATAGACTGGGGTAGCGGCCTAGTCGTTGAGATCCACACCGGTAGCAAAGTCCTCCTTTGAAATTTGTTTGCATAAAGCAAGGATGAGCATAACTTCCATGCTCGCAAGTTACACCCAATAACAGAGTTAATGCATGCATGGATGTAACAAAGGATGGCTTATAGGGTTATTTGTGCAAAAGCAATATTTGACAATTTAAATACAATACTAAGTTCAAAAGCTCAAATTTTACAATAAATAAAATTGAGTTTTAACTGAATTAATAAAGCTAGTGTAGGCACCAATCTAACACCAACGTAAACACGGGCACCAACACGGGGCTTCAACCCATAACTTTTCTCATGGACACCCATCCATGTCAAAACCTGTTTTACAAAATATTTTGAAAACAAAATCAAAATCTAACTTCGAGTGGCTTTGCTAAGCATGTCCATGACCGTGGACACGGTTATTTGAATAGTTTTTAATACTCTGCAGAGGTTGTACAGCTTTACCCACAAGAGATAATCAACTTATATTGTTCGCCCACACACTTCCGAAGGTGTGCGACTAAGAGATTATCACGAGGCCTTTACAATGCATCATCCCACTATGGCCACACCTCACTAAGGTTTCGCTTCCATTGGGTTAACCACCCGCCGGATTCAAGCCCCCTCTTGCGCCATGTGGAAATACAAAAAAGTAGGTCATTTTGATACCCACATATCAACATGGCACAACCACGATGGAATTTTGCAAATTACTTAGCCAAGTCTGTCTCATACCAGACTTGTGGTTGTACGGTGAGACGTAGCAAAATATGCTCGAAGACCGGTCCTTAACTGACTTGAGCACTTCCAAAAACCCAGGGTCTCAATCCTTCCCGGAATGAACCTGTGCATAAACCGGCTCCCACCATCCATCCATTTTGCCCAAGTCCAAACCATCATTTAATTTTATTTAATTTTTCAAAACATTTGTAAACTCCCATGACACACAAATGCCAAGGATACAAATTAAACAATATTTGATTTTTTGGCTGAAATTCCCCAAATCAAATATTTCAGGTCTAAGTATGGCTGAGCATAATTTTTCTCAAAATGTTCTAGTTCATACTATTGCATAAACTAGATTTTTATCTAAGGTGTCAAGGTATGTCTATTCAATGTCAAATTTGGTTGTACAAAGGAATTAGGCATAACTATAATTTAAAAACAGGAATTTAAATTACATTGAATAAAAATACGCATGCAATAATAATTTAAAATAGATTTTAAATAATTTGAAATAATGGGATAAAATATGTAACTTGCCTTGCTCAATTGGTTGTTCTCAAATGGCGTTGAAATCTGAATCCCCGAAGTCATCGAAATCTATACGCGAATATAGGCCAAATTCAAACAAAATTCAAATGAAGATTCAAATGAACTCCAAATTAAATAATTTTGGTTTATTTAGCTATATATTGAATTTATACAAATTTAGAAATTTGAATCGATGAAATCGGAGTTCGTATGAATGAGAACGAACCCCGGGAAGTTTTAAAACACATGAAATGATGAATATAGGAATTTCTTAGAATTTCAGAATCATTTTTCTAAAAGAAAATGGCTTTACTGCGCCAGCATGATGTCAGCGACCAATTTTCGTTCGGTTAAAGAATGCTACCACGTCAGCGATGACGTGGCGATACGGGGCTGTCACATAGGAGAAAAATGGCGACGTGGCGCCGGGTGGCATTGAGGTGGCGCCTGTGTGGCGGTGCCACATCAGCGAAAACCGGCAGTGCTCTTGGCCCTAGGGTCACCGGCATTGGGTGGCACAGCTGCGGCCGGCGAGGGCACCATCAGAAAGAGTGAACCGCGACAATTTTGGTGATTACCTTGGTGGTGGTCGGGCGCGAAGGGGACGGCGGCGGCGAGCAAAATGGCGGCGGCGAGATCGGGCTTGCGGCAGCAGTGGAGCTCCGTCGGTCTTGGGCTTGGGTGAGTGCAAGCACCGGGTGGGCGGTCGTGTGGAGATGTCGAATCTGGGGTCGGTGGCGGTAATGCGGCTTGGACGGCACCGGCGTTGACGAAGAAAGGGCGCCTAGCCAAAAAACCTCAACTGCGAAAGACGACGAAATGAAAAGGGGAGAGGAGGTGTGATTGAGGGGAAAATGGTGAGTGAAGGATTGCACACCCGGTGCTTCCTTTTATAGGGGCCGGGGAGGGTGAGGGCGGAGATTGGGCGCGCGGTGATTACGGCGGTCATGGCGAAAATCCAGCGTTTACGTGCGTGTTGAAGGGGAACGTGGCCGGAAAGAGAGGCGGTGGGATAAGGGGGTTTTAATGCACACGATTTTGGGAGAGAACGGGGCAAAAAAAGGCGGTGGATTTGGAGCTTGGAGTGGCAGCAATGGCAGCCAGCATGCGCGACTACGCGAGGAAGATGGGAACGGGGAAGAAGAACATGCGGGCGGGCCTACAGTAGAGAGAGGAGGTGGGGGAAATGAATCTTGGGTGAGAGAGAGGGGGGAGGCAGACAGCCGATTGGGCCGAAAGTGGCCGGTGCGTGTGGTGAATAGGGATGGGCCAAGGAGGATTCGGCCCATTAGGTTTTTCCGAATTTAAAAGGTTTTGCTATTTTAAATAATCCAAGTAATTAAGCTTTAGAAAATAACAAATAAAATTCAAAAATTCTAGAAAAATTCACAAAAATTCCTAGAGTTATTTTGGACTTAATAAAATTATTTCCAACTTAAAGTTGGCTTTTAATTTTGCAAATAAATTATCTTGGCTTTAAAATTATTAGGAAAAAGCTTTTAAAATTCGAGAAAATTCTAGAAATTAATTAAATTTTTATTTTTTTCAAATTTAACTCAAATAAAACTTCAAAAACTTTAATAAACTTTATTTTTGACTTTTAAAACTTTAGAAATTCAAGAAAAGCAATAAAACACTTCCAAATTCAGAAAAACCAACGAAATAATAACTTTATTTAATTTTATTTTGGTAACAGAACTTTGGGATGTAACAAACTACCCCCCTAAAAGGAATCTCATCCCCACGATTCGGAGAGGCTAGAAAGAAAGCTAGGGATACAAGGTTTTCAAATGGAGTTGTCATTGCCTACATCCTGCTCCTCATCGGACGGGGCCTGAGCTGAGATATTGTACAGACGTCCTCTTCCAGAATTCGGTGGCTTCCTGCTTGCTTGCATGTTGTTGACTTTTGGAACTTTGGAGTTGGATGGATTCGCTGCCTGCTGCTTCATTGGACATTTACTAGCAAAATGTCCAACATCATGGCAGTTGAAGCATGTGATGCCTGCAACATAGGATGGGTCCTTCTGTGGCTGGCCATCCTCAGGTGTTTTGGAAGACTCCAAATTATCTGGGTTGCTCATTGCAGGTGTTTCAGTTGAAGTGGTGGGCTGGAATCTGACTTGATGCGATGAAGTCCCTCTAGCTTTAGGAAAACTTACATGGTTGAACTTCTGTGCAGCCATCCTTCTCTTGCAGTTCTCCATCTCTTGGTGCTTGCCTTCTTGACGAATTGCCTTGTTAACCAGCTGCTAAAAATCTAAATAATCCTAGGAGATCAGCTGTACGGACAGATCATTATTGAGTCCTTCAAGGAATCTTTCTTGCTTGTCTTCATCTTTTGCAACATCTTCCAGTGCATAGCGTGCTAGTTGATTGAACTTGTGCAGGTACTCATTCACTGAGAGGTTGGCTTGGCGTACTGAGCAAAATTCCTTCTTCTTGAGGGTCATCATGCCGGAAGGAATATGTGCATGGTGGAAAGCTTGCACAAATTCATTCCAGGTGATGGCTTCAGCATTAGCATGTGAGATATTGAAGTTGTCTCACCATTCAGAAGCTGGTCCCATGAGTTGGTGCGAAGCAAACGAAACCCTTTCACGGTCGGTGCACTGAGTAATGTCAAACTTCTTACCAATCACCCGGAGCCAATCATCTGCATCCATGGGCTCTGTGCTGCTGGAGAAAGTTGGTGGACGCATCCTCACAAATTCTGACATGCTGGTCCTCTAAGGTGGTGGAGGTGGGGCTTGGAAAGTTGCAGCTTGTCGAGTTTGATTGCTGTTGATAGACTGAGAAAGCAGTTCAATCAGACGGTTTTGATTGGCCATCATCTGCTGCCATTCTGATCCATTAATTGGGCCACTTCCATCATTGTTGGCATTGGCTCCACTTCCCGAGTGACGAGTGTTTACCATCGGTTGGTTATTCCAAAGGTTTTAGGGAAGGAGACAATGGGTAGGGAAGAGACTAATAAGAAGGACCAAGGGGATAGAGCAAAACAACACTCCCAAACGAAAGAACCAACTCAAAAGCTTTCCAGAAAAACTTTAATAGTTTTAAATGATGTTCTATCGATTGATACTTTTAAGCTGGTGAAATGACTCAATATACAGAATGAGTCTTGGCAAACTTAGACTATATGGCTTGGCTGACATCGCCTCTTCTACTTGTGGTCTTTGATGATTCTTGTCTGTTGTCCTTGATGACTTTATGATGCTTTCAGGATAGCTTCATGTCTTGCAGTCTTCAACGTAATGGTAAAAACGGGTTGACCATCTATAGAAATTTTCAAGGACAAGAGGATCCATTTAACCTTATAAAATGGTGAAGAGAGAATTAGGTAAGAAAGAATTGCTATAAGGAAGCTATAGATAGATGACCAAGATGAGGAGAGAACAATTTATTTTTCTTGTTATATAAAATAAGTTTTGAAGTTTTCCAACTAACGACCATTCTAACTAGGTCACGACCTACAGTCGATATGGCTTTGATACCACTTCTGTTGGACCCGGGAGTAACCCCCCAAATCCTCTGTGTATTTCTGAATTAGTCCCATGATCAGTAGCTAGTTCACACAGTAAACAGATATGGTAACATCCATAAATCACACAAATTTATTAATAATCAACAGAATTTATTACCAGAAAGGCTTACAAGCCAACAATAAAGAACACAGCGAAAGACGAAGAAGTAGTGGAGTCCAGCTGATCTGCCATAGGCAATAGACTGGGGTAGCAGCCTAGTCGTTGAGATCCACACCGATAGCAAAGTCCTTCTCCTCTGAAATTTGTTTGCATAAAGCAAGGATGATCACAACTTCCGTGCTCGCAAGTTACACCTAATAATAGAGTTAATGCATGCATGGATGTAACAAAGGATGGCTTATAGGGTTATTTGTGCAAAAGCAATATTTGACAATTTAAATACAATACTAAGTTCAAAAGCTCAAATTTTACAATAACTAAAATTGAGTTTTAGCTGAATTAATAAAGCTAGTATAGGCACCAACCAAACACCAACGTAAACACGGGCACCAACCCGGGGCTTCAACCCATAACTTTTCTCATGGACACCCATCCATCTCAAAAACTATTTTACAAAACATTTTGAAAACAAAATCAAAGTCTAACTTTGAGTATCCTTGCTAAGCATGTCCATGACCGTGGACATGGCTATTCGAATAGTTTTTAACACTCTACAGAGGTCGTACAGCTTTACCTACAAGAGATAATCAACTTATATTGTCCGCCCACACACTTTCGAAGGTGTGCGACTAAGAGATTATCACAAGGCCTTTACAATGCATCATCCCACCGTGGCCACACCTTGCTAAGGTTTTGCTTCCATTAGGTTAACCACCCACCGGATTCAAGCCCCGTCTTGCGCCATGTGGAAATACAAAAAAGTAGGTCGTTCTGACACCCACACATCAACATGGCATAACAACGATGGAATTTTACAAATTACTTAGCCAAGTCTGTCTCATACCAGACTTGTGGTGGTACGGTGAGGCGTAGCAAAATGCGTTCGAAGACCGGTCCTTAACTGACTTGGGCACTTCCAAAAACCTTGGGTCTCAATCCTTCTCGGAATGAACTCGTGCACAAACCTACTCCCACCATCCATCCATTTTGCCCAAGTCCAAACCATCATTTTATTTTATTTTATTTTTTAAAACATTTGTAAACTCCCATGACACACCAATGCCAAGGGTACAAATTAAACAATATTTCATTTTTGGCTGAAATTCCCCAAATCAAATATTTCAGGTCTAAGAATTGCTAAGCATAATTTTTTCTCAAAATGTTCTAGTTCATACTATTGCATAAACTAGATTTTTATCTAAGGTGTCAAGGTATGTCTATTCAATCTCAAATTTGGTTGTACAAAGGAATTAGGCATAACTATAATTAAAAACTGGAATTTAAATTACATTGAATAAAAATACGCATGCAATAATAATTTAAAATAGAATTTAAATAATTTGAAATAATGGGATCAAATATAATCAAAGATGTAACTTGTCTTGCTCAATTGGTTGTTCTCAAACGGCGTCGAAATCTGAATCCCCGAAGTCGTCGAAATCTATACGCGAATATAGGCCAAATTCAAACAAAATTCAAATGAAGATTCCAATGAACTCCAAATTAAATAATTTTAGTTTAGTTAGCTAGATGTTGAATTTATAAAAATTTAGGAATTTGAATCGACGAAATCGGAGTTCGTATGAAGGAGAACGAACATCAGGAAGTTTTAAAACACATGAAATGATGAATATAGGAATTTCTTAGAATTTCAGAATTATTTTTCTGAAAGAAAATGGCTTTGCTGCACCAATATGACGTCAGTGACAGATTTTGAACTTAGTTTCGAATCTAGAATTTGGTTGAGTTTAAAATTGAATAAATTTCGCTTTTCCGAGTGATATTTTCTCCAATAAAGGTTTGGGGTATTACATTCTACCCCCCCTTAACAGGATTCGACCTCGAATCTACTCACCGACCTTCCCGAAAGAAAACTGTGACTGGAGTGAAACAACGACAAACACGCACCCGTTGCAAACAAATCCGAATACTGTTCGCGCATGCGAGACTTCAATTTCCTAAGTAGCCTCTCTCTCGGACCGATGAGACCACAACACAACGATGCAAAACGACGTCCGTCCTAACACTCAATCCGGTATTTCCAGGTGTGCTCATCAGAAGAGGATCGAAGATAAGACCCTACTCGATGGTCAACGTCTTTAACGAAATCCCAAGCTTTGAATTGCTCAGCTACTCACTTAGCACCAAACGTTGCGTACGTCGCGTATGGGCCCGAGATGGTCAAAGCGATACGCCAACTTACTAATTTCCGCAACTGTCGAAAACGAACCAAGGTACTTGGACCAAACTCCCCTTTGGTACGAAAACACACAACAAATGCCCAGAACCACCCCTCGGTACACGTCCGTGCGTCTAGTGCCGGCACATATGCCATGCCGTATGTCCACTCCAGGACCACACGCGCCATGAGCCATATGCCCATGCCCCTGTCCCGTATGTGCTCGTGCAGCGAAGGTTGATGCTCAAAATTAAACTCTTCATCTAACAAGGGTCACCTCCTTTAAACAAGAATACACAACAGAACTGGTTCTTAAACCACTGATTCACAAAAAGAATCCAACTGGAAATAGAGAGTTCTCACCGTATCCATGCAATACTAACTCCCCTCCAAAAGGGTAAAACCCCAAATCTGACAATTCATCACGAAAACAATCCCATTTTCTAAATAGGCAGTTTATTGAATACCACGAAGCCAAAGGAGAAATCACTCGAATGCCCAAACCAAATACTTCTTTTGGTTTGTCTAAATTGGAAAGAATCAAACATGCCAACAATGCGCCAACTCAAAGTGCGGAAGACACCAGCCAACAACACAAAACTCAAACAAGAAACAAGAAAACGCTTCACCACCCGAGGAAACATCCTTTTTCTCAGTCTCTCTTTTTGGAAATAAACCTCTCTCGAACCTTGGAATACGAATTCATCGCTTACCACACGAGCTTAATCCTCCTAATTAAACATCCTCAAAATATGCTTAAACTGAAATACATCATCCATACCATGGTGGAGAGACTCTATTGAATCCGCCGAATACCCTAGGTAACTCATCCTTCTGACGGAATTAATTTGATAGAAGGCATCCAAAGCTTCACAAAATGTAGGTCCCACGTAATCACATTACCTCCAATTTTCCAGAATAACAACTCAGAATCCTCAGTATGCTCGCTCATGAACTACATCGGAAGGGTTCTAACAACAATCATTCCATTGCTCAGAATACTCCTTTTTTTTATCTCCTCTACACACAATCTTTGGGCGACCAAAAAATCTAGCATAAAAATGCAAAGCCCAAATCTAACCTCCAAGACCTCTACAACGAATTTCTCTTATAACAGATAGTGAAATCATCGGATTAAACCTCTAACATCCCCACAAATCTAACATACTCACTCATTGACATCATTAGGAATCACCCATACATTATTGCAATACTTTCCAATTGCGTTACTCAATAAAATTGATCAAGGTTTCCATACCTTCGATAATCCCCAACCTTTCAACATGAACTGAAGTTCTGGAATTTCGCTATACTATAGGTTCTACTCGGTCTTAACACTGTTTAGATTTACTTCGAAGCCCAACATTCCATTTGAATCAACTTTCCTCCAAGAGGTACAGGTCAAAACCAATTCATCTTCTTCTACCCTCCAATAGCTTGGTAGCAAAATACCACCACTACCATTACTTAACCATCACCAAGCAGGTTGCCAAATTACACTTTGTAAAACTTTGCAACATAAAAGCTGATGATCCTTTCTCAAAAGGAAAAGCGAACAAGGACAAGTTTCCTCTCACGAAAGCGTTACTCTTCACAGCGAGCACGAAACCAAAAGAATTATTCTGATAACGATGATCTTGGGAAACGAAAGTTGAGTTCACCGATGAGGGCACACACCCCTCAAAAATGGAATAGCAAATAACAGCCAATGAGAAAAAGACATTGCAATTGAAACTCGAATCATTTCATTTACGGGATTTCACGGAAAACAAACGGATTAATTTCCTCTTGAAGAAATCAACAAAGTTTTCTTTGATTGCAACCTCACTTTGCGAACTCAAACCAAAGAGCCTTTAAGACTAAATCACACAAAACTCTAAAAAAACAATAGGACATTCCCATTTAAGTGATATCACCATAGGCGATCAATTTACTACAAGTATTAACATCAATCTCACAACAACAATTAGAAAACACTTCGAAAGACCCACGTGAAAAGAATGGGTTGATTCTTTCTCAAAAGAAGAGGCAAATGGAAACGATTTTCACCAGCTAGAAAAAAAATCATTTACCACTCGCAATAAACACAGGACCATTGGAAATAATCAATTAGGCAAAGAACTCAGAAAACATAAGAGGAGACCATACTTGAGGACATAGGCCTTGCAGGAAGAGAATATCAATCCCTAACAGATAAGAACAAACGGACATTCAAGATCAAATCGCGTCAACCACTTAAGAACCAATAGAATTTTTGCGACCCGTCGCTTTACTCGATGACTTCCATTTACCACATAAATCTTGAACACCAAAAGATCATGAAAGCAAAACTTGAAACACTCTCATTTAAGCAATATCACCATAGGTGATCAAATTACTACGAGGATTAACATCAATCTCACATTCTGGCGATTTAATAATGACGACAACATACACTGGTACTAAGAATCATCAAACTTTATTACTCCATCCTAAAACTTCCCAAAGGAAACACAAACCACAAGGTTGAAGCAAATTTATTATATCAAGATTATGCTAGGCAATAACAATATCACAAGGCACGCTATCAAAGACCACTTACGAAATTCATCTATTCAACTGTTGGTGTTGCTCAACACCATCCTCAGCACTCATTAACAATTGATGATTGTACTAATCATGTGTGTACATACGGTACTAATTCCATTTGCAATCACTTAACCATCTATAAACATAGATTCAACATTTCACCTTTGTTCAGAAATCAGTTCAAAACATGATTAACGATTCACTAACATAATTTTCTATAAAAGGTTTCGCGAATCGATACACCAGCATCCATCTGGTTCTTTATACAGGTTTCATTCTGAACGGATATGGACAATCTTTTATTTAACATACACCATGTATCAAATACAAGGACATCTCAAATTAATCAATTTCACTTTCATGTATGGTGGTTAAGAATAATTGATTTGCACCATGCTAACAACCCAACTTGGTAACTCACAACATAACAATTTATTCATTTAGTTATAACTTCTCATTTTAAGCATGCTAAGGCATCACAAAAGGATCCTAACACCTTCATTCAGCAAAAGAGAGACTTTAAACCTCAACGCTCGAAGTAATCCAAAAGAAATACATAAAGCCAAAGCTTTCACATGTTAACAAATTGGCAATAGAAAACTTTCATTATCCAAACTATCAAACGAATAAATGAGTCATCCTTTTCCAATGAGAAAGAAGGAACAACCATGGAAACATCAATCTTGCCAATTGACAATGATCACAAGTAGTAAAAACAACTCAATAGTCGAAAAGTAATAATTGTTTCAAAGAACCATTAGAGATCTATTGAAAACCATCAACTATCATGAATCACGAACCCAGGAGAAATTCATCAACCACCATAGGGCAAGAATTGCCAAATTCAGAAAACCATCAACTGTCATGAATCACGAACCCAGGAGAAATTCATCAACCACCACAGGGCAAGAATTGCCAGATTCAGAAATCAAGGAAGAGAACAACTTTCTAAAGCAACTCACGCTTAACACCTGAAACTATGGTACTTGGGGTAACTACTCCCCTAACCACAAACCGCGAACGGTGGTGTAACCTGGTGATGAGGACATCACTTCTTCGGATACACACAACAATCCTCCACTTGACATTCAAGGACCAATCACTAGAGCTCGCGCCCGACAATTGAATTTACAGGTGAGCTCGTTCCTAACTACTTCTTTTTGTTCATTTGAGAATCGATTGCTACCTAATGATTTAATTATGATTAGGAACCATGGAGAGGACCTAGAAGTACTTGGAGAAGGGCTACAAGGCGCACAAGTCCAGCGAGGGCGGTCGAATCATGTTGGAGTCCCAACTCAAGCCGACTTCGAATCCAATTCGGAGTCCAGGACCAGGCCGTACTAAAACGGACGCCCAGATCGCATCCGGGCTCCGTTTTGGATGTTCCACATATGTATGGAAAGCTGAGAAGACGACCTTTCCAATGGCTCTGGTCCCATGTCAAAATTCCTTCTGAGTCAACGGGAATCGTCGAAATAAGTGGGCATTCAGAATCTGTCAGGGTGCTGCGCCACCGTCTTTTGGGCCGTTCGGCTTTGTATCGTGTTGGAGCCCATTAGGGCGCGTCCAGGGGTTTTGCACGCCCCTCAATCCTTTATATCCAGCCGCCACCCCCACCATTAGGGTTGGGTTTTGCTTAGATTAATTCTGTCTTGAATAGTGTCGCCGTTCATCGGTTTGTGAGACCCCAACTTTCGAGTGCTAAAACAATACATCCGCAATTCCGTTGTGTTCTTCCTTGTTCTTGCTTGTGTTCTTGATTCGCGGCGAGATTAGCCTTCTTGGCGAGGTCAACCGGCAGCGCACGGTTGATAACTGAGGAGCGTGGTGCTGCGATTGCGGGGTTGAACGTGTTGTTCGGAAGCGAATCGATTTGTGTCGCGCCTCCACCAAATCGAACATATCGAAACTGTTGGAAGATCGGGACCCGTCCTATCACAGTGAATCCCAAAGTAACAACCACGACCTCCACTTCCTATCATCCGTTATTGACACGCATAATCAATATAATCAATTATGAATATATAGGATCATCTCATGACAACCATAGAATAAATTTATAGATATAAGCTATCACATCATATCATAGATTAACAACAAGAAAGATAGTACAGAAGCAATTCAACAATTGCTTAACGAATGAAACATAACAATAGAAATGCGGAAACAATGAATTACCCAACCCCACCTACTGTGCACAGTGTGTCTTTTAATATATTTCTATTAACCACGGACCTAAAGCTCGCTCTGATACCAACTGTAACACCCTAGCTATTCGGAAGCCAAGATGCCACCTAAATCATCTAACATACAACCATAATACGGAAGAATTTGAATAATATCATCTAATAACATAAAGAGATCACTATTTAATAGAACCATGGTATGAAAATAGTCTAAATTCAAGCAAGTATATCAAAGGGTGATCGAAGATCACAAGCAATACTTAATCAACCATAACATAGAGAGGGTTATCAACCACATCTAAATTTATTTATTACAGTTCATCAATTAACAAATGAAGGCTAGAACCAAGTCCTATTATTGAATTGAAATATGGTGAAGTGAACGAATAGTGCATGTCTACTCCCTCCCAATAGAGCCATCATCAACGATCACCTAAAATAAACAAATAAAGCAAGAATGAGTCCGAGACTCAGCAAGTACAGTGAATAATTGAACATACAACAATTATGAACATGGCAACATCTTTTAAGAATATGAACATAACACTGAATGAATATATGAATGAATGAAATGAATGGATTGAATGAAAGGATGGACTGCACATGTGCTTATACCGGTATAGCTAGTGACACACCCATCGGTGTTCACCTAAGCCTGCATTTAACAAAATACGGGAATCCAAATCCCATATGAAGAACGTTTCATACGGGTGTCCAAATCTGCCCACATTGGAATGGTGGGTCTTATGTGCCCATACTGGAATTGATGGGTCTTATAATCCACTCCCGTGGAAGGAACATGAAAATGGATGCATGTATTGAAATATGAATTATGAAAGATATCATGTCTACACATGGAATTAACACATAAGAAAGAAACATAAACTTTGAATATTCTCATGGATCACAGAAAAGCACAATACGAACATCAAGCATCCAGCATTCACTAATCATAAGAACATCAAAGTACTTGCCTTTCGCGTTGCGACGCGTTAGTAGGCAATGAAGATGCCTCTAAACCCGAAGCCTCTCCGCCTACACAAGTAAGTACTCGAAATAAGAACAACATGGTACAGGACACTACCAGTAATGTTCTACAACATCTTCCCAAACACCCAAGAAATCGCCATAATCCCTATTCTGAAAACAGGCAACACAACCATAGAATCGAATCTGGACAGCAGAACGGAAATAACCATAACATATGACCTGGGACTCGGAACGAGGTGAGCCTAGTTCCTAATGAAACTTAACGAACATATCTACAACATTCTAGTTGGCGAGATAACCCAATTCGGCCAAAAACAAATGCTAACAGGCAGTTGAACTTAAAAGACAGATTCTGTCTAGACGAATCGGACAGCAGTAAAGAATAGATCACAACTTTTGATCTACAACTCCGATTAGGGCGTTCTTGATCATTATGGAGAGGTTATGAAATTTTATAAAATAATCTAGTTGGGTGGAAACCCTGAATTTTCATCTAACATAAACATAACTTAAAAGACAAATTAACAGATCAATCTCGTCAGAATTCTGGGCAGCAAGATTGAAACTATCATAACTTTTGATCTGTATGTCCGAATTAGGTGTTCTTGGCGGCCACAGAAATATAAAAGCATTATATAACTATCTCTAGGAGATGGACATCTCGAATTCTATCTCTAAGAACCCGAAATCGACCACGCAAGGTACTGGACAGAATTGAACGTCTACTGGCAGCAAAACGATCCAACCCAAATCATCGAATTCGCCTCTACTCAACAACAAATAGTGGGGAAAACACTTAGTTACCCTTGTAGACCCGCGAGAAGATGATGATCAAACCTCGAAGAAGATGATCCTCTCCTAGTCCCTTCTCCTTCCTCTCCTTCTTGATTGACAACCCCGCAAAGGACCTCGTCTTCACTCACCAATAGTCGGCAGCAGGGGGAGGCGCCAATCACCAGGAGGGAGGGCAGCCAAGGGACAGCAGGGGGCGTCCATGGAACAGCAGGGGGCGGCGGCTCCTTGGGGAATTAGGGGCGGCCAAGAGGAAAGGAGAGAAGGGCGTCCCCCTTCATTAGGGTTAAGGGGGGAGTGGGGCACATGGGCTTTTGGCCCAAGTGGGCGCCTCCCCTCTTGGTTTACTTGGCTAGCCACAAGGCCAGGGCAGCTTGGGCCAGAGGCCCACCTCCTTATTTCCCCCAAACTCTGAATTTTGAACTTAGTATCGAATCTAGAATTTGGTTGAGTTTGAAATTGAATAAATTTCGCTTTCCCGAGTGATATTTTCTCCAATAAAGGTTTGGGGTATTACAATTTGGTATTATTTGAAGCTTTAAATAAAGATATTTTTCAAATATCTTCCTAAAAACCTCTATGTTCATAAAAATTATGTTCTTAGATATTCATTAGTCTCTTCAATGCATAATGATCCTGAATAATATTTATTTGAGTGCAAAACTACAAATCATTTGCATATTTCTCAAATCCAAGATCTATCTCTGAAGTTCTAGAAAAATAGGAACTACCAGCGGCTTAACAAAGGTACTACCGCATTGTGGTACTACCAGCGTATGAGTTGCGATACTACCACGTCGATTGTAAAAGGAATTAACTGCCTTCGCATGGGTCTTTACCCCTTCATCTCATCCCGAGCAGTCATTCCGTAGCCCATCTCTCTCTCTCACTCTCTCACCGAAGAACACTCAAACCCTCTTGAGAAACCCTCAAATCTCTTCCAATTTTCTTCAATTTTTATTGATCTCCTGCGACCTATGAGTCCCTCTCCCTTGGACCTCAAGGTATATATACCTCAAATCCCCTCTTTTTGCCATGTTTGAAAACCCTAGGTCACAATTCAGTTCATTTGAGAATGTGGATGTTTGAATGAGGTTTGTTTGGGCAAATTACACAACTAGTGTCCTGAGATGTCTATGCATCTATTCCATGGATTCAATCCATTAGAGATACCAGGAAAATATAAGCAATTTCATGCCCTAGAACGTGTTCAGAGAAAGCGGTACTACTGCTCGTCGTGCATGGAACTACCACGGTGTGGTCGTACCAGCCAGTGAACGGCGGTACTTTCGCATCCTGGTACTACCGCCATTTGCACGTCGGTACTACCGATTTCTCTGACAAAACAGTCAGTTCATTCCATTCAACTTTAAACCGACTTTGGTTGATCTGTAATCTGTCCTCTCTGTTTGAAGATGCCTAGGACCAGGATCGCCACTCGCAAGTCCTATGGCATTCCAAGAGCTCAGAGATCAAGTGGTCAAACCTCTTCTTCTTCTCAGCAGCTTGCAGCTCCTTCTCCTGATCAAGAAAATCTAGAGGAAATTTAGAAAGAAAGAAAAGATAGAGGCAAAGCTCCGGCTACTGATGATTCAAAAGATGAGGAGAGTTTAACCCAGGCAGAAACTGAGTCTGAAGCAGAAACTAAATCTGATGAGGAAATGGAAGAGCCTGAGGAGCAACAAATCAATCTGAGGACGATCACAGGAGATGAATACGCTATAATGCGTCATAGAAATCAGTTTGTGCTCCCGAAGTCATCTATAAATCCTAAGTTCCACACTAGTTTTCAGGAGTTGGTTTTATGAACAGATGTATGGCCCCCACAGGCAGTTTTCTGATCATAAATTTGTGGATTGGGCGCATCTAAACTCCCTGGACAAGTATGATGGAGCATATCGGCTATTTCAAAGGGTCGGTATCCATGACCTAGTAGCGCTAAAATGCGACTACGATGAGGATATAATTAGGCAATTCTATGCTACTTTATATATATCTCCTGATTTCAATCAAATGACATGGATGATAGGGACCACTTACTTGGATTGCCAGAGGCACGGGTTTGAGCTAGCCTTAAGGACAGAGTCAAACAGATTTGAGAAAGTTTATGAAAGACCTGCCCTTTTGGTTCCAGCCTGGATGGAGTACTATGATAAAAATGTCAGATATACTCCAGGAAAGATAGGCGGTCTCCTGCCAATTCCAGCTTGGTCAACAGGATAATTAACCATACCATTCTCTCTAAGAGCGGTAATTTTGATGTCATTAGAGGTCATGCTTGGAATTTGATATACAATATCATGCATGGCAGGAAATTTGATATGGTCGATGTTATCCTTCGAGAGATTGCTTCTTCCAAGAATGATCTGGTCAAAAGAATCAATTATGCTCCTTATATCATGACTTTGATCATCCGGAAGACTGGATATCATGGAGGCTTGGGATCTATCCACAAGCCATACAAGTTGCGTGAAGGTCCTCCTATTCCTGCAGCTACTCGTCCTCAGGATCAACAATGAGAAGATGCTCAAGAAGAAGAACAAGTTTCTCTTTCTTAGATCTATTCAGCTATTTTGGAGGTTCAAAATTCTCAGCAAGAATTTCAATATAACTGAAACCAACAATAGGCTGGCTGCATTGACAGAAAGTGTGAGTGCTCTTGAGCAAGCCTTATCTACTCCAGCTCGATATGGGGGCCGTCGCCTCAACATACCTCCTCAAGATCCACTTCAAGCTTCTACCTCTCAAGCTCCACAACCTCCTCAAGGTCCAGCTAAATGACTCCTTTTGGTTCTTGATGCCAAATGGGGAGAAGTTAGGAGGAGAAAAGAATTGAAAGATTAAGGGGGAGCAATCAAGAAGTTTGGGCTTCTACTACCTATATTATATAATCTATGTTGAACTTGTGTGCTTATAATAGCCTAGTTTAAAATTGTTCCATGATGACTCTTATATTATGCTATGCAACATGTTTGCTATCATCCTTGTTATGGTATTATGTTCTTATGACTTTATGGTATTTTGTTGAACTTGGTACTTGGTAATATGGTGAAGTTATTCTCGGTGAATTGCAATCTCTATCTTATGATTATTTATATTATTGTCAATTATCTCAAGTTTCAACAAGCAAAAGAAACTCCGTCAATGTTTTCAAAAACCTCTATATGTGCTTGCAAAAGCATCTTCTTATTCATATGCACATGTTTGGGGGGGGGGGATTTCTTTGAAATGACTTTAAAAAGAAAATAATTCTCAAAACTCATTTCAGCTCATTGCAAGAATTATTTTGTTAAGTCACAACAAGATTATACAACTCGTTTTACAACAAGAGGTATATTCAATACTATATCTTTCTCACATATTGATTGGGTTGTCATCAATTACTAAAAATGGGGAGATTGAAAGCATCTAGGCCTCTAAAAATTGTTTTGGTAATTAATGACAATATGTGAATATGGGACTAACATGTTTGTTGAGTGTTTAAAAGGTTTAGTCCCGGTGACAAATATAACAACCTAGAGATGCATGCTAAAGGTCAACATGAAGATCAATATGGTTCAAAGACAAGGTACAAGTAGTCTAGGATCCTTTTTGTATTTACCGGTCTTAGGAGAAAAGGATGGAAGACCGGATTTTAGGTTAAATGTCGTACTATTAAGAGGGATCATGACTAGTAGCTTGATAGCATGTTCTTGTGCCATTTGGATCAATCTAGGATCATGCATGCACTTAGAGTTTGTTTTGAAAGCCAACTAAGCTCTTCTTAGAAAAGTCGATTAATCTGAAGCGTTTCCTTGGCGATTACTGCGACAGCGATATGACCGGAAAGTGGCCGGTACTACATAACCGATCGGACCAAAAACTAGTTGGAGGTTCGTTTTTTATAGAGTGAAACCTTTTGGAGCATGTTTGCTCCCCTGGAAGGCGGTAGTACCGAAGTTCATTTGGCGGAACTACCGCGTCACAATATGACCGCAAATCCTGAGCGGAACTACCGCAACCCAGTCTTTCTGAAAACTAGTCGGTGGTACGTTATTTTCAAACAGGGCTTGTTATGGACCTCGAAGGGAAGCGATCGTACCGCCCTTGTGATCAGAAGTACCAGAGAGCGGAACTACCGCATGATCAACAACGGTAGTACCGTGCTGCATTTCCAACGGCTAGATCAGAGGCATTAATTACATCTGCGCTAACCGTTACTATGTAGTTGGAGGAAGTGCGGTAGTACCACCCGATGAACGGCAGTACTACCGCTCATGCTGAAAACTTCAGGGTTTTGCCTCCAACGGTCAAATTTGTTTGTGGGGGGTATAAATACCCCTCCACCAGCTCAAGGACAGAAGTTGAGAGACCTCATTTAACATCCTTGAGCTAAGAGCATTCTCTCGACACCTCATATACACTTGTTGCATATTCATTGTGAGGTTGTTGAGCAAAATTCAAGTGCATTCATTCTAGATTGATCCTTAGCACTTGATTGCCGTCAAGCGAAGATTGTGGTTCTTTACTCTTGGTGTTTGCCAACACCTAGACGGCTTGGCGTGAGTTGGCGCGGTGATCTCTTGAAGGAGATTGTGAAGAGGGCCGGTGCCAAATTGTGAGTGGTTCAGTGTTTTTCATCTCCAGAGTAGAGGAAGAACAACCACTAGTGAAATCGAGGAGTAAGGCTTAATTCGTGGAGCCGGTGCAAGTTGCTTGGGCTTTCCTCAACGTGGACTAGTGAAAATTGGCAAGTCTTCGATACCACGGCAAAACATAGCGAGTCATCATTTGGTTATTTCTTTGCCTCTACTTTCTGCATTTAAATTTCTAGCAAATTGAGATTATCTTATTTAGTTGTGCTAGAGATATATTTGTATAGTCTTGTTTTGTGGTGCCTTAGCTTTACTAGAATTGAGTAGGTCTTGTATTGCATTATAAATCTTGATTAGCTCTAAAATTGTAGAACTTAGTTTTAGAAAGTAAGAATATTTTAGAACCTCCTATTCACCCCCCCTCTAGTCGATTATCCTTGATCCTACAACGACAGACTAGATAAGGTTGTGCATGAACCAACTGAAGAAGATATGTGGCATGCAGATCATATTACGATGCGTCGTAACCTCCGACTCGTGTGCGTTTTGAATGCTATGGTACATCGTTATATGATCTGCACGCCACGCATCTCTCTCAGTTGGTTCATGCGCAATGTTATCTAGCCTGTGGTACAATACAATATTAAAGAATATCATCAACAGAAAACTGATAAATTAACAAAAAGTGTCCTATAGCATAAAAAAATAGATGTGTGCAACTAGTCTCCGTGGCAATCTCTTTTCTTGTTGAGCTCACCTCATCACATAGTAGCACCTTCGATGCATGTTCATGTCACAAAACATGACCATTATCCTATAGCATAAAAAATAGGCATGTTAGAACATTACAGTAGTGATGAGAAATAGGCAATTTTGAAGCACAATTGATTTCTGACTCTAAGTTCAAAATAGTAAGAACTAAGAAGACTTCAACAGATCACCTCTAACTTGATAGATGCAAATGATTCGATTGTATATCTGACTGATTCTAAATGAATGGCAGAAAGCACATTCATCTTCAAATAAGTTGATTGGTGTTTGCAGACTCTTCAAGCCAGTAGTACCTTCGTTGTCTTCCTGCGACATAACAAAGACGTAGCAACGATGTTAATGCACTATACAATGAAGAATGTAGCAAGGATGCAAATTATGCATATCTCGTACAAGTTTCGCTGTACATAAGAAAACAAGGTGGAGAAAACATTACATTACAACACCAAATAATGACCAGATGAGCTCGGTCTGTTGGGACAATCCTTCGCTGAGTGCCCAAGGGTCTTGCATATCCTGTACTTGCTTGTGCGGCTAATATTGGAACGTTGGCTAGCATCCATGTCATTCCGAAAGCGCCACGTCTGCCGTCGCCCCTTCGCTATTGTCTTCAAGTCCTTGTTCGGGCCCCAATGCATCATGTCTAACCAAAGATCCTTGTAGCTCATTTCCAAGTTGTATGAGTGAAACTCCGCACTCCATGTACCAAAAAGGTGCTGCATGTCATAGTACTCGGAGATATATGGTGTACACATCTGCCTCATTTGCGCACACGCCTTATACACGTGCAAGAATGGCTTGTACAGGAGCTTTGGCTTGTTGCAGGTGCATGTCTCAACATTACCTAGGGTGTATGCCTATTTCCTTTCCCCCCTAGCATAACTGTTGATGTGTTTCTGCCAAAGACTGATCTCGTACTTCCTCCTAAGGCCATCGATCAACCGGATATCGTGCATCCAGGACTTCTCCATCTTCTTGTCCATGTCTTGTCATACAGAATGGATCATTTCTCTAATTCAGGAGCGTGGCCATTAATCCACTCTGAGAAACTTATGGCACTATGTGGATATCATGGGGATATGCTCACGATCTTAGGATGATGATACAATTGGCAATGACGTTGAAGGTTTGTCGATTCATGCGTTTTCGGTGAAGTTCAAATTGCTGTCAGGTCTCAGGTGGTCAGACCGGCTAATGTGTGGTGGTTAGACCAACCTATGTGGCGGTTAGACCGGCCACATTGGCGGTCAGACCGGCCAGGTCTAAACTCAGGCTCTGGCTAAGTGACTGGCGGTCAGACCGGCTTTTGGGTGGCGGTCTGACCGGTCAACAAAGTTTTCGGAGTTTGGAGCTGGGCAAAAAATAGAGGGTGTAGGCAAGAGAGGAGTTTTTTCTACACTTTGTCTCATATTTTTTGGAGCTTCCAAGAAAAAGATATATTTATTTGAAAATTCTAGAGTGGTTTCGGTTTTCAAATAGGAAATTTGGCCAAGTCCCAGATGGGCGGTCGGGCCAAACCAGCAGGTGGCGGTCGAGGCCAGGCCGGTGATCGAGACCCGGCAGTGGCGGTCGGCCGGTTTTGACTTGTTCATCGGCCAACTCGGTGGCAATGATTGTTTGGATAGGTCATATTCATGGGTTTCAGTGCATATGTGTTTCATGATGCAAGTTTTCACTAACGTGGGTCAAGTTGTGAAGAACTTGCTCCCGGAAACGATTTCTTGGTCTATTGCTGTGAAAGTTGCTTGGAGGTCAACGACGGTCAATGGTGAGGATGATCAGGACTAAGCTTGGTGAGCTGAGGTTCAGAACGATCGAAGATGCCAGGTGAGGTCAATGGACTCAAGCATGGCGCAGAATAGAAAGGGATGACCGAACGGGCAGTTCGGTGCGACTAGTTGGATCAAGCGATGCGGTTGTCGGTACAAGTGCCATGGAAGTTTCGGTGGGAGTCGGACGGGAGAGACTTGCCTTCATGATGAGAGTCGTTGATCAACCTACACGTGACAAAGCAAGAAAGTCCTTCACGAAGATGGGACTCGGTCTTTGCAAAAAGATCGAGAAGGGGTATTTTGGTAATTTCACCTAAATATCGCCTTGGTTACTTTTGGCTAAACCACGACGCAAGACAACACAAGGAGAAGCGTTTTAGGTCAAGTGAAGTTGAAAACGGCGCTTTAAAATACGTGCGTGTGTAAAACCTGTTTGTGTGTGGGCTTAACGGGTGCCCAATAGAGAAACTCTTCTAGAAGGATTAGCCTCCACTATAAATAGAGGAGGGAGGTGGCTGCACCCCCTCAACCCTTTTGTCATTTCTAAATCCTAGTTTTGGTGTTAGGGGCTTAGAGAGGAAAGTGGAGGTTTAGCGTTCTAGAGAGTTTTGGATTGATTGTGTGCTCATAGATTGAGCTCTTATCCTCCTAGTTGGAGTGGCTGTAAACCCTCAACAATCTCAAATCAATCTATACATGATTCCTCAAAGATGAGTCTCTTTGTGTTCTTGCTTTCTATTTCGTAATTTTGAGGCTTTCTTTGATCCTTTGATTTTCTGTTGGTTTCTTCCCCCTATCTAGCTTGCAGTGACATGTGGGAATACATCTAGGATCATCTTGATCATCAATCGTCCACGAGCAAGTGTTTGGATCAAGTTTTCGTTTTTGCTCGGTTTTGGAGCATCCTTCACTCAAATGGAAAATGGTCGGAACTTTGATATGGATCTACATGATCCTTGATTGGAATAGGTTCCTGACATCCTTAAGAAAGTGTGTCTCAAGTTTGGTCAAGTTTAGAGTCGTAGATCAAAAGATAGACCGATTTGTGTTTTGGTTTTGGTGATTTCACTTTGTTCATTGTCTTTGTAGGTCGGGCCGCCAATCTGAGAGGTCTGACCTCTAGACCAAAAAGTCGACCTGCCAATTTGAGAGGTCTGACCACCCAACTATATTGGTTTGTAGTTTTTGGTGATTTTGGTCTTCTCTCTTCGGTGTTTTATTTGGATTCAATACAAGTCTTCCACTATGCTTGTATATTGATCTTCATAGCTTATATAGCTATTGGAGTGAAATTAGTATTGAATCCAATTTAGGAGAAGAAGTGATCGTGCTCCTATTCACCCCCCCTAGTCATCGTTCCGGTCCTACAAGTGGTATCAGAGCCCGGTTAGCTCTTCTCATAGATCTTAACCGGTCTGAGGAGCCATGGCATCTAACAAGTATTCCACCAAACCACCTGTGTTTGATGGAGTCAATTTTTCTTACTAGAAGGCTCACATGCATGCCTACATCGAGGCTCAAGGGCACTCAATTTTGCTTAACGTGAAAAATCCTTATATAGTGCCAGCCAATGACGATGTGATCACACCTGATGTGGAGGCAAATAGCAAGGCTCAAAACTTCTTGATTCAAGGGCTTAGTCGATCTGAGTTTGAGCATGTCGCTCACTTGAGGTCTGCTCATGAGATCTAGAAGACCCTCGCTGACTACCATGAGGGCTCTACCGCGATCAAGGAAGTGAGACATAACCAATTTAAGAAAGAATATTCAAAGATCGAACAAAGGCCTGGTGAATCATTGGATGAGTTGTGGGGAAGGTTTTCCAAAATCCTTCATGACTTGCGTCTTTGTGGATCTTGTGTTTCTTGAGTGCGAGAATGCCGTCAACTCTTGGGTGCACTTGACGTGAGAGTTTGAGGGATGAAGATCACTTCCATCAATGACAACACTGTCATGAGTGAGCTTACCATGGATAAGCTCTACTCGAGGTTGAAGACGCATGAGATTGACTTTATCTCGCGTCTCCCCAAGATAGAGTCGATGGCTCTAGTTGTTGACCCGTCTAAGGGTAGTTCTTCTGATTCTTTGGATTTTGGCTCATCTGGTTTTTCACTATCTGCTTTGCACTCCTTGAGCGATGAGTAGCTAGAGAAGCTACCTGATGATGACTTAGCCCTCCTATCCACAAAATTCACGAGAGCCTACAACAAAGTGAGGAACAAAAGAAGAAGTGGCCCTATTACCTACTTTGAGTGTGGTGAGCCAAACCACATTCGGGCCAAGTGCCCCAAGTTGAAGGTCAAGGAGGAGAAGGACTTTCGGAGGCGTCCTCAAGCTCGAGATGCAAAAGCCAAGAAGCCCAACTACCGGAAGTTCGTCAACTGGGCCCTTGCCGCTCTTGAGAATGTTGAAATGAGCAATGTGGACTCGGGGATGGAGGATGATGAGGATGACTCTCATAGCAAGAAGAAGGCCCAGGACTTCACCTGTATGTGCTTCATGGCTAAGGACAGTCACGACGTCGATTCCTCCAACGACGACGATCCCTTCAGCGATCCAGACAAGGTATGCCCCTCACTCAATGAGATGAAACGTGCTTTGAATTGGTTGCTGCTGAACGAAATCTGAAGAAGCAAGCTAACATGATTAGGAGATAGGATATCATGATTGACAACTTGAACCTAGAACTGGTTAGGCTCAAATCCATTAATCCTGCTGATAATTGTGATTCTTCCTCTAGCTTGCATGACGAATTAGCAAATCTGAAATCTGCTCATTCTTCCATTGTAAATCAACTTAAAGATACTCTAGATGAACTAAAATCTCTTAAATCTAGTCCTAGTCATGTTTGCTTGGATGCTATTGTTTTAGATGTGACTTCAATAAATGCTATTCCTTCACCTTACTCGAATTGTGCATTGCTCGAATTGAAATTGGATAGTGCTACTAAAGAATTGTAGAAATTTAATGCTAGTCACACTTGCTCTCATTGTGAGGATAGTAAAATTAAAATGAAGAAAATGACTGAAATGGTTCTTCATTCTAAAACTGCTTCATGTGAAAACCGTCACAAACTCACAATTGAGAATGATGCTCTAAACAAAACTCTAGAGGAGAAATCTAAAATTGAACAATACATGTCCATGACTGCATCTAAGAAAGTAGTTGATTCTAATTCTTGTGCTTTTTGTACTGAAGTTGGGCATAATTTAGGTGAGATACAAGAGACGTTTAGAGTCAAGTTCAAAGAGTAGTTGGATAGGATTAGGAATACCTCTTGTGTGTCTTGTGAGGCCTTGAAGGTTGAGGCAGCTTTTTACAAGGAAATGTATGTTAGGGCAATCAAGTTAAATAAGTGTGCCTCATGTAAGGACCTAGCCAAAGAAAATGACGACCTCAAAAAGACTCTTGAGAGATTCTCTAGGGGGAAGAAGAACCTTAACATGATCCTCGATCAATCTAAGGTGAGTGTAAAGAAGAGTGGCCTAGGATTTAATTCTCTAGAGTATTCCAAGAACCACCTACCTAAGGTTGTGAGAGTTGTTGAGAGTGGCAAGTTTGAGGTAGAACCCCCTAAGCCATCTAAGTTAGTCTTTAGATCTGCGGGTTTTGCCCAAACCCTTCTAGCGGAGACAGATGCTTCTAATTGATGAGACGGACCCTCAAAAGGTCAACTATCATTGCATCTTCGCAAGAAGGATGGCCACATAGTTGAGTTACGCTTCAAGTAGAGCTAAGAGTGAGAGGAAGGAGAGAGTGCGTGCTTTGAGGTCCATTAGAGGAGTTCCTTCACCTTCTACTGTCCCTAGAGCCAGGCAACATGTCTTTCCTACTAGACATAGGTCTAGGTTCGTAGATAACTTCTTTGACTCTTTTGGTGGCTCTAGGCAGCATTTTGGGTTAGGATCTTAGTGAGGAGAGACCACGGGTAGCATCTAGGCGAGAGTCTGAGCCTTTTGGTAGGTCGATTCGGAGAGGTCTAGGTGTTTCACGTGTGCATTCTTATGATTATCCCTCTAACCATTTTACTGCTATTTCTACTGCTGTTCCCAAGCATCGTGTGACTCAGTACTGGATTCCCAAGCCTTTTATCACTAAGCCCAGTATTGAGGCACAGATGTTCCCTGCTTATGCCCTGTAGGTCCGTCATGCGAGGAAGGAGGACATATGGCTTGTTGACTCTGGGTGTTCTCGACACATATTTGGAGATTCTAGATGGTTCTCCTCCCTCACCGTGCATCCGACAGCGAGTTGATCACGTTTGGGGATGCTTCTCTAGGGGCCGTGACGACCCAAGGGCACGGTCTTGGCGTCAACAACAACTTCATGCTTAAGGACGTCGCTTTGGTAAGTAAGCTGAGGTATAATCTGCTATCTATCTCTCAGCTTCTTGATGAGGGTCTAGAAGTGAGGTTCAAGAGTGGTGAGTGTAGAGTTCTAGACTCCTCGGGTGAGCTTGTCTTTGGGATCTCTAGGTTTGAGAGGATCTTTAGTGCTAATTTCAGTATCTCTTCTGCTTCCAGTCCTATGTGTCTTGTTGCTTCTGACCCTTATGACTTAGTGTTGTGGCATCGTAGGCTTGTTCATATAGGCTTCGACCATTTCACCAGGATCAGTAGCAAGGACTTGATTAGAGGTTTGCCTAAGCTTAAGAACGTTAGAGACCTTGTGTGCACTCCCTGTAGACATGGTAAGATGGTTTCAGCTTCTCATTCACCTCTTACTTTAGTGATGACTGATGGACTTGGTCAGCCCTTGCACTTAGACACGGTTGGCCCTTCTAGAGTTCAGTCTGCTGGAGGGAAGTGGTATGTGCTCGTTATTGTGGATGATTTCTCCAAGTATTCATGGGTCTATTTTCTGGTTTCTAAGGATAAGACATTTGGCTGTTTTAGAGAGTTGATCCTTAGACTAGCAGTTGACCTCCTTGGAGCTTTGAGAACCATTAGGAGTGACAATGGAACAGAATTCAAGAACTCTTCTTTTGCCACATTCTGCACTGAGAGAGGACTTGAGCACTAGTTCTCCTCACCTAGAGTTCCCCAGCAGAATGGGGTTGTAGAAAGGAAGAACATAACCCTTGTAAAGATGGCTAGGACCATGCTAGATGAGCACGGCACACCTAGGAGGTTTTGGGCTGAGACGATCTCTACTGCTTACTATGAGTCACTACTACAGAAAAGGTATTCACAGACGGCTCAAAAATGTCATCACAGACGGTTTCATGAGCCGTCTGAGTTTATGGGTTAGTGATGACTTGAGGTCATCACAGACGATTTTCAAACCGTCTATGATGCATACTTTCATAGACGGTTATTAACTGAGAATCGCCTGTGATAGGAACCGATCACAGACGGTTTGTGGCTTAAACCATTTGTGATAAGTATGTATCACAGACGGTTTGTTGTTGGAACCGTCTGTGATGACTTTTCTCTATAAAGCCCCAAGCAGTGACTGCTTGTGCCATTAAAACCGGCATCATACATATATTATATATATCTTGTTCGTAGTCTCTCAGCCACTTTAGGGGATCGTCCACACAGCATGAGAAGGATAAGACAATAGCCACGGGAAACCTCATTGAGCCCCTGCAAGTTTAAAAAGTATGGATGCAAGGAGATCGTCAGGACATCCAATTACCTGGATGTTGTCGATAGGTAATTGGACGTCGCTATGTTCAGAAAGTGATGTGGACGCATAGGTATTCCGACTAAAAAGTGGCATCATGTATCAGCAACCAACCATTCTTGAGCATGTAATCATCTTTAAACCCAGCAAGAACACCAAGCAACCATTCTCATATTTCAAAAGAATTCTCAACTTGTTGCTTGGTGTTCTTGTTGGGTTTAAAAACGATTACATTCAAAATTGATTCGATATTGATGACATCGATATATATATATATATATATATATATATATATATATATATATATATATATATATATATATATATATATATATATATATATATTTTAATGGCTGGCGATCAAGCTTTGCTGGAGACTTTATAGAGAAGAGATTATGAATAGAATGGTAGGACATACAGGGGCATAAGGTAGGAGAACTTGGCCGGCATGAACACAGTTACCTGAGACAAAGGTGAAATAAATGGTAAGAGACACGTGAAGAGGTGTTGTAGTAGTTTTTGACTCATTTGGTCTTGTTTTTTTAATACAATACACACCAAGCCTAAACCTTTACAAATCTGAAAAATTAATTACAGCCAAGCCCCATTCGAACCACATCCAATGTAAGCCAACCAAGCACAAAGCTAGAACCGGCATCAATAACCCTCAGTATCCATCAGAGAGCATTAACCAAACCCACCATCCCCATTCATTTTTGTCAATCTAAACCCACAGCAAGAACTAAGCAAGATGCATATATATAGAATGCACATACACCAATAGCCCTCAGTTTACATTTCACAGAGTAAGGGGACTATTAATATGAACTAATTATCAATTCAATTTCAGCATAAGACTATTAACATCATTGAGCAGTTCAATAGCTAGCAAGGTGCCACTAGCCAACAAGCATCTGCATAATCATTGCATTCGTTTATATTTATGATTTCTCTATACTTCTCTCTACATGTATGTATTACACATTTACACTTCTTTGCAATGATGCACTTCTCTTCATGTATGTATGTATTGCACATTTTGCATCTGGGCTCTAGCCAATGGCCATCACCATCAGCATCAACCAACATCTAGACAACATCAAGAAGACAAGAAGGGACTTACGTTAGTGGGAGGCCGGGAGGTTGGAGGCGCGAGGAGGTCCGAGGAAGTGGCGCCGACGGCGGAGAGGAGGAGGCTGGAGCTCTGGCGTGGGAGGAGGAGCCAAGGCCGGCCAGCGCGATGAGGTGACTAGGAGTTTGATCCGGTGGCAGGAGGAAGGAGCTTGATCGAGGTGCGGGAGGCTGGCGAGGGAGGAGGAGCTCGATTCACATGAATACCAACAGCACAAACCAATAGGTGATAGATCTGTCTTACCTCGACATCATGGGTGGAGAGGTAGCCGAGGGTCGTGTCTGTTGGGGGAGGAAGAGGGAATCGTCTTGGCGTCACCATAGTTGTGGCTGTGGTGACACTACAAAAGACACTCTTATCGTCTGAGTGTCCTATCACGATGAAGCTGTGGTATCACAACCGTCGTGACGGAAAAGAATACACAATGGAACCGCAAATGCGTGATATGGTTTTTCTCAAGTATATTTATTTTGTATATACACTTACATGACATGAAGAAATTACATGTTTATATGTCAATTTTGTCATTTAAATCTTCTTGAAAATTTGCTTTAACTATATATATATATATATATATATCACCAGATCGAGATATATATATAATTAATTAATTAATTTGTCCCACTAAACCGTCTCTCGGTATAATTAATATTAATTGTAACTTCATCTCCAAACTATTCCACTAAATTGTCTCTATATATATATATATATATATATATATATATATATATATATATATATATATATATATATATATATATATATATATATATATATATATAGTAACTTCACCTCCAAACTTTTAAATCTTTTTAATTTTGGAATTTTTCATATGGCCAAACAAAGTGGCTAATTCGCTACAAAAGATTAAAAAAAAGTAGGAACCTATAAATAAACAAAGTTTTTCTAGTGGCAGAGGTAGACTGCTATCTTCGTCTTCAATACTTCGTAGGCGGCGGTGTCGGGGGCGGATGGTTCGTGATCGAACGAAGCTCGAAATCGTCCACCGACGGCGCTCGTTCAGTGCCTCGAAGACCCTCGGCTGTTGAACCAAGAAGAATTGAGTCCATAGGCTTTCTTCCCTTGCTTGAGGGGTCTCGGCCCGGTCGACTCGGTTGCCTGTCGCCTCGATTACGCAGTCCAAGTGACGGCAAGCCTCCTGGAGACGTGCAACGTCATTTTGGAGGACCACAACGATGACACGGTAAACTCGCCGAAAGTGGGAGATCACCCGGAAGACACGGCGGAGGAGGATGTCAAGACGGCGGAAGGTGGCCGTCACTGCTCCGGCAAATTCTCGGACAGAGGAGTGAAGACTTTGTTGAAGCAGTGTTCTTCCGTAATGCAGTTCAACGTCTGTGAGAGGTGCTTATGCAGTGCGGCGGGTAGGCCATCAATCTTTGGCGACAAGGAAGCGAAGAGGCGACCATTTACTTTTTTTGTATAAGTGGGGATGATCATCTTCGATGGCGGATGATACTTTTTATAAAACAAGGAATAAATTTGGAGTGTGAGATGAAGAGACGCATCGGGGAGCCGAAGCAGCATTGATGCAACGAATTGAGGCGCGCCGGCGGACGAAGAAACTCATCGGGCTTCAAGCGGGGGCTGTAGAGATATTATCCGCGAGCGGTTATAACAAAAACCGCTCGTGATATGTAATAATATCACGAGCGGTTATTGTTAAGAACCGTGCGTGATGTTTTACTAAATGGTTCTTTGTTGAAAGCCGTCTGTGATATGTAGAATTATCACAGACAGTTATTAACAAGTTAATAACCGTTTGTGATAAGTCACAAACGGTTTTAGCTATGAACTGTCTATGATATTACCTCTTCACAGATGGTTTTTAAGCGCTGACGATAACTGAGCGGTCTCTAAACCAAAACCGCTCAGTGATTGCATATATCTGAGCGGTTTTGGTCAACCGTCTGTGATGAGGCGTCCAGTGTTAGCCTTTTTGTAGTAGTGTGTCCAATAGGGTGTTCTTGAGATCTGTCATAGGCAAGACTTCCTTTGAGCTTAGATTTGGTCATAGGCCTAGAGTCTCTCATTTCAAGATTTTTGGTTGCAAGTGCTTCATTCTTAAACATGGCAACTTGGATAAATTTGAATTGAGATGTTATGATGGTATTTTCCTTGGTTATCATACTCATTCTCGTGGCTATTGTGTATTTAATTTGAATACTAACAAAATTATTGAGACTTGTGAAGTCACTTTTGATGAGGCTAGTCCTGGTACTAGACCCGATGGTGCAGGTACACAGGTCCTTGGTGATCAAGAGAGTATCTCCGTCGACGACAACTCTGAGGATGAGGACCCAATCCATCCTCTAAGCACTCCTGAGATGGTTGGAGAGCCTGCTTCTACTTTTTCAGCTTCAGGAGAGCAGCCTCTTCCCACCTTCACTGGCACTTCGAGTGGCTCTGCTCCTACCTCCACAACTCATGAGGTAGAGGCCACATCTACACCAGGACCTCCTCTTCATATTCAACGACGACACCCACCAGAGCAGATGATTGGGGATCTCCATGAGCGAGTTACTCGCTCCAGGTTTATCTCTCCAGATTCTCATGCACATTCTGCTTTTGTTGCGTCTTTTGAACCCTGAGATGTCACCCATGCTTTATCTGATTCCTCTTGGGTTAATGCCATGCATGAAGAGCTTGAAAATTTTGAAAGAAACCAAGTCTGGACCTTAGTTGAATCTCCACCTAATCACAATGTAATTGGAACAAAATGGATTTTCAAAAATAAGTAAAGTGAGGATGGGTTGGTAGTTCGCAACAAGGCTAGGCTTGTAGCTCAAGGATATTCCTAGGTAAAAGGCTTAGACTTTGAAGAGACATTTGCTCTCGTAGCTAGATTATAAGCCATTCGTATTTTGCTAGCTTTTGTGTCTTCTAAGGGCTTTATGCTTTTTCAAATGGATGTCAAGAGTACTTTGCTCAATAGTTTCATAGAAGAAGAGGTCTATGTCAAGCAACCTCCTAGTTTTAAAAATCACAAGTTCTCAAACCATGTGTTTAAGCTCTCTAAAGCCTTGTATGGATTGAAGCAGGCCCCTAGAGCTTGGTATGATAGGCTTAAGAGTTTCTTGCTTAAGAATGAGTTCAAAATGGGAATGGTAGATAAAACATTGTTCACTCTCAGGCATAGCAGTGACTTTTTACTGGTTCAAACTTATGTGGATGACATCATATTCGATGGTTCTTCTCATACTTTGGTATCCAGATTTTCAGATTCTATGAGCAGGGAATTTGAAATGAGTATGATGGGCGAGCTGACTTTCTTCCTTCGTCTTCAAGTCAAGCAACTGAAAGAAGTACCTTCATTCATCAAAGCAAGTACACAAAGGACCTTCTTCGACGCTTCGACATGGGAAGCAGCAAGTCAATGTCTACTCCCATCGCCACTTCCACCGTGCTGGATCCTGATGAGGATGAAGAGCCCGTGGACCAGAAGGAGTACCGCAGCATGATCGGCTCACTCCTCTACCTCACGACATCGAGGCCGGACATACAGTTTGCTGTGTGCATGTGCGCTCGATTTCAGGCTTCCCCTCGTGCCTCACATCGTCAAGCAATGCGTCGCATCTTCAGGTACCTCCGGAACACTCTTGATTTTGGACTCTGGTATTCTTCTGATTCTGCTCTCTCCATTCGAGCTTTTTCTGATGCTGATTTTGCGGGGTGTAGAGTGGATAGGAAGAGTACTTCTGGCACTTGTCACTTCTTAGGCACCTCTCTTATCTCTTGGTCTTCTAGAAAGCAGTCCTCTGTTGCACAATCCACTGCTGAGGCAGAGTATGTAGTTGCAGCCAGTAGTTGCTCTCAAGTTCTCTGGATCTTGTCCACTCTACGAGATTATGGGTTGTTTTTGGATAGTGTCCCTCTTTTCTGTGACAACACTAGTGCCATAAATATTGCCAAAAACCTAGTGCAACACTCTAGGACCAAGCATATTGACATTCGATATCATTTCCTTAGAGACCATGTAGAGAAGGGTGATGTTGGGCTTCACTTTGTAGAGTCTGAGCAGCAGGTTGCAGATATTTTCACTAAGTCTCTTGATTCTTCTCGGTTTGCTTCTTTGTGGGGAAAGTTGGGGGTTATTAGTCCTCTTGGCCTGTTTTGAGGGGGTGTTGGATCTTTTGCATTCGTTGTACTATATTGCATTTTAAAATCAACAACTTGCATTGTAATATAAGATCATGGAGCCTTGATTATTATCCTTGTGTGACATGCTTTCATGCCTTATACCTAGCCATGTCTTGTGTTAGTCTGCTAGACTTATCATAGCTTTCCATGTGTAGCTTAGCTTTTGCCATGCTAGCTCTATTAAATGTGAAAAACTTGAATTAAAACATGACTTGTTGGATCTTGTGACTAGTTTTGCCATAGTGATCCTCTCATGATTCATGTCATGTCAAATAGGCTAAGTTGAGTCTTGAATCTAATTTGAGTTTTAGATTGAGCTATGCTAGTTCCTAAGTCAAGAAAATGAAAAATGATTTCTTCTGTGTGAAAAAACTGATCTCACCAATTCTTTCTCATGAGACGGCTTGCCATTGCACTAGGCATGAACTCAGGGGGAGTTTTGGATGACCTAGACCACTCTATTAAGCTTCTTGCTTGGGATGGTCGCGGCACGGCTTGAGATCTAGCACAAGGCTAAAAAAAATAAATTGTGAAAATTGGTTGAAGCTTAGGAGGCAGTTGTGGATGGCTCCTAGTCCAGGACTTGCTTTGCTAAGATAAAACCAAAAATAAATTTTAGCAAGTGCTAAATTTCAAAGTGCTTGAACAAATTGATTCAACATTGAACTGATAGCGCTCTAAATTGACTCTTTTCTAGCTTCTTGGTTCCATTTAGTTTATTGACATGGCTTGACTCCTTTTTTGATACCTTTGGCTATACTATGATCTTGCACACCTTGTCATACTAAACGATCATTTAATCTCAGATTATTGCTCATTTGGCGTTAGCTTTGCTATATATGATTTGCCATGATATGGAATAGCTACTTCACATAATATGGCTTGGTGTAATACTTGTAGAGTCCTCTTGGATAATTTTCATGACTCCCTTTGCTAAAAATGATTGAATTGCAGTCATTCCATGTCATTCCTGCTCTACCTTCTTTCATGCACCTTGATGAATCCATTGTCAAAGGGGGGAGAAAGATTGGTAAAAATGTTGTGTTCTACAGCTTTTTGGAGAAATAGAGAGAAAATGAAATTTCAGAGTGATCATAGTGAGGGGGAGTTTTTAATTTGCATTCTTTTGATCTTATTGTCATTTCTGATCTTGAATTGTAATTCGTGGAACCTCTCAATGATCAAAGGTTAATTTGAATAATTGTTCTTTCACATGGACCTTAAGTGAGAATTTTGACTTCTTTCTGGAATTTGAAGCTTTCTTGCTTTCTTTTCCCTTATCTCATTTGTCTATGCTATGCTGAAGCCAGCTTGGCCATTTCCTTTGCTTTCTCTTGCATATGGACCAAGTTGTGTCTTTGCGTGAAAACAGGAGTAATTACAATTTCAAACCTCCTATTTGCATTTTTTAGGAGATTGCCAATGTGTTCATCAAGGGGGAGACTGTGGATATCATAGGGATATACTCACGATCTTAGGATGATGATACAATTAGCAATGACGTTGAAGGTTTGTCGATTCATGCGTTTTCGGTGAAGTTCAAATTCTTTGTCGAGTCTCGGTGGTCGACCGGCCAATGTGTGGCGATCGACCGGCTGTGTGGTGGTCGACCGGCCAGTCTCAACTCAGCTCGGCTAAGTGGCCGTGATCGACCGGCTTTGGGTGGCGTCTGACCGGTCAACAAATTTTTTGGAGTTTGAAGCTGGGCCAAAAATAGAGGGTGTAGGCAAGAGAGGAGTTTCTTCTACACTTTGTCTCATATTTTTTTGGAGCTTCCAAGAAAAAGATCTATTCATTTGAAAATTCCAGAGAGGTTTCGGTTTTGAAAATAGGAAATTTGGCTAAGTCCCAGATGGGCGGTCGGGCCAAGCCAGTGGCGGTCGGGCGATCGCTAGAGGCGATCGAGACTAGCGAGTAGCGGTTTGACCGGTTTTGACTTGTTCATCGGCCAACTCAGTGGCAATGATTGTTTGGATAGGTCATGTTCATGGGTTTCAGTGCATATGTGTTTCATGATGCATGTTTTCACTAACGTGGGTCAAGTTGTGAAGAACTTGTTCCCGGAAACGATTTCTTGGTTTATTGCTATGTAGGTTGCTTGGAGGTCAATGACGGTCAACGACAAGGATGATCGGGACTAAGCTTGGAGAGCTGAGGTTCAGAACGATCGAGGATGCCAGGTGAGGTCAATGGACTCAAGCATGGCGCAGAATGGATAGGAATGACCGAACGGGCAGTTCGGTGCGACTGGTTGGATCAAGCGGCGCGGGGGTTAGTGCAAGTGCCATGAAAGTTTCAGTGGGAGCCGGACGGGAGAGACTTGTCGACATGATGAGAGCCGTTGATCAACCTACACGTTGTGAAGCATGGAAGTGCTTCACGAAGATGGGACTCGGTCTTTGCAAAAAGATCAAGAAAGGGTATTTTGCTAATTTCACCTAAATACCGCCTTGGTGACTTTTGGCTAAATCACGGCGCAAGACAACGCAAGGAGAAGCGATTTAGGTCAAGTAAAGTTGAAGACGGTGCTTTGAAATGCGTGCGTGTATGAAACCCGTTTGTGTGTAGGCTTAACGGGTGCCCAATAGAGAAACTCTTCTAGAAAGATTAGCCCCCACTATAAATAAAGGAGGGAGGTGGCTGCACCCCCTCAACCCTTTTATCATTTCTAAACCCTAGTTTTGGTGTTAGGGGCTTAGAGAGGAAAGTGGAGGTTTAAGGTTTTAGAGAGTTTTGGATTGATTGTGTGCTCATGGATTGAGCTCTTGTCCTCCTAGTTGGAGTGGCTTTAAACCCTCAACAATCTCAAATCAATCTATGCATGATTCCTCAAAGATGAGTCGCTTTGTGTTCTTGCCCTCTATTTCATGATTTTGAGGCTTTCTTTGATCCTTTGATTTTCTGTTGGTTTCTTGCCCCTATCTAGCTTGCTGTGATATGTGGGAATACATCTAGGATCATCAATCGTCCACGAGAAAGTGTTTGGATCAAGTTTTCGTTTTTACTCGGTTTTGGAGCATCCTTCACTCAAATGGAAAAAGGTCAGAACTTTGACATAGATCTATACGATCCTTGGTTGGAATAGGTTCCTGACATCCTTAGGAAGGTGTGTCTCAAGTTTGGTCAAGTTTAGAGTCGTAGATCAAAAGATAGACCGATTTGTGTTTTGGTTTTCGGGCTAATTTCACTGTTCATTGTGCTACCGGTCAGACCGCCAATTTGAGAGCTCTGACCGCTAGGCCAAAAAGTCGACTCGCCAATTTGAGAGGTCTGACCGCCCAACTATATTGGTTTCTAGTTTTTGGTGATTTTGGTCTTCTCTCTTCGAGGTTTTGTTTGGGTTCAATACAAGTCTTCCACTGTGCTTGTATATTGATCTTCATAGCTTCCATAGCTATTGGATTGAAATTAGTATTGAATCAAATTTCGGAGATGAAGTGATCGTGCTCCTATTCACGCCCCCTCTAGTTGCCATTCCGGTCCTACACACTATGGGGTTGCTCTCCCTCCAGTACCTCCGAAGTGGACTCCTTTGTATGCCTCGTAGTCTAGCGTTCGAGGTCTCCCCAGATGAAGTCAAACTTCCGCCTCTGGTTCTGCAGACACAATGCATTGAACGTATTCATGACATCCTGACCGCGGAACCGCTTGAACAAGTTAGATGCAAGATGCCTCATGCACCACCTGTATTGCACGTCATTCCACTGGTAAGGGGGGATCGTCCCATGCTGTATGGTGTTGATGGCTGATAACAACCCAGGATTTCAGTCTGTGATAAGACATACGTTGCGCCGGTCTCCCACCACCGCCGTCTTCACGTTCGACAGGAACCACAGCCAACTGAATGTGTTCTCGCTCTCCACAATGGCAACTACCACTGCGAGAAGCTGGTCATTCGCGTCGGTTGACACCGCGGTGAGGATGGTGCCCTTGTATCTCCCCGTGAGGAAAGCACCATCCAACGTCATCACGGGACGACAGAACTGGAAGCCCCCGATGGCCTAAGCGAAAGCCCAGAACACCCAGTCTAGTATGAAGCGGTTGGGCCCTTTCTCAGCATCTTCATGGCCAAGCTTGTTTATGTACATGCCAGGATTTGATTCGGCAATCTGGTGAACCAATCTCGGCACAAGGTTGTACGCCTCTTCGTATGTCCCGTACATGGACTCGATGACCTTCTGCTTGGCTCATCGAACCTTGTTGTAGCTGACTGGATAGCCAACCTGATTGGCAACTTCGGACATCAGCAGCTTAGGGGAGATAGGCACGTCCACGCGCAACTAGGTGCTTGATGAGGCGGAAGTAACGTTCCGATGCTACCGCAAGGGCTTGCTAAGCTCGTAAGTGTGATCAGTCACCGCCTTGACCACGAATACTGAGCCGAAGATCTTTGCTTGGTGAGTGCTGACCTTACTAGGGCAGCCTTCCAGTACGCACTTCACTGTATAATATCCTGGGTTGGACCGGTGCACTCAGTACACATGGCTGATGGACAATGTGTACTGTGCTATAGCTTGTTGTACGACTTCCTTGCTAGGGAAGCGCTGCCCAACTAAGAGTGTGTCGTCATCAAACCCCCAGTGGGAGCCTTCTTCTTGCGGCAGTACGAGCGAACGCACTACGACATCATTAAGTCTCCATGCTACGTAAGGCACCTCCGATGACACAATTCCCCCGGTTGGACCACCAGGCTGGTGTGCATTCTCGTCGCTACCATCTGAGCTTGGGTTGGTGTCCTTGTCGGACTCCAACCCGAGAGCCTGGGCCGGTAGATACTCGTGGCAATCAATGCGGGGCGACCACCACGATTCTGTCCCCTCATTTCGCACAAAATTATGTGCGGGACAATCCTTCGAGGCAGCACATTTCCGTGCTACCATCTTCAGGCTTAGGCTACACTTGCTCGCTTGTAGAAGCCCCAGCATCATCAAGGTGGCCCGGCGCCCTGGGTACAAAATTCACGTACACCATCGGCTTCCTGTAAATGGCCACCTTGGGCTGGGAGGCAATCTGCATGTACTGGCTCCATACTACGCTTCCAGCTGTCTTAACGAGCTCCCACACATCATTCATGCAGGTGATCCCCTCGATCACAACTTTCTTCCTCGTTGCCTCCGTGACGAACTACCTCCGGATGCAACTCCGAAGCTCATGAATATTCATCACATCGAGCCCCTCTGCCCGGACCACCTTGTACTGGCATCTCAACAGGTCCAACCCGCCGGGTCCAACCCGTACGAAACCATCGCCATAAAACACATACAAGTCTTGCATGTTCGACATTACCTAAAGCCACAACAACCACATCCGCGGTACATATGTGTAATTAGATACGACAAATTACATGCAAGTGATGGATTACATATGTGTAATTAGATACGACTAATTATTTACCGCTAAACTAATTAACAGAGACTAAACTAACTAATTACGACTATTTAATTACCACTAAACTAACTAATTGCAACTGATTAATTACCACTAAATAAATTATGAGTAGTTAATTCACACTAATTTAATATGCGGGACTGATAACCACTAAACTAATTATGACTAATTAATTAATTACCAGCGAACTAACTAATTACCTCTAAACTAATTAATTACCAGTAAACTAACTAATTCATAACTAATTAATAATCAGTACTCTAACTAATTATGGTAATAACGACAAAAGCATCTAATAAATTACCTGCCCTTCGGGGTAAGCTATCAAAAAAAAACTAAGCGACGAGCGACGAGCAGTAAGCAAATACTTGATCTCCAAAAAAAATTAATTATGTTAAGTTCTCTGAGTTCTTAGCGACGAGCGCCAGAACGAGAAGTGAAACACAATTGGGATGAGCGAGGGGCGACTGCGAGATTTCGGTATTTATAACTGAGCGAAGAAGGAGCTGCTGCGTTGGCGCTAGGAATTTCGGATGCATTGTCTACGCGCAGCACTACGGACAAGGGGGGATAGCCGCGAGGAGTCGACAGATGTGCAAAGGAGGGAGGATGGATGGTTTAAAATGTGGCCACCGGAGGGGGCTGTGCGAGAGAGGGAAGAGCAAGGTTGGCGGGAGGGGGGCCATGCATGTGGGAGGGGGAAGGAGTGACACGTGACGGGATAAAATGAGTACACTTAAATAAAATTGCGAGGTAAAATCAGAACAAGTAAAATTATGGAAAAAAAAATTACATAAAAAAGTACACCGTGTTATGAGCATTCATGTAAAATTTCATAATTTTTGAACTAATTTGCTATATTTTAAAAATGCTACAAAATCTGTGGATTAGATCTGCCAAAACCTTAACCCTAATCGGGAGGGGACACGTGGCGGGTAGTGGGGCCACCGCACGGCGGCCGTGCAGCAACAGCGACGTGGTGGGCGTGGAGCGCCTCCGCATGGTGACCGTGCAGACGGAGCGCTATTTTTGCAAAAAAAAAAAATTGAGCACGGCTATTTCTATAAATACAATGCTAAAAAGTGTTAATACTGGCAAAAATTCCTTAAATCCTGCATATCTCTAAACAAGCTCACTCTACGGTAACATATTTCGAAGGAATAACTAAGCAGTGGTGTATCTCTGAATTGGGTGGCATCCATCAAAATTTCCCTATTTTCTATGTTGGACTCTTACATGTCTAATGTCTGCACATAATCTTGAATCAGTGTGTACGGTCAAAGTTTTGGCATATTTCGAATTCTTGGCATAGGTTCTATGACATGGATGTATTTAAACTGTTAAATGGGAAACTAGGTCTTGTATGCATCTTGTTTTACTGAAACCTCCATGTCGCAGAGGCCCATTACTCAGCTTGATATTGTATCGCACGAACGCGCTATCGCCCGCAATATATACTAGTAAATGCACAATACCAGGAACTTTACTAAGATAAATAAAAAATAGTAAAATGTACATTTGACCCCTTAACTATTGCGAAAAATCCCCTCTCTAATTATTTCTTCATGGCAGAGCTCTGACGTGGCTTCTCGCTTGCTGCGGCAGGGAAGCTGGATGGTGGCGTCGGGGTGATGCAGGAGCTAGCGCCAAAGATGCTCAAGAGTAGGAGATGGGAGAGAGAGCGCCATGGCTAGGAAAGAGGAGGAATAAGAGGAAGGGGAGGAGGGCTGACGGATAGTCTTCCTATATTTTTATTTATTTGTTTGTTGATTAGGCTAGCTGGGCTGCAACGTGAGGTTAAAACTAGCTTACATGTCAAAATCTCTACCGCATTTGGGTGATGTTAAAAAAACCGGTTTATTTTGGATTTGAGGGGGTGATTTGTCTGATATAGGTAGTTAAGGGACGTCAGTATCTACTTTAACCGATTTTAAAGTTGAGGATTGCTTTTTGGACATAACTAGCGCCGGGACTGTGAACGTATAGTCCGAGCGAGCGTTAGCGTCGTACGCTTTTATTGTAACATATTTTTTTCACTTATTATAACATATCAAAAAATCATATGCAACATTATCTCAACAATCTCAAAATCAAAACAAACAAACATCAAGTAACTTCTCTCTGACGGGTGTCAACATATCAAAAAAAATAGATGCAATATCTCATAATTCATATGCAACAGGAAGGAATTTTTTTAAAATAATATTTTTTTAAAAGATAATTACAAAAATATATAGTCTCCGCAAAAAATTACAAAAATATATTCTATCGCCGATTCAATTGGTGGCAGAAACTGTCGCCAGCTCAATGGCAACAGGACCTCTCTCTCCTCTGTTTGCGGTCTAGCCACCTTTTGCCAGTTCAACTGGCGATAGATTCCTGTCGCCAGTTCAACTGGTGACTGGTACCTCAAACCCTAATCAAGTGTGCCGCCTTCTGATTTTCATACGTTTTGAACGGTACAAAATATGTTAGACTTGCAATAACATTTTGTGATCGTCGTATGTTATTCTAGTGTGGTGAATTTCTGAAGAATTTTACAAGAAAGATTGAGGTATGAATGATTCGTAAGTAGGAAGGTACGTAATATTGCGATGTGCCCGGGAATTCATACACTTGCTCATGTACATGCACGGCATATTATGTAAGGAAACAAATGTGACCTTGCCATTACTATCAAAACTACGATAAATCACACTGATATTACATAACATTCAGCAAAACATCATAACACTTAATTAAAATGATAATTCAGAACATTGGCAATAACATATTACTACTATCCGTGCAATAACATAATTCAAAACATTGGCAATAACATTGGTCGCAGCTTCAACATCCCCCATGTGAACTGTCTCGAGTTGGGTGATCGGATGAGGTCCCCGCGGCGACGTCTGGAGTGCCGATGTCTTCTTCATCCTAAGGATTTCTCGTGGTACATTTCTTGAAGGTGTGCCTAGACTCCCTGCAAGTGGAGCACTTCTTCGTACGACGTCCAGTTTCTGCTTCGTCCATGTCGTTCCTGATGCGCCATACCTGTCGTCGGCCAACCTTTCCCTTGAGCCTATCAATGTCCGCGGCCCAGATTAGTTGCTCCCAGGTCAGATGGCCAGTGAAATGGCCAACCATAGCAAAACCATACACCTCCGCGATCCAGGTTTGCATCACCGTCTCCTTGGTGAAATAGACAGAGAGGTACTGACCGGGATGATGCGCTACCATCGAACATGCGGCTATGACATGGGAGCAGGGCCTATGTAGAAGAAGGGGCTTGTTGCAAGTATATGTGCAACTACCGCGGCATAGCGTGCACTCGTGGGTAACCCTCTCGCGGTTCGTCCTGCGGCGTCCTTTATCCCTGCACATTACCTCGAAGTGAAGCTCCCTTGTGCCTATCTTGAATGCCCGATGCATCTCACCCTTCTTGCTCTTCTCCTCCATGTACTTGCTGATCATGGCGGAGTAGAGTATTCTGTCATTTACCATGGTGAGCGACGCGTTGTTACTTCTATCAACAAAGTACTTCATCGTACAGTAGAGAATTGCCTCCACAATACCCACCAAAGGGAGGCACCTTACACCGCGCATGACCCAGTTGTACACCTCGGCTAGATTCGTTGTCATAACACCATATCGAGCGCCACCCTTGTCATGGAGCAGCGACCACTTCTCCTTAGACTCGTGCTCAATCCAGTCCGAGAAGCATCTCAACTGCGCCCCCGTCCTCCTCGTCAATCCGGGAGCATCTGTGGGTATCTCTAGCAATGCTTCGGGGGCCTGGTCAGCGCTTAGGGCAATCCTTCTCGCTGCCTCCCTTCTGTGTGTCTTGGTCCGCTCATCCAAAATCTTACAGAGTGTTTCGAACTTCCGCTGATGGTTCTGGTTGCACAGCCGCTTGAACAGGTTCATCAAGTCTTTGTTGCAAAACTGCTTGTAGAAGTTTGCACCCAAGTGCCTCATGCACCACCTGCTCTGCAGATCCGGCTATGGAAGTGGTACATTCTCTCCTTGTTGCAGCTGGGTTATTGTATGCAGCAGGCCTGTATGCCGATCATGTATGAGGCATACGTTGGGACGGCCTTGTACAACAGAAATCCTCACGTTCTTCAGGAACCACAACCAGTTGTCCGTGTTCTCGCTTTCAATGAAAGCGAATGCCACAGGAAGAACTTGATTGTTCCTGTCCGCCGCTATGTAGTTAGTATCTGGCCCTTGTACTTCCTAGTCAAGAATGTGCCATCTACGCACAAGATTGGACGGTAGTGCTGGAATGCATTGATGCATGGACCAAATGCGAAGAATGCTCGCTGCAATACCCTCTTATTGGCCCACTTTGGGTGCGTGGTGTCTCGAATGTCGATATGGGTGCCAGAATTTCTATCTTGTATGACTCGAAGTTGCCTAGGGAGGTTGTGGTAGGAATCCTCGAATATGTCCCACCTTGATTTTAATGCCTTCTGTTTTGCCCTCCAAGCCTTGGCATAGCTGATTGTGTATTGGAACCTTGCCTCAATCGCCCAAATGATGGATTGTGTCTCAAAATCTAGATTATCCACGATCTCACTGTATATAAGGTTGGTGATGAAGCCTAATGATAGGTTCCGGTGGGACTGCACTGACTCAGAAATGACACATATGTGAGGGACCACTATAGAGCACTTCCAGTAGGTGTCCCACTTTGGCTGAAATGCGTGCACTCGCTAAGGGCATCCCTCTATGCCGCACTTCACGTCGTAGAATCTTGGGGTATACTTGACGACTTTGAATGTGCGCCGCACCGATAAGGCCCAGAATGTGACCGCGTTCTACACGGCCTCGTTGCATTTGTACATAGCTCCTAGCTTGACCTCACTCTAGTCGTACTCCTACGGCACACGGGAGCCTTCGTTGACGACGAGGTTGTCGAACTAGTATGTATTCCAGTCGGATGGAACCGCCTGTTGGTCCACGTCATCCTCGTCATCGGAACATTCATCTTCAGACAATGCCATGTAGTCTCGGTCTTCGAGATCCATCCTTTGCACTACGATTTCCACCTCCTCACCCTCGTCAACCAGACCACTAGCTTGCCTGACCGTACGAGCTACTTCCGCAGGGTCTTTATCGACAGCATCAGCAACTCCGGGAGCTTCAGCCATTGTGTGCGCCGCGCTATGGCTGCAGTCCCCGACTTCCTCTTCGGCCTCAACACCCCCTTCTTGTTCAGCCGCGGGTGGAGGAGTGGGTTTGGCATATGCTTGGACCAGACGGACCAATTTCTACCCTGCCTCCCTCACGATGCGTACATATGACTGCCATGAATTTGGTCCCTTAAGCTGCACTAACTCCCAATACGTGAGCTGTCCTCTTCGTGGGAAAAGACAACTCAATCTCAGATCATACACATCACGGTCCACTTGGAATGTGTGGTACAACCACCGCATCACAGTGCCCCATGTACGCTGCTCTGGTCTTGCTAGGGGCATGGTCGCCGATTGGAAATAACGCAAATCAATCCCCTCGGGACCCTCCAGAATAATCCCTTGACCATAGTAAATTTTGAAATTGACGACGTCGGACATATTTAACGCACTGCACCATAAAGAACATTTCCACGATTAACCGCATATCTAAAACTATACTACCCACCGAAAAGTATTATGTAAAACTATATTGCATTGCGTAACCGTACATCTAAAACTATGTAATCCATTCGGTTGAAAAAATCACCTGAGAGGTAGGCAATCGGACGGGCAGTGCTTCGCTAGCTTCTCTCCTCCCCTTTACTCTTTTCTCCTTCTCTTTTTTCTGAATAAGAATGAGTCCTATTTGAATTTTGGGGGTTTATAGGGTTAATCTTCCGCTTGATTGAACTGATGATAGGGACATATTTTTGTAATTTTTTGGGGAGACTATATATTTTTGTAATTATCTTTTAAAAAAATTCCAACAGGAAGTATAATCCGAACATAAGAAAAAAAAACTTGCAACATCACTGTGAACATGATGCAATTTTTTTTCGACAGTCGTAACATTTTTTTCAATGAGTCACAACATTTTTTTCAACGGGTCGCAACATCACAAAGAACAGTATGTAATATTTTTTTCCGACGGTCGTAATATTTTTTTCAACGGGTCGCATCATCAGAACTAGCAACAACAAAGGATAACTTGCCGAGTTTTTCGTGGCCGTAGTGGCGGCGTCCTGATCCAGTGGGGGTAGTGGAAGCAGCGGTCTGGTCTCCATGGCCATGGTGACGGCGTCCTGATCCGGTGGGGACGGGGAAGGATTGTGGCAATGGCATGGGATGGACGCGGTCGGCCATGGAGGAAATGGAAGACAAGAGAGAGAGAGAGAGAGAGAGAGAGAGAGCGCTTGAGGAGCAGAGAGCAACGGGCGAAGGGGGAGGTAGCGGTTGGAGAGAGCACTTGAGGAGCAGCTGTGAAAAGACACTCACAGGAGGAAGGAATTGATACAGGGAGGAAGGAATGGATAGTTATAGTTGATTGGGGAGATGTGGACAACGTTCGCATGGAAAGCTTCGCCAAAGAGAGAGCACTTGAGGAGTAGCTGTGTGTAACGTCCCGTTTATTCTAGAGTTCTTGCCAGCTTTCAAAATAAAAAAGAACCATTTGGTTTAATTGCCTGTTCAAGCTTAACTTGGTATTTTGGAAGTTGGAGAGTTTAATTTGACTTAACCAAACCTAAACTAAATCCCTTGTTGGTGTTCTCTGTTGGTTGGAGCTCCTTGTTGTTCTTTGGTGTTCTTTGGCCTGGTTATCCTCCTAAGCTTCTCTGTGTGCCTCTTGGTTTAACCTCCCTTCAAACTTCTTTTGTTAGTTTGAATCTCTTTGAGATTAAAATCTCTCTCTCCGTTTAGATCTCATCCTTTGTTTAGACCTCCCCTTGTTTTGGACCTCCTGCTGAGGGACAAGCTCGGATTTGTGTTTCAAAACCCCTTTGGTTTCTCAAAGCCAAGTTTGGCCTTGTTTCCCTTCCTCTGGACCTACCTCGAGGGTGGTTCAGCTCGGGTCGAGGTATTACCGCCATCCCTCTAGCGGTCGTATTGTCCGTTTGAGTTGTGGTACTTAGCTTTGGTTTTACCTCCTTCGTTTCGGTATTTCTGACCTCTGGTTGTACCGTTGTGGTAGTGTCAGAACTACCACCTTTGTCAAGTCCCCCTTTGAGCCTTCCAGGACCTCCCTGTGCCTATATGGATCTCCCTATGTCCATGTGGAGCTCCTTTGACCTCCCTCGCGCCTGTGCGGTGCCACCGCTTGCTTTGGCGGTACTGCCGTTTGTTCCTTCGGAACTACCGCCTTTGTTAAGACCTCCTCTGAACCTTTTTGACCTTCCTTGTCTGTTGGACCTTCTAAGAGTCCAAGGAACCTCCCTTGACTCCTTAAAGACCTCTTTTGTGTCCCTGCGGACCTACCGCTATTGTTTTGCGGTCGTACCGCTAGGGTTTAACTTTCCTTGCCTTAGGATCGTTGATGTTTTTAGACGGCCCGATCTTGAAGGTGCGTTCGCCCGGTCCGCACGGCCCCTTTGCTTGGTCCTGTTCGATTTTGATCTAACGGCCCTAGTTTTTTCCCACGTATCCTTGTTTCCGCGGACCTCTCTCTTGCTTTGATCCTGACCGTGGAGATCTCATTTGAAAGATCTAACCCTCAGGACCTCTTTGTGACCTTGGGACCTCTCTGTACTCCTTTGGACCTCTCCGTGTCCATAGGACTTCCCCAGGTCGGACCTATCGTTCTCTTGGCCGAACCTACCGCTCGAGCATGGTCTCAGTCACATAAAAACCCCTTGATCAGATCTGACCGTAGGACCTCCCTCTTGGAGATCTTACCGTCAGGACCTCCTTGCCCTTTTGATCTAACCGTAGGACCTCCCTCTTGGAGATCTTACCGTCAAGACCTCCCCCTTGCCTTTGATCTTAACCATTTAAGATCTCCTTTTGAGAATCTAAGCCGTTGAGACCTCTCCTTGGTTTGTCTCGGTCGTCAAGGCCCTTCCCAGCTTGCGGTTGTATCGCACCTTAAGCCCGGAACTACCATTATCCGATAGTACCCCTTCTTGAACACGGTATTACCGCTGTCGAAGGTATCATGTCCCTTCTTCGAACTTCTTCGAGTCTCTGGACCTCTTGTCCAGGACCTCCTCTTAGTATTCGTGGACCTTCTGCCCAAGACCTCCTTTCAGTGTTTTCGGATCCTTTGTCCAAGACCTTCTAGTGCCTTTGGACCTCCTATCCACAGAACCTCCACGTGGTCTTTTTGCAAAGACAATTGTGTGGTGAGGACCGCCTCCTTGACTGGTCGTGCACTTCTTGGACCGGCCCCGCTGGTCAGCCTCACCCGCCTTTTATCATTCCTGCCGCCTTGAAACTTTGGGCTCTTTTAATGCCTGTCGGATCACATTAAATGCAGTCACTTCTAGAGTGCATTGTTTATTTCTTGTTAGGACCTGCCCTGTCCTAGCCCTGCCCAGGCCACCTCCGATCTTTGACACGTTGTGGCTGAGCTCTCTCTGTGCTTTTGCCAACCCTGACTATAAATAGCCTGGACAAGCCATCCCTTATCACCTTTGGCTCATTTCTAACTCTTTTGCCTGGGTTCCTCAGTGCTCAAGTCCTCCTCTGGAGCTCTCCAAGCCGAGCGGTGCTCCCAGTTTATTGGCTTCTTTTGGGTTGAAGTTTTGTTCAAGTTCTTTTGAGTCTTCGAGTTCTTTTGCCTAGTAGTAGCTTTGCTTATTTGGTTCTTTGCAATCGTTAAGATTCCGAGCTTGAGGAGTATCTGGACCCGACAGTTTCAACCGAAGGACCAACACTGCTTGACGAAGGCAAGTCACAGCCCTTGATCATGTTGAGCGTAGTCTTTGAAATATATTTTGTTTTACTTTATCACGCATGGCTATTTTTATATGAAAATGTTTGGGCAGTAGTTACTCTTCCTCACTTGTTATTATGCCTCCTTTGAACTTGATGCTGGACATGTTGACACACTCCCTTTGGAAACTCTAGGTTGGGTATTTTTGTTGGCATCTTTTGGTATTGCCATCATGGGACCGTAAGTTATGCTTAGCCTTGCTTTAGATCCATGGGTTTCGAGAATCTTGCTTCATCAATTAATAATCTTTACTAATGATCTATGTAACCTGTGGTCGGTGCCACTGTGAAGCAACTATGGCAGGATGCCGTATGTTGTGTGAATGGTGGTGTGAGACCACTATGTTTAAAAACTTGTGTGCCAAGGCTGAGTGGTCTTTTGGCAGGGGTAATCACCAAATCGTTTTGGGCTGGGGCAAGATGGCAGGGAGTGAGAAGTGGGTGCTTTGCATATGGGATGTGGAAGTCTTGCCTGAGCACAACTAAGGACTTAACTTTGTGTCTGTGGATCCGGGTAATCCGTGCAACCACAAGGTTATTTTATGGGGATGGCTGGGCGAATAATGAGCAATGAGATGGCTTGGTCTTTGTTGTGGTTGAGCGAGTTTTATCGCAACTAGCAAGAAAGAGAGGGCACGAATCTGGTGGCTTTGCAACCCATCTAGAAGCGAAACCTTAGCGGGCAGCTCCTAGCCAAATCAAAGCTTTGTAAAGGCCTTGTCACGCTCTCTAGACTGCTCACCATTGGAAGTGAGCAAGGGTCTTTCCGGAACCCGCCCCGCTAGAGAGATCGTGGATTGTGGGTAAAGTTGTACACCTCTGCAGAGTGTTAAATATATTCGAATAGCCAAGTCCTTGGTTATGGACATCTCCCGGAGAAGTGATGCAAGGGGTAGCTTTTGAGAAATTTGTGTTCCCTGGGCACTCCTGCGAGAGGCCGTGGCCTTGCCTCGAAAAGACCTTAGTCAGCTTTAGAGGGGTCATGGTTGGCTTGAGAGGTGGTCCAGGGGATGGGTACGAACTCTAGAGTTGGTGCTCTAGAGAGGTCTTGGGAGAGGACTTGGCTGTGGGTGCAACCAGATCTCCCCCAAGTGGTTGGGACGTGAGTTGGTGCTCACTCCCCTCTTTCCAAACAAAAGTATGTATGTATTATTGTTTTCACTTGCTGCTTTTCAATCTATTATGTTATTTGCTATCAAACCTTGGTTTGTGCAACTAACTATACAGCTCCTTCTTTGGTAAGCCATTGCATAAATATTAATTGCATAAGTGTTTCCCTGTGATTTGCTGAGTACATTCAAAGTACTTATGGCTTCAAGCCCTGTGTCAAAGCAGTGTATGAAGATGACCAAGTGCAAGGGAGCTCAGACCTCTTTGAAGAAGATTCCTTTGATGATCCTGCTGCCTAGGACGTCCTCCACTCGACAGCTTGTGGGCTTGCCGGTGGCCATCTGTGCGTTTTGGAGTTTCTAGCTGCTAAGGTTCTTCTGTTGCGGTTTGTAAGCCCAAGTGGCTAACCCTCTGTAAACAAGCTTGGATCATAAGGTCCTGTTTAATACTAAGTTTAATTTGTCTGCTTCAGCTTTTGTCTTGACATTATGGCTGTGCATGTGTACCGAAGTGATTCTGTGCGAGCTAGCATCTGTATCCTGGGACTAGCTCGGTGTGCACAGGGCCAAGACCTCCAGGAGGTCTTGTGATCTCCTGGGAGGTCCTAGCGGACCTCCTCTCGGACTTGCCGCGTGGTCCTTTCGGACTGCGGTACTACCGGACACTCCGGGCGGTCTTTTCGGACCTCCCTGAGCTTCAAAGCAGGTACTTGCAGCTTAGCGGCAGATTACCGCTCCTTCAGACGTCAGTAGTACCCGCATTCTGAGGTACTATCGTTGCCCTTTGGCGGCAAGAGTCGACTCTGACAAGACTATCGTAGCTCTTCTTGCGGTAGTACCGGCTGAAAAAAATGGTCTTTCTGGACTCCCCGTTTAAACCGAGAAGAGATCCTCACACTGTGAAAAGGCACTCACAGGAGGACGGAATGGATACACGGAGGAAGGAAATAGATGGTTAAATTTGCTTAGGAGATGTGGACATCATCCGGACGGAAAGCTTCGCGTCGGATGCTCGGACGCTATCAATTCCCCTGATATTTTGACTTTGACTTGAGGGATCAAATAGACCTGTTCCATACAAATAGAAGTGACAAGTATCTTTTGCTGGGAGAACGACAACATCACAACAGCACAGAACAGCCCGGACCAGAGAGGGGGGCCCACGGTTCAGTGACCCTACAATCTCAAGCCGCTTAAGCTGAGAAGAGCATCTTTGCTAAGGGAGCTAAGCTCGTTGTGAATGATTGATCGCCATGTGTGGGACAACCAGATCCTAGCTGCTTACAATCCCCAATTCCATCGCTGTCCGCCTGTCCCCTCGATATCATAATACTCTTCGCTGCCGTTCTCCGTCGCGCGCACCGCCGCCTCCGCCTTCCCGTCGTACCGTCCTCCTCCAGCTCCTGCTCCACTGACCGGCGCCGTCCTCGCGCGCGCCCACTTCGCTGCCGCGGGTGCCCTCCTCCGCCTCCTCCTACCCTGTTGGAGTGGAGATCCATCCGGCTTTCTGTTGATTTCGTTCCTTGGTAAGCTCTATCTAGCTTGGATTGACTTCACTTTTCCACCGTAGCCTAATTTGTTCCGTGCTGTGATTGTGAGCGGCCAAATTCAAATCTTCCCTGTGAGATTCCATCCAATTCGTGCAAACGCGTTCGTTGATTGCTGAGGGAAGATAGAGTATTAATAATGTAGTGGCTTCATTTCTTGAAATGCTCCCATAGTTTTGGTCTTACTTGGGGGGCTCCATCTCTATGCATCACAACTAGCTTAGATAGCAATCCATTCTTCTCAATTAATTCAACTTTTGGGGGAGCTCCTTCACTCATGTTTGAACCATCTTCCGCTACTTAAGAAGCTCTGATTTGTTGTTCGTCTATATCCTTGTGGATCGACAGCTACAGCCTAACAGTTTCTTCGGCACTGCTTTAAAGGAAGATTCACAGCTCCCATGGCAAAGCCTGCCAATGGCATTGGCCGTAGGTATGTTCGATACCACAGCTACAGCTTCTTCTCGAGCAGTTCTTTCTCCATTTTTAGCACTGACTGCTAGTTTATGTGCTGCCCAATAACAATAATAAGTTTTTTTTGCGGTACTAGTAATCACACATTATAATTTTATTGTGAATATTCGTCAGCAGCAGCACGCCAAGATCAAATGAGGGCATGAGGCTCATATTTTCAGCAGTTGTTGGTGTCATGCTGGGCTACTTGTTTGGGGTTTCCTTCCCTACGGTAAACATAACCAAGGTAAAGTGGATCATTTGCTTCTCTTGTTTTCTTCTGTCATGTAACTTTGTTCAGAGGACAATCTTAACTGACTGCATTTCACAGCTTCACTTCCCTTCCAGTATCATCTCCTACATTGAAGATAGAAATTCTGGCATCACAACCCAGACATTGTTGAACCATGCGTGGGCGTCTGCAAATAGTCACAAAAAGAACATTTCTGATTCAAACTCTGATGAAATTCCTAAGGTACTTGCCAAACTAATACTTTATACTTTCTAAGGTTGTTATATCAGTTCTGTGACTTAGGTCCTGTTCTAGTTAGTGTTAGAGATATATGTCTAAGTATGTTATTCCCCATTGTTATGAGGGGTTTTGTGCATATTCACCACCTGTATTTGTGTATATATACTGGCCCATTGGCCTCATATTGAATACAAGCGATATTCATAACATGGTATCAGAGCGTACCTAGGGTTTCGTTTCGCTTGTCACGCCACCTCTCGGATCCAATCTGAAGTTGCCGCTTGTCGTCATCCTTGACGACTTCTCTCGGCCTGAGTCGGCCCGGCGCTCAAGGCCTCGGGGCGGCTCCATCCGTCCCCGCTGTCGTCTGGGGCGGCTCCACTGCCGCCTCCAACGCAGGCACCGATCTATCGCACTGCCGCCGCCACATGAGTGAGCTCACCCGCCGCCGCAGCCGGAGTCGGAGGTCGCCCTCCATGCTGTCGCCGCCATCATCGCCGCCGCCGCCGCCGCCTTCGAGTCGGAGGCCGCCCGTCCGCTCATCAAGTCGCCCACCCCGCACCATCACGCGTATCTGCCGCAGCCATCGCCTCATGAACGCCCATGGCGGGTAAACCCACGAGGCCGCCGCCGCCGAGGGAGGCGCGGAGCGAGACTCGCCGGCTGCCGCCGCTAGCCGCCGTCTTTCGGCCGAAGTCGGCCGCGACTAAGGCCACGCGTCACTTCTGCCGCCGTCTTCTCGGCTTTGAGTTTCAAGCCGCTCAAGGCCACGAGGCGTCCGCCTGCCGCCGCCGTCACAAGCCAGGGGAACCAAGCTAGGGTTCCCATGTGCTTTTGCTGTTACAAACCGCTCGAGGCCCAATAGGTTTTAGCCGGCGAAAAAAAGAGAAAAAAGAAGAGAGAAAAACGCCGCTTAACCGGCCGCCCGCCGCTTTGTTAGATTTCGTTCGCCAGTCGCCGGCGTCGGTAGCCTACCAACGGGTCTTGCTTTCCTCGTTGTTCGATGATCTTCGATGGTGTTAATTACACCGACTTCGATCTCACATGCGCATTCATATGCGTGGTCTTCGTCTCTGGGGCATCCTCTCGGCGATGTCATCGCCCGCTTTGCCCTATCCTTCGACGGAGTTTATACCACGCCGCTTCGACAAACGGTAAACAAGGTTTCTTCGAGGCCGCCACCTTGTCGATGATCGGCCGCCTCGCCTACCAAGAGGCCCCGATTCCTACAAGGATCAATCGACCGCCTATACTCGCTGATACGACGATGACGCCGAAGCCGCTGCTTGTCCTTATTGCGGTGTCGACCTCGGCTCTCTTCGAGGTTGTGGGACTCTCTCGCTTTTCGGATGTGGACTCATCTTCGTCGGCGCTCTGAGCCCTCTGGTGATGCCTTGTACTGTCTCGTGGTCCGCCAGAGCACTCTTCAGCAGGTGATGCTCTGTTGGACGCTTTTTACGCCGAGCTCATTGCTCTGGCGTCGGTTGACTCTCTCCAGACCGCCGTTGTCGTTGTCGCTCTGTGCCGCTTAGCCTAGACGTCTTGACCGAGTTTCAGTGGTCTACGAGTTCCTTACTCGCCTTCGCCCCGAAGTTCGAGCAGAGCGTGCCCGACTTCTTGCACGCCACCCTCGTGTCACTCCTAGAGGCCCTTACCGAGATACGCGCGGAGGAGACTACTTCGAGTGGTCTTGGTCGATGCCACTCCCTCTCGTGCTTGCTGCTCGTCCACTGCTACACCGCTCGCTTCCACGCCAAAGACCGCTTGCCTCCTCCGTGGTGCCATAAAGCGGTGGTGGCCGCCTCCATCTGGAGGTGGCCGCCTCATCGCTTCCCTCATGCGACAAGATCGGCCACATTGAGTCCCAGTGCTATAAGAAGAAACGGCATCTTTCACGTCGTTCTTCTACTAGCACTAACATTGGTGCTTCTACATCGACTCCTTCAGCAGTTTCTCTCACGGAGCAGAGATAGCCAGACTTCGACGCCGCTTGCCGCCAGGTTCTCCTCGGCAGAGTTCTGCAGGCTCACATCGATTCTTCTGCACCGAGAAACCACCTCTACACAACAGTACCTCCCCGTGGATTCTTGATTCTGGAGCATCTTTTCACATGACTTCTGATGCTTCCACTCTGTCCTTCATTACACCTCTTGATTCTCTGTTAGTGTTCTTCTGGCGATAGTACTCTCTCTCTGTCTCAGTCGAGGAACTCTTAGCAACTCATCCTTTCATGTACCGTCTGTTGCTCATGTTCCTTGCCTTACCATGCGCCTTCTTTTCACTGGGCAGACATCGATCTTGGTTGTCGGGTCATTCTCGACTCAGACTCTTGTTGTGTTCAGACCGCCACACGGAGCTCTGGTTGGTTCGGCCCTCGGCGCCTTGACTCACGGCGTCTCTCGAGCTTGACCGGCTTCACCTTCCTTCTTTGCCGCCACCGCGCTTGATCTCTCTGCTTTGCCACTCAGTCCACCGGCTCTTTCAAAGAAGGGCATCACCGTCTTGGCCATCTATGTGGATCTCGTTTGTCGCCTTTAGTTCGTCGTGGTCTTCGGGTGCGCCTCAGAGACGTGTCTTTAGATTGTCGTGTAAGTTAGGCAAACGGCTTGACTTCCTTATCCTCATAGTGAGTCGATATCTCGGCGTCCTTTTGATCTTGTTCATTCAGATGTTTGGGGTCCGGCTCCTTCGTTTGAAAGGGTCATCGATATTATATCATATTTATAGATGATTTCTCTCGCCACACTTGGATATATTTCATGTCTTCTCGTGAGCGAGGCCTTGTCTATCTATAAACAATTTGCTACTATGGTTCGCATACAGTTCTCACTCCTATTCGTGTCTTTCGTCCGACTCTTTGGCGAGTACCTCTCTCGCCACCGCTAGCTTCTTTGGCGAGGTGGCACTCTCGCCAGATTCTCTTGTCCCGGTGCTCATGCTCGAATGGTGTTCTTTGGCGTAAGCATCGTCACCTCCTTGAGTCGGCTCGTGCTTTCGATGATTGCCGCCTCTATTCCACCTCACTTTTGGGCCGAGGTCGTTTCATCGCCACCTATCTCGTCAACATCCAAATTTCTTCGCTTCTTGAGGTGCAATCCCTTTTGAGCGTCTCGTAGTCTCCTTCGACTCGACTACTCGCCTTCGTTTTGTTGCGTTTGCTCGTTCTTCTCGCCCGAGAACGTACTCAAACCGACCGCTTCGATCTGTTGAGTGTGTTTTACGGGATCTGATGTCGAGCACAAGGGCTATCGGTCTTTGGGATCTGTTGGTCGATGGACGCGATTTCTCGGGATGTGACTTTCGGCGAGTCTCGTCCTTTCTACCCACGCCTTGTCTCTCCTTCGGCTTCCTCTGTGGAGTCTCTTTCCTTTTGACCTTTCCAGATACACCTATATCTGTTTTGCCTCGCCCACCCGGCCCCATCGAGTCTCCACATATTCCTCCCCAGAGCCCTCTCCGCCAAGTTATCGCCTTTGCCGTCTCGCGGCTCCTCAGCTCCCCACTACACTCGTCTACACTCGTCGACCTCGATTGAGGATCTTCAGATGAGCCATCTTCTTCGATGTTCCATCTTCTTTCGATGCTCCATCTTCCTCTAACGGGTCATCTTCTCCTCGCCACGCTCTTCGCGATCGCCGATCGATTCGCCTCTGCCGCTTTTGCCTTTCTTTGGCGCAGCTACTTGTGAGCCTCTCCTCACGGATCTTTGTTGCTCATCCCGAGTGGCAAGATGCCATGGCCGAGGAGATTCTCGCCCTCGGCGTCTTGGTACTTGGGATCTTGTTCCTTTTCCATCTCGCTCTCGCCCTATCACGTGTAAGTGGGTCTATAAGATTAAGACTAGCTCGATGGCTCTCTTGAACGCTATAAGGCGTGTCTTGTTGCTCGTGGCTTCCAGCAGGAGCATGGTCGTGACTACAACGAGACTTTTGCTCCTGTGGCCCACATGACCACTGTCCGCACTCTTCTTTCGGTGGCGTTTGTTCGCCACTGGTCTGTTTCTCAGCTTGATGTCAAGAATGCCTTTCTTAATGGCAAGTTGCGTGAGGAGGTCTACATGCATCCGCCACCGGGTATTCATTCTCGAGGGCATGGTCATGCCGCCTTCGCGCTCTCTCTATGGCCTTAAGCAAGCCCTCGTGCTTGGTTTGAGCGCTTCTCTCTGTGGTCACTTCTTTGCTGGTTTTTAGCAAGTGATCATGATCCTGCGCTCTTTGTCCACACTTCGTCTCATGGTCGGACTCTTCTTCTTACGTATGTTGATGATATGATCATCACCGGAGATGATTTCGAGTACATTGCCTTTGTCAAGGCTCGTCTTAGCGAAGCGGTTCCTTATGTCGATCTTGGTCTCTTCGTTACTTCCTTGGGATTGAAGTTACTTCCACTTCCGATGGTTTCTTTATGTCCCAAGAGAAGTATATTCAGATCTTCTTGATCGCGCCTCTCTCATTCGATCAGTCTTGTTGAGACTCCCATGGAGCTCAATGTTCATCTCCGACCCTCGATGGCGAGCCTCTTTCTCGATCCGACTCGCTTATCGTCACCTTGTTGGGAGCCTTGTCTACCTTTTTCATTACTCGTCCAGGACATCACTTATCCAGTTCACATTCGAGTCGATTCGTTTACGCTCCCACTTAGGTCCACTCTGACCACCTTCTTGAGTTCTGCGATACCTTCGTGGGACTATCTCTCGCCGTCTCTTCTTTCCATGCTCCTCGTTACAACTTCAGCTTATTCGGACGCTACTTGGGCGGCGATCCTCCGATCGCGGTCTATCTCTGCCATCTTGTGTTTTTCTTGGTGGTTCTCTCATTGCACGGAAGACAAAAAGCAGATCATGCGGTGTCCGCTCGAGTCGCAGAGGTGAGTTGCGAGCTATGGCTCTCTTGATGCAGATATTACTTGGCTACGGTGGTTACTTGAGGATTTTGGTGTTTCTGTCACTACACCATCTCCTCTCTTGTCTGACAGTACATGTGCTATCAGTATTGCCCGTGATCCTGTGAAGCATGAGCTCACCAAGCATATTGGTGTTGATGCTTCCTTCATGCGGTCTTGTGTGCATGATCGGTGATTGCTCTTCAAGATGTGCCTTCCGAGCTTCGGATAGCGGATTTCTTCACGAAGGCCGGACTCGAGCACAAACATTTTCGCCTCTCCAAACTCAATGTTGTTGATCCACCATGAGTTTGAGGGGTGTTAGAGATATATGTCTAAGTATGTTATTCCCCATTGTTATGAGGGGTTTTGTGCATATTCACCACCTGTATTTGTGTATATATACTGGCCCATTGGCCTCATATTGAATACAAGCGATATTCATAACAGTTAGATCTGATATGTTGTTATTTTGTAGTCCATGCCCGTTGGGTCTGTTGTATTGCTCCCGCATTTCTTGTGCATAATGCGTAAAATTTTAGGCTATAAGATTCTGTCAAGGCTGTAAATCTAGGGTGTTCTGTTCATGTTAGACCAATGTGATGCATTTTATGGAAGTGTGATAGTTGAGGACTGAATCTTGGAATCCTGGGCTACCAGGGATTGATTGTTGTCCTTTACTAATTAACTCAATAATAGTTGGTTGGTTCTCATAGATTACAACTTCTTTTCATTTCTATTATTTTTTTAGTTTTTTAATTCTGCGCAATTCTTTGTGCAGATTTATGTTCCCACAAACCCTAAAGGTGCTGAAAGACTTCCACCAGGCATTGTTGTGTCTGAAACAGATCTTTATCTCCGAAGATTATGGGGTGACCCTAGTGAGGTTGGTGGTTGTTTCTGTTGTAACTTTGCTCAATGATGCCTTGAATTGGAGGTTTTTATAGCCTCTTGCTTCTGTGATCTACAACCTGAAACATATGGTCATATCATCAGGACCTTACTAGTCAGCCGAGGTACCTTGTTACTTTTACAGTTGGAATCACACAAAAGGCAAATATTGATGCAGCAGTAAAAAAGGTAACTGACTGAGACTGACACCTTAGAGCATCTACAATAGGTTGTTTTTTAGCTTGTTACTAAGAGGAGAGAGAGTACTCAATCTAATAAAAAGAAACAACCATTCCAATAGATTGTTTCTTAAGCTTGTATCTAAGACTTTAATGGCTACAAGTGTGCATGGTAACAACTAAGCCTCAAAATGAGTGTTTAGGTAACAACTAAGCCTCCAATAGAGTATTTTGTTGTTTCTTATGTCTTGGTATTAACAATCTGATGTTATGTTTCTTTCGGATCGTCTAGGAGTAGATCTAGCCGGGTGCTTGATGAATCAAAGACCTAGGATACGTTCTAGTGCGACAATAGAGAGACAGAGAGGGTGGTTGAGGTCGATGAACGACACGCGGAGGAAGTGTTCAGAGGCCGCCATCGGGTTCGTTGGTGAAATCTGCGCGGCAGAAGCGGACGGTCGGTGAAGAGGCGATGAAGACGTCGACGTCGATGCAAAGAAAGGGCGCTGGTGGTGGCTTCAAATCATCGGGTGCGCCCTCACTTAGATCGGGTTTAGGGTTTGTCGGTGGGGAGGTCGGCTCAGGTCAACCTCGTGTTAAGAGCCGCTGGCCCCCACCTCTTTTTATAGCGCAGGGTGACAGGGGCCCTCCAGCCATGGTGGGCTAGACGCCCCCGATCAGGGCGCGAATCAAAGGCCCAACTGGGCCGTTGGGTCCAGTTAGGTTAGAGATCAACCTAACATCTGATAGTTTCTTCATGTAGAAACAACTTCACCTTCTCTCCTCCACATCATCTAAAAGCTGATGTGGCAACCTCTTAGTAACAGCTAAGGTGGATTGTTGTAGATGCTCTTATATGCTTAAACTGGGTACGTTGAGCAAATAGGCTCTGAAACTGATGTACAATTAATCATGCATCCCAGTGAACTAATAGTTACTCTATTCAAATATGAATGCACATTTATTGCTTCCAAATTTATATTTTTTTTGTATAGTTCTCAGATAAGTTCACTATTATGTTGTTCCATTATGATGGTCGGACTACTGAATGGGATGAATTTGAGTGGTCTAAGAGAGCCATCCATGTGAGTGCCAGAAAGCAGACTAAGTGGTAGGTTATTGTTGTTATTCTTCTGTGTTTTTGCAATACCCTAGTCTCTTGAATATTTGACCAGAAAATCTTAATAATGTACTTCTCTTGTTTACCTAAGGTGGTATGCAAAACGTTTTTTGCATCCTGATGTCATTGCCCGATATGACTACATATTCATCTGGGATGAGGATCTAGGTGTTGAACATTTCAACGCAGAGGCGTAAGCATTACACTCTTGTTTCATTTGTCTGTTCACCTGGTGTTCGTCTTGAGTGAGATAGTCCCAATGCTATTCTTTTAGGTACATTGAGCTTGTTAGGAAGCATGGGCTGGAGATCTCTCAGCCTGGTTTAGAACCTGATAGAGGACTAACATGGCAAATGACTAAACGGAGAGGCGATCAAGAAGTTCACAAGTGAGATGCTGAATCCATATTTTTCTTCAATGCTTAATCATCACCCACGAATATTAGTTTCTTGAGTGATATTTTTCTTTATATAGAGTAACTGAGGAGAGGCCAGGCTGGTGTACTGATACCCATCTGCCACCATGTGCAGCGTAGGGCCCAAATTTTGTTGTGTATTTAATTTTCTTTGTCAAAATATCTGCCTTCATGTTCAATTTGAAATGCAGATTTGTTGAAATTATGGCAACTGTATTCTCTAGGGATGCATGGCGCTGTGTTTGGCATATGATTCAGGTGGAGTGACATTACATGCTCATCGATTAGTTTTGTTTAGAGTGGTATGCTAACACACTGTTTTCTGCAGAATGACTTGGTCCATGGATGGGGTCTCGATTTTGCTCTTAGGAAATGTGTGGAGGTATTCTCTGCAGGGCCGTATCTCAGAATTTGGGGGCCCTATGCTAAACTTAAAGTTAGGCATTGCAGTTTAGAAAAGACAATTACCAAATCAAAAAATATTTCATTTAAAATTTGACCATAAATTAGCTCTGGCTCTCTCTCTTTTTTTATTCTTATGCTTTCATAACTAGTTCACATCCAGAATGTAGAAGACATGGCTGAAAACTAGAATAACACCCAAATGCACAAATACAAGAAAGAACAACAATAGTAGACATTAAAAATTTAGTAACAAAACTAAGTTCCAGGCTTCTAGTTTGGCAATGCCGAGTGGCTACGAAATGAGTCTACAAAACTAGTTACTACGGTGTATATAGCCCCATATACATACAAAGTTACAAATTAGTTGAGTTCACAAAGAAACACACAATAAACAGATGAGCATAGGGTGGGTTGATTCATATGAATAGTGGTTGTGCGGTAGCAAAAGGGGAAGGAAGAGAACATATAGAGGTTGGGATAGTGGTAGACATCACAAGGAAGTTCTTAGGAAGAAGGAATAGAACAGCTTGCTTAACTCTATCTCATATCAAGATCAACTATAGAGCATTATTTTTTCTTGAGATACTAACAACTAGTAATTGAACATTAGATAAAAATCAGGGGCCCTTAACTTTTGGGGACCCTGTGCGGTTGAGCACTTCGCTCATGCCCCTGGTACGGGCCTGATTCTCTGTGACTATCAATTAGACATTGTTCTCGTCTGAAGTGACTTATTACTACAGAAGGCTGCTGCAGACTATATGGGGGTGATTTTATTTTCGGGGGTGGCTGGTTGTGGGCCATGCAAGGGGGTAGGGGTGGTTAGGGTGGATGGAGAGATGTAGAGGAAACAAAGGTACTTGGGTTTATGTTTTCTTTATAAGTAGTGCTGAACCCAGACTTGTATTACAGGGGAAACTGACATTTAACATACGTCATACTAAAATTAGTACATGATGGCACCAAAGTTAAAATATAATGAATATATTTGAAAATTTTCATAAAGCTCCTGTTCCAACTAAGGTCCGGTGTAGAACGTGGGAATTTTCCCAGATTTTTGCAGGAATCGAATTGTTTACTGTGAAATTTATGCGTTGCAAAAGAGGCCTAAACATGCAATATACATAACAACGTTGAACCATGACAACAGTGAAGTAGAAGTACCAAATAAATAAAGCATTTGTGCATCTCCAATGCATATCTCAACCATTCTAATCTCCAATGCATATCTCAACCATTCTATCACTCAAATACAAATATAGAAAAACGTCTCTGTTAGCCGATGCACATAGGAATACACTACGGCAGCTTGCTGGCGATGATCCGGATTCCGGAGCAACCTCTGGGCCCATCCCTGTTTGTAGGTAGTGGGAAACTACGGTTCATGGATTCCAAATAGCATCTAGAGAACTTCACAACACCCTATTCTTTGGCTATTCCACAGGATTAACCCCACCTCTTTTTAACAGGCTAGCAGCATCAGCAATTATATGAGTGCCAACTTCATATCTTTTTTGCACTTTGCATGTTATTCCAAATCATTCATGTTTTACTGAGCTAGAATTGTTTTACTTGACGTTAAATTAAATAGCCTGCTCATGAAAAGATTGGAGTTGTTGATGCTCAATGGATTGTTCATCAAGCTGTTCCGTCACTTGGTAACCAGGTCTAGCCACTAGCCAACTTATTCATTGCACCTCATTTTGTACAATAAAACCGCGTTGCCTGATCCTGTAACATTTATACCTCGCAGGGAAACTCAGCAAATGGAAGAGCACCATGGGAAGGGGTAAGCCAATACTTACTGATCTTATGTAATCTGGGCTTTTCATAGTGTGAATTTTTCGAACGCATGAATTCGAAGCTGCATACTTCATTATAAGTCTATCATTCGCTACATTGCCATATGGATCTGCTCTTACTGTTTTACTTGGCTGTGTGCCGCAGGTAAGAGCACGCTGTAGAAAAGAATGGGGAATATTTCAGACAAGGTTGGCTGACGCCGAGAAGGCATATTACTTATCACAAGGGATCACACCCCCCAATTCGACGGTAGTTTAGATGAATACGGGCACGCTCACTCGTCATGTCAAGGCAGGCGCCTCCATAGAGCTGCAGTTCCACGGCCAGATTTGTACATGGGACCTCCCAAGAATCACCACTGTTAATCTGAGCTCTGCTCCACTTGGCTTTAATCTCATTTTTTAGGTAGTGAGACTAGCTGTGTGATGTAAGTAGGCGATGTAATAGGGATTGTGAGGTTGAGCACTTTCGTTGATAATCATTTGTGTATGATTGACCTGATGCAATGTTGACATTGATATTCCTTCTTGTTTCAATATGCAAATTTGACTAGTAAAACCGTTTGAAAATTCTGTTCCTTCACAGCCAGATGTTCCAACAATCCAGGATTCACACGTTTAAGATTTATTTCCCCGATGTTCTAGGAGATGGCAAAGTGAGAATGGGCCAACAATCACCATCTCATTAAATTATCTTTGACCTGTTCAATTCAGAGTCAAAATAAAAGCAGATACGTTACAGTTTCTTCTGATTTCTGAATTAATTTTTTGACAGTGGACACCGCATACACTAGGACATGAAATTTCAACCTAAAAAAAGGTTTTCTTGTGCGTGACTTCAAGCACAATAATTTCCACATCTAAGCACAATAATTCCAAGAATACGTTAAAGTATACAAATGGACACTTGGAACAGGGATAAAAAGACGGACCGAATGAAAAATATGAAATTTCCGGGAGATAGGCCGGGAGTTGGGAACCGACCGGGCAATTTTTTTTTAATCTGGTTTCAGTTTGAAAGTTCTCTTGGTTTTCTTTTCCTTAAAACATGGTGTTTGTTTCATCGTTTATAAGCATTAGCATCACAAAAATTGAAATACACAAAACAACCCGAAACCGGCCGACACAGTACCTCCCAGCTCTAATCAAGAGGACCGGTAATCGGCCGGTTCCCACCGTTTTTTAACTTGGAAGCCATGAGTTCTAGTGCACGAACTATTCGACCCGATAAAAACTTATCTGTTATTTCTTTCAAAAGTCATGCCATGTCAACAAAATCCTATGTGAAGGGGAGAGAAAGCACATGTCATCTCTTCCTGAAGAGACTATCATGCACGCGAAACAAGAGATAATACATTAATCTACTCTAGTTGACATGTAGGCCCGTTTCAAAGAAAAATTCTAAAATATAAATGTTGGAGAGTGTGCTAGAGACTATCTATTGGAGATGTTATCTATAAAGATGATGTAGCATATGTTAGAGATAAGATTATCTTTAACTATTGGAGATACCCTAAGAGACGACTTGTGCTCTCTTCTCTCCCTCCTCCACATAGGATTTTGACGACAATAAATACATTATTGGAGATGCCCTTAAGTGGGTGTAGGAGTACTTCATTTTGACCATTCTTGCTCACAAATCTTTATATATAAAGAGAGGCGCACTTTGAACTCAGCCAGATGGCCGCGTCATCAGGTTATTCTTAGCCGTCCGATTTTTCTGTCAGTTCATCCTCGCCATCCGATTGGATTTGGCGTTAGCGCCAACGCTTTGCCTCCGTTCATCGTCCGATTCTTGGCCTCGCCACGTGTTCTTGCGCGTCCACACCGACTCGCCGTTGGATAGGAAGAAGGTCCCCGAACGCGCCCTCCCCACTCCTTCGGTCTTCTCCCTCCTGCTATGGAAAGCCTCCTCCCCTTCCTTTCTCCGCCGCCGTCGCTCCTCTACTCCCTCCTCCCCCCCTCGGCGCGCCTCTGCACGCACCCCCTTCCTTTCTCCGCCCCCGTCGCTCCCCTACCCCCTCCTCTTCTTTTTCCCCCCGCGCCTCTGCACGCACCCTCCGCCTTCCCCGCCTCTGCTCCCAACAACGGCGGGCGGCTATACCCTCGCCGCGCCACCCCCTCCAAGCTTGTCGTCAACCTCTCCCAGCTCCCCCCGGACCAGCACCACCACCGGGGCCCACCTCCCCCCTTGTACTCGGACGACTCCGACGGGGAGAAGGAGGTGGCCGACCACGGCAGCGGCGGCGAGGAGCGGGTCAGTCCGCCCAAGAAGCGCCGGATCGAGTTGCGTGGCGACAGATCTCGCCATCGCGAGGTCGAACGTGCCGCCGCATTAGTCGTTGGCTTTCTCTTTGCTTCGCTGTGCAGCTGGTTCTTTAACGTTAGATCTGCTCCTCTCAGGTTGATGGGGGGAGGGGCGACACTGCGAGCGCACCGCAAACGAAGGGGCTGCCGGTGCCAGGTTCGATTTGTTTGCTGATCTCTTCCTGGTTGATGTTGTTATTATTTGTGCCCTCCCCTACCCTTCCTCGAACTTCATGGCATGAGCCAAACCCTAGCCCAGCTCCCCTTCCAAATTCAATCCAGGCGCTTTCGGTATGAAATTTTCGTCCCAATCTTCTCTCGTGGTTCATGCCCCCCATGCGGGGCGATTTATCTGCCCTTTCTTACTGCGTTGTTTGGAGGATCTGATTGGCGCTTCTTTGTTTGGTAGGTTGCTGCGGTTGAGGATGAGCGGTATTTGAGCGGGGCGATCTATGTTGGATGATCTCTTCTACAAGGTCAGAATTTGTTTGGTCGTGTCTGTAAAAATAAGGAAGCCACGTTAAAGGTATCTGCTCATTCAGCGACTTTGGTGGTGGAGGACGCCGTGGTGTCTCGAGGCACTCGAATCTTAGTGGTATGGTTTTTGTCGGTGTTAAAATTTATTTTAGTGCTCATTTCTCTGTATGCGAGTTAATCGTTTGCAATATCACACGATTACGGTTATGGGATTGCCTACTTACGCATCATGGCGATTTAAAGGTTTGTTTGCAAGAACTTCTTTTCTTGATTTGTTCTTTGTAAACTGGATTTATTTCCTTTGAGGAACAATAACACTTTTCTTGACAATTTCGCTTTCGGGACCATATGCGAAGGGTGGCAAAGTTTGTTTCTCGAAGTTTATCATGAAGGCGTTAGTCGACTCTATTTTGAACCACAGCTTCAGCTTTTAGTTAGTTTTCATCTCAGCAATGTCCATCATGTACCTCTTAAGAAGCACAAACAGGATGATATAGTTCTGTCACGGAAACATTTAATTAGGCAGATGATATTCTCCAGCAGGGTGTTCGTGGAATCTCAAATATAATCACCGTAACATACTACAACGTTCCTTATTTTACTCAAGTGATATATCCAATAATGTGGCAATGTGAGTAATAGTTTTGAGTGTAATTAGACAGCTTATGCACAGAGGCGAGAAGCTCAAAAGCCTATGTTCAATTTCCTATTGTATATCAAATGCTAAGATAGATCTTATGTAAGGTACCTTTTGACAGTCTTTTGTAATATTCTTGTCATTGACCATATTTAGTTAAGAACAAGTAGACAAATTTGCACTGTTCTGAAGATTTTTGTGACAATGTAGATTTTAATCCTGACCAAATATACAACTATCTACAATTAGTGTTGCGTATTATTGTCACCTGCTCAATATGTTTCACCAAGACAGTTACATGTGATGTATGCATCTCGATGGTATTCTACTTCTATCTTCTCTTTTGTTTGAATATTCTTCACACTGCTCAATATGTTTCAACAAGACAATTACATGTGATGTATGCATCTCGATGGTATTCTACTTCTATCTTCTCTTTTGTTTGCAGATGCGAGTTTGGTTAATGTAGACTTTCTTGATGCTAGATCAATTATGCCGATCTGAGCTCATCCTTGATGGGAATAGGAACCTAACAAGTTGCCTATATTCATGTATATATCTAATGCTTTACCCTTCTTACAAATTATATTTTCTTTTCCCTTTATCATTGGCGCTCAACAAATTAGGGAGGCATTCATATATGGCATTCTGCATTAGCTATGTCTTCGATTGGTATGAAAAGATTTATCCTCTTTTCAATTATCCTCTGTATTTGTTGCTTCTTTTATTGTTGAATAGCACCTTCAAATCTTTCTTGAACTTTCCCTTGAGCATCGCACATTCAATGAGATACTTCCTTTTTTACTTTCCATATAGTATATTCGAATTATTGTCCATAAGTATAGTGATGCGATGAAGAGGGTATATCACTTTTTATGTAAGTAGCAAATGATAATGAGTTCTTCTTGATAGGATCGAACCGGCTCAATTATTGCTTCAGTTCACAAGAAAGTTATCTTGGACGGAAACCTTGGCAACATACTCCTGTCACGGAAGCATTTAATTAGGCAGATGATATTCTCCAGCAGGGTGTTCGTGGAATCTCAGATATAATCACCGTAAGATACTACAACATGCCTTATTTTACTCAAGTGATATATCCAATAGTGTGGCAATGTGAGTAATAGTTTTGAATGTAATTAGACAGCTTATGCACAGAGGCGAAAAATTTTAGTTTCTTAAGGAACATCTTGGTGCTATTGTTTGATATTGTTTGTGCAAAAACATAATCCAACATAATTGTGGAGAGGAATACGCAAGAGGAACGGGTGATTTAAGAATGTAGTGAAATGCTCAAATGAATTTAATCAATCAAGCATTTTCACTTATACGCGGTTTCCTTTGAGGAAGAAATGAAGTGTCTGAACAATTAAACAAACTGGGTGTTTTTCCTAGCTTTGCTTATTCATTTTATCATGTTTCTTTGATTCTTAGGTTATATACCTATTGTTGAAGGGCGGACTGTAAGGATCGGCGTCTTCCATCTTTGTGGCCTTGGCATGAGTTCGTTTATGTAAGTTCCTCTGAACATTTATCATTTTGCATAACATTTTAGAAACTTGGATTGGACCACGAGGCTGTTGTTTCTCTTGTTTGAAAAGGTTCATTATTGCCCTCTTCCTTCTTGCCATTCCATGGTATATTGGAGCTTTTGTTACGATCGTGTCCGAGTACACGATTACTGAGGAGAATCTAGGATACATTGTTTGTACTATTTCGTAAGTCCTTTCTACCATCGCAATGCTCTGTAGTTTCCAAACTACGCCATCTATATTTATGTGCTTTCCTTCTGAATTTGTGGTGAACATGTTCTCTTTTTTTCATGAAACTTAAGATTGTAGCTGCACTATCAGGTTCATTTAGACAGTTTGTGGACGCACAAGCCACAGAGACAACTATAGTAGCCTGCCGTTTCATTATAAAACTAGCACCTATAATAGATGACATTACAGTTGAATAGGGACATCCAAGTCAAAAGACTCAAGTCTGACTCTGAGTTGTGCATCCTCTTTATGTTTTCTAAAATGCTAAAGTTTCTTGAGGAAAAAGGATTTTGATATTGGCATATTGCTTGCGGCTCTAGGTTCGGCAACAACTCGTTGATAGGTGGAAGCATTTATATGGTGTTCAACTAACAGTTGTACAAAATTTATCGGGCGACCGGCAGCGGCAAGAAGGGTCTTGCATGTTTCTTTTACATTTTTAAGTCAGAACCTCTACACTGATGATCTCTCTTTCGTTTCTGACAGATGCTTATTCATAAAAAGATTCTAAAGTACCAGCCAACACATCATTTTGGTTCCAAAGGAGATGCAGGATTCTGGAATCCCTTAGCTCCGAACTTTTTTAACTACTTTAGATACTTATTGATATATCGCCTACTATGTTTCTACCTTTTTCTGCTCTACCGTGTTTTTGTTCCTGACAAGTTAGATGTATGATCTCTAAAAGTGATATATCGGATGGACAGAGGCAGATCAAGTTTTGCTACAATTCAACCACACAAATGTATATCATAGTATTTCCTATCTAATTTTTAAGTGTAATTTGTATACATGATACTTCTGCAATATATATGTATACACACGCGAACATCCCAAGTTGTTGTCATACATGGGATTTTCTTTTTTGCCCGCGGCAACGCGCGGGTCTCCTGCTAGTACTAATTAATTGACTTGTATTACACACAATGCACGATTTTCTACTACAAACCGAGCCGGAAGGGCATCGCTCTACTGGCATTGACTTGACCGAGATGTCCCAATCAATCAAAGCCGTTAATTTGGCACTATTTCTCAGTAAGTCTCTACATCAAGATTTTGTTAGCTACTGCTAAAGTCAAGCCAATAATGTATGTTAATTTAACCTTCAAGCTTGCGCCGGATGCCGCAGGCAATGTGAACCGTACAAAATCCTCTCTGTATGCACCAGGTCCAAGATGTACGACTGACCGTTTCCATGGTTCCATGACGTACTACCTATTTCCGCCGCGTTGGGTCACACATCTTCATCACGCCATGAATGCATGCCTGAAAAACCGAGCTTGGCTGACTGACTGGGCAACAAGGCTTCAACCTTCAGTTCATGTTCATATATACTTCATATACACAAGTATACCTGAAAAGTATAAACCGTGGAGAGCGTTGATTATTTGTTACTCTACCTACAGTGATCGTCACGGACAGTACAGATATGTCTGAAACCAAATACATGTCCTCCTTGTGTCCGCTCCTCCTCTTCTATGGCCTTCACCTTGCAGCCTCCGTCGTTGCTGCGGCCGGCGACGACCAGTTTCTCTACTCGGGCTTCTTGGGCGCGAACCTCACTCTATACGGCATGGCCAAGATCACGCCGGACGGCCTCCTCAAGCTGACCAACGGCACGGTCCAGCAGAAAGGCAACGCGTTCCACCCGACGCCGCTGCGCCTCCGCAGGTCGCCCAACGGTACGGAGAAGGCGGTGAGGTCCTTCTCGTCGTCCTTCGTGTTCGGCATCCTCACGGCTGCCACCCCTGGCCTGGGCGGCCACGGCATCTCCCTCATCGTCGTCCCCAACACGAACCTCTCCGGGCTGCCCAGCCAACACATGGGCTTCCTCAACAGAAGCAGCAACAACAACACGAGCAGCCGCCTGTTCGCTGTGGAGCTCGACACCATCCAGAACCTCGAGTTCGACGACATCGACAACAACCACGTCGGCATCGACATCAACAGCCTCACGTCCCGCGACGTCTGCCGCGCCGGCTACTTCGACGACAGGAGCGGTCAGTTCCACGACCTGACCCTAATTAGCGGCAACGCCATGCAGGTGTGGGTGGACTACGACGGCGATACCACACAGATCGACGTGACGTTGGCTCCCCTTGGAACGAAGAAGCCGATGAGGCCGCTGATTTCGGCAAGGCACGATCTCTCGACGGTGATCACTGACCAATCGTACATCGGCTTCTCGTCGTCGACGGGCACACTGAGCACGCACCACTATGTGCTCGGCTGGAGCTTTGGCGTGGACAGGCCTGCTCCGGCCATCGACATGGCCAAACTTCCCAAGTTACCTGACAGAAGCTCAAAGTCTCAGTTCAAGACCGTGGTGATAGCTCTACCAATAGCCTCCGTGGTGCTTGTGCTCTTCGTGGTTGCTTGTGTTATATTCATGCGGCGGCGGTACAGGTATGCTGAATTGCGTGAAGATTGGGAGGTTGAGTTCGGGCCGCATCGGATCTCCTACAAGGACTTGTTTCAGGCGACTGAAAGGTTCAAGAACAAGAACTTGCTCGGTGTAGGAGGGTTTGGGAGGGTGTACAAGGGAATACTACCGACCTCTAATATGCAGGTTGCAGTGAAGAGGGTGTCGCATGAATCGAGGCAGGGAATAAAGGAGTTTGTTGCTGAGGTGGTTAGCATTGGCCGCCTTCGGCACCGAAACATCGTACAGTTGCTTGGCTACTGCCGGCTTAAAGATGAACTTCTTTTGGTCTACGACTACATGCCAAATGGTAGTCTCGACAAGTACCTGTACGGCCACGACGACAAGCCTGCTCTGAATTGGGCTCAGAGGTTTCAAATTATCAAGGGCATTGCATCCGGCTTGCTCTATCTTCACGAGGAGTGGGAGCAAATTGTCGTCCATCGAGATGTCAAAGCAAGCAATGTGCTCCTTGACAACGAGATGAATGCACGGTTGGGTGACTTTGGCCTTGCAAAGCTGTATAACCATGGCGCCGAGCTACAGACCACGGTTGTGGCTGGTACCTTAGGTTATCTAGCCCCCGAGCTATCTCGAACTGGCAAGGCATCCCCTCTAACCGATGTGTTCGCCTTCGGCGCATTCCTTCTTGAGGTCACCAGTGGGCGGAGGCCTGTCGAGCAAAACATGCAAGGCAACAGGCTCATGTTGGTTGACTGGATATTTGAGCATTGGCGCAGGGACTCACTCACTGAGGTAGTGGATCCAAGACTTCAAGGCAACTATGATGTTGATGAGGCAAGTTTAACGCTGGAGCTAGGACTCTTATGCTCGCACCCATTGCCTAATGTAAGGCCAAGCATGAGACAAGTCATGCAGTACCTCGACGGTCACATGCCACTTCCAATGTTGAAGCCAACACACATGAGCTTCAGCATGTTATCCATGACGTTCGACTCATATGTCATGTCCAGCTCGTCAACGATGAGGAGCATAGGCACAATAAGCAATTTCTCAAGCGGGAGATGACATGCATCGAACATTGTACATGTGTTGGGAATTGTTGATATTTGGATCTGTATGTGATCCGAATTTTTAATATGGAAGTATCTGGAATATGCTATATTAGCAGATTAGTTTTCTACTTGGACTCTAAGTTCTTTTACCTCTTTATATACCTCTTATAAGCTGCACGGGGAGAGTGACGCCTCATTGTAATCCCCCTGCGTTTCGTAATCGCTCCTCATATGGTGACCATCGCCGATTGACGTCCGTGGTTTTTTTTGTAAGAGTTTTTCACGTAAAAAATCGTGTCTGTTCTAACAAGTAGTATCAGAGCACATGAGATTAAGATTTGGAGCCTTTTTTTTTATCAGATCCAATCTCTCTCCGCGAGTCGGCGGCGCCGTTCATCGTCGCCTCATTTACCGCGTCGATCAGAGCAGTCCTGAGGCCGCGTGGAAAGGTGCCAGCACACACATCGCTCGGTCCAAGCGGCGCCGCAACGCCAAGCCGCCAGCAACGTCCGTGCGCCGCCTCGGTCCGTGCGCGCAAGCAAACCGAGCGACAGCACGCGTGGAAGCAAGCGATAGTCCAAGCAGACGCGTTGGCGCTCGTCCCCAGGCAAAGCTGCGCATCACACCATCTAGTTTTTTCCAAGGCGTTCTGTTGAATCGTGGAGATCCAAAGTTTCGGCCAACTTTGCTTCGTCCACCCGAAGCATACCAGCAGATTCAAAATTGTTTGATTCGTGTATGCAGAAAGTGTACCAAAGAGGTAGTGATTTTTGCTAGGTTTACACAGATCAGTACTAGCAATTTTCAAGTTTATTCCTCATGGCGACTTTGAAGTATGATCTTCCACTCTTGGGCCGAGACACAAGATTTTCGCTGTGGCAAGTTAAGAAGAGGGCTGTGTTGGCACAGATGGATTTGGATGATGCATTGGAAGGGTTTGAGAAACAACCTCTCACATGGACTGCAGATGAGAAGCATAAAGACCGTAAGGCTTTATCTCAGATTCACCTTCATCTATCAAATAATATTTTACATGAGGTTTTGAAGGAGAAGACGCTGCTGTATTATGGCTGAAGCTGGAACAAATTTGCATGACAAAAGGATCTCATCGGCAAGATGCATCTCAAGCAGAAGTTGTACTCTCACAAATTGCAAGAAGGAGGATCCGTGCTTGATCATCTTTCGTTGTTTAAAGAGATCGTTGCTGACTTAGAGTCGATGGAGTAAATATGATGATGAGGATTTGTGTCTTATTCTTTTGTGTTCCCTGCCTAGTTCTTTTCCAAATTTCAGAGATACCATATTATATAGTAGAGATACTCTCACTCTTAATGAAGTTTATGAAGCTTTACATGCTAAGGAGAAGATGAAATAGATGGTACATTTTAAAAATTCAAGTTCGCAAGGAGAAGGCTTGTTTGTTCGTGACAGGCAAAAGGAGAAGAACTCAAACAATGGATCTCGAGGCAAAAGTTCGAACGGCTACAAGAATCGATTGAAATCTAGAGGCAAGTAAAAGTCATGCAAATATTGCAAGAAAAGTGGGCACGACATCTCTGAATGCTGGAAGCTGCAGAATAAAGAAGAAAAAACAGGCTATTATAAGCCAAAAGGTAAACCAGATGATGAAGGTAAAGCCTCCCTTGCTGCTGATGATAGTTCTGATGAAGAAATTCTTGTTGCCTTTGCTGGATGTGCTAAGACCAATGATGAATAGATTCTTGATTCTGCCTGTACCTTTCATATGTGTCCTAATAGGGATTAGTTTGCCACCTATGAACCTATTGAAGGTGGTACTGTGTTGATGGGTGATAACTTATCTTGTAAGGTTGCAGGAATTAGTTCAATTCAGATCAAGTTGTTTGATGGCATTGTCAGAACTTTGACATATGTGAGGCACATTCCAAATTTGAAAATGAACCTCGTCTTTTTGAGTACTCTTGATGGTAAAGGGTACAAGTATTCTAGTGAAGGTGGAGTTTTGAAGGTATCAAAAGGCTCTCTTGTTGCGATGAAAGCTGATATTAAATCTGTCAATCTGTACCATCTGCCAGGTACTACAATATTAGGTAGTGTTGCTGTAATTTCAAGTTCATTATCTGATTTCGATGCTACTAATATTTGGTATATGCGTCTTGGGCATATGAGTGAAATTGGTTTAGCAGAATTGAGCAAGAGAGGACTTCTTGATGGACATAGCATCGGCAAGCTGAAATTTTGTGAGAATTGTGTGTTTGGCAAATATAAGAGGGTGAAGTTCAATACTTCGGTTCATACTACAGAAGTGTCGACGATCGAGTCGCCGATTTTACGAAATAAAACGAGGAAAATGACGTGGAGTATCCTAGAAGAGAATGGGGGCTGCTCTTTATTAATAAGAACTAGGATTACAAGACCTGACTAGGGACTATCTCTAATTACACCGAATGTATTGAATGCTACTGCTCTGGCTTCTGTGTTGCCTTGCTCTGTGTGTCTTCTGTTGTTGTCGCTTCGTCTTCTGTGTTCCACCATTAAATAACTCCCGAAGAGGCGGCGATTACTCTGGAGAAGGCGTCCCTAGTGAAAGCGTTACTGATCGGTCGGAGGTTTAAGGTAGTTAACGGCGTGTTAACTACCTTGTGGTTAAATACTGTGAAAAGCTTAACCGTAGGGTGGTTTATTATCGATGTCTTGTATATCATCGCATACGGTTTGGAACATATAGCACGTGTTCCATTCATCATCTGATAAGAAATGCCGGTTCATAGCTTTTCCGGCGATTACCTAGTAGAAGCCTAGTCAGACCGTGGTACCCATCGTGTAACCTCTGGAATCCTCACGACCCGGTGAGGTCGTTATATAGGGGTTACGACCATGAAGACGTATGGTCTTTTATGTATTAAAATAATACGTAGAGGTTTTAATCCTCGTCAGCTAGCCCCTGAACTTTTAAATGAACAGGTCGTGTGAACACCTTTTTTCGATGAAGTTGTATTGGGCAGAACCCCATTTAATGCCGTGACATTCGAGGTGATCTATGTTCATTTTAAAGTTGAGAACTTTCCTTGGGAACCGAAGAGTTCCTCTGTCCGTTGGGCAAAAAAGAAGTTTTTTGCCGTTTAGACTTTTGTGGGTAACCTCTGATCGTAATTTAAAGATCTGAGGCTATAAAATCCCCATCGCTAGACCTTTTGGAGTTTTTACGCTTCCAGATCCCCTTTCTGATCCCCTTTGCCGAGAAAAAAAATCTTTAGTCCTCTTTTCTTGTTCTTCCGACCACAAAATCTCCTACGAACACTACTCATCCTTGAGGATTTTCATCATGTCGGAACAAATCACAAAGTGGTTGCCTTCGGAATTGAGCAAGAAAAAGCTTGAGGCGTTGGAGAAGGTTTGGATGCTCCCGGACAAGAATTTGATCAGATGGAGACTAGCGATTGGAGAGCACTTTCCGAGCCGCGAAGATGAGGAAATCCCTGTTTTCCTCGCCTACATCGAATCGGGTGAGGTTGCTGTACACAAATTCCTTCCCGTGTTCTTGAGTACTACTGGGTGGAATTGGTGAATTTGGCTCAAATTCCATCGCCAATATCAAGCATCTTCACATATTTGTGTGAAGCATACAGGAGTGCCTCAGAGTTTGAGGCTCTTGGTATTTCTCTTGAATGGTGATGGGGAGAACCACGGAAACTCTGGAGAATGTACATTGCGCCTTCACGACGGAAGGCCGATGAGTACATTCATATGTACTCGAAATCCTCGTGGTCGTCATGGAAGAAGAACTGGTTCTACATGGCTGATTCTGAGGATGATAACCTCTACTTATTTGGGATGAGAGCAAATGAAAATCCCAAGTGGAGAAAGACCGTGGAGAAGACAGGGGTGATCGGAAGATGGGTGGATGCCATCTACGACCTCTGACTCAAGGGCTTGACCTCTTGGCATGTGGTGAGGGACTTCACCAAGCGCCAGATTAGCCCGCTGAAGCTTTGGTCCATTGGTCGCGATGAAGCTATCTCAGGAGGTGGTAAGTCTTCGAGAGAAACTCGACCCGATATTTTGTTATTTGATTATAGTACTACCTTAAAATCTGCCATTATTTCTTTTGCTTTTTAAAGCCCTTTCTCTGAGGAAATCGAGAGGCGGATCGGTGATCTGCTCTAGGAGCCCGTGAGAAGGCGGATTCTCCAAGATCTTGGCCATAGTTCTGCGTTGAAGAAACTAGCAAGGCTTAAGGTAAATAATAAAAAAAAACTCTTTTTTATCATGTATACATATTCTCCGATCTGATTCTTGATCATGTTCTATTTCTGCAACTAGTCGGATTACGAATTATTCAGGGTGAGGGTCAACATCCCACCTTGGTTCCGATGATTAGTGCCTCGATGCCTTTGGAAGAGGATGAATCTCCCGAGGTAATAGAATATTTCTGATGAATATATATATGTATTTTAGATAAAAGATTTCACCACCTAACCAAATTCGTTTATTGGCTCGAAGAAGAAATTTGAAGGCGGCGGTCTTGTGACTGCGGAGGCCATAAACCCAGACGGGTCGTTAGTTTAACGGACGGTTGTTATTGAAACAAGCTGTGCGGAGGTTGGTGAAACCACTCGCCCGACCGGATGGTCAAAGGCGTAACCCTCGATTTAGGCTGGTCGAGGGCATTGCTCCGACATATTGTTGGATGATGCAGCGGGTTTAACCAACCCTGCCGGTTTGGAACCGGCAAAAGCAAGAGAAAAGAAAAGGAAGGGTGACGACACAGAGTTTACCCTTCCGCGATTCAGAGTCAAATCTCGAAAATCAACCAGGTATGTACAAATGAAAAATGGTCATATAAGCGCATACCTCTAATGATTTCTTGATGATTTGATTTTGAACTTCCCTTCTTTGCTTCGCGTAGGTCCTCGGGTGTTCCAGCTGTTTCCGATCGGACTCCTCCCGAGGACCGAGCATTCATGGAGATCCCGACGAGTGCTTCCGGTAGAACTCACGAGGAAAAAGTGGTCGAAGAAGCCCCGGCGGTGTCAAAGCCATCGGTCGATTTGGATCGATGGTGGTTCTAACTCCTTCTGCCGAGGTAGATGCCTGAAGGCCCTCAACCGGTTCCGACCGATGTTGGTAATCGTCTCAACCTGACAAGTTCCTTTTAGCCCCGATTTATCGAGGATAAGGAGCTTGACGAGGCATGGGGAAAAATATCGGATCATCGCATCAAAATGCATCTGATTCAATATTTGGCGGTTATAATGATTTGGCGATCCGGGTAAGTATCTCGACCGGTTCCATAGTACTTCTCAAAAGTTTACAAGGAACTTAAAGGAAAAAATACTATTTGTACAAACATCACGGTCGAGAACTTTCTTTGTGGTCGGAGGATGACCAGTAATTAAAGACTTGGAGCAAAAACACTCAATTGGAAAGTAAGAACTTCCCACTTAACCTTTTCTCTTTCTTGAAACTTTACCCTTCTCTAATTATTCTCCTTATCGCATTTGATAGATTTGGAGAAAATAAAAGAAGAGACTATGGTGAGAAAGCCAAGACGACTCTGCTTGAAGAGGAAATCAAAAGCGAGGACCGGTCGATCGTCAAGCAACAGCGACCGACAAGGAAGAACTTAACAAGAAAATTGAAGGTAACAGGTCGTAAACTTGACTTATTATCTTCCTCCAATTATTTTTGTGCTTATCACCTGTTTTACTCTTGTAGAGCAAAAATAAGCTTTGGATAGAGCAGAAAAGACTCTGAAATTTGAGCAAGACAAGGAGGCGGCTCTTGTGCAAAATATTGACGAAAAGATTCTATTTTTGAACAAGATGATCTTTGATATGGGATCAGGATCAAGTCTGCCTACCTTAAGAGATCTAGTAGAGAAAATGAACTATTTGGGTCAACTTCTAGAGGATCTTAAAAATCTACTTAAGACTACTCGGAAGAACTATGCCCAGGCCATGAAAACAGGCGTTGCTAGTGGAGTTAGTTTTGCTTTGGCAAAACTGAAAGCTTCCGACCCCTCCATTGATCTCCAAGCTGTTGAAGATAACTTTAACTGCCCACCTGAGGAGGCGACCAAGTTCATGGAAGAACTCAGGCCACTCGGAGATAAAGTTGTAGAGGAGATGGAGGTCGGATCTCCATCAAGCAGTAATTAACCTGGAGATATTTCGAGAGTAGGCCCCTGCAAATGTAAGAATATTGAAAATAATGTATAAAACTTACCTTTTATGTCATCAACAAAGCTTTTGTTTATTCCGTTTGACTTTTAAAATTCTCGTATACCTCCTAGCCCCCGACTGTTTTATAGTAGAAGAACTTTACTATACAAGCAGGTAGCCAAGATAGAGAATGAAAGTCGAAACCATTGTTTTGAATGTATGTGCCGATATGAAGTCAAAACTGATCGTAGCAATACTAGGAAATCAACGTGGTCGGAGCCGACTTATGAGTTAAATCTAGTTATAGATCTTTGTTTGTCATGATCGAAATACCAATCAAAAGTTGTACATGGTCGGAAAAAAGACTTGTTGTATTGACATAAGAAGAAATGCAAGAATGTATGCAGTTGAAGAGAAGTGATCGTATTTATATATATGACCTAAAACTGGTCGGAAAAAACTAATAAGAATAGAAGATATAGAAAAACATTTCGCAAAACGTGTTCAAGCTCAAGTTCGACTGGCAGCGAGGATCGTAAGAAAAGAATCGTTGCTAGGAAGCTCCTTCCAATGGGCAGGACCACGTGCGAAAAAAGAGAGACTTCGACTAGGAGGCTTTCTGTGTCTCGACCAGTAGCCAAACGAGAATAGAACAGAATGTTGAAATGAAGAAATATAATCTTCATGATCTTAATAGCATAATGAACTATACATTGTTGCTTGTGTTATGCTCTGTTTACTCGTATGGTCACGCGTGGAATCATTCATGGAATGATCACGGCTAGGACCTATACAGCGTATGACACTGATGTCGTTTGCCAAAGAGTAACAAAGATCCCGATAAAGGATATCGAAGAGAAAAAATTGTCTTCTCCGACCACTTTAAACAGCAGTAATAGATGACCAGGATATAGGCATAGATATATAAACTGTATCACTTGTCGAAAACGAAAGAATGAATATACTAAATTAAGAATTGAAATAAAGTACAAAATAATTAGGCATAAAACTTACACAATTGATCAATGTTCCAAGAATTTGACAAAATTTGCCCGTCCGATATGGCGAGTCTAACAGAACCTGGTTGGGTAACTTCGACTACAGTGTAAGGACCTTCCCACTTGGGAGAAAGCTTGTTGCGATTAGCCTAATTCTGAATTTTTCTGAGAACCAGATTACCTACAGCAAGGCTGCGAGGTTGCACCTTACGACTATGGTACCTTCACATGACTTGTTGATATACTGCTGATCGTACAAGAGCTTGGTTTCGTCGTTCTTCAAGGAAATTGATGTCGTCGACTCGTCATTCATTCTGATCATTTTCATTAAAACGATCAGTTCGAGCAGAGCCAATTTTGAGTTTTGGAGGAAGCATGGCTTCAGCACCATAAACGAAAATGAATGGCGGCGTTTCACCGGTCGCACAACTGGTCGTGGTTCGAATGGCCCATAATACAGATGGGAGTTCTTGAACCCAAGCTCCTGACCGTTTGATTAACTGGTCGAATACTCGGCGTTTGATCCCTTGCATAATGATACCATTAGCTCGCTCAACTGCCCCATTGCTCTACGGATGAGCAACAGAAGCAAAATGAACTTTAACGCCAAGTTAAATGCATAAAATTCTTGGAATTGATCTTTGGAGAACTAGGCACCATTGTCTGTGATTATACGACTGGGTACACCAAATTGTGTGATCACATTCTTCATTAGAAATCTCTTAGCGGCCTCAGTTGTTGTTTTAACAACAGGCTCGGCCTCGATCCATTTTGTAAACGTGTCAATCATGACGAAAAACAATTCGAAGCCCCCGGGTGCTCTTGGGAAAGGTCCCAGAATGTCCAGTCCCCAGGTTGCGAAAGGCCAAGAAAGAGGAATTGTTTGTAAGGCTTGTGCGGTGATGTCGGCTATGGGCTGACATTGTACACGCCGTCACAAGCTCTTCGCATCATAAAGGCGGTTGGCGATAGTATCCTTGCTGAAGGCTTTACCGACCGATGTTCTCAGAGGAATGATGTGCTCATGAACTCCTTCATGGATTTGGTTAGCAACTTAATGCCATCCGTTTTAGATATGCATCTCATCAACACTCCATGAGATCCTCGTTTATACAAGGTGCGTTCGATTAGAGTGTATGATTTGGCTTTTCATGCTATCTGATCGATCTCTACATCATCTTAGGAATTGTGTCATCTTTGAAGATAATTGTAGATCGATGTCATCAATCGTACCTTGATCGTGTGGCGCCAACCGTCAACGACCTGTGGAGCATCCATGTTCCTTTGATCAGTTTGCACGACTTGTAAAGAATCATGTATGTTCTCGGAAGGCTCGACTACCGAGGGTGAATCAAGTTGCTCGAGAAAAACTCCGGGTGGGACGGTCGACCTCGTGGAGGCCATCCGTGCCAACTGGTCTGCCAGAAAGTTTTCCTTTCTAGGAATATGTTGGATCTGGAAACTGAAGAAGTGCTTTTCGAGTTTTTGTACTTCCGCTAGATAAGATGACATCTTGGTACTCAAGCATTGATACTCTTTCCCTACTTGATTCGCTACTAGTTGAGAATCGTCTTTCACTAATGTCTGCGAATCCCGGCGAGCAAGCCGCTCGAGTCTGCCGATGAACTTTCATATTACGCCACATTATTAGTGGCGGAAAATTCTTGGATGGCGTACTTGATGTGTTCGCCAGTAGGGGATATCAAGACCACTCCAGCCCCCGATCCTTTTAACATCAAGGAACCATCAAAGTACATTGTCCACTCATCGTGGTGTTCGTACTCAGGCCCTTGGGTGGGTTCAGGGTTTGTCAATTCAACAATAAATTCTGCTATTGCCTGGGACTTTATTGCTGTTCGTGAAATAAAATGGAGGTCAAACGCCCCTAGCTCAATCGCCCATTTTGCTATTCGTCCTGATGATTCCCTGTTTCCAAGGACTTGACCAAGGGGATATCCGGACGGTATGACCACTTTGTGGGCTTGAAAGTAATGCCTAAGCTTCCTTGAAGACATAAGGAGGCCGTAGAGCAACTTCTGTACCTGTGGGTATCTTTCCTTTGGTCCATGTAAGACTTAACTACGTAATATCTTTGGTCGTTGGATGTTATCCGTTCTCGACCAGACACCGCTCTTGTTTGTGGCGTTGCGACCACGTAAATCGACAATGTTTCATCCGATCTTGGAGATACTAAGACCGGGTGCTTGTAAGGTACTTTTAAGTTCTTCAAAGGCATCGTTTGCCTCTTTAGTCCACTCAAAACTCCCGCGTTTCCGAAGAAGCTTAAAGAAAGGTAATCCTTTTTCACCTAACCTTGCTATGAAACGACTTAGCGCTGCCATACAGCCGGTTAGTTTCTGAACTTCCTTCTCTGTGGTCGGAGGGCGCATCTGGTCGATGGCCGCTATTTTAACTGGGTTTGCCTCAATACCTCTAGCCGAAACTAGGAAACCGAGCAATTTTCCAACAGAAATTCCGAACACACACTTTTCCGGATTTAACTAGAGGTTATGCCTTCTCAGGTTATTGAAAGTTTCTTGTAAGTCATGAACATGATCACTAGCGTTGACGCTCTTTACGACCAGATCGTCAACGTAAGCTTTAAGGTTCCAACCTATTTGTGGATTAAAGGTTTTTTGCATCAACCTTTGAAAAGTTGCACCAGCGTTTTTGAGACCAAATAGCATCTTAACATAACAGTAAGTGCCATATGGGGTGATGAAGGAAGTTTTCTCTTCATCTTCTTTACACATGTTAATCTGGTGGTACCCTGAATATGCATCTAAAAAACTTACTAACTCGCACCCGGAGGTAGAATCTACTAGTTAATCAATGCGCGGAAGGGGAAAATCATCCTTCGGACAAGCTTTATTAAGATCTGTAAAGTCGATACACATTCGCCATTTCCATTATTTTTCCTAACCATTACAGGTTGGCGAGCCATTGAGGGTGGTCGACTTCACGGATGAATCCGACCTTGAAGCTTGTCAATCTCATTGGATTGCCTCCTTCCGATCAGTGCAAAACGCCATAGCCACCTTGATCGGTTTCATATCGGTGGAGAGCTAGCTGCTGCTTGATCACCTCGGGGACTCGGGCATATCGGACGCCGCCTTGCGAATACATCTGATTTGCTCGGAGGAAGGAGGCAGTGACTCTTCCTATTTAGGATCGAGTCTCGCTCAGACCGAGAACCTTTGCGGCGGTGGGTCGACATTTTCGACCCACGAGTGACTTGGCGCCGCCCGAGAAGCGTCTTTGTCGGCGATACCTCTTTTGGTGGTCGGATGGTTTTGGCGTCATCTTGACCTCGGCGTTTGACTGTCTGATAGATGGGTCAGCCTCTCTGGTCGGAAGTTCATCAACCAGTTCTAGGGATTTTCGATCACATACAAAGGCCATTTTCTGGTCTCCTCGAACCATAATGACTCCTCTTGGTCGGTATTTTTAAACTTTGATAACCGTAGTGCGTGGCTATCAAGAATTTTGCTAATGCTGGTCGACCAAGGATTCCATTATATGCAGATTCAAAATCAACAATATCAAATGGAATTTTTTCTATTCGGAAATTATCAGGCTTTCCGAACGTAACCGGTAGGGAAACTTGTCCTATCAGTTTAGCGGTGGAGCCAGGAACTATGCCATAAAAAGCATATTTCACTGGTTACACCTTTGACATGGGGACCTGCATTTCCTTCAAAGCTCCCACAAATAATATATTCAAAGAACTACCTTCATCTACTAAGACTCGATTAACCCTACAATTATTAATAGTTGATTCAACAACAATAGGAACCTACAGTCGAGTCGAAGGATGGGGCGATAAATCTTCTTTGAAGGAAATTGTCGTGTCCGACCACCTTGATTGCTTGGTGATGGTCGGAGATTCGCGAGGTTGACCTCCGCTCCATGGCCTTCGATGGCCTTTGGACTCGTATGAAGAAGATCCTCCAAAAATCATGTTGACTGTGTGTTGGGGATCCTGGTACTCCATTTCTTCGTCGCCATCCTTGTCCTTTTTGGAGCTTGTTTCTCCGAGTTCCTGTATTGCGGGAAATGGTCCTTTACCTGCATAATAATCCTCCAGTTTCTTTTGCGAGACCACGAAAGTCGTAGATCATGCCCTCGTTGGTGAAGTGGACACCACTTCTTATTTTTCGGAATCCTTCGGTTGAAGCCTTTGCTTTGCTTCGACGGTGTAGTCCTTCTTACCCTTCGTGAATTTTTCAGAAATCGCTAAGACTTCCTTATCGTCGGCTCTGCGGTTCTTTTTCTTCTTGAGAGACTTTTTATTCTTTTTCTCTGGTTTGTCCAGGCCAGGCTGGAGAATTTTGTCTTTCCGATCGATGGCCTCACACCACTCAATTGCTTCACTAGCGGTAGCATATTTATCGGCCATGTCGAAAAGCTCGACGGTGGTTCGTGGAGGGTTCATTGCCATGTCCTCCGTAAACCTCCGGTTCCTTAAGCTTGCCTTAAAAGCCTGAATAACCGATGACTCTGCGATTTCCGGTATGGAATTACGAACTTGGCTGAACCTCTTGATGTATTGACGTAAAGTCTCATCAGAGCCCTGCCGGATTCGGTGGAGATCATCCTCCTTTCCAGGGCGATCGTACGTGCCCTGGAAGTTTGCAATTAGAAGATCACAGAGTTGCTCCCAAGTATATATTGATCCGACCGGTAGGTTCAATAACCACGACCGGGCAGACCCTTCGAGCACGGTGGGTAAATAGTTAGCTATTACATTTTCGTCACCACCAGCAGCTCTGATGGCGGTGGTGTATATTTGGAGAAATTCTAGCGGGTTTTGAGTCCCGTTGAATTTGTCCAAATTAGCCGGTCGGAACCGGTTTGGCCAACGCATAGCCTGGAGCCCTGCAAAGAAAGCTCGACAACCTGTGATGGGTTCATGGCGCTTTCTCTGGGATTGTAATATCCTGTTCAAATATAAAACATATAAGTGACTAGTTCTAAAATTAAAAGTAATTAGAAATGGAAAATTCAGAATTTTAGAGGAGTTTTAGAACTCGGGCCTTTGGCCCATAGCTCTTTGGGCCCATGTTGTGGGAACTAAACCCTAGCACCCTAACTACTGTAGCACGGCGCTACTGTAGCGCTCCCCTCTCCTCGGTGCTTCCCTGCAGATTGGGCGGCCATAAGGAAGAGGAAGGAGAGGGAAGAAGAGAGGAGGAGGAGTGGAAGAAGAAGAATGTGGGGTGAACTTCACGAGGACTACAACGTGGTCCAGTGGGGATTCGTGGGTAAGATCATGATTCTCAATAGCTAGTTCGGTTCTATAGATGTGTTTTGCTCTTGATTAATCATTGTAGTATCCTCATTGTCGTAGATCGGTAATCTACTCGATTCTGTTGATTCGCGAGATTGGGTTAGTTCAGGTAGATTAAGTGGTCTCCTGAAGATAGATGGGAAATTTCGTTAGCTTTCTAGAAAGTATTAAATCATAATTATTGGATAAAGGATGAATTAGTTACAAATTTTGCAAGGCGGGTGCTAATTCAGTCTCGGGATTTGTGCAATGGTAAATATTCGTATATTAGAGTTTGGAGATGGCGAATTTGGTCCGTTGATCTCCATGAGATATTTAGATAACTTTATGCTGATTCCAGGAAGGTAAATTTCATAAATTTTGGACGGATAGATCAAAAGTTATTACTGTAATCTGTCCTTCTATTGTGGACAGAGGTGAAAGGCTTGGCTGTTTGAAACCATTGTTGCACAGTGGGAATATTTTTTTTATAATTTTATTGAGATATCTGGTTTTCTGTAGTTTCCAGGGAGTCTTATAACAATGAGTTTGGTTGTGCCAAACAAAAGTTATGATTTTCCCAAGTCAGAGATACCGAGGATGACAGAACGGTCTTGGGGATTAAAAACAAAGCAATAGATGTGGTATTTAGACCTTTCGGTCACCTGAGAAGTTGTAGCTAAGATTATTTAGCTTCCATGAAAATTGGATTCATGACTTTTGGAGTTTTCACTCAAAAGTTATGGATTTTTATTTAATAGCTGTCTGTTTGGACAGATTTGGATTTTGGGAGTATATCGGTTAATGGTCGGGTTTCGTTTAGGAACGATTGCTCTCGTTTTGTTCCAATGCAATGTTGTGCAAGTTTGGTTGATTTTTAGTATAATTCACGGTTGCTAGGTGGTGGTGACCCCCGGGGCTAGAGGTTTCCGTCATTGTCTTCCGTCTCACGGTTGAGGCAAGTACTTTAATGTTCCTATGATTATAAAATGTTGAATGCCTGTTGTTGGTATTGTGTTTCTAAGATGCATACTAATATTTAAATGTTAGTATTCAATCCATATGTGTTACCTCCATGATTAGAGAGCATGTCTTTTCAATATTCATATGTCATACCATGCATCCACAATTCATGTTTAGTCCACGGAGTGGATCAATATATAAGACCCATCAATTCGGTATGGGCACGTAAGACCCACCATTCCAATGTGGGCGGTTTGGGACACCGTATGAAACGTTCTTCATACGGGCTTGGATCCGCATTTTGTTAAATGCGGGCTTAGGTGAACACCGACGGGTGTGTCACCGACAATACCGTATATGCATGTGTGTAGTCCTTCATTTCATCCAAATCGTTCATTCCATTCATTCAAATGTTAGATTACGTGCTTATTTCATATTCTTCAATGGTGTTATCATGATCATGGTTGTTATGTATTAATTATTTCTTGTACTTGCTAAGTCTCGGACTCACTCTTGCGTTGTTTGTTTCTTTTAGGTGATCTTTGAGGTTGGTTCCATTGGGAGGGAGTAGACACGCACTACTCATTCACTTCACCTTAATCAAGTCTAGGATTACATTTTAGTTCGATTTAATCATTCATTAATGATGAACTATAATAAATAATGTTGGCTGTGGTTGATAACCCTTCTCCGTTAAGATTGATTAAGTACTGTGTGTGAACTTAGTTCATCCTTCTGATATAATTGCTTGAGTTCAAGATATACTCCTGTGATGGTTATGATAATTGTTGATTCTTATTTTGTCTTGACATTTATGAATGTTGGAACCTCCGGTATAGTTAACTATACAGGGGAGGTTCTGTCGAAATTTAGAATTTTGTCTTCTATTTTTAATTTTGTTAACATGTTAGTTTAGTAGCATTCTAGGCCCTTATCGGATTGGGGTGTTACAGTTGGTATCAGAGCGGGCTGTAGGTCCGTGGTGACTAGATTAATTAAAATTTTCTAATGGCTAATCAACTTAAAAGTTTGACACACTAGTGCACAGTAGGATGGGGATGGGCTAATCATTGCATTTACATTTCCGTTACATCGTTTTGATGATCGCTGATATGAATTGAGTATGATTGCTTATTAACTGATTATATGATTATTATGAGATGATCTTGCATACTTATAATTGATTATATTGGTTATGTGTGTTGCTAGTTGTTGTTGATAGGTTGAGGTGGTGGTTGTGGCCCTGGGTTTTACCAGGTTACACCACCATTCGTGGTATGAAAATAGAGGAGTAGATACCCCGACTACCCTAGCTATAGGTGTTGAGGGTGAATTCCTTTAGAAAAGTTGTTCTCTTCTTGAGCTTGTATTAAGTCACTTCTAGTTACAGTTGCTGTTGATGATTTTTCTTGAGTTAGAGCTTACAATTCAGCTGGTGAAGTTTTCATTGGTCTTCCTTCGTCCGTAAAGTGATTACTTGATCTCCTGAATGCTGATCTATTTGTTGCTTGTGTGAGTGGCGGTTAACAGCATGATTGATCTTTTCATGGGAGGTCTGCCCTTCTTATTGGAAAATATGAATAATTTATTCGCCTGGTATTCTGGATACTAAAAGTTTCCTGTTGCAAGTTCTTTAACATGTGAAAACTTTGACTTTTGTGTTTCTTTTGGGATTATTTCAAGTGTTGAAATTTAGTGCCCTTTGTTCTAAAAAGAATTAAAAACCTTCTATGTTGTCTTGTTATGTTTAAGCGAGAGATGGTAAACATAGAATTTCGTTGTTAAGATATGAGTTATCAAGTCGGATCTGTGGTGTGTGCATGATTGGTCTTAACCCAGAACATTGGAATTGAAGTTTATTAATTTGATGTTGTCATAGAGTAATTACCTGATGGGTAGTAACTAAGAGTATGTCCATACTTAAATAGAGTCAGAAGGGTTATTAAAAGTATGGAACATTGATGAACTAGTTTGATCACTATGGGTGATAAATTTGGTAAGTTTTTTGGGTAAAATGGATTTGTGGGTCTCAACATGTTAGTCTATCCCTTTGGGATGGTTAAGTCCAGAAGGTGTTAGATTATTGTCATAATGGTCATTAATCTTGGAGTTATCTTTTATGAATATGTCTTGATCATATGTAATTGCTAGGTGCAATTATTATGTATCAAAGTATGGTGTTGAGCATCCCTAAGAAGTGAACTGATGGGATGTAATTGGGATCTATGTTTACGTGATGGTGGAGTGGTAGGATAATAGTATGTTTTGATGAGAGGGTTGATTATTGCAATTGTTTAGTTTGCTAAATCTGTTGGATTACTTGATCTCAGTAGATTAATTTAACTATGTAGGAAGGGAGAGATAAGGATGTAATTGACTGTTGTCTTAGTGGATAATAATCTGGAGGTTTCTTTGTAGGGCTACTTGATGATCCTACATTTGATAGTGGGCATGCAAAAGAGAGAGGCCACAAATTCTTCCATAACTAAATAACCGTTAAATGTCTATGGTGATTGCTAGATTAGATTGGTGTGCACTAAATTGATGTTGAGCATTGTTAATAGGTTAACGATTGGAATTTAATAGCAACCTATTTATGTGTGTTTTTGAGGATAACTGGGCAGCATGCCCTTCCTAAAAGATGGTTTATGTCGATAGCGTGGATTGTGCTTTAGATACTCTCTTGACTAAGTTGAGTATTGCAACCTATTAGAAAAGTATATACATATACATGAAATAGGTTATTGTGTTTCTTTTGGAAAGGTTGATGATGGGATAGTAAGGTGTGTTGGTTCAAGCCAGGAGTGCATTATGATGTTAGAAAGATTAACAGTACTATATGGTTATGAGAGTGAGGTTGACTCCTTTAAGAGGAGAATAATTTGATTGCCTTTCTTGATATCCGTAAATGAAAATGTTTGAGTTTTGCGGTTGTGATCATTTGGGTCTCATGATTTATGTGGTAGTTGAAACTGTTCCGAGCAGAATAACATGTTGAAAGATTTTATTGGTTCTTAAGTGGTTCTTGTCATTTAGTCTTAAGAACCTATCTTGTTCGAAATGGCAAAGTGTTGTTATATTCAAAGGATTATTTTTAGTGTTAAGGACAGAGTGTAGTAGGAGTATTTGAGGATTGGAGTCAAGTTTTGTAACTTGCGGTTTAATTGAAAACGTGCTTAAACTTTCTATTTTTCCGCTCAAGAGTTGTTGAGTTTCAACAGAAATGTCTTATTCATTGGTTGATATGTGCTATTCCCTTTTTGAGGGGTACGCTATTGGAATATTTCTTTTGGTCCCGTGCTCACTGCGAGGAGTAACGTTTTCCTGTGTGCCGAAACTTGTCCTTATTTGTCTCTTCCTTTTGAGGAAGGATCAATAGATTTGTGTTACAAAGAATTAAAGAATAATCCGCAATTGTTCGGTGGTGGTCAAGTAATTGTAGTGGTGAGATTTTGGTACCAAGCTATTGGAGGAGTAGTAGAAGGTGAATCGGTTTTGATCTATAACTCTTGGAGAGAATTTGATTCAAATGGAATGTTTGTCGCTGAAGTAAAACTGATTGGTGTTACGACCAAGTCGAACCTATGGTAAAGTGTAATCCCAGAACTTTGGTTCATGTTGAAATATTGGGATTATCGAAGGTATGGAAATCTTGATCAAGTTATAGAGTGTCGCGATTGGGTTGTATTGCCAGGTTGTGTAGGTGATTCATGATGATGTGATTTAATGAGACTAGGATTATAAAGTAATTTAATCGTTGTTGCAATTAATGGGATAGTGTAAAATGTTGAGTTAATGTCAAGAATGACTCGGTCTGATTGAGTAACCCTCTGAGAGTTAAAATCCTTGTAAAGGTAATTTCGTCAGGAAAATATTTCCATGATGATGTTAATGAGCGAGTATGTTGGAATTGTGGGAACTTTAGGGAATCAATATGAGGATTTCCCTATCTTTTATATCAGAAGTTCGTTGTAAGAGTTTAGAAGTTAAATTTGGATTTTGCATTTTTCTATGCTAGGTCTTTAGTCGTCCAATGATTTTGTAGAGGAAATAGAATAAAGGGCAGATTTTGAACAATGAGATGATCATTGATAGAACACTTTTGATGTAGTACATTAGTGGTGTACTGAGAATTCTAAGTTATTTATTCTTAAAGTTTGAGGTGAAGTGATTGCGTGAGATCAATTGTGAGGCGCATTGGGTGCTCTCTGTCAAAAAATTAATTTTGTCAGTAGAAGGAGTTGTCTAGAGTGTTTCGGTGGGGTTCAATAGAGCCTCTATACAAAGGTGCAGATGATGTATTTCGGCTTGAGCATAGTTTTGAGTATGCCAATTTAAGAGATTTGAGCTCGTGTGGTATGGGATGGCATGCATAGTCCTTATCAGTTCAGAAAGAATAAAAGAAGTATTTGGTTTGGGCATTTGAGCGGTTGCTCTTTCAGTTTATGTGGTGTTTATTTGTAAACTGTATCCTTGGAAAGCGGAAGGGATTTCATGATGAATCTTTGCTTCGAATTTGACCCCTTTGTGTGAAGTTGCCATTTAAGTGGTTGCAATGAGAATCCGTTATTCTCGGTGGGGTTACGTTATAAAATAGTTGTTTAAAGTGAATTTTGCTATATGTTCCTAGTTAAAGGAGGTGCTCCTTGTTAGATGAAGAAACCGATTGAGAAGTGGGACAGGAATTCCATGTGGGTTGTGCATGTTGTGTGCTTTAGTTACAAAAGGGAAGTTGGCCCAAGGTACATTGACTTGTTTTCGATCGCTATGGGATTAGGAAATGGCGTATCACTTTGACCGTCTTGGGCCCATGCGTGATGTATGCATCGTCGGTATGTTCGGTCTTTGAGTGGGTACCTAAGCGGTCAAGCTTGGGATTCGATTAAAGCCATTACCAACGAGTGGGACCTTATTTTTGAGTCTTGTGTGTTGAGAGAACCTGTAAAGGTCGAGACGAGTATTGAAGTGTAAGATGTTGATATCCTTCGAGGTGAGGTGGTCGCATATGTCCTAGAGGGAAGCGATTTAGGAGTTAAAATCTCGCATGCGTGACCAAAATCCAAGGTTGTTCACATTGCATACGTGTTGAATGCGATTAATTTCAGTTGTAGTGTTCTTGCGATTAGAACAACAAGTAGAATTCGGGGTCGAATTCTGTTTAAGGGGGGTAGAATGTAATATCCCGTTCAAATATAAAACATATAAGTGACTAGTTCTAAAATTAAAAGTAATTAGAAAAAGAAAAATTCAGAATTTTGGAGGAGTTTTAGAACTCGGGCCTTTGGCCCATAGCTCTTGTCGACGATCTAATCGCCGATCTTATGAAAATAGAAGGAGGAAAATGACGTAGAGTATCTTCGAAGAGAATGGGGGCTGCTCTTTATTTATATGAGCTGGGTTTACAAGACCGACTAGGGACTATCTCCAATTACAATGAATGTCTTGAATACTACCGCTTGACTTCGTGGTTGCCTACATTGTTTCTTTATTGCGTATATGTCTCTCCTTGTCTTCTGCGCTTCACCATTTAAATAACTCCGAAGAGACAGAATTACCCTGGAGAAGACGTCCACGATGAAAGCGTTACAAGCGGTCGGAGGTTCAAGGTAGTTAACAATGTGCTAAGCGCCTTTGCGGTTAAGTATTTGTGAGACATTTAACCGCAAGGTGGTTTATCGTCAGAGTCTTGTATGTCATCGTAAGTTATGGAACGTTTAGCACGTGTTCCATTCATCATACGGTTATTGGTACCTGTTCATAGCATTTCCGAGCAGCCACCTGGTCAGAACCTAGTCCGACCAGGATACCCATCGTGTAACCTCTGGAATCCTTACGACCAGTGAGGTCGTTAGCCTTAAGGGTTACGACCATGGAGACGTATGGTCTTTCTATGTATTTAAATTAATACATAGAGGCTTCAATCCTCGTCAGCTCTTTGGGCCCATGTTGGGGGAACTAAACCCTAGCACACTAATTACTGTAGTACGGTATTGTAGCGACGCCATCACTGTAGCACGGCGCTACTGTAGCGCTCCCCTCTCCTCCGATGCTTCCCCTGCAGATTGGCTGGCCATAAGGAAGAGGGAAGAAGAGAGGAGGAGGGAGAGGAAGAAGAAGAAGGTGGGGGTGAACTTCACGAGGACTACAACGTGGTCCAGCGGGGGATTTCGTGGGTAAGATCGTGATTCTCAATAGCTAGTTCGGTTCTATAGATGTGTTTTGCTACCGATTAATCATTGTAGTATCCTGCTGTTGTAGATCGGTAGTAGTGCAGTTCTGTTGATTCGCGCGATTGGGTTAGTTCTAGGCAGATTAAGTGTTTAGGGTCTTCTGGAGATAGATGGGGAATTTCGTTAGCTTTCTAGAAAGTATTAAATCATAATTATTGGATAAACGATGAATTAGTTACGAATTTTGCAAGACTGGGTGCTAATTCAGTCTCAGGATTTGTGCAGCGGTCGTACTTCTGTACATTAGAGTTTGGAGATGGCCGAATTTGGTCTATTGATCTGCATGAGATATTTAGATAACTTTATGCTGATTCCAGGAAGGTAAAGTTCATAAATTTTGGACGGATAGATCAAAAGTTATTAATTTTTAAAGTTATTACTGTAATCTGTCCTTCTATTGTGGACAGAGGTGAAAGGCTTGGCTGTTTGAAACCATTGTTGCACAGTGGGAATATTTTTTTTATAATTTTATTGAGATAGCTGGTTTTCTTTAGTTTCCAGGGAGTCTTAGAACAATGAGTTTGGTTGTGCCAAACAAAATTTATGATTTTCCCAAGTCAGAGATATCGAGGATGACAGAACGGTCTTGGGGATTAAAAAAAAGCATTAGATGTGGTATTTAGACCTTTCGGTCACCTGAGAAGTTGTAGCTAAAATTATGTATACTCCATGAAAATTGGATTCATGACTTTTGGAGTTTTGACTCAAAAGTTATGGATTTTTATTTAATAGCTGTCTGTTTGGACAGATTTGGATTTTGGGAGTATATCGGTTAATGGTCGGGTTTCGTTTAGGAACGATTGCTCTCATTTTGTTCCAATGCAATGTTGTGCAAGTTTGGTTGATTTTTAGTATAATTCACGGTTGCTAGGTGGTGGTGACCCCTGGGACTAGAGGTTTCCGTCGTTGTCTTTCGTCTCACGGTTGAGACAAGTACTTTAATGTTCCTATGATTATAAAATGTTGAATGCCTGTTGTTGGTATTGTGTTTCTAAGATCCATGCTAATATTTAAATGTTCGTATTCAATCCATATGTGTTACCTCCATGATTAGAGAGCATATCTTTTCAATATTCATATGTCATACCATGCATCCACAATTCATGTTTCGTCCACGGGAGTGGATTAATATATAAGACCCATCAATTCCAGTATGGGCACGTAAGACCCACCATTCCAATGTGGGCAGTTTGGGACACCCGTATGAAACGTTCTTCATACGGGGCTTGGATCCCCGCATTTTGTTAAATGCGGGCTTAGGTGAACACCGACGGGTGTGTCACCAGCAATACCGGTATATGCATGTGTGTAGTCCCTTTATTTCATCCAAATCATTCATTCCATTCATTCAAATGTTCGTTCTGTGCTTATTTCATATTCTTCAATGGTGTTATCATGATCATGGTTGTTATGTATTAATTATTTATCTTGTACTTCTTGAGTCTCGGACTCACTCTTGCGTTGTTTGTTTCTTTTAGGTGATCTTTGAGGTTGGTTCCATTGAGAGGGAGTAGACATGCACTACGCATTCACTTCACCTTAATCAAGTCCAGGATTACATTTTAGTTCGATTTAATCATTCATTAATGATGAACTATAATAAATAATGTTGGCTGTGGTTGATAAGCCTTCTCCGTTAAGATTGATTAAGTACTGCGTGTGAACTTAGTTCATCCTTCTGATATAATTGCTTGAGTTCAAGATATACTCCTGTGATGGTTCTGATAATTGTTGATTCTTATTTTGTCTTGACATTTATGAATGTTGGAACCTCCGGTATAGTTAACTATACAGGGGAGGTTCTGTCGAAATTTAGAATTTTGTCTTCTATTTTTAATTTTGTTAACATGTTAGTTTAGTAGCATTCCAGGCCCTTATCGGACTGGGGTTTTACAGGGGATGATGCCGGATTGTAATCGGTCGGAGACCGGTTCCTATGGTTGGAACGCAGGCGCTCCGATCAGCCGATCCGGTCGTGGACATTTGTATGATGTCTCCGACCGCCTACTTGGTTCAAACGGTGCCTGAGATTGTCAGGTTCCAGCGTTTGTTCTTCTCGACGTGGTGAGGGAGTTGCCATCTGAAATAGCCTTCTTCCTTCGTGACTCCTAGGTCGGAATCGCCGAGAGGGCCTGAGTATCATTTGTTCCCCAGCTTGACCATGTTGCCCTCTACTGAGGGAGGAGCGTTGAGATGAGGTCATGGTCTGACTTCCCAGATTTCTTTGTTCTCGATACGCCTCCATTCGTTGCATAGTCTGTTGCAGAATTTCCGATACTTGGCCTATGAGCTGTACAAAACCTGGAGTTTCTACTAGAATAGGGTCGAAATTATTTAACATATCTTGCACACGTCGCAAGTTTTATCACGATTATCGGAAGGTCTCGGGAGTTGGTGGTTGTAGGTGTACGCAGACCTGAACCTTCCCCTGACCTTCGGATTTGTTCTGTCCGATCAGTTACTCTTGGCTAGGCAGCGCCAGGTGAGTTAATTGATGGACGTCGATCAGCTCCGTTGCCTCCAGAAGTTGGTGCTTGACGGCCGCATCATCTCCACCAACACGTGGTGGCGTGGCGAAGAGCGTGAGGACGCGCAAGGCATCCGGATTTGCATCTCCGATCACGTTGACCTCATGCCTCCAGCAGCGGTCTTCCGATGAGCTTCCATCGTAACTGATGGAGAGCTTCTCAGTGCTTTTGCCAGAAGTTTCCATGACGGAGAGCGGTCGGAGATGAGCACCTCCGACGGTCTTCTTGGCGAACTCAGCCTGACCCGGTGAACAGCCGATCGTATGCAGAGTTTGATCATCTCCGCTGGCCTCGACCGATGGAGGCTTCATCGACACCGTTACGTGTGTCGATTCACTCTTGAATTGCGAAGCCGAGGTGAGTATCTTTCACCATGATTTCGCCGAGTATAGAAATTCTCGACTTGTGGTGCTGAAAGTTCTTCACCTATTTTGCCGGTCAGAGCGACCGGGCTTGAGGAGGTTCCCTGGCCTTCCGAGCCAGTCGGAATGGCTGGAACCGCCACCTGTCGTACGGGTGGATCCTCCTCCATTAGGTCGACTTCACCGACGTCGGCGATGTGCGAACCAGCGGAGGAGGAGGAGGAGGAAGACATGCCATTCTCTTGCATGGCACGGATGCATCCTTCCATGTCAAGGTTGGCGTAGTCCGCCAAATCGAACCAGTTCTCCTCATCGAAAACTCCGGGCATAATCGCATGAGCGATTACAAGAATTTGGTGCGAGGATTTTGATGTGTAAGAAGTTTCTTCAGAAAACTCATGTCTTCTTCCCCATGGTTGGCGCCAGCTGTCGACGATCGAGTCGCCGATCTTATGAAATAAAAAGAGGAAAATGACGTGGAGTATCCTAGAAGAGAATGGGGGCTGCTCTTTATTAATATGAACTGGGATTACAAGACCTGACTAGGGACTATCTCTAATTACACCGAATGTATTGAATGCTACTTCTTTGGCTACTGTGTTGCCTTGCTCTGTGTGTCTTCTGTTGTTGTCTCTTCGTCTTCTGTGTTCCACCATTAAATAACTCCCGAAGAGGCAACAGTTACTCCTGGAGAAGGCGTCCCTGGTGAAACGTTACGACTGGTCGGAGGTTTAAGGTAGTTAACAGTGTGTTAACTACCTTGTGGTTAAGTGCCTATGAAAAGCTTAACCGTAGGTTGGTTTATTGTCAGTGTCTTGTATATCATCGCACGGTTTGGAACATATAGCACGTGTTCCATTCATCATACGGTAAGAAATGCCAGTTCATAGCTTTTCCGAAAGCGATTACAGTGAAGCCTAGTCCGAGAAGGGTACCCATCGTGTAACCTCTGGAATCCTCACGACCAGTGAGGTCGTTAGCCTTAGGGGTTACAACCATGAAGACGTATGGTCTTTTATGTATTAAAATAATATATGGAGGTTTTAATCCTCGTCACACCTATTGTTGAGGATCATCCTATTGTTGAGTAGCCATCACAACGGTTCATTGCAGTTGACAGGCCTAGGAGGGAGATTAATCCACCCAAGAGGTTGATTGAAGAAGCTAATATTGTTGCTTATGCTTTGAGTGTGGCAGAAGAAATTAAAGGTAATACAGAACCTTCATCATACTCTGAGGCTATTAACTCCACTGATTGTAATAAGTGGATAACTGCTATGCATGATGAGATAGAATCACTTGAAAAGAATGGCATCTGGGAATTAGTGAAATTGCCTAAAGAGAAGAAGCCTATTCGTTGCAAGTAGATTTTCAACAGAAAGGAGGGTATTTCTCCTACTGAACCAGCAAGGTATAAAGCAAAGGTTATAGTCAGATTCCAGGTATTGATTTTAATGATGTCTTTTCCCTAGTTGTGAAGCATAGTTTTATTCACACTTTACTCAGTATTGTTGCTATGCATGATTATGAACTTGAGCAATTAGATGTTAAAACTGCATTCTTACATGAGGAGTTGGAAAAAGACATTTATGTGGACCAACCTGAGGGTTTTGTTACTCCTGGAAAAGAACACCTTGTTTGTAGATTAAAGAAATCTCTTTATGGTTTGAAGCAATCTCCTAGGCAATGGTACAAGAGATTTGACTCCCTTATGCTCTCGTGACTTTAAGCGGTCAGATTATGATAGCTGTGTTTATTTAAAGACTGCTAATAGTTCAGCTATTTATTTGCTTCTCTATGTTGATGATATGTTGATTGCTACAAAAGATAAGTCAGAAATAGCAAAATTATAAGCACAATTGAGTAATGAATTTGAGATGAAGAACTTAGGTGCAACAAAGAAAATTCTTGGCATGGAGATTATTAGAGAGAGGCAATCTGGCAAGTTATACCTTAGTCAAAAATGTTATATTGAGAAGGTCCTTCGTTGTTTTAATATGCATGATGCAAAACCAGTGAGTACTCCATTAGCTTCGCATTTCATATTATCTTCAGCCTTATGTCCTGAGTCAGATTATGATATTGAGTACATGTCTAGAGTTCCATATTCTAGTGTAGTTGGTTCTCTTATGTATACCATGGTTTGTTCTCGTCCTGATTTATCTCATGCATTGAGTGTTGTCAGTTGATACATGGCTAATCCTAGAAAAGAGCATTGGAAAATAGTTCAGTGGATTTTCATATATTTGTGTGGCACTTCTAATGCTTGTTTGCGGTTTGGGAATTCTAGAGATGAACTTGTCGGTTATGTTGACTCTGATTATGCTGGTGATTTGGACAAGAGGAGGTCTCTAACACGTTATGTTTTCACCATTGGTGATTGTGCTGTTAGTTGGAAGGCAAGTTTGCAAGCTACTGTTGCCTTATCAACCACTGAAGCAGAATATATGGCTATTTGTGAAGCTTGTAAAGAAGCTATTTGGTTGAGAGATTTGTACACTGAGCTTTGTAGAGATAAATCTTGCACTACTATATTTTGTGATAGTCAGAGTGCTATATGCCTTACAAAGGATCAGATGTTCCATGAGAGAATAAAGCACAATGATGTGAGATATCACTTTATTCGAGATGTTATTACTCAAGGTGATGTCAAAGTGTGCAAGATAAGTACTCATGATAATCCAACTAATATAATGACAAAGCTAGTTCCTGTTACTAATTTTGAACTTTGCTCAAGCTTAGTTGGTATTACAGTTTAGTCCTAGAGACTAGTTGGCGCACGGTGATTTTTATCTTATTGGGGAATCATTTGGTGATTGATGATTCTTTATTTTTCTACAAGAGGAAATTCGTCTCAAGGTGGAGATTGTTGATATTTGGATTCGTATGTGATCCGAATTTCTAATATAGAAGTATCTGGAATATGCTATATTAGCGGATTAGTTTCCTACTTGGACTCTAAGTCCTTTTACCCCTTTATATACCTCTTGTAAGCCGCACGGGGAGAGTGAAGCCTCATTGTAATCCCCTGCATTTTGTAATCGCTCCTCATATAGTGATCATCGCCGATTGTCTCCCGTGGTTTTTTTCCGCAACGGTTTTCCACGTAAAAATTCGTGTCTCCTTTGTCCCTATTTTTCTAACAGGAACCACGGATCAAATCTTGGATGCCTAACTTTACGTACACACGAGTGTGCCCTGACCTCCGAAATTAATTATAGGGGTGCGCTAGTGTTGTAATCCTTGGGGAAGAAATCATTTGTGTAAATGTGCTGTATTTCATTGCACATTGATCTTAGCTGAAGTCTCTCAGCTCAACACACACTTCACTTGTATACTTGTGTATATATGGTGCATTTGTTTGTAAAATTTTGAAAAGTTTATATACTTGGTTGAATTTGGGCGCAAATCGTTTGAAGTGAATGAAGGACTTTCGCAGCTATGCACCCACTACTGCACCAGTGCACCACCACCTACAACAATCGAGATTCCCACGTAATATTTGTTCTTAATGAAGTGATACTATTGTTGCACAGTTGTACTCCCTCCGTTCAGAAATATATAGCGTTTCAACAGTATTATTAAATTTATTATTTAAAATATTTTGAAATATAATAATTTTATATTATTGTATGAACATATTTATATAAAAAAAGTAATTATCAAAATTACATGTCGAAGACCGTGTCGATGTCCAAAACGTAATATATTTTTGAAAAGAGGGAGTACTTCTCAACTAAATTGATGCTAAACTCTCAAATTAATTGAAAAAAGTTTCCATTATTACATGTTGGATTTGGACCATATGGCAACATTCTGCTCACCGGTACGTCAATTATACTGGATGTGTGAAATGACCCAGATTTTTAATCATTGTTTTAAATAATGATTATGCGGAAAATCATCATTAATTAATCGGTTAAGCACGATAATAATTGTAATTGGAATATATCCTCGTAGAATTTAGAGTCATCAAAGAAAATTTTACAATAATCACAAGATTCCAACTTATACAAACAAATAAATAAGTGTAATGCATGTAATACAACAATGTTCCACTGTACCACAAATGTTGTTAGTTAATTTCACCGCACCATGTTTCTTTTAGAATCATGTTTTATTTCTGCTTATATTTGGAGTGTTTTTCTTTGGTCAATAGATAGCAACGATTGTGGAAGTCGTGGGTGGCACGGGATTTCTAGATCTTGGAGTCATTCTGAGAAAGAATCAGACCATCACTTGCATGTAACTAACTCTATGTAATCAGCTATGAATAAGAGATGAAAACTGAGAAAAGCCAAGGTTGTTGCCCGTGGCACAAGGATCCTCTTCTCTGGAGTGCTCTGTGTCTTCCACCAAAAACACACTCTTGTTCACACTGTTCATTGTCCGACAATTCTAAATAGTGCTGAAGAAAACACCGATCACTACTACAAAAAGGCTAATACTGGACGCCTCATCACAAACGGTTGACCAAAACCGTCTGTATTACATGCAATCACAGATGGTTTTGGTTTATAGACCGTCTGTGTTACTAGCTGCGCTAAAAACCGTCTATGAAGAGCTAATATCACAGACGGTTCATAATTAAAACCGTCTGTGAAGTATCACAGACGGTTTTCAACAAACAACCGTCTGTGAAACCTCACAAACGGTTCTTAACAATAACCGTTTGTGATATTACTACATATCACAGACGGTTTTTTGTTATAACCATCTATGATAATATCGCTAAAGCTCCCAGTTGAAGCCCGATGAGTTTCTTCGTCGCATCAATGCCGCTTCGGCTCCTCGATGTGTCTCTTAGTCTCACGCTCCGAATTTATTCCTTGTTTTATTAAAAGGATCATCTGCCATCGAAGATGATCATCCCCACATATAACTCTACTACTTATAAAAAAACAGAAATGGCTGCCTCTTCTGTTTCCTTGTCGCCGGCATTGATGGCCTACATGCCTGTACTGTATGAGCACCTCTCTTGCTGTACGTTGGCGGGTGCTGTGGAAGAACACTATTTCAACAATGTCTTCACTCCTCTGTCCGAGAATTTGCCGAAGCAGGTGACGGCCACCTTCCGCCGTCTTAACATCCTCCTCCGCCGCCTACGAAGTATTGAAGATGGAGATAGCAACCTACCTTCACCACTAGAAAAACTTTGTTTATTTATAGGTTTCTACTTTTTTTAATCTTTGTAAGAAGTTTAGCGCCATTTGTTTGGCCATATGAAAATTCCAAAATAAAAAAAAATCTAGTTTGGAGGTGAAGTTACTATATTAATTATATGTTGAATTATTACTATATATATATATATATATATATATATATATATATATAGCTAAAGCAAATTTTCAATGAATATTTAAATGACAAAATTGACATATAAACATGTAATTTCTTCATGTCATGTAAGTGTATATACATAATAATATACTTGAGAAAAACCATATCACGGACGGTTCCATAATGGAATCGTCTGTGATATGGGACATATCACGGACGGTTCTATTATGGAACCATCAGTGATAACTATCACTGACGGTTCCATAATAGAACCATCAGTGATAAGTCTCTTTATTAGCAGGAGCTTGGCCGCTAGGGTTTGCGCCTGCCCAGCTCACTTACTCTCGTCCGTTCCCCTCCCCACCTCGACGCCGTCGCTCGACCCCATCGCCGTCGCCGCCCTTCTTCCCGTCGCTGCTGGTTGTGACAACACTCTGCACTGCACAAGACACTCGTACGATAGGAGTGTCTTATGAAGTGTCAGGGTCGTGCCACAACTACGGTGATGCCACCACCCAATCCACTGTGCCGCCACCTGCACCTACCGCCTGCCCACGTCCATGGCTTGGTTCTCCTGCTCGACCTCCTGCGCTCAGGCCCTAGCCCCCTGGCTTTGCTTTCCCCATCCTCCCTCTATTCTCCTCTCTGTTAGCTTAATGTCTTTTGTTGAGTTTGATTTTTATGCTTGAGACTTAAGTTGTGTCCTGATGTTTGTGTGATTTATGCAAGGTGAAGGAGATGGATGAGGGTTGTGCTCGTGGTGGGGTCGCCGCCGTGGTTGCGCTATACTGAGGTATCACCCTACCTTACTCACTCTTTGTCGCTACCCCCCTTACTCTGTGATGAAAATGGCTAGTGCTCTGCGATGGATGCTGAGGGCTACTACTGGTGTGGTGGGTTTGAACACCCTTGGTCTTCTTTGTCTTCTTTGTCGAATCGCTCAATGATGTTAATAGTCTTATACTGAAATTGAATTGATAATTAGTTCATATTAATAGTCCGCTTGCTCTGTGATCTAATGATGTTAATAGTCTTATGCTGAAATTGAATTGATAACTAGTTCATATTAATAGTCCCCTTTCTCTGTGATGTAATGATGTTAATAGTCTTATGCTGAAATTGAATTGATAATTAGTTCATATTAATAGTCCCCTTGCTCTGTGATGTAAACCGAGGGCTATTGGTGTATGTGCATTCTGTGCATCTTGCTTAGTTCATGCTGTGGGTTCAGATTGACAAAAATGAATGGGGCAAAATGGTGGGTTTGGTTAATGCTCTCTGATGGATACTGAGGGTTATTGATACCGGTTCTTTGTGCTTGGTTGGCTTACACGGGATCGATGTGGTTCGGATGGGGCTTGGCTGCAATTAACTTTTCAGATTTGTAATGGTTAGGCTAATTTGTAACCATGTTCATGCTGGTCAAGTTCTCCTCCCTTACGTCCCAGGTATGTATACCATTCTATTCCTAATCTATTCTCTATAAAACCTCCAAGCATATATATATATATATATATATATATATATATATATATATATATATATATATATATATATATATATATATATATATATATATATATATATATATATATATATATATATATATATATAATATTTTCTACTCCGGGTGTAGTTACTCCCACTTTTGATATACCACCTAAAAGAACTTGACATACTCCTTTATTACTTTGGGTATACTCATATACTAATTATAAGATACTCCAATGTGAATCACATGAAAAAATTGCAAGAGAGTCTATAGTTTTTAACATATTTTGTAAATACCTTCATATTCGCACATAAAAAAGGAGTATGTCTAAAAAATTGTGCATACCACCCCTGAAAAGGTGTGAATACCACCTAGGTGGTCTTATATACTCAGTATACTACACATACATACTCTCGGTTTGCAAGATACTCCCTCGTTGTGAGATCTGAAATAGGAGTAACTACACCCGGGAGTAGGAAAAACTTCCTATATATATATATATATATATATATATATATATATCGTTTGTAATTCTCAGCCACTTCGAGGGGTCGTGAGGAGGATGAGGCAGTGCTACGGGCAACCTCTCATCCGACTGCAAGTTCAAGAAATGCGGTGCAAGGAGAGCGCATGGACATACAATTACGGATGTCGTCGATAGGTAGTGATACATGAAGCCACTTCAGGATAGAAGTGGCTTCATGTATCAGCAACCAACCATTCCTTGATGTCAAGTCCAATTACCTATCGACGACATCCAAGTAATTGTATGTCCACACGCTCTCTCTTGCAGCCGTACTTCTTGAACTTGCAGGCTCGATGAGAGGTTGCCCGTGGCATACCGTGTCATCCTTCTCACGCACTTCCTAAAGTGGTTGGGGACTACAAACGATATATATATATATATATATATATATATATATATATATATATATATATATATATATATATATATATATATATATCACAAACAATTCTAGACACGAATGCATGATAGAGCGTTATCACAGAGCGATTCTAGACACGAACCGTCTATGATAGCTAGATATCACAAACAGTTTTGAGTTAATAATAGTCTGTGATAGCATGCATCACAGACGGTTCCAAAACCATCTATGATGACCTCATGTCATCACTGACCCATAAACTCAGACGGCTCCGGAAACCATCTGTAATGATGTTTTTGAGTCGTCTGTGAAGACCTTTTCTGTAGTAGTGGATTGTTCTGACAATTGGTATCAGAGCGGTTCAACGTTGAGCCTGTGGCAATGCCGTGCGGTGCAAGGTCGGTGTCACCCATGTTTAGGAGCTCCGATGGTGGTGGTGGCTGTTCCGGAGGACATGAGCTGGTGGTGCAGGTGATGTCAAAGGAGACCGAGGTCATGTTGAGGTACCCCGTGCTCACGCGCACGAACTACACCGAGTGGGCTCTCCTAATGAGAGTCAATCTTCAGGCTCAGGGAGTCTCGGAGGCGATTGAACCAGGCTGCACCGACTACCACGAGGATCAGATGGCGCTAGCGGCGATTCTCCAAGCTGTTCCACCAGAGATGCTGGCCACGCTAGGTGACAAGGACTCAGTCTGATCAACATGGGAGGCCATCAAGACCATGCACATGGGAGTGGAGTGAATCCGAGAGGCGAGGGTGTAGACGCTGCACTGGGAATTTGAGGCCATCCACATGAAAGAGACTGAGTCTGCGGATGATTTCTCCATGCGGTTGTTTGGGCTAGTGAACAGCATTCGAACCCTCACGGATACCCTAGAAGAAGAGAAGGTCGTCAAGAAGTGTCTGCGAGTGGTGCCGCAGAAATTCACCCAAGTGGCCATCTCAATTGAGCAATTGCTTGACCTCAATAACATGACTGTTGAGGAACTCACTGGTCACCTCAAAGCTGTTGAGGATCGGTGGGACCTTGGTGACAATGCAGATGGGGGAGGGTGGCTGCTACTCACAGAGGAGGAGTGGATGGCATGATCAAGAAACAAGAAAACGGGGTCATTCTCCTCATCGAGTGCCAAGGGTGGTCGTGACTAGAATCGTAGTCGTGACAAACAAAGCTATCAAGTAAGGGGGCCCTTTGAAGGGAAAGATGTTGGCACTCCGGCAAACAAGCGCGACAAGTCGAAGGTAAAATGCTTCAATTGCAATAACTATGGGCATTTTGCAAAAGAGTGTCGCAAGCCTCGTCGGGAGCACAGGGAGAAGTGAACCTAACCCAAGCTCAGGAGGAGGAACCCACCCTTCTCATGGAACAAATGTGCGCACTTACGAAGGTCAGGGATGAGGCGCCAGAAGAAATTTTCCTCAACGAGGTGCACACACAGGTGTACCTTGGCCGGGAAAATCAGACACCTGATGGTGTTTGGTACCTGGATATCGGAGCATCAAATCACATGTTTGGTACAAAGGAAAACTTTGTTGGACTAGACACCGGTGTAAGAGGCAAGGTGAAGTTTGGTGACGAATCATTCATCGACAATTGTGGGATAGGTGCGGTCATGTTCGCTTGCAACAGTGCTGAGCACCGTATCCTAACCGATGTCTACTATATCCCAAGACTCCGCAGCGACATTATAAGTGTTGGCCAACTCGATGAGCACAGGCGTCAAGTGCTTATTGAAGATGGAGTCCTCCGGATACGTGACTAGGAGAAGAAGAGAACAAGCAATCGTTTATATGTTCTCAACCTTAACTTGTCAGATCCTATATGTCTGGCGGCAAGGTGTTCAGAAGAAGCATGGCGTTGGCACACGCGCTTCGTACATCTCAATTTCCAGGCACTCCGCACTCTACACCAATGATCCATGGTGTGAGGGCTGCCAGACATACGGGCTGTGGAGCAAGTTTGTGACGGTTGTCTTGTTGGGAAATAATGCCGAGCATCTTTCCCTCAAGAAGCGAAATACCGTGCAAAGAACCATCTTGACTTGGTGCACGGTGATATTTGCGGCCTCATAGTATGAGAAAAAATTACCCGCTAATATGACTGCTAATGACGGCTCTAAACAATCCTTAATCGTTTGCAAAAATAAAATCAACAGAGCGAGCGAGAATGAGAGAACGAGCGAGCGAGGGAGGATGAGATTTTGTGAAGCGTCTCGCCGGCGCCTCCGAATTTACAGCCGCCCAACGCAAATCGCGGCCGACCGCGAAGCGACGGGAGGAATCGGATTCCCTCCTGCGCGCGGTTTGCATGCATGCACGGCCAAGACAACGATGGACGAGCAATAGGAATAAAGCGCAGCGTTAGACGAACATTTACGAGAATAAAGCGATCGCCGATGCGGAAATGGAGGAGTGATGGCACGTCCGGGGCAAGGAGGACTGGACTCGGGCCACGCGGCTCGTCCGGTGCTCGTCCGGGACATGGGCGTGCGGCAGCGACGGTGTCCGGGAGACACACGTGTGGATAGCGCTTGTCCTGGCCAGGGCGTGTGGTAGTGACGCGTTCGGGCTAGGGGCGCGCGGACGTGGCCTTGTCAAGTGCAGAGCAACCACGTGTCAGGCGTAGAAGAATCCGGGGTAGGGGTGCCTAGAATTTGGTGCGTCCGTGCTAGGGGCGAGCGATGGAGGAGATGTGGTGGGAGGAGGCATGTCCATGCTGCCAATTTTGACAATATGGTGCAACAAACGCTACATTCACTAAAAATGGGCGCAACAATACTATTTAGGTCAAAAACTCTACGGTCCACTGCACCGTGTGGAGGATGATCACCAGCAGGACCAGGGAGTTTGATGCATGCATGCATGTTTAGCTGGATTAATTAGAGCACTAACCTATGTGTGCACTATGCAAGATGAACCTCCAAGTTTTCGGATCCGAGTCCTCTATATCATTGCAAGGCTCACTATGTGAACAATGTTCCGTGAGTGTGCGAACAATACTCTACAGTGACATTATAGCAAATACAACAGCAGTAACAGCAACATATTTACTGTATCAAAACACTGTAGTTATTGATCTCGACTTTTGATTTTCGATCGGACGGTGAAGATCGCTCTTAATGCTCATGTACTATATATCGTCTGCATTGAATACTTCAATGCAGAGGATCCCAATCCCAAGTTTCTAATTTCCATCAATTGTATGATCTCAACTAGTTCAACACGTACAAGTCGTTATTTTCTGTGGCTATAGTTTAATAACCTTCGAGACTGTTGCTCCAGACATATTAGTGCACAGTATACTCCTATTAGTCACAAATACACGTCGTTTTGGACATCAACACAGTCCTCAAAACATAACTTTTGATCACTAATTTCTAATGAAATATAGTTATAACACCTAATAAAATTATAATATTACGAAAATGCTTTTCGAGACAAATCTATACATATGATTTTCATATATTCAATTTAAATATTTAAAAAGATATCGATAGTCAATGTTTTGAAAGTTTAACTGTATGTATCCCAAAACAATATGTATGTGTGATTGAAGAGAGTATAGTAAAGAGGAAAAAATCTGGAAACAAAAATAGGAAAGGGCGCAATTAGGTGGGCTAGCGAATGTAACAGCCGGTTCCAAATAGGCTTGAGTCTTACCACATACCGGATAAACGGTGAGAATACATTACTCCCCTCCAAAATAAAGTGCACACATACGTGTTATTCTGGTATTCGGTCGGTTACCCGTTTGAATTGAGTTCAAATCGAGGATTTTGAATCGTCTAATTAACCATTCAAGATTTTTGCGTATCAACCAGAAGGTCCACCAGTCTCTGATCGTGGGATATACTGGAGCCTGTATTGACATTTGTGAATCAGGCAAAGTAGGAAAATCAAGCAAACAAAAGGAAAATGTCAGGCCTTCTCATAACGCTTACTTAGGAGCTCTAGCATATTTTCCCAATTTGAACAAACAAAGCATTCCCCTCTCACATGACTTCTTATCCTGCGTATCAAGAAAAATTGCTTGTTCTGACTACACTCAGGTTACTGAATTACTTGCTGATCAGAGAAGTGCAAAATAATTAATATTGCTTAAAGAGATAATGCGCACCTTCACAAATCACAAGAAATAGGGCTATGTTTCGTGATTGGCCGAATCCAGATGCATTTTCCAACAAGCCAGCAGGAGGACATGACAGTCAGAACGTGCCCTGGATGGCATTGACCAAGCTATCTTTGCCTTGTTCAATTCAGAGTGCCGAAATAAAAGCAGACTAGCCAACAGTTTCTTCTGGAATTCCGACTAGCCAACAGTTTCTTCTGGAATTCCCACAACGGAGACGATCTTACACTCGTGGCTTGACGTTTGGGGGGCGCCGGCGGCGACGGCTTTCTTGGGGTTCCCCAGGGAGGGAAATTTAAGCTTACAATTACAGCGTGAATGTTACTATTGTAAAATTAACGATTTTAGCAAATATTTATAAATAATTTCAGCAACAGTTTTCATAATAAAAACATATTTTCAGCTGCATTTAAAAGACCAAAATAACATAAAAAATATATATTATCTTCATGTCATTTAAACAGAATAATATGCTCAAAAGATAAGACTCGAAAACATACCAAATCAGCATAATGTTCACATCTAAATGTTTATATTTGCTCTTAGATATCGAGTTGCACAAGATGTAATCTTGACCATCATAACACTTGTGTCAGAATAATTAATATTGCTTAAAGAGATAATGCGCACCTTCGCAAATAACAAGAAGTAATAGGGCTATGTTTCGTGATTGACCGAATCCAGATGCATTTTCGAACAAGCCAGCAAGAGGATTGACATGACAGAGTCAGAACGAGCCCTGGATGGCATTGATCAAGCTATCTTTGCCTTGTTCAATCCAGAGTACCAAAATAAAAGCAGACTAGTCAACGGTTTGTTGTGGAATTCCCACAACGGAGACGAAGGAGAGAAATTTATGCTTCACACTTACAGCGTGAATATTACCGTTGTAAAATTAGCGGTTTTAGAAAATATTCGTAAATAATTTCAGCAACAGTTTTCATAATGAAAGCATATTTCCAACAGCAGTTAAAAGACCAAAAAACATAAAAGCATGTATTATCACCATGTCATTTAAACAGGATAATATGCTCAAAAGATATGACTCAAAACATACAAAATCAGCATAATACTTATATTTAAATGTTTAGATTTGCTCTCAGATATTGAGTTGCACAAGATTTAATCTTGGCCTTCATAATACTTGTGTCAAAATACAATCTCAGATTTAATATGATAATTACTCTAAAAATAAATTAGCCCTTGAGCTCAAATAAAACCTTGCTAGTCTAATTAGTCACTTTATACAAATTATCAATTCTGAATTCATGGATAGCATGTAATTGATTCTAGCACTCAAGACATCAATTAACCGACAATGTTAAATAGAAGCCGAAAAGAATCACAGTGAACAGAAATAGATCAATAATCATAGTGAACCGAAATTGAACAAAGATCACAGTTAACAGACAAGTATGTTGGTCACACTAAAAGGACAACAAGTAATCTATAAGCTCAAGACCAATTTATATCAAATTATCGTATTCAATCTCACATTGACATCAATTCATCATCGAGCATTCAATCAAGCCCACAACATTACTAAACCAAGTCTCCCAGTACAAGTCAAAATTACAGAATGTAAAATCAACAAGCATAGCACACTTTAGTATAGTAATGCAGAAAATAAAACCAGTAATACTCATGATGCAGATGGCACTCAAAGCCACCGAGAAGTAAACCGAGCAAGGAACGCATGAAAGGCGCTGACTCAGAAAACTAATTGTCCCGTTGTGTCGCGTTTGAATGGACAAGGTTGTTAGAGATACAATGCCAATTCGCAATCCAGGACACACCAAATTGCAAAGTCGAGGTACAGGGAATGCCACACAAGGACCAACCGAAGTGCACCAGCCAAAAGCACCCGAGAACACCAAGCACCAAAGCCAAGTTATTCTCTTCCAACTCGATCCTGAGCTGGCCGGATCCAATACTCAAAAGCACAATCCCAAAAATTTCCTCACTACAACCTCAACAGAGAGATGGCGCAAGGAACCGAATGGGGAGTGCTCAAGGAGGAAAGGCCGGACCTCACTACCATCAACGTCGAGACGAGCACGGTAGCGCAGCAGTCCCAAAGACCCAAAAATGAAGCCCAATCGGTGGAAAAGAAGAAGCAATCAAAAGGAGAAAGACTCACTGATTTTTTCTTTTGAGAGAGAGGAGAAGCTGGCCACTTTTGAAGAGGAGGGGAAGGAGGAGGCCAGGCTGCCGCCGCCAATCGCAAGAGCCAAGTCGTACGCCTCACTCGGTAGGGTTGGAGACAATGTATCCAACCTTATCCTTCCCCTTATCTCAATGACGGGTGGGCCCCACAACTTCTTTTCTTATCTTTTCTATTTCTTCTTTTTTTTTAAATGAGAAATTACCAAATGGCCCTAAAAAATCCAACAGTCCCCACCAATTTATCAATTTGATAAAAGATGCTCAAAGTCTTGTTTAATATACAATTGTTCCACGATGGGTATCTTGCAAGTTTGAACCCAAAGCATAGCAATAAGGACTACGACTCTACACAGACAAAGGAGGACTTCGTCTTGATCCAATGCCTTGGTGTGAAAATTTTCGCCCAAGTTATATTCTATACTAGGAGGCCATTTTCCCTCTCGGGTTGGGACGTTACGGTCATGTCCCCGTATCTAGATCATGATTATTTAAGAAAGTATACCCTTATCTTCCTTTGATCGTGACCTCACGATCATACTCAAGTAGGTAAATTCTTCAAGGAATCCTGTAGGACGATTCCTGATGCCATATAGGTATCGAATTCATTAAGACTTATTGCTCAACTTCCCATACAGAAAGAGCACTGTAGCTAATGGGACCCTTAGATGTGTTCTCTTAATTCCACATAGTTTGTTGTCCTAGAGCCTAGTTCATGGGATCTCTGATCTACTAGGATAGGCTACCATCAATGTGAGCCATTACAAGGGTATGAGCTCTATTCCCTTTGACGCTGCAAAGATGGCCTTTCGTGCCAATCCTTTGGTGAAAGGATCTGCCAAGTTCCTTTCAAACTAGATGTATTCCACAGAAATAACACCCGTCTCGCTGGCATACCTTACCGACTTAAGTTGCCTCCTTATATGTTTTGAGGACTTCATATTATCCTTCCTACTCTTCGGCTTAACCAAAACGGTTTGGTTATCGTAGTAGGTTAGTATAGCTAGAATTGGCTTTTCCAGCACAGGTAGGTTAGAAAGGAGTTTTCTATTCCATTCTGCCTCTACAGTCGCTGAGTCAAGTGCTACCAACTCAGCCTCCATGGTGGACCGTGTAAGGATAGTCTGTTTAGAAGATTTCCACGAAACAGCCCCACCTGCTAGAGTGAAAACATAGCCACTCATAGCTTTCATGTCATCCGACTCACTGATCTAGTTAGAATCACTTAATCCTTCTAAGACTGTCAGATGGCCAGAATAATGTATTTCCAAGTTTGAAGTCCTCTTTAGGTACCTAAGTACCCTCTCTAGTGCTATCCAATAATTATCTCTTGGATTGGTCGTATAACGACTCAATCTGATTATAGCATATGAGATGTCTGGTCTCGTTGTACTTGTTAGATACGTTAAGGATCCAATTATTTGAAAATATTTAAGCTGATCTTTTCCATGTCCAGTGTTTTTATGTAGCTTAACATTTGGATCATAGGGTATGGCTACTGACTTATAGTCCATGAATCCAAATCGGGTTAGGATGTTGTCCACATAATGGGATTGTGAAAGAATAATCCCATTCTCACCCTTTATCAGCTTGGTGTTCAAGATAACATCAACTTCACCTAGGTCTTTCATATCAAAATTTTAGGAGAGGAAAGACTTTGTTTTATTGATTGCATCCATGTTGGTCCCAAAAAGCAATATTTCATCCACATAAAGACACCGAATGACACCTTCGCCTCCACTAAATCGATAGTAGACACATTTATCGGCTTCGTTTACACAAAAGCCGACCGAGGTCATAGTACTATCAAATTTCTCATGCCATTGGTTGGGAGCATGCTTTAAGCCATACAAGGATTGAATTAATCGACATACTTTATTCTCTTGCCCTTCAACCACAAAACCATCGGGTTGTTGCATATAAATCTCCCCATCCAACTCTCCATTTATGAAAATGTTCTTTATATCCATTTGATGTACTTGGAGTTTGTATGAGGCAGCTAGTGCTAAAAGCACCCGAATTATGGGTAAATGAGCCATAGGAGAGTATGTGTCAAAGTAGTCTTCACCTTCTTTTTGCGCGAAAACCTTAGCCACTAAGCGGCCATTGTATTCTTCTACAATACCATCATGACTACGCTTTCTGTTAAAGATCCATTTGCAGCCTACATACCTGTATCCAAATGGGAGGTCTGTAACCTCTCACTTTCTGTTAGCTATGATGGAATCCATCTCGCTACAGACTACCTCCTTCCAGTAATGCACATTCGGAGATGCGTATGCCTCTGAAAGGGTTCGTGGTTCATCATCCATGACATAGGTAACATAGTCATCGCCAAGAGACTTTTCAGTCCTCTGCCTCTTTACTCCTCAACTCAAACTCTGGAACGGTGTTATCCACACTAGGAAGAATAGAGTGTTCATTTGAACCATTAGGGTCAATGACTTCATTTGATCTCATAGGGAACACATGTTCAAAGAACGTCGCATCACGAGATTCCATCATTAATTTTGTAGCGATGTCACTCACCTCGGATTTGACCACTAGAAATCTATAAGCCGTGCTATTTTTAGTATACCCTAGACAGGCACAATCAACAGTCTTGGGACCAAGCTTTCTTTTCTTTGGTAATGGCACATGTACTTTTGCAAGGCATCCCCAAGTTCGAAGAAATGATAAGTTAGGTTTTCTTCCCTTCCATTCCATCCTTCATAAGGTGTTTCCTCTTGATTGCGAGGCGGAACCTTATTGAGGATATAGTTAGCTATGGGAACTGCTTTACCCCACCAATAGCCCGACATACCTGAACTTTGTAGCATGGCATTAACTAAGTCACAAAGAATTCAGTTCTTTCTTTCGGCTATTCTATTCGATTGGGGTGAATATGGTGGAGTAATTTCATGAATTATTCCACTTTCTTCACAGAATTGAGAGAATTCATTTGAGACATATCACCGCCTCGGTTTGACCTTAACATTTTGATTTTTTTTCTAGTTGATTTTCCACTTCGACTTTAAAGATTTTAAGGTGTTCTAGTGCTTCATCTTTTGACTTAAGTAAGTAAATATAGCAATACTTAGTCGTATCATCTATGAGAGTTAGAAAGTATCGTTTGCAACCTTTAGTTAATATTACATTCATCTCACAAAGATCAGAATGGATTAGTTCAAGTGGAGAGGTGCTTCGCCCTTCAATGCTTTGAAAAGGTTTTTAGGGTTGCTTAGCTTGCACACACACTTGACAATTTGAACCCTTCTCATAATTATAGCTTGGAATTAAACTCATTTTGCTTAATCGCACAATGGCTTCAATGTTAATATGACATAAATGAGAATGCTAAACATCATGAATTTTATTGCAATGGGAAACATTAAAAATGTTTACATTATTGAAATCAAGAATGGATAAGCGAAACATGCCTCCGCTATCACAGCATTTGCCCACAAAATTACCAAATTTGGTCAACATGACCTTATTGGACTCAAATAAAAGCTTTATTCCTTGCCTACACAGCATAGACCCACTCGTCAGATTGCGAATCATTGTAGACACGTATAACACGCCTTTGAGGATGAGTGTTTTGCCTGAAGCGAGCTTCAAGCAAACCTGTCTAATCCCACGTACTGTAGCAGCAGCTCCGTTCTCTATCAAGACGGATCCACCACCTTCACCCTGAAATGAAGAGAAACAAGATTGATCAGCACATATATATCTAGTAGCACATGTATCAACCCACCAATCAATAGATGGACTTGTCATAAAGGTCTGAGGTACATACCCTTCTAAACTGGAACTAGCGAGTGCGTCATTCACTTCAGCCTTATGGCCTTTATGTTGACCAGGAGAAGGACCCTTGCCTTTACTATTGTGGCAATGGTTGGCTTTATGACCAACCACTCCACAAACAAAGCAGACATTTTCCTCCTTCTTCTTCATTTTCTTTCCTTGTAGCTTGTTCTGGGGCTAATTCTTGACCTTCTATTTCCCAAAGCCTCCAACACTCTTGACCTCCACCTGATGATCTTGAACTTGAGTCTTTCCTATACCATCACCGGCTATTGCACGCTCTTCAATATTAATAGCAGCTGACAGCTCATTGAGAGTCAAGCGCTCCTTTATATGTCTACGAGCGGTCACAAAGTCACGCCACGAGGGCAGTAACTTAGCCAGGATGACATTCACTTGAAACTTCTCTGGTAGGATGTAATTGTACTGATTTAAGTCACATACATGGAGTTGTAGCTCATGGAGCTGCTCCATCATCAACTACCCACAACCATTGTAAATTTCAAGTAGGTAGTAGTTATGAATGACTAATTCCTATTATCCCCTTCGGAATATTTCTCATCAAGTTCGTCCCAGAGTTGCTTAGCATCCTTGAAGTTAACGTACATGTCAAACAACCGGTTGGATAGGATAGCTAACAAACGAGCTAAGACTGAATTGTTCGCATCCTGCCATCGTGTCAAAGCAGCGGTTTCCAATGGGAACATTGAGGATTTGAAATGACCCAAAAAAGTTTGAGGTCAGTCAACCATAGTTTTGTTTTAACCTGTCAACGTTTAAAGTTTGCACCATCAAATACTTTTGGCTTAACGACATCAGATAAGGAGGTCATTTCTTCAATTATTGGTTTTCTGAATTGTGGTAAAATCAGTGGTTTTAGAAAATATTGATAAATAATTCCAACAACAGTTTTCATAATAAAAGCATATTTCCAGCAACATTTAAATGACCAAAATAACAAAAAAGCATGTATTATCTTCATGTCATTTAAACATGATAATATGCTCAAAAGATAGGACTCAAAAACATACAAAATCAACATAATGCTCAGATTTAAATATTTAGATTTGCTCTCAGATGTCAAGTTACACAAGACGTAATATCGGCCTTCACAACACTTGTGTCAAAATACAATCTCAGATTTAATATGACAATTACTATAAAAATAAATTAAGCCTTGAGCTCAAATAAAATCTTGCTAGTCTAATTAGTCACTTTATGCAAATTATCAATTCTAAATTCATTGGACAACATGTAATTGATTCTAGCACTCAAGACATCAATTAATCTACAATGTTAAACAGAAGCCAAAAAGGATCACGGTGAACAGCAAATAGATCAATAATCACAGTGAAACGAAATTGAACAAAGATCATAGTTAACAGACAAGTATGTTGGTCACACTAAAACGACATCAAGTAATCTATAAGCTCAAGACCGATTTATATCAAATTGTCTTATTCAATCTCACCTTGACATCAATTCATCATCAAGCATTCAATCAAGCCCACAACATTACTAAACCAAGTCTCCCAGTACTAGTCAAAATTATATAATGTAAAATCAACCAGCACAGCACACTTTAGTATAGTAATGTAGAAAATAAAACCAGTAATACTCACGATGCGGATGGCACCCAAAGCCACCCAGAAGTAAATCGAGCAAGGCACGCCGAAAGGCACTGACTCATAAAACCAATTGCTCCTTTGTGCTGCGTTTGAACAAACAAGGTTGTTAGAGATATAATGCCAATTCGCAATTCGGGACACACCAAATTGCAAAGTCAAGGTACAGGGGATGCCGCACAAGAACCAACCGAAGTGTACAGACCAAAAACACCCGAGAACACCAAGCACCAAAGCCAAGTTCTTCTCTCCCAAATCAACCCTGAGCTGACTGGATTCAATCCTCAAAAGCACAATCCCCAAATTTTCCTCTCTGCTACCTCAACAGAGAGATGGCGCAAGGAATTGAAAGGGGAGTGCTTAAGGAGGAAGGGCCGGACCTCACTGCCATCAGCGCTGAGACGAGCATGGCAGCGTAGCAGTCCCAAAGACCCAAAACCGAAGTCCAATCAGAGGAGAAGAAGAAGCAATCAAAAGGAGAAAGACTCACTAATTTTTTCGAGAGAGAGGAAGAAGAGAAGTCGGCATCTTTTGAAGAGGAGGGGAAGGAGTCCGGGCCGCCGCCGCCAATGGCCGACACGCAATCCGTCGGGCTGCCCGCCCGAGTCACACGCTGTCGGACCCGGATTTCGAGAATCCAAATCCTCTATGAAAGACACTGTGCTATTCCCTGGATCAGTAGATAGCACTCACAGATACATCACTGAATCAATTCATACCTGGCGTAGATTAAACCATACTATTCATTAATTAACACATCAGAGTTTACATAGACCGCATCGTGTCGGGTTTTACAATAAGGGTCGAACAGACCAAAGATTACATTACAAAAGTTGCGGCAGCGATAATGGAAGCAAAAGGGTGAGAGCACATCTCTCCACTGGCAAGCGACTGGGGAAACCCGTGTGCGTCCGATATTACCCAAGGACTCAGGTAATATAGGATGCACGCAAGCACCAACGGAGTCAACTAGACTGGGGGCGAGACTAGAACAGCTAAAGACTAAACTATGCTTCATCATCTCCTAGGCCTCCAACTTCTGAATCCTCGTAGTAAGCGTAATCTTCAGGATTTCCTGCTTCTGAGGGTTCTTTGGGGAAAGAGCGAGAATGAGCACAACTTCCGTGCTCGCGAGCCAATACACACACTACTACAAAAAGGCTAATACTAGACGCCTCATTATAGACGATTGACTGGTCAACTGTCTGTATTACATGCAATTACAGACGGTTTTGGTTTAGAGACCATCTATGTTACTAGTTGCGCTTAAAACCGCTCGTGAATAGTAATATCACGCACGGTTCATAACTAAAACCGCTCATGGAGTATCACGCATTTGTTATTAACAATAACCGCCTATGATATTCTACATATCACGATGGTTTTCAATAAACAACCGCTCGTGAAACCACATAGGTTTCATGCACGATTCTAACAATAACCGCTCGTGATATTATTACATATCACGCATTTATTTTTTATAACCGCTCGGATAATTGCTACAGCTCCTAGTTGAAGCTCGATGAGTTTTTTCGTCCGCCGATGCGCGTCTCTTCGTCGCATCAATGCAACTTCGGCTCCTCGTCGCGCCTGCTCGCCTCACGCTCCAAATTTATTCCTTGTTTTATGAAAAGGATCATCAGCCATCGAAGATGATCATCCCCACATATAACTTTAGTACTTATAAAAAAACAGAAATGGCTACCTCTGCTTCCTTGTCGTTGGCATTGATGGCCTATCTAGCCGTACTATACGAGCACTTCTCTTGCTGTACGTTGGTGGTTGCTGCGGAAGAACACTGTTTCAACAGTGTCTTCACTCCTCTGTCCGAGAATTTGCCAGAGCAGGTGATGGCCACCTTCTGCCGTCTTGACATCCTCCTCCGCCGCGTCTTTCGGGTGATCTCTCACTTTCGGCGAGTTTACCGCATCATCGACGTGGTCCTCTACAACGACATTGCACGTCTTCAGGAGGCTTGTCGTCACTTGGATTGCTTAATCGAGGCGGCGGGCGACTGAATCGACTAGGCCGAGACCTCTTAAGCAAGGGAAGAGAGCCTATGGGCTCAATTCTTCTTGGTTCAACAGTCCAAGGGTCTTCGGGATACACTCGAATGAGTTCGTCAGCGGGTGGATACATTTTAGGCTTCGTTTGATCACAAACCGTCCGACGCCACTGCCGCCTTTAAGTATTGATGACTTGAGATAGCGACCTACCCGCGCCACTAGAAAAAATTTGTTTATTTATAGGTTTCTACTTTTTTATCTTTGTAAGAAGCGTAATCGCCACTTGTTTGGCCATATGAAAATTCCAAAATGAAAAAAAATCTAGTTTGGAGGTGAAGTTACCATATTAATTATATGTTGAATTTATATATATATATATATATATATATATATATATATAAGGCAAATTTTTAGCAAGATTTAAATGACAAAATTGACATATAAACATGTAATTTCTTCATGTCTTGTAAGTGTATATACAAGATATATAATATACTTGAGAAAATATTATAGACGGTTCCATAATAGAACCGTCTGTGATATGGGACATATCACGACGGTTCTATTATGGAACCGCTCAGGATAATCTTATCCGACGGTTCTATAATAGAACCGTCTGTGATAAGTCTCTTTATTAGTAGGAGCCCGACCGCTAGGGTTTGTGCCCGCCCTAACTCGTCACTCACCAACGCACTTACTCTCGTCCGTTCCCCTCCTCACCTCGACGCCGCCGCCTGACCCCATCGCCGTCGCCGCTTCTTCTTCGTTGTCACGGCCAGATAGTTTATCTTGACCGCACAAGACATTCGCACGATAGTAGTGTCTTGTGCAAAGGTCGTGGTCGTGCCACAACTACGGTGACGCCGCCACCCGAGCCACTGGGCTTAGCCCCGCGTGTCACCTGCGCTGCCATGGATTGGTTCTCCTGCCGGCCTCAAGGCCGGGCCCTGCCCCCTAGCTTTATGCTCTCATCCTCCCTCTATTCTCCTCTCTATTAGCTTAATGTCTTTTGTTGAGTTTGATTTTTATGCTTGAGCCTTAAGTTGTGTCCTGATGTTTGTGTGATTTATGCAAGGTGAAGGAGATGGATGAGGGTTGTGCTGGTGGTGGGGTCGCCGCCATGGTTGCGTTGTACTGAGGTATCACCCTACGTTACTCCCTCTAGATTTGTCTCAACCCCCTTGCTCTGTGATGAAAATGGTTAGTGCTCTGCGATTGATGCCGAGGGCTACTACTGGTGTGGTGGGTTTGAACACCCTTAGTCTTGCTGTCTAACTGTTGAACTGCTCAATGATGTTAATAGTCTTATGCTGAAATTGAATTGATAATTAGTTCATATTAATAGTCTCCTTGCTCCGTGATGTAATGATGTTAATAGTCTTATGCTGAAATTGAATTGATAATTAGTTCATATTAATAGTCCCCTTGCTCTGTGATGTAAACTGAGGGCTATTAGTGTATGTGCATTCTGTGCATCTCATGCTGTGGGTTCAGATTGACAAAAATGAACGGGGCAAAATGGTGGGTTTGGTTAATGCTCTCTGATGGATACTAAGGGTTATTGATGCTGGTTCTTTGTGCTTAGTTGGCTAACATGGGATGATGTGGTTCGGACGGGGCTTGGCTGCAATTAACTTTTCATATTTGTAAAGGTTAGGCTAATTTGTAACCATGTTCATGCTGGTCAAGTACTCCTCCCTTGCATCCTGTGCACGACACGCTACCATTCTATTCCTGATCTCTTCTCTATAAAACCTCCAAGCAAAGGGTTACTTGTGCCTTTAAAACCGGCTTATATATATATACATACATACATACATACATACATACATATATATATATATATATATATATATATATATATATATATATATATATATATATATATATATATATATATATATATATATATATATATATATATATATATATATATATATATATATATATATATATATATATATATATATATATATATAATATCGCTTATAGTCCCTAACCCTTTCGATGGGTCGGAGGAGGATGAGATACAATGCCACTTGACAACCTCTCATCGAGGTCGCAAGTTCAAGAAGTATGGTCGCAAGGAGAGTGCGTGAACATACAATTACCATGAAGCCACTTCTATCACACCGAAGTGGCATCATGTATCGAACCAACCATGCCTTGATGTCAAGTCTAATTACCTATCGACGACATCCGTGTAATTGTATGTCCACACGCTTTCTCTTGCAAATGATTTCTTGAACTTGCAAGCTCGATGAGAGGTTGCCCGTGGCAGCTATGTCATCCTCCCTCAAATTCCTAAAGAGGCCGGGACTACTTAATGATATATATATATATATATATATATATATATATATATATATATATATATATATATATATATATATATGAAGCTGGTTTTAAAGGCACAAGTACCATCGCTTGAGGTTATATATATATATATATATATATATATATATATATATATATATATATATATATATATATATATATATATATATATATATATATCATGATTTGTTCGTGTTTAGAACCGCTCTGTGATAGGCATTTATCATGATAGCTTCTAGATATGAACCGCCTATGATAGACATTTATCATGTATAGTTCTAAACACGAACCGCTCCGTGATAGGTATATATCATAGACGGTTCCGATTTAATAACCGCTCAGGATAAGATGTATCATGCATTTGTTCCAAAACCGCTCGAGATGACCTCATGTCATCATCGACCCATGAACTCAGATGGCTTCGGAAACCGTCTGTAATGACATTTTTGAACCGTCTGTGAAGACCTTTTCTGTATTAGTGACACAATGCAATAATATACATGCAAAGCTTAACAAGGATGGCTCTGGTTCTTTTATTTGCTAAAGCAATATTTTTAATTATCATAATTACAAAGTCCTATCACTTAGCATTTTTAACCAAATTGCATTTTATTAAAGAGAGTAATTGTGCAATATTTATCTCAGTAGAGGTCCCCTCCATCGGAACCTATACCGCATGCTTCTTTTGATTGGAGCTACCTCTACTCACAATCACTACTGAGTTCAAAACTCTAAAAAATCCAATCTCAAGGCTAGGTGAGCCCACTACATTTTTCATATCACCCAAAAAGGTTTTGAAATAGAACTAACTCTAGTAAGGTTCCCAAGTCCGCCTTTGACCGTAGGCATGGCTATTCGAACAGTTTATTACTCTGCAGAGACTGTACACTTTACCCACAAGAGATAATTGTCTTGATATGTACACATGCTTCGTTAGACATGTGAATCAAGGGGAGATCACCACAAGACCTTTACAATGCATCCCTCAGTATTAGTTACACCCGCTAAGATTTTGTCTGATAAGGGTTACATTCTTGTAGTCCCATTAACCCTTACCTAAAACACCCTCTTGCGCCAGCGTAACGACTTTCGTCGTGCACCCCGACCCCCTTCGCCACAAAGGCCTACAACGTCGCGGGTCATCTACCTGGTGCAACTTGTACTGGTGGATACAAACTATTCAGCCAGGTTGTACTTTACAGACTTATGGTTGCACTGTTTTACATTGGGAGGTCATCACAGGATTAAGTCCTAAGGGTTATCTGGGCGGTTCATTACACATACTAGTATTCCTTGGGCTACATTAGCACCCACCAACATACCAGTATTCCTTGAGCTACATTAGCACCCACCAACATACCACCCATCATACGATCCGCTTAGATGGAAACATCAATTATTAGGGTTTTTGAGGGTAAAACCAAATTATCTCAGTCATTTACCCACAATGACTGCCCAAAACTATTTCATATTTAAAAGATGATGATTGGGGTATTTAATACCCCGGTACTTAAGCAAGACTAGCATGTCGCTTAAGTACAACCTATAACTAGTAATTAGCATATAGTTACTAGGGTGACAAGGAATAATGGATTCAATTATCAAAGGATGGCATAATAATTAATTAATCATCAAATGGGTATTTAACTACCTTAATCTTTAACATACATTTGATTTAAGAATTAAAGCATGCAATTTTGATATTTTAAATGAATATAATTTACATAAAATGTAGGCTCAAAATGATCAAAGTATTGACTCGCCTTGGTTATAGGTAAGAGGATCTTGATAGTCTTGTGCTTGATCAAGTTGGAGATTTCCCGCGTCTTCAAATCCTATTCTATTTAACGCATTCTAAAAAGGCACAAACAAGCAAAGAGAGCAAATAAATACTAAAGGAATAACAAATGAAATCCAAATTAAACAAGACCTATGCCATTAGCAAAATCTTGAATTTACAAAATTTTAGAAAAAAATTTCATAATTTTTGGAGTTATGACGAGGGAGAACGAAGCTTCCAAAGTTTGAATTGGAAATAATTCGAAAAAATAAAAAGGGAGAGAGAATCTAACACGTGGGCCCATGAACAGTGCAAGGTCCACATGTACATTGTGTGGACCGGGAGGTCAACACGCACTGTGCATGGTCCATGGTCTACCGGTCCATGGGAACAAAGACGTATGGGGCCCACTTGCTCGGCCACACCACGCAAACCGAATAAAAGCGGCCTTTATCGGCATTCAAAGCCCACACATCAGTGGAACCGCGCAGAGGTTAAGGCATCATTAATTGGCTAATGATTGATTAACGTCAACCGAAGGAGATCTGTCCAAAGGATAATGAAAGGGGGGTTAGTGTTGTTCTGCTTCGGACAAAGAAAGGCTTCCCAAGGCGAGTGCTTGGGCTCGCTAACTACCGAGAGAGCCTGGCAAGCGGGCCAGCAAGGGGTGAGCATCGGGAGGCGAGGCGGAGTAGCTGACGGCAACGACATGGCCGTCGAGGCACCAGAGCGGCGGTGGCGGAATTGGAGACGGCGGCGGCTCCGCGGGCTCAGGGTGAACCGGCGGCTCCAGTGGCGCACTAGGCCGGGGAAGGAGAGCATGAGCATCAAGGAGGCCCATGGAGCTCACTGAAAGTGACGGTGGAGCTTGGGGTTGCTCGAGGTGGGCTGCCGGCGTGGACCGTGGTGGCAACGAGGTAGGTGATGCGGAGGGGCCTGCCGGAGAGGGAGAGGACGGTCGACGAGGTGGGGGATGCCTCCGGGATGTCAAGTGGGTCCTCCTGGTGGCGGCGATTGGGCGGCGGCGGTGAAGGGCCTGGTCGGTGACGGAAGGGGTGGTCCGGCCGGAGGGGGAGAGGAATACCAATTCCGGGCGATTTTCTTTGGAGACGCTTACCAGTGGAGATGGGAAGTAGAGCGGGAGGTCAAGGGGAGGCTTGGAGGCTCTCTTATAGTCGGGGAGGGGGCGAGGGAGCTGGTGGAGGAGGGGATGGCCTGCGCGGTCCCGAGGCAGTCATGGCATCCTGGTGCGTTTGATGTGGGCGAGAGCGGGCAAGTGGAGTGGAGCAGGCGACGGGATAGGGGCATGCACTTGCGCGACGCAACGCGCGGGCGCTGATGTGGGTATGAGCTGGTGATGCGACGGGACGAGGAGTAGGCGCGGCCATGGCATGCTGTCGTCACGGCGCGGTAGGGCGGGAGCGTGGGCGAGCTGTTGACGGGACCAAGCAGCGGAGGAGGGCACCGAAGTCGCGAGCAGCAGAGGGCAGGTGGGAGTGGGTGCAGCGAAGTAGAGGCGTGGGCGCTCGTGGGCAGCGGCAGAGAGCACGAGGGAGAGAGAGGGAGGAGAGAGGCACGGGCGTGCGGTCGAATGAAGAAGAAAGGTGGATGGGGAGGCTGGGCCAGGAAGCGGCCGAAAGAAAAGGAGAGGCTGGGTGGAGCTGGGCCGAGAGCAAGGGAAAAACGGGCCAGGAGGAGGGGAGATGGGCCAAGGGAAATTGGGCCGGCCCAAGGGAAGGAAACAGGCTGAGCCCAAGAAAAGATAACCAAATTTGGGAAGAAGGCCATTCCGAAAAAGGGGAATTCAAACTTGAATTTGAATTCGGGAAGTTCAAGGAGGTTTGAAACACAAACCCGAGCATAGCTTGAAGCTAGAGAATTTTGAGAAAATAGGCTAATTTGAAATAGGGTTTGAAAATCCAAGAATCCAAAAAAAAATACTATTCACCATTCGAAAACGGGAATGTTACACACGCGCCGCCGCTAGTCGCAGGAGCCAAGCCGCACGCCTCACTCAGTAGGGTTGGAGACATTGTCTCCAACCTTATCCTTCACCTTATCTCAATGATAGGTGGGCCCCACAAATTCTTTTCTTTTCTTTTCTATTTCTTCTTTTCTCAAAATGAGAAATTGCCAAATAGCTCTAAAAAAAATCCAACAGTTACTGTTCCACATCTTGTCACGGTGAGTGAAGACGAAGCTTCACCAATTAGTTTCCGTGAAACGATTGTAGAAGAATTATCAAGGATGATGACGGACGCCTTCCTGCATGTACCAAAATGCAAGCTTGGAAGGCATTAGTTCTATAACATGGACTGTTCAAATCCATTAACATACCCTGTTCTCTCAGAAGTTCGATCAAGATTGGTGTTTGGTCAAAGAGTTCTAGTTGACATGTCACCCCAGGAACGAGAAAAAGGGATGACTTTTTTAAACATTGGTATGACCTCTAAAATGTCTCTAAAATATAGCTTTGACTATTAGTTTCTATGTAATATGTTAGAAAAAAGTAACGCTACGAAAGTATTTTGAGGTAAATTTAATTGTACCATTTTCACACGAACAAACTGAATATTCAAAAACCGTTATTGGTAAAAGTTAATGTAGTCTGACTGCAAGATTCTAGGATGTTTTTTTAGTTACTATATTCTTTGTGACCATATTTGTTCATACACACGACCGTTTCCATGTTTCCATCACTCATTAATCACACCATGAAAAACCTCACTTGGGCAGTTGCGCAGCAAGACTGCAACCTTCAGGTCTTGTTCGTACACACCAATATCAAGAATGTATAAACAGTCTAGAATGGCGTCCATTATTTGTAAGCTGCATGTAACCAATTAACAAGCTAGCTAGTGATCACAGATATGCTTGTGACCAATTACATATCCTGGTGCCTACCTATCCTCTTCTATGGCCTTCACCTTGCAGCCGTTGTTGCTGTCACCGGCGACGGCGACGGCAAGTTCGTCTACTCCGGCTTCATAGGCGCGAACCTCACCCTTGACGGGACGGCCAGTGTCACGCGGGACGGCCTTCTCGAGATGACCAACGGCACCGTCATGCAAAAAGGCCACGCGTTCCACCCGACGCCGCTCCGCCTCCGTGAGTCGCCGGACGGCGCGAAGAAGGCGGTGCGATCCTTCTCGGCCTCCTTCGTGTTTGGCATCGTCCCTGCCTCCCCCGGCATGGGAGGCCACGGCATCGTCCTCGTCGTCGCCCCGACCAAGGACCTCTCCTCCGGGCTGGCCAGCACGTACATGGGCCTCCTCAACAACACCAACAATGGCAACGACGGCAACCACATCTTCGCCGTGGAGCTCGACACCATCCAGAGCCCCGAGTTTAAGGACATCAACAACAACCACGTCGGCATCGACATCAACAGCCTAGCTTCTCTCAATGTCTCTGACGCCGGCTACTACGACGACAAGACCGGTGAATTCAAGAACCTTACCCTGGTTAGCGATAAAACCATGCAAGTATGGCTGAACTACGGCGAGGATACCACACAAATCGATGTGACGTTGGCTCCGGCAGGAATGAAGAAGCCGACGAAGCCCCTGGTCTCTGCTAAGTTTGACCTCTCATCGGTGATCACAGACGAAGCATACATCGGCTTCTCGTCGTCGACTGGCACACTGAGCACGCGCCACTACGTGCTGGGCTGGAGCTTTGGCGTGGATAGACCTGCCCCAGCCATCGACATGGCCAAACTGCCCAAGTTACCTAGAACTAGAAGTTCAAAGTCACAGTTCAAGACCATGGTGATAGCTCTACCAATAGTCTCTGTTGTGTTTGTGGTCTTCATGGTTGCTAGTGTTCTGCTCGTGCGGTGCCGGCGCCGCTACCACTGCGTAGAATTGCGCGAAGATTGGGAGGTCGAGTTCGGGGCGCACCGGCTCTTGTACAAGGATTTGATTCGGGCAACCGAAGGGTTCAAGAACAAGAACTTGCTTGGCACAGGAGGGTTTGGGAGGGTGTACAAGGGAGTGCTTCCTACCTCAGGTTTGGAGGTCGCAGTGAAGAGGGTGTCGCATGAATCAAGCCAAGGAATGAAGGAGTTTGTTGCCGAGGTTGCTAGCGTTGGTCGCCTCCCAAGACCGCAACCTTGTACAGCTTGTTTATTACCGCTGCTCAAAGACTAACTTTTTGGTCTACGACTACATGCCAAATGGTAGTCTCGATAAGCACTGTGACGGCCACGGCGACAAGCCCGCGCTCAATTGGGCTCAGAGGTTTCAAATTATCAAGGGCATTGCATCCGCTTGCTCTATCTTCACGAGGAGTGGGAGCAAATTGTCGCCCATCGAGATGTCAAAGCAAGCAATGTGCTCCTTGACAACGAGATGAATGCACGGTTAGGTGACTTTGGCCTTGCAAAGTCAGATAACCATGGCGCCGAGCCATGCATCACTTGCCAGGCTGCACCTTCTGCTACATGGCCCCCGAGCTAGCACTGACCGGCAAGTCATCTCCTCTCACCGATGTGTTCGCCTTCGGCGCATTCCTTCTCGAGGTCACCACTGGCCGGAGGCCTATCGAGCAAAACGCTGAAGGCAACAGACTCATGCTGGTAGACTGGGTGTTTGAGCATTGGCAAAAGGAATCGCTCATCGAGGTAGCTGACCCGAGACTTCAAGGTGACTATGATGTTGATGAGGTGAGCTTAGCACTAAAGATAGGATTGCTGTGCTCACATCCCTTGCCCAATGCAAGGCCAAGCATGCGACAAGTAATGCAATACCTTGACAGGGACATTCCACTTCCAGAACTGACGACAACACAGTTGAGCTTCAGCCTGTTGGCCTTGATGCAGAACCAAGGGCTCGAGTCCTATGTCAGGTCCAGTTCATCGTCGATGAGGAGCATAGGCACAATTACTAATCTGTCAAGGGGGAGATGACATACATGCAGGCATTATCTATGATGCACGGACACGGATACGCTTATTACCTATTACCTATTACCGACGAATCGACATGGGAATTCGTCATTTTCCCAAAAATACCGATACGGCGATACGGCTATATATATTTAAATAATAAGAATAAATTACACATATGTATCATTTTTTATGTTTCTTCATGCTAGTCGAACTGAAATTTTGTAAAGTGTAAAATAAACTCGGAATATGTACCTCTCAAAGATAACCCTTGCCTCTTCATTCTTCCTGCAGTCAATTCATGAATCATGACATGTTCAATTGTTCATATGAATACCATTTTCAGAAATCATAATTCCATATACCTGGGAAAAGAATTAACATGATCAGCAAGAGTTGCAAGAATATAAAGATAACATATGTACTTGATTTTTGAACAATCTAAGTCAAAGGCTCAAAGCAATAGAGCAACATCAATGCATCATTTTTCTAAAATGCTTGTGTACTGATGCTATGCTTGTGATACATAAATGAACTGATGCATGAATGCATCAGTTCATTTATGTATCACAAGCATAGCATCAGTACATACTAAGTCTCACTGTCTCAGTGTATCACAATTCATAAGTCACAAGCAATTAAGCAAAGCATCGACACATGCACCTCCAATCCTCCATTCTCGACCAACATCAACATACATACTAATACATATTCATTAGTAATTACTAACTACTAAGTCTGTCACTCACTCAGTCTATCACAATTCACAAGCAAAGCCAAAGCATCAGTGCATCACCATCACTCCATCAGTATAGCCATCGGCCCATCAGTACACAACAAGCAAAGCCAAACTGCTAAAGCATGACTGCATCACCAATTCACCATCGTCCATCAGTAGTCACCTCACCTGAGGTTGGAGCTACGGCGCGAGGGACTGAGGGAGTACCGGAGGTTCGGAGCTGGCGGCACGAGGCGAGGGAGGACCCGAGCTGGAGGTCAAGCGAGGGAAGAGGAGTTACCACCGAGCTGGAGGTCGCGCAAGGGAGGAGGAGGCGAGGAGCTGCCGGGCTGGAGGTCGCGCGAGGGAGGACCGGAGCTGGATCCGACGGCGTGACCCTCCCGAGCTCCAGCCGGCGGCACGACCTCGACCGGAGCTAGATCCGGCGCGCGAGGGAGGAGGAGGCGAGGAGCTGCCAGGCTGGAGGTCGCGCGAGGGAGGACCGAGCCGATCCGGCGGCGTGACTCGACGGGAGCTGGATCCGGCGCGCGAGGGAGGAGGAGGCGAGGAGCTGCCGGGCTGAAGGTCGCGCGAGGGAGGACCGGAGTTGGATCCGGCGGCGCGACCTCGACCGAGCTGATCTGGCAGGCGATGAAGGAGGGAGGCGGCGCCGGCCAATGACGCGATCTCGACGGCACGGGCTTCACGCGCGGGGATCGAGGCGGCCGCAGTTAGCTTCACTTTCGCGGGACTAGAGGCAGCCAAGACAAGGAGACCTAGCATGTGTTGGGCTGGGCCGTGTCCTCGTACGTGTCGGACACACGGCCACGACGTGTCTGACACGTATCGGGAATTTTTAAAATTAAAATTTATTATTAAAGTCATCGATACTCTGTCGACACGTGTCGGAGACGTGTCCGACACGCCATTTGACACGGATAGGGCAGTTTTCCCAAGTGTCCGTGCTTCAGAGGGCATGATGCATATTTGTGTTCCGCGTAGGTGATTAATTTCCGAGAAACAATTCCTCTTCACAACTTACATAGTTGTTCTTAGCTAATTAAGGTCCTGTTTGGTACAGCTCCAGATTCTCATTTTTCAAATTCTGCTCCTGATTCTCTGATAATCCACTTTTCTGAGAATCTAGAGCTGTCTGTTGAAAACGTTTGGCTGGTAGGTTGACTCGAAAGACCATATGATGAAATATTAGAGGTAAATAGACCATGTTACCCTTGGTTATAATACTTCAATTGTATTTGTGTCTCTTTGTTTGGAACTCGAAATTCTTCTAGATTCTCGCATGATTCGATTGTTTCAAATAAGTTCTTGTAAAATTCTCACGCTCCAAACAGACTTTATTATAATGTGCAGCATAATTCTTGTGAATAAAAACATTCTACTTGCATTGGTCAGCAATCCCAGAAAAACTTATTACATAATTTTATTTTGTCTCTAACATACCACTAACTTAAATACTAGCTTTCAATGTCAAACATGTAAACTTGTTACATCTCATCGCCCCTCGGTCACTTCATCATGGACTACGAAGTTGTTTTCGCTGCCAAGTTCCACCGCTTGCTCTTCGATTTTGAGGACTTGCCGTTGAACTTGTTCTTTATCGCTGGTTTTTGCCTCTGCAGCTCAAGCCCCTTTATGATGACCTCCACTTCGCTTTTGAATTTGTCGCTCACGGCTCTTCAAAGGGTAGAATTATCCTCGCAGAGAAATAAAACCGATAGTATTGCATTTTTTTTTTGGAAAATTAGCATAGCATAATGATAGTAGTCATCCATATACCTGAAGCAAATGTGAAAACTCAGGTTTTCAAGTTTCTATCCCTAACTAGAAGTGCATCGTCATCCATCGCTAATAGTTTTAGCTTACTCTAGTTTGGATATGCTGAGACCTAAAGTTTTCTTGGTATATGGTTTCCCAACTTGTGTATATAATTCCAATATACCTATACAACACAAGATGGATCGCACTGCTGTAATTTTGTTTAAATTAAAGCAAGGACCAAATTATGTATATATCTCATCCTAGACGACTATGCACCCGCCTGGACGATTCGGCGTCCTGGCGCCCCTTAGGTGCCGTGGTCGCCAAGGTCGCACATACCTGGAGCATGCACATTTAGAATTTTGTTAACAATGTGCCTGCAAAAGGCATCAGAAGTGCGATCACGAGGATACAAATGGAAAAAAAAATACATATATAGCTTATAGATTCCAGCCTTTATCTAACATGTTTGTCCTACAAGAATTGAAGCAATTTTGAACAATAAACCCAAAAAAATAAGGGTCAGATTATCGATTATGCCAAGCAGGGATCTATGGTTGTCGAGGGCAAACAAACACCAAATGATGCAATCGCCGCTTTATTTTCTAATGAGAAATTTCAGAATCGAAAGGCATGTTCTGTTCATGATAGTTCTCTTGAAGTTGTGCTTTGCAACAACACCTCTCCAAGTGATTACAATAACCACGCCCATGATAAAACCCCGTAAATTGAATTAGCAAACCCATTGATCACAAGTTTTTCCAATAAAATTGTGATAGCTTTCGCCCTAACTAGGCATTGTGCATGCATCAGCGCCAAGTTTAATTTTACCTCTATCAACAAATCACCAATCGCTAGTTCGCTACATCGAGAACGAGAACAACAGTGTAAACAAACACTTCGAAGTTGCTCTTATTGGATGCAATTCCACTTCACGTAATAATAGAACGATGCTTGACATGTTTTTGATAGGTCGAACGCTTCATTTGATCGCTTACTACGATTCTACTGAATCCACCCATCAAGACAAAGCAATTTAAACCACAATGAAAGGAGTCAAGGACACTACTCCAACATAACCTAATGCTCATGCCCAAATATGCAAATATGCCCAAATCATGCAAAAATAACCAGAAATGTCCCACATTAACTAATCCTACACTACGCTGTGCACTAAAAGCTAGGGTTCGATGAGCGATCATGTGCACCTTGATCTGCTGGTTCTTGGGCTACCGCCGCCGTGGGATCTCCAACGGGTTGAAGTCTGGCGGGTAGTACTTGTTCAGCACCTTCTGCTCACCCATCTCGCTACTGCCGCCACCGGAGAGCTTGGTGGAACCCTAGGTTAGATGCACCAGAGAGGGTAGGGAGGGGGCGGCACGTGCGAGTCTCGCAGGCGATCGAGAATCGGGGTTGGGTTAGGAATTGGGGTCGCGTGCAGTTGGATTCACTGAGGGGTAGTTCAATGGCATTTGTGGGTAAATACATCAAACTTCCTGGGGTATTTTTGTTTCTAAAGGTTGGATTCTCACGAGAATCTATAGGAAGGCTGCTTCTCATTGCTAGTTCATTTTCGAGACAGCTCCTCGTGAGAAGCAGAATCTGGTGGTTTTGATAATCGGGGTGTTTGGTACAGCTCCACGAGAATCGATTAAGAAGCTGGGAGTAGAAGCTGTACCAAACAGGGCCTAAAGTCTCTCGACAGGCATATTGTTTGTGTGTACCATTTTGACAAGAAGTTTACTTGTATATATATGGTGCATGTGTTCCTAAAACTGTATGTGGTGTTTATGTGAAGTTTCTTGGGGCGGATCTTTCTTTATCTTACTAATTGGAGGCTCCTTCGAAAGACAACACGTTAATCCCAAGATTGAAAAGGCTAGAAATTCTCGTATTACTCAGAAAAAAAATAAAAAAGCTAAAAATTCCCACATTAGAGATCAAGAAAGAAAAATATAACGTGTATATATGTTGTTGGACAGATGTATCCAAAAATATTGAGAAGTCAGCACAAATTAGAGTTGTGCACGCACCACTTAAAAAGATGGAATCCCATCCGAGACTCAGTCGGCCAGTTTTATAAAACTCCAATCGGTGTACATGACGGCCTCCTGTCATATAGCAATATAGATTGAACTGTTTAACAAAGTAATTCCATATTGGCTCAACTTTCATATAGATGTACGCATATTGTGGAACATATGAGTTGTTTTTCTCTTTGAGACGAAACATTTGAGTTTTGTTTGAAAGAAACAGGAAGGATGACTCCCTATTATATTACTCCCTCCGGACGTAAATGAATGACGTCATGTAGTTCATTTGTGCGTTACGTTATGTCAATTAAAAAAAACTTGAGGGAGTAATAAAGAAGATAGAACAAGATACAAGTGTCAAGTTGTCGGACCTGGATTTCACAAATCCAAATCCTCTGTGAAAACACTGCGCTATTCCCTGGATCAGTAGATAGAGCTCACATAATACATCACTGAATCATTTCATACAGGACGTAAAACCATACCAAAGATTAATTAAACAATACCAGAGTTTACATTGACCACATCGGGCCAAGTTTTACAATAAGGGCTGAACAGGCCAAATGATTACACTACTACAAAATAGGGTATAGAAGATGCCTCATCATAGACGGTTCATTTGGAATATGCTCAGAAGATTATTATCACGCATAGCTTCAAAGAAATCGCTCGTGATATATACCTATCACAGACGGTTTATTATCGAACCGCTCGTGATAAGTGACACACGGTTTTATTATGAACCGTGTGATATGCTAGACTATCATAGACGGTTTATTATCGAATTGTTCAGGATAGTCACACAGTTCTTATTACGTAACCGTGTGATATGTTAGACTATCACTGCACGGTTTATTATCGAACTGCTCAGGATAAGTAATCACATACGGTTCCGCAATGTAACCGCTCGTGATATGCCTTTATAAAACCACTAGGGCTCGCCTGCTCTTCTCCCTAGTGTACTTAGCTCTTAAGCTCGCGGCTGCTTTTGCCTCTTCTAGGGCTTGCTGCTCACCACACCGCCGCCTCCGACCTCGACGCCGCCGCCTCTAACATCGGCGACAGCTGCGCCGACGGCAGCAGCCTCCTCCCGTGTCGGCCTCCTCCTCTCGCAGACCGCCTCCTCCTCCTGCTGCGCCCTCCTCCCCTGTTGGCCTCCTCTCTGCACCACCTCCTCCTTATGCGCCCCCTCCCCACACGGCCTCCTTCCCCGCCTCCCTCCTCCCCCCGCCGGCCTCCTCCCCTGACCGCCTCCTCCTTGCACCGTGAGTTCTTGCGCGGCATCCTCTCTGTGAGTATTCCTATATTACGTTTGTGCATCACTTGGGCTATATACTTATGTGCTGGATTGGCTTCAAATTCTATATTAGATTGTGCACTGAGAGATAGCAAAGTGGTTATGTGGGCTCGGTTGATTAGCTCTGTGATGAATGTCAAATCTAAAATCAATTTGCAATGCTAGTTGGTACCTTAATCTGTATTAGTTCTGATTTCTGAATCTAGTACTGAATATATTGCAAATTGATTAGTGGCCTTTGTTGACATGCTCTGTGATGAACTCTGTCTTATACTGAGATTGAATGTGATAGTTAGTTCATTCTTGAGCTCTATTGTATTACTTGCTACTGTCAATTTTGATCTCTAGCATTTGAAATGGATACTCTTATGTTAGCCAATCAGCTTTGTCACTAAACATGTGACTTCATGTTTAGTTCTATTGAGAGTATTCAGCTTTTTGTTGGTAATCTAACGACTAGTTTGTGATTCTTCTAGTAGTCTATTTGATCGAAGTTTAATCTGTTTTGCTAACAGTTGAGATCATTTGACGCTTAAGCAAAGTATTGTTTAGAGCTCATAGTTTAAATTTATATTATCATATTCATTTAATGAAGAGTATAGACAATAGGATTGAGATGGCAACGACTTGTTCTTTAGCTACTCTCCTTCTGAGAGCACAAAATAACATCAATCTTCAGTGTCTTATGCTGCTAATTGGTGGTTTGTTGCTATTAATGCTGAGCATAATATTGTGTTTAAATGACTTGAACGAATTTCATGGGCACATGTTATTATGGTCATTTACTTCATGCTGTTATTATGCTTTATGGCTAATAGTGATTGCTGCAATTAATTATGTTCATTCGACATTCAACAGGAAAGTTTTAGGTTCAGCTCAAGATCTGTTTGATAATTATTAAATTTGATTAGTGAAGATATATTGACTGATGTACTGAGATTGCAAAGGTTAAATCCTTTGCATCCAGCATACTGAGAGCACTCTTTAACATCAATACTCTGAGCTTTTTGTATGACATGGAGATACTTCATATATATATGTTGATTTGGTCATTTAAATGCTTGCAACAATCCTATGTTGATTTGGTCATTTAAATGCTTATATTGTTTTGTCAAAGTCAATTAGTGAAGAGTATAGACTGGTTGAGATGGCAGAGGTGCCGTCTTCGCCGCCGCCACCAACGCCTCCTAATGCGTCTGGATTTCCGTCGATGATAACGATACGTAAGCGAGATGGCAGAGGAAAATCGAAATTGCCTACGGGCCGACTGATCATCACGGAGGTCAGTGACGTTGAGATCCCTCTGAGTCCCCAGAGATCAGTGGCGAGATTCCGGACCAACTGCAGGATACTTGAAAGGGAATGGGTCCTCATCACCACACCAAGCTGGAAGTCTCTGACGAAAGAACAGAGAGGCACGCTGTGGACAGAACTTTTAAGCAAGTTCACTATCCCAGAAGCAGACATGGCATGTGTGGAACGGCAGGCATTGCTCTCGATGGATAACGTGTGGAGGACCTTCAAGAGCATTCTTGTCACAAAGTATGTGAACACGGGTGAAACGCCCTTTGCGAAGTATGGATTCTTGACGTGGGAAACATGGGACGCCTTTGTGGCTATGAAGATGACAGTCAAATTTAAGGAGCAAAGTGCGGCACACAAAGCTCCCTAAACACGAAGCACTCACCCCCACAGACTTGGCACCGCTGGGTACGCGGCTAAATCCATTCAATGGGCGACGGAGGAGGAGAACACAACCGGGCCATTTCCTAGAATCACAGACCCGCGTTCCCAAAGCTGGTTAAAAGCGAGGGCAAAAGTCTCGTCTTCGGGCAGCATCTCTTTCACAAACCCAGTAGACTAGGAAGTGTTCCAACGTGTGGTAAATATGTCGAATTACCTAGTTGTTAATAAGTCCATAACTTCATAGTGTCTATAATAACATGATGACCTCTTGCAGCATGAATTGACTGCCCAAACTTCCCAAGGCTCCTTCCAAGTAGACAGGGAGAATGATATGCTATCTACGGCCTTGGGAAACAAGGAGCACCCAGGTCGCACACGAGACCTTGGGGTTACCGTACCTTGGAGTTATGGATTCCGAGGTGACTATGACACGTATAGGAGTAGGAAGAGATCCAAGGCCGAGCACGAGGACCAGTTGGTACAGATGCTTACTGCAAAATTTGAAGGACAAATAACATAATTGCAGGATCAACTGAATCAACTCCTGAACCAGTCGCAAGCCGCCCCCATTATTTTGGGAGCCAGTAGCGTCGCGTCCACGTATAATTCTGAACTTGATGACGTCCAATTACCTATTGACGACATCAAGGTAATGTACATCTTTGGAATACTCCAAAGATAGACCTATAGGACGCCTTAGCTAATTGTGTATCGTTTTGTAGGAGCCGACGCCCTACAAGCTCCAAGTGAGGATAGTTGGGTCTATTTCTATTGAGGCTGAGCGAGGGCTGGTGTATCCATGCTAGGAAGGGACAGTGCAGCACGGTGCCCAGCTGGCGCAGGTTACGCCAGGGTCCAGGTGGACATGGTACATGACAGTGTCATGGCTGTCCTGCTAGAGATTCGTCCGAACGAAGACATCAGAACACTAGGGGATGCCATGCACACTTTTATTCAGTGGCCCAAGAAGGACATCGCTCGAGCCAAGAAGATGCGGATCTCGACACACCACCATTCCTTTCCAACGGACCATCGATGACTCCACCTCATCATCCTTCACCCCGTAGGCCACCTCATCTGCCTCGAGAGAAGACACGAAGGAACAAAAAGCGCATCACCAGACGGTTCCCCGTGAGAGAAGACGCCGAAGGAACAAGAAAAGTGTGCTGCCATATCGGTTCCTGTAGAGAAGACGCCGAAGGAACAAGAAAAGCGTGCCGCCGTATCGGTTCCCGGGTCATCTCGCAGGAAGATGCTGCTAATCATTAAGTTCAAATCGAAATCGATGAACATTAAGGTGCCCGCCAACTCCGGAAAGTACTCCATCGGAAAACTGTTGTGCTTCAACGCAAAATTACTCCGCATGGACTAGCTTGTCAGGCTTTGCATGCCTGGTACATGCGGAAGACAAAAGAGAAGGGGTGCGATACTGGAATCATCGTCAGGTACAAGAATGAGTATTTCTTCAACAGGTCGGGCCACTTCGTCGTGGGCTTCAACGACTTGTACGACCTATTCAACCTCGTTGTCCTTAACGCCTCGCTTCTACGATGTTGGACACTGTAAGTGTGTGTACAATCAAGTTTTGCATTCACGTAATACCGATAAATATCACAACTCATTGCTTATGTATAGATACATGATGAAAAAAGCCCCCGAATGTTCTGAACCGGTGGGTTTCCTCGACCCACACGTGGTCTCTATGCAAACCATCGAAGCAGACGCATCCTTCGTTGAGAACTACATAACGACGGGATTGCTTCGTTAGGACAACAAGGACTACATAGTGGTGCCCTACAACCAGGGGTAAGTGCTTCACTACTTGCTATATAAATTTTATTTGTACTTTATACGCAGCATGAACTTAGGTTTAATGACTATAGCGACATACATGAGTCGGAACCACTGGATCCTTTTAGTCATTATACCAAAGAGGAACAATGTAATATACCTTGATTCCCTAATCAGCAACGAGCACGACTTTAGCATTCTGACAGGAATACTCAACAGGTATGCTCATCTCCTCTATACATAACTCTATTGTAGTCTTTCTTCGTTTGAAATGGTCGAGGATAACTTTTTGGAATCATGTAGGTCGTTCAAAGCCTATGTTCGCGACGGAGGACTATACTAGGGGGGATCGAAGGACACACCGACACATAGGACACGATTTCTAGTACGCGCTACAACACAATAATGCTATATCATACTTTGTAATAATGCGTCTCGAACTGACTATACCTATATATGTAATTCTATTTTACAAAGGCCGCCAAAGAAAAAGCGATGAGCTATGTGCATTCTACGTTTGCCATCATATGTGGCAAATCATTAATGCTAAGACAAAGGATCCCTAGGTTTGTCAATCTCGAAATAATTATTTCCGAATTATAAATTTAAATATATATGCTTACCACTTTACTCTTGCTAGCGACAGGGCTTGACGATAGAATCAGATGTACTCGTTGAGAACGAGATTGTGGACGTTCGAGATAAGCTCTGCAACTTCATCAAGACATATATCATTAACCCCAACGGAGACTTTCACTTCGTCGCCGACGTAGAGTTTCACCCCGTCGGTACCTCTCAACCACGTGCAAACAAATGATTCAATTGTAATCCAATTATAACTATAGCGAGAATACTTGAACAAATTCTTTTGTAATTTATTTTGAGTAATGATCACTTTGAGTTGTCAAAAATTGATTATCTGTGATGTATCTGTTTTCTGCATGCTTGTTTTCAGAGGGCATGGCTAGCAATTCCTTAGGCTAGCCAAAAATCAAAAAAATGTGGTTAGGGTAACGAACTATCACAGACGGTTTTTTGTTAAAACTGTCTGTGAAGGTGCGTATCATAGACGGTTTCCATTAAAAACCATCTGTGGTACGAGAAATATCACCGTCTGTGATATTTCTCGTATCGCGGACGGTTTTTAATGGAAACCGTCTGTGATACGCACCTTCACAGACAGTTTTAACAAACAATCGTCTGTGTTATTCATATCACAGATGGTTTTTGAACCGTCTGTGATAACCCATGTTATCACAGACATACAAATACGAGCGGTTCGAAGTCGTTCGTGATGACGATTCGAACCGTGCGTGATGAGGCTTCCTGTAGTAGTGTTACATCACCAAAGTAGCGGAAGCGGTAGCGAAAGGGTGACAGCACATATGAGTTGTTACATGGGGTAACCCGTGTATGTCCAATATTATCCAAAGACTTGGATAATATTGGATGTACGCAAGCATCGACTGAGCCAACTAGACTGAGGTGAGACCTAGACTAACAGATATTAAACTACTCTTCATCATTGCCTTGTCCGTCAACTTCTGGATCCTAGTTGTAAGCATAATGTCCCAGATCCAAGGGTTCTGAAGGGTTGGGGGAAAGAGTGTAACATCCCGTTTTCGGACGGCACATAGTAATTGCTTTTCGGTTTTCGTTCTTCGCTGTATTTTCAAATTAGCAAATTATTTTCAAAATTTTCCTTTCTCCTCTTAGCTCAGGTTTGTGTTTCAAACCATTTCGCAACTTCGAAATTCAAAATTCGATTTGAATTTCCTCTTTTGCAAATTGGGCCCCTTCTCATTTTGCTTCTCTTCTCTTTTTAGCTCGGGTATGTGTTTCAAATACCCTTGTCCTCTGAAATTCAAATTTTGGGTTTGAGTTTCCTCTCGTTCGAATTCTCGGGCCTTTTTCGAGTTTGGGCCTCCGTGTCTTCTGGGCTCAGCCCATTTCTCCTCTTGGGCCAAGCCCATCTCCTCTCAAATTTCACAGGCCCATTTTCCTCTCGCCCAATCCTGTCGGCCCCCTTTCTCCCCCACCTTTCCTTTGGCTGAGCCAAAGACACCAGTCACCAGCATCTTCCCCAGCTCCATCTCCTGGTCGCTTCCTCTTACGCCTTGTGAAAGTGCCTCCTCTCTCCTCCCGTGCACATGCCATTCTTTGTTGCCCTCTATTCTTTGCTGCATACCGCAGCACGCCATCGCCTGCACCTCTGCACGCTGCCTTCTCCTCCCACAAGCGCACGCCACCTCCTCTGGCCCGTGCTGCCCCTGGCACCAAAGCCATGCACCGTGCACCTGCTCTGCCGAGTCGTCTCGTCCACGCGTTGTGCTTCACGCACGCGCGTGCCTACGCCGCTGCTGCCATCGCTCATGAGCTCCGCACCTACCCCGCTGCAGCCACGACTTTGGAGCCCCCTCCTCGCCCTGTCTCTTTCGTGTGTGCAGCCATGACGCCACCGCCATCCTCGCTGACCGCGCAAGTCACCACCCGTGTGCGTGCTCGTGTCACCTACCTGCACCTGTGCCATCCTCCTTGCCATGTCGCCTCCGCCACCCACACCTCTGCTGCGCCCATGCCAGTCGCCTCCTCGGGACCGAGCGGCCACCAGCCCTCCAATGGCTCTCTCCACCATGGCCTATAGAAGCCCCCAAGCATCCCCTCTTGGCCCCTCCCTTCACCCCCTCGTCTCTGGTAAGTCCTCCCAAAAGAACTCGCCGCCGCACTCCATTCTTTGGCCGTGCCGCCTCGTCGCTCCCTCGCCGCTCCGGTGAGCTCCTCACCTAGGGAACCCCGTCACCGCATGCCCCTGGCGCCAAGGAACCCGTCCCCCACCACCATTCCTCCTCCCGGCCGCCAAGAAGCCCCGTCGCCGTAACTCCTTCTCCTCTGCCCATGGTCGCGTCATTTGGACCGCCACGCCACTCGAGGTGACTTGACCCGCCTCGGTTTCCCCTGCATGGCTGCGTGGCCGGTTGTGCCGCCTCCTCATTCTATCGCCGCTTCGCCGGCGCCGCACAAACCAGTGGAGCCGCCGCGCCTCCTTGCCCTGCCGCCGCCACTTCCGCCCCTCTCCGAGCCGCCACCCCACAGGTCCGCCGCCTCGGCAACCTCATCCCACTCGCTCGCCGGCCGCCTCCTGCCTCCTCCCGCTGGCGCCGCCGCCGCTCCGTGCCGCCCCAAAGCCGGCACCTGCGCCCTCTCTCTGTGAACCGAGTGGGAAGGGGAAAGAAATGGGCAGGGCCCCACCTGTCATTTGGCCTAACCCCTCCTCTCTCCGGCTGCAAGTGGGCCCCCTTTTTCTGTGCAGTGGACCGCCCCAGGCGCATGGACCTGGTTCAAGCACTGTGTTGTGCACCCAAGGCTTCAACTTCAAGCAAGCGTCGTCAAACTCCACAGGCATCCACAGCCGCTTCCATGCCAAGCGTAAAGAAGTTGCCTATCAACTGGAGCTGCCTAAAAGATTGTTAGGCGTCTACAGCATGTTTCACGTCTCCCAGCTCAAGAAGTGTCTCAGAGTACCTGAAGAGCAAACACCCGTTGAAGCCATCGCCCTTCAGCAAGATCTGACTTATCCAGAGCATCCGATCAAGATCCTCGACGTCATCCAGAAGCGAACAAGATGTCGAGTCTTCCGCCTTTGCAAAGTCCAGTGGAGTCACCACTCAGCAAAAGAAGCCACTTGGGAGCACGAAGATCAACTGAAGAAAGACTACCCGTCCCTGTTCTCGGAGCAGCTTGAATCTCGAGGTCGAGATTCCGTTTAAGGTGGGTAGGATTTGTAGCGTCCCGTTTTCAGATGGCGCATGGTAATTGCTTTTCCACCGGAGGGAACCTCTACTGAAATAAATATTGCACAATTACTCTCTTTAACAAAATGCAATTTGTTAAAATGCTAAGTGATAGAAATTTGTAATTATGATAATTGAAAATATTGCTTTAGCAAATAAAAGAACCTGAGCCATCCTTGTTTAGCCTTGCATGTATATTATTGTATCTTGTGTTGACTCGCGAGTACGGAAGTTGTTCTCATTCTCGCTCTTTCCCCCAAAATCCTCAGAAGCAGGAAAATCTTGAAGACTACGCATACTACGAGGATCCAGAAGCTGGAGGCCCAGGAGATGCTGAAGTGTAGTTAGTCTTAGTTGTTCTAGTCTCACCCTAGTCTAGTTGACTCCGCTAGTACATGCGTGCATCCTATATTATCTAAGTCTTTGGGTAATATCGGACGCACACGGGTTTCCCCAGTCGCTTGCCTGTGGAGAGATGTACTCTACCCCTTTTGCTTCCGTTGTCGCTTCCGCTACTTTTGTAATGTACTCAGTTTGGCCTGTTCGGCCCTTATTGTAAACTTGACCCGATGTGGTCTATGTAAAGCTCTGATGTGTTGTTTAATAAATGGTATGGTTTTATCTGCACCATGTATGAATTGATTCAGTGACGTATCTGTGAGTGCTATCTACTGATCCAAGGAATAGCACAATGTTTTCACAGAGGATTTGGATTCTTGGAATCCGGGTCCGACAAAGAGCGAGGATGAGCACAACTTCCGTGCTCGTGAGCCAACACACAAAATGCAATGATATACATGCAAGGCTTAACAAGGATGGCTTAGGTTCTTTTATTTGCTAAAGCATCATTTTTAATTATCATAATTACACATTCCTATCACTTAGTATTTTAACCAATCCACATTTTATTAAAGAGAATAATTGTGCAATATTAATAATAGCAAAGGTTACCTCCTGAAGGTATATGGGAAGGCTACGATAGCAACAAATCAAAAATTTCACCACGTAAACTAAGAAGCCAAACAAGTAGATGATCACAGATCGTTACCACCAGACGCACTGAGCAGCGGAAGAAGAGTTGGAGCAGCTTGGTCCAACGTAGAGCACGTCGATGCAATGGTCGTAGTCGATCGGCCAGCGTCTTCGCGAGTCGATCGTCTCCTCCAGCAACCTCTGCAGTTCCTTATGAAGATCACAGATCGTCTTCAAACGCAATAGCAACCGTAGTAGTGCCTCTACAGTATCCACACATCTAGGAAAGGAACAACCGTACACCGGTATGCTAGCACCAAGTCGCACGGTAGAGCTCTCAGGAAGTTGGCAGCTAGAGTTTCGGTGGAGCAACTCATGTTAACTTGTCTGTCTCTCAATAGCCTCAAACATCTCCTTATATAGTGCCCATGACGGATCCTATCTGAACACGTTTTGTTCTAACCCGTTAAGTGTGTGACCCATTAGGTTTATGCCTAATCGGTTGTGACTCGGAAACCCTTTCCGACCATGAGTCGTTAGCGGTTCCTAGCAGAACATAGCGATTCCCGAATACACACAAATTATATCAGACGAACCTTAATGCAATATGATCTACGACCAGGTCCTCATCACTTACGACCAGGTCCTATCTCTATACGACCAGTTCATAACTCCTTACGGCCAGGTTACGAGTACTCTATGATTACGTTCGACCAGTCTACGACCAGCTCGTATCTCCATACAACCAGTCCATAACTGATCGAGCTAAGCGACCTACTCGTGTATTCTTCCTTTGCCTCACGATATCTGGTTGAACTCCAGGTGAGATGTTGTGTCATCCATGGACTATTCAATATTTTCTCGATCGAGTGTCAGATAAGTTCACGTGGTCGAACACTTCAACCACTAGTGGCATGGCCGTGCACTTGCTTTATCTGACCACAATGAGGGGCCCAAAGACATCTCTCCTGTTATGTTAGGAGGGGCAAATCTTATATCCGACTAGTCACATTCCTCTGAATGTTTCAGAGCATACCTGAAAGCTACCTTTATAACTACCCAGTTACGAGTAGCGATTGGCAACCCCTAAGAGTGCTATTACACATGTAGGCAAAATTGATTTCAGGTCTAAGGATTATACATCATCATTGCTTGAGACCAACTAACGACACATAGAATCATAACAATCTCAATAGTGTCTCAAGGTGGGTCTTATCCAACACCATGTTCTCTAACATGTGTCCATATTATTGGCCTGATATCTCCATATCCATGACCTGCGAAACATAGTCATCAACCAATACATATTCTATTCTATTCATATGTGCTCTCATATGTTTCTGACCAGTGAACGTTTAAGAATAATCATCGCAGAAATATAGAGTTTCACAATCAAGTCACATACTTGATAATAAATATTAACAATATTATTCTAGGAACAGGATAACACATTATCCAATGTTGTGAACATAATGAAATATAATCATCTCTATGATTGCCTCTAGGGCATATTTCCAACACCTCCACCTTATGCTTAAATTTTAATTATGGTTACCTCCACGTATTAACAATACTGGGTACAACAACCTAGGAAAAATCCAAATTCTGGGCTAGGTGAGCCCAATGAGTTTTATCCCACCCACAAAGGTTTTTGAAATAGAACTAACTCCAGTAAGTTCTCATGCCCATCTTTGACCGTAGGCACGGCTGTTCAAACAGTTTATACTCTGCAGAGACTGTACACTTTACCTACAAGAGATAATCATCTTGATATGTACACACGTTTTCTTAGACAGCGAGGATCTAGCGGTGGTGTTGGCCCCCTTCGCCTGGGCGAGGGGACTGGGCCTGGATTTGGATCTGACTTCTTGTGATGCCGGGGCGATGGGAGGGTGGGGTTTCGGGAGGTTGGTGGGAAGGATGAGGGACGGGTGATAGCCGGGGGCGAAGGCTGGGAGAGGTGAGGGAAGGGGAATGGTGGGGGGAGGGGGCGGAGAGCCTGAGCCACCATCCTTAGATCTGCGCCAGATCCACGCCGGAGCATGGAGGGGCGAGAAGGAGCAGGGAGAGGCTTTCTGTGGATGCGGTGCGAGGTGTGCGACGTCGTGGTCTTTGTGGCCGTCAGAGTGGCAGTGTGTCGGCAGGGAGCTTTTTTCTCTAGAGCTTCCAAGGCCGACCTCCTCGAGATACTTAGGATGCTTTCTTCATGCAGCGATAAACATATGAGTTGTTGATAGATAAAAAAGCAAGTCCAATAATTTGTAATACAAATAGATCGAAGTCCTGCATGCATGTATGGATATGTATAGGAGTAAGGCTGGGGTGTTTGGATGAACATGATTCATTTGGAGATTATGGGGATATTAAAATAGGTCCTAAGTTGAAGTAGACGAGAAGGAAAAAAACCATGTAATCTATCCTCATGCGGCATTTAGAACGTTAACATAATAAAAATTGAAACTACATTTTTTTAGAAAAGTAAAGAACGGTTGAAAAAGGAAAAAATGGTTAAGCGCTGAAATAAATTTGGAATTTAAGATGTTAAAAACATTGTATTTTATATATACATGAAAATAAAAAGTGAGAGAAAAATATAATGTAGCCCATGCAACTGGACCGTTTGATCACTAGTAGTTTGAATTGCACGGATGACATTTGAACCTTCTACTGCACCAACTGCAGCGAGATTTTAAAACCAGGCTTGCCACCTAAACCTTTGTTTGGTTAAGCTAAAATCTCTAATCATCCATATGAATAGACTCCCTGCTCATCTGTGGCGCCCTAGTGTCATTACCTTAGGGGTAATCACTCCTAGGTATACGGATTACTATTCGTTTGCTCAGTAAAATATTGCTCCAACGAATAGTAAGCTTTTACCAAAGTTAGCATAGCAGAACAATAAGATAGAAACTTTTCTTTATTATAATAAAAGTCACACAAGTGATGAGGACATCAAACCTAAAGATACAACCACTGCTTCGACCTGCTGCACTGCATCCTTTACTTCAACAATATCTTCTTCAATAGGATTTTCGGCTAATGCAATGCCATATTACTCAATTGGATAGAGCTACGTCTACATACCATGGTGCTACTTCTACATACCATAGTACTATGTCTACATGCCATGGTGCTACTGCATGTGCCAAACAAGAATTCAAGCTGGATACGTTTTGGAATCCAGTTCGGCCTCCGGAGACAGCACCGACTTCAAACGTGCATAACATTCACATACGGAGTCCGTTGGAGGTCCACGAGTACTTGACGGAAAGCTTATTTCGTCCTCTTTCCAACGGATCTGGCCTCACCTCTAAATTCCTTTTTTGCACTTCGGAATCACCAAAAGAAGATGTCCTATCACCTGTTTGGGCCAATTTGGGCCTTGTAATCATACTCAACTTGGGTCATATGCCGACGGGCCACCTAGAGGGGTGTTTACTGTTCAAATGAACAGTAAACATGATTAGTCCCACCCCTTTAGTTCCTTTATATTTGTGGCTCCTCATCTCCTATTTAAGGAGGCTGCACCCCCTCTAGTTTTCTTGGATTTTGTTTATGTTTAGTTTGCCTTCGTTGCAACTTGTATCTTTTGCATGTGTCGACTAGACCACCCAATTAAGATCCTTATTCAGAATCCCAACTCAATTTAATATTTCAATTCCTATTTGCAATTTCAGATTACTTTATCTTGTTCTTGCGTACTTCTTCGGTGTATACAGGAATCGACCTTCGTGGTCAGGTCATCCGGGTATTTGTGCACGGTTGAAAACGACTTGTCGAGCAGTTCAGCGATTGCGTGGTTTCGGGCCTTGCGTGTTCGTAGCTAGGATCGTGAGAGTTGAGCGATTACTACCGAACTTACCGTCTCATCGAAAGATCGGGCCAAAACAAAGACCTTCGGGTTCATTAGGTGGTATCAGAGCTACAGTTCATCGGTGAGAATTTTTTTTCCTATAGTCCAAATAGCCACGAAAATAAAAAAAAAATATAGGTTTAGTTCATCGTCCAAACCAATCTGTGCCTTTGCAATTTTTTCTTTTTAGTTTGCGTTGTTGAATTTTCGTTGCATTGTCGAGTCTTTGTGCTGGTTTCCTGTCTAGATTGGTCTAGTTTAGGGTCTCTGGCAAATCGTCTAGTTCTGTTCTTCGAGAAAAAGGCGCGCTGTCGAGATATGAGTGTTGTCGAGATATTAGGGCTTGAATTCATACGAAAAAAAATTAGCAGATCCAATCTACCGGCCGCTGTCACGCGCGTCGCTCTCGTCGCGCGGCGCATCTCCACTGCGTCCCTTCGTCGTCCTCAATCCTCCCGCATCGCAGTGTCCACATCGGTGCATCGTCATCCAGGCATGCAACAGCGCGCGGGATCGCAGCAACCAACGCACCTCCTCGGTCCGAACGTTGCCATCGGAGCCGATCCCAGCACGCTCCAAGATCACCAGAAACAACCGCCGCTGCTTGGAGCCCCGCATGGGCCCATGCGCGCGTGAGTACCGCCGCGCCCTCCCACCGAAGGGCACCTTCACCCGCCTCGCAGCGAACGCACCCGCCGGCCCCGACCGCCTCGCAATGCCACCAGCCGAGCGCGCTGTCGCTCACCCTACGCTGAACGGCCTTCGTCGCCTCACACTGAATGGCCTTCATCCACCTTGGATCTGCGCCGCCTCCCCAAGCGCCGAGCTCCTCCGCCGGCCGTGGATCCGAGTTGCCGAGCACCACCGCCAGCCAAACGCCACACACCGGATCCGAGCCCTCATCGTCTCCACCTCCGGATCTGGCCAGCATCGTCGCCTCATCAGGGAGTGGTCACCCGAGCCGCCACTGGTGCCGGTTGTCGCCATCGCCGCCACATCAAGGAGCGGTCGCCCGAGCCGCCGCTGCTGCCGGTCGTCGCCGTTCGAGCCGCCGCTTCGCTGCTTCAATTCGTTGCCATCGCCCGAAGCCGCCATTGCCGCCGGGTCGCCGCCGTTGCCGCAACATCGAGGAGTTTTCGCCGCCGCATCAGAGCAAAGTCTCTCGTGTTGTTTTGTTTCGGTTCCAGTACCCTTGAGGTTTAAAAAGAATAAAGAGAGAAGAAGAAGAAAAAAAATAAAAGAAAGGACAGAGAAAAAAAAAGAAAAATAGAGAAGAAAAAAAAGAGAAAGATAGAGAAGAAAAAAAAAGAAGAAAGAAAGAAAGAGAAGAAGAAGAAGGAAAAAAAATCAGAGTTGCCTCTTTTCTTGATTTTTTTTTCTTTCTTCCTTGTTCAGTTTGGCATAGTTATCCATTGCTCACTTGCCTTGATAGTTCTTGTGCTAGCCTTCCGTTGTTACTACTAGTCGTTCTTGTGAGTTACTCTAGCTAGGCTTGGTTTAGACTAGGACCAGCACTTGTGACTAGTACTTTGAACTGCTTTTCAACTTTGCATACTGATTTGAATAATTGCTACTCCTTTGCTACATACTAGCCTTCTAAGCTCTACTTCTTACTAACTTAGCAGGTGCCGCTCCTCACAATCGTTGGCTGATCGCAAGTGAGAGTTTCACGAACCAGCCACCGGTTCTACCACTTCCTTGCTACATTGGTAAGAACTGGGTATAAGCTTGAGTGTGAGTGACTTGTGAAACTCCAGAACCTAGTAGTTCATAGGGACATATACACTGTAATTTGTTTTTTGCTTTGATACTAACAATGACAGGTTCATGGTCACAAGGGGAGAATAGCAGGCCCAACATTGAGGAAGATGCACCTCTCACGCCTCGCATGAAAGACATCATGCAGCACTTTTCACGCTTGCTGAATCAACATTCGAAGCGTATTGAGGGGGTTCTAGATCACACCAATAACGATCTTGCTGCAATGGTTACACGTGTGGAGCAGCTAGAGAGAGCTCCACCTCCTGTTGCCACCCCCGCTGCTGTCGGTGTTGCACAACCGCGCCATAACCCATCCGTTGCTAGCTCATGGGCCGATGAGGTAGAAGATGAAGTGAACCCATATGTTGCTGATACGGAAACCGATGGATTCAATGTTCATAATGATCGCAACAATCGTCGGTTTCGTCACAATTGTCAAGGTATGAGAAGAAATCAACGTGAGATACGTGACCATAATGATGCATTTGGTAAACTTAAATTCACTATGCCTTCTTTTGCTGGAAAATATGATCCTGACGCTTATCTCACATGGGAGCTTACCGTAGTACAAAAATTTGCTTATCATGAATTCCCTAAAGATAAGAAAGTTAGGGCTGCTACTAGTGAGTTTTCTGATTTGGCATCTATATGGTGGAGTGAATATGGTCGTACTCATTAGGATATACCTAGAACATGGAATGCTTTGAAGACAACAATAAGACATAGGTTTGTACCTTCATATTATTCACGTGATTTGCTTAATAAATTGCAGCGCTTAAGACAAGGTAGTAGTTTTGTAGAGGACTATTATCAAGAATTGCAAACTGGTTCATTGCGTTGTGGTTTAGAAGAAACCGAAAATGCTAAGATAGCTAGATTTTTGGGAGGATTAAACCGTGAAATTTAGGACATACTTGATTATAAAGAATACAATTGTATCACTCGTTTGTTTCATCTTGCTTGCAAAGTTGAAAGACAAGTGCAAGGTCGACAATCTCGCTCTAGGGGCAATATTGGAGGAATTTTTGTAGGTCGGCCAATGCAGCAACAACACATCGCACCCTCCTCCACTTCTAGCTGTGCACCCCCTGCTGCTCCTTTAACTCCTATATATGTCCCTGATGTAAGCAAATCAACAAAGGTACAAGTCCCCACAAAAAGTGCTTCTTCTGTTGCTTCTACAGGGCGATCCAGAGATGTACAATGTCACCGTTGCAAAGGATTTGGGCACTTCATGCGCGATTGCCCAAGTCAGCGATCTTTGCTTATCAAGGACAATGGTGAGAACACTTCTGCTAGCGATATTGAGGAACAACATGTGTTGGTTGCAACTAATAATGCAGGTGATGAAACTGAGGAAGAACAATTAGGCCATGAGACATCTGACAAGTACCAAAGCCTAGTTGTTCAGCGTGTGCTAAGTGCTCAAATAGAACTTGCTGAACAAAATCAACGCCACACTTGTTTCAATCCAAGTTCATCATCAAGTAACGTTCATGTACAGTCATCATTAATGGCGGAAGTTGCAACAACCTTGCTAGTATAGACATGGTCGAGAAGCTTGACTTGACCACAACTCAACACCTTCATCCTTACTACATTCAATGGCTGAATTCTTGTGGTAAATTGAAGGTGACTAAACTTGTGCATGTGCATTTTTCTATTGGATCATATCATGATTATGTTGATTGCGATGTCGTACCTATGCAAGCATACTTATTATTATTAGATAGACCTTGGCAATATGATAGATATACTGAACATCATGGTAGATCTAATCATTATACTTTCACATATAAAGAAAAGAAAATCACTTTGCTTTCAATGTATCCTGCTGCCATATTAAAGGATGAATTAGAAAGAACTGAGAGAACAAGTAAGGAGAACACAAAAGATGCACATAAGATTATAGCTCCAAGTGAAATTAAATTGAAAGCACCTACTATGTTAGCTACAAAATCTGCTTGCATTGACTTGGAACAACATCAATCTAAATGCTCTACTATGGTTTGCAAAGAATCTTTGTGTCCTTTAGAAGATATGCATGTTTCCTTATCTCCTGTTGCTACTAACCTTTTGCAGGAAAGTGATGATTTGGAGACAACGATTGAGTCAAGGACGACCCAAATTCAAAAAAGGGAGGATGATGAGGACATCAAATCTAAGGATGCAACCACTGCTTCGACCTGCTGCACTGCATCCTCTACTTCAACAACATCTTCTCCAATAGGACTTTCGGCTAATGCAATGCCATATTACCCAATTGGATCGAGCTACGTCTACATGCCATGGTGCTATGTTTACATGCCATGGTGCTATGTCGACATGCCATGGTGCTATGCCTACATGCCATGGTGCTACTGCATGTGCCAAGCAAGAATTCAAGCTGGATACGTTTTAGAATCCAGTTCGGCCTCCGGAGACAGCACTGACTTCAAACATGCATAACTTTCACATACAGAAGTCCGTTGAAGGTCCACGAGTACTTGACGGAAAGCCTATTTCGTCCTCTTTCCAACAAATCTGGCCTCACCTCTAAATTCCTTCTGTACACGTTGGAATCACCAAAAGAAGATGTCATATCACTTGTTTGGGCCAATTTGGGCCTTGTAATCATACTCAACTTGGGCCATATACCGGCGGGCCACCTGGGGGTGTTTACTGTTCACATGAACAGTAAACATGATTAGTCTCACCCCTTTAGTTCCTTTAGATTTGTGGCTCCTCATCCCCTATTTAAGGAGGCCGCACCGCCTCTAGTTTCATTGGATTTTGTTTATGTTTAGTTTGTCTTTGTTGCAACTTGTATCTTTTGCGTGTGTCAACTAGACTACCCAATTAAGATCCTTATTCAGAATCCCAACTCAATTCAATATTTCAATTCATATTTGCAATTTCAGATTACTTTATCTTGTTCTTACGTGCTTCTTCGGTGTATGCAGGAATCGACCTTCGTGGTCAGGTCATCCAGGTATTCGTGCACGGTTGATAACGACTTGTCGAGAAGTTCAGCGATTGCGTGGTTTTGAGCCTTGCGTGTTCGTAGCTAGGATCGTGAGAGTTGAGCGACTACTACCGAACTTACATCTCATCAAAAGATCGGGCCAAAACAAGGACCTTCGAGCCAAAAACAAGGACCTTTGGCTTCATCAACAAGGCTAAGGTTCTGGATACAATTATTTAATTACAAAGGGGAATACCCTTCCTACGCTTGCCTGCTAGGTCTCTCTAGCAGTCCACTCATCCCACGAGTCGAATAGGGCATCCACCTCTCCCTACTCCTCGTAACCAGTGCCTTCATCACCGGTGGCCTCCTCGGTACCTGCGAATCCCTCATCCCACTCAGGATAACTCCTGGCCGGACTAGGATCTAAGCAAGGGAAGAGATAGCAAGAGTGAGTACTAGTGTACTCAGCAAGTATTAAAAGCAAAAATGTACCTAATGACTCTACCTCTTGTCCTTATCAAATTCCTACCTCTTCTCTTGTTCCAAAAACAGTCATCAAAATTTAAGTTGCAAATTTTAATTCTGAAAAGACTACTTGTTACACAGAGAGAAGATAAACCCCTACCAGTTCCCATAGACTCCAATCCAGGAGACTAGAATGGATTCACGATTTGATATAGCACTGCGCAGGCTTGTACCACTTTACCTATAGCTATTCTGAGCTCTCTCTAAGCTAGGTCCACCGCATTTCCTTAGATGCGGGTTCGAGATCAAAATACAGAACATTTTCTAAGTTACGTGATTAAGTCTTCACCCATTACTTTTTGTCAGTGTTGACCTTGTCACAGTACTGACCTAGTCATCCACCGAGTTCCAGTAATGTTGGTTGGGGCGCTAACCCAACACTCCACCATGCGTTTCTATAATGCCCTAGATCCCCCACTTCTGGACATTTTCTATTGGTCCTGGGTTCTTCCCTAATTCAACCCATGCAATGTTACTTACCCACTGTGGAGAGGATAATCATGTAATAAGGTAGCATTTTCTACCCACCGAAACAGGAAAATGGTTAGCACTTAAAATACAGTCTCTAACCGAGTAAGAGTTTTGTTGGTCCATATATTTTAACTATATGTAAAGGGGTCCCACCTCTTACCTCATCATCATCATCGCATTCCCCTGCCCGGATCTCCTTTACCAACCTAGTAGTTCTCTTTCCTCATCTCATTCTCATTTCTTATCTTCCCATTTTCATCTTAATCTCATTTACTCGATTTGATTTTAGAAATAATTTTGATGCAATATGTCACATCCCCAAGTTAATAAAAAGGATTAGTATGTATCTCATCAGCATGCATCATGATTTACAAACTTTTTGCATAATTTATTACACTTGGAAAATCACAAAAAAGAGATTAAACATACACTTCAAATTGAACTTCCAAAAGAAATCAGTAACAAAAACCTATGATTATCCTCTAGAAATAATTTATTCAAATAATAAAATAATTATGTTGAATTAATATAATTTTTCCCAAATTTTTGGGATTAGTTTCAACCCTCAGAAAATTCAAACACAATTCAATGACACCTTTGAAGTTTGAATTTAAACTGCACAAAATATGACATGAATAGAGGGGTTTCAAATTTTATGTGGGTACTAGGTCATCCCAGGAACACCTCTAATTTATTTCATATTTTTAGGAATTTTATTCCTATTTCTAAACCTCTGGTCAAAGTTGAGGAACTAGATTTAAATCTCAATCAAAACCCTCTGCACTGTTCCTTGGGCTCAAACCAAACACGAGCCACTTGACTCGGCTGAGTCAACTAGTTGAACCTAACCGTCTAATCTGAATTGAGTGGCCAGATCATGTAGCTTTTCGAACCCGTCCGAACATTCGGACTCACGATATCAACCGTCCGATTGGAAATCAACGGTCCATATCTCTTGACCGCTCGGTCGGTCCGAACGTTCACTTGCGATATCAATCGTCCGATTTCACTTCAACGGTCCAGATCTTACAGCCGTTCGGACCAGTCCAAACCTCCATTTGATCTGAGCCATCCAATCATGATCGAATGGCCCGCATGGACTCACTTAACCGGACGTGAGCGCGCACATGTTGAGTCGCTGCCACACCGGGCCCACCTGTCGGATTCATCTCTTTCCTTCGCTGGCATGCTCACAGAGTTCCTTTGCCACGTGGCTGCCGTGCTCTACCTAGATCTATCAACACTGTCATGCACCGCCCCTTGCAACCTACCCCCGAGCTTCTCCTTTTGACGCCGTTGCTAACCCACTCGTTGCCACCCTTTATCTTCCCCTCTTTCTTCCACTAGAGCTCATTCCTCCTCTCAGCGGCCGAGGAGGAAGAAGCTGGCTTTGGTGTTTTCCTCCGGTAAAGTTCTCATCACTGCAATCTTTGCCTCTCTCCTTGTATGCCGTTTCCATTCTAGCTAACTTGAGCCGCTATGATTGCTTGTAGCCTTCTGTCCCAATCCCGACGCTCTCGGCTCTCCAGAGTGTGCACCGAGCAACACCCTCAGCCATTTTCATCTCTAGTGAGTGTTTCTCCCTCCTATTGGCGTCACCATGCGTGCCACTACATGAGAATCTATTCCCCTCAATAAATTTTCACATTCACTTGCAGGAACACTTGAATTTGGAAATTCCCTCTTTTCAGCCAAAGTTACTGTTCATTTGTCATTTGTCAAAATCGGTAAGCCATCCTCCAATAGCTTGTAGTGACACCATCCTTATGACCTTTCTTAGCTATTCCAACCCTCCTTTGTCTTCCATTTTGCCCAGGGTGCTCTCTCCTCGTGGAGCTTACCAACACCATCACCATTGCCGTGGCCACCTCACCACCAAGCTCCTCTAGCCTCCTAGCAGCACTGGTAAGCTTCTTGGAACCTCTATGAAGCTTATGCATGCAGTGGTTTGCTCAATGCATCGTCATTTGGTCACATGCACTTGGGCCGTAGGGGCGCCGCCGCTTGTCGCCGGCTAGCCACTGTTTTTGGGCACCTCAACCGCCACCACCACCACCTTAAGGTGCACATGACTCCAAGGATTCCATTCCTACCCGTGGATTGCGCCGTCATGGACCACAGCTCCGGCAATGCTCCGAGCAATGTCACGGGCAAGGAGCTCCCCTGTGTCGGAACTTCCGACCGTTACTGTAGCTCGAGATTAGAACTGAATCTCGGTTGTTTAGGTTTAATCTAGGTATAACTGTGCTAATGATTGGTCTTTAATTCGTCTTGAGTCTCTTACAAGTGGGCCCTTACACAGAAAATGAGGAGTTAAAAGAACCTAGTTTAACTATGAGTGAATGACGTGTGGGCCTAACTCCTTAAGTGTCTAGTGCACGGTGCCCTTGAGTCATGTGAACTGAGTTCATAAACCTAGTCTATGATGGCAGGGGCCCACATGTTAGTATGAAATTCAAATCGAAAGTTAAAAAGGAAAATGCACTATTCACCAGACCCACAAGTCATTGACTGCGGCTAGCTCAGTGCCTGGTGTAAAAAGTAATAAATGCTTGGAAAATTCAAAATCTATTATTTTGCACACTGAAAAATATAAATAACTTCAAAAATACATAACTAATTCATCTCGACTCCAAAATGGATAAAACATGTGCTGATAATTTTTATTTTTAATGAAATTTATTATAAAATTGGTTTCAAACTTGTCTCTATAGCAGAGAGTATTATTTTGGCAAATGATCTATAACTCTATTATTTTTACAATAGAAAAAGGTTGATAACTTTAAAAATGTATAACTAATTCATAAAAACTCCAAATGAGATGAACCTAGATATTTTGATATTGTAATAATATTCTATATTTATATATATAATCCTTGTATCTCCCACTGCTCTTCAAATTTTGGCCAAATAATTAAATTGCATGAACTTTGACCTATTGAAATCTGAAATTCAAATTGCTATAACTTTCGCATAGTAACTCCAAATAGAATAATTCTTTCACCTAAATTAATATAAAATCATACACTAGCCACTGTAGAAAAATCATGCATTTTTTCGCATTTTGATTTTTGAGGTATTTCTTGGTGTTTATCGATACCGTTATTTCTCTAGATTCCGAAGCGATTGATATTGACTCCTACGCTACTGAGAGTGAGCAATTGAACTTCCAGCAAGGCAAGCATTATTTGAGCTTTCGTTTGCATCATATTTGATCCCAGTTTTGGTTAAGTTAGTGCAATGATAATTGCGTGCATGCTATTTTGTTAATGTCGCTATTTTTGTGATGTGTAGAATAGTTATATCCTATTCCTTGAGGTTAATCTTGAATTATTCTAATACCACATGCTTAAGTTAGGATTGTGTGAATTATATTGTTATATTGTTCGAGTTTGCTTAGCCATGCAAGTCTAGAAACGGTAGTTTGATTGTTAGGAATAACCCGACAATTATGGGAAACACTCACTTTCTTATATTCATTTTATTTCAGATCTTCGTATCTATTTTATGTGTGGATATCATGGGGATATGCCCATGATCTTAGGATGATGAAACAATTGGCAATGTGGCTTTTGGTTTGAAGTTTCACGCGTTTTCGACAAAGTTAAAAGGCTGATCTTTAGCCATTTTTGGAAATTATGGCTTAGGAATACATTGAGTTCATAGGCTATAGTGCATATGTGTTGCATGATGCATGTTTTCACTAACGTGGGTCAAGTTGTGAAGAACTCGTTCCCGGATTCGTGTTTGCTTGTCTATTGCTGTGCAGGTGGCTTGCAGGTCAACGACGTCAACGGCGAGGAGGATCGGGACTAAGCTTGGAGTGCTGAGGTCCAGAACGATCAAGGATGCCGGGTGAGGTCAAGTGACTCAAGCGTGGCGCGGGATGGACAAGGATGACCGAACGGGTAGTTCGGTGCGGCTGGTTGATCAAGCGGTGCGGGGGTCGGTGCAAGTGCCAAGGTGGTCCGGTGAGAACCGGATCGGAGAGACTTGCCGACATGATGAGAGCCGCTGGATCAACCTACACGTGGCGAAGTAGGCGATTGCTTCAACAGGTTTGGACTCGGTCTTCGGAAAAGATTGAGAAGGGGTATTTTGGTAATTTTACCAAATACCGCATTGGTGACCTAATGCCAACCCGCGGCGCAAGACGATGCGTCAGGAAGTGGATTAAGTCAAGAGAATTGAAGACGACGCTTTAAATTGCGTGCGTATGTGTTCTGTAATTGTTGGGCCTCAAGAGAGCCCATTAGGTTTGGTAGTTGCCATATAAAAGGAGTGAATGGAACATTAGGTTTTTGGGTCTTGCCCAAAAGATAGTTACGAGGCGACGTGTGTTCCCCAAGAAAAATGTGGTTACGTCTTGGCGCCAAGTAGCTAGGAAAAAAGTAGAATTAGTGGCGGTGGCCTGTTTGCTCCAGAAAAAACAGCAGAGCTTGGCGACAGTTGTTCCTCCGTGAGGAAATGGAGCCCTCGTTCGCAGCTGCTTAATCAGATTTGCTGTTTGTATTGTTTTTTAATTCCTTTGGCTCTTGCTGTAAGAGGCTAGTAACTTGATTGTCATGATGTTGCATGAAAATCGATCTGGTTGCCTTTTGTCTTAATGTTTTTTATTCCTTGGGATGCGTGTGTGTTTGAGTTTTATGGCTTCGGTTGCCTCAAAGGTGCAGGTGAAGTGTTGATTAGATTTTTTATTGCCGCCTCTCATGCATGCTGGTCGGCTCCTATCCTTGTTGGTCTCTGTCTTTTTTTTTTGGTGGTCATCTTGGTGTGGGCGAGGCACTGGTTCTAACTGCCAGCAGTTTTGCTATTTGAGTGATTTGATCGGTGGCTGCTTTATCGGTTTGTGCATCCTGAAGTTCTTACTTATCCCCTGTTATCTCACGAGTTGATGTTTTGGATTTCCTTCTAATGCTTGGGCTGTTCGGATTTATGGCGGCGCTTAGCTGTGCTTGCAAAAATCGGGAGTCACAGAAAAAAAATCTGGGTGGTTGTTTTTTTTATTCGGTTTGATTTAGCTTTTTATTGCTTGTCCCATCGTTTTGGGCTGTGAAAATTGTTGTGTTGACCTATTGCTGCCAGCAGAACTCGGTTGAAAATTCGAGTCCTTGGGGCGGGTGCTTGTAGGTAGGGCTCCAGAAGAATCCAATCAGCTTTGCTCTCATCGGTTTGTGGAAACACAAAGTTTTTATTTATTTATCTTGGCTATCATCAATGATGTGACTAAGATTTTGTACTTAAATCGCTGTCTGTCTTTGAACTTGTGGCGGGCGAACTTGCGCTGGAGTGCCCGCAATCTGTTCCTTGTCACTCTGTTTTACGTGTGTTTTGATCTGGTGTAATGATCACCACATGAACTGAAATCCTGTGTGTTATTTGTCTTCTCTTGCATTCTCTTCTTGCGTGCTCGATTACGTGTGGTGTGTTGTAGTACATGACCCTTCTTCTTTGTTATTTGATCGAGAGATGTCGCTAGCAATTCCTTTGTTTGAGATTTGGTTATTTTATTGTTGTTTGCTTATGCGCTATGTTGGTTGTTGCGGCACATCACAATGCGTGTGCGTCGCGGTCTTGAGTAGTTTGTAGTCTTTTACTTAGGGGTTTGATCAAATTCAACACGGGTCATCTCGTGCTGTATCTGAGATCTTCTTAGCTTTTCTAGCTATTGGAGTGAAAGTAGTGTTGAGTTAGATTGAGGTGAAAATAGAGAAAGCGTCTATTCACCCCCCCTCTAGTCGCCTTTCCGCTCCTACAATTGGTATCAGAGCCCGGTTAGCTCTTCTCATAGATCTTAACCGGTCTTTGAAGCCATGGCGACTGACAAGTATTCGACCAAACCACCTGTTTTTGATGGAGTTGATTTTGCTTACTAGAAGGCAAGCATGCATGCCTACATCGAGGCTCAAGGGCACGCTATTTGGCTTAAGGTCAAAAATCCATATGTCGTGCTAGCCAATGATGATGTGATCAATCCAGATGTTGAGGCTAATAGCAAGGCTCGAAATTTTCTGATCCAAGGTCTTAGTCGATCTGAGTTTGAGCGCGTGACTCATTTGAGGTCTGCTCACGAGATCTGGAGGACCCTTTGTGACTACCACGAGGGTTCGACTGCGATCAAGGAAGTGAGACAGAACCAGCTCAAGAAAGAATACTCAAAGATCGAGCAAAGGCACGGTGAGTCTTTAGATGAGGTGTGGGGAGATTCTCCAAGATTCTTCATGATCTTGTATTTGTTGATCTTGTTTTCTTGAGTGCGAGAATGCACACCAGCTTTTGGGTGCTCTTGATGTGAAGGTCAGGGGATGAAGATCACATCCATCAATGACAACATCTTGTCATGAGTGAGCTTACCATGGATAAGCTTTACTCCGAGTTGAAGACGCATGAGATTGACTTTATCTCGCGTCTCCCCAAAACAGTCGATGGCTTTGGTGGTCGACCCATCTAAGGGTAGCTAAATCGATTCATTTGATTTTGGCTCATCTGGCTTTTCTTTGTCCGCTTTACACTCTTTGAGCGATAAGCAGCTTGAGAAGCTACCTGAGGATAATTTAGCCCTCCTATCCACCAAATTCTCGAGAGTTTACAACAAGGTGAGGAACAGAAGGAGAGGTGGTCTGATCACTTGCTTTGAGTGTGGTGAGCCAAACCACATTCGCTCTAGGTGCCCCAAGCTGAAGGGCAAGGAGGAGAGAGACACTCGGAGGCGTCCTCAAGCTAAGGATGCGAAACCCAAGAAGACCAACTATCGCAAGTTAAATCATTTGGGTCCTTGCCGCTCTAGAGGCTGTTGACATGAGCGATGTGGACTCGGAGGCGGAGGGCGGCGAGGATGACACCCATGGCAAGAAGAAGGCCCGAGACTTCACGGCATGTGCTTCATGGCTAGCGGCAGCCATGGCGTCGACTCCTCCAACGGCAGCGACCCTTTCAAAGGATCTAGATGAGGTATGTCCCTCACTTGCGACATGAAAGCGTGCATTGGTCATTTCTGAACAAAAAGCTGAAAAAGCAAGCTAAAATGATTAAGAGACAGACACCATGATTGATAATCTGAATTTAGAGGTTGTTAGGCTTAAATCTGTTGATGTGTGCGAATCTTGCTCTAGCTTGCAAAATGAATTGATCAATCTAAAATCTGCTCATTCCTCTGTTGTGAATCAATTGAAAGATGCTCTTGATGAACTAGAAACTCTCAAGTCTAGTCACGCTTGTATAAATGCCATTGCTTTAGATGTGACTCTTGTTGATGCTATTCCATTATCTTGCTCAAAGCGTGCTTTGCTTGAATCAAAATTGGATAGTGCTACAAAAGAGTTGATGAAATTTGATGCTAGTCACACATGCTCTCATTGTGAGAAAAATAAGATTAAAATGAAGGAGATGTCGAAATGATTCTTTACTCTAAAAGCGCTTCATGTGAAAAGCTGTGTTAAACTCACACTTGAGAATGATGCTTTAAACAAGACACTAGAAGAAAAGGCTAAAATTGAGCAATCCATGTCCATGAATGCTTCCAAGAAAGTTGTTGACTCTAATTCTTGTGATCTTTGCATTGAGATTGGGCATAATGTAGATAAGATACAAGAAGCTTTTAGAGTTAAGTTCAAAGAGCAGTTGGATAGGATTAGAGATAATTATTGTGTGTCTTGTGAGGCTTTGAAAACCGAGGTAGCTCATTATAAGGAAAAATGTGATAGGGCTAGCATGTCAAATAAGTGTGCTTCTTGTTATGATCTAGCCAAACAAAATGACTACCTTAAAGAGACTCTTGAGAGATTTATTGGTGGGAAGAAGAACCTCAACATGATTCTTGAAAAATCTAAGGTGAGTGTGAATAATAGAGGCCTAGGATTTGATTCCTAGAGCATACCAAGAACCATCCACCTAAGGTTGTTAGAAATTTGTTGAGAGTGGTGCATTTGAGGTAGAACCCCTAAGCCATCCAAGATAGTCTTCAAATCATTGGTTTTGCCCAAACCACTTCTAGCAAGATAGGTGCTTCTACTTCTTGGTCGAGACCCTTCAAAAGGTCAAGTACCATTGCACCTTACGCAAGAAAAATGGACACATTGTTGAGTTACGCTTCCATAGAGCCAAGATTGAGAGGAAGGAGAGGATGAGTAACTTGAGAACCATTAGAGGTCCTTCACCTCTGTAGTCTCTAGAGCCAGCGACTGTTTTCTGCTAGACATAGGCCTAGGTTAAGAGAGGACTTCTTTGACTCCTTTGGTGGTTCTAGGCGCGCTTTGGGTTAGGACATCGTGAGGAGAGACCACGGGTAGCATCTAGGCAGAAGTGCCGACCTTTTGGTAGGTCGATTCGGAGAGGTCTAGGTGGTTCTCGTGTGCATTCTTATGATTTTACTCCTAACCATTTCTTCTTGCTTCTCTTGCTTTGCCCAAGCATCGTGTGACTCGATCTTTGGATTCCAAAGTCTCTTATTACTAACTTGATGCAAGAGACACAGATGTTTCCTACTTATGCCCTGTAGGTCTGTCATGCGAGGAAAGAGGACATATGGCTTGATTGACTCTGGGTGTTCTCGACACATGATTGGAGGTTCTAGATAGTTCTCCTCTCTCACACGTGCATCCGGCGACGAGTGGATCATATTTGGAGATGTTTTTACTAGGATCATGACAACCAAGGGCGCTGTGAGCTTTCTTACACCTTCATGCCTTTATCTTCACGATTATTCAGTCCTGGCGTGTTGTGCTTTTCATTGTGCTCATTTGTATCTTATCGGCATGTGTTCTCTTATGATATTCTTCATCATGCCGTTGCGTGTATTTTGTTTATATATCCTTGTACTATATTGTTATTCACTAGTTTCATGGATGTATAAGCTTGGTTTAGTCTTCATGAGCTTGTGCTGTCTTGTATATTCTGTATTTTGCTCTTGTTGATCTTTGCCCTGTGTATTCACATGTTTACTTGATTTCCATGATTTGTTCCATAACATGTCTTATGCTCTCATGATATTGTGGATACATGGGTCTTGCCATAGCTTTCACTAGCACACTTTACCTTTGACTGTATTATATGATGTGTGTTATGCTATGTGCGTGTTTGCTTGCTCCTATGCCTTCTTGTGGACTAAGGATAGGTTGAGTTTTGTCATATCTTGGATAGCATGTACTGAAATTGAGTTGACTCTCTCCATGCTCATGTCTTAAATTGTTGATTATATGCTTTCATGAGCTTTGGATCATTTGCTGCTATTCTTGCTAGTCATGTGTCTTGGTACTGTTTCTCTAGATTTTGTCTCACTAACCCAGTACCAAGGCATAGACTTTTCTGTCTCTTTGGTGTAGTCTTTTCAGTTGAGAAGAAGAACATGTGATTCATGATTTCAAACTGTTGGTTCTTCTTCATATGTGCATTCAATGATGGCTATCACTTTTTGGAGACAAAGGAATTTGAGATGAGGATGATGGGTGAGTGCAACTACCTTTTGGAGCTTCAAGAAATGGATCTTCACTCATCATCGCTACATCTCATCTTTTAGCAAGGCGACTCGAGTTCGAGCTTCTATACCTTACATTTCTGTATGGTATCCCTAGTCTACCTTACATAGCATCTGTTTTGTGTCACATGTTGGGTTTGTTGTGTTCAGGGTAGATAGGAGGCTCTGTTCTAGCACGTGTCTTTTCTAGGCACTCTTCTTATCCTTTGGTTTTCTAGGATGCACTCTTCTCACAGCCTAGGTTGAGCTTGTCTCGATCCTTTGGTCCTTAGCGTGTTTTTGTGTTGTCTGTAGGTCTTTTTAGTGATGGTGTTTTGCTCCCTAGCTTTTCGAGTTGCTTTCCTAGAGATCTTGTGGAATTTGGAGTCCTAGGCTCAATTGGCAGATATCCTCTCAAAGCCTTTAGACCCAACAAGGTTTGCCACCTTGAGAAGCGAGTTAGAGATAATTTATCCCTATGGGTTGTTTTGAGAGGGAGTTTGCTCTTTTTGCATTCATTTGTATCATAATGCATTTTTCATTTCAGCAACTTGCATTGTAATATAGTCTTATGGAGCTTTGATTATTATCCATGTATGACATGATTTCATACTTTATACCCTGCCATGTCTTGTGCTAGTTTGCTAGACTTCTTTTGTGGCTTTTTATGTATAGCTTAGCTTTTGCCATGCTAGCTTTATTATCTGTGAGCAAACTGAATTATAATATGACTTGTTGGATCTTGTGACTAGTTTTGCTTTAGTGATCCTCTCATGATTCATGCCATGTCATATAGGCTTAATTGAGTCTTGAACTTATTTTGAGTTTTAAATTGAGCTATGATAATTCTTAAGTCAAGCAAATGAAAAATGAGCTTTTTACATGAAAAAACTGATCTCACCAATTCTTTCTCATGAGACGGCTTGCCATTGCACTAGGCATGAACTCAGGGGGAGTTTTGGATGACTCAGACTATTCTCTTAAGCTTTTTGTTGCTTGGGATGGTCGCAGTGAGGCTTGAGATCTAGCACAATGCTAAAAAAAAACAAATTGGCAATTGGTTGAAGCTTAGAAGGCAGTTGTGGATGGCTCCTAGTCCAGGACTTGCTTTACTAAGATAAAACCAATTATTTTTAGCAAAGTGCTCAATGTGCTAAATTCTAAATGCTTGATCAATTTGTTTCAAATCTGAATGCTCAAACTTGACTCTTTTTCTAGGTTCTGGCTCAATCTCGCTTATAGACATGACCTGACTCATTTTTGGATACCTTTAGTTAAACTATAATCTTGAGCATCTTGTCATGTTGTCGATTCATTTAATCTCAAATTATTGCTATTTTGGCCTTAGCTTTGCTGTACATGTTTTGCCATGAAAGCTTCTTCACATAATATGGCTTGGTGTAATACTTGTACAGTCTCCATGGATAATCTTTATGGCTCCTTTTGCTCAAGTTAAAAACAAAAAAAATGAAAAAAATGAAAAATTACAAAATTGCAGCCATTTCATTACATTCATGCTCTATCTTCTTCCATGCACCTTGATGAATCCATTGTCAAAGGGGGAGAAAGATTGGTCAAAAATGTTGTTTTAGAGCTTTTCATCTCAATGATCAAAGGTCAAATAGAACAATTATTCTTTCATATGGACCTAAGTGAGATTTTATCGATTCTTTGGAAATTGAAGCTTTTGTGCTTTCTTTTGTTTTATCTCACTTGCCCATGCTATTCTGAAGCCAGCTTGATCATTTCCTTGGCTTTTTCTTGCTATTGGACCAAGTTGTGCCTTCGCGCGAAAACTATAAGTATTTTACTTTTCAAACCTCAAACTTACATTTTCTGAGAAATTGCCAATGTGTTCATCAAGGGGGAGATTGTGGATATCATGGGGATATGCCCATGATCTTAGGATGATGAAACAATTGGCAATGTGGCTTTTGGTTTGAAGTTTCACGCGTTTTTGGCAAAGTTAAAAGGCTGATCTTTAGCCATTTTTGGAAATTATGGCTTAGGAATAGATTGAGTTCATAGGCTATAGTGCATATGTGTTGCATGATGCATGTTTTCACTAACGTGGGTCAAGTTGTGAAGAACTTGTTCCCGGATTCGTGTTTGCTTGTCTATTGCTGTGCAGGTGGCTTGCAGGTCAACGACGTCAACGGCGAGGAGGATCGGGACTAAGCTTGGAGTCTTGAGGTCGAGCGATCAAGGATGCGGGTGAGGTCAAGTGACTCAAGCGTGGCGCGGGATGGACAAGGATGACCGAACGGGCAGTTCGGTGCGGTTGGTTGATCAAGCGGTGCGGGGTCGGTGCAAGTGCCAAGGTGGTCGGTGGGAACCGGATGGGAGAGACTTGCCGACACGATGAGAGCATTGGATCAACCTACGTGGCAAGCGGCGATTGCTTCAACGAGTTTGGACTCGGTCTTCGGAAAAGATTGAGAAGGGGTATTTTGGTAATTTTACCAAATACTGCATTGGTGACCTAATGCCAACCCGCGGCGCAAGACGATGTGTCAGGAAGTGGATTAAGTCAAGAGAATTGAAGACGACGCTTTAAATTGCGTGCGTATGTGTTCTGTAATTGTTGGGCCTCAAGAGAGCCCATTAGGTTTGGTAGTTGCCATATAAAAGGAGTGAATGGAACATTAGGTTTTTGGGTGCTGCCCCAAAAGATAGTTCTGTGGCGGCCGTGTGTTCCCCAAGAAAAAATGTGGTTCTGTGCGGCGGCGCCTGGTAGCTAGGAAAAAAGTAGAATTAGTGGCGGCGGCCTGTTTGCTCCAGAAAAAACAGCAGAGCTTGGCGACAGTTGTTCCTCTGTGAGGAAATGGAGCCCTCGATTCAATGCTAATCGATTTGTTGTTTGTATTGTTTTTTAATTCCTTTGGCTCTTGCTGTAAGAGGCTAGTAACTTGATTGTCATGATGTTGCATGAAAATCGATCTGGTTGCCTTTTGTCTTAATGTTTTTTGTTCCTTGGGATGCGTGTGTGTTTGAGTTTTATTGCTTCGGTTGCCTCAAAGGTGCAAGTGAAGTGTTGATTAGATTTTTTATTGCCGCCTCTCATGCATGCTGGTCGGCTCCTGTCCTTGTTGGTCTCTATCTTTTTTTTTTGGTGGTCATCTTGGTGTGGGCAAGGCACTGGTTCTAACTGCCAGCAGTTTTGCTATTTGAGTGATTTGATCGGTGGCTGCTTTATCGGTTTGTGCATCCTGAAGTTCTTACTTATCCCCTGTTATCTCACGAGTTGATGTTTTGGATTTCCTTCTAATGCTTGGGCTGTTCGGATTTATGGCGGCGCTTAGCTGTGCTTGCAAAAATAAAGTCCTGAAAAAAAAATCTGGGTGGTTTTTTTTTATTCGGTTTGATTTAGCTTTTATTGCTTGTCCCATCGTTTTGGGCTGTGAAAATTGTTGTGTTGACTGTTCTTTGCCAAAGTGAACTTCGTGAAAATTCGAGTCCTTGGGGCGGGTGCTTGTAGGTAGGGCTCCAGAAGAATCCAATCAGCTTTGCTCTCATCGGTTTGTGGAAACACAAAGTTTTTATTTATTTATCTTGGCTATCATCAATGATGTGACTAAGATTTTGTACTTAAATTGCTGTCTATGTTGAACTTGTGGCGGGCGAACTTGCGCTGGAGTGCTCGCATGAATCAGTTCCTTGTCGACTCTGTTTTAGTGTGTTTTGATCTGGTGTAATGATCACCACATGAACTGAAATCGGTAGTTATTTGTCTTCTCTTGCATTCTCTTCTTGCGTGCTCGATTACGTGTGGTGTGTTGTAGTACATGACCACTTCTTTGTTATTTGATGCGAGAGATGTCGCTAGCAATTCACCGTTTGAGATTTGGTTATTTTATTGTTGTTTGCTTGTCTGCTCTGTTGGTTGTTGCGGCACATCCTGTGCGTGTGCGTGCGGTCTTGAGTAGTTTGTAGTCTTTTACTTAGGGGTTTGATCAAATTCAACACAGGTCATCCACTGTGCCTGTATACAGATCTTCTTAGCTTTTCTAGCTATTGGAGTGAAAGTAGTGTTGAGTTAGATCGAGGTGAAAATAGAGAAAGCGTCTATTCACCCCCCCCCCTCTAGTCGCCTTTCCGATCCTACATTATGAGATAAATTTTATCATATTAAATGAGTTTTGGGGTCTAGACAAGTGAATTCTAGTGAGAGTGCCTTCGTGCACGAGATCGGGTATGTGGATGTCTTGTCCTGACCATTAAAGATCGAACTTTGGTAACGTCATTGATTCAAGTACACTTGTGCTACCACACGTGGGATATGGGTACTGTACGATCAAGTAGGGGGAAGGTTTTATTGGGTGAAGTCTCATGGTGGTGTAAGGGCACTTGTGTTGATCATTTGTCCGTAGGAGCCGAGGTAATTTTCTATAGTATGCATGGGAGCACCATTTTTCATTATTTACATTACCTCGGTATTTCCAATACAACTTATGAGCCGCTTAGCAAGTGCTATCAGTCGCTTGTACTAAGTAAGGAAATATCTCACATGGGGGACCTAACTCAACAGAATGTTCTTACAAAAAACGATCGTATCTCGATTCTCCCCGGCCGGCATACCTAAAAAAGTGTGCTATTTTCGGAGGCATCTGGAGGCTTATAGGCTAATCAAGTCGTGTGGATAAAGTAGTACACCTCTGTAGAGATAAAACTATTCGAATAGCCGTGTCCACGGTTATGGACAACCGCTTGAGTTCGGGAGTTACTATCGTTAGACTTTGCATTTTAATTATGGGTAAATCCGGTATTCGGCATGAATGGGATGTTCATGCATTTTGTTATATCAAAGTGGGCTGCCACTTTGTTGTTTGTTTGATTCAATATTTATTCAATTTATTACTTTATCACATGATTTACTTCTACTTCAAATCTGTTTTTAAAATGGCAATTGATAAACTAGTATGTGTAGGTTGAAAATTGTTACGTCTTTCGCAAAACTAAGCCAATATGAGCCATCCTTTGGAACAACCTCTAGCATAACTAATTTTTATTTGTGTAAGACTTGCGAGTACATTTGTACTCAATCCGGATGCTACAATTTTAGGTGAGGAAGACTTTGAGCCCGATGAGCTCGTTAGTGTCGATTTAGGCGACACTGACGAGTAGTGCTATTATTTAACTCCTAGTCGGTTGCCGATGGGTTATGGGGCATACCATGCTAGAATTTTGGTTTATTTACATTGCTTCCGCTGTTACCTTATGATCTTATTTGAATTTGGCCGGTCGGCCACTTGTAATAGTTGTATACTTGAACTATTATGATGTATGTCTTTTGAACTATGAATGTATGAATGTTGTATGGATGTGATCAATGCTATATATGAGTTTGGGGCATGTTGGTCACTGATCTTGGGAGCCAACATGATCTCATGCTCGCTATCCGTGGATTCCAATTTAACTTACTAAGTGTAGTGCTTGGACTATTGGAGAACCGATCATCATGTAGTACTCACAGAGGTGCAGTATGCATGATCATAGGGGCTCTAGTTTTCTATCAAGCCTCTCTCTTAGATGGAGTTAAGTTGGAATCCATTTACCTGGAAGCCCAGAGTTATCTCCTTAAGGTCGGGTAGGTCTCGGTCTTACGAAAATAACCCAGGGGCTCCCACACAATACATATATGATACAACAATATACGGTTTACATTTAATATAGCTATATTCATGTTCAAGAGAGTAGCTTGCCTTCGGAATTGTAGAAACGATTGTCGTCGATGGTTACTGAATCAAACAATCCTACCTGTATCGATTCGCCCTCTGCAATTATACGATGGTGCGAGTAATAAATAAATAGGTAAATACTTAGTGGCAATTGGGTGCTACTAGGTGTACATTAGTCATATGATTCTTTTCGTTAGCAGATTTTATTTTAATAACATTTTTCGAATCCCTCGTTAAGTTAGCACTCCCTAACTGCAGTTATTCTACGGTCTACTGGCTCTAAGATCGATGTTGCCTATTCGTGCACTTAATCGTGCCATAATAAGATACTATACTAATCCGACGCACAACTAAGTCTATTCAATTTTACGCGGGCAAATACTTATCTAACTCGATTTTACACTGATGCTAATTAAATTAATCTACCTTGAATAAATTATCTCTAATGCTCCCTATTACTTATTTATTTACTTTGGGAGCTCTATCAGCGACTAACTCACTTCTGAAGTCTCAGATTAATTTATACGCATTTTTCGCTTTTATTTTCTATCGATCAATCTACTGCTAAATATTCTAATGCGAACTAAAAATCCTACCTCTCTGGTGATTCAAACAAAAATGTAGGTATACTACGAATTCATTCTACCTTTTTTTAATTTTATAAAAACTTTCTACATAATTTTTCTCTTTCCTTTTTCTTCCTTTTCTTTACTTTCTTATTTTATTTTCCTACTTTCTCTCTCTACCCTATCCTCACTCGGCCGAAACCCAACCCCGGCTCCTCTTTGCCTCACTTCTTCTCCCCCAATCCCCTTTTCACTTCACTTCACCTCATCTCTCTCTCTCCCTCTACTCTTGGTGTCGCCGCTCGATCCCCTAGTGCCGCCGGCCCCCTGCGCCATGTGCCCGGCCCGGCACGCCACCGCCACCTCCGCTGCTGCGCTCCCCGCCATGCTCCTCCTGGGCTCCCGCCTTCGGCTGCTCCACACGCCCCCCTCTGGTTGGCCCGCGACCGGCCTCTGGTTCCTAGTGCCGCCGCCGCCTCTAGCCTCCCCAGCACGGCCTGGTGGCCAGCGCCATCACTCGGCTCTCCCTCCAGCTTCTCCTTCTCCTAGCCGACCGTGCGCCTCCCCTTACAGCCGTGTGTTGGCCGGCTCGGCCTCTAGACACCGACCGCCTTGGCTTGGCTCACTCGACGCCGCTCGCCCTCAGCTCGCCCAGCGTCGCCTACGCCTGTGCCCTCAACCTCCTCTAGCTCCCCTCCTTCTCTTTCATTCTCTTATTACTTTTTGTTATGCTTTGGTTTTAGTGATGTTGTTCGAATTAGTTTTTGATGATCAATAGTGGATGCATGATGGGTGCAATCGAAGGTGGGAGGTGGTTCATCCTAGGTTCGACTGAGGTACCTCTCTTTCCTCATTGACCCCTTCCCTCCCCTGCTCTGTGATGCGATGAACTGAGAGCTATGATGATGCTGTTACTGTGAGATGTTCTATATGTATGTGTAGTGCAAACTGAGGTGTAACTGGGGTTACCTCTTGTTGGAATTCGAGGTGGGGGAAGAGGATAGCAGTGCCAGCCCCGTGCTGGTGCTCTCGCCTTCTCCCTTGCTGTGGGTGGCTTGCAAGTTGTGATGGTGAAGATGTTGAGCTTACCTTGGGTTTCCTTGCTTGCCTTCGGATGTGGCTGGCTTTGGATGTGGCTTTGAGGGAAGCAGTGAGGAGATGGGAGCTTTATCCAGGGGGGAAGCTTCGGCTGCCCTTATCCTTTGCCTACACACTCCCCTTTTACCATGATCCTATTCCTTTTTACTATGATCCTATCCCTTTTTGCCCTCCACTGTGAACTATATGGGCTAAAAACTATTGGTCCAAGGGGTGATTTATTTACTGATTCTTGTGCTTCTTGTGGGCTTTCATTCCTACATGATGAAGAAATGGAGGTGGGATACTGGATGCATGAACATGATGAGGGAAATGAGTTGCTGGTGGTGATGTTGCCCCCCTATGTACTGAGGTAGTACTCTACTCTCCATCTCGCTCCCTCCCCTTGCTTTGTGATGAATGACCGAGGGATATTGCTATGCTACTGCTATTACTTGCATGTTTTTGGTTAGTGCTATTGTTAGTGTTCAATAAATGGTTAGTTCATATTGGGGTGATTCCTTGGAATAAAATGATAGTGGGGGTTTTGGATGGTGGACTACCTTAGTCGTTCTTGGTTGGTTTCGGGGAATGGTTATGATGATGTTGATGCTGGCAGTGGTGTGAGGCTGCCTTGTGCTTCTAGTTGTCGGGACCCAAAATATGCAATTCTGGACCCTCTGTGTATAATGCACTAGTCCAGGATCACGCTAGTGCACACAGTGTCAACACAGGTAAATATCGATCCACACAAGCGATTAATAATGTAACGAGTAATTTGATTAACAAATAAGGGTTTTGACCTTATGATCGAGTTTACAATTATTAAGCCACGCAGGGCTAGCAAAGAAGTAAAATAAAATAGCAGCGGAACAAGGAAACTTCAGTAGAATCCCATCAATTCACCACAGGCAACTGACTAGGATCAAGACCCTACGATCAAGCACCTTCGATGAACTCCTCCTCGAAAGCAGGCGATGACTCCTCCTTTTCTGTTGCATGTTTTACAACAAGCATGAGTACACACCGTACTCGCAAGTCATACCACAGAATGCAATTTATAGATGCAGGCTTATTCCAAAGGAATGGCTTCTGTGGTTCTTTTGCAGAAATGCAGTATTTGCAATTTAAATACAAGTAATAGATTGAAAGCATAATTCAAAACAAATTGACAATAATAATTTGACAGTTTTATTTCACAAAGATACATAGCCTAAACAAGTTATTCACATAGCCATATGACTTAAGTCACACAGCTCCCTTCCCAAGGTTTTCATGAAAATCTACCCCTCATGTGAAATCCCCGAGCATTGTCCATGACCGCGGACGTGGCTATTCGAATAGATTGTTTAACACTCTGCAGAGGTTGTACACTTTACCACACGATACAACTAGTGTAGCTAGCACTAGCCATAACAAAACAGTTCAAAAACTTCATCTCGACATTGACACTCCCGGTATGCTTAGCCGCCACAGACACAAACCGTTGGACAGGGAAACGGCGAACCACCCCGTGATGCGACTACTTGGTAGTACACACCTCCACCCAATCCGACACAGCTAACCTACTTCCTGAGTAACCAATGTCAAGACTCCATAACTTACTAAGTTAGGCCCGTTCTATACCAGACATGTGGTTGTACGAAAGGCTCAGTTCAATGGCGCACAAAGTTAAGTCTTTAATTTGACTGAGGCAAGACTTCCAAGTTCTAACCTATCATTCCCGCCAATACAGATCCACCATAAAAGCACACAGGACTACTTGCCCCCGTCAAAACCTTTTCCCACCCTGTTGGTTAAGTGCAACATATGCCATCAACGAGTAATAGCACATAGTACACATAGTTTTTATCACATAGTTCCATAGTCACTTAGTCAAGTTTATATTTGCAACTTACATGAGATGATGACTTGTAGCATGGCTAAGCAATCTAATCGCATCTAACCATCCCACGTTGGTAATACCATAGCACCAACTAAATATAAACTAATCTAGGGTGACAAAAGATTATGGCATACAATTGGACAAGGAGATCATAATAAATTGGATATTAACTAATCCCAAAAGCATTGAAATAAATACTTAAAGTAAATGCAGTACTTTGAATCAAAGTAATTTTAGAAAACTAGGATTCAACATGATCAAAGGTATAACTTGCCTTGGAATAGGTCTAAGTACTGATCTTGCTCTTGGGGTGCTCCTTCTTCTTCAAACCTTCCCGAAGTATCGACGTCTACTCGCAAACAAAAGAAAATAAACAAAACAAATAAAAACAGAGGCAACACAAACTCCAAAAATTAAATAAAAATCTCAGATAAATAGATCTTGAATTTAGATGAATTTTGAAATTTGAATGGGCTCAATCGGAGTTCGGATGTAAAAGATATGAGCTTAGGACGTTTGAATTGGAAGAAAAAACCCTAAAATAGGATTTTGGGAATTAACCCAAATTATTTCTCTGAAGAAAAATCGAATTATTGCGCAACGATGACGTCAGCGCTCGGGATTAAAGAATTAAAAAGAAAATTTGACACGTGGGACCCACATGGCAGTCTCAAGGCTCACGGTGGACTAGGTCTACCGAGCCAATGGATCTGGGGCTGGCTTGGGTGGCACACCCGCGCACATGTGGCGCTGATCTGGCGCCACGCACGCGACACGTCGGCGACACGCGCTACTGAGATGGACGCTGACGCGGGCTGCCACGTCAGATCGACGTCGACGATGGCACGGGAACCAATGGCACGGTGAACGGCGGCGCAACTTCAGCAATGGATGGTACCAACGTGAAGCCCTCGCTATTGTGAACCTATTGAGGTAGCTTCGGGTGGTTGAGGACGACGGTGGTGGCCGGTGGCGGCCAGCAGCGAGCTCCAAGCGGCGGAGGAGATGCGGTTTTGTCGGACGGGACCTCCGGTGATGGATTGGCGTCAAGAGAGGTCTCTGGAGGTAGCCCATGCGACGGTGAACCCGGCGATGCAGACCACGAGGGCAGGGAGTCACCGGCGGCGGCGGAATTGAAGAAAAACCGACGGCGACGAAAACCCTAAAAGTTGGAATTGCGGCGGCGCTGGGGCGATTGGAGCTCAATGGGTGGCGGCTTTGGATTGTGGGCACGATCGCGAACCCAGGGGTCCTATTTATAGGGTCCGGGCGAGTCTAGATAAGGAATCCCCAATTCATATCCGAGATGAACACGAGAGGAAATCCCAGAATTCTTGGAGATAAAAGCCGATACGGGATTTGATTATGATCCTAACGGATGCGGAAAGAAAGAGATAAGATTATGCACGGTTTCTAGAAGAGTTCAGATGGAAAGGTGGCATTGTCGGACGAAGCTCCCACGGCCTTCAATGGCGGACTCAGACGCGACGTTCACACGGAGATGAAGACACAGCGGGGACGACGACTTCGGGCGGGGCCACAAGTCAGCGAGGCAAGGGAGCGAACACGCGCGCGGCTGCATTGATCCAACCGTTCAAAGCAAATCGGATGACCCACGAACCAAAGGCGGGTTGGCTGCTTGAGAAGCGGGTCAAGATCTTTGGTAGGACGAAACGAGAATGGTTTGACCCTTTAGGAATTCTGAGATTTTAAATAGTTTTTCCTTTTTAGAAAATACCAGAAATTCAAATAGCAAATAGAAATTAGCGAATGAACTTGGAAAAATTCTAGAAAATATATCCAAGCCCAAAGAATCCAAATAAAATAGTTTTGACCATTGTTGATGTTGACTTTAATCATATTAAATTGTTTTATGTACAAAGTCCATCTTAAGCTTTTGAATTAAAATCAAATAAAATCAAATGGTGAATTTTCTCCTACTAACTATTTAAAAGATTTTTAAAGCTCAGAAAATTGGGATGTTACACTAGTCCTCGCGGTCTTTGTAAATCCACTATTTGTCCTTGGCGACTGTGATGATCGAAGCCATCCTGGCTCTTGATCTCCCGTTCGCCTTTGATCCTCTCTTCCTTTTTCCTCTTCCCTGTGGGTGGTTTGTTGGATGGGGATGGTGGTAAGGTATGGGTAGTTCCTGGTTGGAAGTGGGGAGGCTGGCTTGTGGCTATGCTCTTGTTTGTGGTGGCCTTTGGCTGTGAAGTGAATAGGAGGGCATTTTGTGAATGACTTGGGAGAGAGAAAGCTTATGAGGGGAATGCTTCGGCTGGGAAGGTTCATGTGGGGGAGGCTTTGGCTATGGGATATTTCTTTCCCCTGTGCATGGCTCTATCCTTTCCCTCTGTGCATGTAGTCCTGGCCTTATCACCTTCCTGTGCTTTCTTGTGCACAGTGAGGGTTGATGTTGGATATGTGTAGGGTTGTCTTGTTGCACAACAAAGTCTTGATGGTCTTTGGTTTTGAGATACCTTGTGATGTTTTGACTGAGGGTATGGCTTATGGAGAGATGTATTGTGGGATTTTATTAGGGTTGTGGAAATCTGGGAAATGTGGATATTGGATTTTTAAACTACGGGGGGATGAAAACCCACAGAAGTGACAGGTGTCGAATAACCTCAGGTGGTTTGGGTATCTTGATGATCAAGGGGCTGACTAACTCTGGTTGGTCTGGGTATCTTGATGATCAAAGGGCCGACTACTCAGATTATTCCGGTATCCTACTGCACTTTTGGGAATCTGATGGCAACCTCTTTTTATGCTAACTCATAGATACTGCACGTGGTTTACTAATTGCATTCTGATCTCGTTGGTTGCTTATGGAGATGTGAATTTGGGAAAGGTCTAATGGGTTGGTGATAAATGGGTAGGATGGCCAAAGAGGGCTTTGGCGATATGCAATGCAAAAAAATTATTTTATTCTTTTGTAAATTACTTAGGATTGTGATTTATTATTGGAGTCTGTTGTAGATGATTCTTGTAATATATTCCGAGTTTGTAACAAATGTTTTATTTCGGCTTGTAACAAACACTTGTAATTAATTCTGGGTTGTAATATTTTACTTTCGCTTGTAATGAAATCATATCGTGATTAATTCTTATATATTGCTTTGATGTAAGGAATTATGGTAATTTAAACCTGAGATTGTACTTATGTTTTTCCTTTGTTTGCAATGAATCATTGTATGTTGGTTCGATTTAGGGAATTATTATGATTTAATCCCGAGCATTTAAATTTAATTTTTTACCGCTATCGCAATGGATTTTTGTAGGTGACTTTGATGTAAAGTATTCTTGAATTTTAGTATGTGTTATAATAATCTTTTACCTTCGCCTGCAATGGATTCTTGTAAATGACTTTAAGTTATCTTTATGTGGTAACATTGTTGTAATAATTCTTATTATAAATTCTTTTGCAAACTTTTGATAACACAATTTTATATGAAATTGTTTGGCGGCGTGTTCGATACTGAGTTTATGTTTTGTTTTTATTTAGATGAATTTTTATTTACTGCTTAATTACCAATTAGAGTTCTTTAGATTCACTTGAATTTTTAGGATCTCATATCCGGTCATGTGTTCAATTCGTTGGTACTTACTGTATTGATAAGTTTATTTTACTGTGTAATACTGTTTAACGTTGCTTAGTTTAATTAAATTGTTAGGGTTGTCACATCATCCATATGGATAGATCGGGATTTTAGTTCAAATTTCTAGCCCATCCATATGGATCCTGGCTGGGATCGATTGGGCTTCCCAAAAAAGCCCTAATAGTGTTAACATACTTCTTACTAATTGTGTTCATGATTTTGGCAGGGTTCCAAATTGGAAAAAGTCCATATACCGTTTACTTTTGTCAAAGAAGAAAGAATTGGGAGACGAGAGATAGCGGATGCGCACACACATGAACTGATGGGGTGCTGCCTGCGTTATATTGTGTTGTGTCGAGCTGGGCGCTAAACGGTCCTCGCTGACAACAGTGGGATTACAAACAGTATTACAACCGAGCCAAACTAACTTTATCTAGGGTCTGTTTGGTTACCCGGATCAAACTGGCTCGCATGAACTCATCCGGGAAATTGTTGTTTGGTTGACTGTTCAATCGTCCCGGCCTGGCCCGTCTGATACAAACGGCTTGCTCGGGCCTGGCTCCGCACAAACGCGACATCGGATCATCGCTCGCGAGCCAGGCCCATCGCGTGCACGCGGCTCCGCAAAGTTGGCCCTCCGCCTGCAAGCTCCAGCGTCCAGCGTCGTCCTCGCGTCCGCCCGCTAAAGGTTCCTCCAGCGCCTCCAGCTCGCGTCCGATTCCGCAGCAGCTTCCCCTCTCCCCTCCAGCGGCGGGTGCCATCGGGCTCCTCCCTAGCTGCTCTCCTCATCCAGGCGCAAGGCCGCAATCCTCCTCGCTACTTCATCGCTCTCGACGGCGGAGGTAAGCATGGCGGATGGTGCTCGGAGGTACCCATTGCCGTACGGTGCCCACTCTCCTCCTATCCCCCCTCTCCCGTGCTGTGCCTAGATATACTTGTTGCGTGCTGGAATGACTTGATCTGCAATTATTTTTAGTTGTTTCGATCCCTGTTAGTTCTTGATCTGGTGGTCTTCTTGTATGCTAGTTATTCTTGATTGATGAGAATCTGGATGTATTAGTTCTTGATCGCATACTTGGTTAATATGAAGCATACATGTTAGTCATTGTTGGTACTACTATGAATCAACATTCTTGGACTACTATGAATCAACATGCCTGTCTTGGTGGTCTTCTTGTATGCTAGTTATTCTTGATTGATGAGAATCTGGATGTATTAGTTCTTGATCGCATTATTACCATCAAAAGCAAAAGTTCTTACGGTGCCATGTCTCTGTGCATTCTTGATTTGTCCCTTTCTGGTGAAATTTGTTGAATTTGGTGTGTTGCCATGTTTATGGTCGCTTTAATTTTTGCCCGAAATTTCACTTTGGATCTAGACATCTACATGTAGTTAAAAACTGCGAAGTTATATTTTGAATTTGTTATCTTCATCCAAAGGGCATTTTGTTTGAGTTATTGGTGAAAGGCCATGCAAAGGGCACATATTTCCATTAGAACATTTTGTGTTTCTTAGAAAAATGGGCACTTCTATATCTTTCTTAGAAAAATGAGCACTTCTATTTCTTGCTTCTCCCAACACTAGATTTATACATCTTTGTCTATTATCCACTTTACGGTGTACCTGTTACCAAACACTAGATTTATAATGTTTCTCCATTAACTTGGTATTAGCAGTGCTAATGTTCAAGATCAGATGACAAGATGGGAGGAGTATATTGTTTGTGTCTATAAATTCTTTTGAACCAACATTGTCTATATCCATGTGCATCTTATGCATCTTTGTCCATTGATAGGTAAATAGGGTAAAGGGTAGGAAAGTGCAAAACACGTAAGAGGAGGAAGCAGCAAAGCTAACCGTGTTTTTTTTTTCCTTTTTTATTTGTGTTTAATGTGAAGCATCCTTAGGGCGTGTGGCGGTAGTGGTAGACATGCATAAGCGATATATTGATTTATGTATTTTGTTAGTAGATGGATGACTTGGCGCGTGCGACAACTCCTAATTGTGAGGGTCTTTGGTTTAGTTCTTCGCCTGCTGTGCTTACATGCTTGCCATAGTTAGAAGAGCTCGTGCTAGGCAGGTCCTCTCACGGGATTACGTATGGTCCTATGGTAGAAAGGGACATAGCTCGCCAATCGAACCTCCAATGGATCTACAATTTTGATGACATACATTGTTTAGAGCAACTTAGAATGAGAAGGGTCCCTTTTTCCATCTCTGTAATTTGTTTAGTGCAAGACAAGCGCTCGAGACAGACATTAATACTGCGTTGAGGAACAAGTGGCCATGTTTCTCCTCGTTGTTGGCCACAACCATAGGTTTAGGGCTTTGCTGACCAACATTTAGGAGATCCATTGAGACCATTAGCCAGTACTTTCGGGAGGTTCTATTTCTTTGTTGGGGAATTGCGAACGAGATGATCCGACCACCTCCACCGAAATCCCCACTAAAATCCAAACAAATAGGAGGTTCAATCCCTATTTCAAGGTAACAATATGCTTGCTCAACTTGTAGATAGGTTTGGTGGCCTAAATTGCTTCTATGTATGTTAGGACTGCATTGGTGCAATTGATGGAACTCATGTGCTCAAGGGTTCCTACAAAAGTCTCAGCTGACCTTGAGGGTAGGAAGGGCACTACTACCCGAATGTCATGGTCATTGTTGACTTTGATCTTAAGTTTACTTATGTCCTTCTTTGGTTGGGAAGGGTCACCCATGATGCTCTCATACTTGCGATGCATTGGAGAGGGACGATGGCCTAAGGGTCCCCCAAGGTATGCTAGATAAGTACGTAGAAATTTCTGTTTGTTAAAATTTTGTCACACTTATGGTAGTAATGTTTAGAGTAACAGAGTTCTCTTATCATTTGGTAGGCAAATACTACCTTGTGGATGCGGGCTATGCTGCTCGACCTGGCTTCCTTCCACCATACCGAGCCACTCGGTACCACTTGAGAGAGTATCGTGGAAGGAATTACCCTGACCGAGAGAGGAGTTGTTCAACCTCGACACTCTTCTCTGAGGGTTTCGGTTGAAAGGGCCTTCGGCACGTTCAAGAACCCGTTCAAGATTGTTTACAATAAACCTTTCCACCCATTCAAGACCCAAGTCAAGTTAGTTCTTGCATGTGCTATCCTACACAATTGGATCCTTCAATATGGAATGGACGAGTGTGTCCCACCGAGTCTCGTGGGATGCGAACCCTATCGATGAGGAAGGACACAACGACATTGCACAAGATAATAGGGCTTGGGCTCGGATGAGGATGACTTGGCTAGAGAGATGTGGCGAATAGGGGTCCTATCGTGTGTGATGGTGTTGCACTTTGTCATTTGTACTTTATCATTTGCACTTTGTCATTTGTACTGTGTCTATTAACTGAGACTATTGGATGCATGCAATGGTGATAATTTCCGTATTACCTCCATCGTTGTATATGTTCTTCAGCATTGTATTTGATTCCTACTTTTATTATTATTATTGTGTGTGCTAACTTGTTCCTTGTTGCACTAAAGGGGATGGCTGACTTTGGTGATGATTTGGGGAAACAATGGGCAAGGAGTAGGCATGCTCTTATTTGGACAAATGCAATGTTTGGCTTCATGCTTCGACGCATGGTTGAGCTCATAGGGCAAGGTGTTAAGACCGACAAGGGGTTCAAAGAGGTCCACCTAAATCAGGTTGCTAGGAGTTTGACTGAGGACACGGGTGTTGAGGTCAGTGGAACTCAGGTCTACAATCATCTTCGCAAGTGGCGTGCAAAGTGGGTGAAGATTACTAGGCTTAGAGACATTAGCGGGTCACTTTGGGATGACAACCTTTGCATGATCCACCTTGATGAAGAGCACTATAAGGGATACATCAAGGTCAATACAACACTTTGTTTGCTTGTTTGTTTGTCTCTAACACTAACATCTAACCTCCAATCCAACTTATAATCTTATAGGACCACCCCAAGGATGTGGACTACCTCAATGTCATTGGACAACTACGTTGAGATGGCCACTATCTTTGGTTCGGGACAAGCCACGGGAGGTATGCCATGGCATCAAATGAAGCTCTAGGGTTCCATCCGAGCTTTCGATACCTCCGTCAACAATGGTATGGGCTGAAACAACTCATGAAGGTGTGTCATTTGGTGATGGGTGGGAGGTGCTAGTGGTCTTGGCATGGGAGGTGCTCTTGGTGCTAGTGGTGCTAGTGCGGTTTGTTGGCATGGGAGGTGCTAGTGGTCTTGAATTTAGTGGCAAAGAGACCTCGAGCTTAGGTGGGAAGAGGAAGAGAACTCCCCTTGTGTCCGAAGAGGAAGCTATGATCTTGAACAACATGTCAGATGCTGTACGTGAGATGGCCAGTGCCATTAAGTACACGTGCATCTTGAGTGTCATCCAGACAGTATAATCTTGTCATGGATCTCCAAGGCTTTGATGAGGAGGCCTTTGTTATCGTTTCTTACCTATCTGACTAACCACAAAGCTCTAAGCCTGGTTTTTATCCAAATGAGTGAGCCTAGGCGTGCGATGTGGGTTAGTTCTTACCTGGCCGCTCACACCTCCAACTGATCCTAACTAACTATCACTATTTTGGACTACTTATGGACTACTTATGTTTCTGCTAGAATCTGGATTTATATTTCTGCTAGAATCTGGATGTAATACTTATGGACTACTTATGTTTCTGCTAGAATCTGGATGTAATACTTATGGACTACTTATGTTTGAATGATGGAGCATTCTGGATGTATTACAAAATCTGGATGTAATACTTATGTTTGAATGATGAATACTTATGGACTACTTATGTTTCTGCTAAAATCTGGATGGGTTTGCTATTGATCTGTTGATGATGCAGCCTGGGAGTCCATCTTTTAATTTGTGTGCTTTCAACCGCAGGGTAAGATCTGTTGATGATGCAACCTGGGTAAGATCTGTTGATGATTCAACCTAACCTGATTACTATAGCATCATTTTTTTATGAATATTAGTTAATTAGTAGTTCTACTTACCATGCATGCTAAATGAGTATCAGTATCACACACTTATATTTTATCTAAGCTTGGATCGTTTTTTTAATTTGATTGCTTCCTTGTTTGTAATATTCAAATAATTTTTAGCTGGTGGAAAACATGTTTTACTAGTTTTAGTGTTGCTTCTCAGGCATGCCGGTTTGAGCACCGACTTTTTGCTCACTTCTTCCCATCATCTGCTGCAGATGTTTTGTATAGCTCCTTTAATGCATCCAATCGTAAGCTATTTTATCCCTCTCTTGTTTTGGTATGCCTTGAGCATTATGGAAGAATGCTTCTTGCCTATTTTCTTTTCGTGTCCGACTTTGTACATTTGGATTATTTTTATCAACTAAAAAGCTGTTCTAGTGGCACCGCCAATATCCTTTTCTCGAATCAGATTGACAAATCATGAAATATGTATTGAAACATGGTTTAACATGACTTATATGAAGGTATTGTTACTTGAGTTATGCCCAGAAGGCTGCAGGTTGGATCCTTGTGTATTGATATGGATCACATGTTATCTCCTGCTATTTGTATTGGTAAGTTTGCATTTTCGGTTTAAACTTACTTATGTTGGTTGACATGTAGATAACTTCATGTTTAAACTTACTTATGAGCAGATCTTGCAAATATCGATTTTCGTGTCCCATTAGGGCTGCCAAGCTCTATCTTGCTTGGGCGCAATGGTTGACATGTAGATAACTTCATGTTTAATTGTCAGTCTACAGATATATCTATAGCTGTGTGTCTTTCATAATTCAAGGTTGTTAACTTATGAAATGTTATGCACAGGCCCTTAATTGTCAGTCTACAGATATAGCAGGTTTTCTGAAAGATACTTCACCTTTGTACTCTGTCCATTTTGGTTAAATTCTGGCTACCCCCATTCCCACCTCATTTAGCTTCTATATCTTAATATCTAGCTGTGCAAATGCTGCTCGCAGCGCTATCGGTGCATAAACTGTCTTATCTGATTTTGCCTTGTGAGATCTGTTGATGCTTTATAACTTTCTTGTTCTTTTTTCGCAGCTTAGTGCATACTCGAGCCTTTTGGAAGAAAATGGAACCAATGCTAACTTTCATAAACTCGAAAATTTAGCTTTCTTAAAACACCGAGTTGGTGCCCATTATGCTTTAGATATGTCATCATTGATTGTACTTGTTTCCTTGTTGGGTTGGGACGGATCTCACATTGGAACTTGTGGTCGATTAACCTTGTTGAAGAGCTTGAGATGAGCATGTCTGCATGCCCGATGGTGAACACAATGTGATAGCATCCACCGACTAACGGATGGAGAATTTCTGTGATGAACTCTGGGATGACTCAAGAATTTAAGCCTCCTTTCCGTAATCTGCTCTAATTGAAGAAGCCGGACCATCTAGGGTATGGCATGTTTGTGTTTCTATTAGGCGCCGCTAATATTATTGTTTCGATTACGGTGCATCTGTATTCAATATCTTGATTTATTTAAGCTGGAGGTGAGACATCCGCTAATACTTTTTCCTTTCGAATCAATCAGTAATCTCCTTCTGATTCTGAGATAACCTCATATCCTTTTAGTCGCATATCGTATTCGACGGATGAGAAGTGTTTGATTATTATTTTTACAGAGGACACGGTGGCATCATTGATCATTGACATGCTCCAATGGCCACACGTAATTGTTGTTCCTCGGGTGGAGTTGACATGCTCAATGGTTGATATTGTTGTTCATTGAGGGTCTTGGACACATTTGTAGATCATTTGTAGTTTAGGACAAGAACAACGACCTATGGATTCTTGGTCATTCTTCTCGGATCTACAAGCATAGGCGAGTTCAATGTTTGATCACAAACATCTGGGTGATATTTGTTTTTTACTTTTTCAATCGGTGGGTGTTGTTATATTTGTCTTTGGGCTCAATGTATTGGTCCTTCAATTACTTGGAAGGTATCCAAATATTAACGGACAACCCATGATGAAGAAGGATGTTAACAAGCTGCTATTTGAGTATTACCCGAGAAGAAACATAGGACCGTGCATGTTAACGATCCTTAAATTGTGTACTCTAACGTGTTAGAAGTACCCCAAGTCGATCACCAAACACACATGAAACCGATGAACGACGGCAACAGCGGGAAGAACACCAAGAACGCACCAACATCAAAATGCATATCTCATTCAAGTCTACAAAATTTTAATTTTATTTAGCACAAAATTTTTGGCCCAATGAAACAACCAACCAAACAACATCTCGACAAACCGCCCAATGAAAGCTTGACCAACCAAACAATATCTCAAAGACAAACTGGCTCAACAGAAAGCGACCAACCAAACACCCCACTGGCTCAACTTCGATCAGATGACTCAGACAGACAAGGCTAGTCTCATACAGGAAACCAAACACACCCCTAGTGTACAACAAACTAATCGCTAGATAAGTTGGACTCGGGCATTATCATGTACAGAATAACATATACGCTAGCCCCCTCCCTCAATCTTAACCGGGCAAAGCCACGCTGGGATTGTGCCGAAGATTTGCAAATTGTCGTTGCGGTAGCGGCTTGGTGAGAATGTTAGCTGCATGATCCTGAGGTCCAATGAGCCTGATGTCCAAAGCTCATCGCGCCACCCTTTCTCGAACAAAATGAAAGTCGATTTCTATGTGCTTGGTTTGGGCATGGAACACTATATTAGCCGAGAGGCACGTTGCTCCAAGATTATCACATACCAAAGCACCGGTGGTCTTGACTGAAAACACCAAGTTCTGAAAGAAGCAACGGGGTCCAAATGAGCTCAGCCATAGCATTCACCATGGCCTTATACTCCGCCTCAGTACTAGACCAGGACACGAGAGCTTGCTTGCGCGAGCTCCATGAGATCAAATTTGATCCAAGAAAGACTGCAAAGCCACTGGCAAACCAGCGGTCGTCAACACAACCCACCCAGTCGGCATCGGAAAACTTCAGATAACGAAGAATCCGTTTGACAGCAGTCCAATGGGCATCGGTAGGAGCATGAAGGTATTGGCAGACCTTATTGACAGCAAAGGCAATATCAGGCCGCGTGATGGTAAGGTACTGGAGGCCACCAACAATAATTTTATATTGTGTAGCTTCATGATCAACCAAAGGTGTACCAATGGCCTTAGACAATTTGTCTGTAGTAGACATGGGAGTAGACGTCGGGCGGTATTCTACCATGTGAGCACGCTGCAGGGGCTCGGCAATGTACTTCCTTTGCATCAACTGAATACCTTGTCCATCTGGAACAGCTTCAATATCAAGAAAGTAATAGAGGTGACCTAGATCCTTAATGGCAAATTCAGTGTTTAACCGATAAAGAAGATTATCCGAAGCCAGTGTGCTGGAGCCTAAGGTCGTCCACATAAATGAGGACGAACATTGTCGTGCCACCATGATGATAGATAGACAAACAATGACGTGTCTGCCTTGGAAAGTGAAAAAAGTAATTCACGTAAACCACACTAGAACTGTGTAAACCAATAATCAAGCAACTAGTAGACGTAATCCAAGACAATACTACGTAAACCAACAAAGTAACTTGGAGAACTCACAGAGAGAGCGCTCCAACGATGTTAGATAGTAGCTCCAACCCGGCCGCACGCGCCGCGATGCTCTCACAAATCGTCAACGTGCACATGTTGTCCTGCCGAATTGACCCGAGAGGGTTGCCTCCACGTTGTCTGCTCCATTGTGGGGCACACCCCACCGCTCGCCTTGCTTCTGGGACTGGCGTTGGTCGCGTCGGCAACGTCATGCTCTGCGTCGAGCACACCGCTCCGGCGTCCTGTTGCAGCTCCGACGTGGATGGGGAAGGGAGGGGCGATGCCCTGTTGCAGCTCCAGGCTCCGACATGAATAAGGAGGGAAGAGGTGTGGCGGAAAGTGGGGAACGGGAGGGGAGAGGCGAGTTTAGCCGGATCTGCGGAGAAAGAGGGTGGGAGGCAACAATGGCGGCTGGAGAGAGGGAGAGAAGAGGTGGAGACGGTGGAGGCTTACACATGGGCCCCTTACCTTCTCTAATCAATTTGCTGACTGGGTTTCCATCTCAGTCAAAAAGCGGCTCACATACGAAAACATCTACCACATTTGTGCCATGTTAGATGAAAATGGCGGTGATATATATGGCCTCAAGGGGGGTCAAATGGATTTTTTTTCTACCAAATTTCAACCGAAAACTTCCTTGATTTAGCGAAGTAGCCAGATTATATATATTTGAAATTATATTTTTGGATTTTATGAAGAAATTTCAAAAGAATATCAGCAGCAAGATGTTCATTTGAAAAGAAATAATGTCAACATGTTTGTCCGGGATTGTTAACTCCTTGTACGCGATGAAGCCAGGTGGACGTAGAATTTCCAGGATGAATATTGCTTTCCATGTTGAGCTTTGATTGTACTTGTACCACCATCAAAGTAGCTATCACCATGACACCGAGTCACCAACTCCCTCATTGAACACCGCACGCATGCCTGGCTGAATAGTGATTTCTGTGTTGAGCTCTCTGAGGCACGTACAGTTCCAAATTTCCAACAATGGTTCCGGTTTTTCCAGATAAATCTCACGTACAAGCCATGTCTCTTTTTTATTTTGTGGGGTTACCTATACTCGCACGGTTGCACCTGACATATCATATTGCTGCACATATCACAAGAAAGCAATCTGGAAGCGAAGCTAATTAACACGTACGGATAAAACTTTTACGAGGATAGCCCTGATGTAAGGATGTTCCTCACAGCCGTTCGATCTCCACAGGGGATCACCCTATGAAAGATTCTTCTAATGAACAGATGCGTTCTCTAGGCTGAAGTCCCATGGGGAAAGTTTCCCTGGGTTAGCTAGAAGGGTCATTTGGGAGTCCACAGCGTCGGGATTTTTCAGCCCGATCCGCACGATACCCCCAGGGAAAAGATAATCCCCTGGCCATTCAGGATTTTTTCTCCCCGCTACATCGCACGACACCGCAAGGCCACAACCTGTCTCCATCGCCGGCCACTCGCGAGTTGGGACTCCTACCAATCAGCGACACCTCCTACCACTCCAGCGCAGCCTCTTCCTCGGTTTGCCCCTCGTCCTCTTGCTCCTAGGTTTTGTTCTTGTTCTCATGGATCTGGTGCTCCTATGTCTTTTTGAGGAAGCAGAGGAGAAGTTGTTGTTCTGCCGAAGCATCGGAGGTTCCTTTGCCGCCGAAGCATCAGTTGGTCAGCTTGGGGTATGTCTCCTCCTCTCGATCTGCTGCTTAGGTTTTGTTGCTCCTCTTCAAGCTGCGGTTTTGTTTTTTACTCCTTTTAATTTCTCATGCTAGCAAGGAACAGACGGTTCATATTATCCTATGTCTCCTCTCACAGATATGCTGCTTAGGTCTTTTTCTTGTTCTATCAAGAGATTCCTGAACTTTATGATTTATATGATCAAAGAACTATACTTTGAATCAAGGGGGCTTATTTTCTTGTAATCATTCGGATGGTTCACAGTTCTGGAAAGGTCTCCAGAAAGTCAAACATTGGTCTATGATTTTGGCTTGATACTAGGCTGAGCCGCTGAGAGGCTCTCCTCTAAATACATCGGCTCCCAAAAATTAATGGAATCTTTTGTTTTTATATAGAGCCAGTTCCTTAGCGGTTGACATTTCCCTGGAGGTACTATTGGCTTGTGGTTGTGATAGACAGTAATCTGCTTGTTTTCTGGCTGTCAATTTGTTTTGCTATACCGTCACATGTTCCATTGCTTAACTGCATATTGGAATATCGTCTCCATGCATGCTTTTTTTAACACTTTCCGTTCTGTGCATGTCAAAGACTATACCAGTTGAAATACTTAATAGTTTTTGCATTTTTGGGTCTACTGCAGTGTAAGGTAGTTTCCAATTTCCAAGGGATGCTGGTTGTGTTAATGCACTGCCCTCTGTTTCCTGATCCAAATCTTTGAATGAAGTTATTTATCTATTTTTCTGAAGGAAAAAGTTATTTATATTGAAACAGAGCATAAGCTAGGTAGCAGTAGTTTCCAAAGGATATTGGTCACGTGAATGATAGTTTCCTGATCCAAATCTTTGAATCAATTATTTATCTTTATATGAGTATGCTCATTGTTTACAAGTTTAGAATGTTATGTGGATGGGTATGCTCATTGTTTGCAAGTTTAGACTGTAGTTCCTAGGGAGGATGATACTGCAAGTTCCAAATTTTATTCAGGGAGAGTATGGCTGCGAACTGAACTTTGGAGTTCGTCAAAGATTTCTGTAGTCATTGTTAATTTCTGTTGAATGAACATGTATTGTTGTTTCTGTGAGGATTTGTATCAATTGCATGCCTTGTATGATACACTTTGCATTGGTTTTGTAACATCCCAAAATAAGGGTTTATGTTTCAAATGTATAAAAATATGAACCTTTTAAAACTTATGATGCACCTTATTGTTATTTGATTTTCCCTGGGCTTTTATTCAAGGATACATTGGATTTTAAAACCTAAACAACAATTCTTGCAAACATAAACCTATGGGATAAATAAAACAAAGTGAAATAAAGTGGCAATTAAAAATCCAGACTTATCATAATTACACTAAGTATGAAATGGGAAAATTAGTTAAAGCATACCTTGCAAAATTTCTTCAATTCAAATAAATGAGAATGCTAGCAAATAGAACCATTAAAGATTTTCTAAGAAAAATATAATACATAAAAAAAACCCTAGAAAAAAATTATACAAGGATCTATACTAGGTTAGAAGCCACCCCAAAAAATTTAGAATTTTCAGAGCTATTTTGATATGTTTAATAAATCCTATAAGCTCTCTGCCCTTTTTGCAAAAGCTAAAAACCTAATTTAATTCCCCCTCTCGCTGACGTGTGGACCCCACCGTCAGGCCTCCTATTCCTCTGGCTAAGCCACGTTGCAGTCAAACTAACTCAGCAACGCACCCACTTACCTCTTGCTAGCAAGCGGGTCCCGCTTGCCAGGCATTCTTCTCCACACAACGCACACACTGCGCCAGCGCACGCCCGCGCATGGACACGCCACACCATGCCGCTCCAGCTCACCGAGCCAACCACCCAAGCTCATTGCCAGTTTTACCGCATGCCCCCGGTTTGTAGCACCCTCGCCCACACCGCCCGTGCATTAATCACCCGGTCAAGTCGTTCAATTGCCCTAGCGTCGCCCATGTCCGTATGTCACTAGCACGTCGCCAAGCGCCTCCTCACAGTCTCTCCGCCCATGTCCTATAAATAGCAGGCCTAAAGCAGCCTGGGCTCCCCCTTTACCACCCCAAGCTATCCCCCTCTTCCCCGCTCTTCTTACCCAGTGCAACAGCAAGGAGAAGCGAGTTCTCATTTTTCGATCGACGAGCCACCCCGTCGTTCCGGCCACAACAGTGACCTCCTCCCCTCTACAACCCCGTCATCATGTGTTCCGGGCCACCATCAACCTTTCCCCTAACCTAATTTTGATCTTTGTGCACAGGAGCTCGCCGAAGCACTCATCTTCCTCGGCTCTGGCCAAAACAATCAACTTCGTCGCCCCAGCCTCTCCAGTGGGACCTAGGTCAATCACCGGCGCCTGAAGCATTGCGTGGGTACCCTAGACTTCCCCAAGCATCACTAAGGCTCCTCTTCTGTAACACCCCGACCTGGGAGGTCTCTAGGCCTAGCTGCAACAGGACCCAGGAGGTCTTGTCGCGGCTAAACCAGGAGGTCTCCCAGTCTGGGCAATGACCTGACCAGAGGCTCACCCGAGAGGTCCTCCAAGTCCTCCCAAAAAGTCCACTAGGACCTCCCAAGAGGTCCAACAGGACCTCTCGGAAGTCCTCCAGGACCGCCCAAGAGGTCCTGAGAGAGTCCCTAAGGAGGTCGTGGAGCTAAGGCGCCTAAAGACCTCCCACGGCCAACCCAGTGAGGTCGGGAACCGAGGTCTCCTCAAGACCTCCCACGACCAACCGAGGAGGTCGTGGAGGCCGAGACTACCCCAGTCCACTCACGACTGCACTGAGGGTGGTCGTGGAGGACTGAGGGCACTCCAAGATCCCCTGTGCAACTGAGCTAGTCCCAAGGATCAATAGCTAGCTCATCACAGCATACAAGAGTGGTAGCATACACTTCAACAAGATCTTTATTAATATCAACAAAGTTGTTTACAAAGGGGAGGCATTAAAGCCAACAAACCAGAACACAGTGGAAGCTAAACATAAAGGCCATCCGATACACCACAGCACAATGGTGGAGGCACATCCTAGTCGCCGGGACCACTTGGTCCATCGCCTGACTCATCATAAGGCTTCCTTCCTGCTCAAAAGATTATTTCAAGCAAGAGTGAGCACAACAACCGTGCTCGCAAGTTACACCCGTCAATTAATAGAATGACATGCATAAATGGATACCTCAAGAGAAGGCATAATATGGTTGATTTGCGTAAAGCCAAGTTTCTTTCAATTACAAATACTAAGTTCCAAGGTAATTATACAATATCTAAAATTCATTTTGTAAATCTCAGTTTTCAGTTGGATAACATTCATCATCAAGATGGTGAAGGGTACCCTCCTATCACAAGGCTCCCTGCCTAGCCCATGGGATAGAAATCCCAAAACCAGTTTATCAAAGTCTTTTGAAAACAAAACCAAGTCTAACTTTGAGTGGTCTTTGCTAGCACGTCCATGACTGTGGACACGGCTATTCGAATAGTTTTCACTCTGCAGAGGTTGTACACTTTACCCACACGACATGATTCCTCCAGTTTGTTTGGCATTCGTCAACGCCACCTCTCACTGCCAAAGGTAAGAGGTCTAGAGTTCATGACAAGGCCTTTACAATGCATCATTCCATCACAGCCCCTCCTCGCTAAGGTTTCGCTTCCATTAGATAGAAACCCGCCGGAAAAACCCCATCTTGCGCCAGTGGGAAACATAGGTTATAAAAGACCATAGGCCATGAAAGACCTCCCACACATCACAGTGGAACAACCGCGGTGGAACTTTGTAAATTAATTGGCCAGGTCCCACGCCCTATTCTAGAGACGTGTGGTTGTACGGGGGTGGCATAGCCCATTATAGGCTTAGCAAAAGGACGCTCAAAGGCCGGTTCTCAAATGACTAGGGCGACAACCATAGAACCCCTGAGCCTCAACTCTACCCAAGTTGAGCTCGTGCATGGACATGCACCAACCAAGCAACCAATTCGCCCCAGTCCAAACCAATTTTTTCCTTTCATTTGCTTTTCAAAAATATTTAGGAGCTCCCATGACAACCCAATGACATGGCTTAAAACCTTTAAACAGCAATTGGTCATGTTGGTAAAATTTCCCCAAACCAAATACTTTTGGTCTAAGCAAGACTAAGCATAAGATTTCACAATTGCTCCTGGTTCACACTATTGTATCAACCAAAATTTATCTAGGGTAACAACAGATTTGGTTCGATTTCAATGTTGGCCATACAAAGGAGATAGGCATAGCTATGAGTTTAAAGACAGGTATTGAAATAACTTAGTAAAGTAAGCATGCATTAACATTTAAAATGGACATATATAGGGTGAAATAATGGGTGCAATATGATCAAGAGTGTAACTTGCCTCCTGCTTGAAAGCCTTACAGATCTTCTCCCTCACAAGCTCAGGCTCACCAGCGACATCGAGGTCTACACGTGAACAAAGCAAGGCAGAAAAAGGCAACCAAGTAAGATCCAAAGAACTTCCAAAAATGAACCAAATAGCAACGAACAGAGTAGGAGAACTAAGGAAGGGCCCTCAAAAGGAGGTCCAAGGTGCTGGCCGAAGGAGGTCAGATGGATTGGAGAAGAGGTCCAGAGAGCCGGTCGAGGAGGTCTGGAGGTTTGAGGAGGTCTAGCGAACAATTTGTGAGAGCCAGAGAGCTAAAATGAGGAAAAGGCAAAGGAAGAGAGCTTGCCCAAGCTTATAAAGCTAGAGTTGCTGGGAGGTCTAAAGCACACGGGGTCAAGAGCAGGTGAGGAAAAGATGGGAGCTAGTACAAGAAGTGACACAAAGATAGCACGGGTGCTGCAAAAAGGACGGTAGCACTTAATGCGACACAACAGGCATTAAATGTTTTGAGAACTTTCAAGTGCAAAGGACATGGTCAAAGGATAAAGAAAGAGGTCGTGACTGACAAATGGGACCAGTCAAAGCTCAAGGGGAGGACCTCTCCCACGGGGGAGGTCCGAGCACAGGACCGGAGGTCCAAAGACACAACAATGAGGAGGCCCTATGGACAGGAGGTCCAAAAGACACAACAATGAGGAGGTCCAAAAGACACAACAATGAGGAGGTCCTATGGACAGGAGATTCAAAAGACACAACAATAAGGAGGTCCTATGGACAGGAGGTCCAAAAGACACAACAACAAGGATGTCCTATGGACAGGGGGTCCAAAAGAGGAGGTCTTATGGACAGGAGGTCCAAAAGATACAATAATGTGGAGGTCCTATGGACAGGAGGTCCAAAAGACACAATAATGAGGAGGTCCTATGGATAGGAGGTCCAAAAGACCTGCTCACGGGAGGTCCGAGGTCAAGATCAAAAGCAAAGGGGAAGTCTTAACGGTCAGATCTAACAAAGGAGAAGGTCTGGACGGTTAAGATCTCCATAGGGGAGGTCTTAACGGTCAGATCTAACAAAGGGGAGGTCTGAACGGTTAAGATCTTCAAAGGGGAGGTCTTAATAGTCAGATCTAACAAGGGAGAGTGCGAGCGGTTAAGATCTCCAAAGGGAGGTCTTAACAGTCGATCTAACAAAGAGGAGTGCAGACGGTTAAGATCTCCATAGGGAGGTCTTAACGGCGAGATCTAATAAAGGGAGGTGCGAGCGGTTAAGATCTCCAAAGGGAGGTCTTGATCGAGATCTAACAAAGGGAGGTGCGGGCGGTTGAGATCTCCATCGGGGAGGTCTTAGCGGTCGAGATCTAACAAAGGGAGGTTCGAACGATTAAGATCTCCAAAGGGAGGTCTTAACAGTCGAGATCTAACAAAGGGAGGTGCAATCATAAAGAGATTCAAACCAACAAAAAGTGGTCTAGACTAAAGGAAATTCAAACCAAGATATGAGGGGAGGTCCAGAGGGGTCAAGTGAGGTATGATCGAGAAGGAAAGATCTGGACGTGGGAAAATGTCCAACTTGGAATTTGGACATAAGGGCATGTCTAGACAGAAGGAAGGTCTGGACATAAGGAAATGCCTGAACAAGAGGAAAGGCCCGAACCAGAGAGAAACCAGAGGGGAGGTCTAGAGAGAGGGTCTAGACCTGGGGAGGTCTAAACCACAAAGGAAGGTCTAAACCTCAGGAGAGGTCCAAACCACCAAGAAGAGATTAAGAGAGAGGTCCTAACCCAAAGGATGGTCTGGACCAAGAGGATAGTCTGAACAGAGAGGAATTCCAAAAGGCAAGGGAAGGTCCGAGCAGACAAGAAAAGGAAAACAGCACCAGAGGCTAATCAAGAGGGAAGTCTAGGGAGAAAGGGCTGAGCCAAGGGAAGAGCAGAACAAGCGGAGGCAAGGGAAATCAACACGAGAGCTCTGACAGCTCCAAAGAACCAAACTTTAGGGTTAGTTAAAGTTCGGTTTAGTCATTTTAAACACCCAAATTCTGAAAATCTCAAGTTAAGCTTTTGAAACTACAACAAAACCGGATGGTTCTTTTTATTTTGAAAGTTTTCAAAAAAGCTCAGAAAACCAGGGTATTACATCTTCCCCTCCAGCAAGCTCCCGACGACAACCTCACCCTCACCATCGCTAGTTGTCACCGCTGGAGCTCCTCGGGCCACCTCGGTAGCCACCTCCTATACTGGCGAGTTCCTAGCACCAAGTAGTAGCTCATGCACGCGCCATTTAGCTTAGGGCGCCACCGGAATCATAGTTGTCATGTTAGCCGTAGCGCCCCGCCACCATTCTCTGGTGCGCCGCCACTACCGGCCATTTCGGCCATCGCCGTCGATACCTCTGGGTGCACGAGTTCATGGGGATCCCGTTTTGACCACCCAACCGCGCCGCCAAGCTCCCTGTCTCTGGCGACAAGCCAGAGAAGCCAACGGCTGGGAGCTCCTCTGCGTTGTCAGAAACGGACAATTAATGTAGCCATCATTTACTAACCAAATCAATGTTAGAGCGTTAATCATTAGGTAAATCCAGGTTTAATTGTGGCTTGTTTGACGTGGGCCGTCTTGCGAAATCCAAAACGATAATGAGTGGTTTTACTATTCGGTCACTGAAGCGTGGGCTCGAGGCCATTAATTGCACTGTAGTGCACCGCATGAACCAAAACCCTGTGCTATCAACTTTGGTCCACACGCACTGTGTTGTAGACCGAGCCATCGACACCTGGGTCCCTCCTGTAAGGATTAGATTTACTTCAGAAATTTAAATAGAAAAGAAAATAAAATCCAGAGGGCCCACATGTCATATTCTACTGATTTTCGGCTGGAAAATAAATCAAAAAGAAAATGAAAAAGGGAGTGGACCCCACCTGTCAGAGAGACATTCTCTCTCTCCCTTTTCTGGATTTTCAATCCAACTCAACTTCAAACCTTAATAACGTTTGCTACAGAACTGCAAATGAGTTGATTTTGTCTCTAAATTTGTCTAAAATCATAATCTACCTTAATATGCAAAAATGTTTGAATTTGGTTACTTTTAGAATTTATTTGCATTATTTAATTGGTTTTCTACTCTTTTTACAATAGATATTGATTGCGTGAACGAAATCTCCGACGACCAACCAATCTCATATTCAGAACAACCTGAGCAAGGCAAGCACCCCCTTTGACCATGTTGATACTACCATTTTACTTATTGTATTTCTTTTCGCAATGCTATTATTGCATGTGTGTAAGTTCTGTATGAAAATGTTATGAATGGGAACTCGGTAGTTATAAATTCCTACATACTGCATATATCACCATGAAATCTTGATCCTTTACTGTTGTAGCCATTAAATTATGGGTTAGACAATATATAATGTCTTTTGGGACTTTTGAGCGCGATCATCGCACAACTGCTACTAGAATGATATATCTTCTGAGAAGTTGATAAAATGACAATATGATAAATGTGAATTTGGAAGATTTTGAAAATGCCCAGAGGAGGTATCTCTATTATTTTGTATAAAAATAAAATGCAAAACCTAGTTTTGGACGCGGACGAGTTATATCATATTCTGAAAAAGTAGGAAAGGAGTCTCACTAGTAGATAAGGGGATTCTCGCCCGAGTCAATTAACATTAGAGAATTAATTGAAATGAGAAAGGTATTTAACAAGAATTAAAAAGAGAAATCAGATTTTTAGAGGAGAAATAATCTTGGCCTTTCGGCCCACATTGTTTGGCCCAAGTGAGAATCTGGTTTAAGAAGGGGGCAACCAAACCCTAGGCAATGTTTACTGTAGCATGTGGCTACTGCAGCACCACCACCACTGTAGCAAACCCTTCCCCTGCTGCCACGCCCTCCATGTTGCCCCCTTTGCTGCTCCTTGCTGCCCCATCGGGAGGAAGAAGAAGAGAAGAAGAAGAAAGGAGAAGAAGGGTTCTCATGGGGATTTGTTCAGCAATCTCCAGCGGTTCTACAAGGGTAATGATCGACGTTCTTCACTGATTGATTCATAGTAGATGCGAAATTGATTATGTTTAATGGATCGAAGTCCTGCTGTGAGTAAATCACATTTTGTCTAGTTTATTGTGCGACTATTTTCATGTACTTAGATGCTGAATTAGAGGATCTCATCTCCTAGAGTTATGTGGGATTCGTTCTTAGCTTTTCGTAGACTCAAAGATCACTTGATTCTGAATTACGGTTTAAAAGTTATGATGAATTCTTTTCTGCTATCTAGAAAGTCTGACGAGAATTAACATTCACTTTGTTTATTAAAATATGATTATGTTAGGAGCTGATTCAGAAATGTTGCCCCAAACTATTTCTGTAGATAATTCCATTAGCTTTCAGGATTGTTAAAAAAACACCCTATTTGGATTTGTAGAACAAAAGTATGTATGTTTTAATTTTACTGTCCAGATTATATGTCGGGTTCTGACATTACGTTTGATCTGTGTGCCACATATTGTTAAAGGCAAAATCTGAATATCATGCCAACTAGACTTTTGAAGGTTATGTTCTTAGCTTTCTAGAATAACAAGAATCGTGTATTTTGGTTAATCTGCTCAAAAGTTATGAGATTTTTTACTTCTGCTGTTCAATTCTGCTACACAGATTATGTATTAGACTTTCATCTGAATGTTATCCTAAGATTTTGGCCGAATTAGAAGATTCAGACAACTAGTTTAATGTGGAGATTTTCGTTACCTTTCTATAGGATCTAAGATCACTCCATTTTGAGTCTCAGAGCAAAAGATATGATGTTTTTAGTACCGTTGTCCTGTTTATCGTCCTGCTAGAATGTCGGTTATATTGGATAGAACAATTATGAACCTTGGGTTTAGGAATATAAGAGTAGGCATTGCGAGTAGCGTCTTATTCATGTTGTTTCTTATTCAAGCAATTAAATTGTGTAGGTGGAGGGAATTTGAGATTAGTGGCTTCATCCTTGCCTCCTAACGCATCGTAGTTCGAAAGGCAAGTACAATTGAATTGTCTTGATTGTTGATTGTTTCACTTGATGGGTGAATATGCAATGGGTAATTCCGGTATTTCTTGTTTCCCTTCATAATTGAAGTACCATGATTATTCGGTAGTATGTTTACGTTTGATATATTCATTCGCTCCTTCTTTCATGTTCATCCACGAGAGTAGGTAGTGAAGTCCCATTGTTCCAATATGGGCAAGTACATTTTGTAATGTACTGCTGTTGATTGTTCATAGTGTTTTATGTTCATGCCATGACTGAGTAGTATGGTGTGTGAGTAGGTTTCATTGATTTCTGTTTCGTTCCATGTATGTGAATCATGCTTCTTGAGTTTTCGTCTTACAAATTCATAAATTCATTCATTCATACATTGTTCATGATTCACCCACGGGAGTGGAATGTAAAGACCCATCAATTTCAGTATGGGCACATAAGACCCACCATTCCAATGTGGGCAAATTGGATCCCCATTATGAAACATCCTTCTTACGGGCCTTGGATCCCCATATTTTGATAATGCGGGCCTAAGTGAACACCAACGGGTGTGTCACTGGCTATACCGGTATAAGCAGAAGTAGAGTTCATGCATTTCATTCATTCATATGATTTCTGTTATTCTAAATTCATATTCTATAATGTGATTGTCATGTTCTTAATCGTTCATTCTACATTCGGATTCTATTATATGATGATGTGTTCTTATTCGTTCATCCTACATTTGAATTCTATTATATGATGATATGTTCTTACTCGTTCATTCTATTATGTTCTTATTCAGTATGGTTCATATTGTTTTATTGTACTTGCTGAGTCGTGGACTCATTCTTGCCATGTTTACTTGTTTTAGGTAAACATTGAAGACGGCATGCTTAGGAGGGAATAGTCACGAATCATTCATTCACTTCACATTACCTACTTGTTAATTAGATGAACTTGTTAGTACATTTTCATTCAAAAATCATTGGATTGTAATAAATGGAGTTTGATGGTTGATGTTAACTTTCCTTAAGATATGATTGAATTAGTAATTGCCTAAGATCTTCGTATAGCCTATTGATAGGAATATCATAGATGATTCAATTTGATTAGGTAATTAGAGTTTGATATGTTGTTGATTTCTGGTTCAATTCTTATATTCATTCTATTAGATGTTGACCTTTTTATGTTGTTAGTCGAAAGATTGTTGACATTATTCCGTATTGTTGTTGTATGTTAGTCTTTTAGGTATTATATTGGCTTCCGCATAGCTAGGGTGTTACAATGTATCTCGATCATCGACACGCCTCTTGATGCACATCAAGGATGTCCTAAGATTTCGCGGGTTTGTTCTGGTAATCAGGTGGAAACCATTATCAGTCAACTAGCGACAACTGAGCTGGTACAGATAATTGGAACCCTGATTTTAGGTGAGACTACGTAGGTAATGTTGGATTATACTATTCTAGGGTGGTACAATAGAGACCCATAACAAATGAACCCGGATCATGTATTACTGCAGAGGTCTACGGTATAAACAGTGATTTTCGATCGAAGTGAAGATCCCTCTTAATGTCATACACAATCCATAACAAATGGGATGTAGGTGCCGTCATGTAACAGCCCAAAAATTCATAATTGTAAAAATGATGGGTTTTTAAAACTTTTTGTATAAATGACTATTATCGTTCGTTTGCCTGCACCTTTGAGATTTGTTTGAGGACATTTTGCACCTCTTCTGCTCTCATGATTTTATCTACCATCGTGTTTGGATTTCATTAAGTGAATGTCAGGATTTTAGTTAACCTAAAATCCTGTCATTCTACCTATTCCCAAGTCTTTTTTAACTTTGACCTTCCTTCTCATTCCTCTCCTAGGTTAAGTGTTGAGCAACCTAGTGCCTAGTCTGGCTCACTTGCTCCCGTGCCTCCCCTTTTGTTGTTCCTTCGACCAGCAGGGGTCAAGCCAAGGCAGCCGTGCCACCCACACGTGCGCTGCGTGCACCAAATCAAAGACACGGCATGGCATGGTGTTGTCTATAGGCCATTAATAGTCATCACCTAGGTTGTCACTCAAGCGCCTTTGTCTTGCCATTACATCCAAATTGACCCCAACCACTCATTTGGTTGTGTCAAAAGTGCCAATACATATATGTGCTCCAAGCCCCTATTGCTTTTCCTTCGCCATTTCAGTGTTAGCCTCATTCTCTTCTTCCCCCAAGAGAAATTCGAGCTCCAGTCATGCTCAAGCACTCGTCCCTATTAAGTGCCCTCACAACCACCACCTTGCCACAGGCAACCATCGCCTTGGAGACCACTCTCCTATCACCTCCGACTAGGACATTCCAACACATCCGAGTAGGCCAATCACCAGCTTCTAGAGAGCAACCTTGAAGACCAAAGACCACCCTCCTTTCCCTCAAGCTACTTGCAAAGACTGAGCTTCTTCCATTCTTTGTGATCCACCAAAGACCATCTCAGCTTTGGCTAACTATTCCCCAGATTCTATACTGGTAAGTTCCTAGTGGACAGAAACTCTTCCTAGTTTGAGCTGCCTTGTTTCTTCCTCTAATGTTCTCTAGTTCTTACTTTGGTTTTTCCGCTGGTTCATTCGATTGCATCAATACAGTCGAATCCTTGTTTCTTTCGACCTCTGCTGTGTAGTTGAACACTTCTCTCATTCGACTACACACGGTTAACATTCACAAGACCACCCCCGTGGTCGCGACCTCCCATTTTACAAAGACCACCCTCCTAACCGTAACCTTCCTCTTTTGCAAAGACCACCCTCTTGGCCTTACCGCAAGGACCTCCCTAGGACACAGCGCCTCCACGACCTCTCAGGCCATAGCACCTTCACGACCTCTCCGGGTCGCAACGCTCACACGACCTCCCTCGGTCGTAACACTTCCAAGACCTTCCCCTGGTCGTAACACCCTCACGACCTTCCCCTGGTCGTAACGCTCACAAGACCTTCCCTGGTCCCGGTATCTCCAAGACCTCCTTAGGTTCTATCATGACCGTCGGGACCTCCTCTACATTTATCTTGACTATCAGGACCTCCTTGCCGTTCAACTTGACCGTCGAGACCTCCTTTGCGTTCATCTTGACCGTCGGGACCTCCTTTGCGTTCATATTGGCCGTCAGGACCTCCTTTGGTTCCATCCTGACCGTCGGGACCTCCTTTGCAGCCATCTAAGGGACCAGACCTCCCCTCACTTAGATCTAATGGACTAGACCTCCCCTCGCTTAGATCTAACAGACCAGACCTCTCCTCGCCTAGATCTAAGGGACCAGACCTCCCCTCGTTTAGATCTAACAGTCCAGACCTCCCTTCGTTGAGATCTAATGGTCTAGACCTCTCTTCGTTTAGATATAACGATCCAAACCTCCCTCTCGTTCTTTTTGCAAAAACCACCCTCCTGGTCTTTTTTTCAAAGACCACCCCTAGTACAGTAATTTCAGGACCTCCTTTGGCTATAGTGATTCCAGGACCTCCCCTAGTCACAGCACCTCCAGGACCACCCCAAGTCATAGTACTTCCATGACCTCCCTATCGTATCTTTCTAGAAACACAGTAACTCCTACGACCACCACAGATTCGTCGATCACTGAATGTTCAACTGTGCTGGTCTCACATTTCTAATCTACGAGTTTACATTATTTGGAGTTCTTTGCATATTTGAAAACGATTTGAGTTGGGATGTATGCTTATTTGCCTTTTTGGTTGTTTTGCGATTATAGAAGCCGAGGCAACCGAGGAACCGTTCATTGAACAGGATCCCGACCAGTAGCACAACGAACAAGGCGAGTCAATCATTTGATCATATTGCACCCACCTTTTACAAATTATATTGCTTTAAACTCTGAAACTGTGTTGCTATGTTTTATCAAGCTAAATTGGTCTAGGTCATAGTTAATGCCTTAACAAATACTTGTGTATAAACTTTCGATCCTTGAACTTGGACACTATCCTTTGTCACCCTAGGCTTAATGGATTGCATACTAGTTACTAAGTCGGTATCTAAGTGTCATGCATAGTCTTGCTTAGATACAATGCCATGCGGGCATTAAATTGCCCGACCACAATCCTTAAAAACTTTGAAAAATGATTTGGGGCAATTGAGGCTGGGAGCCTCGCTGGTATGTTGAAGTAAATGGTTATTTTCCAAAAACAACAAAACCTAAAAAACTGCTTTCGACTGGGCGGTTGGAAAGAATGGCTAGTGCCGGGGGCACGAGAAGATGTTGGTATGTGAATGTGTCAGCCTGGTCAAGTAAGGACCGAATCTTGTGATGACTTGTCCTGCAAAAACAGTGCAACCACAAGTCTATAATGGGTACGACCTAGCCAACTAATTTGCTCGCCTCGGCGTGGTCTCACCATTGGAGGAATGTGGCGTGGGTAAAGGGGAAAGGGAGCCACAGTAAAAAAACATGGCACAAGAGGGGGCCTCTTGGAAGTGCTTGGCACCGGACGGTGGAAACCTTAGCGGGTTGGGCTGCATTGAGGAATGAGCATTGTAAAGGCCTTGTGGTAATCTCCCCTTGATTCGCATGTCCAAGGAAACGTGTGAATATATCAAGGCGATTACCTCTTGTGGGTAAAGTGTGCGAACTCTGCAGAGTAAGAAAACTATCATGATAGGCGTGCTCACGGTCAAGAGCGGTGCTGAGAACTTGCTTGATATAGCTTTCATTTTTATAAAACCATTTGTGCTGGAAAAGAAACATGGGGTGGGACCCCAGGGATTTAAGAAAGGCCTGGTCGGGGACCAGTGGTAAATACGGGATAGCCCGAGCATTGGGTGGATGGAGCCACTCAATCGTATAGAAGATGGGACCTCCGCTAGTATTTGTAAAATGAAACTCCTTTACAAAACCTCTTTTGTAAAAATGCTAAGTCTCAGGATTTCCTATTAAGTCTAATTCAAACTTGGCTTTGTGCAAATAAAAGAACTCTAGACCTCCCTTGATTAGCCTTGCATCTATAAGAACTGCATTGTGGGTTGGCTCGCGAGTACGGTTGTGTACTCAGGCTCTGCGATTATAATCATTTCAGACCCAAATGACCAAGACTCCTACCAGTACTTCAAGGAGGATGAACCAAACGGCAGTCATGATAATGAAGCTTAGGCCGGGACCTCCAGTCGCTTGCCTGTGGGCAGAGTGAATGGATCCACCACAACTTGTTTTGTTTCCGCACTTGCTTTCTACTATGTACTTTTGGCTTTTGTTAAGCTCTCGCCTATGTGGCGCTTTTGTAAAACAGTAGGCCGCACGGCCGGATATTTATGTAATATATTATGGTCTTGCACTGTTCATTTTGAGTATCATTTACATTGAGCGAAGTTCATGATTAGTGTGTTTACCGACTCTAAGTGGATGTCCTACGATCACCATTTTTGATGGTCTAGAGCCGCTACTAAGTAACCTAGGACCTCCCTTAGCTGGTCGAGGGCCAACACAGGACCACTACCACATGTCTCACAACCACCCTCGTAGGATTTATAACTAGCTCTAGTGGGTCTAAAACCTCCTCAGGACCTCCTATGACCTCCAGGACCTCCTTAAGACCTCCTAGGACCTCCCTATGAGCTACAGGATTTCCGCAGGACCTCTCTCGACCACCTCAGGACCTCCCCTCAAGACGTCCTCAGGACCCCCTTCGACATCCTCAGTACTTCCCTTGATTACCAGACCTCCTCGGGTCCTTCTTCTCAGGACCTCCTCCACCCTTTTGTCGTATCCTCAGGACCTCCTGTACCTCTGTTGTTGTCGTATCCTCATGACCTCTTCAAGACCTCTCCAGGACGTCTTTCTAGTACACCTCAGGACCTCCTCTAGACGACTCTACTGTGTTTCCGCAAGACCCCCGCAAGACCCCCTTTGACTACTCAAGACCACTCCAAGAACAGTACTCGAAAGAAACAATGACCAGCGAAAGGATCACTCCTGGACCTCCTCGGGTTTACTCTAGAACTCTCCCAGAACCACTTCAAGACCTCCCCTGATATCCTTTTTTCGTCCAATAGTGGACGTAAGCGTGTACCAAACTGTGTGTTTGCTTGAGATGTCGTAGTTGGGTGAATGAACCAACGATGTAACTGTGGGGTGTCAGCTAGTGATCCAGTGAATGACACGTTGCACACTGTGGATCCCAAGCTCTAAAATTGGGGTCTGACAGACTTGGTATCAGAGCCAACGACTGTAGGGTAACGGCCTTAGCTAGCTAGACGACAGGAACCTAGGACTATACACTAAAGAGCAATTTAGCAGCCCTACAAAAAGTATATGTATGTATTTTCTGGCTGTTTCTTTTCTCTTGATTTCACGGAACCCACCTTTTGGTTATGTGCATTTTCGCTGATTTTCACCAGTTAACTCTATTTGTGCTGCTTTATTTTGGGTAGATTCGTGATGATTTTGTCTCCGTCATCACTTTGTGTCGCCATGTACTGCTCTCTAAAGAGTTCTCGTTAACAGATGCCTCTAAGGAGAGCAGCCGCGGGTCGTGGTCATGGCCGTGGACGTGGTCCAGCACCAGCACCACCACCCGAGCATCCCACACTAGCTCAAGTGATGGCACAACAAGCTCAAGTGTTGGCGCAACAAACCCAACTTCTACAATCAATGGCCACGGGTCAACAAGCCGGAGTAGCCAGCCATGGGACCAGGCTCGGATATTTCATGCGCACCAAGTCTCCTATCTTCTCTAGTGCGAATGAGCCATTGGAAGCTGAGGATTGTCTTCGCACTATGGAGAAAAAGTTGACACTAGCTTGCTGCTGAGAGGAAGACAAAGTGGTGTATGCAACACACCAACTCTCGGGACCAACTGCTGATTGGTGGGACAACTGCATGGCTGCCAGAGTCGAAGAAGAACCTGTGACTGATAATGAAGGAGCTGCAGCAAAAGTAGGGTGGGCTGAGTTTCAAGAAGCTTTCAGGAGCAATTTCATACCCGCCAGTATCATGCGCATGAAGAGAAATGAGTTCAGGGCCTTGAAGCAAGGCAACTCCTCAGTTACTGAGTACCTCACTAAGTTCAATCAGCTAGCTCGCTATGCGCAGAGTGATATCGTAGAGGAGGAAGAGAAGATAGATCGTTTTAGAGAAGGGTTGCGTGATGGTCTGAGAGTGCAGTTGATAGTACATGACTTCCAAGATTTTCAACAATTGATCAACAAGGCACTGCTCCTGGAGAATGAGCGCAAGACATTTAAAGCCACTCGCAAGCGAAAGATGGGAGCTTCATGGGGCTCGTCGTTTAGTGCTCAACCATCCTATGGTGCACCTTCCGGCCGTGGCTCCCGACCTACCACTTTGCCACGGCCAGCAGCTCCAGCAAGTCGGCTTGGTGGTGCCACATATACCACCCCAGTCCGACCAAGCCAATCTCAACATACCAGCACACAACTTGCCGGCCACTTGTGTTTCAATTGCAATGAACCTGGGCACTTCGCCCGCAACTGCCCACGCAAGACCTTCACCCCTGTGAAGTTTAACGTGGGGAGTACCCCGGCAAGAGTGCCGCACACCCCTGGGACAACAGCAAGGGGAAGGACCATGACTGCATTAGCACCTAGGACCACTTCATCACCAGGGCAAGGTCGAGTAAACCACATCACCACAGAGGGAGCACAGGAGGCACAGGATGTACAGATGGGTATGTTCTCAGTTAACTCCTCGCCAGCTCGTGTTCTCTTTGATTCTGGCGCATCGCATTTCTTCATTTCCTACAGATTTGTGGATCGTTGGCAATTGCCAACCTTTGTTCTTAAGAAACCTTTAGAGCTTAGCTCACCAGGGGGACTATTATGGGCCAAGTTAGTAAGCCCTGGGGTGGAAATTCGGTTTGAGGAGATAGTATTTCCAGCAGACTTAATGGTGCTAGAAGCCCAGACCCTGGACGTCATCCTCGAGATGGATTGGCTATCCAGGTATCAAGGGGTAATAGACTACACCAGTAGAACCGTAAGCCTTACCAAAGGACTTGGCCTGGTGGTCATAGTCAAGATGGACCACCCATTCCAATGGAAAAGGGCAGTCTGCTGTGCTGTGCCATAGGTGTCCCTTTAGAAGGAATGCCAGTGGTACAGGACTACCCGGACGTCTTCCCGGAAGAATTGCCAGGAGGACCACCAGATCGTGACTTAGAGTTCATCATAGAGTTAATGCCTGGGACAGCACCCATATCCAAGAGGCCCTACAGGATGCCGGTGAACGAACTTGAAGAGCTGAAGAAGCAAATTCGTGAGCTATAGGACAAAGGGTTTGTTAGACCGAGCTCATCTCCATGGAGATCTCCAGTGCTATTCGTGAAGAAGAAGGATGGCAGCATGAGGATGTGTGTAGATTATCGGTCTCTGAACGAAGTGACTATCAAGAATAAGTACCCATTGCCCAGGATTGATGACCTGTTCGATCAGCTCAAGGGGGCAACCAAGTTTTCCAAGATAGATCTGCATTCAGGGTACCACCAGTTGAAGATTAGGTCTGAAGACATCCCCAAGACAGCCTTCTCTACCTGATATGGCCTTTATGAGTTCACTGTCATGCCATTTGGGCTAACCAATGCTCTGGCCTATTTCATGAACCTGATGAATTAAGTGTTCATGGAGTACTTGGACAGATTTGTAGTAGTATTTGTTGATGACATATTAGTCTACTCTAAGGACGCCGAGGAGCACACACAACATCTGAGAGAGGTGCTAGATACCCTCAGGGAGCACCAACTGTATGCCAAATATAGTAAGTGTGAGTTCTAGCTATCCGATGTTAATTTTCTTGGGCCATGTCATATCTGCCAATGGAGTGGCCATGGATCCAACCAAGGTGGAAGCTATCATTGAGTGGCAACCACCTACCTCAGTGACTGAGGTTCGAAGCTTCCTCGGATTGGCGGGATACTACCGCCGATTCATTGAGGGATTCTCCAAAATTGCCTGACCTCTCACCCAACTACTGAAGAAAGAAAGAAAATTTGAATGGACCGAAGGGTGTAAGAAGAGTTTCCAAGCATTAAAAGCTCACTTGACCTCTGCCCAGGTTTTGATCCTCCCTGATATCCATAAGGACTTTGAGGTATATTGTGATGCCTCTCATCAAGGCCTAGGAAGTGTGCTGATGCAAGACAAGAAAGTGATAGCTTATGCATCTTGGCAGCTTCGGCCACATGAAGAGAACTATCCTACTCATGACCTAGAGTTGGCGTCAGTAGTACATGCCTTGAAGATATGGCGCCACTACCTCATTGGAAACCATTGCAACATATACACATATCATAAGAGCCTCAAATACATATTCACCTAGCTAGATCTTAACTTAAGGCAGCGAAGATGGCTGGAGCTCATCAAGGACTATGATTTGGATCTGCACTATCACCCGGACAAGGCCAATGTTGTGGCTGATGCACTAAGCAGGAAGTCATATTGCAACCACATTGGGACTCATAAGTGGCAGCCTTTCCTAACTGAAGAACTTGAGAAGCTCAATCTAGAAATAGTACCACAGGGAAGCCTCTCTGCCTTGGAAGTCCACCCGACCTTGGAGGAAAGAATCAAAGCTGCACAAGTAGGGAACTCTGGCACAGAAAGCCTCCGACAACTTATGGAGCAAGGAAAGGCCTCCAAAATGACGAAGGGTGATCAGGGCATCCTACATTATGGGAACGCCTTTTTGTGCCCCATCAGCAGGATCTGAAGGAGTTGATCCTCAAAGAGGCTCATGAGTCAGCATACTCGATTCATCCGAGAGGCACCAAAATGTACCAAGACTTGAAGCGACGATACTGGTGGCCACGAATGAAGAGGGACATTGCAAAGTACGTAGCACGCTGCGATGTGTGCCAACAAATCAAGGCTGAACAGCAGAAGCCTGCCGGCATGTTGCAGCCCTTACAAGTACCTGAATGGAAATGGGAAGAGGTCAGCATGGACTTCATCACTAGTCTACCCAAAACCAGGTCTGGGTCATAGTTGATAGGTTGACTAAGACTTCCCATTTCATACCAGTTAAGACCACCTACAAGGGTGATAAGCTAGCAGAGCTATACATGGCTCGGATAGTCAGTTTGCATGGTGTGCCCAAACGAATTGTCTCAGACAGGGGTTCGCAGTTCACCTCCCATTTCTGGGATAGCCTTCATGAGGCCTTGGGCACTTATCTGGCCTTCAATACGGCATACCACCCTCAGACCGATGGTCAAACTGAAAGGGTGAACCAAGTCCTTGAAAACATGCTCAGAGCTTGTGCAATAGAGTTTGCTATTGATTGGGAGAACTGTCTGCCATATGCTGAATTTGCCTATAACAATAGTTACCAGTCTAGTCTGAAGATGTCTCTTTTTGAAGCCCTTTATGGAAGACAATGCCGAACACCTCTATTGTGTTCAGAAGCTAGGGAAGGGTACCTTTTCAGACCAAATTGCTTAAAGGAGGCTGAAGACAAGGTAAGTCTTATTAGAGATCGCCTACTGGCAGCACAATCAAGGCAGAAGAGCTACGACGACTGTCGTTGCAGAGAGTTGGAGTTCAACATAGGAGACTTTGTCTACCTAAAGGTATCTCCTCTCAGGGGAACCAGGAGGTTCAAGGTCAAAGGAAAGCTGGCACCGAGATATATAGGACCATATCAGATTGTCGCCAAGATGGGAAAAGTGGCTTATCAATTGGAGCTGCCCGAGCAGTTGTCTAACATACACAACGTATTTCATGTATCACAGCTCAAGAAATACTTCCGTGTGCCTAAAGAGCAAACTCGATTAGAAGACATTGAACTTGGCAAGGATTTGGCGTACACCGAACATCCAGTGGAAATCTTAGAGGTAGTTGAGAATCTGACAAGGAACCAGACATATCGTTTGTGTAAGGTTAGATGGAGCAACCACACCGAAGGCGAAGCTACTTGCGAGCGTGATGATTTGCTGAAAGCTGAATACCCCTAGTTGTTTGATAACTGACAAGGACCTGATAGACCTCGTCCTCTTTGGATGGCTACAACTCGGGTTGGACACAGAACAACCTTGGCGATCTCAAAAGTCTTTGCGACCACTATAATTCTTATGACCTCCCATGGCCGTAAGACCTCCTGCGACCTCTTTTGGTTACAAGACCTCCCATGACCAGTCCCTTAGTCATAGGACCTCCTACGACCAGTACTTGACCAATAGTGTCTGTAGCTTTGTCGATCAGATCTTCTAGGGAAATTGTAACCTTAACTGAGTAAGGGGGGTAGGGTTTGTAACAGCCCAAAAATTCATAATTGTAAAAATGAGGGATTTTTAAAACTTTTTGTATAAATGACTATTATTGTTCGTTTGTCTGCATCTTTGAGATTTGTTTAAAGACATTTTGCACCTCTTCTGCTCTCATGATTTTATCTACCGTCGTGTTGGGATTTCATTAAGTGAATGTCAGGATTTTAGTTAACCTAAAATCCTGTCATTCTACCTATTCCCAAGTCTTTTTAACTTTGATCTTCCTTCTCATTCCTCCCCTACGTTAACTGTTGAGCAGCCTAGTGCCTGGTCTAGCTCACTTGCTCCCGTGCCTCCCCTTTTGTTGTTCCTCCGACCAGCAGGGGTCAAGCTGAGGCAGCCAGGCCACCCATCCGTGCGCTGCGTGCACCAGATCAAAGACATGGCACGACATGGTGTTGTCAATCAGCCATTAATAGCCATCACCTAGGTTGTCACTCAACTGCACTGTGCTGCCACTTCGTCAACAGCCCCAACCACTCATTGGCGGGCTGTGTCAAAAAGTGCCAATACATATATGTGCTCCAAGCCCCTATTGCTTTTCCTTCGCCATTTCAGTGTTAACCTCATTCTCTTCTTCCCCGAAGAGAAATTCGAGCTCTAGTCAAGCTCAAGCACTCGTCCCTATTAAGCGCCCTTATAACCACCACCTTGCCGCAAGCAACCATCGCCTTGGAGACCACTCTCCTTTCACCTCTGATCAGGACATTCCAAGACATCCGAGTAGGCCAATCACCAGCTTCTAGAGAGCAACCTTGAAGACCAAAGACCACCCTCCTTTCCCTCAAGCTACTTGCAGCACGGAGCTTCTTCCATTGCTGTGATCCACTGGCACCAGCTCAGCTTCGGCTAACTATTCCCCAGATTCTATACTGGTAAGTTCCTAGTGGACAAAAACTCTTCCTAGTTTGAGCTGCCTTGTTTCTTCCTCTAATGTTCTCTGGTTCTTACTTTGGCTTTTCCGCTGGTTCATTCAATTGCATCAATACAGCTGAATCCTTATTTCTTTCGACCTCTGCTGTGTAGTTAAACACTTCTCTCATTCGACTACACATGGTTAACACTCCCAAGACCACCCTCGTGGTCGCGACCTCCCATTTTATAAAGACCACCCTCCTAACCGTAACCTTCCTCTTTTGCAAAGACCACCTTCTTGGTCTTTTGCAAAGACCACCCTCTTGGCCTTACCGCAAAGACCTCCCTAGGACATAGCGCCTCCGCGACCTCTCACGCCGTAGCACCTTCACGACCTCTCCGGGTCGCAACGCTCACACGACCTCCCTCGGTCGTAACACTTCCAAGACCTCCCCCTGGTCGTAACACCCTCACGACCTTCCCCTAGTCGTAACGCTCACAGGACCTTCCCTGGTCCTGGTATCTCCAGGACCTCCTTTGGTTCCATCTTGATCATCGGGACCTCTTTTGTGTTCATCCGTCGGGACCTCCTTTGCATTCATCTTGACCGTCGGGACCTCCTTTGCATTCATCTTGGTCGTTAGGACCTCCTTTGGTTCCATCCTGACCGTCGGGACCTCCTTTGCAGCCATCTAAGGGACCAGACCTCCCCTCGCTTAGATCTAAGAGACCAGACCTCCCCTCACCTGGATCTAAGGGACCAGACCTCCCCTCATTTAGATCTAACAGTCCAGACCTCCCTTCGTTGAGATCTAATGGTCTAGACCTCTCTTCGTTTAGATCTAACGGTCCAAACCTCCCTCTCATTAGATCTCCCTCTCGTTCTTTTTGCAAAAACCACCCTCCTGGCCTTTTTGCAAAGACCTCCCCCAATACAAGAATTCCAGACCTCCCCAGCTCAAGTGATTCCAGACCTCCCTAGTCACAAAGACCTCCAGACCACCCCAAGTCAAAGTACTTCCACGACCTCCCTGTCGTATCTTTCTAGAAATACAGTAACTCCTACGACCACCACAGATCCATTGATCAATGAATGTTCAACTGTGTTGGTCTCACATTTCTAATCTACGAGTTTACATTATTTGGAGTTCTTTGCATATTTGAAACGATTTGAGTTGGGATATATACTTATTTGCCTTTTCGGTTGTTTTGCGATTATAGAAGCCGAGGCGACCGAAGAACCGTTCGTTGAACAGGATCCCGACCAGCAGCACTCTAAACAAGGCGAGTCAATCCTTTCATCATGTTGCACCCACCTTTTACAAATTATATTGCATTAAACTATTAAACTGCATTGCTATGTTTTATCAAGCTAAATTGGTCTAGGTCATAGTTAATGTCTTAACAAATACTTGTGTATAAACTTCCAATCCTTGAACTTGGACACTATCCTTTGTCACCCTAGACTTAATGGATTGCATACTAGTTACTAAGTCGGCATCTAAGTGTCATGCATAGCCTTGCTTAGATACAATGCCATGTGGGCATTAAATTGCCCGACCATAATCCTTAAAAACTTTGGAAAATGATTTGGGGCAGTTGAGGCTGGGAGCCTAGCTGGTATATTGAAGTAAATAGTTATTTTCCAAAAACAACAAAACCTAAAAAATTGCTTTCGACTGGGGCGGTTGGAAAGAATGGCTGGTGCTGGGGGCATGAGAAGATGTTGGTATGTGAATGTGCCGCTCTAGTCAAGTAAGGACCGAATCTTGTGTTGACCTCTCATGCAAAAACAGTGCAACCACAAGTCTATAATGGGTACGACATGGCCAACTAATTTGCTCGCCTCGGCGTGGTCTCACCATCGGAGGAATGTGGCGTGGGTAAAGGGGAAAGGGAGCCATAGTAAAACCACATGGCGCAAGGGGGGGCCTCCTGGAAGTGCTTGGCACTGGGCAGTGGAGACCTTAGTGGGTGGGGCTGTGTCGAGGAATGAGCATTGTAAAGGCCTTGTGGTAATCTCCCCTTCATTCGCACGTCCAAGGAAACGTGTGAATATATCAAGGCGATTACCTCTTGTGGGTAAAGTGTGCGAACTCTGCAGAGTAAGAAAACTATCATGATAACCGTGCTCACAGTCAAGAGCGGTGCTGAGAACTTGCTTGATATAGCTTTCATTTTTATAAAACCATTTATGCTGGAAAAGAAAGATGGGGTGGGACCCCAGGGATTTAAGAAAGGCCTGGTCGGGGACTAGTGGTAAATACGGGATATCCCGAGCATTGAGTGGATGGAGCCACTCAATGGTATTGGAGGTGGGACCTCTGCTAGTATTTGTAAAATGAAACTCCTTTACAAAACCTCTTTTGTAAAAATGCTAAGTCTCAAGATTTCCTGTTAAGTCTAACTCAAACTTGGCTTTGTGCAAATAAAAGAACTCTAGACCTCCCTTGATTAGCCTTGCATCTATAAGAACTTCATTGTGGGTTGGCTCGTGAGTACAGTTGTGTACTCAGGCTCTGCCATTATAACCTTTTCAGACCCAAATGACCAAGACCCCTACCAGTACTTCATGGAGGATGAACTAAACGACAGTGATGATAATGAAGCTTAGGCCAGGTCCTCCAGTCGCTTGCCTATGAGTAGAGTGAATGGATCTACCACAACTTGTTTTGTTTCCGCACTTGCTTTCTACTCTGTACTTTTGGCTTTTGTTAAGCTCTCGCTTATGTGGCGCTTTTGTAAAATAGTAGGCCGCACGGCCAGATATTTATGTAATATATTATGGGCTTGCACTGTTCATTTTGAGTATCATTTACATTGAGCGAAGTTCACGATCAGTGTGTTTACCGACTCTAAGGGGATGTCCTACGTGTTGGAAATATGCCCTAGAGGCAATCATAGAGATGATTGTATTTTATTATGTTCATAATATTGGATAATGTGTTATCCTGTTCCTTGAATGAATCATTGGTTATGAAGATTAACAAGTATGTGACTTGTTGGTGAAACTCTTAACTTATGCGATGTCATTCTAAATGTATCCCTGGTCGAATGTCAATGGTCAGAACACTATTGACTCTATCGACCAGCACATTGTATTGATTGATGACCATGTTTCGCCGGTCATAGGTATAGGGATACCGAATCAACAATGTGGACACATGTTAGAGAACATGGGGTTGGATTGACCCACCTTGAGACACTATTGAGATTGTTATGATTCTATGTGTCGTTAGTTGGTCTCAAGCAATGATGATGTATAATCCTTAGACCTGAGATCAGCATGGTTTCCTACATGTGTAATAGCACTCTTAGGGGTTGCCAAACGCTACTTGTAACTGGGTAGTTATAAAGGTATCTTTCAAGTATGCTATGAAACATGCAGAGGAATGTGACTGGTCGAATATGGGATTTGCCCCTCCTAACATAATAGGAGAGACGTCTCTGGGCCCCTCGTGGTGATCGGATAAAGAAAGTGCATGGCCATGCCACTAGTGGTCGAAGTGTTCGACCACGTGAAGTTATCCGACACTTGATCGAGAAAGTATTGAACAGTCCATGAATGACACAACATCTCACCTGGAGTTCAACCAGACATCGTGAGGCAAAGGGAGAATACACGAGTAGGTCGCTTAGTTCGAACAGTTGTGGACTGATTGTATGGAGATACGAGCTGGTCGTAGACTGGTCGAACGTAATCACAGAGTGGTCGAAACCTAGTCGTAAGGAGTTACGAACTGGTCGTATAGAGATAGGACCTGGTCGTAAGTGATGGGGACCTGGTTGTAGATCATATTGCACTAAGGTTCGACTGATATAATTTGTGTGTATTCGGGAATCGTTATGTCATGCTAGGAACCGCTAACGACTCATGATCGGAAAGGGTTTTCGAGTCACAACCGATTACGCATGAACCTAACGGGTCACACACTTAAGGGTGGAACAAACCAGTATGGATACGATTCATCAAAGGTGTTCGGATAGGACCCGTCACGAGCACTATATAAGGAGATGCATGAGGCTATTGAAGGGGACGGGTGAACGTAATAGACAAGATACACGAAAGTCGTGAGTTGAGTTGCTTCACCAAAACCCTAGCCGCCATCTTCCTGAGAGCTCTACCATGCGACTTGGTGCTAGCACACCGGCGCATGGTTGTTCCTTCCCTGGACGTGTGGATACCGTAGAGGCGCTACTGCGATTGCTGTTGCGCTTGAGGACGATCCGTGATCTTCACAAGGAACTGCAGAGGTCGCTGGAGGAGACGATCAACCACGACCACCGCACCAACATGCTCAACGCTGGACGATCGACTACGACCACTATACCAATGCGCTTTTCGCTGGACCAGGCTACTCCAACTCTTCTTCCGCTACTCTGCGCGTCTGGTGGTAACAATCTGTGATCATCTACTTGTTGGAAATATGCCCTAGAGGCAATCATAGAGATGATTATATTTCTTTATGTTCATAATATTGGATAAATGTTATTCTGTTCCATGAATGAATCATCAGTTATGAAGATTAAATGAGTATGTGACTTGTTGGTGAAGCTCTTTTAACTTATGATGATATCGTTCTAAAAGTATCCCTAGTCGAATGTCACTAGTCGGAACGCTAGTGACTTTATGACCAGCACATGTATTGATTGATGACCATGTTTCACCGGTCATGGATATAGGGATATCGAATCGATAATGTGGACACATGTTAGAGAACATGGTGTTGGATAAGACCCACCTTGAGACACTATTAAGATTGTTATGATTCTATGTGTCATTAGTTGGTCTCAAGCAATGATGATGTATAATCCTTAGACCTGAGATCAGCATGGTTTCCTACATGTGTAATAGCACTCTTAGGGGTTGCCAAACGCTACTAGAATCGGGTAGTTATAAAGGTAGCTTTCGGGTATGCTATGAAACATGTAGAGGATGTGATCGGTGGGATATGGATTTGCCCTCCTAACATAACAGAGAGATATCTCTGGGCCCCTCGAAGTGGTCGGATAAAGAAAGTGCATGGCCATGCCACTGGTGGTCTAAGAGTTCGACCACATAAGGTTATCCGATACTCAATCGAGAAAGTATTGAACAGTCCATGGATGCCACAACATCTCACCTAGAATTCAACCAGATATCATGAGGCAAAAGGAGAATACATGAGTAGGTCACTTAGTTCGACCAGTTACGGACTATTCATATGGAGATACAAGCAAGTCGTAGACTAGTCGAATGTAATCACAGAGTGGTCGAAACCAAGTCGTAAGGAGTTACGAGTTGGTCGTGACCAAATACGAACTGGTTGTATAGAGATAGGACCTGGTCATAAGTGATGAGGACCTAGTCGTAGATCATATTGCATTAAAATTCGTCCGATATAATTTGTGTCTATTCGGGAATCGTTATGTCCTATTAGGAACCGCTACGACTCGTGGTCGGAAAGGGTTTCCGAGTCACAACCGAACTACACATGAACCTAACGGGTCACAGACTTAACGGGTTGGAACAAATCAGTACAAATACGATTCGTAAAGCATGTTCGGATAGGATCCATCACGGGCACTCTATAAGGAGATGCATGAGGCTGTTGGGCACAAGATGAGTTGACATGAGTTGCTCTACCGAAACCCTAGCCGTCATCTTCTTGAGAGCCTTACCGTGCGACTTGGTGCTAGCACACCGGCGCATGGTTGTTCCTTCCTTGGACTTGTGGATACCATAGAGGCGTTTCTACATTGTTGCGCTTGAGGACGATCCGTGATCTTTGCAAGGAACTGCAGAGGTGCTGGAGGAGATGATCGACTCGTGAGGACACTGGACGATCGACTACGACCACTGCATCGACGCGCTCTTCGTTGGACCAGGCTGCTCCGACGCTTTTTCCGCTGCTCTGCACATCTAGTGGTAACGATCTGTGATCATCTTCTTGCTTGGCTTCCTAGTTTACGTGGTAGAAATTTTTAATTGTTGCTATCATAGCCTACCCGTATCCCTACACTACTTACTTGGCTTCCTGGTTTACATGGTATAAAATTTTGATTTGTTGCTATCGTAGCCTATCCGTGACCCAACACTACGACCACCCTTTTTGATGGTCTAGAGCCGCTACTAAGTAACCTAAGACCTCCCTTAGCTGGTCGAGGGCCAACACAAGACCACTACCACATGCCTCATAACCACCCTCGTAGGATTTATAACTAGCTCTAGTGGGTCTAGAACCTCCTCAAGGCCTCCTATGACCTCCAGGACCTCCTTAAGACCTCCTAGGACCTCCCTATGAGCTACATGATTTCCGTAGGACCTCTCTGGACCACCTCAGGACCTCCCCTCAGGACATCCTCAGGACCCCCTTCGACATCCTCAGTACTTCCCTTGATTACCGGACCTCCTCGGGTCCTTCTTCTCAGGACCTCCTCCACCCTTTTGTCGTATTCTCAGGACCTCCTCCTCCAGACCTCCTCAGGACCTCCTGTACCTCTGTTGTTGTCGTATCCTCATGACCTCTTCAGGACCTCCCCAGGACGTCTTCCCAGTACACCTCAGGACCTCCTCCAGACGACTCTACTGTGTTTCTGCAGGACCCCCTTTGACTACTCAAGACCACTCCAAGAACAGTACTCGAAAGGAACAATGACCAGAGAAATGATCACTCCAGGACCTCTTCAAGATCACTCCTGGACCTCCTTGTGTTTACTCTAGAACTCTTCCAAAACCTCTTCAAGACCTCCCCTGATATCCTTTTTCCGTCCAATAGTGGACGTAAGTGTGTACCAAACTGTGTGTTTGCTTGAGATATTGTAGTTGGGTGAATGAACTAACAATGTAACTGTGGATGTCAGCTACTGATTCAGGAAATGATACGTTGCACACAATGGATCCCAAGCTCCAAAATTAGGGTATGACATGTCAGGTTACGATAGTCAGACATATAAGCGCTGCAGTATTGGTGACTAAAGTCTGACTTGACTTGAATACCAACAAAAGTATTGCATCAAGACTGTAAAAGATTAAAGAGATTAAAGGGCGTAAGAGTTGGAACAATATGTCACGTATAAAACGCAGACAGGGTCTGACGGGAAATATTTTTGTACCACGAAGATGATTCTTTTGACGGAAAACAGTAGGGAAGCATGCACTATGTATATATACATATAGTAAAAATAAATAAATGTGGAATATTTACAGGGGAAAGTGTAAAAGGTTTATACAAGCCCCCTACGCTATGTCTTAAGTTGCTAATTAAACCAGAGTCGCATTTCTTCTTTTGTAACGACGAAGATTGGGTGCCTTTGCAAGAACGTCAAGGAATGAAGGAACTTGTTTGCTTATATCATACATATTACACTAATCCCACGATTTTATTACCACTTGCCAAACACATGATGGATGTTAAACCATGCTTTGTGCTAGCTGCTGCATGCCACATATAATTTAGTGTAACCTGCAAGCCAAGCTAGCAGAGATAGGCGGACGCGCTCGGTGGTCAAGGCCGTTCTGTCCTACTCCGCAAACTCTGCTCTGTTCTCTGTACGTATTGTAGCTAGGCGAACAATGTTTTCGCTTGATTTCAGCCAGGTCGGTCCATCTGCATGTCAGCTCCTGCACAGTGCAGTAGCGCCAACTAAAAAAACCAGTCAAGACAAAGCTCCGTGCAGAGCCATCGCTGCAAATGTCCTTGGATGCCCAAAACCTCCATGCCGATTACCTACACCTCTACAAACTACAATGCCAAACCTTTGTGAAGTAAAAAGGTAGAGAGAAACACCACGTGTCACGCATTTTCCCTCTTATTCCGACTCAAATTCTAAAGGATGCCTCTCTCTATCCAACGTTTAATAGATAACTATGCTGAACACCCAACCTTATCCCTTCCCAACCACTCGTCGCATTGTCCCCAACCCTATCAATCGCATCTTCTTCCTCCCAATCCGGCTCCCCTCTCCCCCTCTCTGCTTTCGCTCTGCTTGCCTCTTCTCTACTGCCCTGCCTCCGCCCACACTGCTTCCTCTCTAGCATCCAAAGAGCTCTGCGTGCCTCCACCACCGGCCCCACCGCTTCATCTCCAGCGCCCAAAGAGCTCCGCGCGCCTCCACCACCACCACTGCCCACACCCACCCTAACTCGACTCGGACGCCGACTAAAAAGTAGTGTAGTATAGTGCAATTTTGATGGTTTGAACTCAATATCTCCTTCTTGGCTAAGAACGTTACCACCAGGTTGCATGCGTACAAGTGCTTAGACATAGTTATACATTTCTTTTATATTGGGAAAAATTCATCCAAAACCCATTTTTTTGGTTGGTTTAGATTTCTACCGGAGGTGGTAAGCCCCGTAAAACCGATTTTCGGCCGGTTTTTTTTAACACTGTCCAAGACAAGATACATTGGATTTGCGATTGAATTCAGTGGGTTTAACGCGTAAGGATCTTACTGTAGGGCTATTTGGTAATTTCTCAATTAGAGAAAAGAAGAAGTAGAAAATAAAATAAAAGGAGGTGGGGCCCACTTATCGGTGAGAGAAGAGGTTGAGATGAGGCTAGAGACTCAGTCTCCAGCCCTATCCTCGAGCGTGTGCGGCCAGTGCGGCTTCCTCGCGAGTGGCGACAATGCTGGAGGAGTGAGCGGCCAGAGCACCTTGGGCGTCGGCCATTGGCTGCAACCGCGCTACCCCCCTTCTCCTATTCATAAGTCGGCTCCTCCTCTCCTTTCTTTTCACCCCGAAAACGCAGTGAGCTCTCTCCCCCACTTTTGGTTCTCCTACTTCACCGATTTGGTTTTGGTTCTTGAGGCTTTGGAGCCGTCGCGTCTCCGTGGCTGAGCCCAGCGCCATCGGCGGTGGGGACTAGATCCTTCCCCTATTTTGTGTATATCAATTCTCGCTCCCTCTTCTCTGTTGAGGTGCGGTGATGGCTTGATCTTGTGCCAATTGGAGGTGGGATTCGGTTGGCCTTGTATTGAATTGGTGTGGAAGAAGGGCTTCGGTTTCTTGTTGCTTGGTGCTCCGTGGGTGCATTCGGCCGGTGCATCCTTGATTGGGTCTTATGCGGTATTCTCTGTACCTCGTCTTCGCGCACTAGTGTGTCCCGGTTTGTGAAGTTGGCCCATCAACCTTGTCTATTATTCGTGGTACAACAGGACGATTGGTTTTCTGAGTCAGCACCTTTAGCGCGCCTTGCCTGGTTTTTTGACTTAGTGGCTTTGAGTGCCATCCGCATCGTGATTATTGTTGTTTTTCATTTTTTGCATTACTTTGCATATGTGTTGTGCTAGTAGAAGTTTTAAATTGTGTTGATTCAATTGAATCTAGCAATGGGAGATATTGCTTAGTAATGTTGTGGGCTTGGATTAAAGCTCGATGAGGAGTTGGGGTCATTGTGAGAATTGAATACAACAATTGGATATAAATTGGTATAGAGCTTATAGATTACTTGTTGTTTTCTATTGTGATATGCAATTGCTTTATTCAGTTACTGCTAGTAGTCCTCTGTGATTCATTTGATTAAATGCTTTTAGTTTACAGTGATTCATTTGGTTGCAGTATATTGTTTTGTGCTTCATTTACAGTCACTCTTATATAGTCTTGTCAAGTGATATATTGTGTAGTTGATTCATTTGCCTGCTGTGAGTGAATTGTTGATTTGCTTCAAGCGATTGATTAGAGGAGTAAGATTTTATTTAAAGCTTAAGGCTTAATTTATTTCAGAGTATTGTTATATTTAATTTGTGATCAAATTTGACCTAAGTGGCAAAGAGGCTAAGATCTCAGCTTGAGTAGCCCGACATCCGAGAGCAACAAACATTCAATTAAATATGAGTATTATGCTGATTTTTGTTGTTCTTAAGTTCTATATTTTTGTATATTATCATGTTTAATTGACATGAAGAAATCACATGTTTATATGTTATTTATATACTGCTAAAAATATGCTTTAATTATAATAATTACTGCTAAAATTATACCTCAATATTTACTAAAACCGTTAATTTTACCGCATCACCGTACACCATGCCTTCCACTGCAGAGCCCGCCCCCACAGGCCGACACAAGGTCGATCACATGCAACAGGACAGATGCAGCTGCGCGCGGCCGTGATCCCCTTGAGTGGCGACGTTAAAGCTAGGCGTCATCCCACTCACAGGAGCAGGCACACTCCATTACTACCTCCTCCCTCCTCACCTCTCCTATGCGGATCATCCTACTAATCTCCCGCCTCGCGCGCGCGCGCGGCAGGCAAGCTAGCGCAGCGTAGCCATGGGCAAGAAGCACGCCACAGCAACTGGCGGCGGCGGCGGCGGCTGGTTCGCCGCCGTCAGGAAGGTCTTCAGGCCGTCCTCCTCCTCCTCCAAGGACGCCGCGCAAGGAGTGAAGAAGGTAAACACTATGCCGATGCGATCGGTGCGCGTGCGTGAGTTTTTTGTTCCTGCACCGGCAGTAGTTGTTTGGATCTTTATTTGGTTCGCATCCTGTAATCGATCGACCTTGGTTAATATAAGTTGCATGTGCGCGTTGCAGAAGGCCGGGGGTGGCGAGGAGGACGCCGCCACGGTCGGCGGCGAGGAGGACGCGGAGGTTCTGCTGCTGGAGCATTTCCCAACGGCCGAGACGTCGCCGGTGGCAACCAACGAGGACGGCGCAGTGTGGGGGAGGGGGGCGGAGGAGGACGAAGACGACGAGGTGGACGAGATCGAGCGCGCGAGGGCGCTGGCGGCCGCGGCGGAGGCGGCGGTGGCTGCAGCGGAGGCCGCGGCGAGGGTGGTGAGGATGTCGGCGCTCCGGCGCGCGTCGCGGGAGGAGCGCGCCGCCGTGCGCATCCAGGCCTTCTACCGCGGCTACCTGGTACGTACATAACCAATTTCATCTCGCGTACGTCCATAATTAACCTCGCGATATCTGCTCGAAAGCTTGAAATGCTTGGTCGCCGATCGCGGAGGCGGTCCGAGCAGAGGATTCATTCTTGCCAAGGGTTCGGAGCGTTAGATCCTCCGGCATCAGTTCAAACACCATTTTGATTGTGTTGTCCAATGAAAACAAGCCGTTAGATCAAAAATCGGACCGTTCAGATAGAGCCTCTACGACTTGTGCAAACAACTCCAGTTTCTGACGTTGATTCTGAGTTGCATATTGCACATTTGCACCGTTTGAACTGGACGGCAGAGGACGAGTACGCCAATACCATTTGTAGTTGCACGTCATTTCCCCTGCGAACTTACTTGTACTAGCCATCTTTTCTTCGGCCTCGTTTGAAACACATGATTCATTTTGTTGTTTCCCGTAGGAATTGAACTGTTTTCCTGCAAAGTTGCTATGTTCTAACTCTGTCGTACTATTTGATTAGTAACCACTTAAATTGCATAGTCAGAACTCAGAACACCCATCACTTCGAGTCTTTGACCCCCAAAAAGAAAACCATAAAAATCAAAGTCAAAAAAAGGGAGGAAGCAAAAGGTAGGGGGCGTCTGATTCAGTAGGTGGTGACCTTGTTTTTTCAACTAAAGCGAGATCCGGCGTTAAAATCAGTGAGCTGCTTTTAAGGTGACCGGTCTTAGCTTAGCTAGAAGCGAGGTGTCAGGATTGCTTGCTTGCACATCAAGGAGTGAGATTTTGCAGGAGGTGACTTGGGGATCGAGAAACTAATCGTGCAAGCGATCCTACCGATTATTGGGTGTTTTGGGGGGATCGATCCATCCACTCGCTGATCCCCCTACCGAACCAGCCCAACCGAGGCCTAGTAAGTGCGCTTTTATGCTGTGGTCAATCCTGTCACAAGTGAGTTGCTGCTGGTGATCGAGGGCATAATGCCAACATGCATGTGTAAAATGCATGTGTAGATCAGATGTGGATCCCATGCAAAGTTGTGAGAGATCCTGATCCTAGGCAGGAGGATCGTTTTCGTGTTCACAGAATCATCCAATGGAAGTATATACCGTGGTATGATTGTATTGTACCTTGGAAATCACGATTATAAGGATTAGTAATTTGGATTCTACATACCATCGGGGTTACGTTCCAACGGTACAGGTTCAGATATTGACAACCTTGATCTCTCATTTTTTTTTTCTCCGGAGAAAACAACGTTGATCTGTAGTTGTTATTATCTTACCAACCATACGTCCTTTGAGTCCTGAACATCAGATGTAATACTGGGGCACTGGTTTTGCTAGTACAAACGAATCATGCGTCCTCTTTCAAGTGTGGAAATCAAATTAGCCCAACTCTAGTACTTCCCTCCTCTCAAAGAAAACCTAGCATCAAACATAAATAGTAGTAAAAGGACGATTGAAGCCGGCTTCCACCAAATAGTAGCCAGGACATCCAGAAAAGGAGCTGAGAGTAAATTGCATGTTGTGGATCATTCAACTCAAAAGCTTTTAAAACCAGGTCAGACCGTGCGTTTAACAAAGGAACTTAAAAGATTTTAAAACCAAACAAGTGCTCAACTTTTTTATTAATACCATGACATTCATGTGCTGACCTTGCAACGTTTTTTTTTTTAAAGAGTGGCGTTTTTTTAAGTCAACAAGATACTTATTTAACCACTAAATTCCCTAATCAGATATTCGAAAATTGTTATAAAAGAGCAATATTATGAAAGTATTTTCTTAACATATTTACTCGTATCAATTTCACATGTCCAAACCAAACGTTTGAACAATATATTTGATCAAAATTTATATGGTATGACTGTACACATTCTAAGACATCACTCTTCCCTGACCGGATGGAGTATTTGACACGTACGCTAGTACTGACAGAGTTCCCTCGCGCGTGACATGGCAGGCCCGGCGAGCCCTGCGAGCGCTGCGCGGGCTGGTGCGGCTGCAGGCGCTGGTGCGCGGGCACCAGGTGCGGCGGCAGGTCCACCTCACCATGTGCTGCATGCAGGCACTCGTACGCACCCAGGCCCGCGTCCGCGTGCGCCGCCTCACCGACCACCTCCACGCCCCCCTCCTCCAGCCCCCGCCCCTGCTACCTCCCCCTCCGGTTGCCACCAAGCGCTCCCTGCTGCGAGCGCCTCTCCACTCCACCTCCTATCACTCGCACCTCGGCTTGGCCGAGGACGACAACGACAAGGCGGGAGACACGCCGCGGCAGCGACGAAGCAGGAATGGCAACGGTGACAACAACGGGAGCAGGAACCCTCTTAGGGGCTGGGACGGGAGCAGACACACCCTAGAGGACGCCAAGGCCGAGGGTGCGCGCCGGCACGGCGCCAACGCCCGCCGGGATCGGGCGCTCGCCTACGCCTACGGATACCAGCAGGTGCGCCGTGCGTCCATCTGATCTGTGGCCACAGGATCTAGCTCATCTTGGCATACATACATTTCTTTTTTCGATCTCTGACGAACCATTGCGTCAGGAGGAGGAGAAATCCGGCGGCTTCGGCTTCCACTGGCTGAAGCGCTGGATGGCCGCGCAGGCGCAGCACCACGCGCCAGAGCCCGAAAAGAACCGGGCAGCCGCCGCCACCAGGACGTCCTACGTGACGGCCGCCGACGGCGCCATGTCCAAGAGGACGGTCGAGATGGACGCGTCGTTCCGGAGCCCGCTGAACCCGTCTGCTACCGCGCAGGGCAGGCCGCCGGTGGTCCGGAGCTACATGGCGGCGACGCAGTCGGCGCGTGCGAAGGCACGCACGGCTCCATCGGCTACGCCGACGCACGTCAGAAGCCGGCCCGGGTTTGCTTGAGCTATGTTTCCTTTTCTTCATGACTAATTTGGTATCAGTGTATCACCATGGGTTTGCTTGAGCTATGTTTCCTTTTCTTCATGACTAATTTGTTAATGTTTGTCGTATACCATTGTACAGCTTGCTGTGTGTGGCCGATGTCTGATGCTTGTGTTTTTGTGTAAAAGTTTTGAATGCTGGGCAAAACAATTGGGAATAATAAGTTGAAAGTATTTAAGCCGTCATATAACATGGCTGAAGTGAAATGTGATTCCCTTTCGGAAAAAAGGAAATGAGATGGAAGTATTTCTTCTTCTTTTCAGCTTGCAACTGTAAAATTCTTAATTATGTATTTGTTGTTCTCAATTGGCAATTTGAAGTATATGTGCAAATGATATGGCAAATTGAACAAAGTTTGCCTTCATTGGGGATTCAGAGAGGCTAAATTAGCAGTTACGCTGATACGAACCACCCCTTGCAAGTGTATAAATCTTTTACCACCTGCGAAAAATGAGTTGTGCTCTTCTCTCTTTTTTTAAACAAAAAAAAAAGCGAAAGCAGGGAACAAAAAGAACGTCTCACGGAAAAAATGTGCACACTACCAGAATCGTGTAATTTCCCGAGTACTCATAAGTTTCCCGAGTGTTTTGAATAATACACTCGGGAACTTCCCGAGTGCCTCATTAAACACTCGGGGAAATAAAAAAACACTCGGGAAAATAAAATTTCAACGGGAGCAACAGGGAAAATTTATTTCCCGAGTGTCGACACTCGGGAACTAAAACTTCGATCTTGCGCCATTTCGCCCCCGGTTGCAGCGTTTCTAACCCGTTCCTCTCCCCAACCCTACCCACACCGTTTCCTCTCTCCCCAATCACTTGTTGCTCATCTCCTACCGTCCTCACTTGCCCTCTGCGCCTCCCACCGCCTCCGCCCGCCTCCTCGACTCCGCCTGGCTCCACCTCCGCCGCCTCCACCGCACAGCCCTTGCGCGCGCCTGCCCGCCTCGACTCGCCTCTCCCGGCTCAGGCTCCTCCTCATGGCGTTGCCCAGCTCGCCTCCCGGCTCCCTCCTCCTTGGGCCGCCCTCCGCCTCCGGGCTCCCTCCTCCTTGGGCCGCCCCTCCGCCTCCGGGCTCCCTCCTCCATGGCCTTGAGCCTCATTGTCGCCTTCCCAGCTCGCCTCCCCGGCTCCCTCGGCTCCCTCCTCCGTGGCCGGTTCGTATAAATAAGTTGAAGAGCTAGCCATTTGCAAATTAACGAGCGATTCTACTACACGAGAGAAAATCTCTTCTGTTGTTCTTCTTATTTTGATTGGGGCTAGTACTCCTTTTGTTGTGTGATTATGATAAACATGGACGTTACTTCCTTAATGGTATTGTTTTGCGAGACACTAGGGTTGTTTTGACCGCAATCTTGATCACATTAGCTAGGTTATAGGATAGTTTAATTGGTCGATTGGGTCCAACTCCCGCCCACTAAAGTAAATGGCATACCGACAATTAACCGCAAATTTTAGTGCGAATGAGGTTGCACTACACCTAAAAGCATGCCATATATTAACTTATCATCAGCATTGTACATAGCCTGTAATGGACCAACTAAACATGGAAAGTGTATTTGTACTATTATCACGATAATTTGTTCTGAGACCAATTTACGCTCCCTTGTGGTCTTACATATTTACACAAAAGAAATGCAATTGTTCCATTCACCCGTAAAAGAAGAATGTTCTAATCACTATCTAAGTAGTTAGCTTCATTCTATATGACTTAAGTAGTTAGCTTCATTCTATCTAAGTAGTTAGCTAAGCCTGTAATTCTGGGCTCCTCCTCATGGGCCGCCCCTTGCTCCTATGCTAGGTGTGTGCATGCATGCTTTGCTTTGCTTCAATCGCTTCTTTGCACTTGCACCTAACATACACTTGCCATCTTTTGGTTTTACGGTTTGGAAGGAGGGCATGCATGTAGTTGTACATTTACTAGCGATGCTGACAAGGTTGCTTGTAACAGTACACCCACTATGTTGGAGATTTGGTAATGTGTACTATGTATGTACAACTAAAAGATACCGATATTAGTTGCATGTAAAATTGAATAAAATGTGCAGCATTGATTACATAGAAACTTTATTTGCAGACATTGTGCCCCAAATACATTGTGGCGATTCTTTTACGAGGTTAAAGTTTGATCTGAATAGAACGATGTGATAGGACTGACCTAACTAGCTTTCAACATGTTACATTCCATTGAGAACCCTACACATATCCATTGGTCGATAACCTTTCAGAGTGCATAGGTTTTTTTTTCTCTCTCTACAGAAAAATTCAAGTGGTGCAAATAAAGCTTGACTACGAATATTAAAGCCCTTTGTGATTGAGACCAAGAGTATGACTAGGGTATATGCCAAACCGTCGTGTATCTTAAGCTTGTTGGTTCCTTATTCTTTTATTTGGGGACATAAATGAGCCGCTCGTTTTCGGCGTATCTAAACTTCCATGGCTTTGCATATCTTCAAGTAGGCAGTGTATGTGTGTGCCAATCGTAAAAGCATAACTTGGATCATCACAGACTTGCGTCTGTTGGGACCATTCATCCTATCTAGTGTATGTGGGGGTGATCCTTTCTTGCTTTCTCTAGGGCCAGTGTACAATTTTCTTAAACATTCCTGTGTTAGGTTTCTGTCAGAGCCATATGTAGGATCTTGATTCAATTAATTGCGTCCAAATTTACGATGCTTGTTCGTGCTGCTAGTTGATCTTTTTTTTCCACTACTGTGAGCCATAACTGAAGCGATCATGACCTCTTCCTGCAATTCTCATCAAGTTGCATGGACTATGCATTCTTCCCATACCGCAAGAATCCTACCTTTTCCTTTTCTTTCGCTTCTTCCTCTTCTTCCTCTTCTTTTTTTCAGTCCTCTCTTTTGGATTTTGGTGTGCCCATGCCATGCCCTTGTTTTTTGGCATGCACCACAACATTTAACCATTTTGCAAATTCTTGATCCAAGGCAAGAAAATATCTGAAGAGAAATAATTTGTAAGAAATCAAATTCTTGCATATATATATATATTCTGAGAGGAGACTTGATCAATGAATATAATTCTGAAATCTGCAATGAGAACAAAATCCACATTATAGAAAGGGTGCAATATAGTTAATCGATACCTCACAAGAATTAACAATATTCTTCTTCCTAATTTCCTCCTTTGGTTCCTTGAGAGAATGAGCTCTAGGGTTTTTCTTGTATTATATGTCTTGTATAAGGTCCATAAGATTAAGTATGTCCATGATTTACATCTACACTTCACTTCAATAAAATTTTTGTTTTGTCTAAATTTCGATGCTTAAGTGCCGATTCTGTCCTAATATAGCTCATGGTACTTGCCTCTGATCTCTTGCCGCCTCCCGACCGCCTCCACCGACACACGATTCTGACCATCTTCCCACCGCAGACTCCTCGGCTCCCTCGGCTCCAAGAAGTCTTGTAAGGTAATGGATAAGTGGAAAAATAAATAAAGTTTGCTTATTTTCTTTTGTGTTGTCCATTTATGGTGGATTGATATCTTTGTCATTACAATGCTACATTAACGTGTTAATAAATAAAGGTATTCATATATATTGAAAGAAAGTGTTTTATGCTCAGTTGATCATGTATATTGTCTTCATGTCAATCTGTTTTAGTGTACATATATAGGGCATGCATCATAGGGTAGCTTCTAGCTAGCTCTGTAGTTGTAATTTTTGACATAAATAAAAGTTGGATTAAAATATGCGTTATGTTTTGCACACTAGGATGGTGAGGATCGTAGTTGGATGTACCTTTGGGCGTGAGAGCGATGGGTGTTGTACCCAAGAATGGATGGAAAAGTCGTGATTTTGTGGATCGAGCATTTGCTAGGCGTAAGGGCGAGGTGTGTTGTGCCCTTGTTCTCATTGTTGAACACACGACCTGGCACGAGGGCAACAATGATCGCACACTGTGCAAGAAACGGTTAGGGCGGGCTATACCGTGTGGGTGTATCACGGCGAGTCACAACATAGCGGTCGGATGTGCTAAGGGAGGAAGCGGACGATGGCGGCCACAATGAGAGTAGGAGATTCATGGCCGAGTACGACGTCATGAATTCGCCACTAGGCGAGTGTTTGTGTACAAAGGTGGCAAGGGAAGAAACATGGTCGTTTCTTCATGGGTGCGGCTACATTAGCACACCGACCACCCTCTCCGAGGTCCGATCCACGAGTCTTTGCATCAAGCGATGAGGTACACCTTCAATGTCGTGACAACCACCATCACATGTTTAGAGTCTCGGTTTTCTCACCTTGAGGCGAGGTGCAAGAGGAAATTGAGGCTAGGCAGCGGTTAGAGCAAATGCTCATGCAAAGTTAGTTGGGCGTGGTAGTACAATAACAAAGTAATATGTAATATATATATATATATATATATATATATATATATATATATATATATATTCATACTTGGCTAATGTATGGCAATGTGCAAACAAATATGCAGTACTCGGGACCGGGACTCGACCTAATGCCTCTCCGTCGGGAACCAACGCCTCACTTATCTGCTCGGTTAGTAGCGCATCTTGATTATTATATTGTTAGTCTCTTATGAGTGCTTGATTGAGAATACATTGAAATGACATGCAATGTACTTATTGGTCGCTCTTGCAAATTTCTTATAATCGATTTCTTATGAAAATCACGAGGGCGGCGGGATCGGTTGCCGACTACTAATCCGAAGATGCTAGTGCACATGTTGAAGATCATGTGAATGCATCCATCGCCGAGAGGTCACCACCGTGTGCTTGCTATTTTCATGATCTACTAAAAGGATACCAATATTAGAAAACATTCACAATCGGTGATTGCTAAAAATGGCTTCATATATAACTAATTCTCTATATCTATATCATAAATTCTTTTGAAATGTGTCAACATATAATAATTTGTATGTACACTCCTTTGTATGAATTTGATGATAAGTGCTTGAGACATAAATGTTGATCGATAGTTCACAATGACAAAATTTTGAGAGTTGCGATAAATGATCAATTAGGCCACAAGCTAGTGGCCCACACCCGTGCATGCCCTTAAGCGATTTGCCATGTTATTAGGTTGCTCATCATGATTTAAAGGAATTTTTTGCTTTGTCAATAGTTTGGTTAATTATCTTTTCATGTATCAATTCCTAACTTTTGTTGTAACATGGCACTAATATTAAGTTTTGCTCTATCTGCGAGAACTTTGAAAATGATGCTCTTATGCACGGAAGATTGAAGCAGAAATTGCATGCATGCAAATGGTTGTAGTGATACTTGTTATTTGGAAGCTGTCATATGTATAATAATGCCTTATGCTTACATTTTGAACTTGATCTTGAATGTTGTGAGCTCGGGAACTGTTATGATGTCTTTTGTTCGATCTATACATTTATATATACATATATTGTGGAATGGATGGATGGATGGATTATTTGATTCTTTGTGGAATGGATGGATGGATGGATTGATTATTTGTTGTTGTGGAATGGATGGATTGATTCTTTGTGGAATGGATTTTAAATGAATTTGTGAAAATTCGGGTGCAGCAGGTTTGTCGATTTCCCGAGTGCCTTATCGCTTTACCGAGTGTTTGGCACTCGGGAACTAGACCAAAAGTTTCCCGAGTGTTGACACTCGGGAAAGAGACCAAAACTTTCCCGAGTGTCGTCGACACTCGGGAATTTGAAACTCGGGATAACGAGAAAAAAGTTTCCCAAGTGTAGACACTCGGGAAAACTTGACCCGTGGCAATTTCTGCGGATCCGTCGGAAGATTTCGAGTGTTTTTCCGCCATGCACTCGGGAAAAATGCCACGTGTCAATTTTCCACGGTTAAATCGGTCAAGCGGTGGGAACATTCCAGTGTTTTTGACCGTATTCGAGTGTTAACACTCATTAATAGTTCCGCTGCATTTTGGAGAAGCCGATTCGTGAGTTTTTCCCGAGTGTCGACATTTCCGAGTGTCTACGGATACACTCGGTAAATATATATTTCGAGTGTAACACTCGGAAACCGCTTTTCTCCCGACTAATCTATCCCGAGTGCTTTTTCCCGAGTGTGACACTCGGAAAATATGTTTCCCGAGTGTTTTTGGCACTCGGGAAAAATCCTGTCTCTGGTAGTGGCACTTCATTTATATTTAGTAGGAAGAAGTTCATCTGACCCCTTAAGTATGATTGTGCGGTCACTAGACCTGTTCAAAGTCGGCCCGGCCCGGCCCGAGCCCGACGCTATCCGAGCCGGGCTTGGGACTCCAAAACCGGCCCGAAGGAAGCCCGGCCCGGCCCAAAATTTCGATAAAACCAATTAAAAAAACGAAAATCTATTTATTTAATGCTGAAAATGAATTAAATATTAATTTTTTATTCCAAAAAATGAATAAAATAACATTTTTAAACCGAAAATCACGTTTTGGGTAGACTCGCTCGATGATTTTCGTAGGGCTTTTCAAGCTGACCGGCTCCGACTTGGCAACATTTGAACAGCTCTAGCGGTCACTTAATCCCTAACTAAAAAACCGGTCCTTTGATCCCCTCACGTTACAAAACTAGTGCACTTAACCCCATGACTGTTTTACTCGGTAGTATTGCTTACGTGGCAAAACCAATCACCGAAATCTAGATTATTCACGATCTTACCGTACATGATGTTTACGACGAAGCTTGATGATAGGTTCTTGTGGGACTATATTGATTCAGCGGCGACATATGTGTGAGTGACTACTATAGAGCATTTTCAGTATGAGTCCCACTTAGGCTGGAATGCGTGCACTCACTAAGGGCATTATTCTATGTCGCACTTCACGTCGCAGCATCTTGGGTTAGACTTTACTACTGTGAATGTACGCCGCAGCGATAAAGCCCAAAATTTGACAGCCTCCTGCACAGCCTCCTTGAATTTGTACATGACTCCTTACCTGACCTCGTTCTGGTGGTACTCCCACGGTACACGGGATCCTTCGTCCACAACGAGGTTGTTAAACTGCACTACTACAAAAAGATTAATATTGGACGGCTCATTACAGACGGTTGATCAAAAGCGCTCAGTATTACATGCAATCCTGAGCGGTTTTGGTTTAGAGACCGTATGTTATCTTGCGCGCTAAAAACCGTCAGAAGAGGTAATATCACGACGGTTCATAATGAAAACCATCGTGAAGTATCACGAGCGGTTCTTAACAATAACCGCTCAGTGATAATTGTACATATCACGGACGGTTTTCAACAAATAACCGTCTGTGATACCTCACAGACAGTTCTTAACAATAACCGTCTATGATATTACTACATATCACAGACGGTTTTTAATTATAACCGTCTGTGATAATATCGCTACAGCTCCCCATTGAAGCCCGATGAGTTTCTTCGTCGCCGATGCGTCTCTTCGTCGCATCAATGCCGCTTCGGCTCCCCGATGCATCTCTTCGTCTCACACTCTGAATTTATTCCTTGTTTTATAAAAAGAATTATCCGCCATCGAAGATGATCATCCCCACATATAACTCTACTACTTCTAAAAAAACAGAAATGGCTGCCTCTTATTTTTCCTTGTCGTCGGCATTGATGGCATACCTGGTCATACTGTACGAGTACCTCTCTGCCTGTACGTTGGCAGATGCTGCTGAAGAACACTGTTTCAACAGTGTCTTCACTCCTTTGTCTGAGGATTTGCTGGAGCAGGTGACGGCCACCTTCCGCCGTCTTGCCATCCTCCTCCGCCGTGTCTTCCGGGTGATCTCCCACTTTCGGCGAGTTTACCGTGTCATCGACGTGGTCCTCCACAACGACGTTGCACATCTCCAGGAGGCTTGTCATCAATTGGACTGCTTAATCGAGGCGACGGGCGACCGAGTCAACTAGGTCGAGACCCTTCAAGCAAGGGAAGAGAGCATATGGGCTCAATTCTTCTTGATTCAACAGTCCGAGGGTCTTCGACAGACACTCGAATGAGCGCATCAGCAAGTAGACGCATTTCAGGCTTCGTTCGATCACGAACCGTCCGACGCCGACGCCGCCGCCTACGAAGTTTTGAAGACGGAGATAGCATCCTACCTCCGCCACTAGAAAAACTTTGTTTATTTATAGGTTTTTACTCTTTTTTTAATCTTTGTAAGAAGCGGCTGGCCACGCTGTTTGGCCATATGAAAATTCCAAAATGAAAAAAAAAATCTAGTTTGGAGGTGAAGTTACTGTATTAATTATATGTTGAATTATTACTATATATATATATATATAGTTAAAGCATGCCCGGCATGCCAAACCCTGCCTCTGCAAAAGCCCATCCAACCAACTAAATTATAGCCCATTCTCTTCTCATCTACTCACACTTGTCTTAGAACTCTACTCACCGCTATGTCTCTGTCGTATAGTTCAATGAGCCAAAGAGCGGTGGTGCTGACAAATACAAGGCGCGTAAACTGCCTGAACTGCAGGGTCCATGCAAATGTCCTATACTCCAACACCGAAGAGAACAGGGGGTGTGTGTTTTACAAGTGTCCGTATTTCTCGGTGAGTTTGATTTCCGCGAATGCTGATATTTCCATTTTGGGTTTGTTTGTCACATCTTTTCCACTATGGTCCAATGGTGAACCTGCAGTTTTCAGGCCGATGGTCGCTAGTACATTCAGTGGGCGGACTCTGTTGGTGCCGTGGTGGAAAAAGCAGTTGAACATCCACCGGTAGTTCCATATGGCCCAATGGTGAACATGCCACTTGCAAACGAGCGCTAGGACATGATTCTTGACCACCTGAAGTAGCTCGAGAAATTTATGTGTGTGTGTATCCTACTGATAGTGTGTTCAATATGTATTAGGTAGTAGTCGTTGTTTGCATAACGGATTCATGTATGAACGATGTTGTATGCTTGTTTATGAATTGCAAGATGTCTTCAACTTTTGACAACTGGATTTGTATGAACGTAACATGACAAGGAACAATTGCATTACAAAATGAGACTTCAATACCGCAGACCAAAAAGACAACACACTGCGATGCTAGCTTTTCAAACCAAAATGACCACACTCTGCCATGTCACCTTCTTAAACATAAAAGACCGCACCATATCACACCATACACTGCCACCTTTGTAGACCGAAAAGACAACACACTGTGACGCTAGTTTTTCAGACCAAAATGACCATACCCTGTCATGCCACCTTTTCAGACCGAAAAGACAGCATCCTGTCACACCACACACTGCCACCTTTGCAGACCGAAAAGAAAACACACTATGACCCTAGCTTTTCAGACTGAAATGACCACACTATGCTACATCACCTTTTCAGACCGAAAAGATCGTACCTTGTCACACCACACACTGCTACCTTTGCAGACCAAAAAGATAAAACACTGCGACGCTAGCTTTTCAGACCGAAATGACCATAATCTGCAATGCAACCTTTTCATACCGATGTCTTGTCTCTTCTCCCTCCACCCTCCGCACTACACCCTATCCGCTTATAAAAGGAGGAAGAAGAGAGCTGGAGGAGAACACTAGACCACCACATCCAACACTTCACTCCCACTTGGTTCACACAACAGAGAGGAAGGAGATGTCAGACTCATTGTTGAACTTCTATGCGAAGATGCTGTAAAAGCACAAGCAGCTTGCTGATAGGGCTAAACCCTACCTAGATTGTTCTATTAAGGATACGTCGATACCACCAGAGTTCCTATACCTGTAATGTGTATGTGAAGAACCAGCAAAGATCATTTAGTCCATACACTCGGCGACCACCGCCTGGGCGTACTACACGTGCGAGAATATCCTCATAAGAGAATCTCTACACGTGCGAGAATATCCTCATAAGAGAATCTTACATACACATAGATTTTTCACATCTTACATTATATTCCACATATCTCTAACTTCATCGGCGCATAATAGGAGCCGGAGATGCATTTCAACTTCTTCCAATGGATCGACAGCCTGGACATTTACGATAGGGCATTCATCGGGCAGAAGTACATGTTCCACTACGCGAAGCGACTCGAGACTTTCGAACGCTGGAAACCTTATGTACTCAACCCTATTGAAAAAGCATCAAAGGACCCCAGGAAAGTAGGGTGGTGGTGGAGGACCCCCGAACAGGAAGCTGAGTATGACCGGGCCGAGCGCACGGCTGATAAGGGGAAGGCTCCTGCTAGTGAGACCAAAGGCCATCCTAGAGCCCCCCGTCGCCCGGGCGCAATTCATATCGAAGAGGTTAGTTATGTTCAATTTTGCATCCTGATTGTTGATTTGGCCTTACGTTCTACTATCCTAACATCATTCAATCGTCTAGCCCATCCCATAGAACATGGCTAACTTCGAGACTGACCGCCACCGCAGGCAATCCCGAGACAAGGGGAAGGGACCAATGGGCTGCCAAAACTAATTAGCTTTGTTCCAATCCACCTTTTTTTCTATTCCAGAAAGGCGCACATGTATCGTAGGTGTTTTCTGGTTTTGTTGATTCATTCATGCTGTCGTTTTTAATGCACGTAACCAAACCCTGCGCGCCATGTAATTCATAATTAAATTATGAAGTCATTCAAATTTTATTCACAAATGTTTCGTCTATTTCAAATTCCGTACTCTTTTGCCAAAGGAACTAGTTCAGCAAACAATACAATAGGGACAACAGCGCGCGTAGCAACCCTATACAGTACAGGGGTCTGTTTGTGTTACTGCGCCGCCGAACTCGCATTCCAAATTGTGCCACCCATCTCTCATTCTCTACTTCATATTTCATAATGTTTTTCAATTTCGCATTCCAAACTACACGGACACTTAAAGATATCATCAATGAACCTCGCGAATTCTACTAAAATTTGAAATTGAATGACCTACATATAAAATAATTAAAATTTTCAGTTCCTGTCGCCAGGAGCCTATCGCCAGTTCAATTAGCGATAGCCCACAAGTGCCTGCAGCCAGTTCAATTGGCGACAATATCCTCTAAGCACTACTCTATTGGCGATAGGTCTCCTATCGCCAATTGAAATGACGACAGGAGCCCATTTCTATAAAAAAAAATTGACTATTTATTTTTGTAATTGTTTTTTTAAAATAATATTATTTTAGAAAATCGTAAGAAAGTAGGCATGCAAAATATGGACATACCTAAAAGCTGGCAGCTAGCATTCTTGTAGGCTTCAAAACTCTTAGGACCCCTGACCCCTTGCATTCTCAATAATAGAATTTTTTTTATTAATTAACCCTTTTTTATTATTTGTCTTTTAAAGTTAACCCCCGGCGAACTTTATTTCCAATTCTGACCCCTTTGATCACGCCACTACCTGTGGCGTGACAAAACAACTTCACACGCCTTGGCCGATCTGGCAAGCTCTTGTCACGCCATGACCAGTGGCGTAACAGTGTTATTTGGTCACACCGGCGTGACAAAAAGTGCTATTTAACGAACTTATCCTACGGCGTGACAGTGTTGTTTTGTCATGTCATGGGTGGTTACGTGACCAAAGGGGTCAGAATTGGAAATAAAGTTCGCCGGGGGTTCACTTTAAAATAAAATTTTAAAAAGGTTAATTATTAAAAAAAAAAGTTCACAAGAATAACATACAATGCTCCAAAGAAGAAAAGCAAAACTTTTAGAAGTCTTTCATGGTCCCTATCAATGTCTCTCAAAGGAAAATGGAACACCTTGCGGCTACTTTTGGATGTCAAATAGGTTCTTTCCCTTTTACTTACTTGGGATTGTCTTTAGGCTTAACAAGACCTAAAGGTGAAGATTATTTCCCATTAGTGCAAAGAATTGAGAGGAGACTAGTAAGTTGTGCTGCTTTTTTTAGTCAAGGGGGAAAGTTGACTCTTGTTAACTCAGTGCTCACTCAAGTGTTAATCTTCTACTTGTGTAGCATTAAAATCCCTCAGACAGTATTAATGTAGGACTGGAAAGGCGACTAGAGGGGGGTGAATAGGAGCTCGCCTAATTTTTCACCTCGTTTAGATTCAACACCAGATTCACTTCAATAGTTATAAGAGCTATGAAGATCAACATCCAAGTACAGTAGAAGACTTGTGTTCAATCCAAACCAAAATCTCCAAAACAAGGAACAAAAAGACCAAACCCTAATCTGGAAATCGGTCAGACTGCCGACAAAAATTTAGTCAGACCGACGGGCGGTTTGACCGGCGCTATAGGATCGGTCCGACCGCCCCGACGTAAACTTGATCTGACGACCCAAAACCAAAAGCGAAAATCGGTCTAACTTTTGATCTACACGGCCAAACTTGACCAAATTTGGAACACACCTTCCTAATGATATTAGGAACCTATTCCAAGCAGATATTGAGTAGATCCACGTCAAAGTTTCAATATTTTTCCATTTTACCTAAGGAAGGTTCAAAACCAGGCAAAAATAAAAGCTTGATCCAACACTTGCTCGTGGGAGATTGATGATCTAGGTGATCTTAGATATGTTACCACATGTCACAGCAAGGAAGAAGAGGGCAGGAAACCAACCAAAAAGCAATAGATCAAAGAAACCTCCAAAATCTCAAATATAGAGCAAGAACACAAAATAGACTCATCTTTGGAAATCATCCATAGATTGATATGAGGTTGAGAGGGTTTACAGTCACTCCATCCATGTAGGACAAAACTCAATCCATGAGCACACAACTCAACTCATCTCTCTAAAACCCTAAGCCTCTTCTCTTTCTCTAATACCCTAACACCAAACTAGGGTTTACAAAATAAAATGCTTGGAGGATACTTGACAGCACCCCCTCCTATTTATATAAGGCCTAGTTTGTAGAAGAGTTAACCCTAATGGGCTCCCGTTAAGGCCCAATACAAACAGGACACACGCACGCATCTTGAAGCATCGTCTTCAGCTTCTTCTTGACCTAAACCGCTTCTCCACGCACCGTCTTGCGCCGCGGTTTAGCCCAAGGTCACAGAGGCGGTATTTGGTGAAATTACCAAAATACCCCTTCTCGATCTTTTTCGAAGACCGAGTCCGAATTATGCGGAACACAACCATGCTTCGCCACGTGTAGGTTGATCCAGCGGCTCTCATCGTGTCGGCAAGTCTCTCCCATCCGGCTCCCACCGGACCACCATGGCACTTGCACCGCCCCCGCACCGCTTGATCCAACCAGTCGCACCGAACTGCCCGTTCGGTCATCCTTGTCCATTCTGCGCCATGCTTGAGTCCATTGACCTCACCCAGCATCCTCGATCGTTCTGGACCACAGCTCTCCAAGCTTAGTCTCGATCCTCCTCACCGTTGACCGTCGTTGACCTCCAAGCAACCTGCACACCAATAGACAAGCAAATCGAATCCGAGAACAAGTTCTTCACAATTTGACCCACGTTAGTGAAAACATGCATCATGCAACACATATGCACTGAAGCTCATGACCTTAAGCTAACCCATCAAGCATCGCCAAACAATTCAACGAAACAAGTCAAAATCGGTCAGACCGCTGTTCTGGCTGGTCTGACCGCACCTGGGACTTAACCAAAAAACTATTCGAGGTATGGCCGGTCTGACTGCCGAAATGGCCAGTCTGACCGCCAATGACTTGAAAGTTCAGTTTCTTTGCCGAAAACGCTTGAATCGACAAACTTCAAATGCCATTGCCAATTGTATCATCATCCTAAGATCATGCACATATCCCCATGATGTCCACAATCTCCCCCTTGATGAACACATTAGCAATTTTCCAAAAATGCAAAGTTTGAGGTTTGTAAAGTAAAATACTCGACGTTTTCGCGCAAAGGCACAACTTGGTCCAAAAGCAAGACAAAGCAATGGAAATGACCAAGCTGGCTCCAGAATAGCATAGGTAAGTGAGAAAAGGCAAAAGAACGCAATAAAGCTTCAATTTTCAGAAAATTGCAAAATCTCACTTAAGGTCCATATGAAAGAACAATTGTTCAATTTGACCTTTGATCATTGTGAGGCTACAAGAAAAGCATTTCAAGTTCAGTAAAAGCAATAAGAACACAAAAATGCATATGAGATGCTCCCCCTCACTATGATCATCAATTTTCGTGAAAATTCATTTCTCCCTATTTGTCTATTTTTACCATTTCTCCCCCTTTGACAATGGATTCATCAAGGTGCATAGAAGAAGATAGAGCATGAATGACATGGAATGACTGTAATTTATTCAATTTTTAGCAAAGGGAGCCATGAGAATTATCCAAGAGGACTGTACAAGTAATACACCAAGCCATATTATGTGAAGAAGCTACGTTCTATTATGGCAAAAATATGTACAGCAAAGTTAAGGCCAAAAGAGCAATAATCTGAGATCAAATAAAATTTTAGCATGAGAAGATGCTCAAGATCATAGTTTAGCTACAGGTATCCAAAAATGAGTCACTATAAGCAAAATGGAGACCAGAAACTAGAAAATGAGTCAATTTTGAGCGCTGTGAGTTCAGTTATGAATCAATTTGTTCAAGCAGTTGGAATTTAGCACATTGAGCATTTTTGCTAAAATTTTTTGGTTTTATCTTAGTAAAGCAAGTCCTGGACTAGGAGCCATCCACAACTGCCTCCTAAGCTTCAACCAATTGACAATTTGTTTTCTTTAGCATTGTGCTAGATCTCAAGCCTTGTCGCGACCATCCCAAGCAAGAAGCTTAAGAGAATGGTCTAGGTCATCCAAAATTCCCCCTGAGTTCATGCCTTGTGCAATGGCAAGCCGTCTCATGAAAAAAAAATTGGTGAGATCAGTTTTTTCGCACAGAAAAACTCATTTTTCAATTGCTTGACTTAAGAACTATCATGGCTCAATTTAAAACTCAAAGTAAGTTCAAGACTCAATTTAGCCTATATGACATGGCGTGAATCATGAGAGGATCACTATGACAAAACTAGTCACAATATCCAACAAATCATGTTTTGATTCAATTTTCTCACAAATAATAAAGCTAGCAAGGCAAAAACTAAGCTATACATGAAAAGACATGATAAACCTAGCAAACTAGCACAAGACATGGCAAGGTATGAAGTATAAAAGCATGTCACACAAGGATAATAAACAAGGCTCCATAAGATTATATTACAATGCAAGTTGCTGAATCAAAAATGCATTATGGTACAATGAATGCAAAAAGAGCAAACACCCCCTCAAAACAGACCAAGAGGACTAATAACCCCCCAAATCTCCCCGCAAAGAAGCAAAACGAGAAGAATCAAGAGCTTTAGTGAAAATATCCGCAACCTACCGCTCATACTCAACAAAGTGAAGCACAACATCACCCTTCTCTACATGGTCTCTAAGGAAATGGTATCAAATATCAATGTGCTTGGTCCGTGAGTGTTGCACTGGGCTTTTGGCAATGTTTATGGCACTAGTGTTGTCACAGAAAAGATGAACACTACCCAGAGATAACCCATAGTCCTGCAGAGTAGACAAGATCCAGAGAACCTGAGAGCAACTACTGGCTGCAGCTACATACTCGGCCTCGGCGGTGGACTGTGCAATAGAGGACTATTTTCTAGAAGACCAAGAGATAAGAGACGTGCCTAAGAAATGACAAGTGCTAGAAGTACTCTTCTTATCCACTCTACACCCCGCAAAATCAACATCAGAAAAAGCTCGAATAGAGAGAGCAGAATCAGAAGAATACCAAAGTCCAAAATCAAGAGTGTCCTGGAGGTACCTGAAAATGCGACGCACAGCTTGATGATGAGAGGCACGAGGGGAAGCCTGAAATCGAGCGCACAGACACACAGCAAATTGTATGTTTAGCCTCGAAGCCGTGAGATAGAGGAGGGAGCCAATCATGCTGCGGTACTCCTTCTGGTCCACGGGCTCTCCATCCTCGTTAGGGTCCAACACGATGGATGTGGCAATGGGAGTAGACATTGGCCTACTGCTTCCCATGTCGAAGCGCCGAAGAAGGTCCTTTGTGTACTTACTTTGATGAATGAAGGTGCCTTCTTTTCGGTTGCTTGACTTGAAGACCAAGGAAGATGGTCAATTAGCCCATTATGCTCATCTCGAACTCCTGCTCATAGAATCAAAATCTGGACACCAAAGCATGAGAGGAACCACGAATATAATGTCATCCACATAAATCTGAACCAACAGAAAGTCACTGCCATGCTTGAGAGTGAACAAGGTTTTATCTACCATTCCTATTTTGAAATCATTTTTAAGCAGAAAACTCTTAAGCCTATCATACCAAGCTCTAGGGGCTTGCTTCAGTCCATACAAGGCTTTGGGGAGTTTAAAAACATAGTTTGGGAACTTGGGATTTTTAAAACCAGGAGGTTGCTTGACAAAGACCTCTTCTTCTATGAAACCATTCAGGAAAGCACTTTTGACATCCATTTGAAATAGCTTGAAGCCCTTGGATGCCGCAAATGCTAGCAAAATACGAATGGCTTCTAATCTAGCTATAGGAGCAAAGGTCTCTTCAAAGTCTAAGCCTTCTACCTGGGAATAACCTTGGGCTACAAGCCTAACCTTGTTGCGAACTACCAACCCATCTTCACTTTGCTTATTTTTGAAAACCCATTTTGTTCCAATTACATTATGATTAGGTGGAGATTCAACTAAGGTCCAGACTTTGTTTCTTTTAAAATTTTCAAACTCTTCATGCATGGCATTGACCCAAGAGGAATCAGATAAAGCATTGGTGACATCTCGGGGTTCAAAAAAAGCGACAAAAGCAGAATGTGCATGAGAATCAGGAGAAATAAACTTGGAGCGAGTGACTCGCTCATGGAGATCCCCAATGATCTGCTCAGGTGGATGCTGTCACTGAATGTGAAGAGGAGGTCCTGGTGTAGAAGTGGTGTAACATCCCAAATGTACAAATGGAACCAAATCTAGGTTTGTGTTTCAAATGTAACCAATTATGGGTGTGTGTTTCAAATGTAATTAAATGAGTAGGAATTAAAACTTTTCTCACACCTTAAAACTCTTGAATTCTTCTATAATTCTTGTCAAGAGTTGTGGAATTCAAAAACACAAACCTCCTGTTGACTAAAGTCAAACCCTTATTCAACTTTGTCACAAATCTTGTGCCAATCTTGGGAAATATTTTTTTCCTTAGTTCTAGGGATGCTGTGGGACTCCTCTGAAAAATTTCATAATTTTTAGAAATTATTTGATAATTTTTGGAGGCAAGTCAAACCAGTTTTTCAATTGGTCAAACCCTAGAACAAACCTTGAGGAATTTCTTGAGAAAAATTCTATGCATAAAAACCTCTGGAAAATTTACACAAGGTTGATCCTAGAGTCAGCAACCTCCAGTTAAAATTTCAGAGTTTTTGGAGTTAGTTTGCTATCTCTAAATATCCAGCTCAAATTTTAACCTCAGTCGAACTTGGGTCAAACTACTGTTGGACTCGAGCTGGACCGAGCCCAACCGGTGCGACCCAACCACCTTGCGCCGTCCGATTAGTAATCAACGGGCTGGATTTTGTGTGCCGTTCGGACCACCGAACGCACCCCCTCGCTTGGACCATCCGATTGGAAATCGACGATCCAGATTGAATGGGCCGATCGGACTGTCCGAGCGTTTCCATCACATGGACCGTCCGATCTTGATCTAATGGTCACAACTTGACCCAGTCATTTAAACACCGACCCAGGCTTTTCTCATGGTGTCGCTGGTGAGTGGAGCCCGCTAGTCAAACCTCCTTTCTCCACGTCGCGGTCGTGCCTTCGCCACCTCGCCTGCACGCACCATGGCGTTGTCGTCGCCGTGCGTCACCTTCAACGGCTAGAAATCCCAATTTTCATCGCTATCAGTTTTCCGCCCTTAGTGCCGCGGTTTCGTGCGCCCATGCCCTGCCCCTGTCGCATCGCCGTCCGCTCGGCGTCGCACGTGGTCGTTAGCGCACAGGGCGCGTCGTCTCCATGCCATGGGAGCTCTCCGCCATTTCTTGTCTACAAAATCACTACAACCCCACTGCCTTTATCTCCTCACTCCTAATTGTTTATTTCCAAAAAGCAGTGTTTCCTTCCACCATTCCTTTTCTCTTGGGGGCACTACACAACAGCTTTCCACACTATCTTTTTCCCCCAAACCATTTTCCCCTTCCTCATTTCCTTCACCACCGAGCTGGCTCCTTACCTCCAAAAAAAAACCAAGCTCGCCTCCCCCAAATCCGGCCGCCTCCCAGCCTCTCCTTCCCCGGCTGCTTGCCACCGCCGCCCCAGATCTGCCCTGGCCCCTACTCCCCCTAGCCCGTCGAATGGCACCGCCGCCCCTAGTGTATGGTGCCGCCGCCGCCCCCGACTCCCCCCAGATCCGACCCAGCTCGTGCTGACTCCGAGCTGCTCACATCAGCCCTGTCTCCCTCGGCACCGGATCCGTCTACCTCGGCTCCCGTCCGCGCCGGATCCGCCTCGGCCGCCCCTCAACGCCGGCCTCGTCTTCCTCGGCCCGGATCTGCGACAACAACGTCTTCCCCGCGCCCGGCAGCCGCACGGGACCACCATCAGCTTCCTCGAGCCCAAAGCCACCACCAGGGACTCATTCTGGGCATCCCCATCGGCTTGCCGATCGCCCCTCGCTGTCGGCGCCACATGCCCAAGCCACTTTCGGTTTTCTCCTCCCTGCACTCTATGTGTTTGTATAAATGCCTGAAATGCTGTCTTGTTTCTCTGTAGGTGGAGCTCGTCTCGGCCACCCCCTTACACTTGTGTTCAACCACCGCCACCAGCTGCCCGAGCTGCGCCGCCTCCACCCCTTAGGCCGCCTCGCTCGTGCCGGTTCTGACTTCATCGTGGTCAGCCACTGCTAGTGTCCCCCTCGCCGTCGCCTTGGAGTAGACCCGAGCCACTTCGGCCTTTGGATTTTGATTCACCTCTGTTCATCATCCAATTGCCAACTCCAGAATTCTTTCCCTACACTATAGGTTAACCTCTATGTGTTTGGTTTTGGATCTAATTGATTAGCATGTCAATTATCTTGTTTTAGTTTAAGTGAGAACAAAATCTCCTTGTTTCTTGTTGGCCAAATATAGTGTATGAGATGTGTAGAAAGATTAGCTAGTGTCCTTTCTGTCCTGAGGGATGTTCTGTTAAATGTTGTTGAATGGAGAAGTTATGTCAGAGGAGCTCCACCAAATCAAGAAAGCACTCAATTCGTTGAGTAGTAGATATCCAGTTAGCATCATGCACCTATTTTCACTAGGGACTAATCAAGGATGATTAGTTAAGGAATTGTAGCCTTTGAGTTACTAAAGTATGATGTTTAGTAGCTAGTAGTTGATCAATTGCAAGTTTGATGGCAATTTCACTTAGAAGGGTGTTTGATTAGAGAAGATGTTAGATGAATAGTTGTACTGGCATTAGGTTGTTGTCTATTCTGAAAATCAGTCAATAAGCTTACTAGTTATTGGAGCTTTCAAAATCTACTAAACTCTTGATTAAAAGCTAAAATCTTGTTAAATGTAAAGATTAGTAAGTACAATTTTTTAGTAACTAGCTCTTGGTAATTCAATCCAAAAGAGTAAAATTTATCATAAGTCAAGAATTGAGTTATTGGTTAATTAATTAGCGGTAGACCTTATGCTTTAATCTCTATTTCAAATAATTTGTTGTCTCTAATTTCATCTAAAAATATTATCTTTCTTCTGTAGTGATTTCTTAATTGTTGGAGACTTTTTGGAATTTTGGTGTTTATTCGCTGTTAATTTCGCTTTGTCAGTTCCTACCGTTAGATGACGTTGATTGCGAGAGTGACCCTCTGCAGCATAGTGAGCATCTCCAGCAAGGCAAGCAGTTTGATCATATTTATTCTAATCCCGTTACTTTAAAGTCTAATACTTTGTATTTAAATTGTATGTATGTATGCTTTTGTGTCAAAGTAATTTTATCGATTAGAGGTAGCTATTCCTATTGCATTATTGCCTTTAAATTGTTATCCACTGCCACAAACTATAGGATAATAATCTCGCTGGTGAATTAGAGCCCGGTGATTGTAATATACTCTTTTATTGCCTTTCAGTGTCCTGCTTAGAAATGCTTTGCTACCGGTAGAATTGGGCGGTCATCGACTTATGTCGATGATCTTGATCACACAAAAACTATTATTCCATTATGTCCAGCACTTGTGCTTTGTTACTTTGTAAAGAAATAAAAATGAAAACAAAATTGTTATTGACTTGGGCACAATGGTTGTTGGTGTGACCTCATGGTGTGATGGAATGGTGCCTAAGTCCCTAAGGACCGAGTTACTTGGGCCACTAAACTGAGCAATATTGCGTGCTAACCACACGAGGGTATATGGGACCCCTCTTGACTAAGTACTTTGGGGGGTGTTAATTAGGGGTCGCAGGTGGTAAAAATGTTTTTTTGTAAGGATGGGAGCACCCGCAGTTGCTTAGGCTGGGCCGGTGCATCCTACTCCGCTGGTTGTCGCGACTCTTAATTAGCACAATCCATTGGAAATGTCTCGTAGGACTTAGCCGTGCCGGCATACCAAAGGAAGTGTGCTTAATCATGTGGCGAAAAGGCGGTCTGGCGTGTGGGTACATTGGTACACCCCTGCAGGGATAAAACTATTAGAATAGCCTCGTCCTAGGTTATGGACATGCTTGGCAAGGTCACTCAAGAACTAGACTACAACATTTAACTAAAACTTGATGGGTTGGTATGAATGGATGTACATACTATTGTTGTGGTGACTATTGGGTTAGTCACTTCCAGGTTGTCTTTACTGTTGTTATTATTATTGTATCATTTTATTTCAACATTTAAAAATGGATTGTCAAATTGCTTTAAATCTATTACATTATTGAAAATGAAAACTTGCTTTATGCTAAAATTGAGTCCAAAGCCTCATCCACTTAAATAAAGCTTGCATGTAGCTAATTATAGGCTGTTACCCTTACACGTCAGTCTTGCGAGTACATTTTTGTACTCATTTGTTTTGCTTAACTGTAATTGTTGCAGAGGAAGAAGTGGATCCCCAAGGGATGCACTTTTGTGAATGTCTTCTTGGGTTCGACGATTAGGTTGGTGGTCCGGTTGGTTGCCTTGTGGGTTAAAGGCACACTAATTGGCTCTTTTGTTATTGCAATTTTATGGCTTTTGCTTCCGCTGTTTATTTATCTCTTTAGTATTTAGCTCTTTAGCTTGTATTTGGCTGGTCGGTCTCTTTTGTAATAGCTCTCTATTATGTATGTCTTTTATTTAATCTAGTTCGTGCTTTGGTTCTATGTTTATATGGAATTGATGCATGATTTTGTAAAAGGGTGTATGTACAGCACTTCTGGGATGTACATATTTTCCCGAGGCACAAGATATTTTGTTTGAGATGCTAGGGTCGGTGGTAAGACTAAGCATTACAAGCTAAATACCCCGGGGTCTCACAAGTGGCCTCTACCTCATGAGTTGTGGAGGTAGGAGCAGAGCCACTCATATCGTCGGTGAAGGTAGGAGGAGGCTGCTCAGCTAAAACTGGAGAAGTAGAAGCAGGCTCTCCAACCATCTCAGAAGTGACTAGAGGATAGATTGGGTCATCATCCTCAGAGTCGTCATCGACGAAGATGCTTTCAGAAACCTGTGTACCTGCACCATCGGGTCTAGTATCAGGACTAGCCTCATCAAAAGTGACTTCGCAAGTCTCAACAATTTTGTTAGTATCCAAATTAAATACACGATAGCCACGAGAATGAGCAGGATATCTAAGAAAAATTCCATCATGACATCTAGATTCAAATTTATCCAAGTTGCCATGTTTAAGAATGAAGCACTTGCAACCAAAAATCTTGAAATGAGAGACTTTAGGCCTATGACCAAATCTAAGCTCAAAAGAAGTCTTGCCAATCACAGATCTCAAGAAAACCCTATTTGACACATAACAAGCAGTAGAGATCGCCTCAGCCCAAAACCTTCTAGGTGTGGAATGCTCATCTAGCATGGTCCTGGCCATCTCTACAAGGGTCCTGTTCTTCCTCTCTACAACACCATTCTGCTGAGGAACTCTAGGTGAAGAAAAGTGGTGCTCTAGTCCCCTATCAGTGCAAAAGATAGCAAAGGAAGAATTCTTAAATTCTGTCCCATTGTCACTCCTAATGGCTCTCAAAGCTCCAGGAAGATCAACAGCTAGTCTAAGGACTAATTCTCTAAAATAGCCAAAAGCCTCGTCCTTAGAAACCAGAAAATAAACCCATGAATACCTGAAGAAATCATCCACAATCACAAGTACATACCATTTCCACCTGCAGACTGGACTCTAGAAGGCCAACAGTGTCTAAGTGCAAGAGCTGACCTGGTCCATCAGTCATCACTAAAGTAAGAGGTGGATGAGAAGTAGAAACCATCTTACCATGTCTACAGGGAGTGCACACAAGGTCTCTAACAAGCTTTAGCTTAGGCAAACCTCTAATCAAATCCTTGCTACTGATCCTAGTCAAATGGTCAAAACCTATGTGTCCAAGCCTACAATGCCACAAAACTAGATCATGAGAGACAGAAGCCACAAGACATCTAGGACTAGAAGCAGAAGAGACACTGAAATCAGCACAAAAGATCTTCTCAAACCTAGAGATCCCAAAGACAAGCTCACCCGAGGAGTCTAGAACTCTATACTCACCACTTTTAAATCTCACCTCTAGACCCTCATCAAGAAGCTAGGAAACAGATAAAAGATTATACCTCAGCTTACTTACCAAAGTGACGTCCTTAAGCATGAAGTTGTTGTTGGCGCGCACTGTGCCTTTGGCTGTCATGGTCCCGGTAGAAGCATCCCCAAAAGTGATCAACTCATTGCCGGATGCACGTGTGAGAGAGGAGAACCATCTGAATCTCCGGTCATATGTCAAGAACACCTATAGTCAACAAGCCATATGTCCTCCTTCCTCGCACGACGGACCTACAAAGCACGAACAGGAAACATCTGTGCCTCAGTACTGGGGTTAGTGATAAAGGACTTGGGAGTCCAGTACTGAGCCACACGATGCTTAGGCAAAGCAGTAGAAGAAGCAGCAGTAAAATGGTTAGTGGGAAAATCATAAGAATGCACACGAGCAACACCTAGACCTCTCCGAATCGACCTACCAAAAGATCGGTACTCCCTCTGTCTAGATGCTACCCGTGGTCTCTCCTCACGATATCCTAACCCAAAGCGCTACCTAGAGCCACCAAAGGAGTCAAAGAAGTCATCTACAAACTTGGCCCTATGTCTAGCAGGAAAGACAGCTGCTTGGCTCTAGAGACTACAGTAGGTGAAGGAACTCCTCTAATGGTTCTCAAAGCACTCATCCTCTCCTTCCTCTCAATCTTGGCTCTCTGAGCGAGAACTCAACAATGTGGCCATCCTTCTTGCGAGAAGGTGCAATGGTACTTAACCTTTTGAGGGGTCTGACCTGTTGAAGTAGAAACACTTGTCTTGCTGGAAGGGGTTTGGGCAAAACCTGCAGATCTAAAAACTACCTTAGATAGCTCAGGAGGTTCTACCTCAAACATACCACTCTCAACAGCTCTTACAACCTTAGGTGGATGGTTCTTGGAATACTCTAGAGAATTAAATCCTAGGCCACTTTTCTTCACACTCACCTTAGATTGGTCAAGGATCATGTTGAGGTTCTTCTTCCCACCAGAAAATCTCTCAAGAGTCTTTTTGAGGTAATCATTTTCTTTTGCTAGGTCCTTACAGGTAACACACTTATTTGACTTGATTGTTCTAGCAAGCTTATCTTTAGCAAGAGCTACCTCAACCTTTAAAGCCTCACAAGACACACCAGGAGCATTCTCAATCCTACTCACTTGCTCTTTGAATTTGACTCTAAATGCCTCTTGTATCTCATCTAAATTAGTCCCAACTTCAGTACAAAAAGCACAAGAAGCAGAATCAACAATTTTCTTGGAACAGTTTTGGACATGGATTGTTCAATTTTAGCTTTCTCTTCTAGTGTCTTGTTTAGAGTTTCAATTTCAATTGTGAGCTTAAAACAATTTTCATATGATGCCGATTTAGAGTGAAGGGCCATTTCAGTCATTTCTTTCATTTTAGTCTTATTAATCTCACAATAAGAGCAAGTGTGACTAGCATCAAATTTCATCAATTCTTTTGTAGCGCTATCCAATTTTAATTCAAGCAAAGCACAATTTGAGCAAGGTAAAGGAATAGCACCTACAGCAGTCACATCTAAAGCAATAGCATTCATGCAAGCAGGACTAGACTTGAGAGATTCTAGTTCATCAAGAGCATCTTTCAGTTGATTCGCAACAGAGGAATGAGCAGATTTCAAATTGGTCAATTCATTATTCAAGCTAGAACAAGCATCACAAACATCAACAAGATTAATGGATTTGAGCCTAACAACTTCTAGGTTCAAGTTATCAATCATGGTATCCTGTTTTTTAATCATTTTTGCTTGCTTATTCAGTTTTTGTTCAGCAAGGACCAAAGCACGTTTCATATCAGCAAGTGAGGGACATACCTCATCGGGATCGCTGAAAGGGTCGTCGTCGTTAGAGGAGTCGATGTCGTGGCTGTCCCTAGCCATGAAGCACATGCCGGTGAAGTCCTAAGCCTTCTTCTTTCCATGAGAGTCATCGTCGTCGTCCTCCGTCTCCGAGTCCACATCGCTCATGTCAACACTCTCAAGAGCGGCAAGGACCCGGCTAACGAACTTGCGATAGTTGGGCTTCTTGACTTTCGTGTCCTTGGCTTGAGGACGCCTCCGAGAGTCCTTCTCCATTTTGCCCTTCAGCTTAGGGCACTTGGAGCGAATGTGGTTCGGCTCACCACACTCAAAACAAGTGTTAGGGCCACCTCTCCTCCTGTTCCTCACCTTGTTGTATACTCTGGAAAATTTTGTGGATAGGAGGGCTAGGTCATCCTCAGGTAGCTTCTCTAACTGCTCATCACTCAGAATGCAAAGCGGACAAGGAAAAACCAGATGAGCCAAAATCCAATGAATCTGAAGAACTACCCTTAGATGGGTCGACCACCAAAGCCATCGACTCTGTCTTGGGGAGACGCGAGATAAAGTCAATCTCATGCGACTTCAACCTCGAGTAGAGCTTATCCATGGAAGCTCACTCATGACAGTGTTGTCATTGATGGATGTGATCTTCATCCCCCAGACATTCACATCAAGAGCACCCAAAAGCTAGCGTGCGTTCTCAGACTTAGTGAAAACAAGATCTACTGCACGTAGGTCATGAAGAATCTTAGAGAACCTCCCCCACAGCTCATCTAAAGACTCACCAGGCCTTTGCTCGATCTTTGAGCATTCTTTCTTGAGCTGGTTCTGTCTCACTTCCTTGATCGCAGTAGAACCCTCGTGGTAGTCACAAAGGGTCCTCCAGATCTCGGAGCAGACCTCAAATGAGCCACGCGCTCAAACTCAGATCGACTAAGACCTTGGATCAGAAAGTTCTGAGCCTTGCTATTAGCCTCAACATCTGGAGTGATCACATCGTCATTGGCTGGCACGACATATGGATTTTTGACTTTAAGCCAAATAGCGTGCCCTTGAGCCTCGATGTAGGCATGCATGCGTGCCTTCCAGTAAGCAAAATCAACTCCATCGAAAATAGGTGGTTTGGTTGAATACTTGTCAGTCGCCATGGCTCCAAAGACCGGTTAAGATCTATGAGAAGAGCTAACCGTGCTCTGATACCACTTGTAGGACCGGAAAGGCGACTAGAGGGGGGTGAATAGGAGCTCACCTAATTTTTCACCTCGTTAAGATTCAACACCAGGTTCACTTCAAGAGCTATAAGAGCTATGAAGATCAACATCCAAGTACAGTAGAAGACTTGTGTTGAATCCAAACCAAAATCCCCAAAGCAAGGAACAAAAAGACCAAACTCTAATCTGGAAATCGGTCAGACCGCCGGCAAAAATTCAGTCAGACCGACAGGCGGTTTGACCAGCATTATAGGATCGGTCCGACCGGCCCTGTCCAGAAACAGTGTAGACAGCCCAAAACCAAAACGAAAATCGATCTAACTTTTGATCTACACGGCCAAACTTGACCAAATTTGGAACACACCTTCCTAAGGATATTAGGAACCTATTCCAAGCAAATATTGAGTAGATCCACGTCAAATTTTCAACATTTTTTCATTTTATCTAAGGAAGGTTCAAAACCGGGCAAAAACGAAAACTTGATCCAACACTTGCTCGTGGGAGATTGATGATCTAAGTGATCTTAGATATGTTTCCACATATCACAGTAAGGAAGAAGAGGGCACAAAACCAACCAAAAAGCAATAGATCAAATAAACCTCCAAAATCTCAAATATAGAGTAAGAACACAAAAGAGACTCATCTTTAGAAATCATCCATAGATTGATCTGACGTTGAGAGAGTTTACAGCCACTCCATCCATGAAGGACAAAACTCAATCCATGAGCACATAACTCAACTCATCTCTCTAAAACCCTAAGCCTCCTCTCTTTCTCTAATACCCTAACACCAAACTAGGGTTTACAAAATGAAATGCTTGGAGGCTGCTTGATAGCACCCCCTCCTATTTATATGAGGCCTAGCTTGTAGAAGAGTTAACCCTAATGGGCTCCCGTTAAGGCCCAACACAAACGGGACAGACGCACGCATCTTGAAGCGCCGTCTTCAGCTTCTTCTTGACCTAAACCGCTTCTCCACGCACCGTCTTGTGCCGCGGTTTAGCCCAAGGTCACAGCGGCGGTATTTGGTGAAATTACCAAAATACCCCTTCTCGATCTTTTTTTAAAGACCGAGTCCGAACTGCGCGAAACACATCCATGCTTCGCCACGTGTAGGTTGATCCAGCGGCTCTCATCGTGTCGGCAAGTCTCTCCCATCTGGCTCCCACCGGACCACCATGAGACTTGCACTGACCCCCACACCACTTGATCCAACCAATCGCACTGAACTGCCCGTTCGGTCATCCTTATCCATTCTTCGCCATGCTTGAGTCCATTGACCTCACCCGGCATCCTCGATCGTTCTGGACCTCAGCTCTCCAAGCTTAGTCCCAATCCTCCTCGCCGTTGATCGTCGTTGATCTCCAAGCAACCGGCACACCAATAGACAAGCAAATCGAATCTAGGAACAAGTTCTTCACAACTTGACCCACGTTAGTGAAAATATGCATCATGCAACACATATGCACTGAAGCTCATGACCTTAAGCTAACCCATCAAGCATCGCCAAACAATTCAACGAAACAAGTCAAAATCGATCGATCATTGCCGTTTGCAGTGGTCGACCGCACTGGATTTAACCAAAAAACTATTCGAGGTAGGGCCGGTCTGACCGCCGAAATTGCCGGTCTGACCGCCAATGACATGACAGTTCAGTTTCTTTGCCGAAAACGCTTGAATCGACAAACTTCAAACGCCATTGCCAATTGTATCATTATCCTAAGGTCATGCATATATCCCCATGATATCCACAATTAAAGCAGATTGACAAATTTAGAAAGCACTGTTTGTGGGGAGGATCTAACATCAATGCTAAAAAGTCCCCTTTAGCAGCTTGGAAAATGGTTTGTCAGCCCAAGAAATAGGGAGGATTAGGAATTCTTCACATTGGTACCCAGAATGATGCTCTTTTGCTTAAAAACCTTCATAAATTTTTCAATAGAGCAAATTTGCCTTGGGGGAAGCTTATTTGTTCGACCTATTATCTGGATAACAAGCTTCCTTCAGTGACTGATGTTGGGTCTTTCTGGTGGAAGGATAACCTCGAGCTTCTTAATCTCTACAAGGGAATTTCAAAGTGCACATTAAAGGATGGTAGATCAGTGCGCTTCTGGCAAGACATTTGGAACAATATGCTACTCTCTATTCAGAACCCTCAGTTATACTCGTTTGCAAAATCAACTGATCTAACAATGGCACAGGTGTACCTTATTAAACCTCTTCAATATTTGTTTCACATGCCATTATCAGTTCAAGCTTTTGAGCAATTTGGCTCCTTGCTAAGCTTCTTACAAGAGTTGTTGTTGGTAGAAGAAAATGATGTCTGGACATACATTTGGCAGCATGAAAATTATTCATTGGTTAAGGCATATAAGGTTCTTATGGGCCAACAACAATGTCACGCTTTGTTTGCTTGGATTTGGAAATCTTCATGTCAGTTCTGACAAAAAGTATTTTTCTGGTTATTATTGAAAGATCGCCTGAATACTAGAAACCTGCTTAGGAGGAAACAATGTTCTTTGCAAAGCTATCTCTATGTTTTGTGTAGTCACCAACAAGAGGAAACTCTGAACCACCTGTTTTTCGGGTTTGATTTTGCACAAGCTTGTTGGGATTTGCTCTGCCTTGCCAGGCAAGTTGGATTGTCAACTTTTGAAGCTTTGGAGTTCATTAAAGGGGTTCTCAATTTGTTGTTCAGTATGGAAATAATCATTCTTGCCTGCCAGAGTATTTGGATAGTTAGGAATAATAAAATTTTCCAATTTGTGGATCCTTCAGTGAGCGGTTGGAAGGCTTGGTTCAAAGCAGACTTCGCTATGGTTACCCATGGTGCGAAGAAGAAATATTTACTGCAAATTCAAGAATGGCTAGATAATATCTTCTATTTTTTATCCTTGTACATCCTTTTCGCTTTTCAACTTGTAACTATTTTAACTTCTTTCTAACATATTTAATATATTTACAGTAGGACCATCTTGGTCTTACTGTTTTATTGTCAAAAAAGGAAGAAAAGCAAAAGAAGTTGGAGCTTGCCAAGTAGATGGTAAGTAAGGATGAGGTAATTCACGCCGTTCTCATCTCATTTCGCAAGAGAACTAGCTAATCCAGCGAGAAGTAGACCTATAAACCAATGTGGCTTAAAGCTCTTGTTGACAACCACTATTATGAAAGCTACCTTGTCCTATAAACGACTTATAATTGCTTACATGATAAAGCGTGTTTGTCGTCTAATACTTGCTCCAACAGTTTCATCAAGGTACTGCAATGTGACAAGAGTTGCAAATTAGTCTTCTTTTACATTCAAGTCAGTCAAACTTGTACAAAAAAATTCATTGATCACCAACCCTCGTGTAATGAACTTCAAGATCGACGATAGCTCTCGACTATGGAGTGCTTGTAAGGCTGACTAGTGCAGGGTGAATATGCGATTTAAAAATATTTTGATTAAAATTGGTTTTATATGCGGAAGCGCAAATCAAAACGGTTTTGTACAATTAAAGCCTATATCAACTAGTCTCAACTAAGTCTACCAACAACCTAAGTCTATGTCAAAGTTTGCAATCCTAAGGTGAGAAGCAAGCAATTCAATTCTATGAATGTAAATTGCAAGAATATAAAACACAATGGCACACAATCTTTTTCCCGTGGTGGTCGGAGACTTGCCAGTCTCCTGAAGTCCACATTGAGGTAAACCCAAATAAATTGGCCAACTCCACGAATTAAGTCAACACCTCGAATCCACTAGGGTTGGTCTTCCTCCACTCTGAAGATGGTGAGCACTGAACCACTCACAACACCCAGATTTTCTCACAACATTCTTTAAGAAGATCACTGGCACAACTCCTCCAAGCCATCTAAGAGACGACAACCTCCAAGAATAACAAGTCAGAGATGCTCACTTCAACGAATCAAGTGTCGAAACTCGATGGATACACAATCCACAACTAAGTGCAACACATGCACAAGGATTTGACTCTTTAAGCTCACTAAGTGCAACACATGCACATAAGAGAAGAGAGGGCTTACTCTTAGCTCAAGGAAGATGAATAAGGCACCAACAACTTCACTCAACCGGCCACAAGGGGTGTATTTATACTCCACATCCAAAAACTAGCCGTTGGGAAAGTCCTAGTAGAAAAACAATCAAACCAGTCTGACCGCCAACACATGGATGGTTAGATCAGCTTGCCTTGCAACGGCTAGAAAACTAGCCATTACAGAGGTTGCTAGCCAGACTGCCCACAAAGCCACCGGTCGGACCACTCGGCTAGTCTAACCGCTCGCAACAAGCCGGCCAGACTAACAACAAAGGCGCGTACATACCGCTTCTCTGGTTAGACCAGCAAACACATCGCGATCTGATCGATCTCGGTAGAAGGACGCAAGAACTGAGAAAATTCAAACATTGACCCAGAAACTTCCTCGTACGTGGATGATGATCAAGATAATCCTCGATGTATTCCCACATATTTGTTGGGACCCCGAATATGCAACTCTGAGACCCTCTGTGTATTCCGAACTAGTCCTATGATCAGTAGCTAGTCCACACAGTTTGCAACACGATAAAATCATATCCATACAACAAGGTAGCTAAGGAGGAGACAAATTAATATTACTTAGTAGCAAAAGGACCTTATGGTCAAGGTTTTACAGAGCTTACCACGTAGGGCTAAAGTCACGACCAGGTCCACAACCAGAGTAAACTTGCAGCGGAACAAAACAAACTCGTGGAAGACATCCGACATGCTCACAGGCAATCGAGTGGAGAACGCCTCCTAGTTCGCATACTCTTCGAAGTATTTCTCCTCAAAGAGCGTTGTGCTCTCTGGTTCTTCTCCAGCGACTGATCAACAAATGACGCAAAGCCATGAGTACATAAAGTACTCAGCAAGTCGTAGAGAAATGTATGTAAATAGTATTCATGCAAGGCTTGATAAGGATAGCTTTATGGATATTTTGCAGAAAGCAGTATTGTTAGTAAATACAGTAAGTAGATTGTAAAGCATAATTTGAAAGATTAATATATAAGTAATCAAGTTTCTTTGAAACAACTTGTGAACACCCTGTTCACTTCCCGACCAATGACCACGATCAGATCGCTTCCCAACCAAATAATTCCAACAACTCGTAACCATCCACAACCATATTTTTTAGAAAATCTACCTCTCGTGTGAAATTACCAGGCATTGTCCATAACCGGCGACACGGCTATTCGAATAGTTTTACACTCTGCAGAGGTTGTACTACTTTACCCACATGTCTCTAGTTTGTTTGGCATCCGTCGATACCACCACTATCTTAGGTAAGCAGTCTAGAGCATGTGACAAGGCCTTTATAAAGTTCTGTTTTGACTTGGTTCTGCCCGCTAAGGTTTTGTCATTCTAGACCCCCCCCCCCTCTTTTGCCATGTAAATCCACACACCACCACGATAGAACCAAACCAAAATATTGCTAATTAGTTGGTCAGATCTATCCCAGTCTAGACATGTGGTCGTACGGTATGACCCAGATCAATGGCGCACAAAGTTAAGTCCTTAGTGGTTTCTCAGGCGAGACTTTCCGCATCCCATGTGCCTCGTGCACCTAAGTGCCTCCCGCACCCTATAATGTGCCTCTCGCACTGCCTCGCGCATTCCTCCTTTACCACCGACCACTCACCCGAGCATAAATCATTTTTGTTCAACCCAACCAAATGACAACCCATGCCATGGCACAACAAATTTTAATAACAGCAGCATCGCACCACAATTGACACAACTATAACCTCGCACCACAGTTGCACAACAGTGGTATCGCACCACGATTCCATATATCATTAAGTCAAATTTATCATCATTGAATCATGTGATCGAGGGGCCATCGCATAACTAAAGCATAACTAAGCATAATACGCACCCATGTTGGTATTACAATAATGTCCAACTGAGATTACCCAACCTATAGTGCCCAAGGGTACATGTCAACATGTCGTTCATAATTATTCAGGAGTCATACTGCCAAGTAGGTATTTAACTACTCCCAAAACCATTTTTATACAACTAGCCATGCATGTTGATATAAAACAATATAATTTTATAAACTGGGTACGACATGATCAAAGGTCTACGACTTGCCTTCATTGAAGAGTTGAGATGCTTCGGTCGAGGTCATCAGGTCCAAGAACTCTTCGGAAACGCCGGAATCTATACGTGCGAAAAGAGCCAAATAAATAAAACAACTCCAAATGAAATCCAAAAAGAACCAAACTAGAACCAAAAGAAAGGTACTGAACTTAGATGGATTTAGAAATTGAATCACTCAAATCGGAGCTCGGATGGAAGAGAACAGGCTCTCGAAAGTTTGAAAACACATGGTCAGAAGGAGGTTCAACTGGTCGGAAGGAGGTTCAACTAGTTAAAAGGTTTCGGTGACCTAGTCAAAGGAGGTTCGACTGGTCAGAAGAAGGTTCGACTACTCAACGCGGTCGAAGGAAAGATTCGACTACTTAACGTGGTCGAAAGAAGGACTCGACTGCTCAACGTGGTTGAAAGAAGTATTCGACTGCTCGGCACAGTCGAAAGAAGGATTTGACTGCTCGACGCGGTCAAAAGAACAAGAGAGAGAACAGGGCACGAGGAGCTTACCAAGACCGAGAGAGAGGCCAAAGGAGGTCAATGGACGGCGAACGACGGAGGGGAAGCACGTGGTCGAAGGCAAAGAAGAACGACGATGAAGGGGTCGGCCGGGACTGAAGGAGAAGAGGAAATGCGGCGGCTCCTGTGAAACAAAAACTGAAATTGAGTGAGGGGATTGCTTCAAGGAGCTCTGGGGTATGAATTGACGTGGGTAGAAGAGAAGGGGGCTGCATAGGTTGCCACACCGACGCTGACGCAGGCAAGCAGGCGAGGTGGCACCGACACGGCGCGGAGGTGGCAATGAGGAGGTGCGCACCGGGTAGGCCATGATCTTGTGACGCCAACGGCGAAGACCGTGCTGGCAAAGAAGCTTTGACGGTGGCGCTAGAGGCGGCGTGAGCTTCGGCCACGAGGTTGGAGCTTGAATAGCGGCGAGGAGGACGAGACAGAGAGAGGTAGAGTTGAGGAGAAAACAAGAGGAGGCAGAGGGCTCCCTAGTGCTCCATTTATAGAGGAAGGAGGAGGGGTCAGGTGACAAGATGGAGCAGCGGGATTCGCGGCGGCGCGGCAGAGACGACGACATTTAATGCACACGGTGCTATAGAGGTGACGACATTTAATGCGCACGGTGCTGTAGAGGCGATGGCATTTAATGCGCACGGCGCTGAGGAAAAAGAGGGAGAGGGAAAAACGCACCGAGGCGAGGGTGGTCGCAACCGAAAAGACCGAAGGACTGGTCGAGACCGAAAGGCTAGTTGAGACCGAAAGGCTAGTCGCAACCGAAGGACTAGTCGAGACCGAAAGACTGGTCGAGACCGAAAGACTGGTCGCAACCGAAAGACTGGTCAAGACTGAAAGACTGTGGAGAGGGAGCAGCTCGAGGAAGGTGGTGCCAGGGCACGGCAAAGGGGCGCATGGGGAGGCAGCAAGGTCAAGGGCAGGTGAGGGAGGAGGCGGGAGCAGGAACGATCGACGGGAATTCGGCCAAAACAGAGAAAGGGAAATTCAAATATCAGAGAACTCCAATAAACTCAAAATAAACCAAATTCCAATTTAGTTGAAGTTTGATTAATTCATATTAAATTGTTTTTATTTTCTAAAATTCCAAGTTAAGCTTTAGCAATTCAATAAAATCAAATGGTTATTTTTATTTTTGAAATTTTTTTAAAAAGCCCAAAAAATTGGGATGTTACAATATCCTAGCAAGCTAGATTACAACAGGAACACCATGAAAAACCAATGGAACATGCAAAATCCCAAAAGGCTGATGTTTTTATTGAGTGCTCAAGAGAGATGTTTTGATTGAGTGCTCAAAACAGAGCAAGAATAAGAAGGAACTCATCTGGAGGAAATCTTGCTTGTATTGATTTGAGAAGATTGTTTATTTACAGCCACTCCATCATGAAGTACAAAAGCTCAGCACTTGAGCACTTAATCAAAACATCTCTCAAAAACCCTAGCCTCCTCTACTCTACTTTTCCCCAAATCATAATTAGGGTTTACACTTGGAAGGCATGAGAGGCTCCAAATTTGAACATTTCCCTTTTATAGTGGAGGCTAGTTTTAGAGAGAAAACTCTAACAGGTATCCGTTAAGCTCACACACAAATGAGTCTACACTTATGCACGCTTCTTAAAACGGATGACAATACCAAAATACATTTTCTCGATCCTTCTCCAAAGACCGAGTTCAATCGTCGTAAAGAAATCCCATGCTTCGCCACGTGTAGGTTGATCAACGAGTATCTTCATGTCAGGAAGTCTCTCCCATCTGGCTTCCACCGAAACCACCATGGCACTTGCACCGACCCCTGTGCCGCTTGATGCAACCCATTGCACTGAACTTCTCGTTCGGTCATCCTTATCCATCTTGCGCCATGCTTAAGTCTAAGGATTTCACATGGCATCCTTGATCATTTTGGACCTCAATTCTCTTAGCTTAGTCCCAATCATCCTCGTCGTTTACCTCCAAACCTCCTGCACAATAATAGACCAAGAAATTGATTCCGGGCACTAGTTCTTCGCAACTTTACCTATATTAGTCAAAACAAGCATCATGCAACACATATGCACTGAAAACCATGACTTTGACCTAACCCACGAACATCACCACCTTCCCAGCGCATGATCGGGGCCTGGCCGGTCAGATCGCCGCCCATGGCCAGTCTGAACACCGGCCAACAGGTCTGATCGCCAACTACTAGCCGGTCTGACCGCATTAGAAATTTCCGCACGGACCTAAAAGGTTGCTCTTTGGACATTTCGGCAAAACTCTATTCTCCATGAAACTTGGTGCAAACTTACCTACTAACACTCCTACACATGTGTTTAATCATATTCCTCGAAATTCCAAAGTTGCCTTTTTGACCGGTCAGACCATCACCTTGGCCGGTCTGATCGCCAGCCCCACAGCCAGCCGGTCTGACCACCACCATGGCCGGTCAAACCATCGGCCAGTCGGTCAGACCGCCACTAGGCCGGTCAGACCTCCTGACGACTAACAACCTGGCCGGTCAGACCTCTTGAATTTTGCCGAAAATGAGGGTTTCACCAAACGCCTCGACATTATTGCCAATTGTTCATCACATTGAGATTAGGAGCATATCTCCAAGACATCCACAATTTCTTTGTCCAAGACATGCCACAAGACCCAAAAAAAGGAAGGGGAAATTTACAAGAAGACAAAAGAAAAAAATATCAGCGGGCATGCAAGAGGGGGTAGATCAAACAAACAGTACAAGCAAGAAAGATTCCATCAAATTTGTTAAGTTTCCCTTGATGAAAATCCCAAGAACTCATCCTCCTCCTCCATTAGATTGTGGATGGACATTGCCCGATCAAACGGCGGCACCTAGAACCCGAGAACTGGCAGCCCTTTCGGCATTGCAGCAAAAGGCAAAGCTTGGAAAAGGAAACGCGATCGAAGTAACGAAAAGGAGGAAATGAGCGAGCGAGCAAGAAGCGGCATACTGACGATGAGGAGGACCTTGGTGGCATCATGGATGATGATCAAGATGATCCTATATGTATTCGCACATGTCCTAGCAAGCTAGATCATAGCATGAACACCAAGAAAACTAAAGGAACAAGTAAAATCCGAAAAGACATCAAAGAGACAGCAAGAACAAGAAGGAACTCATCTAGAGAAGATCTTGCTTGGATTGATTTGAAAAGATTGTTGGTTTACAACCACTCCACCACGGAGTGCAAAAGCTCAGCCTTAGTACTCAATCAAAATATCTCTCACAAACCTAGCCTCCTTTACTCTACTTTTTCCCAAATCACAAATTAGGGTTTACACTTGGAAGGCATGAGAGTCCCCAAATCTGGACTGCTCCCTTTTATAGTGGAGGCTAGTTTTAGAGAAAAAAACCCTAACAGATACCCATTAAGCCCACACACAAATGGGTCTACACTCACGCACATTTCTTAAAGCTGGTGACGAACCGGGTTTTTTTGAATCCGTTCATTCGTGAACTCCATCTTCACTTAACCTAAACCGCCTCTTCTTGCACCATGGTTTTACCAAAGGTCACCAAAATGGTATTTTGGTGAATATACCAAAATACCCCTTCTCGGTCCTTCTCCAAAGACCAGGTCCAATCGTCGTGAAGCAAACACATGCTTCGCCACACGTAGGTTAATCAACGAGTATCTTCATGTCGGCAAGTCTCTCCCATCCGGCTTCCACCGAAACTACATGGCATTTGCACCGACCCCTGTGCTGCTTGATGCAACCCGTCTTACCGAACTTCTCTTCCGGTCATTCTTGTCCATCTTACGCCATGCGTGAGTCTAATGATTTCATCCAACATCCTTGATCGTTTTGAACCTCAGCTCTCCTAGCCTAATCCCTGATCATCCTTGTCGTTGACCGTCGTTGATCTCCAAGCCTCTTGCACAATAATAGACCAAGAAATCGATTTCGAGCACAAATTCTTCGCAACTTAACCCACGCTAGTCAAAACATGTATCATGCAACACATATACACTAAAAACAATGACTTTGACCTAACCCACGAAGATCACTGCCTTCCTGGCGCATGATCGAGGTGCGGCGGTCAAGCTGCTGCCATATGGCGGTCTGAGCAGTGACCGGCGGTCGACCACTCGAAATTCCCTAAGGACACGAAGGTCGATCTCTAGACATTTCGAAAAAAACTCTATCTACTTTTGCGTCGAAACTCCATTTTTCATTAAACTTGGTGCAAACCCAAGACAAAAGTGTTTGATCACATTCCTCTTTATTCCAAAGTTGTCTTTTTGACCAGTCAGACCGCCACCCTGGCTGGTCAGATCGCTGACCAGTCGGTCAAATCGCCACCTGGCTGGTCAAACCTCCTTATGACTGACGATAGTCCAAATTTTGCCGAAAACAAGGGTTTCGCAAAACAGCTTGACGCTATTGCCAATTGCTCATCACATTGAGATTATGAGCGTATCCTCGTAACATCCACAGTTTCTTTGTGCCAAGACATGCCATAGGACCCAAAAAAAAGGGAAGGGGAAATTTACAAGAAGAAAAAAAAATAGCAGCGAGCGGGTATGCAAGAGAGGGTAGATCAAACAGACGGTACAAGCAAGAAAAATTCCATCAAATTTGTTAAGTTTCCCTAGAAGAAAATCCCAAGAACTCATCCTCCTCCATTAGATTGTGGATGGACATTGCCCGATCAAACGGCGGTAGCACCCAGAACCCGAGAACCGGTAGCTGTTTCGGCATTGCAGCAAAAGGCAAAGCTTGGAAAAGGAAACGCGACAGAAGGAACGAAAGGGAGGAAACGAGCGAGCAAGCGGCGGCATACCGACGGTGAGTCGATGAGGAGGACCTTGGTGGCGCCGTGACCATACCTCTGGCAGAATATCCGCACGTCCTCGCCGCCGAGCCTCACTCCCGACAACAGCAACAGCGGCACCAGGAGGGGCCTTCCCTATACCCCGTTCTCGTTCCCTCGATTACTTGTGCAATACCAGCAGCAGCCAAACCCCAAAATCAGCTTAGGGCCTTTTTGCAAAATCCTGTGGGGTGGATCCACCGCTCGCCGTTACTGCCCCTGCCACCTTAGTTCCAGGCTGCAGCCATATAGGCTCCACTCTCTTATTTTAAAGACGGCTCCAGCTATTAAGGCCTCGATTTCACAGGAAAGCTCAATTCCCACGATAATCAGGAAAATTTTCTGCATTCCAAACACGTCTAATTGGTTCTCTATTTTTCGCACAATCGAAAAGTTCATACGTAAGTTCGGATTATCTCCCTGTCTAAAAAAAAGTAGGGACAATCTCACTCGGAGGGCTCTCTCGTCGACAAAAACCACAGCGTCAAACCATCGGTTGTGGCTTGTGAGTGAAAACCTTAGTGATACAGGGCATTATTTCGTGTAAACCTCCCATCAGATCCTAGCTAAATCAAATAAAGCACGGGATTGTGTTATTGTGTCCTTCCGAAAAATTTCTTCACGTTCGAAAGCATCAGGATTCAAGAACACGGTTTGCGGTCGATTCGTGATTCGGTAACCTATGTCGGATCAAAAGAAGAGTCGGAAAGGTCAAAAGCACGAGCCTATGAACTGTCCCAAATAAGAAAATCCCATGCTCAAGAGACGACGGACTGCGACTCCACAGATATACATCCCAAAACTAAGGACTCCCTGTCATTTTGTACCGGCTAAGATAAACATTTGGAGCAATCTCACTCCCTATCTCAAACAAAGAACAACTCAAAAAAAGAAGATAATCTTCGACGCCACATGCTAGCCTCAAAAGAGATTCTACACGGGGATCACGTATATCACTCGTTTCTTAGTGATGTGGCCAAAAGTACAATTCTAGCCGGAAGAGAGTGTAAATTGAACGGCCCGGATTGGGCCATCCAAACAAGGCTTAAATGCTACAAGCAATATGGAGCGGCATTGAGTTGAATGAAGTCCAGGAGATTCCACCGACAACCAGCTCAACTCTTGTCGGTGGATCTTAGACCTCGTGTTTTACACACCCACCCATACGCCGTACATGGAGTTCATCCTAAACTTAAAAGATTTTGATTTAAGTCCAGAGCAGGATCACGCATGCAATGTTGCGTAGAATCAGACCACCAAGCCAAGACATTTTTTTTTTCAAAAGAGAGGTTATTCATACATGGCCAACTCCCACAAATCTCAGCACCCATAAGCAACGCTCACAGTACCAACAAACTAGGAAACTGCGCACCTGTTTTCAGGGCTTGGCTTGCAACAGAAGACATGCATACCAGCATCCTGAGGCAGCTTCAACTAGAACTATGTAGTGGCATGGAAGTAACTAACAACCCAAGTTCTATTTGAGAAACTAGGCCAATTGAGTGGAAACTACTGCTCACAAATGCATAAGGAGGCCAGAAAAGATACTTATGAAATAATGCTGGTTTGGCATTGCAAAAACATCTCACCATCACAGGGGAGGGAGAGTGGATGCATGACCTATATCAAGTCTTTAACACTGAATACGTGCATCAAAAGCTTGCTACGTATACAATCAAACAATATAGTTTTGTCAAAGTGGGATACTTGGTGTTCAACTACAAGTCTGGCTGATAATTCTTTTTGAACCACCGGTCCACCTGACAAAAAACCAGAATATCCAAACCAGTTATGTTCACATTGTCATAATGTCATATTCATATACAGCTCAATAACCCCAATAGAACAAACACAACATGAAAACCCATGGTTTCTACTACTGTTACAAGGTTATAAGGATATCACATCTCAAAGAAGAAACAAATCGGACTATGTAAAATCTGTCTAAAATTCCCATACTTCTCCTTTTTAGAAGCGCAAACAAGTTAAGAAGAAGCATGCAGTTCATTACATGCTTATAGGAGAAAAACAAGAGAAAACAAAATAGAGAAAATAAAACAAGGTTCCTGCTATCTACAGGCAAAGCATTGTCAGCAAAGAATGCCACAAACATCTTCGGATCTCAGTAAAATAAAATAGATATGCCCATGATAGAACACCCTAGGGCTACCCAGGGGCTAAGGCGTTCACCTGAAAGACAAATAGCATCTTGATAAGCTATGACAAATGATAAAATAACATACACCAAAAGGTATAGGAAAAAATTCCACTGTGCCTTCATAAACAAGAGGACAGTCTCCACATGGAAACACTGCCCAACACAATTTGAGTGTGGAAGTTACAACACACAAACAGCTAACACTGATGCTTCAGTTCAAATTCAAGGCAATGAAATCCAAAAAGATTTTTTTCAGACACAGAAGCGTGCAGGCGAAGTTAATAACTGCAAAAAGACTGTTCCCAGGATGGGAATAGAACCTCCCAACCAATGAACATGGCTTTATCCCATTGCTGGAGATTAAAAGTATATCATGCTTAATATGCATATGCTTCTGTGCAGCTTGTGGCCATTCTTGTTGTAACTCCATAAGTACCAAATGACCAAGCATTATTGGAAAGTGGAAACTGCCATTACAATATATTTAAGATCTGCCAAGCACATAAAAGATTAACCTGAAGTTCTAATCCCTCAAAAGGTAGATTTCCATACAATGGTGTTACTGTTTTGGCAAGATTTAAGAAGAGTCAAGATTCCAGGTAACTGCTATCCTATCTGGTCACTAAATAGTCTATTAGATGCACCCATTTTGTCATATATCTCGCAATTTTGATTTTCCACTTTTGTTTTCTTTACCATGATAATATCTTGCAAAGTTGCATATTAATGTACATTTTACACAGTTGGTGCTGATGTCAAAAGATTAAAAAAATCATAGCAGAAAAACTGCTACTACTATTCTTCAGTTCTTCGTCCATGTTTCACTAAAAGTACAGCGATTTGTGCATCCTATCTGGCCATAAAATTAAACTCTGCATCGTCACACTCAGCTTCCATTGCATCAAAAGAACATCCTTGCTTTTTGAACTGCAGAGTGCCGAGCACTATATTACTAGAGAATATTTTTCTTAATATTGTAACTGCACAACATGATGCAGGGCCAGCTGAATGCTAATACAGTAATATATAGTTACAAAATGCAGGACTAGATATAATATTATAATTTAACTATAACAACAAGATATTGAGGAAAATAAGTACGAAGTTTACCTATTCTAGCAGACTTCCAAAAGAAACCACGAAATCTGCAAACACGAGATAGGTAAGATAATAAGTGAACTGTAGATCTTCTGAACTAGAAAGGCTAATTTATGAGCTCAGGCCACTAAAGCACCAAAAAAAGCAATAATTACATCAAACAATATGAACATGGGAAATGTGAAAGAGCAAAGTATTTCAATTTTTAACACATGACTAGAAGGTTGGCAATGAGCTGTCTGCAAATGACTGGGTGAGATATAATCATACTATTTACCCAGAGATAACCCGCATTCTTGCAAATATGGTAGTACACATCTCTTGATGTGTTGATGTGACATACTCACATTCAACAAATAAAAGTGTTCAGTGTGATAGTATCATCTTACTAAGTAGAGTCTAACTGCTGGCCCTGGCAAACTTAACATGGCAAAACAAATTACGTCAATATCTACAAGTAACTATATATCTCACTTGGAGGGATTTTGAGGGAAATTAACTTATCTTTTAGACACCCTCCAAAACACCGAACTGATCCCCCAAAATGATGAATAAATTTGATGATACGACTGATTCTTCCCCAACTCTGCTAGTACATCAATACCAATCAACAGAACCTCTCCAAGGCTCCAAGAAACAATAACAACACATTGCACAAAAAATATGCAGACAGAGGTGAACACAACGCCAATCCGACACAGCTCTCCACCATGACCTGATTCAACTCTCCAACCTCAATGAGCTCTGCAGTCTGCACTGACAACCTCCGTGACATTCCCATCCTCAACCTGCTCTCCCACAACGACCTCTCAAGCCCCGTCACGCACAGTCGCACACGATTGTCAAGCTCTCTCACCTACTCCGCATGGACTGCACCGAACCCATCAACAATGGCCTTCGCGGCTTGTGGGCCCATCACGGTATCCGTGCTCGCATCACCGACCTTGCTCACCTTTTATGCAAGCCCACAAGGCCATGGCGTGCTTCCCTAATGAAGGATTTGGCTTACCCAGGAAAGAGATGTGTGGGTGTAGGGAGTGAGAGGGATGTGGAATGATCTTTGCTATAGGAAATAAGGAACGGATGAGATTTGAGTAAATCCACCTGGTGGAGTCAAGCCTCAACTCTAGAGGATCTGCACCCGTTTAAGAATGTGGGAGATATTTAGTTATATGGAAATACAACAGGCCAGCAATAACTAGACACCTTAAATGTCGTTTGTATCCAACATTCCACTGATGTATTTGTGTCCAACTACGTATAGTAATCTGGACTGCGAAAAGAAATATTTGTAGCTTCACCTGCAGATCCAGAGTACTGAAATTGAACATTTCCGAGGCCAATTATCAATAATCACAAAATCCCACTTGATACAATAGATTCAGGCATTCAGCGTAACTCCATGCCAACAAAAGCATCATTTAAGAACTATCCCCAAAAGACTGATCTGACTTAATTTTGCTCTTTCTCTTTGGCAGTTATCAATTATTTGCTCAACATAACTGATCTTCTTTTGTTTTTTTCTCCTTTTCAAGATCTCATTAAGAAGAAACCTAGTTTTTCCACGGGCAGTGTCATGCCAAAAAGTTTGGATTTCCCCAACAAAAAAGGAGCTACCATGTATATGTGTTGAATCAGAAAACTCAAATGTTGATCTAACAAATGTTTCTCGCAAACAATAACAGGATAGGGTTGCAGTATTTGCAGCCCTTAATCCATCCCACGGAAAATAATTCCTCCCTAGGATACTAGATGGCATGAATATAACTCTTGCAAACGAATCCTAAAATACATGGCCCCATGTGCTACTTATCCCATCACAGGCACATAAGTTATTAAATTTGGAATGTAGGGATGAGAAAAAAGGGATCAAGCACAAACGAAGGGAGACACCATGACAAGCACAAATGTAGGGATGAGTGAGTAGGAGGCAAGAACGCACCCGGTCCGGCGGATGAGGAGGGAGGGAAAGTGCATCTTGAGGTAGGTGCAGGTGCAGATGAGCAGCAGCACGACCATGACGAAGGAGTGGAAGTTGAACAGCGCAGACTGCAGTCACCAAGAACGCTACCACCGTCAGGCAAACGCAAGAAGAAGAAGAAATCATCGAAACTCTACCAGTAGGGCAGGAGGAGGACTCAAACCAAATCAAGAACGCGAGGAGCGGTTCTGATTACTAGGGCAAGGATTCGGTGGTGTTACCATGGGGTCCGAGGAGGAGCAGGCGGCGACGGGCGGAGAGCCGGAGAGGGGCGGCCGCGGCGGGACGGGAGGAGACGCGGCTTTACAGCAGCGATCCGCGGAAGGCAGCGGTTATTTGCTTGGATGCTTGCTTTCGGGTTCAGATCGGACGGTCGGAAACTCGCAATCGTGCCTGTCGTCTTTTGACGAATTTCTTTTTTAAATAATATTTTTTTAAAAAATAATTACAAAAATATATAGTCACCCCCAAAAAATTACAAAAATGAGTCACTGTCGCCAGTTCAACAGACAACAGGGACGCTCATCCCGCCTGTCACCTGTCTAAGAACCTATCGCCAGTTCAACTGGTGACAGTTCAACTGGCGATAGTTCGCCAGTTGAACTGGCGATAGCTTCTTGTCGTCGACAGGATGCTATCTATAAAAATCCAAAAAAATCTCTTAAATCCTCATTTTAATTCCAAAAAAAAAACAGAAGAGAGGAGGAGAGGAAGAGATACAAAAAAAGGTAGTAAGCTCTCTTTGGTTAAATCGCGGTGAGAGATTGATAGAAGCGGCGAGATCAATAGACCCGACCATCTTGCAGGTACATTTTTTTACAACCTTGTATATTATGTAGAATAGCGACATAGAATTAAGTAGAATAGTCAGTAGAATTAAGTAAAATAACGACATAGAATTAAGTAGAATAGCAACTAGAATTAAGTAGAATAACAATATAGAATTAAGTAGAAGAGCCAGTAGAATTAAGTACATAGAATTAAGTAAAAAAGCGACATAGAATTAAGTAGAATAGCGACTAGAATTAAGTAGAATAGCAACATAGAATTAAGTAGATTAGATAATTGTAGTGAAATTATGTACTACATTATTTTTTTTGCAACATTGTATATTATGTCAAATTATGTAGAATAGCGATATAGAATTAAGTAGAATAGTGGCATAGAATTAAGCAGAATAGCGATATAGAATTAAGTAGAATAGCGACTAGAATCAAGTAGAATAATGACATAGAATCAAGTAGAATAGCCAGTAGAATAGCGACATATCGTAGTTCGTCGTACATTATTTGAGATGTGTATAGTGTAGTTCATCGTACATAGGAAGACGGCTATTAGAAATATCCTATTTGTGCGTGATAATTATGTTGGTAATGTCGAAAATTAAATTTAAAGTACGAAACCAGTTAGTAAAATAGGAAGAACTTTGTTGAACATGTTTCGTACTCTTTACAATGTATGCACTTAATTTGTAGATATGGTGGACGGAGGCCAGTATAAGTTGCTTGACCCAGTGATTGACGCACGTCACCGTAGCCATCTCAATACCGTGCTCCCCCAGGAGGGCAAGGTGCCGATTGAGTTTAGCACGTTTCGGTTGCGCACACCTATTAGGGCATGGAGGCTGCACGTAGCCTGGATTCCGAGGTACGTATAATTATGACCTTAATACAGTCAATCGCGGTATGACTACTTTGCGTACGGTCACGTTTGCTTTTAATCATTTTGACGCAAGTTGAGAGCGGCAAGCCTCCTTCCACTAGCGAGGATGGTGGAGGCGACATGGGAGGACGACCAGGACCATAGTCCTGGTCGTACATCTAGGCGTTTTCCATACGACCGGGCCCTCTTGACTGCGCTGGTTGACTACTAGAGACCAGAGACGCACATGTTCCACCTTCCGTGCAGGGAGATAGTGCCGACGCTCTAGGACGTGACCTTACTAACCGGGTTGCCATGCGTAGGCTCCCCCCTGACGGCGTACGACATCTCAGCCACGTGGCGCACGGACCTCCTAGCGAGGTTCCACGATGTCTTCTTGGCCGAGGTAGGTACCGAGTTCGGCGACCCTTGCGGTCGACGTTGAGGTGAATCTGCCAGTTCTATGTAAGTATTTTGTAATACCTCGAATTTATTCTAGCAAAGGAAGTATCCAACAGAGAATAATAGATTAAAAATGGAGTTTTCTGCTATTATTTGGGAACCTAGGCCTTGGGCCTTGGCCCAGGAGGCCCAAGGGGAGCCGGCCACTTAATGGGCCAAGGGGAGCCGGCCATTTAAAGGGCCAAGGGGGCAGGCGCCCTTTTCCTCCAAACCCTAGTACTGTAGCAAGACGTGCTCTGATCGCCACCACCTCACTCTGATGCTCCCCTCCGCATTCTTAGTCTTCGGCGTCATTTGTTTCACCTTTGGTGGCTAGAGGAAGAAGGAGGGGAGGGAGATAGGAGAAGAAAAGGAGAGGAGCTTCTTCGAGGATAGATCATCGTCTTCCCGTGGGTCTTCAACGGTAACGAGGTGCTTTTCCCACTGTTTGATGATGATTAGATGTGAATTCGATTAGTTGGATTGGATCGAATTGCTGCTGTTAGAATTTTAGATCTGTCCAGATTGTTGCGTGGCCAATTTCGAATTCTTAGAGGCCGAATTGGAGATTTTCATCTCCTAGAGATATATAGATATTGTTTTTAGCTTTCTGTAGCCGCCTAGAACACTTAATTCCGACGTATGGCTCAAAAGTTATGGTGTGATCTTCCCTGCTATTCTGAATTCCTAACAAGAATGAACTGTCAAGTTGTCTTTTAAAATATGATTAAGTTAATGAAAGATTCAGGGTTTTCACCTAACTAGGATGTTGTAGAAAGTTTTATAGCCTTTCCAGAATGATAAAGAACGCCCTAATCGGAGTTGTACATCAAAAGTTGTGATCTGTTCTTTACTGCTATCTTTTTCGTCTAGACAGAATCTGTCTTATACTTTCATCTACCTGTTAGCTTATTCTTTTGGTCGAATTGGGAGATCTCGCCAACTAGAATTTTGTTGATATGTTTGTTAAGTTTCCTTAGGATCTGGGCTCACCTCGTTCCGAGTCTCGGATCAATAGTTATGATTTATTCCGTGCTGCTGTCCAGATTCATTTTCTGTGATTGTGTTGTCTGTTTCAGAATAGGTCTAATAGTTAATTCTTGGGTTGTCGGGAAGGTGTTGTAGAACGTTGCTGGTAGTGTCCTGTACCATGTTGTTCTTATTTCAAGTACTTACTTGTGTAGGCGGAGAGGCTTCAGGTTTAAGGGCACCTTCGTTTGCCTACTAACGCAGCCGCATACGCTTGAAGGCAAATACTTTAATATTCTTAAGGCTAGTGAATCTTTGAATGCTTGATGTTATGACTGTGTTTTCTATGATTCATGAGAAGTTTCCGTGTTTATGTTCCTTTCATATTCGTTACTCCATGTTTGAAGATGACGTCTTTCATTATTCATAGTTCATTACATGCATCCATTGTTCATGTTTCATCCACGGAGTGGATTTCAAAGACCCATCAATTCGGTATGGGCACGTAAGACCCACCATTCCAATGTGGGCGATTTGGACTCCCATATGAAGCGTACTTCATACGGGCTTTGGATCCCGTATTTTGTTAAATCTTGGGCCTAAGCTGAACAAGCGGGTGTGTCACTAGCCATACCGGTATAGCGAGTGCGATCCATTCATTACATTCAATCCATTCATTCTATTCATTCATATGTTCTTTCGATTGCTATGTTCATAATCTTTAATGATATTGTCTTATTCATATTTATTGTATGTCGATTATTCTTTGTACTTTGAGTCTCGGACTCATTCGGCCTTTGTTGTTTATTTTAGGTGATCGTTGATGATGGCATTATTGGGAGGAGTAGACCGCACTATTCATTCACTTCACCACATTCAAGTTTGAATAATTTGATTTAGTTTACATCTTTCATTAGTTAAGTGATGAACCGTAATAAATAAAGTTAGGCGGTGGATGATACATTTTTACGTGTTATGGTTGATTAAATCTTGCTTGTGATCCTTGATCACCCTTTGATATAATTATTTGGATTGATTATATTCACGCCTTTGTTCTATTAAATGTTAATCTCTTTATGTCATTAGATGAGATATTGTTTAAATTCTTCCTCATTATGGTTGTATGCTAGATCCTTTAGGTAACATTTTGGCTTCCGAATAGCCAGGGTGTTACAGTTGGTATTAAGTGGGCTTTAGGTCCATGGTAATTAAATATTAAACTGACACACTGTGCACAGTAGATGGGGTTTGGGTAATCCATTGCATCCGCATTTTCTAGTGGTATGTTTCATCTTGTTGATCTGTTCTTGAATTGCTTATGTACTATCATTCTTGTTGTTAATCTATGATTTTCTATGATCTTCTATATCCATGAAATTATTCTATGATTACTATGAAATAACCTTATATTCATAATTGATTATATTGGTTAGGCGTGTTGGTAACGAACGTTGAGAAGTTAAGGTCATTGTTGTTGTCCTGGGTTTCACCAGGCTACACCATCGTTCATAGTAGGGGAATAGAGAAGTACTTACCCCCGTTCCATAGTTACAGGTGTGGAGTGTGAGTTACTTTAGGAAGTTGTTCTCTTCCTTAATTTTTGAATTTGGCCGATTCTTGTCCAGTGGAGGTTGATGAAATTCTCTTGGGTTCGTGGTTCATTGCAGTTGATGGGTGTTCATCGGTTTTTGTTGGTTCCTTAAAACAAATATTTGTTCTTCCAAATGATGAGTTGTTTTGCTACTAGTAAGCATAGATCATTTATAAGGTTGATCTTTTATTGGATAGTTCTATCATTCTTGTTGGGAAACACAATTTGTTCAATTATTGAACACTTTGGTTAATGAAAGTTCTCTATTGCAAGTTTTTTAACATGAGAAGGCTTTGGTTCTATGTATTTCTTTTGGATCACTCCGAGTGTTGAAGTTTAATGTGTCTCTTTTTCTGAAGAAAAGTGTTAAAATCCTTTTGTGATGCCTTGTTGTGGTTAAGTTAGAGATTGTATTCAAATAAAATGGTTGGTATGGGTTTCAATTGGTCCCTATTTGTTTTTCAGAACAATTATTGTCTTTCCAACTGTTGAGCTTTCTTTGCTACTTGTAAATGTTGTTGTTGACAAGATTGTTCTCTTTCATGAGAGTTATATCTTTCTTGTTGATAAAGGTGGCCTAGTTATTCGTTTGGTATTTTGGATAATGGAAATTATCTTTTACAAAGTTCAATGAAGAAAGTTTTGACTCTACTTATTTCTTTTGGAGTAGTTGGAGTGCTGAAGTTTAGAACCTTTTCTTTACGAAAGAACGGGTCAAATCTCTTTTGTAAAGTTTCATTGTGTTAAGTGAGAAGTTGCATGAATACAAGATGATTGATAAGATGGGTTGCCAAGTTGGGTCGATGGCGTGATCTTAATTAAACTTAGTGATGTCTTTGGTAGCGTAGTTGGTTAAATTATTGCTGCCTTGCAATGATTGCCTGATGAATTGTGATTTAGAATATATCTATTCCTAAATGGAATCAACATCGTTACTAAGAAGAGTGGATATAAATATGAAACAACCTTGTAAATGTTTACTTGATGATCTTACATAAATGTTAGATTTATCTAATTCCTGACATGCTAAAATTGTTGAACCCTGCATAAAGGACTAGATGAGTGTTGGAGTATCGATTAGTGATACCTTGTTCATAGAAAATATGGTAGTAAATATTCTATCATGTTTTGTTCTAATTTCTGAACATAAGGTGAAATGTTGAATCTGTGTTGTAAATGGTTTTGTGATTACAAATAAAAGTAGCATCATATTTACTTACATGATTAATACAATCGTCAATTGATAACGAGAGCTGAAGGTGGTGTTGAGTAACACCAACAGCTGAGTGGATGAATTTCATAAGTGGTCTTTGTTAGCGTGCCTTACGAATTGCCATTGCACAGTATTATCTTGTTAAAGAAAATTTGTTTCTACCTGGTGTCTTGTGTAATAGGTTTTCCATAGATTAAGTAGTTGATGAAGTTTTATGGAGATAATAGGAAAGTAAAATGAAGTGGCATATTGTGTTTCTTTTGGAAAGCTTTAAGGCGAGATAGTAAGGTTTGAGGGTTCTAGGTTCTAATGTGAGATTGATGTTAATTCTTTTAGAGATAAAGTAATTTGGTCGCCGATGGTGATATCGCTTAAATGGGAATATTTCAAGTTTTGCGTTTGTGATCATTCTGACCTCATAAGTTATGTGGTAGTTGAAACTGATTCGAGCAAGGTGATATGTTGAAAGATTTTATTGGTTCTTAAGTGGTTCACCTGATTTGGTCTTAAGAGCTTATCTTGGTTGAGCTAGCAAAGTGATGTAGTAATCATAGAAAATAACCTTCTTTGTTAAAGGAAAGAGTGAAGTAGAAGTATTTGAGATTGAAGTCAAGTTTTGTAACTTGAGGTTTATTGAGTGGGCCTAAATTTTCTGCTTTTGCCCATAAGAGTTTCCCGATTTCTAAAGGCAATACTTTCTTCTCATTTGAGGTTTGATATTCTCTTCGTGCGGTACTTGTGCCCTAAATTGTGGACTCCCCTTATGTTTTTTGAGTTCATTGCCTAATTGACTATTTCGCTAGTCATGTGTTCACTGTGAGCGATAAATGTTTTTCTAGGTGGTGAAATTTGTTTTCATTTGCCTTTTCTTTTGAGAAAGAATTAGCCGATTCGTTTCATATGGGTCTTTCGAAGTGTTTATTACTTGTTGTTGTGAGACCTTGGGTTGTAAGTTATTTGAGGAGCATTAGAGGATGAATTGATTTTGTGTATAATTCTTAGAGAGAATTTTAGTTATACAGAATGTTTGTCTTTGGGGCTAAACTAACTGCATTGTTGCAACTAGTAGAACCTAAGGTGATATGTGGTCCAAGATCTTTTGTTCATTTCGATGGAATATAGAATTATCACAATTATGGAAATCTTGATCAACTTACTGGAGTATCATGGTTGAGTAATTCGCATGGTTGCGTAGGTGGAATATGACGGTGTAGAGTAATGAGGTCAAGATTAGCGAAGTAATCTAAATGTTAAAGCAAATAATGAGATAGCCGGGATCGTTTGAGTATTGTCAGGTTTGACTTGGTTTCAGTGTGTGACCCTCTTGGAGTTAGAATCTTTCAAAGGATAATTTGGTCAAGAATATATTTATCTATTGACGTTAATGATTGAGTATGGTTAGGTTGTGGAAATTTTAGTCATCAAATCTGAGGATTTCCATGTCATTTACATCAGAAGTTCATTGTAGGAGTCTTAGAGATTAAATTTGGGTTTCGTACTTTTATGCTATGACTTTGGTCGCCTAATGATTATGTGTAGAGGAAGTAGAATAAGGGTGGATTCCGAATAGTGAGATGATCATTGATA